>OY776099.1:19174226-20576726 GCA_963675205.1 Catocala nupta
TTTAATAACGTCGTTTGCATGACTTGGCCCTGTCCTTAACACATTTTTGGTTTATCCGTCATTGTTCTTCACATGCTATTTTAGCGTTTTACTAATAAAGCTATTAAATAACAAATTTAATTTTTAATCATTTATTTTACCTTTGGCAATGCAATTATAAACATAAACCTAACTGAAATAAAATATATTTGTCAAAATATAATCGTATTTAAAAGACGTTCGAACGAAAACAAAAACATTTAAAATAAAATCAGCCATAATGAAAATAAGTAGATTATTAAAAAAAAAAACAATTAACCTGTTCTGTACCATCGACAACGTGTATGCGATATTTCATGATGATTCGTCGGCGTGAATGCGTAACAATCAAACAAACTCAAATTCGCATTTATAATATTAGTTAGGAAAGCGTCTGCGCTACGCTCAAAAATGTGAAGTACCTATAGTCTATTTCTTCTTAGTTGCCCTGTGTAACAAACAAATATAACATACCTACTAGTAACTAAAAAAATACATAGATACCCATCTCTATGTATTCTTTATTTTTCTCAATTACACATATTTATTAGAAAACGAATATACTCCATAAGCAGTAGAAACATAGGTTAATATAGAGTACCGGGATATCTTACCCCCGGTGAGCCTACATAACCTCTCTCCGTCGCCCGGCGAAGAGGCACGCGCCAACGCATTACCACAAGCAAAAAAAAAACCATTTGGAAACTACTAACTACTATGTTTGACAATACCGTAGAACGGAGTACAAATTTTACAAAAAATAATAAAATGTATTTGTTTACAAAAATAGTCTATACATATCGCATGATCTATTTCATTATGATTCGAATAAAATAAAATTATTGGGAAGAGAGGAACCCGCCACGCACCCTCGGATTGCCCACGCCAACTATTGCAGTAGAAAAAGGTTCTCTGGATAGCCACGTGGTACCTTTTTATTACAATAGAATTTATTTGTTTACCAAATAATATAGGTAAGTAAGAAATATAGTCTATAGATATCGCATTTCAATTTATTCGATTATCATTCGAATAAAATAAAATTATTGGAAAGAGAGGAACTTTCCACGCACCCTCGGATTGCCCACCCCCCAACTATTGCAAAAATGTTCATAATACCGAACTCTTCTAGAAAGGGACAGCCGCGTAGTGCCATTTTATTTCAATGAATTTCCGTCAAGTAATGCCTCATTCGATTCAATACATTCGAATAAAGTCATACGTAGCCCAACTGGCATATTAAAATTTGGTGGAAGGCCAACCGTGAGGTCAAAGTCCCCATTACGATAATAATGAAAGTTGTATTTTACGATTGCATTCGGGAACAGGTTACGTTCGTGAAACTTTCATCCTACACCTCACTGTCACACTTACATCTCACAAACATATATTACTAACTTGTATTTTTTTATTCTGATCAATGACAAGCGTGCTTTATTTTGTTTTTTGAGAGACGAGCTTTAGTAGTAATACCTCTTTTGGTTGTAAATAAATGTATTTTTTATGTCTTTCCCCATGGCAATTTGTAATGTGGCCATGTTCATATCAAAGTATGTTTTAAGTAAAGAAAATTGATATTAAATAAAGTACCATAATATATGTAAGTTGAAATAATCTATACTAATATAATAAAGCTGAAGAGTATGTTTGTATGTTTGCTTGAAAGCGCTAATCTCAGGAACTACTGATCCGAATTGAAAAATTCTTTTAGTGTTGGATTCTCTCTTTGAGCTCATTTATCGCGGAAGGCTATAGGCTATAAAACATCACGCTACGACCCACGGGGGCGGCGCAGTAATCATAAATGCGGGTGAAACCGCGGCCACATCTAGTCTTAACTAAGATTATAAATGCGAATGTGAGTTTGTTTATATTTATTACTATATTTTATTTACGCTTTCACGCCATATCTTCTCTACCGATCATCATGAAATTACGCATACATGTTGTCTGGAGAACAGAAAAGGACATTTCATTTACGCGAGCGAAGCAGTGTTAACAATTGCATTATTATTATAAACTAGTTTCTAATAATAATGCAATTGTTAACACTGTCATAACGACTTATGACATTAACCACAAAAAAAAAAATAGAGTGAGAAGGAAGATGTCTAATCAAGAAAAACAGTCCACGATCATCAATAATAAATTAATTCATATACTTTAGTGATTGATAATACAAGTAGCTAATTAAATTTTCGACTGCGAGGCGCCGTCCGTGTAGTTTTTCCAGCGAATCACTATAATTTTATTTGATAAAATACATATATTATCTATGTATTAATGTTATGTAATAGTGTTGTAACCATTTTGTGGAAACAGTCACGGAATAACGAAATACACAGTTGCGTATAGTTTATTTCTCTCAGCTCAGTACGTAAGACGCTTGGACAAACCGCACTTTTAACCGAACAGCGACATAACTCGAAATTTGAACACTAATTGTGGGACTATAATTCTAATATTATTTTTGTGTTAAGTAATTGCAACGGAGTTTAAATTTGCTAATCCGAAGACTCAGATAAGTCTGTCTTCAATAATTTCATTTAAAAACATCATAATTGAAAGTAACCAACACAATATACGGAAGAAAGTATGTAGTTACAATTTTAATTGCATCAAAATAAGACGCGGCTGTATTTACGTAATTTATTGAAGAGAAAACATTGTAGTGCTTTCTCTATAATAAAATAAAATAATGCGCATTTGTGTCGAACTTAAACTTGCTGAGGTTTGTGGGGGAGACGTCTATTTTGTGTCTGATCTGACCACTCGGGTATATGTTCGTTATTATCTCAAAAGTACGATGTCCAGTTCTGAACGTATTTGAAAGCGTTTGTTTACTAAATCTGTATCTGCTGGTTTGGGTATGTAGAAAGAATGGACGAGAAAAACTGACTAAGAAAGTTTATAAGGCTAGTGTGAATGCAGTCGCAAGGGAAAGACCTAGGCGAACGTTTTTCGATCAGATCGGAGACGTTCTGGACAAATGCCAGGTTAAGAGCACCTTAAACCGACAGGCGTGAATGAGGAACGTGATGAAAGTGAGTCTTTCTTTCTTCTTTTTCGTATGGTTAGTGGCCAACCTGTTATCAAGAGTTGTTCAAGTCGCCCGTAGGCCTCTCACATAGCTTAACGACTGCTGTAAGTACGTTTATAAATTTTAGCAGACTGATATTATATTTTGTTGTTTTATTAAAAAGACGCACTAGAAAATATAATTCTTGTGTCGCAGGGGACTTTACGAACATTCAAACAACGGTCACAGACACCCGTTCCGTGTGGGTATCGAAACCACAACACTCGGCGCAGTGAAGAGCGGACCACCCTCACCAATTACGCCACCACCACTGTAGTCAATTCTCCTTGAATAATAAACATAGTGTTTTTTAAATGTTTTGATGACCACTTCTATATATTAATACATGAAGCAAAAACTTTGTACCCCATTTTACGAAAATTGCGCGGGCGGAGGAGTATGAAATTTGGCACAGTTAAAGTTTATACGGAGAAGAAGTGGTGAATCCTAATATTTTTATAAAATATGCATTAGAAATACATTAAATTAATGAAAAAATACTACACGCACACAACCACACGCAGTCGAATCGCGTTCGTATTATTTCGGCATTGTTCGTCTGACGTCGTACAATTCTTTATGACTATGGTTACCCAAACCCTATTTATATGTAATAAAGAAAAAGAAAACAAAGTAGCAAGCTTGAGAATTTCGTTAATGAAAGAGTATAGTTTAGTAAATAATAATTTGTTTGAAAAAGATAGGTAAATTAACCTGTATAGCCTTGGCGAAATCTAAATGAAATGTGATTATAAGGATAAAATTGTAGACAATAAAACCTTAAATAAGGATCAATCTTAAAATTTAAATCAATTATGGTCGATTTTTAACCATTCGGCGACCGCTAGTTATCTCTTAATCTTTGACCTGTTTGGTTGTAAGGAGACGACTAACCCACAAGCCACAACTTTATTATGCAATAAAGTTTGCTTTTAACTAAACAAAGTACAAACTAATGCATTCCTACAAACAGTTTACCTAAACTGGGAATCAAACCTTCATAGCTCGGACTGCGCAGATGGCGTAGTGGTTTAAGTGGTCGCCTCGCCATTGCCACTGCGCCGTGTGTTGTGGATTCGAATCCCACATGGGACAAAAAAATTTGTGTTCTGCAAATGGTTGTTCCGAGTCTAGATGTTCTTTGTGTCCGTTGTTTGAATGTTTGTAAAGTCCCCCGCGATACAGGAACGATTCCTAGTGTGCGAGTTGTCTTTTTAAAAATATAAATATATACAGGATGTCCCAGAAGTCGACGTTAAGCCGGAATCAGGTAACAGGCTAAGTTATAATAGCCATCAGCAAAATATTAAAAAAAACTAAGTAACCTTAAAAACTATAGGCATTTTAAAAAAATAGAAAAATCTACACTTTGTGACGGTCTTTTCAATCCTGTTACTACAGATAATTACTTTCTGAATTATTATTTTTTGTTATGTCGAGAAAAAAACGAGAGCTTAAAGAAACATTAATAAATGAAAGCCATCACTGGACGAACGAAGCGATAAATTTATTTACATGTTTATAAACCATAGACAGTCTTAAGATCTGATTAAATATAATACGCTTGGCATTTAATTTAAACAGTGAATCAAATTGATTACATTCTTCACGTTGTTACTTAACTTTGAACCTGTGTGTGAAAGTTCAAATATAATAAGTACCTACATGTACTTTCCCTTAAGTTACGACATAATGGAAGGCGTTTCGCAGGGGACGGACGACGGCGGACCAGCCTTATAGAACACTAGCGGTCCCCCGCGGTTTTACCGACGTTTATGCTTATTGCTCGGCTCCTGTGGCTGGTAGCGTAATGTCATATAGCCTGTAACCGGCCTCAAGAATTATGCTATCAAATGCAAAAAGATTTATAAATCCGACCGATAGTTCCAAAGATAGCGCGTTAAAATAAAATCTACAATTTAGTTTTATTATACTATAATACTGATATGAAATACTTTGAAACCACGCATACAAAGGCAACAAATCCCAAAAGGCAAGAACAAGTTGTAGCCGTTATTATCACCGTGCGCACCGTACCCACGGACGGCCACGGACGACAACGGATAAAGCCGGACTTTTATGTCCTTATGCGTGACCATCGTCTGCAAGATGCCTTAACATAGTTAAAGTCCCTGTGTTAGGTCTATGGGTGAAAGTGTTGATGGAAATCCATCTTTGAACAAACACTTATTTCTGTCCAGGTGGGCATGTTATTGGTCATAAACTGGCTTCTATGCAGGTGTGACTTAATATTTACTTGTTGTTATAATTTATGGTTTGTCTATGGAATGTTGGTGTAAAGGTATGATTTCATTTACGCGCGTTCACGGCTTTGTGAGTTGTGAATCGGTTCGCTTTTGTGTTATTCTGTAAAATCTCACTATCAAACTCACTTTTGAATTCGGAGCAAAAATAAGAGTTTTCTTGAGATACATAATATTAAATTATTATTTATTTGTCCTCTGTGGCGTAAGTTTATGCTTATACTTGCTTGCGATCGTATGATTTCGGATTCGATTTCCGGATCGGAAAATTGTTATTGGGTTTTTCTGTTAGGATATCCTAGTGCCTAAACGGTAATAGGCTAGAAATTTATAACGTGAGACCTAAAAGCATGTGTATATTATTTAGCATAACCGCATTCTCTTATGTCTAGATGATGGCAAGCGCTTTAACAAACCTATTAAATATTAGAGTGATAAAAATATAAATTGATTTAATGATCTTAGTAATAATAAAATAAACTCTGATACGAAGTCATTGGAACGCAAAATTTAAAATTCAACTGTTGTAACTAATATTATAAATGCAAATGTGAATTTGTTTGTTTAATTTTCACGCCTTAAATACTCGACCGGTCATCAAATTACGCATACACGGTGTAAGGAACACCGAATAGGACATAGGGTATCGTTAATCCAAAAAAAAGAGATTGTTACCGAGAGATATAAATTTATTGACCAAATCTGTGAAAGCTAGTGAAGCCGCGAGCAAATATTAGTCTCAGATAATGAACTATTAATTAATTTCAAATTTCGAACGACTCCAAAAACAACATCACAAAGGTGCATTACCTCAAATGTCCTCGACAACACAATACGATACCGTACTATCCAATACCGTAAGATGGCCGCCCGCGCCCCGCAAAAACACATCCTTACATAAAAAAAGAACTAAAATGTTTAAATAGTTGTCCATGCTCGCTGAGCGAGACGACTTGCCGTATTGGGCGAGTCCTATTCGATCAGCCCGTTGTACAGTTATGTGGACACTTGCTAAACCGATGACTAAATACTATGCCTTTTTAGTCGGCTTGATTAAATAAAATGCTTAATTTTTAAAAAGACGACTTTAAGCATTTATAATACTCACTTTTTATATTTTGCAACTAGAATGTAAGGATATGCCTGCTGCATAAAATCTTCTTTAATAATAGGCCTTGTAAGGTAGCTTATCGTAGGACCTCTCAATCTAAATTTTCGCGCTCATTATTAACCTGACTATTATAAGTTATAACAAACTTAATTTGAAAATAGAATCATAAAATAAAACATCCTCTTTTTAGAAACAATTCGGAACGAATGATTCATCTGATATGATTGTGAGAGGCAAAATGACATTTAAAAAACAACGGATTTCTAAAATGTTGTGTTTGGAATTTGTTTGTTTTACCTTCTAGTTGACGCGCGACGTTTCTATTTGTTTACAAACACATGAAATGTAATCTTATTTCAGTTATAAATCAGACATGAGATAACTGATCGATAATATTTGAAATCTCGCACAACATCCGTGATAATGAACTCGTCTTTTTATGTGGGAATATCTCGAATATTGTATAGATAGTTATTTTTACCTTATGACGTATAGCAAGGAGTAAGTACGTGTTATTGTTCGTACTTGGTATCATTCATATTTAAAAACATAGGTATTCTTGAATGTGTTTACAAGGTACGCTCTAACTTCTAGCAATTAAAACAACATTTACCTACATATAAATTATTTATAGGTGTGGTCGTCAATATCAAACTGCAAATTACGTAATCAATATACAGCTGTTGTGCATATTAAAACGCCCTTGATTATATCACTACACAGATAAAACAGATCAACAAATCTGCATGCACTCAACAACCTTGGCCTAACATTTTTTATTCCGCAACGGAGTTCGATTTTTAAAATTGAAGAACGTCAACAATGTTGCCAACAAAAACAAAAGCGCGCCTAATTGTTTTGGGAGTGGGAACGATGGGGAAAAACTCCTTCGGCATTCGAAGGACGGTGACGTCACTGATACAGGTACTTCAAGTTGTATAGTCAGACGAGCGAGTATTGGCGTTGGAACGTAATAAATGCTGCGTTGTAAATACAGTATTTGATCCAAAGTTATTTTACACACTTTTATAAGTTTTAAGATAGCTTGTAAGGAATATTTTGTTAAAATTTAACGACATATTTTTGTTATTCATGTGAACATAAATAAAAGCAGCGTATGTCATAAACAAAAATAGAACAATTTCAACGATGTCTATTTTACATATTCAAAAACAACATTAACAATTGACCAGCAATTTGAATAACTAAACAAGGTATAAAATTACCCAATTGCTATACTTAACTATACAAAACACATGGTATGCGTAACTCTGTAACTTCAAGTAAGTATATTTGATTATATGAATGGAACATGGAACACTTGTGTTATCATGAGCGAACGTGAACAATCAGGTTTCAAAGGCAAGGCTACGGAAGACAAACAAAGGTGTGACAGTAATTATAAATGTTGTGAAACAAATAGTTTTCAATAGTTTGAACGATAACAAATGGCACTTGAGGCACGTAATTAATGTGTGTCATGCATAGTTTGGAGTTTAGCAATAGTTATACATATAGGCAATATTAAGACGTACTCTAAATAATAATATATGTACCGGTTTTTGTACGATGAACGTGGCCATCGCTTCGCCAGTTAAGTGGTTACCGAAGCCTTTGGGCACTTGCAACATCAGTGTTGTCACTTACTTATTGCCGACCCTTAAAAACGCATTGCAAGGTTGTTTCTAATACTGTGATTGATAAATTATTATTGCGAGTGTAAATGTTAATCATTATCATCACCAGACAACAACAAGGACAAGGATTATAGAGACTAAATTAATGAAATATTTTAAGAATAAATAAACTTCGTCAGCAATGACCCTGGCTGAAATTAATTTATTAGTACTAATAATACTTACTTATTTATATTCACATCGTTTTTAGATTATTCTGAGTGTTCTAAGTACATTTAAAAATGGTTTTGATATGCTAGTTACGCGATCTACAGTTGTTATTTACATCTAAAGAATAAAGAAATTGTGTCCTTAGTTAATCTGCAACATTTCTTATCGTAATATGCATTTGATAATAAATTATATACAAGTAACTAATTGTATGAATATGCGTAAGAAATTGAGTGCCTAACGTGACATCACGATAGTTCGGTCTCGATTCGGTTATCAAAACGCTAATCTCAATCATCTACCTAACGTGAAATCAATGCTTTATATCAGTATTAGATATTAATATAAATATTGTACAAATAATTGAAATTTATGAACTCATTCTTATATTTCAAACCGGATGTGCTAGCTTTATTATTTACTAGATTTAGTCAGCGATTTCGCTCGCGTTTATATAGATTTTATCAATAAATTGATTCTTGGTTTTTTTCTGTACCCTTAACAACGTGTTTGCGAAATTTCATGGTGATTGGTAGAATAGTTTAGGTGTGGCAGCGTAATAAACAAATAAACAAACTCACATTCGCATGTTTAATATTAGTTAGGAATCCTAACTTAGGATTTAATAACAAGTAACAACACAAAGCAGGTAACGACCCGCGTAACACATAGATAATAAAATTAAAAACAGTGTATTTTTATAAGAGGCTTAATTATATTTTATATTCATTGACGGTCCTTCATGTATCTCTGTAAACGTCATTCCTTCTTTCAGATGTAACAGATAACATATTAGTAGCTAAAGCTACTACACAACATCATAATAACAAGTACATAACATCATAATAACCAGGAAATAAAGCGGTTTATAAGTTTATTGTTCTTCAATATTAACCTACAAGTTAATGTTTGATACACGTGTATCAAACAGTGCAAGCTCTGGAATGAACTGCCTGGTTCGGTGTTTCCCGAGCACTATGATAATATGTCCTTCTTCAAACAAGGTTTAAAGAGAGTTCTTCTTTCACGGTAGGCAGCGGCTTTGCTGTGTCCTGACATTGCTGAAGTCCATGAGCAGCGGTTACCACTTTCCATCAGGTGGGCCACTTGCTCGTCTGCCAACAAAGGCAATAAAAAAAATGCAGTAAATTATTATTCGTTTCAGGGGAATCCCCTGAAACGAAAATGAAAGTAGATGTGTTATCTACGTATTACTTCAAATCTATAGGAACTCATATCATAAAGAGGTAGAAATTTATTATTAATTGCCTCTTACCTACAAGAATCTCTGAAACTACTAAACTGATTGTAAAATATATTAATTAATCTATTCTATTCATGGGTCTTTAATATAGATCACCTTTTCTTGACCCCGATAGCGGAACTGCGGGCGTTAGCTAGTTTTACATTTAACTGCAAGAATAATATGACTACAACTAGTTTCAATGAGTTATATACATATATGTTTACCTTTTCTTAACGATACATTCCAGAGCGAGTGAAGGACTGACCACCAAAAAGAGCTATGTGACGTATATGTCATGAATATAGATTATTATCAATTGATACTTCTAAACAATGCGGCTTCCGTCCTTTCATTACTGATAGATCATTAAACAAAACATTTATTATTTATTGTATTGGTTAGTGACCAATGTCTACCGTTCGCACTAGGTGCGACTATGTGGGTCACTCGTGGAATGCCACCCGGCCGGCCGCTCCCACCTGCGAGCGGTGCGTACGAGATGAGCGCTGCCAACACTGTCGTATTCTAATTTCAAAATATTTATTAAATTTTTACGTGTAAACACTGGCAGTTGAACGTCAACTTGATGATTCTTAATTTAAAAATTAGTGGGTGTCATTATAAAAAATAAATTGGCTAACGATATGACGCAGTTTCTTTTTTTATAAATACCTATTGGTTAGTCGCCATCTTTGTTTATTAAACATGGTTAATTAAGCTGACCTTAGCGATGTTAGTAAATGTTGAATGATTTGAATGCAATTTTGAAAGGTCAAATTGCTTATCTGTCACTGGCCTTAACAGTCCGCAGTACTGAATTGTCTCAATACATTACATAGTTCAATTCTATGGTTCAATTTTACAATACTCAAAACCGAATAATAATGAGAATAGAAAGAATAAGCCCTTGACTGGTAATAATATTAAATATACCTGTAATAGCCTACCAATCTAGTTCTATATTTATCTAGGGCATCAACAATAAAACAAGAGTAATAACAAAAAATAACGCAATTAAAATACAAAACGACAATATTCAAGGTAAATAATAAACAAAAATATTTTTATTCACCTTACAAGCGGCTATTCACATTTTGTAAATGACGTATTCCCCGTGACAAAATTTCCCGAAGAACTCCCAAACTCGCAACACATATCTTTAGATTACACAAGTAATCTGTCAATGGGTAATACATATCAACTGTCACTTACAAATACGTTAACTACAAAATATCGTCTAAGCGATATCATCGTCGTGTGCAAAAATATACCAAAGTATAAATTTCTCAATATTAACTAAACATTCTAACTAATGTCGAAGGATAACACACCTTGTTTGGTTGTCCACGCGTTACAAAATATTTGCACATCATTTAGCACTACAATTTATGTATGACATTTTATCAGAGTGTGGTGATTGCGCATAGAAACAGCAAGAAGTATAGACATGGAAATATGTTAATATGTTGCTTAAATAATAAAATTGTTTTTCATTTGCTTATCAGATGATTCTTTATGTAGTTACAATTTTTCTGTTGTGGCTTATATTATTTCTATTAAATCTTGGGTCAAAAGCTACCGATGCGTAATGCGAATAGTTAAAAGACTATAATTATTATTATTATATTCTATTTATGATACACTTTTATACTGGCCTATAGAGTGTATTAAAAACATTCACACACAAAATATGATGATACTTATTTGCACTATTGCTACTCGGCAGAGACAACAAGGCGTAAACGCTCTTAACTACTTATATGTGTGTACTATATAAACTTATTAAACAGCTGTACTAGGCCATGGATGGACTTGTACTAAATGCATCTACATATTACTGTAAGTATGTCTAACGGATTAGTGCTGAGTACGACAGCTTATTAGTATTGGACAATGATTATGGCGATATTGCCATAATGAGTTAATACAATACTTCATTATTCACTAATTAAAAACGAGAAAAATAATGCAAGTGGTTTTTTTTTAAGTTAGCCTGCCTGTCTCTCAACCATATATAAATAAATATAAAAAATAATAAATATTCTAATTTTAAAACGATCTCATTTCAAAAACATTTCATATTTAAATTCGCCATCCATAGTATTGCAAAATGACAATATTAAGGCGAAATTAGTATTCAAACATAGTATACAAAATGTCGTGTGTTTACAAATGTTATCTGTTTGCTTCGCTATCTGATAACGTCTCTGAGCTAAGTGTATACAAAGTAGATACTGATTCACGCGGCAAACTGTCGATGGTGTCCTTTTAAGAAGACGTTAATTCGAGAACGTTCGCTAATTTAAGACACAGAATTGTTGTTTGCTATACTCGTTATTTTTTTTGTAGGAACTAAATTTATTACTTATGTAAGTGTTTTTCTAAGTCATGGAGATTGATTGATAGTGATATTATAAATAAATTATTGAATAATTTTTGTGCGCATCATGTCTGTGATATCCAAACTCCGTAGTATCAAGTTTTTTCTGTCTTCATAATAGCGATGTACACAATATTCATAAATATTATAAATTTTAGGTACTAAGTGACGTAGCGTTAGTAAATGTGGGCAACGGCTGAGGCAAAGCATTATTAAGTTTTCCTGGTAATTTTCCGAACAGCACTAAATCTGAAACTGTATCCGGCAATAGACTTGCCCCTTTTTTTGGGTTCTAAGACCATAGGTAGCAAAATAAGTGTATTATAAACCCCTGCCTACCCCTTCGGGGATACAGGTGTAAGATATGCATCAGTCATGCATAATGATAACGTAATGTCCTGCGCAGTAGAACTCAATGGTAGGTACATAGATACTCGCACGCGCCGCTGGACATGGCGTCATGTGACAATGGAATCAAATCTGTGACGCTGTCAACAACTTAAGGTTGTTCAAAGTAACAATAAAGCGTAATAAATTGAGCATAAAACAACGTAGCTTCATATTTAATACTTACACCTTAGGCGGCTTCTAAGAGGGCATTATTTTTCTACCTACCTAGTTTAGGCATCAATCACCCCTAAATTATAGTAAATTAAGTAATAATGTAACTTACTTTGAGTCAATAAATAAATAGATTTTCTCTATACAATATTAAATTAAACGGCATTTTTTATAGGTTGGGTACATTAAAAAAATATAAAGTAAATGCTGTATTTTTTTTATGTAAACTATAAAAAATTTCGCTTAATTTAATATTGTACAGAAAATTCATTTATTTATTGGCCCACTAAACAGAGTACCATCAAATAAGCACATGAATAATTTACATTATGGTTTTGAACAAGGCAATATATTAACAATACTCGTATGTTTACACAGCATCAAAAGTTCTTATGAAAATATTATAAACTTTAAAAGACTGTTTATTAATTTCTGTTCATTTATTTATAATGTATCTTTTATCAATAATAACTAATTGATCACATAACTATGTAACTTTTTAGATACAAGAAATATCCAGATATTTCTTGTGTCTCTCAGCAGGGTCGCGACGGCATGCGAAAGGGATTCGCGCGGCCCCGTCGATAGCGGTTTTGTCGAGGAACACCGTGGTAGGTTTAGTCGGTATTCCGGGAGGTACATTATCTTTTCAGCATCTATCTTTTACCCCGGTGTGTCCGACATAACCCCTCCGCCCGCTCCCGCGGAGGGATACGGGTCAAAGCATTCGATCAGGTTAAAAAAAAAGTTATTTCTTGTGTCTAATGTTTGTGAAGTCCAACGCGGCACAGTACCTAAGCGTAACGCAAAAGCTGTCTTTAAATTCAAACAAGAAAATAATACATCTCTTACCGAAACAGCTCAGTGTCATAAAATACAAAGTAAACTGGTTGCCATTTACTATGCACAGTTTTAAACTCCGAAGTACGTCTACGCATTTTGACAGTCAGTAATGTCAGTATGACTTCAAGATGGTAACACTAGCTGTCACGCTTACGTCACTGGTCTAAACAGTTTCTCTGCAACATACCTCAACCTTGCCTCTTTATTATCCTTTAAAGATAAACCTTACAAATTATACGAGGTTGTTGTCAAAGACAAACAGTGACATAATAAACGTACTATTGCATAATACATAACCTACATTGTAAAGTGTAACACAAGGATGAAATCCACATATTCGGTGCAGAATCCTAATGGTAATACTGTGTACACAAATGTTGAGACACATCGCCTTGACCTAACAGCCATTATGCAGGGAACCGCAGTAGTATAAGTCTGTTTTGCTTTTTAAATGGTTGTTGTCATGTGTGGTAAACATGTTTTCGCATTATCTGCATTGTGTATGATGTTTTGTAGCATACCAGTGTGTGTTTGTTAAATGATAAACAGATTTGTGCAACAAAACCTGCTGAATTCACACGTTCTGCATTATCTCTAATATGCATTGTCTCACGCCTCTATTACGGCGAGCGGCGGCGATTGAGCGGGTAAGCAGAGGAGTATTACACTCACAATTCGACAACTGTGATTTTAGGTTCTAAGTACTTGTTTACCGAACACTGATACAGATTCTATGCTGTTATTGATAATTTCTTGTTAGAAAAATTAAATTTTAGTGCCGGACCCGTGAATCAAATAGATGCATCATGCATAACAGTCGCATACACCTCCACAACACAGAGGCATTATTATATAATCATAGAGATAAAAGTGTATATTAGTATACATTACCTATTTGCCAATCTACGTCTCAAACTTGGTAATACTTTATGCATATATTTCAAGGTTTTATGAAAAAACCACTCACATATTTATTATATTATTAAAAAAGACATATTTATAATTAAAAAAGATTCTGGAAGTCCGATTCGAGATTCTCGAGTCTTATATCGCGGGGTACTTTATATACATTAAAACAACAGACACAAAGAACACACAAACTCAGTAGGTACCTATAACTATTTATTAATCACGCATTATTTAATTCCATGCGTGAATCGAAACTACAACATTAGACGCAGTTGCACTGGCAAGTAGTTACACCACTACACCATCTGTGCACTCATTAAAGTGAGCCTACTGCACTTCACCTGCCGTATACAGCAGACATCAAATAAAATGCGTTATACCATACAAGGCAGGCGTCTTGCACCCGTGACTTGAATGTTAAACATCGCTATGTACCGAAAGGTTACCAAAGTAGGATTCATTGGAATTCTGTATGTGGATGCTGTGTACACCTGAATATCTTAATAACCCTTGCGCAGGTGGAACGCATGTACTGTGTTGGATACGAAACATATTTTAGTAATGGCAATGAATATTGTAATGCTTTTACTTTCAGCTTTTGTGTTGCTAGCAGTTAACTTATTTTGACGCCATTTTTGATTGATTCGTCAGATACAGAATAAAAAGCATTAGTATAGAACAGATAATCCGTAATCACTTAAGCAGCATTTAAGAATGTTTGCGGTGAAAATATACAATATTCGTATTGTATTGCAATTATATAAAAAATATTTATTGATGACGTACCGAATTAAAATAGTCCTTCAATGTGTATGTGGTATCTATGGTGGCCTATTCGGAGGAAATGTGTTTTTATGTAAGTGATGGCAAAGTAACAAAATATTGATCGGAGCGAATCAAGGTTCTGGTATACTTCTAAATTAAATATGTCTTCTTAATGTTTTCCATAACTTTACTAATAAGCTTGTTTTTGAAGTGACAACCAGTAGTCAAACACTTCTAAAAAGTTTATTGATGTTATCATAATCGTTTTAGATCCATCAATTAAAACAGTATAACAGTCTAATTGACGGTAATTTATATACACTAATATGGATGACATAATAATAAGAATAATAATAATATCTTTATTTCTCACCATTACAAATTAAGGTACAGACATAGGATCTAATTTTATAATATGGCGGGTTGATACCTGAACTAGGAGGTTCCTGTGTCTCAGGTTACCAACCCTCCACCCCTGATAAGAATAATTACCCTAATTTGAGCTGGCGTATGGTATAGATGAGGAAGTATGTGTGTCGGGACATGTATGTGGATACTTACGAGTGTATGAGTGTTTTTGTTTATGGTGTGTGTATGTATGTGTGTGTACGTGTGTGTGCGTGTGCACATGTGTCTGAGTGCGTGAGTGCGAGTAAGTTTGCATGTGTATGTGTGTATGAATGTGAGTGTGTATCTGTGTGTATGTATATGATTGTTGTGCTTGTGATTTATTAGTTTTATTTCTCGTATTTAACATTTTACTTTATATTAGCAATAATTTTTTCTGTTGCATGATAATCAAGCGTTGTTAATTTAGTTTTGAGAGTAGATTTGAGTTTTATTCTTTGCATGTTGTATATATGTTTTGAGTCATTGAAGAACCGATAGAGGAATGGTCCCATGTAATATATTTGACGTCGCGCAAACATAGTGTGGAATGAAGGAACGGGTGTACGAATTCTTCTTTTGCTCCGGCTTATCTTAGATGGATCAATATATTTGTGATGGCGCAGGATATAATTAAATATGTATAGTTGCCGAACAGTCAGTAATTGGGTTTCTTTGTAGAGTTTGTCAGTGGGGTACCTCCTGGCCTTTCGGAACATGACTTTGATGACCGCCCGTTGTGCCCTTTCCAGTTCTAAGAGATGAGATGCTGAAGCTCCTCCCCATATTGGTATGCAATATGTGAGCAGCGACTGACAGAGAGCATAGTATATTCTACATATGAGTTGGGGATCTGCAGATTCACGAAGATCTTTAAAGATGGGTAGTAGTCTTCGTACTCTCTTGCTTAGTGCTGATATATGGGGTTGCCAGATCAAATGGGAATCTATAATTACGCCCAGGTATTTGTGTGTATCAGTTTGCGTAACGGGAGTACAGTCACAATTTTGTTTTACTTCATCATTATTGGCTGTTTTACATTGTGGGGTATGTGCTTTAATAATCAAGTTAGATGTTGGATTTGATGCACTGGAGATACTAAAGCAGATGTGTTTTGTCTTCGATACGTTAATTGTTAGCAGATTATCCTCAAGCCACTGCATGACACGTCTGAGACCATTCTCTGCAAAGCTCTGAACTTGAGGCCATGAGTTTCCACGAAAAATAAGGGCCGTGTCATCCGCAAATGCTAGTACTTTCCCGTTCTCTATTGGTAGGTTACAAAGGCTATTAACATAAGCTAAGAACAGCGTAGGGCCAAGGGTACTGCCCTGTGGAATGCCATAGGTGACTGGTAAGCTAGAGCTATACATGTCACCTACTTTAACCACCTGATTTCTACCCTTTAGATAATCACGGAGCCACTCAAGTACCGGTCCCCGCATGCCCATGCTCTCCAAATTCCGCAATAAGATTTGTGTGGATACAGTGTCGAATGCTTTTTTCAGGTCTATGAAAATAGCTACACATCTTTCACCACCATCCAATGATTTCGTAATTATTTCGGAAAATTTCGCCACTGCATCCTCACAGTTTTTACCTGATCGAAAGCCAAATTGGGAACTGGATAATATATTTTTACCTTCCATAAATTTAGTTAGACGAGAGTTAACGACTTTTTCCAAAATTTTACTAATTGTGCTTAAAAGGGATATAGGTCTATAGTTAGTGACTGATTCCGCGCCACCACCCTTATAAACGGGAATAACAACGGCTTGCTTAAATATATCCGGAAAGGTCCCAGACGAAATGCTTAGATTGCATAAATGAGCAATTATGGTGCACAAGATTTTGCATGAGTATTTTAAAATGGTGTTTGTAATTTTATCTATACCTGGGGCACTACGGCTCTTAAGGCTGGTAATAATTTTATTTATCTCAAAGCTATCTGCTGGATGAAGAAACAGGGAATTTGTGATTTGTACAGGTGTGTTTATTAATAATAAATCAGTTTCACTGGTATTATTTTTATTGATTATAGTTGAGGCCAATTCTCGTCCAATCGAGGTAAAGTATTGATTGACGGCATCGAGGGACTCCTGTGGTGATGACGACACAATATTTAGTAAAGCAGAGCCATGGAAACGATCCTTTTTAATATTACATAACTCTTTAACGGTATTCCAGGTTCCTCTATTATTTTTGTAGTTTTGATAAAATTTATCTTTATAGTAGTTATATTTTAGAACTTTGGCCACATCGTTACATGTATTACGGTATTTCAGATAGGAGCATTTAATTTCAACGTTGTCTGGATTTAATTTGACAATTTTGTGTAACCTATCTCTGATTTTGAATGTTCTAATTATACCTAAGGTTATCCAAGGTTTCAAGGGTCTACGCCGATTAGAGAAAGTAATTGTATTAGTATGGAGAAAAATGAGTTCTTGGATTGTATCTGTTAGTTGTTTGGCAGCTACGTTTGGATCCGTAATTTTTAAGAATGGTTGCCAGTCATATGTGTTTATAGCTACAGACAGGGATTCGTAATTTATTTTGGTTCAAGTGATTTTGTTTAGCTTCGGCGATCTTGAGGACAGTGAGGTAGCATAGCTCAAAAGCAGTGGATAGTGGTCTGTAATGTCCGTTACTAGCACAAAGCATTGATGATCTCCCCCTAACTTGCACATGAAATGATCAAGGCAGGTACGTCCATGTGTAGGAATGTCAATGCCTTGATGTAGACCGTGAGAACCTATAATTTCTAGATAGTCTCTTACATCATTATTGTTTGTGTCCAGTGTGTCAATATTTATATCTCCTGTTAGTACTACATTTCGTGATTTATTAGTGGTTAATAGTGTGTCCAATGAATCTAAAAACGTTTTGAGATTTCTGAAACAATAAGGTCGGTAAATACCTAGCACCAACAGGTTGCCCATTTTTGCCATCAGGCAATTAGCCTCATCTAAGTCAATTTCTTTTACAGATGATTTAATATCAGCTTTTATATACATAATGACGCCGTCATTTTGATTGAAACTTCGTTTACTAAAATGCATAGTGAAGCCATCAATTTGAGGAGGATTCGAGTCCTCATTACACCAACATTCCGTAAGAACAATGATATCTATGTTCGTTTTTAATCGTGTAATATATATTAAAAAGTTATCTAAATTTTTATTAACACTCCTAATATTAACCGTAATTATGTTTAATTTGGTGGAATTGTTTACTAGGGTTTTGTTGAGTTCTTGTTCAAGTTGTTTTGGGTCTTCAATGGATATACATGGAATAGAGCAACAGCTATCAATTTCCTCAAAAACTTGTTGACTATCCATTATCATTTATAATAGGTGAGAAAATGTCTAAGCTGGTATGTATTTGTGACAATACTAAAGTGATAGAATAATTTATGAATAGCTTAATTATACCTTGCATTATTTCTAAAGAAATTACGAGGATTGTATATATTAGAGTAAGAGACCTGAAACGTTTGTTGTTGTTCAACGAAATGAGTATTTTGTGTGTATATTTGTATTTGTATGACGAGTGTATTAATGTTATTGTGTGTGGTTGTTTTGTATAATAATATGGTTCATTAGTGCATGGTTTATTAATTCTGTAGTTTATGTGTGTGTTAGTAGTTACGCAAGTGTTGTGTGATTTATTAGATGAATGGCTATTGTATGTTTTAGTGTTTTGTAGGTAAATGTGGGTAATATGAATTTCCATACCATATGTAGCTGCAGCATATCCGTTTGTTTTTTTCATCAAATATCTAACAGCTACATAACCATAACAGTAACCTAGTCATTTGTTTTGTAGTATCAATAGTTGAGATTCGTTCTTGATCAGAATATGTGGTTCTCCTTCTTTCTTCCGCATATAAACTAGTCCATTTGAGGTCCAGCAGTAGTCAAAGCCCATGGCTTTGCGGCATTCACGAGCAAGGTAATATAACCGGGAGGCTTGAGGAGTCAGGTGCTCGGCTAAGTATATTTCTGTCTTATTGTCTAAGCCCAGGTGAGACGAATTGAGTTGTTCTGTTTTGTATTTTCTTGATGCTGCAGAATGATTCTTGGCTGCAGTCATAAATTTTCCCTTTAGCAGAGTGGACGAAAATTCGACTATAACAGCTGAGTTGATCTGTCCTTTTTTCGAAGGCATCCGATATACATCACGCAATTCCGAGGTGTTCATAGTGATCTCCAAAGTGTCCGCCAGTTTTTTAATCATATCGAATAGCTTTTCTTTGGGTTCATTTTTTTGTTTGGAACGTTCCTGATTTGGATACTGGTTTTTCGGGCCGATCTCTCCAAGGCATCGCATTTGTCTTCTATTTTAGTTATTTGCATTGCAAGTTGTTTTCGTTCTTCCTCCATTGCAGTAATTGTGGATTGCACTTCCTCTACTTTAGCGGTCGCGAATTCAATACATTTCTCAATATCGAGGTTTTTTTTGTGTATAGTGTCGTGAGGGTTAGGACGAGCGAAGAAAGGACAGTACTTAGCCTATCTGTCAACATTCGTTAACAGGCGTTCACTGACTGTATGGATAAGCACAGGCTAAATCGTGGTAATACTAGGTCTTAATAACATATAAACGTGTTATTTATTATAAATATCACATTCAACGTTTACAGATTTAATATTGGCATAATTTAACCAATCGTTACGTGTTCACTTACTGCCTATGTTCACGCAACAGCATCTAGGGAGCAGAACTAGAACCAAGTCGATCTGAAATAGCAACATCGTAATGCAATCAATTTTATTTTGACTTTCACACGACATGCAACTTTTTATTGCAAAATTTGGAATATGAATAACACTCAATCCAGTTTAAGTAAAATATTTTGTTTTACATGAATTTGCTGGCAGTACACGAATAGATTTGAAAATGGAATAACATTGAATTCGAAGATGACTTATAAAATTTTATTTTTTTTGTCTTATATTTTTGTAACTATTAAAACTATTTATATTTACAAAAATGGTTTGGGCATCGTAGAATTCTTCAGCATCGCTGTCAACTGGTAACGTGCCCAGAAGACTGGCAGCATTGCCACGTTGAATGGCAATGCTGATTCTTTGGGCCAAGAAAAGACCAGCCTTCTGATCACGCAAATCGTCGATCAGGCGTTTTGCGATCTCCTTGTACAAAATACGAGCGCTCGGACCCCATGAACCTAGGGTTTCCACCCCAAACGGCGCAAAAATGTAATTTCCGACTAAATTACTATATTTGCGCCGTTAGAGGGTTTCCGCGGTTGCAGCAGCAGCGTCAGCACATCCTGCAGTGCTTGAAAGATGTGATGGCGCAAGGGTGTCAACGCACGTTGCGTCCCACACCAAAGGCCTGCCCATCTTCCAAGGCAACAATGACATTCCGTCCGGTCTCTTCCCATATAAATAAATAAATATAAATTAAAATATATATCATACTTATAAATTGGTGAATTTGGTATGGCGGATTGGCTTGACTGTGGAGTCTTCAGTGTTCTATTACATCTAAGATGTTATATTAGTATAGAAAACAAGCAGACATGTTATTAGCGCACGCAAAGTGAAAACTCAAAAACGTTCCAATTGGAACGAAATTTCCTGGCTAACAAAATGGGTTCGAAAATCTATTTTAACACATTTAAAGCGCAATTTTATTGTTCGAATGATAGCCATCTCTTTCACGTAAGCTCTTTCTTCTATCTAATGCGCTAATTATTAGTTACAATCACAGAACATAATTATGTATATAATGTTCAGTAGTTTCATTCTATACTAATATTATAAAGCTGAAGAGTTTGTTTGTTTGTTTGTTTGCTTGAACGTGCTAATCTCAGTAAATACTGGTTCGAATTGAAAAATTCTTTTAGTTTTGGCTAGCCTATTTATCGAGGACGGTTATAGGCTATATAACATCATGCTATAATCCACGGGAGCGGCGCAGTAATCATAAACAAGAGTGAAACCGCGGGAACGTCTAGTTATAAATACAAGTGCAGTTATTAATAACGAAATAGTACGCACAAGATTCTCGACGTCCATTACTATGAAAGTAAAAATATAAAGTTAAATATAATTACACAGGATTTAATCATATTATCATAAATGTATTCTAAAGGTAGCTCACAATATTAGTTATTCTATGAACATACTTAATAATAACAAGCATGTATCTCTTTAAAGGTAGACATGTTGACTAATCCGCCATTTATAGGACTAGGTCACGCGTTACATAAGGCGAGACTATTGGGGTTTTCTGAGGATTACATAGCTTTACGTGGACTTATGGTTGTCTTTCCCAATGATATAGGCATAGCTGTATTAATCTGTCAAGTTTTAGAATGCCAGATATAATTAAAAATCTATTGTATTTGGCCACCGGTGTGCCGTTGCGATTCGATTGGTTAATTATTATCAACATTTTGCCATTTATGTTTTAGGTCCCAATTAAGGGCCCTTTGCCGTTTACCATTTATCTATAGATAATAATATCAGCCCTGTTTGTAAACTGTCCCACTGCTGGTCGCGGGCCTCTTCTCAGTGTGAGAAGGGTTAGGCCATAGTCCACCACGCAATCTTAGATATGAAGGTTTCCTCACGATGTTTTCCTTCACTGTTAAAGCAAGCAATCTATGCACGTATAAAAGACGAATCTTATATTAAACGTTCAAACCTTTGTTGTTAGAATACAGGAAATCTCAAAATACATTATGTAAATGTTAATTTGATAGGTATTTAAATAACGCGTTTAATTTTATCAGTCTCAATCAAAACAAGTCTTCACAATCAAAATATATTTTGTTTTCAAATTAGCATTTTAATAATAAAAATAACGATCATGTGAACTCGCCGCCATGTTTAATAACAAAAACAGTCGATTGTGTTTAAATATCGAATCATTCAGAAATTTTTTCGCTCGTTGCAAGGTTGGGAACAGCAAATTCTTACCATAATAAAAAAATAATGTAGTGTTCCCGTTTGAATGAGGAAGTTTTAAGTATTTAATAATTCGGCCTTAGGTATTCTTTTGTGTAGTTTTAAAATGTTCTGAAATGATTGTCGCAAATTGCTTTAAATTTTATTTTGTCTACCGAAATTGTTTTGGTTATAGTCGATTAGTCGAATGTATGTTGTATATTTAAATAGTAACATTGAACGAATTAGGAATTTGTATTGAGTAATATCATAGTGAACGTCTAACTTCGAAGAAAAATTAGAATCAGTGGTATTTGCAATAAAAAGGCAAAGCCCTATTATTAAAAGTAAGCAAAAGCGATATGCCAGGATCATAGCAAACTAAAATCCGTAGTCTCTGTCTACGGGAAACAGGCATATACATAATCATATACATTGTTAATTTGATTTAGTTATTTATAAATAAATGAATAAAAATAAATAATAGCCTTAAAAATAAATAAAAGCTTAAACAACTAAAAAACCAAACTAAAAATGTAGAAAATAATTTAATAATTTTACTAGAGTCTCAGTGTACTTTGTGTCAGTTCTTTGAATGTTTGTAAACATTCCCGCGACATAGGAACAATGACTAGTACGGAAGTCGTATAAAAAAAAGGTTTGTCTTACCTGTCTCTTATATACCTACACTAGGGTTGGGTTGGTGTTTATTAGAAAACTCTTAGTAGCAGCACGGAGTGTAAGAATGGTAAACTGTAATATGCTTGTCTCTACTAGATGGGATCTAAAAACATACTTAACCGAAATGTGTTTATACTGCCTACCCCTTCAAAGATACGGTCGTGAGTCAAAGTTATGTTATTTCTTAACAAAACAGATCTCTGTTTGAAATCATGTCGAGATTGTTTAATTTCCGTTCCGTTTTGTTCAACAATACTTCAATCTTCGAGCGCCGTGGCTCGTGTGAGCGACGGATTGTATTCAAATCACCTACGGCATGTCCGGTTTGACTTTAAGATGTACGCTGTGACATTTATAGGGTTTTTATGTGAGAAGATGCGTTAAAAAAAGAGGTTGGATAAAGATTTTGGATGGATTTTGAAGTAGGTGATGTGTTTGAATGTAATCTATAGTACCAAAGTAATATTATCAATGCGCAATCTGTTTGTTACGTTTTCATTCCTAAATGTCTAAAACGGTTTTGATGATATAAGATTGGAGATAATGAAAATGAATGAAATTAGGATGGCTGAAAAGTTATGGTATGACATATTCTAAGCGTTGGCACTGTCACGAGTCTAGTATGGCATCATGCATGGGTAGGCAGAGGTGTTTAAATAACAATCACATTTATGTGTTACTCTCGTTGGCCAGCGGCTCGTAGTCGAGCCGCTACATTATGTACCTCTATTTACCAGCGGCTCTGATACGAGCCACCGCCACTTTAAACTTTATTTGATTAACCTTAACGCTTAAAACTGATTGTTTTACGGCTACGAATGGATTTTTTAGGTAAAGACATATTTTAAAGAATTACGAAAATATAAACATACGGTAGGTTAAAGCTGACAAAATTGAAAAATCAATCGCTAAATGCGAATCTTCTTAATTGCTTAACGCAATCAATTTTGTCAGGAAGATTCCAGATTCATGAGAAATTACTGTTACAATAACCAGACCTTGACCTAGAACTCAAATCTGGTATCTCACAATCTACCTCTAATTTAATCTTATGCCCAGGGACCAATTAAGCCTAGTCAAAACATACGTTCACAAATGTATACCACGCTCTTAGCATACCTACATCTACATCGCTACGTATAATATCCAATGCGGGATCATATAGCTGTTATGATAATAAAGCCAGCACGTACAGTGCAATGTACACAGACAATATATTCGCTGAACAAATAACATCGGCCACTTGAGGAGACTTGTTTATTGTTAGCGGGCAACATCGTGACAGTATACATATGTATTATATATATTACATGTATTGTGCTTTACAAATGGCGGTTAAGTAGTTGATTTGCCCAGTGCTGGTTGCCGGCGACTCTACACGGGGGTTATCCGGTCGATGGCGCTTTACGGCGCACCGGTGTGGGCGGACTCCCTGACCGCTCAGTGCAGGACTCTCTTGCGGAGGCCGCAGAGAGTCATAGCGGTCAGGGTAATACGCGGATACCGCACGGTGTCGGCCGACGCAGCTTGTGCGTTGGCCGGAACACCCCCGTGATTGATTTGGAGGCTGAAGTGCTCGCCAAAGTGTTTGCGATGAGTGAGGCGGTGCGGGAGGAGACAGGTTGTCGTCCCCTCCCGACAGTGATTGAGTACGCGCGCAATCGAGCCCATCAGGGCATGATTTTAAAGTGGAAGGCGTGGCTGGAGGTGCCCTTGTCCGGTTTCAGAACCGTTGGGGCCCTCCAGCCGGTATTGGAGCGGTGGGCAGGGCGGCAGCATGGGACTCTTTCCTTCCGGCTAGTGCAGGTGTTGTCAGGGCACGGTTGCTTTGGCAAATACCTGCACACGGTCGCTAGGAGGGAACCGAGTCCCATATGCCACCACTGCGATTGTGAGGAGGACACGGCGCAGCACACGCTCGAGCAATGTCCTGCTTGGGCGGTGCAGCGCCGTGAACTCATTGAGATTGTGGGTGAGGATCTCTCGCTGCCGGCCGTGATCAAAGCCATGGCTGACAGCGAGAGGAAGTGGGCAGCGGTCGCGTCCTTCTGCGAGGACGTCATCTCGCAGAAGGAGGCGGCGGAGCGGATCCGTGAAGAAAGTATCCTTGCTGATGCGAGCCGTCGCCGGCGAACCGGGCGGCGCAGGCGCGCTTACGCGCGCCTAATGCCGCCATAATGGAGGCCGCGGGCGGGAGAAATCATCCGTCCGTCAGCCATTGAGTCGGTCTGACGCCCTATGTAGTGCCGGGGCGTCGCCGAGGAGTTGTAGACTGCTGGGTGGGTCGCTGAGGTAGTAATTTTGCCAGCGGCCCATCCACTATACAAGGCAGCGAGCGTGCACACCGTGGGGTTTTGGTCCGTAGACCCGAAGTACGGGAGAGCCGGACATAACCCTCTCGCCTCCCCTTGTGGCGAGAGGGTATGCATCAGGCGCATTTGCCCAAGTAAAAAAATAAAAATAAAAAAAGGATTTGATATGAAAGTGTACTTGTATTTATTTGTTGTCTTTTGTAGCGTCTGGGTTGCCTTAAAAGATAAGAAACCTACGTGGGATCTAAAAAGCCCTGTATTAAACTGTCCCACTGCTGGGCACGGGCCTCTTCTCTGTGTGAGAAGGGTTAGGCCATAGTCCACTACGCTGGCCCAGTGCGGGTTGGTAGACACATATCTTCAAGAACATTATGAAGAGTTCTTAGACATGCAGGTTTTCTCACGATGTTTTCCTTCACCGTTAAAGCAAGCGATAAATAACTATTTATTACGCACATTACTTCCAAAAGTCAGAGATGCGCACATTGGCATCGAACTCGAGACCCCTGCGCGGCAGTCTAACGGTTTCCCACTAAGTTATCGCTGCTATTGAACATAATTATGTATATGTGTTTGCTAAATGTGGTTGTAAAATACCTCTGCTAGGTAATAACTAACTTTGGTATAGGTACGCCTAGTTTAGTTCTTTGGTCTTTTTTGTTTACGTGTAGTGTTGGTTGTTTTTTTGGATAGGTCCCACCTGCTCGCAGATCCCTGAGTAACCAGATTCAGCAGTACTGACCCAAAAAAGCACCTAATTTAGACATTCGTGTTGTCCTGGGGAAAGTTAAACTTTCTTGGGACTCGCGACAAATTTAATAAGTCTCTATAGTAGAAGAAGAAAATAATTCTTCTTTCCTCCTGTGTTTAGCAGAAGACTAAGAATCTAAGCGCGAGACAAAATAATGAATATGTGATGAGATCGTCAGCGGCAATAGCGCCGCTGACGATCTTTATACTTATTATAGGTGGGTGTAGAAAGATCCCATATTGTAAAATTACCTTCAAAGGTAGAGACTTGGTAAAACAATTATATTTTATTCTCAATTCCATTAATTATTAAATGACAGATACTTAGCTTGACCGTGGGCGTTGTCTTGACCGCTTTTTCATGACTAAATAATTATTAATCTTATTAGAATGTTAATGATGCATAAACATGATTGGTTAGAAGACCCATTATATAAGATCTATTAATGTTTTAAAGCAGCAATGTTTTTAACAACAAATTAAATAAGAATTGTCAGTGGTACGCTTTGTCATTGTTATACAAAAAATCACAAACTTCACAGTTCCTTACAAATGTAAGTTTAAAATATCTAAAAACAATACGTTACACGCTTATGTCACAAAAGTACATTTTTAAGAAATAAATAAAATCGGAATTCTGCTCGCTTGCTGAAGAAATTAGTGAATGTATCTGAATCTACAGATTTATATGTCCACACTATTGTAAAATTATAAGAAGCTGTGTCTGTCCTTCCCAACTAATGTAAATTTGTTTGATTGTTACGTTTTTACGCCTAAGTATAATATCTAAAAGACAGAAAGGTTTCTGAATCCCCATGTATACAGGTTGTCCGGTAATTAATGGATAACCTGGAAATGTCTTATAGTGGAACTGATGGCCGTTCAGAAAAAAATATGAAAAAGAAAATCTATCCTTACTACTACCTGAAATATGTTTTTTTTTAATTGCCACGTATACACTTTTTTGTATACTACGACTATAAATGAATGAAATCCATCGGTTTTTTGTTGTTTTATTATTAAACACTAATTATGCTAATAGATAGACAGTCAAAAGTATGCTATGCTAATATAGCTTGCACTTTTTAATATTTATTTTTTATTATTTTTTTTCATTTTCTCTGAACGGTCTTCAGTTCTACTATAATATATTTCAAGGTTATCCATTAATTACCGGACACCCTGTATAACTTCATGTGTGTGGGTTCGAGTATCGCGTTAAATTCAATAAACGAATATGAATACTGGTTTAAATCTATTCCACGTTTCAATAGAATTAGAATTATGTTGCATAATTCGATCAGCGCACATTACGTAGTGAGAAAATTAAAGTCCACTCATAAATATATAAATCATACAATATAATCCTCGAATCCCAACCAGCGCAATTAATTAGAGGTTTCTAAGCAATAAAAAAGATAAAAACGCACATTGTAAGTAGATAATTTGAACGATTATGTCAGTTCGTGGCAATTAACGGAACTAGGGCCGGCGAGCGTGTGGTTGAGTAACGTTATAAAAGTAATCAAATTAACTATATTTCGTAATGTACTGAGTATTGCTTATTTATACGATGTGAGATATATCTGGCAGTCGACTGGATATTCGTTCAGTTAAGCGTTTTTAGGCGTACGCAATTTGTACACATCTATACAAATAAATTAAATTAAAGAGTTTGTTTGTAACGTCGAAATAACAGCTTTTTACTTAATGCATATCTATTAAATAATATACGATATTTATATAAAAAAATCTATCTGTCTGCTTGTCCGGCTTATCTCAGAAACGGCTGGACTGATTTTGATGGGCAGATAGCTGATGTTATAAGGAGTAACTTTGGCTACTTTTATTTTAGAACAAATTAGGGTTCCGCGATAAAGAAACTAAATCTTTTCATAACAGCCACGCGGACGAAGTCGCGGGTAACAGCAAGTACTTAATATAATATTAGAAAACAGGTCTTAATTATAAAATAAAGCGGAAATAGTTATAAATACTTATTTATTTCGTTTCGACCGACTTGTTCTTATATATTACACCTAAACAACTTATGAAATAGTTGCAAGCAAATAGAAAACATAATTTGTAATGATATGTACCTACAAACTTGACAACAAAACGCTGTCAGGTGTACAGAAAAGGGTACCTTTCATCCAGAAGAAAAGTACCGCTCCCGAGCAAACACGCGAGCAAAAGTTAGTAAGAAATAATGTTGATTTATGATCATATCTCTTTGTGCAAATATACTTTTATATGTTTCCTCTTGCAAAAAACATCGGTTTGCAAACTTCGATGAATAACAAAAAGAATTTAAGGGAAAATCCGGCCGTGTAATCAACTAAGAAATATCAATCGCCTTACCTTGTACCTGTACCTGTTTCCTTGTATGCCCTTGTACAATATCATCATGTTTTCCTAGAGCGCTCAGCGCATACAAATCACATCATTTTTCTAGTGCATTTGATCCTACTTGGTTTCGATTCTAACAATCGCTTCAATTTATATTATTAGATTTTACCTAAATAGTACTTAGATGCATTTGCAAACAACATAAGTTTTTGATTTTTACGGAACACTTTCGATGCATACGTAATTAAAATTGTCTTTAATTGTGAATGTGTGATAGAAGAAGGCGTTGTTATACAGCATGTAACTCAATCTGAGACCAAGATGGGAAATTCTCTGGCGCAATTTAGAAGATGGTTATGTGCAGCATTGGATTCTTACTAATTGATCAAAGACTTTTGTATTAGAAAGTATTTTAATTTTTGCCTCAGATGAAAGCACTTATTACAGAAACAAGGTGACCTCTTTGACTATGCTTCTGTGATTTGTGGACGAATCGAAGGATGTAAATGAGCGGGTAACGATGATGTAAGTAGCTCACTTAGCGGAAATAAGTAAAGATATAATTTAAATCTCAACGTTGTCTATTTTGAAGGTGACCTAAATTATTTAACGTATCACCTTTTTCCTGCTATGTATTAATAGATTTATAGTCAGATACTAATCAAAGAATTCTAAAATAAATTGTTTAATCAAGTTTGGATATTAAATGTCAAATTAATCACAATATGATTGATACCGGCATTGGATTTTATGATTTGCGTGACAATTTAGGTAAAATATAATATTGTTATTTCCGTATCTGTTATTTTTAATTATTTAATTCTTAATTTCGAAGAGTTAATTGTTTTTTATTTTATTGAGTTGTCTTTTGAAATACATACAGGTATATTTAAAATATTGAAATAGGCACTATGTACTAGAAGAGTCATTCAACAAAATTATCGTAACGCGAGTTAGTTTGCACTCAAACTCACTTATCCGATTATTGCTACAACACGTTTGAGTGCAACATTTTAATATTTATAACATAATAATCATTTAATTCATCAATTAGCCAGTAACACACACATTGAACTAAACTGAACTGGGCCGAAAGCCTTGTGATGAAAATGATCATACGAAATCTTCGTGTCTCCAAGCCTCGGAGATGTCGTACGATAATTGAGACTAGGAACATAATGTGTACCCAGTTGTTGGCAACCTAAAATTTTAAAAGGCATTCCCAACTTATGATTTTTAACAGTGTATGAAGAATATGCCACTTTGTTATTTTAATTTCGCTATCATGTCTTGAGTGAGCTCACCAAAGCACACTGCAAAATACTAGTGTTACATTTAATATAATAAACGTATAGTAAAGCATTTTTAGGAAGGATAGCTGGGCTATCTGGCTTCTATGAAGGTAACATTATCGCCTTGGAGCATCCCACACCTGCGCTATTTAAAACGCCGTAGATAATAGCAACAAATAAGAAGCATTAATCCATGACATCCACCAAAATAGAACAGGTAGTTTTTATGGTTCTATTTGAATAAGCATGTAAGGAAAACCGCTGAGCTAAACAAAAAGTTTCATACAAAGCATTCGACACGGTTGATCACAACTGATTGTAATTTGTCGACCTGTAACAATTTACATCAAATTGAAGTAAATGATACGCCTATATTGTATACGATTTAACAAAAAACAATGATATAATACTTCGTAATACTCGGACAAGCTGTAAAAGTGAAATAACAACAAAATCTTAAATCGTTACGTTGATAGATTTATATGATAAATGTTTTCAAATTAATCTTATATTTTATGTGTAGGTATCGATCTTGTATTACCCACTTCGGTTATTATAAATAAAGCACCTATTTGGTCGTTTTGCTTAACTTTCCGCTTATGTTTGTGGCCGATCGTGAATCGTATCCATTTTATTGAGTTTTTTTATAGGCAATTTTCAGTAACGGCATCGAAAAATGTCTCCAATAGATAAAAACACAATAGGGTCAACTCTTAAGTGGGTATTAAAAATTATTTGCTCACGAAATGTTGCAATACTCCTCTGCCTACGCCTCCGGGTGTACAAAAGCTTATGTAAGCTTATTTACGTTTTGTAGTACGCCACAATGAAACTGTACAGAATCGATGTTCAAACAACTTGTTTTTGACAACGTACCATGTTTTACAAGCCTCGAACGAAAAGGAACTTGAACGCATACAGAATAATACAGATGCAATGACATGCATGCCTGTCATAAAGACGTTTGGTATTGGAAGAATTCCAAACACCGCGGGTTGAATGCGCGATCATGTGGTGTACCACAAGGTCGCACACTAGTACCTACTTATGTACCATCACTTCGCAATCGGTTACGTGCTTACTAAACTGTGAGCGATTAAAACTGCTCGTTTGTGTAACCTTGTACAGGTTTGAATCGTAAAGATTAATTTGCGATTGTTTATAAGGTTGTTATAGATAGTTGAGCAATACCTACGTGATGTTGAAAGATATGTCAAGATAAATCATAGCTAATTATACCGAACAACTCTTATATTATTTTTGTAATTTTATTAACCAGTCAAATTCAGAAATGATTTGTTTAAACTTTAGGTAAATTATTCATACGATTAAGCTACACGCAAGATGTAAAAGGAAAATATTGAAGAAATATTACCATATTTATCATATTACAATTGACTAACGGCACTCGAGGCGTTTATTGCTGCTACAAAATTCATTAAATCATCTTACAGTTGTCAGATAGTAAAGTCTGATACAACAAAAGGTCGTAACCCTACCACACCTTGGTATCCACTATTATCCACGATCATTCATGTGCCATATAAAAAGATTCAAAAACAAACATTGGATCCAATAAAATTCTGTATTTTCGAATTTGAGCTTTCTTTCTTGGTGATAGGATTGGTAATGGTATGTTTAGTATTACAATAAACAAAGCATCAAGCGTGTAAGGTTGCTATAAAAGCCTGCGACAGTGTTGGCATTAAAATGACATCACCTGCCTCGGTCAGCGCGTCTTATGGTATGAGCATGGTATTCGAAGCCATTACACATGCAAAACACGTAGTTACATTATTAAATGCTTGTGTATGTGTGTGTGCGTTTATTGTTACTTTCTTATTGTCTGTATGTTTGTGTGCGTTTGTATTTTTTGGATTGCCACGTTATGATGTAGTTATTTTTATATATTTAAATGATTTTGTGTGTCTGTTTAGATTTGTGATAAATTCTGGAATTTTATGTATCGTTCTTTCTGTTTCAGGTAAATATTAGTATAGTCAGCAGATCGTCTGGACTGAACCACGTAACAACTGTAATAATGGTACATTTTAGTAAAGTAATTTATAATAATAAGTTAGCTTGAATTAGGTTTTTAGGTATATATGAACCTAAAGACAATAGATACGAGGTACCTATGCGTTTTGAGAGTCTATATTAAAAGAGGTTTGCATTAGTCAGATGTAACTGCTGTCACTCCGTGGAAGAGTCTCGTTGGCACACCGGTTGTAAATGCGACTATAGTGTATGAGGTCTCGGGTTCGATTCTCGGGTTAGACAAAAGTGTTATTCGGTTTTTTTATTTTCAGCAGTTGCACGAAGTCTGGAAGTATATCCAATAACCGGCAAATAGGCTCGCCCTCTGTTACATGGATTGAAAAATGGGTGTGACACATGTGCCTTCCCCTTCAGAAATGTAGACGTGAGGCTATGTACCTGTGTACTAATCAAGAGATTTGACTCTTTATAAGCGGTCATACGTCTATGACGGCGGGTGATGTCTTTTTTTACACTGCAAATTCCGTGTAAATTTTTTGTGTTACTAATTGTGTATGGAGCCGTTAAGCAGATTTTATTACTAACCTTTTCATAAAAGTAAATTGAAAGCTGGATTATATATACACTTCTTTTAAAGGAACGCTAACTGAGGTACAAGTACCAATATAGCTGTAGAGAAAAACGCGTTATTGCTAAGGTCAAAATCAACTCATCTTCCAAACTTGTTTACTAGAATTAGTCGTATTACTAAAAAATATATGTTTACGTTTAATTATATTTTAGGGTTCCGTTAGGCCGTCTGTCGATCTGTCTGTCCTATCTATAGAGAGATCTATTTTTTTAAATATTTTAGAAAGAAAGCTAGAATTATCACAGACTATTTTGTTATAATGCCGCTGTCAATATTTTTTAGTAAAAGCACGGAGTTTGGAGCTATTTCTGGTAGGTGGGTTGTCCTAACCTTTGGGTAACCAAAAGTGTAGCTAGCGAAATGTAGGTTTAGTATATCTCTGCCTACCTTCGAGAATATAGGAAAGAGACTATGTATAAATATATTAATACGAAAATAATATAATACGATCATGCCTACCGTCCTTGTATGTGGTACAGTCAGCATCATAAGTCGACACACCTGCAATATTTAGAATAAAGTTTTTGTAGCAGTAATGGGTACAAGGATTTATAATTCAAAAATATAAAATAATTAATTAGGATTTATCAATCATATTATACAAATGTATTACACAAGCTACTTATGTTGGTTGCTGACTGTACCTACAGATTTACCGGTCCGCAAGGCCGACTCACGCTTGACCGTGTTTACTTTTTTTAAACTCGTTATGTCAATCCGATACAACCAAGTTAGTGGAGTGATGTAATTAAATATGTGTTGTAGCGCGCAAACCTCGCCTGTAAACTTTTAAATTTCCCGCCATACGCGCACGACGCTTCGCGCCGTGCCCCGCGAACCAATCACAGCGAACAAGCCGCGATGTCAACCCCGAGTGCCGAGTCTGTTTTTGTTGTTTAGTTCGCCGCGCCCCGCTCCAGTTAATAATTAAGAAAAAACCCTGTGAAACCGTGGTATCAAATTATATCCGGGTCTTACTATAGTGTTCCTTTGTAAAACTACTTCATTAAACTATTTTATGTAGCCAATTGATGACTTTTAATCTACATCTCGCTACAAGTGGCGCCCAACGTGGGGCGAGTGAAATACGTACTTAGTGCTCGCTCGAACTCGAACTTAGTGTTGTGTTACTACACCGGACGTTTGCGTGTGTTATCATGCCTCGTACGCGCAGAGATCAGGCTACGCCTTTGGACGATGAGATCGCCGAGGACGTCGAGGTTGACCGGGGCTCCGCCAGCTTTTCGTCGGGACAGGTGGCCGCCATGATGGCCGCTTTGCAACAATCCCAAGCTGAAGCGTTTGAGCGCCTGCTGGATAGGGTTGTGCACCGCCAGTCGTCATCCCCAATTGCCAACACCACCGTAGCATCGACCGCCGGCAGCGGCACCTTCACGCACTGCACTGCTAGGTTTAGCGGTGACGCCGACGAGTCTATTGAAGCATTCATAGACGCAATACAAAGTTATAAGGACTGCGCCAACGTCTCGGAAGAGAACGCCCTCAGGGGCCTCTCGATGCTTCTTACTAAACAAGCATCTGTGTGGTACCACGGTGTCAAGAAAGAAATAGGAACGTGGGACATAGCCATCGACTTACTTCAATCTACCTACGGTGATAAGCGACCCCCGCACCGGATTTACAAAGAATTATTTGCACTAAAACAAAACAACGAAAACACAGATGTGTTTGTAGCAAGGTGTCGAGCATTATTATCGAAAATCCCCGCCGGAGATGTGTCAGAGAGGGCTCAGGTCGATATGGTGTACGGCCTACTTGATGCTCGCATCCGAAGGAATCTACGGAGGGAGGACTTCAAGGACTTCACCGGCATGCTCCGCCTTGCCCGTTCCATAGAAATAGAAACAGAAGAGAGTGACATGCGTACTCAGCCGCGGTCCGGCCCGCTGTTCGCCGCCCGGTCAGTGAACTCCGCGTACAGCGCGGGCACCGGCAGTCATCGGGGCAACGCGCCGCAGCCACAGCAGCGCTATTCAGCAGCGTCGTCAACTCCGTGCGCAGCGAGCGCCCCTCAGTCGTCGAGTATACCTACAGAAAACATGTCATCACGCCGATCCGTGATTATTCATGATAGTAACGTTACTCCGCGTTCGGGACAAAATATTTCAAAACCTAGATGTGTTTATCGTAAACAATACGGACACGTACGTGAAGATTGTAATAAGTTAAATAAGTTCGGTGGTTTAGATAATAAGTCTCTATACTGTTATGGTTGCGGAGCGAAAGGGATGGTGAGGTCGCAATGTCCTAAATGTAATAATAGCTTGTCGTTTTCATCTGTTTCAATCGTAAGTTCTTCATCGAATCTGGTAAGTGATTACGAACATGATAATACATTCTCGAATTTTTCAAGTCATGATATTACCTATAATTGTATCGGCAATAGTAAACATTCACGTAAGAAGGTACCTAATCACAGTATGTGTACTGACAGTTGTTATGAACATTCTTTACACTCGCGACCTTACGATTGTTGTAATACTAATTCTTGTTGTGAATTTAATGTTGTTACTTGTAATTTATGTACTAGTTATCCGTGTTATTGTGGAAAAGTGCGTTCCGAGGTTCAGCTAACTAACGAGTCGCTCTTATTATCACATATTGACTCGTCTGATAGGGTAAATACCCCAGTTATCAATAACTATGTTAGTGACTTACCTGTTAGGGTAGACTCACCTGTTGTCGTCCCGACTCATTCGATGTGTGGCTCCAACGTTTATCTGGGTAACGCATCTTCAGTAGTTCCTTCACTTCGCGCTGACATTACGGCGACTACTACTGTCTGTTTGGGTGGTGTTGCACCTGCGGTCTCTCTTTCTGCGGCTAACGTTCCGACGACCGTACAGTCAACACAACGTAGACCTGTGCTCAGTATTCAAATTCTTGGTTTAAGGGGCATGGCTTTAATTGACACAGCTGCTAAATGCTCCATTGCGGGACACACACTGTACAAAATATTAAAAGAAAAGGGGATTACCTTTAATTCTAAGCAGGTTAATGTGAAGCTGGCCGATGGTGTCGTCCATTCACGCAATGTCCTTGAGGCAAGCGTTGACGTCATCATTTCTGTGGACAGAAGTGTCCGAGTAGACTTCGTGGTGTTCCCTGACGCGGAGAACAGTGACACTCTCCTGGGAATCGACTTCCTCAATGCGGCAGGTATGGTTATTGATTTCTCTGCTTCTTCTTGGCATCTTTCTGGGTGTACGCAAACGTATCCGCTTGAGTATGAGGAAGAATCTATATCACAAGGTAATCCGGTTCCTGTGTCCTTAATGTCTTTGAGGGCTGATGAAGCCTCGTCACTTACCTGTGACCAACGCCAGCAGCTTAACAATTTACTTCAGCATCATGAAGATATCTTCCGTCTAGGAGGAGAGGCGACTCCTTTCGCTGAGCACCGTATAGACACGGGAGATCATGCACCTATCGCGGTGCCACCTTACCGCCTCACGCCCGTGAAGAGGGCCGCTATGGAGGCAGAGATCAACAAGATGTTGAATGATGGTGTGATTGAGGAGTGCGAGTCCGCGTGGGCGGCGCCCGCACTCCTCGTACCAAAAAAGGATGGTACGTATAGATTCTGCGTCGACTACCGACGCCTCAATTCTATCACTAAAAGTGATACTTACCCTTTACCGGTCATCGAAGATCTTCTTCACGCCACCAAGAGGGAGGGGTACATGAGTACCATAGACCTTCGCTCAAGCTATTGGCAAATTAGCGTGTCCCCGGCGGATAGGGACAAGACTGCATTCGTGTCGCCCTTAGGTACGTACCGCTTTACCCGAATGCCATTTGGTCTTAAGAACTCTCCTGCCACCTTCCAGCGTTTAATGGATCGTTTTCGGTCTGGGAGTGCTTTAAAAGACGTTACCTTATTAGTGTATCTAGATGATCTGCTGATTCTCTCTGAGGGAACTTTCCAGAAGCACCTAGAAGACCTGGAAGCCATATTCAACCGACTACGTGTCTTTGGTTTACGTGCTAATAGAGACAAATGCAGCTTCGCCTGCGACCAAGTTAAGTATTTGGGCCATCTTATTACCCCAAGAGGTATCAAGCCAGATGAGACCAAAGTGCAAGCTATTCAGCAGATGAAGGAGCCAACTAATCTCAAGTACTTGAAAAGCTTCCTTCAAACCTGTTCTTGGTTTCGAAAGTTTGTGCCAGGGTTTCCCGAAATAGCTCAGCCGCTCACCAAGCTAACTAAGAAGAATGAACCATGGGCTTGGGGAGAAGAGCAGCAGTGTGCTTTTCATGAGCTGAAGAATAAACTCATTACAGCGCCTGTCTTAGTACAGCCGGATTATGGTAAACCTTTTATCATTCACACAGATGCGAGCAATTACGCATTAGGAGCTGTTCTCCTGCAAGGTGAAGGTAACGATCTGCATCCCATCGAGTACTCCAGCCGGTTGTTAGCCTCCGCTGAACGAAAGTACTCAACTACAGAGCGGGAAGCTCTCGCCGTTGTGTGGGCCGTTGAAAAGTATCGCCCATACATTGAAGGTCACCCTGTGATCTTACGTAGTGACCATCAGCCATTAAGGTGGCTGTTGACGTTAAAGTCTCCCAGCGGCAGGTTGATGCGCTGGGCCCTCAAGTTACAAGCTTTTGATATACGATACGAGTACACCCCCGGTAAGGCGAATGTTATTGCCGATACTCTTAGCCGGCCCATCTGCGATGCGGCTACTCAAGACACATGTGGAGTCTGCTCAGTTATTGTGGATATGCCATGGAAGAGTGCTGCCGAACTCCGTTCTGCGCAGTTGGAAGATCCTGAGGTCAGTAAGATCATTAAAGATATAGAAAACACTTCTGACTCCACTACGTCTAACCGCTGGTTAGAGCACGGTTACCTCATGGATCAGGGGGTCCTCTATCGTCATGCTCCTGATTCAGACTCCGAAGAGCCCCAGTTGGTGATTCCTACATCCCTGCTCAAAGACGTTATGGAAGAGCTTCATAACGCTCCTACTGCCGGTCACCAAGGTGTCGATCGAACAATCGACCGCATTAGACAGCGATATTATTTTACAGGCATGCGTAAGTACGTAACCGACTATCTCAAGAATTGTATTGATTGTCAAAGGTACAAGTTCTCAAACCAAAAGCCCAGCGGTCTTTTGCAGACTCCAGTATTACAGCAGAGAGGTGAGGTACTGGCCGCCGATTTATTTGGCCCTCTTCCTGAGGCTGAAACAGGTGAGAAATGGGTGTTCCTTGTTGAGGATACTGCCACTCGCTGGGTCAAGATATATGCCATTAAAGAGGCTACCGCAGAGGTATGTGCTAAAATAATGATCGAAGAGTACTTCCTTCGATATGGTTTCCCTAGGCGAGTCATTTCGGACAATGGTGTCCAGTTTATATCCGCTGTGATGCAGCAGGCCCTCTTTCTTTTTGGTATCAAGCAGAACCTGATACCGCTCTATCATCCTGAGGCCAACCCGGCCGAGCGAAAGAATCGAGATCTCAAGATCCAGCTTTCCATTTTAGTCAAGAATGAACATCGAAATTGGCCCCACTTCTTACCCCAGGTACGTTTCGCTCTCAACACTGCTACTTGTTCAACCACAGGATTAACCCCTTCATACATGATGTATGGCCGTGAACTTCGCACCCCATTCGATGCACAGCACGATCTACGTGCAATATTGGATAAGGAGACGTATGTACCCCAGGTTACGCCCTATTTATCTAAATTTATTGATTCCCTTAAGGATATCCGAGATCGAGTCGAAAGGCAGCAAGATCTTCGGAAGGAATATGCTGACTCCTCCCGACGTCCATCTCCAACTTTCCAAGTTGGCGATCAAGTATTGTTAACTACCCATTCTCTTAGTAATGCTCCTAAAGGTTTAACCCGGAAGTTTATGCCTCAGAGAGATGGACCGTACGCCATTAAACGGGTCGTCAGCCCTACAACCTATGAGTTGGTCGATAACCAGGGAAAGTTTCTAGGACGTTTTCATGTTTCGGACTTAACCGCTCTTATTTGTAATGATATTGAGACCGTTGAGCCTGTCCATAATCGCCGACTGCGAGGTAGGCCGCCTAAGAACCGAGGCAAGGCGCGCTCTTAGTTTTGCCAAGTCACTCTCGGGTCGATGTCGTGACTTGGAGGAGGAGAGTGTAGCGCGCAAACCTCGCCTGTAAACTTTTAAATTTCCCGCCATACGCGCACGACGCTTCGCGCCGTGCCCCGCGAACCAATCACAGCGAACAAGCCGCGATGTCAACCCCGAGTGCCGAGTCTGTTTTTGTTGTTTAGTTCGCCGCGCCCCGCTCCAGTTAATAATTAAGAAAAAACCCTGTGAAACCGTGGTATCAAATTATATCCGGGTCTTACTATAGTGTTCCTTTGTAAAACTACTTCATTAAACTATTTTATGTAGCCAATTGATGACTTTTAATCTACATCTCGCTACAGTGTTTATTTCTTTATTTCGCGTGTAAGGTAGATTATCATCATTAAGAATGTTAAGGTCTACAGACCTTGGGTATCCATGTTTTGCAATTCTAATGTTGGTAAATACTTTCAATGGTAATTGCTGTTTAGTATTAAATCGGTTGGCAAACAATTTATTTGAAACGCTAAATAATTGCCGCCTCATTAGTTGGTTAACGCTTGCGCTTATGTTTGCGTTTGAGTGCTTTGATGGTCCGATCGGGTGGTATTGTTAAGTATTTCTGTTAAGTTATTCGCAATAGCAGAACTGAGTCTGGAAATGTGTCCTGTATTTGACGATAGGCTTGTCCTCTAATAGCTGAGACTTAGCTGGAGAAATGTGGATGAACACCTGTGACGATGCTTTTGGAAACCTCCCTGAAGGGGTAGTTTAATATGTTACGTTCATTTACATACACACAGAGTCAGCTACACGGTTTCATCATATCAGCTGTTCGAACGCATCTCAACTGCAGTGATTGGCTAATAATAGAATGAGCAGTAGCCAATTAAATCACTTGACATGAGTTTAATTATGCCATATTATTGATTAGTTGTTTAGATACCGACTGTCAGGGTATGTGAAATAATTAACTGAGTAAGCATCCTCAATCTATGGAAGATCGACACTATACATACATAATAATATGTATACATATGCCTAATAAAAAAAGTAAATTTGCCGGAACGCCGACAACTATTCGTATGAAGAAACATATGCATTCAGACATTCGGATTTCTGGAAGTAATTCGAAGAACCACCGGGATCTAGGTTTATTTCGTTCGGTCTGAAGCCGGGATAGATATTTTTTGGTAGGCCTGCAGACCACAATACAGGATTCTTTGGGTACAATATCTTGTCGGAAGAATTACTATTCAGCTTTGTTTCTCCAGGCTTGAGCAGCGATGCCGCTGAGGCTTACTACTCGCAAGCGTAGTTCCTATATCCTCCTTGAATTTGACGGCAGACACAGGCGCCAAGTTACACCAACGTTGCCTACAAATGCATCTATTTACATAATTATTCTATTCTTCAGTGCAACATGCGTTTATAATACTACATTTCCTATTCGGAAATGGCCGATTTCACTGCACAGACGTAGAAACTTGCATTTAATAGATCAAAGTCTAATGATATTTATTTTATGCAGTTTGTCATACAGGATACTTTGTAGGGAAGGAAAACAAGTTGCACATTGATGTTTTGAGTTCAAGGATGGCGTAGTGGTTTATGTGGTCGCTTCGCTACTGCCACTGTCGAGCGTTGTCAGCTCGATCCCCACACTGGATAAACATTTGTGTGATTCACAAAAGTTGTAGTTCCGAAACTGAGTGTTCTTTGCGTCTGTCGTTTGAATATAGGTAAATTTCCTCGCGTCACAGAACTAAAATAACGAACCCTTCAGAGAAACAGGCGTGAATCTTTGTATGTATGTATGTCACAAAACTAATTATTTGTGCAGGAATAGGACTAAATCCTAAAGTAGAGGTTGTCTTTAAAAAAAATCCGGAAGCAAGTAGGTTTGGCTGCGATCTTTGTTCGGCGGAGTAGAGCAGCCCAGTTTAAGCAAAATTCTAGATACGACGAGGGATTCCTTCATCGAAAAAATTGCAGTGCAACAGAGAGTACCATGATACTCCCTGTTTTACTAAGATTTTATTGGGTAACAGAGAGGCAGGGCATGCTCCCGTGGCCTATATTGCAAATACAGAAATTTATTGCATGTCGTTACTGCCGTTATTGTAAACCTCTGTGCCTCAGCAAGCATCTAAAGCCGTTAGTCCTGCGCCTGATCTCGCTACGGTCATCGGCTTGCCGTCTAACCTTGCAAGTTACGGAATAAAGTGTACTTTTGGTTGCGTACGCACTAATGCGCTATAATATCTCCTATGCAGTTGTCCAGTCTTTATTAAGACTGATTATGCCATGACCGCCATGAATTTTTTTTATTTTTTGTTACTACGCGTTCCTTTAAAATCCAACGACGCTACTGTCCTTCTTGATAAAAGAGTATAGCAGAATCTGTTCGGTATCTCGCTGTTAGAAACAAGGCCTGTCATTACATTTCTCAATACGAGTGTTATCTAAGCGTAGAAATTCAATGTGGTGTTGTACATGTATAATCGTATCGTACGTAATCGCTTTGTGCCAATAATATTTGAGCCGAGTCTTGCGCTGTATGAACTTTACACGCATTTTACAATTTTGTTCTTTTTGGTATTTTTCAATCTTTATGCTTGTAATCTGTGCTGTTTCCCACGTTAAAACTTGAAGTAAGATAACGGTGAATAAAAAAAGTTCGTATACAAAATTGGATATCATTGGACCTATCCAATGATATCCAATTTTGTATACGAACTTTTACCTACTAGGCTTAATCTTAGGCACCTTACATATATCTACATATATGTATATCATTGGAATTAACAAGAATGATATAAAACCTTAAACTAGTGAGTTAAATATTTGTTTAAATATTTCTGTACTGTAATAACGTGGCATTATCTTCGATTTGAGAGCAAATGTTTATATAAACTGTGCTCGAAATTCGACCAAAGTTTGCCTGTAAGATATTGCTGATATATGTCATTATAGTTGATATATGTATCTAACCATAGTTACGCGCTTTGACTGCGTGTGTCAAATGCATGGTTGTGTGCATGTAGTGCTTTTCCATTAATTTAATGTATTTCTAATGCATATTTTATATTAATATTAGGATTCGTCACTCCTTCTCCATATAAACTTTAGCTGTGCCAAATTTCATACTCCTCCCGGCAATATTGCTGAACTGGCCTCCTATTTTTGTACGGACGACGGGCGTGTACATTTATTATTAAGTAGTATAGTTTAATTATTATTTTTTTTTTACCTACATTGTTTATATCATGTCCTTCGTCTGTTATGAAATAAACGTCTTTATTTATTATTATTATTATTATTTAAATTTTAAGTTTGATCCTTATTTAAGGTTTTATTGTCTACAATTTTATCCTTATAATCACATTTCATTTAGATTTCGCCAAGGCTATACAGGTTAATTTACCTATCTTTTTCAAACAAATTATTATTTACTAAACTATACTCTTTCATTAACGAAATTCTCAAGCTTGCTACTTTGTTTTCTTTTTCTTTATTACATATAAATAGGGTTTGGGTAACCATAGTTATAAAGAATTGTACGACGTCAGACGAACAATGCCGAAATAATACGAACGCGATTAGACTGCGTGTGGTTGTGTGCGTGTAGTATTTTTTCATTAATTTAATGTATTTCTAATGCATATTTTATAAAAATATTAGGATTCACCACTTCTTCTCCATATAAACTTTAACTGTGCCAAATTTCATACTCCTCCGTCCGCGCAATTTTCGTAAAAAGGGGTACAAAGTTTTTGCTTCACGTGTTAATATATAGATATTATAAGTATGTTGGCGAACTTTTATGCACAAAATTTACTTCTTATAAATAACTAGCACTCGTTTACTGAAGGCTGCTCTAGACCTGCTTATGCCGCTTCAAGATATCAAGTGTGAAGATACTAGTTTCTTTCAATAATCCCACGTTACTTACGATGGATCTTCATAATTACTATTGAGAGAATCTAGCTCGCAAGCGATAGCACTTGCGAGCTCAGAATAGACACGAAAAGAGGATTCCTTAATCTACCCTGCATTTAGATTAAACAGGTTGGTTAGTTTTTTAATTAAAATAAAATATAATTGCATCTCAATAGCTCCACGACGTCACCTCGGGTATAGATGAGGATAAAAGCATCGTAATCGATGTATTAATACGTGAGGAAAACGTAGGTACTCCGTTTTAAGCATATCTCGCGCTTGGAGGAGTGTGAGATTTGGCATTGGTAAAGTTTATATAGGGTGGGAGTGCCGAATGCTAAAATTTGTAGTCAGAAATAAACTATTCTTTAATACATTTTATTAAAAAACAGCGATGGGCTAGTGGGAGACCGTTGAACTGCTACACAGAACTCTCAAGTTCGATATCAAGACATGTATTTTAGACTTTTCGAAGTTATGTGCGTATTACATTGGTAATTATCGCGCCCTTTAACGGTGAAGAAAAGTATCGTGAGGAAACCTGTCAATATGTCTGAGAAAGCACGGATGGCGCAGGGGTTTAAAAAACTACTAAAAACTACTACATAATGTTCTCGAAGATGTCTGAAGTACGCTAACCTGCTCTGGACAAGAGTGGTGAACAAGGGTTTTACCCTTCGCATACTAAGAAGAGGCCCGTGCCCAGCAGTGGGACATTTTATAAACAGGACTGACATTATTCATTAAAATACATATTTTACTAGACTTCTCGCGGCTTCGCTCGTGTACCTAAATATAGTTTACGTTAGGTTAGAAAAAAAAAAGAAAAAAAAAGTTATATTAGTAACAGTAGGTACTTTTTCTTGATGATAGGTGTGTTGTGTCCTTTTCTATTACCCTAACAACGTGTTTGCGAAATTTCATGATGATCGGTCGAGAAGTTAAGGCGTGAGCGTAATAAACAGACTAACTTACATTCGGATTTATAAAATTAGTTGGGATATATTACGGTCAAATTGCCAGTATTGAGAGTATGAATAAGTAAATAAACTACCGCAGATATCAAATTAATTCTCGTCAGTATCGAACTGCTTCATTAACACTAATTATAATGCGTTGAACAAATCAAATGATTAATTACCAACTTCGTAAAATTGTAGTAAGCCAACTAAAACTAAAATAATCGTCTTGAATGACGGAAAATAGCGTTATAACTCACGAAATCGCAAACAAGCGTTTATAAAAGATACACTAACTCACGAGTAACGATAAAATAGTGAACAACAAAACGTTTTTAATTAAGACTGGCAATTGGTGCAATGGAGTCGACATTGACAAAGTGCGTACCCATCTATCCATCAATGTAATAAATCTGTCTGCGTAAGAGAATTGTTTACTGTTTTTACTTAGAGAAAGCAATATAACGATTGACTAAGCTGTCTACTGTCTGCGCACGCGACAAAATTATCTGTGGAATGAAAAATAAAAGTGTTAGTACAACATCCTAAGACCTACATCATTTTAGCAAACCTGATATAAAAATATAGTCGCTGAAATATTATGAGGTATGAAAGGAATTCTCTCTATTACACTATTAGATTCAGTTTACTTCAATACATAAATAATTTAAATACAATTAAGAAATATCATATGTCAGTTTTTTAGCTAAAAGTGGCTTTTTCTTGAATACCTACTTTATTATTTTCTTATTTGGATTCAGAACATTAACTTGTCAATTGCTATAATGCCAGACATAATTTAAAACCCATTTTATCTGGCCGCCGGTGTTACGTTGCCACTCAATAGGATAAATCAGAATTTAGTTCACCTTTAACAATAAGCAGCAACATTTGAAGAAAACCATTGGAAACCGAATTCACTATAAATCAAGGCACATTGCCGTACTCGTAGAATTACTCAAATAGCCATATAAAAGTGAAGTGATCGTAAAATGCATTCTTAGACGATAGATTCGTGACTGAAATGTATAAGTAAGTGAAAACGGAAACACTAAAATTAATAGATTTCAAATATGACCCCAAACAGAATGGATTTACACAGAACTGCTTAAGCCATTTTCAAATTTAATCGAATTTGTCTCGATTCAATATCGATAATCGATTTCCTGTCTAGTCGATATTGTGTTTTGATTTATCTCGGTTGGTTCTGCTTGGCCCTCGTTAACTAAGCGTGAAGCTAGTGTCAAGGTCAATAGATAACCTTCTAGCATACTACTAAACAATTACCTTTTTAATTGCTTTTTTATCCGCGTTTCTTGATTACGCTATTCAAATAGAGTTGCCATAATTGTTTAATTATAGTATTTATTGAGCAGTAATGCATAGTTTTTTACTGGTAATAATGCTATATAATTAACTTAAAATGTGTTTTAAATTTAGCAGTTAGTTTATCTATGAAAACAACTTTGTATATTCCTAACATTGTATCACGCTTAAATCATCCCTAAGCTCAATACGTTGCGGTTCAATAGTCGCAGCAGCACACCGGTGGCCAGATACAATATATTTTTAATTATGTCTGGTGTTCTAAGACTTGACAGGGATTTTTAAAAACCTATGGTTCGTGTCATCGACGACACGGTTTAGATTTAGACTTTTCTATTTCTACCAGGTTAAGTGCCTGACTCTGTGCACTGGGATCTAATCCAAAGCCTATTTTTTATAATGATCGTGATATCCTTATACAGTAAACGCGATTATCTAACACCAAATAAGAAAAGCAAACAGTAATATTTTAGCAATTTTTACAACAAAAACCGCAATGTAATTGTAAAGAAATCATTCAAGTCAAGCCAGCGTCACATGCCGTATCGAATTTATTACTCAACCATAGACAATTACTTAACATTCCCGCCATTACGAGTCAGCTGTCAATTCAAGATGGCGGCTCGGCCGTGAGATATGGCGACCGGTTTGTTCGATTGATACTTGAATGGCTACAATAGATGTCGTGTCGACATTAGCTTGCATTTAGTTCATTGGTTGACTTTATAAATTGTAATGGCAGTTCGTTTGTTGTGAGCGAAATTGTTACTGTTACGTTACGAAGCCTAGGTCATGGCTGCTTTTACTTTTTACATTATCTCTGCCGAATGAAAATATTTACATTTTTATTTATCAACACGTAGATTTATGCCGGTCCTCCAGAAGGGTAGGCAAAGATTATAGCTTTCTATTTGAAAAACTTCTTTACTGACTGTCGTTTTAGAGTCCTAATAAGTTTTAGCTATTTTCCAGAACGTATTTGATTTAGTCAAGAAACACACACCGAGGTCTACTCCATGATAAGAACTCTTCGAAAACGGTGCCAGTTTCATTCGGTTCAAGAAGATAGTTGTTTCGTAAATCATTTTCCGACTGTCTCCATAAGCACAAACTATCTTAGCATGCTACTTATTAAAGAGAGATCTTTTACCACTCCTTCATTTTATACTGCACAGCATGTTATAGGAATAAAGGAAAATAATAAGTAGGGACTGCGGAGGTACTTAAAGGCTTTTTATTTGAAACTGGCCGATTATTTCTAGGAAGTCGACACAGCTATTCTTAGCTCAACTAGCTAGCATACGTACCTACTAAACGTAATGCTAACTAGTGGAAGAACTACATTTATAGGATTATGACTTGTAATCCGGCGTGACTAGATTCTAATGGAAATGGGCCGGAACGTTATTTACCAAATAAGGCACTTGGATCGGTAAAGCCTACACATAACTTCGTATTTCGCAATAGATTGAGTACTGAAAACATCAACTTTCATGTCTTCGATTATGTCCGGCAATATCCAGCACTGGCTAAAAAGGTAAAAACTGGTCAGAAACAATGACGTCATTCTATGAGGTGTTCAATCCTAACTAATATTATAAATGCAAATATGAGTTTGTTTGATTGTTACGCTTTCACGCTACTCCACCAAACGTCATAATTTTTTTCATACATATTATCAGAGGTGCAGAAAAGGACTTGGGATACCTTTCAACCAGAAAAAAGTATTGATCTCAAGGGATAGAAATTTGACATAACCTACATTTATGCGAGCGAAGCCGCAGGCAAAATCTAGTAGGTTATAAGAACAAGGTTGATCTTATCACTCTAAATGATAGCCTAAGTCCAAACCAGAGCTATAAATATGATATTTCGGTTGCGTTTTATATTACCACGAATTTGACGACGTTAGGTGGACCGCCCGCAGTCATCAATAAATATCAACATGTATTGACAAGCGCCGATATATTTGACTCACTAATTGGCTTATATAATTATTTCGTAAGTATTTGCTGAAGGCGCATTTTTCTGTTATTGTTTTATCGGTTTACGACGTACATTTCCTTTTATGTATGTTTGTACTGATTGGCATTCCTTTGAAAAAGAAATGTACACAAAGATTATTAATGTTGCTGTATTTTTATTGCGGAGTTTAAGGGCTTTAGATTATTTGACAAATGTGAATTGTCGCCATATTGTGATAGGAATGAAAAACAACTACGTTACGTTCATAGCAACGAAAGTTAAAATCTGGCGCCAATACTGTTTTGTTCTTAGTAACATTGATTAGTTAAGCAATAGTTTCACAATATTTTTCTTCCCCAGTAGAACGAGCGATAATTATCTATTTAATACGAACATAACTTCCAAAAGTCAGAGCCCAACATTCACGCTAAGCTATCGTTGCTGTGAAATAGTAGCCGTTTAAGATTGCAACCATAGACCAAATTTCAGGTTATTTATTTGCAATAAAAATATACCGGGTAACCGTAGTTTCGAATCAATGAACCATTTTTTGCTGATTACGGGATACCGTTTCATTTTTTACAGCGATTGATTGTACGGTATCTGAAGCCTATATATATTTGTATATCTGGATTAGTTATTCATATTTTGCGATATCCTTTTCAGTTTCAAAGTGGGTGCTTGTTCTTGCCACATGTGTTTCTATTGGATGGTTATTTAAATTTTAGAGGCATTATCTTCTAAAACACGCTGCTGTTTGATTGCATGCAAAATTTTGTCTGTTCGCTGTTGTTGTTATTTTATTAATACTTTTATTTTCTTTCGAAAATAATATTGTGGTTTATTATTGAATTTAGTGAAGTTTATAATTATTATTAATTTTATTATTATTTTCTTGTAACAAATATTTTCAATACAATTTATATTGTTAAGAAATAAATAACTTATGACTTATGACTTTCAACTTCTGCAACGGTGCTTGGAAACGTTTGCCAATTATAACAAAATATTTGGCCTCGGGAGCCTCATTGCTATCGGTCTTTGTATTAGACTATTATTTTACATTAGTAGCGTGATTAGTAGTCCCATTGCGGGTGTCGCCTTCCTTCTTTCTTTCGATCACTGTTTCTGTTGCAATCAAAGGCCAATCTTTTCGATGTTCGTCTAGCTCATTGTGCTATATTTTTTAGTGTTTACCACAACACCTGTGTTACTATGTCACAAAATCAGAACCAAATAAAAATGTCACATGACTGGCGTAGTAGCTTTCCTATGACTCTCCTGTGAATCATCCTATTATCTTAACTGGTTATCTATTAAAAACTCATAGTAAAAAACACTGTCTTAAATACAGTTATCTCAATTAAAACATGTTCATGTTCATTATATTTAGTAACAACCAATAATAAGTACAGAACTACTTATTGTCGTGCGAGCAACCGGTTCCAACGGAATCAGGTCGAATTATTTTTTGTACGTATAAGCAGCGTCTTAGAAATAGTGTCTTGTAGCAGCGAAATATAATTTATGTCTATTATTTAGCTAAAAGGATGAAGCAAGGTCAAAATATCACTTAAACTTCTGTCCTGACAAGGCAACAGGTGATATGAGTAGAAACTGAAAGTACCGAATCCTGCTTTTTGACTTTAAACCTTTTATCCATCTCTGGTGGCAACTCACTGATTCCTGCTTCTAATTTTAATTGGCGACTTATTAGCATAATTATGTCCCATGTGTAGTGGATAGGCATATAGGCAATATCACACCTATATGCCTATCCACTTCTTAAATACTTAAAAACCTGTAGACGAAGGCATTTTTTTGTTGCAGAGGATGGTTTGTAATAAGATACTGGTAGTTTGACGCGGCAAAGATTCTGTTTCGGTAATATTTCACTACATCTTCGAGCATAGAGATATTCGGTTAAATAATAAGTGGATAGGTATCCTAGGTAATGTCATTCAACCGGGCTTATGACAGCATCGCATGCCTGGTCAACGTAGTCAAATAAAATTGGGAGACCTTTCGGAGAGAACTGCTCTGCATAGTATGTGCTATTGTAGTGTGACAAGAATTTTAGATGAATTACAGCATGACACACATAACTGCTGAATAACAAAGCTATATGTCAGCCATGTAATTTAGTCCAAGTTTTGCAAAAACTATACTTTTGAAATTATTATCCGAGCTAAGTAAAAGAATGAAGTTCTTTCCACAGAAGATGCGGCAACTCATTCAGTTATTCGCAACTATACCATGAAAGCTATCCATTTCAATAAATACAAGTATAACGGGTTATTCACCATATTGTTGTCATTCCATGAAAATATTTACAGTAGGAAATATTCGGTTCGCGCGGAGGTATACCGTTTCACATAACATTGTCTTCCAAAACAATTATGGAGGCCGCCTGTCGACCTGTTAGCCCATGGAACCAGTTCTGAAGTACGTACTTTCCAATGCGAGTTTTACTAGTGTAAACATACGGGTTTTCTTACAGGTGCCGTTGAGTGCTAACATGTGTTCGTAAATTACAGTTTTGTAGAGTATGGTGAGAGATAAATTTTAAACGTGGATATAGATATTGTTTGCTTAGTGAATTTGTGTTTTAAGACCATGCTTATGTTAATAGATGACTGTATTTAGATAAATGGGGCCTCTTCCGTAGTATAAGTTTGCCCTTATGTATCGAACAAGTCCTCTCTATCTGAGGACCTGTACGATTTATAGGCAAAGAGAAAATTACATTATTTTATTGTTTAGAGATTGCATGAGGATATTTTATGACAATGGCAACTAATAGATACATTTTTAAACTGGGGTTTTAACTCGTTTAGTTGAAATTGGCATTCGAAACGGCTGTCACCCTTCTAACTCAAAATTTCTAATGTCACGAAGAACGTGACAAAGTATATTCTATAGACTTGTCGAGTAGTGTCGAGTCACTTACGTACACTATAAACAAGTGGAATGGTGTTCTTCACTAGATTTCACTATCTGCTTATCATCCGTAGGAATGGAGTCATCATAAAATAAAGTTTCAAATCTTTTTACTTTTGTGATAAATACGAACAGAATACGAGCTAACAGATAATTCAAAACCTTTAGGGTTATATTTGCAAACATTTAAGGTTAAAACAAACAAAATTCTCTTCATAACTGAATTAGCATGATTATCATTTAATTATAGTCAACACCGGATGACATCACAAGATGGCTACCAACAGCACAGAATTTTATTACCTCTGTATTACTATCGTGTGAAGTCGTTTTTGTCAATGGCTGACAATTTATCAATTAAAAGTATTTCGATGGAACAATCGTCGTGACACAAATTACATTGATGCTATTATACAATTACTAACTTCCATTTATCATTTAAATTTATACCATATCTTGTTAAGAATAAAATTGGTTTTAAAATAACAACGACAGACGTGGAAGATGAAGTTATGAAACAGTTTTGGCGGCAATATTATTGTTGAACTGACAAAGTATTTGCTTTATGTTATCTGTGGTACGATAAACTTAAAAAAATAGAGTTAAGGGAGAAGAGTTATATGCGACTAACTAGCTGAGCTATAGGTATAATTATACTCTGCAATATTTTTTTCACTTATGAGAAAAGATTTTCAAAACCGACGAGTGAGCTTCTTATATGACGCAAACGTAGGCTGGCACCAAAAAGAAATATTTTGAAAGTAAGTCCATTATATTGTAAGATGAACTGGCTTCGTTGTTATAGCGTAATATCAAAGGTATACCAGTTTTAAGGAGAGGATCTTGCGACTTGTAGATTTCTCTTTATTGCTTCTAAGATTAGTTTAATTCTGAATAAATTTCAACCAATTCATCGATAATGTGTCAGTTGCTTTGAACGTGACATATTTTATGTTAGACTATCGTTATTTACATTTAGGTTTCTTTTTTGCATAGATAAATGTCATTTCATATGACTGGAATTTGCCTAGGCATCCTTCCCTTACGCCATTCCAATGTAACTGGTAACTTGTACACTAAAAACATTACTAAATAACAGTAACGTAATAAAGTCGTTGAAAAATGAATTATTATTTTCTTAAAATTCATGTCTACAGATTACATAGGAAATACTTGATTTATATCCGTGCGGCAATCGTTGGATTGCCTAGTCAAAGTTAAGGTCTTAAATTTGCCCTTGCGTGTCTCGAATTTATCGAACTTATCAGATAGTTTACTATGGCTGCTATTTCATGTATATAAATATTGTAAGTAAAACCTAAGTGTCTAACAGTTTTCTATAATGTTCTCAAACACATGTGAAGTCTTTCAACCCGCTCTGCGTCAGCGTCGATGTCAATAGCATAACCCATTCCTTCCAAAGTGAAGGCCCGTGTTTGTAAATGTTATGTTTAAGTCAAGGGTTAATATTATCCTTTACAAAGTCTGATAAACCTAAGCCCGTCAACAAATTCTAAAAATTCCAACTATATAATATTATAAATGAGAATGTGAGTTTGTTGGTTACACTTTCACGTCTTAACTACACGACCGATCGTCTTGAAATTTCGCATATAAATGCGTTATCAGGGTTACAGAAGGGGACATAGTGTTCCTTTCGTCCTGGAAAAAGTGCTGTTCCCGAGGAATAGAAATTTATTGAGAAAATCTAGATAAATGCGAGCGAAGTCGAGTCAAAATCTAGTTTATGATACTTTAAACGCTTCAGTAGGCATTTTTATACGCAACATAATGAACAAAAATCTTTAAGGCCCAAGTCCAACACGTTCAAGTACTGCTTACAATTCTCCACTTCCTCCGAGGAAACATACGATTTCACCTCATCAGCATACACAGTTGTACGTACATAATCGTTCCAAGCCTAATTTTATGCCATATGTAATGCAGGACGGATAGAAAACTAGTAGATAATGTTGTTACTACACTGTGTATTAGGAATTCTAAGTAGGTTTAAGGAGTTGGTAAAGCCAGCATTATTAAATGTGTTATGTATTTCAGGCGATATTACTATATAACACTAGTTTACGTTCGTTGCTTTGCCCACATGTCCATTAGCATGAAACAACCTATACATTAAATACTTAAATAAAATTTACTAAACTTGCGCTAGGAATGCGGGGGAGTTCACAAACATTCAGACATCGGACCCGAAGAACACTTGGAGCCAACTCAAAGAAGAGGTCCGTGTTTAGCAATAGAACAGTTTATAGAGAGGGCTGATATTATATAATATATCGGTTTAATGTAAAATATTACTGTACTTTAGACATATGTACTTTAGACAGTATTTACTGCATTTTTTTTTTTTTTTTTCAACTATTTTGGCAAGCAGGCATACGGCCCACCTGATGGTAAGTGGTCACCGTAGCCTATAGACGCCTGCAACACTAGAGGTATCACTTGCGCGTTGCCGAACTTTTAGGAAAGGAAGTGGGAAGGAGGAGTGGAAAGGGGGTAAGAGGGTGATTGGGCCTCCGGCACTCTCACTCACCGGACGAAACACAACTGCAGGAGTACTGCTATTTCACGTTGATATTCTGTGAGAGGGTAGTTCTTCCCCGGTCGAGCCGGCCCATTCATGCTGAAATCAGCGAGGTTCTACTAAAATACTATTTATTAAAGACTACTTTCAAACTATTTAAATTTACAGTTTCCTCGATGTTTCGGATGTTTGCAGCCATGCACATTATAAATTTCATTCATTTTAATTTATAATCATTGCGTAAACGTAAAACAATATTTATTCATACAGTACTTTTACGTGGTTTTGTTTTAATTAATACACATGTATAACAATCAAAATCATAATCATCGTTAATTTGTATAACATAGGTACATAGCAGTGTTTGTATATCACATCCGTGGACCTCTATTACCCTCTTTTGAGGGAGAATGCTTTGCAAAAGGCTGTCAATATAATCAAATACCTTATCCATTAGAGATGTACCTTCTTGTCACCAACTATGATTTCACATAAGTTTTTCCCCAACATGCAATTACGTATCTCGCAGTTAGCCAAGATGTTTATCCGAGTCATGTCAGCGGCGCATTCCTGTACTGTTCATTATCTCTCTAATTACGTCTTCATTTATGTTTTATTATTAACACCTGGCTGTTAGAATTATTATTCTATACCAGTGAGTAATAAAGGAGGTGCGGTGTTGCTTTTTTGCCGCGCACTAAGTAATTTGCCTGATTGAAGTTATGCATAAGCTTTGCTCATTATGTAGGATGAATATATTGTTGGCTATATGGCGTATGAATTGCCAGTGCCCTAGAAATGAAGTCAGTGATCTGGAACCCCCATGACACTAAATATAGTTTGATGGTGGAGAAAATTCAAAATAAATTTACTCGGTACCTTTACTTAAAACAGTATGGCATGTATCCTTTTTATCCACTTATGTATCCAACCCTCTTTGTTTTAGGGAAAGTTCGATATTATAAGTTGGAGGTAAGGCGAAACTTAGCCTTGGCTTAATATATATTCTTTTTGTTCCGGGGTAAATTGAGAAACCCTAGGGTTTTGGAATCGTTAAAGTTGCTTATACCAAATACTTGACTTAACTACGGCAGGCGCCAAGGACTAAGGTGTTTAATATACCTACAACCCGCACTAATTTGCAGAAATTTGCTGCAACGGTCAGGGCTTTAAATATTCTAAATGAGGTTTCTCGTCGTTTAGATATTTATGTTTGTTCTTTGGCGGAATTTGAGAGAGTGGCACTGGATTATATTAGCTATCTTTAGTACAATAATATAAAAGCTTTGTTGCTGCATTGCTGTATTGGGTCTGTCACCTGTAGGTAATAACAATGTGTGCTGGAAAAATAAATAAATAAAAATAAATAAATCTATCTGACACAACATCCCTAGTCTTATGTGAGACTATTGGACTGCTACGCAGAGGTTTCTGAAACGATTTCAAGAAAAGCACGTCTGACTTTTAAAATTATTTGTGTATTAATTATTTTATTATAGTTCGCTTCAATGGTGTAGGAAATGTGCATGTTTGAGTGTTCTCCATAATGTTCTTGAAGATGTGTGAGGTCTGTTGTCCTGCACTGGACTAGGGTGGTGGATTATACCTGACCGTACTTACACTGAGAAAGGCCACATGCCCATCCGTGGAACAGATTATACACTGCGCTAGTAATATTATGTTAATAATACGCCATGGGTATATGGCCATAGGTGACGCCATTTTGGATTGCCATTGACACAAGACAATTTTTTGACTATCGTTCTAATTGATAATTTTTCGCGTCTAAGTCGCAAAATATTTCGAGAACACGTCATTGATTATTTATAAAATAAGAAAAAGGGGACAGAGTCGTATAGACTCTACTCTCTGTCCCCCTTTCGTCGAATAACAATTTCAATAAACAATCAACATCTACAACAGCATACAGTTATTGACGTAAACCTTTTACAACTACCTTCTAACCAATCAACCAGCCAAAGCAATAGTTTAACGATAATATTAGAAAATAAGCCACGTGTGAAAGCTTTCATTCATGTAAGAAACACATCGAACAATGCAGTGAAAGTCGTGACCCTGATGCAGCCGTGTCACAGTGCAAAAGGTTTCCTCCAATGCACTTGTCACGGGTAATTGTTCATTAAACGTGACCTAACGTGACACTCGGCAATCTTTTATAGAATAGCTTTTAAACGTAATTAGGCACGACTTGAAGATTTGTTAGAATAAGCGCAAATGTATTTTATCTGGCTTAGTGGATTAAGTGGTCACCACTGGTAGTACACCAAGTGTTCTGCCTTAGAATCCCACATGAGACAAAAAATGTGCGATCCACAAATAATTGTTCCTTTGTGGTTTTTGTGTCCGATGTTTCAATATTTGTAAAGTCACCTACGATACAGGCTATAATAAAGAAAGCGTAGCGTAAGTAAAAAAAGTAGCCAAATTAGGGTCCAACGTATAGGCATATTGCCGTTTACCGGGTGCCGTCATGCATGCTTCCGTGCTGCTACTGAAAATTGCCAGGCACAAGAAACGAATAGCACTTCTTGCCCGACCTGGCCAAGAATTCTCAACCAGCAGAAAACGCAAGCGAAACCATAAACCATGGGACCAATGTGGTTGTCAATGTTATTCTCATATTACCTAACATTTGCATGCTATGTAACCTTGGCCAAATATGTATGACGTACTTTATTGAATTGTAAGATCATTGTATACCGTGTTTTTGACAAAAAAATATATTATTAGATATATTATTATTATCATATTACTAGTTTCAGTGAAAGAACGTATCAGTTATTACTGGTAATGTTTGTAGTATTTTGTCATAATATCACAAGATGTGTTCAGTAAGAAGTATACATATAGTAATGGCTTATTCGACATCGTTTAAGATGTCGTGGTATCCTTAGAGATTTCTCGAAATCTATATTATCCTCATTACCTTGCGACAAATAGAAAGACATGCCAACGCTCAAGCAACAAATGATGAACCCTTAGCCAGCAATATAAAAACCTACACTTTAACATGTCAAAACCATGACGTTTTCAAAAGGTATGCCATTGTAAAGATAAGAGTAATTTTGACTTTAAAGGTTGAGTCACACAAGGATGTGAAGAGCATGACAGGGCGTGAAGTCATCAATGATTACCTCAAGATAAACAAATGAGTATTATAATACGAAACCATTTTAAAAGACAAATGAGATAGGACATAACTGACAGTTATTATAATCGTTTTGCCGCGCAAAATTGATTGACGATTCAGTGTGGTCAAAGTGAGAAAAGTGTTTTAATATTTTAAAAGATTTGATACCAACAGTCGCTTAATGTTTCGTTTATTTGTTAAAGACAACCCACAATACTATTAGTTCCTGTGTTACGGACGATTTTACAAACATTCAAACAACGGACACAGAACCCCACTGGAAGAATTATTTGTGGGTCTCACAAAATATGTTTGTCCCGTGTAGGGATCGAACCCACAATCCTCGATATAGTGTCAGGCAAGACGACCACTTAAAACATTACGTCATCCATGCAGTTAGTAATATTCTTAGAAAAAGTTCGCATAACTCCTGTTGTCCCATGTTTTATGGAGGCCAATCGCGAAATCCCTCAATTTCCCAATCAGGCAAAGGTTTATTAATTTTTATGAAAATATGTATAACTGACAACATACCTAAAATCGGGTAAAGACGACGTAAGCTGTTATGAAAATTTGTACAAAATCACAGTTTCTGTTCAAACGAGAAAGCCCCGCATACGCCATTAAGCAGTAAGCAGCAGCTATATACCTACATACTGACGCACGATAAAATAGGTTCTGGTCATTGACTTTCAACGTTAGGTGGAGCTGTTTTATTCAATCCAAATATAAACGAAAGGTCATTCGATAAAAAAAGACAATGCTTATTACATAACCACAGAGGGTACCCACGCTATCATTCAATCAGTCTGTCAGGTAGGCTATGTAGAATACTAAACTGGTACTTTAGATTAACATTATTAGCGAAGCGCTCTTGAAGTATTACCAACTTGCATTGAGTGTCCTTGTCTACTATATTAGTGTCAGTTTTCATGGATCTCGAATACGTGGAACTTTTTTTACACTACAGTTGTCAGCACATTTTACTTCGCCTCAGGTGGAAGAAAGAAAATTATTTTGTATCACATCGAAAATTGCAATCTTGGGATATTTATAAAAGAGTTTCTTAGGCTCTCAAAGTATAGATGATCATTCTTGATCACAAATTTATTATGATAAAGTTAGGCCGGTAAAACCGTATCTGCCAATATTTTAGTGGTCTGGATATGTTTTTATTTTTGAATGAAGGCGAGTTAATGCTCAATTTATTTAATACTAACGCTTGTATCCCGGCGGGACAGCTGATAGAGACAATGGATGAAGCAGCATGCTCGAATTGTAGTAAGTAGACATTTACTACAATGCGGGCATGTCTCTGTTGCTACATTAACTATAATTATAATATATTATGCACGCTTGAAGGTACTCTTATTGTTTTTAAAACCGTAGTGAATATTGAAGTAATATTTACTTTAATATTCACTGCAATAGTAAGCGTAGTGAAGTGAAAAAGAAACGAATCGAATACTAATTATTAAAACGGACCACCCGTTGGGACTATAATTTTGGCACTTATTCGTGACTGCCTACGCCGCGCCGTGACCCGCATGCTCGTCATTACATACAATTATGCGTGATATTTTATTGTGATTCGCATTTCTTATAACCGCTAGAAGGCTGTATAATTTTACGCCTCTGCATTTGCCGCCATAAAAATGTAAACGTTACACGTAATGACAGTTTTGACATTTTATTATATATTTAAGTGTTGCTAATAAGTTAAATTTATAATTTATGACGTTTTAACATAACGGTTTGTTTTAAAATAAAATATTTAAATGATAATTCGATATTTAAACTGATTATGCTTGTTAACACGTATTTATAGTATAATATTTTAAGGTAGTCGATTATGAATGAATATTGCTGTGTCTGAATATGTACTGGAGAAACGACCTCAAATTTAAGCAACCATTGCGTTGTAGACATGACATTATAATAAAGAGCGCCTACGCGTGCAAGTTGATGACATTTGCTGTCAGAAGTGTCAACTGTCAAAAGTAAGGACGGTCCCGACATTTGCTTTAGTGCAGTTAAGGGGAGTTGTATACAAAAATGTTTTGTATATTGAAAGCGTGTTTTTATATGTTCAAAAAATTTACGTATATAGGTTGAACATTGATAAATAATTAATGTGGCAAGACCACAAAAAATATTTAAGAGTGACGTTGTTATTCTAGTAATGTGTCGTGTAAACTACGTAATAATCTATGATTTAATTGTTTGCTTTAAAATTACTAAATAAATAGCAAAAGAACATATATAGTTTATAAAAAAAGTGGAAAGCTTATCTATGTATGTTATAATTGGTTCTATTTCTCTGACTGTTGAATAACGGCTTGCTACTTACGTTACAGACTTGTGACGTCATCACCCCGTAGAAATGGTAAAGATCAATATTAATGGCACTTGCAGGATTCCACTTTTTTAGTTTAATTAATATTTAAATATTTTATTATGCAAGTAATGTCAACTACAAATTTTATTTTTACACCGGTATCCTCTTTCTTTCGGCAAAATTTTCCTCCATTGGCCTAATACATATGTACCTGTTTTCATTGAGCTTGGAACAAAGCAAATAAGGAATCACCTATACTATAGTCGATTGGCTGCATTCATTAGTTGTGTCTAGTCACGCGTAACAGAAGACCAGTTAAACAACTTGCCTACTTTTAACACTGAATAATTGTTTACATTTTCATTGTCCATACATCGTGCGCTTATGCCGTTTATTGTTTACATAACACGCTGATCTTGTAGTGTTTGTTATCTTAGCCTTTTGAAATACATATGTGTAGTCTTTGCTTTGAGAATAAGCTTTGTTGGAGTTGTGATGTTTGAGAACCCTGCACGGAGTGAATTACCACTTTCTTTGTGCATGTAGTATATTATGGCTGTATATTGATGTATTGCCCGTGATATGTGAATATTCTTTCGGTGGAGGAGCCGAATATACGACAGTTAATTAAAAAAAAACTTTCAAATGTTTTATTAAAGACCAGCTGTCCCGCGCAGTTTCTCCCACGACATAATATATGATTACTCCTCTACTCCAGTGAATCATAACCTTTGTTATTCCTGGATAAATTAGCTTTCTAATAGTGATAGAATTTGTGGTTTTTGAGTGTAATCGTTCAACTCCTTAACTATCGTTCGGACACTGACTTACAGACAAAATGCTTTTATGGTTATGTCTCAATATAGTTTAGCTAAAAGGTTAAAGACGATTTTTTCACAATCAAGGTGCAAACAACGTTTATTGTAACCTGTCGATGGTTGCACCTAAGGACAATATAGCCGACCGTTCGAAATAAAAAATAGAACATCAGCTATCTGCAACGTAGCAGGAATACAACACATAGTTATTCGACTGAAGTCTGCTTTACTTGGCACTTGATCAGCCGGATTGTTTAAGATTAAACATCATTTTGGATGAAAGTAAGGATTCTCTATTACCTTTAAGACCTTGACTGTAAGAATTATATTAGATGCCTTGCTATAAATAAGTGCACATAATCAAAAATATGTTATCTGCAGACTGTTGTTCTAAATCCAAGATTATAAAGCCCTTAGCCACACAAGGATTATCGATAGTGTTATATTAGCAATAAAATTAATGAGTCTGTATAAGATTTAGCAGTAACGTAACAAAATTTTGTTGCTTGCCAAACAAACTTACACAGTTATATACCTAATAATCTTCAGTAAACCACACACTTGCAGTAAATGAACCATTTATGGCTTAGTTTTAAACTCAGCGGGAGTGTATGCAACTGGTGTGAATGTGGTCTTGGGTTAAGTGATATTGGATGTTGTTGTTACAACATTTTAGTATCAGCAGGGTGTCTGGAATTGTGATCGGTAAACTGCAATTCAATCGCCCCCTATGACGTGGGACATTACACGCTTAGCTGGCAAATTTGGGTGTAATATATCTACCATCATATAATAGTGCTTATCCTTTCGTAAGGCTAAGTATTTATGAATTACCATAACGCGACAATATGAGCTGTTCTAGGCGCCATTTTCTTTCAGTAAGTAAATATACTAGACAGGTCAGTATTATTCTGACTTCAAACTCCTAGCGTTAGGTAATAAATCACACTAACAATTTCCAAGTCATGTTTTCAAACCTGATCTTAATATAACGTTCACGACGCCATTGTCAGGCGACGACGGGCGTAGCTTATGTGCAAATTAGTTGTACATTTACTAACTGAATTTGAATGCTGCATGCGTTGTGAAATTATTGTTAATTATTCATATTCAATTCATATTCGATGTGACGTCATTTGACAGTAGCGATTGATTAATGTGGGTTATCAAATTGTAGAATTGATTCTAGGAGAGATTGGTTTGAAATGTTAAAAGGTTATGACGGATGGGGAATGGCTATTCTTCTAAAGGTTTTCTTATTCGTATTGTTTAGTAAACAAATATAGCGTACTGGTAGCTAGAAACAATACGTATAGAGTTGCCATCCTTTTTTTAATCAAAATATAATATAGAGTAAGTACATTTACCTACTGAGGTTAAAAAATTATGTAAGTCACCTGAAAATAAGAATATTATACCACGTTTATTGTTATGATTATTTATTTTCAAGAAATTTAACCAAATCTGCACAATCTATGGCAATATTAAGACAGATAAATAATTAGCTTTTTATTCAATTTGACGAAGCGTTCATTTTTGTTTCTTGTTAAAGACGACATAGGTAAAATAAAGTATTTTGACGTACTTTATTGTCCTCATAAAGTATAAAGTACGTTGACCCGAAATAACGTACAATACTTTATAATAAAGTACAGTTGGCAAGCCTAAATGCACACAGAGACGCATCTCCATGTATTGTCTTACTTACTTAATTATTACAGAACGAATGCAATGTTAAAGAGGAAATTATTTATTTTGTATTAAATTGATTGTTTGCCAAATCACGTCTATTTCTCCCAAGGTTGGCAGACCTGTATAACACCAGCAATTCACCTGCAATGATTTTAGGTGCCACGTAATACACGGACACCCTTTGTAGTTTACCGGTCACAATTTCAAAAGTCCCTGTTGCATATGATAATGTACAAAATACACTGCCTATTTAAACTGTCAAAACACTTCATCCGGTAAAAGTCAAGTCATCAAATGGCGTAACAGGTTTGCAAATAAACATTGGACAGCAAGGAATGATCGAAAATGTTAAACAAAAAATGGTTGACATCAAAATTTATGTAGCCAATCAAAACAGTATACACGCAGATTTTCTCGAGGATCCACCAAAAAATAAATTTAGATTTTTTATTTTGGGTTTTTTGGTAAAAATAATCAACACTTTGTATAAATATTATTGCGAATTTCATTTCGAATTCATAATCTACTTGAATGACATTGAATAAGTCGTTTTTTACAAACTCATCCTACTCATATTAAACTGTCAAATAGCGTATTATCAGCAGAAAACTCATTACTTACTCAGCAATTTGCAATCTTAAGCAATTGTACGGTATTACGAACGCACTGGCTAATCATCATTACAGATTAATTGGCCAGTTATTTATTACTGTTATTCCACAGCAGCTTGTAGTAAAGTGACGTCCGTGAAGTATGCCGCGTGATTATAATTGCATCTCATTACTCCAGATGTCGCTATTGCGCTGAACAATCAACAAATTGTTATGAACCACTGATTTTTCCATTGCAACATGTTTTTGTTTGTTGTTTACCAATGTTATGAATGTTTATTCGTAAACACAGAGGCACAAATTACTTTGATACAGATGGCTCAGTATAACGTAGGAAAACAGTGGTAGTCACCCGCTGCTAGTGTTGTGTAAGTTTAGCATTGCGTCATACATTTGTGTCTGGACCCTCGAGCCACGTCCAAGAAATTAATATAGATTTAAAAAAAATAAAGATTGTGGTTTTAAGTTTGTTATAGAAGTATATAATAATGTCATCAAGACCAAATTTCGGTCATGGCGGCATTTCGGTTTTATCGTAGACTGGCCATCTGCTTAGAAGATATTATCGTGCACAAGTGCATGCGCAAACACAAGTGAACTATCTATTCCTTAACTCTCAAAACCTGATGGAAGGGTAATCCGAAACAACCGGAGAGAGACCAGGCGAACAACCAACGGCTTTATGTCTTCTTAAAACATAACTAATGAAATGTGGTTTGTGTAAAAAATTCACCAGCTATGTTTTAAAGTTCCACGTTATAGGTACAGATTCTTTGTTAGTTAAGTTGTTTTATACAGTAAATTGCCGTTATATTTTCTGTGAGTTAAAGCCAACTTGTTTTTATTACAAGCGTTTTGAACAAAATACGTGACAGATTCGGCCTATTCTTTTGTTATTTTTTATAGGTATCTATTATTTTATTAACAAAAGGCTTTGACTGTTATAGAGCAATAAGAATTGGATAAGTTACGGGACAAAAAGTGACTAAAATGGATTATAATTTTGTCACTTTTTATGATATACTCGATACATAAATTACGTAGTAATATAAAATATAAACAAAGTTTCGGGGGCCTCGATGGCGTAGTGGTTAGTGTAACCGACTGCCACGCCTGAGGTCGCGGGTTCGATTCTCACACAAGACAAATATTTGTGTGCATGAACATGGATGTTTGTCTTTGTCTGGGTGTTTCTATGTATAATATGTATGTATTTACAAAAAAAAAAGTATATATGTATGTTTATCCATTGTCTAGTACCCATAGTACAAGCTCTGCTTAGTTTGGGCTAGATAGTGTTGTGTGTATGTGGTAGAATATTATATTATTATATTATATTAGTTATTTCCTCTTTCCATTAACTTATTGGTATTTCTCACTGCTGGGCAAAAGCCTCTCTATTTGAATTCCGAATCACTCGTTCTTAGATAACCCCACTTTTTTTCGAAGGCGTTCATGTCACGGATTTCTTTATTTCTCTGAAGTACGTTGAACATTGTCCTGTCATACAATCATTTTGTAAACGCAGTACTCGCGGATATATTAGTGACCATTTCAACTATTTCAATCATGGTTACCGTGTAACCATAATTTTTAAATCCAAGTCAAATCTATAAGTTATCTCATTTTATGTATATCAAGAAGTTGATTTACACTAAAGCAACATAACGACTTACGAAGCAACACATAAATGGAGCAAAAAATACGCGTCTTGTGAAAGTGTCGACCCAGTTCGTCACATCCGATCTCTATCGAAAGCAAGAGTCGATAATTACGTGTGAATTAACAGCACTAGCGAGCTATGCAACCTGTCATTTGATGAGCTAGGCTAAATGAGGGTGACGCCTTTGCCACTTATAAAAAACATCATATTTTGGCGCGAAGTGATGAATGTCAATTATCAATTATTACGTTATTGTATTTTTAGTGCTACCAGTAATACTGTAAAAGTAACACTGCTAGTAATTATTGTTAACGATAATAAGTGAAAAGCCGATAATATTTATATATGAGCGTATACGAATACTTAAATATGACAGATGTGAAAGTATATTTTCATTTACAGTCCTCATTCTAAAAGTTGTCAGCATCTCATGCTAATAACGTAAACTGCCGTATTGAAAAAAACTCGTATTAGTTAAAAGCTAGTCATCCAGTTGATGTGTAGTTTCAACTTATCATGCCCGACGACAAAGATGGTAACAAATTTAAAATAAAATCCTATTATTTTAATAATAAGATGGTTATAAAAATCATCTCATTTAAGTAAGATAAATCGTCAGTCATGTCTATTTTATTCATTACTAGATTTTGCCCGCGGCTTCGCTTGTGTAAATGTAGGCTAGGTTAGATTAGTACAAATACTTTTTCCTTGATGAAAGTAGCAGAAAGCATTTTCTATTCCCCTGACAACGTATATGCGAAATTTCATGATGATCGGTTGATTAGATAAGGCATTAAAGCGTAATTAGATACATATGCGTACATTCGCATTTATAATATTAGTTAGGATTTAAAAGAGTACATCTTTATATTATCTCTTGGAAAATTTACACAATAATAATAATAATATATGTTTTTATTTCTACAATGAAATAAGACGAAAGCACATACCTTGCCAGCACTAGATACTCAACTAGTTTACTTATAAACACTATAATTTAAAGTCTCAATAAAAGCAGCAAGGCCAGTCTTGGCGTTGAAATAATATTGGCACAGCATTATCTTAAACATAGGCTGAATATCTTCGTGCCTGTGCCTTTAATAATGTAGTAGTGTCTTACCTATGGTTGTTGGCGCCATAATGTTAAGATAGCCGATCGACTATTGCAAATTCTAAAATAAAATAAAATAAATATTGTTTTGTCTTTAGCAACTTAAATATAAATATTACGTAATAAATATATAACGTAATAAAAAATATGCATTATGTATTAATTTATTATCGTTTAATGACAAGTGTTAAGGAATTCTTAGCACGTAGGCTTAAGACTGGTATTGATAGACGTTGATAGATATCCCTTTATTATAGAAAGCGGAAAATACATAGTACAATGAATTTTGATATACCTACCTCAGTTTATGGCATATAGTCTAGTCAATAAGCGCCTTTTGGTCAACTTTTTTCAGGAATCTCGGAAAAGTATGAAAGAGGTATCATTCGATTCGGAATGGCATGTAGATGATTTTTGGAAAATTCAAGTTCCGCTTGCAAAACTTGCAAAAGTTATAAAACATTAATGAAAACAAAATAGGGTCTAGTTTTATGCAAATATCTCAAAAACTGATTGTGGTTTTCAAATCTAAAAAAATATTCAAGAAGAGGAGGAAATTTCTAAAAAAAATTTTCTTTTCTTTCCGAAATTGTAGGACTAATATTTATAATTTTCCCAGAGGGATGAAAATACCCATTCATATATTTCCGAGACTGCTGAAAAAAGTTGATCAAAAAGGCACTTGTTTCCTAGACTAATAGAACTAGTATGGCATCAAATATGCAGACGTAATGACTCCATTTTTATATGCGTTGTAAAGTAATATAAGATGTTATGACAAGATTCGATTAACATAAGTTAGCATTGTTTAAAATAATTTATGTGGTAAGTCTTAGAATACCTGCAGACATAATTAAAAATATATATTAAATAAAATACATAAAGTAAAAGAACATATTACTGCTTCTTTGTGTGTCGTGACATAAGTTTATCGATTGCCAAGCCGAGAACTGTTATCGGTTTCTTTTTGTCAGGAACTTATATAGGCTCGACCCCTCTTTCACATAGAACTGAAAATGAAGCTTTAGCTAAAGTAAGTGTAATATACCTGTGTATCCCTTTAGGGACGTCACATTATATATGTACTAGCATTTGCCTGTGGCTTCGCTCGCGTAAAAGTAGGTAAGGTTATGTTAGTAAAAGTACTTTTTTTTTACTTTTGTTATATAGCCTATGTTACACGATGCTAATATACCTTTCAAATAGTCAAATAATTTTTAAAATAGGTTGTGTAATTTCTTAAAAGAAACTTACAAGCAAACAAATTTTAAATCTTCCCTTTTTATAATACTAGTATAGATATAGACAACTTTTAGAAATTAAAATTAAAAACAGTTTATTTTGAAAGACAATACAACATTGAACCTATGTTTATGCCTTTGCGTGGTAAGCGGTCAAATCCTGACAGTCTCGCAAATCAGTATAATTTTTTATTAGTTTAATTGAAATAATAATTAATTCTGTTACTAGTCTGTGTTCTAGTGTGAAAGACCCACAAATCTCTTTTATTCTTTGCATTTTTAGTTAACCTTTTAAGTAGATACTGTTTTACACTTATTGGACTCTACAACGCCATTAAACTATAAAAATTAGCATTAAATAATGTTGAAATCTAATAATTTGAGTTCGTAGTTTGAACGTTACTAAGAACTCCTCCGTGGCTAAGGACCTATTTCTAAAGCGAGAGTTGTATTTTGAAACAAAACAAAATAAAACAAACAAATAACTTACTACTTACTTACTTAACTTTATTTTTGAGTTAAGAATATATGAAGTGAACCGGCAATTGAGTTAGGCTAACCGGTAACACAAAATGCAGCCGTAATGCCGTTTAATGTAATAAACTGTTTAGTTTATATGAATGTATCCTATAAATTAAATAAGAGCAATTTAAAAAAAAACCTAAAGGTAAGGTAAGGAATTCGTGTAGTATTATCAGAATATTCCTTACACACTGACAGTATCTTCTTTCATTCATCTGCAAACATTGATATGTTTGCGGATGAATGGAAGAAGAAGTGTGATTGATATCAAACTCAGTGTTGTCCATAAGGAGAGCGTTGTGTGTGGCGAGAAACCGAGTTATAGGCGAATTAGCACAGGCTACTGTGCGATAAGCTGGTAAGGCAAACAGTTTGTGCGCGGCGGTAATTAGTAGGAACAAATATCCTCAATAGCACGCCATGAACTTCTGGTGCCTCAATTATGCTACGAAGGATTTTGCACATCGGTACGATCTGACCTAACTGCCTTCTGACCTCCAGAGAATTATATCCTAGGGTACCCAACAGGAATATTGTCGGATACAGAAATGGATAATACCCATATAAGCGCTTGTAAAGCAATCTCAAGAAAGCCTTTTGAACCTTCTCTAATAGCAACGTATATGTTTTTTCATGAGGATTCCATACACAAGCACTTGTCTCGATTTTGCTGCGTACAAGTGAATTATAGATGATCCTGACTACATCGTTACTGCTGAAGTCCTTCACATTTCTCAAAATGAATCTCCAAGCCGACTGAAAGAGACCATCGCCGTTGCAATGATTTGGTCGTGAAACGTGAGGCCAGGATCAAACACTACACCCAAATCTTTGATACGGGTACATCTAGAGATAGCAACAGCTGATAGTCAAAGTTGATTGGACTTCCGATACGTCCAAAAGTCATCGCTAGGTGCTTGGAGGAATTGAATTCCATTTTGTTATCAAGAGCCTACTTATGTAGGGCGTCGATGTTACTCTATAGTAGCATAAAATCAGTATGAGAGCTTATATCACAGTATAATTTTAAGTCATCTGCATAAAGAAGATATTTTGCATGTTTTAGCACAGTTGGTAGGTCATTGATCATAATAAGAAAAAGGAGAGGACCGAGTATAGAACCTTGACGTACCCTCGAGCGCGTATGGATACATATATGCCTAGGTTAACGAACTGCTGTCGATCCCGCAGATAGTCTGCAAATAATTTAAGAAGTCCTGGAGGAATTCCAATAGCTCTAAGCTTCAACAATAAAATATGGTTGTAGACCCTATCAAAAGCCTTTTTGAAATCAAAGTAAACTACTTGCATTTACCTGACCACCTATATCAAATGTCGTGGATATAAACTCAACGAGAGTTAATAAATTGGAGTTAACAGATCTCTTAGGTCTGAAACCATGTTGATCCTCACCCAGATATTTATTGACGAATGAATTATATATTCATATTGGTGGAGGATTGTCTTAAATACTTTCGTCGAGGATGACAAAACTGCTATGGGTCGGTTGTCTTTAGCTGAAACCCACTGTGCACACTTTGGGATTGGAACTACACTGGACTGTGTGGATAGATACCGGTCTTTAATGCTAGATTAAAGATGAAATAAGGTGACGGCATAAATATCTTTTGCTTTGTTTGAGCACTAAATGAGGGATTCCATCGGGACCTACGGAGCTATTTAGTTTCAGTTTGTTAATACCGAAGAGAACGTCAGTTAGTCCAATATCAACAATATACGGCCTCGATGGCATAGTCGTTAGTGTAACCGACTGCCACGCCTGAGGTCGCGGGTTCAATTCCCGCACAAGTCAAACATTTTGTGTGCATGAACATGGATGTTTGTCTTGGTCTGGGTGTTTCTATGTATAATATGAATGTATTTACAAAAAAAAAGAATATATGTATGTTTATCCATTGTCTAGTACCCATAGTAAAAGCTCTGCTTAGTTTGGTCTAGATGGTGTTGTGTGTATGTGGTAGAATATTATTATTATTTAAATAGTTATCTTATACTGTGTGGGGGCCAGTCAGTACAGACTGGCGACACTTCGACCCAGTGGGATCTTTTGTGTCGGCTTCTCCAATACCGACTACCATAGATGTTCATGGCAGCTGGAACCGACGTCTTAACGTGCTCTTTGGCACGGAGCAGGCGATAATTGTCAATCAATACGCACATAATTTCGAGAAGTCATATAACTTCCGAAAGTCAGAGGTGCGCGACGTGGGTTCGAACCCGAGACCCTCTGCATTGCAGTCGGTTGGTCTCCCCACTGAGCTATCGCTGCTCTTATATCTATATACTTACTGTCACTAATAAATAAATATAGACATCGATCAAATATACCATATTTGATCGATGAATATAGATTAATAAAATAATAATATATAGTCTAGTGGGAGACCGTTGAACTGTCACGCAGAGGTCTTGAGTTCAATCCCAAGGCGCGCATCTCCGAGTTTTCGTATTACGTATTAAATAGGTAATTATTGTTCGTGTTAACGGTGAAGGAAAACATCGTAAGGAAACCTGCCTGTCTAAGAGTTCTACATAATGTTCTCAAATATATGTCAAGTCTGCTAACCCGCACTGGGCCGCTATGGCCTAACCCTTCTCACACCGGGAACAGCCCCGTGACAGTTTAATACAGGGCTGATATTATATACTCACCTGTGCGAACTGCAAACTTCAGTTATAAAACATTTGCATATTACTATATCTAACTACCCACATCCGCAATCAACACTGACCTAAAACAAGATGGCGTGCGATTGACTAATTAAACATAATGAACTCTCGATTATTTTAAATGCTTCGTTGTGTAAGCAAGCATACCATATCGTGCCTATCGTGATATCAGGGTTCGATTACGGTGTGAGGTTAAATGATTTTGGGTAGTTCTGTTTGGTTATTCTCAGCAACAACGCAGATTTCAGAATTATTCCTAGTAGACTAGTTGCCCCAAATTTACTTTTGTTTAATAATAATGTCCTCCAGACCGATTTCGGTTACAGCGGCCAATCTTAACGGAGACTGGCCATCTTCGCAGGCGATATTATAGTGCACAAGTGTGTGCGCAAACAGAAGTGCACTCTCTGTTTCCTCACTGTCATGATCCGATGGGACGGTAATCCGACACGACAGGAGAGAGATCAGGCGCAAGACCAACGGCTTTACGTGCTTTCTGAGACACGGGGGTGTCTAACACCGTCATCTTCCTAACTTCGGGCTGCTATTGATATTTTTAACAGAAAACCCAATTACTTTTTGTTGGCTCGACCCGAGATTCGAACCCAAGAGCTCATGCACAGCAGTCGAATTCACTACCGCTGCGCCACGGAGGTTTTCTTTTACATGGTACCTATATATTTCACATTTAGAATATACATATACTAGTTGTCCCTCGCGGTTTTATGAGTTTATTATTACTGCTCTTTCTCCGGTAGCTCGTAGCGTGATGATACATATTACATAACCTTCCACAATAAACACTACTTAATGCAAAAGTAATTTTAAAATCGCTAAGGTAGTTTCAGAAATTAGCTGCATAAACAAAAAACAAAAGTATTTCTTCAGCTGTTCATTTATTATTAGTATAGATTTCTTTTTAAAAATATGTACTTCTGCTACATTATGTTTAAAAGCCCTATAGCGCTTTACTTACAAACATACCTTCCTATATCTAACGGACACAATGTACACCCAGACCCATAATTACAACACTACACAATAACAAATACTTGCGAATCACACAATTGTTTGTCTTGTGTAGGATTCCAACCCACAACATGTGGCAATGACAACGCGACCACTTAACCACTCCACCATCCGTATACACTACTGCCTATCCCTTTAGATCTAGTTCTGATGTTATATCTAACGATCAACATCCGCAGTATACACTGACCTAATATAGCATCGCATGCGATCGACTAATTAACCATTATGTACGCTCGACTAATATCTCGTGTGCACCGTGCCTAATGGCTTCTCTCAGTGAAAACTGGCCTTTATTACTTCATATAACGATACGCTACTGTGTGCTTAATTAATTGCTAATTGATCTTATTGATAAGCTTGAGAATCTTCGTTTAGTAGACTGAAAGACGGTGGGTAAGTTGTCTCCTAGGCGCAATGAGGGTTATGTGTTCAGAGAATGTTAAGACCAGCCAGATAGTAATGTTGGTGCTAAAAATTTCTTTCCTCGATTTAATAGTCAAACCCGGGACCACACAATTAGAACCCAGGTGGTCCTGTGGCGCTTACGCTTTCGGCCAAACATGAGGCAGTTCAAAAATTATAATCAATTTTATTTCCAGTGGATATGTATAGTATGTGGTGGACTAACCCTTCTTACCGTGAGAAAAGTCCCGTGACCAGCGGTGGGTCAGTTTAATTTTTTTTTAATTATTATAGATATGTATAATGTATATCCCAATATCGATCTAGTAGCATTTATTCAGAAGTTTACAAGTGACCAACATGGTAGCTCGCGTATAACAGATAATGCCACTATTTCCGTCTCAACATACCCGTGTAGTCCATCATAGGTTAGTTTAAGATCAAACACGTAAAGTCAATTTTTCCTTACTTATTTCATAAACAAACAACTCAATATAAAATCATTCAATTATACTTTCAAACTACATATACTACTTTAATAAATAGAGTTACAAAAAAAGAAGTCCATTATATACCATAGGCTCTATGAATTGTCTCTGGCTACCAGTACGCCATATTTGTTTACAAAATAAAACAAAAATAACTAGACGAAATTAATTAAGCAACCGCTAACGATTGCGTTCAGAACTAACAATTTTATTCAAAGCGGAATGTTATAATTTCTAGGTTGAAACTAGAGCACTCGAGCAAAAAAGTTAAGAGAAACTTCACCATTATTATAATTTATATTGTTCTGTAGTCACGTCTTGTTTAGTTTACATACGGATATGATGAATAATAAGCTCTTTAAACTTGCTACTTTGTAATAGATTGTATAGAAAACTATTGACGAAAAAATCATAACACTTTCTTGTGACTTCGCTGTAGTCTGGTAAAATCAGTAGGATTTATTACGGTATATTAAAATGTTAAATATGTTATTTTGTAAATGAAATACTTAACCGGTTCAATCTCTATTGTTCACAGGGAAGCACCTGGTCTTTTCCACGGACCCCGAATCCGTAAAAGATGAGTTCGCTTTCGACAACCCCGGGTTCAGACAAGAGGAGCGTCATGCTTGGCAACACGAGGCACCAACACTACCGCTAACAGGCAAAGGTCAACCTGGCCTGCACGTCGAGTTCACTAAGCCGGAGCATAGCAAGGATGACTCGCATTTACAGGTTAGTCTTCATAGGTATATGCGTCATGTTTGGTAACACTTTCCAATAGTAAGTAAGTTTAAGTTGCTCATGAAACTTATTTAGATCTTAAACAACTTTCTTTGTGGGGCTGGATGGTTGTGAAAGTGTTTTTTTTAGTAATTTATTTACTTCGTGCGATATCGTTCGTATTTGTAAAGTAGCCTGGGAGTAAGTCTGCACAAAATTTCATCAAAATCAGTTTTGGCATCTAGCATTACGTTACCATTATTAGTATGGAGGTAAGGTAAAGGTAACCTTTAGTATAGGCAACACCGCATATTTGTTCCTATACAGCATAGTGACATAAAAAGACTTATGACCGCGTTGATTGTATAAAGTTATTATTGTACTCGTATTGTTGTCATGCTTGGTAACACGTTCGTAATTTAAGCTATTTACAATTAAGAAAGAAATTGTGAGAAGTCGTATACTGTAAAACAGACACTCTTAAATTTAAAAAAATACAGTATAACCTTTTGGAGGCCTATAGTACGAAGATTATAAGTTTTATTTTAAGTCAGCCCTTATTATGTCGCTGGTCCCATGGCGGTTATGTTTGCTGCTAATCGTGCCTTCCCGACATCGATTCTCAAGTTGGGAAAAGCATTATAAGATTTTCATATAAGTAATTTTTAGTAATCGGCAATACATCGCTCCTGAAACTTAACTTAACTGGCTAATTATGGGTGTAATGTACCTCTGCCGTTAGAGAAACACAGGTGTGGGTTATTTCTCTTCGTAAGCAAGGTATTGTGACAAAACCGCTTGAATGTTATTTTGTTCCTTGCTTTATACGATGCTAAGTGTTCACACTTTGATGTCAAATGTTAAATAAACAGCGTTTTAAAACGTACAGCGTGTCACAATAAGATGTAGTCGTATTTTAAGGATATACATATATTAGAAATTGACTTACGAAACGGTTTTAAAGATTCATGAAATATTTTGCTTTTAGTTTAGAAAAATATTATGTAGATAAGAATATAACGATGAAAAATGACGATAGAACGAATTAAATCAGAGATGTGCAAAGATCGGTGAGTATCTTAGATAGCTGAAAAAGGGTTTTCTTCCTGTCTTTAGTTGATGATACCATTTAATTTTACTAAGACCGACACAAACACAGGTATGTTATCTGCCTATGGGGACGTAACTCTCAAGCTTATAAACCGATTTCGAAATCGTTTTTCTTTTGTTCTCCCTTAACCAAGTAACCTTTCAAGGTTTCTTAGGTATAATTCGAGACAATCGCGTTTTGTCTAGTTTTCATCGTTAGAGGTTATTTTTATTTGAATGACACCCTGTACAAAGAATACTTAATAGTTGAACTTTATACTGTCTTTAAAGTTAAGTCAGGATATAAAGTTAACCATTAAATGTAAGAAACTTAACCATTAAAGTTTATTATTGTTTAAGTTAGCATGTGAAAAGCTTTCGTGACCCCTACAACGAATTTTATTGCATATGGCGACCCTGTGTTTGTTTCCAAAATGTGTTCTGTTTTAGATTTGATTTCCATAAGATATATTGTGTGATCTGATATAGTAAGAAGCAATAGGCTAGTGACCGTTTGATTGTCACACGAAGTTCTCTAATTCGAATCCATAGCACGAACTTCTGACTTTTCGAAGTTATGTGCGTATTACATACGTTCATAGTCTAACGGTCATATCTCCGAATGGTACCGAGAGGTACATTACACTTAAATTTCGCCAACTATCCTTTTAGGTCACGTAATAGGGGGCGAGTTAATTGTCGTTTACCGTGATTTCAAGCTGCTGCCGAGAATTTCCAGGCAGAAATACGCAATAATATTGCCCGACCCAAATCGAATCCTCATGTCCAGACTCATTTACTACAACTGCGCCGCCGAGCCCGTCAAAAACAAATACGCAATTATACTTCTACACGTTTGCCTACACGAGGCATCCTCAAACGACTTGAGACGTATAATAGCCAATATATATTTCTCTATACGTAAAAATAACCGTTAAAGATAAGGCGGTCCAATTGAGAACAGAAATAGCCGTGCGATAGAGCTGAATGGTTGATATCGACCTTCTCAACGTGTAGATAAAACAATCGTCGTATAAACCTCCACCTATCTTTATTTTATTTATGTATTTAGTATGGACTGTACTTATGGGAATCGCAGGGAGAATGAAAACAGTATTAACGCTTTTTGTTCCTATAAAAATCTTGTATAAAGGACTACCTCCATAGCAGTGTATACGACTGCTGTGCAAGAGGCATACGGTATTCTGCCGCTATAGCAACATGGAGTTCGGATTTATATCCAGTAGATTGACCTTTGGAAAGGAATCTAAAACTAAAGCTGGAGAGATGCGGGTATAATACAGTTCTACTTACCAATTACGCATATACAGGTATCATTCAAAACATGTATGTTATATTGCGAAGTGATATTATGTGACCATATACGGTGCAAAACTATTTGTATGAGGCAAACATCCATCATCTTCGAGAATGATTGCGTAAACTTTAACTTTCATTGAGCTTGTCGCGGTGAGAGTGACTTTCTTTTATGACTTGCGACTGCTAAGGACCCTTAAGCTTAGCAATAGTTAAAATACAAGAAGTAGAAACGTATATTGATGTCAAAACAGCATATATCCACATTATTAATCGGTCTCGATGGCGTAGTGGTTAGTGTAGCCGACTGCCACGCCAGAGGTTGCGGGTTCGATTCCCGCACAAGTCAAACATTTGTGTGCATGAACATGGATGTTTGTCTTGGTCTGGGTGTTTTATGTATAATACGTATGTATTTAAAAAAAGAAAAAGGTATCTATGTATGTTTATCCATTGTCTAATACCCATAGTACAAGCTCTGTTTAGTTTGGGCTAGATGGTGATGTGTGTATGTGATAGAATATTATTATTAATATTTAAAAACTACTAGGCTTTGCCCGCGTCTTTGCATTGATGTGGATTTTGTCAGTAAATTTCCATACCTCGGTACCTAATTACTTTTTTTTTTGGATGAAAAGTACAGTACGTCTTTTTCTGTTCCCTTGACAATGTGTATGCCAAATTTCATAATGATCGGTCAAGTAGTTAAGGCGTAAAAGCATAACAAACCAACTCACTTTCCCATTTATAATATTAGTTAGGATACCATTGTTGAGTGCTGGTATGTCCGGACGAATAAGTCTCGGTATTAACGGTTGCTCAGTATGTAGTACAAGTTAAAATACAAGAAGTAAAAACGTATATTAATGTCCATACTATAATATAAGCGTTATTACATACACTTCTACTTGTTCGGTTGCTAAACGCTGGTATACCCGGACTGAGAAATGTCGGTATTAACGGTTGCTCAGTATGTTGTCTAGAGGTAGACTGGTAATATGCTTGCTCTCTAATTATTTGTCACTAAAATTATAGTTGAACTGCCACACAGAGGTCTCAAGTCCGATCCCAAGGCGCACATCACTGATATTTCGAAGTTCTATAAATAGGGAATTATCGCTTGCTTAAACGGTGAAGGTAAACATCGTGAGGAAACCTGCATGTTTGAGAGTTCTCCATAATTTTCTCAAAGATATGTGAAGTGTACCAACCTGCACTAGGCCAGCGTAGTAGACTATGACCTAACCCTTCTCACACTGAGAAGAGGCCCGTGCCCAGCAATGGGACAGTTTAATACAGGGCTGATATTATATTATTATTATAATAAATAATTACAATAAACATAATTTGAGTCGCCATTACAATTTTCTAGCTAACTTTGGAGTTAAACTTTCATATAATGTGCACATACCTTCTGTCATACCTCGGTTATCTCGGCACGTACATCTTATAGGGCTGTGCCAACTACAAACCTCTCTCTACATGTGATAAAACTAGCTGATACTCTGGAATTTGTTCGCGTTTTAAAATGTCTTTTGTTAGGTTTCATGCTATCTCCAAAACAAATTTCATTTAAATCGGTTCAGTAGTTTAGCAGCCATAGCCTAGTGAAAAACCGTTGAACTGCATGGAAAAGTCTCGGGTTTGAGAAGGTCCGCACCTCTGACTTTGCAGTTATTTGCGTATTATATTAGTTAATTATCGTTTGCTTTAACGGTAGGTAAACACCGTAAGGAAATATCCACGTCTGAGAGTTCTCCACAATGTTCTCGAAGATATATGTATGTGTGAAGTCTTTCAACACGCACTGTGCCAGCGTCTAGGACTATGGCCTAGCCTTTCTCACACTAAGAAAAGGCCCGGGCCCAGAAGTGAAACAGTTTATATACAGGGCTGATTATTTATTATTAATAGTTTAGGGCTAAGAACTCTTTTAATATAACATTAAAATTGGAGCAAATTCGCCAGCAAATGGTAATATAATCAACGTTATAGCATAGACCGGGAATAGAACTTACGATCTTATGGTCACGTTCATTTACACCATCATAACAACGAGACATTCAATTTGCATTTTAAACGTCATATAAGCCCGAACTTGCCTTTCTAAAATAACTTATTAGATGCAATCTAGTGCCATGCCTTTTAATGTGCTTTAGTGAGCTCAATCACGACATGTAAGCGAAATTAAAGACTAAAATACAAGATGATTGCCACTTATATTTCTGCTAAAAGACACACTAATTCTATAAATCTATAATATACATTTACTCGTATATGTCATAGTCTCTCGTATATATTTCCGAAAGCTAGGTTCAGGAGAGGTGTATAGCACTTTTCGCAAGCCCTGGTTGTAGAACCTGCTTCATAAAGGACGCACTATTGCCTACAGTTTCAGACTCCGTACTGCCATTAAAATTTTCTTGAGAGATATATCCAAATACACATTGCTCGGCCAAGAAATCACCACAGTCGCACTTTACTATCGCTGGGCCACCAAGTCTTCTATGGCATGCAAAAATATTAACGTACATATAGACAAAGCTATATAATTCGCAAACCATCAGAATATTTAAAAAAATTTACGATAAATAATTTCACATTACCAGACCTGGTATCGAATTCGTGATGTCATGCATAGCAGTCGCAGATTACTGCTGCGTCATCAAGGTTTTTTTGGCACGCAAAAATTAACGTACTAGAAATTTGTCTACGGCTCCGGTTGCTTAAATATAGACTATGTCAATTTTCTGTCCCTCAAGAACAGTACGTTTTCTGGATGAAAGGTACCCTATGTCCTTTTTGCCCCCTTGACAACGTGTATGCGAAATTTTATGATGATCAGTCGAGTAGTTAAGGCGTGAAAGCGTAACAAATAAACTCTCATTCGCATCCTAACCAATCTTCTTCTCCCTAGCCTTTATTATTCCCAAGTCACTTGGGGTCGGCTTTTTTGGTCTAACCGGATTTGACTGGATATCAGTTTTTACACGGAGTGGCTGCCACCTGACCTTCGCAACCCGAAGGCTAACATACTCTAAGGCTAGACCAGTGTTGATTGCCATAGATGTTCATGGCAGCCAGGACCGACAGCTTAAAGTGCTCTCCGAGGCACGGAGCAGGCGATAATTTTCAATCAATACGCACACAATTTGGTAAATTCATATAACTTCCGAAAGTCAGAGGTGCGCGACGTGGGTTCGAACCCGAGACCGAGACCCTCGCATCCTAACCAATACCTATTATAAATGCGAAAGTGAGTTTTATTTGTTTCTCAGTGGTATCTACAGAATAGGACATAGGGTACCTTTATTCCAGAAAAAAGGAAGTTATTAACCCAACCTAACCTACAACCGTACAAAATATGGTTTATTATATTAATTAGGATAGACGGTGCAATATTATTAGCAAACAAACGAAAAATAAAAAAAAATATCGGTCAATTGAAAAAGCCTCGTATTCCGAAAGCGTTACTAATGTTCTACACGTTACAGATAATATCCATAATCTGAATAATTCGCGTATTAGCCGGGTAATGCCAGTATTGTACACACTTTTATTGTGTATAATATCACTATTATGTACCTATATTAGGTACTGTATATTTGGAATGGCTTTTTATGTAAGTTTATCGCATGACGATGGATCATATGTTGCGTCAAAACTAGGTTTTTGGGTTCCAAATTAATTTGTAGTTTCGTGTTACTTGACTGTTGTGTTTGTAAGAGATTACTCCAAAACTTCTAGGTATAGGTACTTATATTATACATACATGGACGCCTTTACCTACAGAACGATAGGCAGAGGTGTATAAAACCTATATTTTGCCAGATATGTTTAAGCGAGCCTTATTGCGTTTACCAGGCTCAGTTCCAGAATCCATTCTGAGAATTTTTTGACTTTAAACCCAATACCTATGACTATTTTTGACCCAGAAATTGAACCTATGACCTCATGCACAGCACTTGCGTACAATACCGTTGTGCCAACAAAGCGAATATTTTAGAAAAGTTAAATTTACGAGTATGTTTCTATTCTACTGGTAGCCACACGAACTACTAAACCGATTTTGAAAATTATTTCGCTGATAAAAAGCTGCACTATCTTCGAATAACATAGGTTTTGTTTTAAAGGGGGAGAAGCTGCAGGTAGATGTCAATTAAAATAACTACATACATATGTACAGTATGGTACGGTCTAAAGAAAAGTAAGCAGATTAGCTGAAATAAGAAAGTGTTACATATAAAAGATGTTTCATCTTCTACGGCTTGATTCTTCTTTTTCACATCAAAGGAATGGCTGGGATATTAGCTAAGATCGTGGCCAAAGAATTATTCTACCGAGAGTACAGCACCTAACCGTGATTCTAGTGTCGAGCAATTATTTTTTACGGTATCTTTTTTACCCTTTTACAATGCTCACAATATTGACCTACACCTGTATATGATCAGGCAGGGCCTACACCCTGTAACTGTATATATATGTTTACACAGTTACAGGTTTTTACAGGCTTTTACAGAGTCCTTAAACCTTGTTTAAAAGTCAGTGTTATTAAGTGTTTCTGTCTGGAATTATGTAGTGGCAGGAAATAATCTGTGAATGTGTCTGGCTGCCTCTAGGCAAATCTGAACCAGTCCTGAACTATACCTGGCAAAATAGCTAAAAGTATTATTACGACACAACTTCCTCACTAGGAATCATTCTTGTATACATCAAAACAACGGGCAACTGAGACTTGGAACAACTAAATCAAACGAATGTTAGTCCCGTGTGTGATTCAAAATATCGGAACTACAAAACTTGGCGTAATGGCAATAGCGAGGCGACTAGCTACTTAAACCAATTTGCAATCTTGGCAGCCTAATACATCTTACCCTTGGGGGATACACATGCAACTCTCAGCACATACAGTTTATTAAATGATGTATCTATCCGTATTCCCGTTGTCAGCCCTGCGGCCACAATTTGGATCTGCATTCCACCGCGAGTTGTTACAAATCGATCTGGTCTGCATTTGCGTGGCTCGCGAATGAACTGGTTTGTGGTATGTCGAGCCAGTGCGCAATGCAGCCGGGATTTGTAAACAAGTGTCTTTATATCCGCTTGTTTGAAACGCGCTGAGGAAAATATCTGATAAGATAGAATGTAGCTAGCTATAATACTGGTAAGACTTACTGCGAAGTGCGTTCAGTTGAGTCAAGTGCGACTTTATATAGAAATATTGGCTATCTAAGCGTATATATACGTGGTTGCACGGCTGTATTCCTGGAGGGGTAAAGCAAAGTAATTTGCCCCAACATTTTGCTATTTGCTATACTTAGTTCTTCTTAGATGGCGAGTCTATTGCCGACTACTGGGTAGAACCTCGGCGGGTGCCCTATTGCCTAGGTAGGTACTAGGTACTTTGGAGGATTTCCGTTGCTGTCGACTGGATGGTACAGCGGTAATAAAAGCGACTACTGTTTTGTGTATCTGGTTTGTAGCTCGGGTCATGCCAACAAAAAAATATTGGGATTGCCTGCCAAGAAATTTTAAATGGCTTACTAGAGGAAAGATTTTGGTGACGTTACAGACCCCGTGGTCCTGCGACTGATGGGAGATCAGTCAGTCTGGTCATATCGGATTATGGGAGTAAACGGAGGAAGAGTGGACTTGTGTTTGCGCACACACGTGTGTGCCGCGCCGTGACCAAAATTTAGTCTGGAGGACATTATGTTTATTTATTTATTTGGGATATTTTTACAGCTAATATAATTTTTATTCAGATATAAAAACAATTAAAATATAATCAATACGGAATGCCCTACTACCTTTAATAATCAATTATCATATTATTAATTATTTATCTAACGACCTAAAATCGCCATTTTAGTAATTAAAATATAGTTTTAAACGATGGCGCACAGATTATGACGTGATTCAGCCTAGTTTGCGTTTAATACCGTTTAAACTGTGATAAGGCCAGTTGTAAACTAATCTTGTTGTCTATGGAATATTCCTTTAGCTATTAAAATTAAATTATGTACGAGTATGTGCACGTTGAAATTGCTATAAGATTTGTTGTTAATTCATTCGTTTACTTTATTTGATTTGTATATTATAAATTACTTGATGGTTTAAGTAAGCAATAATTCTATAGGTTCCATAGACACGTGTCCATAGATAGATATACGTAGGTATAAATTGTATGCTGTGATTGAATTTACATCTATAATTAATATATAAGGCCCTGTTAATAATAATAACAATAATTAAAAAGTAAATATATTTGAGCGTCATGTGTATATTTAGTTGAACTTTGTAAATATTGCTTGGTTTTATTTCGCCCGCACTAGTAATAAATCCTGTGTCGTGAGGGACAATACTATCATTCAAATAACGGATACAAAGAACACACTCAGAACAACCATTTGTGGATCACATAATGTTTTTGTCCCGTGTGGGATTCGAACTCACGACTGTGGCACTCGACGCTGTTTCAGTAGAAGGCGATCACTTAAACCACTACGCCATCCGTGCAGTAAGCTAAAGAATTTGTTTGTTTATTTGTTTGGGTGAACGCGCTAATCTCAGGAAATACAAGTGCGAAATGAAAAAAAAATTCATTGTTGAATAGCCCATTTATCGAGGTAGGCTATAGGCTATATAACATCACGCTACGACCAATACGAAATCAATGGAAAATGTTGCAAAAACGGGAAAATATCTCTAATGTGAAACAGACGAGGTTGCGCGGGTTAGCTAGTATAAATAAACGTTTTTACCCTAATGAGGCCATTAATATACTTACTGAGTCGCAGCGGGATACTCGTGGCTAGACACAATAGTTAATTATGTGTGATATTCTAAGACATGCCAGATTAATATTAAAATCATAGATATGTATATGTTTTACATACACGACACACTGCAAATGAAAAGAAAAATGCGCAGGATCCTCCTGGAAGTATAGGTAGGCACACACATATTGACGACATCTGTTACCCTAACAGAAAAACTGCTTTGTAATAAATTATCCCGTACATCATAATTCACAACTGTCAAAGAGTAAACATTAATATTATTAGCATAATAATGTAATTAAGAGCTGTTATTTTTTTATTTGATACGAATTTTAGGTTTGTTCCGCATTCGTCCCTACATTACGTCCCACATTCCAAAATGTTCCTCATTCGCCCCTCTTTTTTTATTGTTACTTTTTCGTCCTACATTTTTAGCAAAACAAACATGTTTAAAATTATTTTAAGTCTTTTCAATGTTGGGCTCGTGATGTCTTGCAATTATAAGCCCAAAGTTTCGCCGAGAGATCAAGGAGGTATTTTAAAATATATTTCGGCTGACGGTTCATCAAAATCTACTATACAAAAAAAACCGGGTCAAAAAAGGAACATAATTCGGGGCGAAATAGGAATTACGTTAGGAAATTAATATTTATCTAAATTTCGGGGCATATGAGAAACAATTTTTGGGGGCGAATGCGTATTTTACATTCGGGACGAAACATTAGGGGCGAATGCGGAATAAATCGAATTTTATTCAGTAGTGATTTTTAATCATAATATCAGCCCTGTAAATCAACTGTTTCACTGGTGTGTACAGGCCTCTTCTCAGTGTACGAAGGCCATAGTCCACCACGCTGGCCGACTGTTGGTTGGCATTTCACACACCTTCAAAAACTTTATTGAGAGGTATCGGATATGCAGGTTTCCTCACGATGTTTCATCGTTAAAGTGAGTAAATACGCACATAATTTCGAAAACAAAGGTGCGCGCTTTGGGATCGTTCTCGAGGCCTCTGCGTGGCAATCCTGCTAGACTAACGCTGCTGTCGATACAGAAACATTCCATTATGACTTTGGGTTGCGAAGCTATGGCGGCAAGATATCCCTCCGTAGAAAAACTGATATTCAATTTTATCTGGTTAGACTACAAAGCCAACGCCAATACTACTGGCAATAATAAAGCTACAAGCATCACGGCTGTTAGTCAGGGTAGGCATACGTGCATATATTGGTATATCGCCAGCTATTTGTAAGCCTCGTATAATAAACTAAAATTGGCGTAAACCGAACTCAAAACCAGGCGCCGTAGAGCCTACAAAAATGTTTTTACTGAATAATCCAACAACGCTATGCCTGATTAAGGTTTTCTTAATATTGTCTTCTGTTTACGCGAATGTTATTCATTGAAATTAAACTACTATATACGGATTTTATCGCGTTGTTTATTTATCACTGTATTACAAAATTTTGAAAATATTACTCTACTACTACTATTGATTTTATTTGACTAATTTATAAGCTAATAAAATTATTTAAACTATTAAATCTATTTATTTTTGGTTTACACTTTCCCCGACGTTTCGTATTCTAAAAATAAATAGATTTAATAGTTTAAATAATTTTATTAGCTTATAAATTAGTCAAATAAAATCAATAGTAGTAGTAGAGTAATATTTTCAAAATTTTGTAATACAGTGATAAATAAACAACGCGATAAAATCCGTATATAGTAGTTTAATTTCAATAAGGTTTTCTTTTTTAAATAAATTACTTGCTAATTAGTAGTATTCCTGTTAATCTTTGCAGCTAAACTCAAAGCTTGCATCAGTGGTCAAGCTCTGTGTCGTTTTTTTTAAACATATGTATACATTTACCCAGTGCTACGTACGGATGTACGTTATATATATCTTTACTAAAATGACTGTTCCAAATCTCGACTTACTCTGAACAGTCATTTTAGTAAGTATCACACAATGCACAGTACAAATAACTATCACGTGTGGGTTTAGAATGCACTATACTTTGCTCTAGAGTAGCAGCGAGGCGGCAGATAAACCGCTACGCTATCCGTACAGACAAATCTTACTGCCTGCTGATAGTGCAAAGTACACAAATGAACACACTAATTCTTAATAGCAAATCGATGAGTCCATAACAATTGGGTGACCGTCGCTTATATACGACATAAGCCTTATAATAATACGATACAAATAATTGGCCCTCGGCCAAATACAATAATATTTTAATTATGTCTGGTATTCCAACAATTGTACGATAATAACATGCACTACCCAATTTATTTGGCATGGCATTGAATTCAAGTTCTGTCGCAATTAAAAGCGGTTCTGTGCAAGTTCATCAGACTATCTTAGTCTTAAACCATTTATCAATCTAGTTAGCAAATTCTAACTACTATTTTAAATGCGAATATGAGTTTGATTGTTTGTTACGCTTTGACGCCTTAACTACTCGACCGATCATCATGAAATTTCGCATACACGTTGTCGGAGCAACAGAAAATGACATAGGGTACCTTTCATCTAGAAAAACTACAGACCCTGTGAGCAAGCAAAGCCGCACCAAAATAGTAAAAGAAAATTTAAATTAATTGTGTAATACCCAATTTTAATTGACACGACATTGAAGTGAAGCTCTGTCGTAATTAAAAGTAGTGCACTGTTATTTGTTAGATCATCTTAAGCTTTAATCCATTCGTCAATCTACTTAGCAAATTACTTTATAAAATCTAACGATGTTACTGATCTAAGTAGGTACCCACGCTATCTACATTCATCTACAACAGTAGATGGGTGTAGATAGCGTGGGTAGCGTCATACAATGTAAACCATAGATATTATAACCTAGCTACACGAATCAAAGAGGTTTTGTGAGTTTTTTCCGTCTGTTCCGTCAACGCACAAAAACTGCTAGACCACTGTTTGATGACGTTGATTTAAAAAAGTTTTGCCTGTAGTAGTAGATTTGACTCATCGGTTTTTTTATATTAAGGGTGTCTACGTCTTGTGGTCTGTTTCGAATGGCAAGGACCACCTTGCCGTTCGGATACACATTAAACTTTAAAATATAGCATTCATTTACCAAAATGAGTGCCATATTTTAAAGTTTAATGTAATTATTTTTTTTAACTTTATTTTTTAAACTAGATTTTGTTCGCGTAAAGTAGGTTATGTTAGTACTTTTATTGGATAAGATGTACCCTGTCCTTTTCAGTAACCTTGTCAATCTGTATGCGTTTCATGATAATCGGTCCTTGTAGATAAGACGTGAAAACGTAACAAACAAACGCACAAGCACACATTCGCATTTATAATATTATTTAGCACTAGGATATTTAGGCGGCCTTGATGGCGTAGTGGTTAGTGTAACCGACTGCCACGCCTAAGGTCGCGGGTTCGATTCCCGCGCAAGTCATACATTTGTGTGCATGAACATGGATGTTTGTCTTGGTCTAGGTGTTTCTATGTATAAACAGAATGCATTTATAAAAAATAGTATATATGTATGTTTATCCATTGTCTAGTAGCCATAGTACAAGCTCTGCTTAGTTTGGGATAAATGGTGTTGTGTGTATGTTATAGAATATTATATTATAATAATTATATTTTAATTCACTACATACTAAGGTAAAAGTGTATCATAGATAGAATATATTTATATGTGTTGTCCTTTGACTATGCCAATTAGGTACGTATCAAAAACTTCGATCCATTATTTATATAGTAAAATAACTACAAATATAATTTTATTCCATCTATGATACCCATTTACTTTACTTTATAGATTGTATCGAGTTCAAACACAACTGTGCGCACAAAATAATTTGTCTTTAAAGTGCCGTCCAATAACCTTGCTTTAGTCATATAATTAGCAAAAATAAAACAAAATGCTCTCAACTTTAAACTCTTTATTTATTCAATATTAGTCTTATAATCCGTATTTGCTTTGTTTATTTAAAACAATGGAAATTCAGTGTGACTTCTGGTGTTGTAAATAAGATGTTTTATATCGTATATAAGGCTCGTACTAAGTTATTTTCAGCAATATGTAAGCTAAATTGGAGGTATGCCAGTAATTGAATAAGACATCTGATTAACGAAACCGCTTGTCAGATGTCTTAGTCACTTACTCGCATGCACGAATTATTTTGTCATTGGGTCGCTATCCCTTGCTTTGGTAACCATATGGTAAAACATATACATACATGTTTTCTATACTAGTTGTATAAAATAGAACTTTAAACATAACCTTTAAATATAATCGCTAAATATTTAATGCAAGTTTTTTATTTGTATACTTAATAACAGTAGTTCAATCTAGATTAGATTAATTAGGGACTATAAAATGCGAAGTATTTCCTGCGCTGTGTTATATCTGTATGTTTGTGTGGTTATCTGTGACTATATAAAAAATATATTTTATTATTGTGGTTAACGTTGAGAAATATAAAATCTTTACACTATCATGTTGATTTTTAGTTATTCGTTTCTTCACTTAGACTTATATACCTAAGTTACTACTAACACTTCGTTCTTCGTCGCCTCACCACTGCAATTGCGTTGAGCGTTGTGGGCTCGATCCCCAAACTGGACAAAAAAATTGAGTGAACCATAAATAGTTGATCTGAATCTGCGTGTGCTTTGTGTCCTTTGTTTGAATATTTGTAAAGTCCACACGACACGGGAAGGTATCTTTAAAAAATTTTTTAATCTTCGTAACAGAACATGGTCAGCATTACCGTTGTTTACGATGCAAAACCAGTGGCATTACTCGTACATTACTGTCCTAAGGAAAATAAATTATCGACAGGGTAAAAGGAATGTAAGTGAACCTCTGGAACGCTCTTACTCACATCGCGAAACGCGGTTACAGAGTTGTACTCTAACGCCGTGGCGCCGGTTTCCTATACAGTGGTAAATCTACGTACCTACTTAGATGAGAGTAACTATTTAATCCAGCTGCTATAAATGAAATTATTAATTTACTTTAATATAATTGTTCGTTTATTATTTTGTGATAAGGCAATACATCAACTTTCCCGATTGCACGGAACGTTTTAAGTGGTAACCAATATGTCATGTGTATTGGCGTGATTAATAAATAGTTTTACCGTGTTTTTCTGCACGGATAACGTGTTTAATTGGTCATCTGAACAATGCTACTGCGCCGAGTGTTGTGGATTCACACGGGACAAAGAATCGTGGTATCCACAAATAGTTGCCCGGAGTTTTGGATATAGCTGAGTGTTCTATAAGTAAGTTTTTTTAATTTTAGTTACGTCCTACGCAACGATAAAACATGATTCCTAGTGCGGATGTTTAATTTTAGAAAATAACAAAAAATAAACGAAAAATTATAGATCTAGGTGTAGATGGTTTGATTTGAATGAATGAGATGTTAATAGTATTGTATTAACCTATCGTATGTTTATATTTTCTTATATATAATGTGTCGTTTACCCAAAAAATCCATTTATAGTCAAAAAACAATCAGTTTTAAGCGTTAAGTTTAGTAAAATGAGGTTTAAAGTGGCGTGGCACTTGGTGGCTCTTATCCGAGCTGGTGTAGCGGCTAGTACACGAGCCCACGAGCCGCTGGCAAACGACAGGTAATATTATAGCGTGTGCTTTCATCGGGCCATATGCTTGTTTTCCTCCCAAGTAGAATATAATGATCGATTGTATACAGTTCCAAACTCAGTGAGGCTACCGAGAATTTGTGTCAATGTATTTCAAGGCGTGTTTGGACCTTTGGTTTAGCTTACCTGATCGGTCGTTAAGATATTTTGAGGATACTAAATCTGCATGTCAGGGGCTCATCACAGTCGAGTTTCCTGGACTTACGGAATCGATATCAGGACTAAAGCATGCTTCGCAGATACAAATGAAATAAAAATAACATTGCGTAAATTGGCATAAGAATCTAGAACCTCATGATCAACAGTTGTGACTTATGAACTCTTCAACTCATACCATAGGGCACAACGAGCGGTGCTGTAATTTGTTCCTTGTTAAACATAAACATAGATAATCTTTATTATCTATTGTTGCAAGGCATTGGCACTGACGCCTACTTCCAATTATGTCTTAAACTATAGCGTAAACTTCATTTATTTTATTTGAACTTGTCATAGTTTTTCAATTCCGGTTCCCAGAGCTGTCAAGACTGACATCGCAATATCTATGATTATAATGGAGCATTTAATTTGACGGTGGCAACTTCAAGGTTGTGTGCAAGGTCGGTGTATTAGTTCACGTAGTGTTGCCGTATGGTCGGATATTACCGTGTTTGGGGGTAAATTTGTTGGTCAATGCGTACTTGTTATGAAGGTAATAACATGAATAGTGAGGTTTTTATGTAGAATATTTAAGCCGAGTATGGTTAAATATAGCATGAATGGCAATATCCTGGGTTAGTTGTTTGCGATTGATCGATACGATCTTCGATAGTTCAATAGAGGATTGCCTATATAAATAATACTTATTAAGATTAATACTGACTAATTTCGCATCTGACTCCGACTGGGTTAATGTCGCTTATCGACTTATGTCGACCAAAATTTAGGGGTTCCATTTTTATCTAGTGGCAGTTTTACATTTTACATTACGAAACATAATATTATTATTTTTCTAAAATCCTTAGCGATTGCCTGGGAATAATATTCAATATATTAATCCAGATCATAGACTATCCACATGTAAAATTTTCGTCCAGTAGGACGAATTTCGACAGGCAGTCATTTTTTTCAGGCTTGAAAGAGTGACAAGAATTCAACCATATAAATCTTTGCATGTATAATGTTAGTAGGAGATACTACAGATGCGTCGAGGGTTTCATAATTTAGGATTAAGGTTGCAACATCAAAGACCATATATTGCACTTGCACCCACGTTGGAGAATACTTTGTTTATTTTGGTGTTTTGTAAACATTTTATTCACAAACACCCTGACTAAATACTAGAAAACGATCTAAAATGTATGCAGAAGCCCGTGATCACCGTGTGATTGCGAAAATGTGTCTTAGTATCCATTACAATCGTCTTAGCAATTTTGCATAAATCCAGTTTTACTAATTATCCTACTACATACATAAGTATAGGTTGAGTCCCGAAGGAAGAACATTGTCTTCTTTGATCTGGGTCGACGTCTTATAACAGCCAATTGTAAATATTTCACAAAAATATTATATTCAACCATATAAATGCCTAAAACGCCATCGTCTATGATCTAAAACCACATTTCCTTTTCAACACAATCGAGGCTGCGCACAGAATATAAACAAGATAATTATTTAATCGTGGCAACACTAAACGGACGCAAGGCTCAGGCAGCCAGCCCGGTGATGTCATCCTCGCTTCAAGTCATCAAGCTGCTTGTGAAATCATCGATAATAGATACTGTTTTTTATTCAAGGAAACACTGGCTGTATAGGTTGCGACCTTAGCTTGTACATCGAGGAAATTCAAATAAAAAATTAGCGCTGTTTTGATTTACTCATTGGAATATGTTTTGATAAAATTCATTGACTTATGACTTTTATTGATACGGCAATGAACCTATAAATTTTAATCACGTACTCAAAACCTGTTGCAGTCCACGATTTTTCATCAATGAGCACTCTGACTTAACGCAATTCCAATGGATCTACTTTCTTTCGCATTGAGGCTATTTCAATGCGATTACTGTGATCATGCAAAGAACCAGGTATCGAATCGGAGACCATGAGTTCTAGACCGATACCTGGGTTGAGCAAAAGTAAAGTTATTGCGTTTCCCTGTGAATAAATAGCAATAGGGCGTTAGGAAGATGGCGGTCTGTCAAATCCGCACCTGATCTTTCTCCGGTCATATCAGATTTCCTTCTATGACTATGACAGTAAAGGACTAGAGAGCGCAAACACTTGTGCACTTAGCTAAGTGAACAAGTGTGTGCGCTCTCTGGTCTCTGTCTCTGCGTGCATCCACGTGGATGAAATTCAGGCTAAAGGGCATAATTGTTATTAAAATCCTGTTATGTTGAAAGATGTAAACACCTTATGTTTACCAATTACAATACTCCAATTTAAGACTCATTTAGTCCAGTAATCAGGTGACTCTTATCACATATACCCTTGCTTAAAGGTTACTTGTTATAACTTGAATAAACAATTGCTATTCTAGCTTACTTATGCTAAGAAGCAAAGATTTGTCGCCATTGCTGACAGCACAACTCCTTAAGAGCTGCAATACGATGCGAAGCTATAAATGAATAATTGAATTAATGATCGATTTATTTATTTGCAGAACTTGGTTATATAAATATCTTAGTTAGATTAAATATTGTCCTTGCCACATTTAGTATTTATTTTCGCTACAAGTACAAATTTTATTTATAAGGATATGTTTTAATTTTATAGATAGAGTTTTACACATTATACTCGTAGCTATAGTTAGAAATATAAAATATTTTCATTTACAGTTACTCGTGATAGAGTTTATGAGAGAGATGTTTGCAGTAATTTATACGTACTACTATGTATTTAACAATACTTTTACGCTTAATGCTATACCAGATTTAAACTATTCTTCTTCTTTTCGTGTGGTTAGTGGCCAACCTGTTGTCAAGAGTTGTTCAAGCCCGTAGGCCTCTGACATGGCTTAACGACTGCTGTCAATTTGGCAACAACCGGGACCGACTTTTTACGTGCCCTCCGAAGCACGGAGACGCTCAGATGAAATACCACTAAGCGGTCACCCATCTATAGACTGACCGCACCCTACGTTGCTTAACGTCGCTAATCATTTACCGATCAGTGATTGCAACTGGCTATGAGCGCCTCAATTTAAACTATTGATATGATCGTCTATTATTATCAGTAAACTTATCATCCAAAATCTCGTCTGTACTTTAGTAGGTTAATCTTAAATATACATAATTATATTATGTATGAAATATACATTCTCGTCGGTAACTTATAAATAAGGCCTTACAGAATATGCTATCATGCTTTAAGGTAGTTTTAGCTGTGTAGGGGTTTCTCTAGACGGACTGCCAAATTGAGTGGAGTACTTAAATTTAAGTGAAAATTCCGTCGTGCTCTACCTTTGTTTACCAGAGCTGCCTTTCTGGTACATCTACTATCTTGTACGATGTATTTAGATCTTGTATTGTATATTGACGTTATATTGTTGTCTCCAGCGAGCTCGAAACCGGCGCGTGAAGCTGTGGGCCCGTGACTTCACGGGACTGGGCTTCAAATGCGGCGGCGGCGCCCGGGACGGCGTTATTGTGCACTCTGTTCTGAGGAGCGGGCCGGCCGCTGCTGCCAAGTTGCAGCCAGGTAACCTACTCATCATTATTAAGTTATAATAAGACAAGTTCTACCTAGTGGGACTGGGACCAGTCCAAATTTTCCTTTTCTTATAAATACCAGCACTTTCGCCAGTGTAACATCTGTACCAGCCAGGCTGCACTAGCCAGGTTCACCAGTGGCAACTATGGAAATCGCCGAGTTTTGACACTTATGAAGTCTGGTGAAGACTCGTGAAGGGGACTGGTAAACTGTCTTGAAGAACCGGGTCTATGGACTTAGGGATTAAAACTATTTGGACCGATCGTTTAAGGCTTTTAGCATAGGAGGAAATAGCGGCCGGTTTAATATACCTTAACAGTTTGTGAAAGGGGATGCTCCATCACAATGGTAGCTTAAAGGATTATTCACATTACACCAGGTATGTTGATCAAACGTGGTTTTAGGTAAGCTTTTTACTATATAGACAGACAGATCTACTCACAATACTGCTGAAATCTTAAACTAATACCTTTTGACAACTACGTTAACACAAATACCAACTTTAAGTCACACGTACATAAGCCTGTACATAGATAGATCCATAACTATATAATGCCGAAAGAGTAAGCAGAAGACTGCCCGGATGGTGTAGTAGTTTAAGTGGTCGCCTTACCACAGCTCCTACGCCGAGTGTTGAAGGTTCGAATCCCCCAAGGGACAAAAATTTGTGTGATCCACAAATGGTTGTTCCGAGTCTGGATGTTCTTAAAGTACTTTGTTTGAATGTTTGTAATGCCCCCGCGACACAGGATTTAAACCTAGTACGAGAGAGGACTTTAGAAAAAAAAGATGCATTTAAAAAAAAACCGTTGCCTTTTAAAAAAAATTAAGGTATGTGAAGTCTATTGACTCTACATTTCATTATCCTTTTAAGCCCAAGTGATACAGTTCCTCCTGTTGGTAACATATACATATGCTAAAATAAATAGGTACAATTCTCACTATGCCTAACGAATCGTAACTTTCTGAATGTCAGACGCATTAAGCACTTGACATTTAGGAAGGTCGGTAGGGAACTTTCTACCGAAATACGACATTTTTGTAATGTCGCGTGTCTGTCTCAACTTCTGACATATACTATTGGAGAGTCAGTCAGTGATAGTTGACATTCGAAACAGTTTTATCACTGTCTCACTAGATACCAAATGTAGTTTCTTATGAGGCATGGATACAGTGATATGGCGTAATTGAGTATAGGAATCTAATCAATGGACGGGCCTTGTGGTCATATTTGAGGGCGAAATTAAAACAACGAGAGAAACGGTGTAGCAAACCCATAAAACACGGCGTACTTGCTGTAGTGGTTACATAAACCACTTGGCCTTCAGTACAGTCAATTATTTGCATAACTACAGATAGCGTTGCCAGGCGTCCGGATAAAGCCGGACACAGTGAGGCTTTTTGGATGCGTGTGCGGCCAAATTAAACGGAGCAGGCTTGTCCGGCTTTTGTTAGGCTTTTTAAATTTGACCATTTCCTTTTACATTTGTCATGTGTTGGTTTTCGCATCGTCCGCCTTACCTTGTATCGCTAGCGCAAGGGAGCGGACTAGCACTGTCTTCTCCTAAAAAATCGTCCTAACTAAGACTAAAAAATTAAGTGTGTCTGGCGTTTTTACCAAAATGTCCGGCTAAACTAATTGGTCTGTCCGGCTTTTTTGTTTTAAGACCTGGCTACCCCAACTACAGATACAAGGAAACAATACATATAGATACTTACATCCAAATTCCATGCGTACAAAGCTACGACCAAAAGTTTGTGAAGAATATAACCAAAAATAATTAAGCAAGATGTATACCTATCTTGCTTAATTATCTTGGTCTTCTCTCCCTACTCCGAGAAACATGCCTAAGAGTATATCTCTATCATGTACCTTTAAATATTCCAGGTGACAAAATAAAAAGCATCAAGATCGAGTTTACTGGCACCCCACTAGAGGACGCGGTGGGTATCCTGTCGCTAGCGTCTCCGTACCCGGTAGAACTTGAAGTCTTGGAGGGAGGACGTGCTAGCGGCGCCGGCCGAGATGTGCTGCATCCCTTACTGAAGCGCGCCGCCTCTACCAGCGACGTAAACACGGTAAGATCACCCTTCAGATTGCCTAAGATTCGATTCCTGACTCGGATAAAGTTTTACTGCGTTTTCTGCCAAGAAATTCTCAGTGGCATGGCAAAATCAACAAGGCACACAATTTATAACATGCTTCGATAAATCATAGGAAATCGATCTATCTCGGAATTGTTCTTTTTTTATTTCTAGCTTAACTCTATACTTAGTACTTATCGAAGCACTTTTTCCTCTAAGAAGCGTACCTCTGCTTATCTTTAAATAGTTAAGATCCAAATTCAAATTTAATATAGGTATTGCATTCCATAATGTAAAATAAGTAACAAATTATGGACCCTGTCAGGCAAACACTATTAGGAAAGAGAAGGAGCTGTTTAGTTATGCTGTTTTTAAAAGATTAGTTTTGATACAATTTCTATCAGCTTTTAGTTAAGATAAATTAAATAGAATAATGAGAGATTATTATAGCTTTATTGAATATTAACAAACTAAGATAAAATAAGCACCTATGGCGGTCCATAGCTTAAAATGAGTCTGGGTCTTATATTTACGTTATATGTAGTAGTTGTATAACGTAAATATGTCTCATATTATTTCCTAGGTAATAATTGGAGCGTATCAGGTCGCTATGTGAGCTTTCCTACTACATGTGCCACTTATCGCGATAACAAACAACTCTTTAACTGCACTGCTTAGTTTTATTTATACTGGTTTCGACTGCAGATTATCTGATTGTTTGTTTATTGACTAGGTACAAAACAGACAAGAATATGCATTTTACACAACCTTGTACTTTTGGTATACATTTTTAAATCTGGAGTATTTTATGCCTAAACAAAGAGAAAAGAAATTAACAAAAATAGACACTAATAACATTATTTTAACTACATTTTGACAGCGGCTTCGCCCGATTTTATCAATAAATTTCTGTCCCTCGGGAGCACTTCTTCCAGAATGAAAGATACCCGTATATGGCCCGTTCTGTAAGTCTATACAAAACTTCATGATGATCGGTTGAGTAGTTAAGACGTGAAAGCATATCAAACAAACTCACATTTGCATTTATAATATTAGTTAAGATGTACGCTTTTAGCACATTACACAGATTTAAATTATGTAAAGTAAATAAAATATTTTGGATTCAGATTCGACCTTACCAAACCTCAAATATTTGATAGATAGTTAGATAATTACTAAAACAACTAGGTACCCCATCCCTAAAGTAAATACATGTGTGTACAAAACAATATTTATTTCACTGAGCCTCAATAAAATCACTTTACCTTCACGGGATTGAGACAAACTTATTAACCAGTCTTTCCTTAAACATGGCTGCTGAAAAGCAACCGAAACGTCGGCGAAAGTGTAATTTACATAGTCGTTAATTATTATTCATAAATAGTGAAATATTGTTGTGCTTGATATAACTGCGATAAAATTCATATAAAGTGGATTAATTTCAATGTGTAGAAAAACTTGAAGAGGCTTGAGAATGATATATTGAATCTTGCATAATAGGCGGCGTGGCACATTTTCAAAATCTGCTGTTACTGCAATAAATTTTAATATTCGATATCATTTTGCATTTTTCGAGCATAGATCCTGGCTTCTCACGCTCAGCTACCAAAGAGGCAATCTAAATAATTCTTCTTCTATATTTTAATATACTAGCTGACCCGGCAAACGTTGTTTTGCCATAAAAAAATGTTTTGACCAAAAGATAAAAAAAATAAATAATAAAAAAATTGATTTTGGCCGATTCTCAGACCTACTCAATATGCTCACAAAATTTCATGAGAATTGGTCAAGCCGTTTCGGAGGAGTACGGGAACGAACATTGTGACACGAGAATTTTATATATTAATATATAATATCGGCCCTAAACTAAACTGTCTCACTGCCCTTAACTAAACTGCTAGGCGTGGGCCTATACTCAGTGTGAGAAGGGTTAGGCCATAGTCCACCACGCTGACACAGTACGGGTTGGCAGACTCCACATATTTTCAATACAGAACAACTATACCACTATATTTAAATACCAGACGGAATGTGGTTTTAATTATATTTTATAACGCATTAATTTTTATTATTTCAATGTCTTAATAAAATAGTCATAAAACTAATTTCTTTTAAACTACATCATGAATCAAACAGTGCATACAAATTGTATAATTAATGCATAAAACCACTTCTTGTATATAACACAAAACTATCTTGACCTCTATTACCCAATGACTAATTATACCCGAGAGTTCAAGATAAAATGGACTTCAAAATGTTTAGTACAATATCTTTTCATGTCAATAAATACATCGACGCTTAGATAGAATGCCCGAAGGAAGTTTACCATACTGAGACACCGTTGTATAACTATGTTATCGAAACTAACAATGCATGTTTAGAATACATTTTAGGTATGTGTGTGTGCGGATAAATTCCTGCATGTCTATTGTATTTAGCAATAAACAATGGCAGGTCCGTGCAGATATGAGCAGTGACGAATGCAGACGTTTATAGATTTGCAATGATAGATATTATTATAACATTTTAATGCGCTCTTTCTTTCCGGGTATACGAGTATAGGCTACTTGAATTAATAACATTGTAGACTATTGTCCAAGTACACTTTTATAGAAAACTGAATATTGCCCGCGGCTGCGCTCGCTTTAAATTAGTTGTTGTTAATAAATTTTATCACCCAGGAACAATACTTTTTCTGGATGAAAAGCACTCTATGTACTTTTTGTAACCTTGCCAACGTGATTTATTTTTTCTATAAGGATACTAGGTTCGTCGGTGAAAATGTTATGTAATATATGTTCAAGATATATGTGTGATGCTCACCAATAGGAAGAATGAATAAAAACAAACCTTTCTTGAAATTATCTCTGATGGAAAAGGATTTCGTAAAGCAACAATTTTTAAATATTTGCTGTGGCGAGATGTAGGCAACTAAAAATAGTAGCACCGCTACACCACTTAATTTGGTGGAAATAATCAAATGGTTGTAGAGCCTACTCTAGCTTCGCTCATCGCCTACGTACCTCACACATTCCAGGTGAAAACATACACATAGATTCCAAATCGTTTGAAAGGCCTGTTTAAAAAAACATCCGTTGGCATTTTGAATATACAGGCTGTCCTATGCGGCTTCACTCACATTTATCATTACTGCTCCGCGCCTGTGGCTCGTAGCATGATGTAATATATATAGCCCACGTTACTTCTGGATAAAGTTCTAAAGGTGGAAGAATTTTCAAAATCAGTTATGTCTTTTCTAAGATTAATTATTACCAACAAAAATACCAATCTTGCCTCTTTATATTATTAGTATAGATAGTATAGATAATAAGTATTTGTTGGCTATTGTATACAATATGTAATTTTAGTTCTTGCTCAACTGTTCTTCATTATCCATTCAATCGTATAATCACACTGACGTCTTATACAAAGCCTGTGGTGACTGGACCACCAACATTGTCACAATAAATCATGTCAGTTATTGATCTCAAATATAATAGGATCCCTTTTTCTGTTCCAGCTGGAGAAAGAAGGGAAGCTGCTTCATCCGCCAAGATCGCCCAATACGTCACATTCTAACAACTCCACCCTAGAGACAAAACACACCAAATCTGGCATCAAGAAGATCATATCAGACAAGATCATCACATCCACCACCCTTGAAAGAACGAAGAAGGAAAAGAAAGATGGCCACACTACTTTAGAAAGAGAAAATGAGAAGAATAGTAAACTGGCAAACAAATCCAGACATTCTGATATCGTGCCTGCTGTCAATAAGCCAGAGAGAAATAAAAATAGACATTCTACTGGCAGTGATATACAAATAATACAGCCAGAGAATGGCATCGCATCACATCATATGGAACAAGCAGAGGTACAGAAAAGAGAGTACGATCCAAAGAGGGCAATGAAATTTGGAATTAGAGTTTTGCCACCAAACGTACCTGACGATGGAGTATTGAAACACAAGAGCGTCGAAAATGGCGCAGTAACATCTAGTATAAGCACAACAGTTGTCGTTGACAAGAAATCTATCGACGAAATAGATAAACCTGAACCTCAAAGACCTGCGCCTACAACGCAGATTAAACATGAAAATGAAACAGAACAGAAGAAACCTGTCGTTGCGAAGAGACGAGAGAAGATGGCACCACCTATACCTAACGCGAGAACGAAGACCAACGAATCAGACACTACCATCAGTCTAGAAACATCGAGAACTTCTGAAACTAGTCTTACAACATTCGCTAGAAATGATCTGAATTCAAGCGGAATTAAGAGAGATGAAAATGGTATACCTCAGGAACTGCCACAGCATATGCTAGACGCTGCAAAAGCCGCAAGAACTAACAGAAAGAGTACATCAGAATTGATGCATGATAAAGAAAAGATTGAACCCAAGAAAGAAGAAGCTCCTAAACCTAAGAAATCTAAGGGTAAAGCTCCTTCTCCGCCTGATCACGATAAAAACAAAACAGATGATAGTATTCTCGAACAACTAAAAAATGTAACAGAATTCTTAAGCAATGAGAAACAACACTCAAGTTTATTACACGACTCAATAATGTCTACGTCATCAGTTGCATCACAAATAAACACATCGACACCCAAAGTTAATAAAATTAAAAGCGTATCACGTCTCGAAGAGTCTATCAACTTTAGTCAAGATGATATTGACGATATTGTGTCTAAACCGTTCAAGAGGGAAAGTGATTCCCTCAATAATTTCTTCGAAGATTCCAAATCTAATATGTCTTCCAACCAAGACATTCATTCAGTAAGATCTTTAAACCATAGCGACAAAAGTGACAAAGGGTCTACTACAATCGAACTTAACAATAGTGATATAACTATTCACAGTTCTCCAACGAATGAGACAGTTCATTCCGTGTCAGATAACGCATCGATGTTGGATGAGAACGAACGTAAAGCGGCCTCGCTTGGGGACCTATCCAGATTCGAACTTAGGGCTAAGTCCAGCAAACCTGCCACGGGTACTTTAGAAAGGGCTCAGAGCCTGGATATATCTGCCGAAGATGCCGAAATAGAAGAAAGTACCATATCTCCCAAAAAGCGAAAAGCGATGTCTGTAGTTGAAACTACTTTCTTTGATTCTAGCACTGACGATGTAATACCAGAAATGATAGATTCGGATAAAGGTGTTGTTGTTAAACATAAGGAGCCCAGACTGAGTCTGAATATCGCTAAAAGCTCTGCAATGGAAGGACTTAACACTTTCCAGAGAAATCGTCTGAAGAAAGGTTCTGAATTTGGCAATTTAGAAGATGCTATTGTTAAGGGATCCAGTAGCTCTGTGGAGTCCGAGAAAAATGAGGAACAGAATCTTACCAAACCAAAAGAATTTGAATTATACAAAGAGTCAGAACACGAGACATCAGACCATTTGGCTAGACGAATAATGGATGAAAACTTGAAAGTGCATCTTAAACTTGTATCTGAATTCGCCAAATCTACTTCAGACGGCAGCAACATGAGTTCTTTGGACAGCACTCAAGATATGCCAACAGTTGTTGAAAAAGCTGCGCCGCCTAAATACGAAGAGAAGTTATCAATGACTTACGACACAAATGTCCCCGATGATCTTAAGATGTCGCGCAATACTTACGTGAACAGTTTAGAAAGACCGAAATCTGATATGATGAAGAAATTGCTAGCCAAGAATCCTATACTAAATGTACACATTGACCAAAGTGGGGAAAAAGAAAAGCATGAAGCGAGTACTAGTAAAGAAGTCCCGCCGATGACAGATGCCTTTAAATCAGCAACAATGCATCAACCCGACATCGTGAACTTCGACCTGAAAGCTAACACACAAACTGAAAAAGTTAGAGATTACGACGATTTCGTGAGCAACATCAGAGTCGGTTCAAACAACAACAGTTTGAAATACAACAAGAAGCTTGACAGTTTCTCAACCTCAGAATGGACAGAACCCAAAGAAAATACCAATGTTGTGACTATAACCACTGAAAAGGTACAACCTATTGAGGAGAAACGGAAATCGTATATGAAATCCATCGAGATTGGTGAGCCTACTATAAGAATGATGCCGCCAGATGTTCTCGAAGGTATTAGAAGGAGACATGATGAAAGGGAAAATAGGACGCTATATATGGAGCCAGCGAACATGTCTATAACTATGACACAAGAGCCAGTACAAAAAAATGTTACCGTCAACGTTGCCGAAGACGATTTCGGGAATAAAGTGATTACCCAAAACGTAGAGAAAATCTCCACAAAATACATCAACACGAAAACTGAGGTGCCGTTGCAAGTAGAACAAATCAGTTTCGGTATTATGAGAGGCGGAGAAATCGACGAAATGAAATTAGAAGAAGGAGATGTGAAAGATATCGATAAGAGAGTCTTAGACGAAATCAAGAGAAAGAATCCTAACATGCATTTTATTACTGACGAACCGGCTTTTACTAGAACGGAAACTATAATACTAAACACTACCGAAATGGATGAAGAGCAAGCTAAAGCGTTGATGGAAAAGCTAAAAAACGATCCTAGTTTTATGTCACACAAAAGCTCAGAAGAATTATCACAAATGGGGATCAGGATCATTCAGGACTTAGAAGATGTGCAAACAACTAGTCGTGACTCTGAAGAGCTTACTAAAACTAGGTACACGATTAACCCCTCAACTATTGGTGATGGAAATAAGGAATACAAAGAAATTGACAGTCATCACATAACAGAAATTCAAGTAGTGACTCCACGCACAGAAAGCTTGCAGAAACAGAAGGAAAGTAAAGACAAAATCTCCAGTAGACAGAGAGCGCCACCTTACGAAGAACCGCCATTGTCTTACGAGCTAGACATAGAATTACTTAACGATTTCATTCACAACGAGAGACACTTCTCCGCCAAACAGCAGGCCGATGCGAAACGAACGAAAAATCAATCGAACGAACCAAAGAAACGCCATTCAGACTTTGATTTACCTAGAAACAGTCATATTAAATTCCGTACAGCTACATACGAATCGCCAAAAGGTACAATAGTGACGAGCACCGATTTAGAAAACAGGAGACTATCGCAGTTAGATCAGATGCAATTACGGTCACCGGAACAGATACTGGCAAGTCAAAAACCGATGATTTTAGCAAAACCTAGTAACATACCGGTGAAAGCGGAGAAGGGGAAACCAACATCTGTATCGGGTGTATCGTCGAAAATACCGGTTTTTACGACTCAAAAGTCTTTGAGTCAGGAGAATTTGACGGACACAAAATTTTCATTGCCCCGGTCGCCTCCGCCGACGTTCAGTAGTTCTGGTAACATTTCAATCACATCGATTAAGAGCAGCTCTAGAAGTCCTAGTGGTGGGAAATTGTAAATGATAAAAGAAAGAAAACGGAATTATATTTAGTCGAGTTTTTGATAGGGATGGAGCGCGGAGAATAATATTATAGTCATTATAAGTGTTATAGTTTTATTACATACATACATAGATTTTGATGAAATAAACAGTCGATGAAGGAATTATACGGACACCCTGAAGTCGAGCATTAGGTACAATTTGATTAAATACAAATTAATTATCGATATGCTTGACTAGAAGACTTTAATTGTAAACTTCGACAACTCGTTCGAATGGTATAATAGTGTAGACAACAACCGAATACGAATTGAGTTGGCCCAATGGCATTATAGAAATGTTATTTAGAAGATATTCTGACTAAAGTCAGTTTATTATGTATATAATGATCATATACTTTATAATATTATGTCAATTATCAGAGTTATTCCAATAATATCGACGGATAAAGGGAACATGGGAACTTGAACTATAGTACTCAGTGGTTTTAACTTATCACCTCGCTATTCCCAATACTGTGTGCATTGGAAATGTTGTGTGATCTACATATATCTGGGTGGTCACAAAGACCACCCAGATATATGTAGGTCACACAACAAGATTAAATTTGAATTATTATGAAAGTGATATAGATACTTAACTAAAAATCTTGCTAAAAATCTGTGTATACCTAATAACGTACCTATTTTTCCGTTGATGTTATATTGATTGCAAATTTGTAGCTACTACAGCAAATTGTATAGAATCCTCAAATATATTATATTTTTGTTTAAAATTAAGTATATAAAGTACTTAAGATTAGTCTTAAATCTTCGAAAGTGTCTTAATAAGTGCCAGAAACACTAATATTAACGTATTTTAAAATATACTTCGTTTTTCAAATTTCATTCCAAATGTGCCTTTTAATATAACGACTATATTGTATTCAATATATATAAAAAAAACTACTTCTTTTATATTTTGTCAGATTTTAGGTTGTGAAAATATATCTGAATAGGTATTTAATTTTATGTCACAATTTAATATTTATTACAAATGAAATAATCAATTTGATATTATATAATATTACCATTTGACATTCCGTCCGAAAGTATTACCAATATTATAAATATTAAGGTTATGTTAGGTACCTACTTATTATTTAGGTTTTCACGCGGTTAATGCAGAAACAAGAGTTTTCTGGGCCATTTGTTTATTAAGTATAATTAAAAATACTTATATTTATTAACATTATGTTTGTTGAAGTTGATAAAGTCGACGATAAAGGTTTACTGGAACTTGATTAACATGTTATTATCACAGTTATAAATATTGTATTTTTTATCTGATGTATTATAAAATAAATAAGAATAAAATGTTTGGTATTGTTTTAATTTTTACAAAACAAAATCGTCTATATAAATATACTGGTACAAAATCAGCTTAACCGTTTTGGGTAACGATAACTGATACCTGTATACTTAACCTAACTTATTATTTATATCTACCGGGTAGTCTTTTACCAGAACTTTGGCAGTGAGCAAGTGGTTAAAGTCAGAATTTTTTTTAGAAGTTTATAATCATTTTGTGTGATACACAAATAATTTTGCCAGGATTGGCTGGTGCAATACATCTACACCGTGATCATGAAGGCGGTTCCCCCAGGGCGAGATCCCTCCATTACACTGCGGATGGGTTGACCTCTGCGATTATCCCTAATGTGGATAACTCGGATGCGTAATATAGGTGGTAGATGTTTTACACCAACGTTTCTAAAATTAAGGTCCCATGTTATAGGGGCAAACTTATTGCCAGCTACAGGGCACAGTTTTAGACTTTCATATTACTTATACTCCAAATACTTGGAAATAAAGTCTTAAGTAATTGTTTTTATTATATTTATTATTTTAAATAAAGATCACATACATATTATGAAACGAAGTCCCCAACCGCGTTTGTCTGCCTGTTCGTGATAAACTCAAAAACTACTAAACGGATTTTCATGCGGTTTTCCCTCGTAGACAGAGTAGTTCATGAGGAAGGTTTTGGTATATTATTTGTTAAGGTTTTGTACCATCCGTGCGAAGCCGGGGCAATGTAAAAAATCTTTTACATTTAATCCTTTATTATATACAGCATCGTTATTAGGCATCTTGCATTATTAAGAACAATACTTTTTAGATTTTTTACTTATACCTACATTATAACCATCTTGTAAGTTTTATGAATATGCCCGTTAATTTCTAATAAAATCGGTTTCTACCTATTCTAACGGCAATGTTTACCCTAGCTAAAACTCTGACCTACATTTCAACTGATGATTCCGCCATTGTTGTTCTTCTTGTCGAAGGATGAGGTAGCTCAGTAGTCGTAGTTCTCTTCTGATCTTTCCTGAACTTTTCTTGGTACAGATGCTCTCGATACGGGTTCGGGTCTGGCAGATGCCAATGGCACTCTAGATAACAGCTGTGAGACAAATGGTGTATAGTATATTCCGTACAAGTATAAGACCCATAGGAACATACTATGCGGACTTCCTTCGTACATTCATCCTCGCATTCTTCGACTGCCGTCATATTTGCAACATTAGTGCGATAATATATTTTTCTTTTAGCTAAATATCTTTGTACAATTCGATGTACCCATAGGTCCAGTTTATCGTTTATACTAATATGTTGTTTGAACTTTTTTAAGCCCATAAATGGTGGTAATTTAAATTTCTGATGCGAATTCCTGTATATGATTGATGGCCTGGCTAGGCTTTTATGAGCATACTCTGCTCGTAAAATCAAGCTTGAGATTGCAGAAAATGTTATCTGAAATTTATAAATTATACAATCAAATAGGCAAACCCAAAAAAAATTACAAACGGTTTAATATGGCATCTATTTCAATCAAAGTACAGTGCTATCGAAAAACGGCTAGCCAATGCATTGGTGTACAGTGGGTAAAGTCAAGTCAATTACTGGCTGTTGTCTATCTAGTCCAAAATAAATATCATACAAGCGTTACAAATCAGGTACCCTACTACCCCCTCACTTTTTTTAACAACCAAATTTAAAATATTGACTCTAATTTTGCAAACAATTTTCATACTATTTTCGCAATAAGTTTCTTAATATTTGCTCTTGTCTTATTAAACTTAAAAATCTAATATATAAAGGAAATTGGTAATAACGTCTTCTACACTGAGTTTCCGTGCATCGCACTATGAAGATTAAATTTGGCTGCCGTGACCGAAATTCAGTCTGAAAAATATTAGGATAAGCACGTATAAAATCCAAGGAATACACCTATAGTAAGGTATTGAATAATGGAGAGACTAGATAAAATAGAAAGAATAAATAATATTACTTACAAAACATAACAATACTACTATAGATATTATACCCCCCATCTCACTTTTTATAACAGTTTATTTAAATATTATACATGAGCCACTATCCAGCATGGTTTCATTTAAGTGAGTAAGTTGTATTTTGCATTAACACGCACGTGATTTGTTCTAGAAAATATAATTACTGAATATGTATACTTACATTTTTTAAAGATTGTGACCAAAGCTAATTATATGGCAGGCAATACGCTAATTACTAAAGGTGATTTATTACTTGATATTAATTATAATTAACATGCAGTTTGCTGAGATTAATATAACCAACGTTAATTTTTACGTATTTGATATTTTTCTAACAAAATGTATACATCATAATCTACCCTTTTTTTGTTACTACTTACCTACCTACCTATTTAGTTTTAGTGAGGTGTATTTAATATAGTGCTGAAGTTGTGGAATGTCAAATTACCAAAATATCAATAGATGCAAATTGTATGGCGATTTTAGACTTAGGTAAAACGAGTTTCATAAAGGCACGAGGTCTCAAATTGGCTCTCAAACATCACTTAACAAATGATTGTGTAGACCTGCTTTTTAGAAATCGTCGCTTAAATACTGCATAATGTCATAGGTACATTAGTTTTCGTACTTTACGTTATTTACATTATTGCAAAACTTTACTGGCAATTAGTTACTATATATACATATATTTATATACCCTTAGGTTATAATTTGCTGCTCCTGTTCTTTATATACTCTAGGTTGGCTATATAAGTGGCAAACATTTTTAACAACTTATCTTGTAGCCCTATATTATGTTACAGACTTTATTTTCTGGATCTACTGCCCATCAACATTGATTTTTAAATTTCTTTATGTATAAATGTGTTTTTGATAGCTTACACAATACTTATCACTTGCAGGTTTAACTATAGTGTGAAAATTCAGGCGGCTATGACTTCACATTACTGCTTAAGTTGATTTAAAGAATACATACTACATATTATTGAAATACTTATTTGCATTTTAAAACAGTTTATTTATTAATCTATCAAGTTTTAGATCGCCTGTGTTCCACTGCGACTCAATAGGAAAAAAAAAGATGCTATAAAGAAATTTAATTTACTTGCTTTATAAAAAAGGTTATTAGGAATAGGTACATGAATTAACCTCAAAGGTTGTTAATAACCTTTGTTTCTAAACATTTTTCTGGACTTCGTTGAGATATTTTGATACACAATATGCTGTAATGGCACAGAAAGATACTTCTCTTTGATACTGTCTTGTTCCATGTACTCCTGTGTATCATTCTCTTCAGCTATCGGTGCTAGGTTAGGTTTGAACTTCGAAATTTGGCTGTAATCGAAGCGGCGAGGATACGTGTCTTCGAAGTGCTTATGAATTTTGGTCAATCCTTTGGAATGTATTGCAGTCAAACCATTTTCAGTCTTCAATACTGTTTGGGCCTTAAGACTAACCTGAAATTGGACGAATATTTTATCCAGTAACAACACTACTCAGTAAAAATGGCACTTAAGTTATAATTATCATAATAAGTTCTTACCATAAACAAAAATATTATGGTTGTCCTAAATATTTCCATTTTTGTTGATTACTTATTAATCAGTACTTTAAAGAAAATAAGTTTCTAGTTTTAATGCGTTGTGATGCTAATCAGCCAATTTCATGGTACGGTCTTTTTTCTGCGTGATGCGATTGTACACGTTTTGATATCAATTGCAAGATAAAATTATGATATAACTACTAATTTGAATAATTTAACACATTCAACGGCATATAATATAACAATAATATCAGCCCTGTATTAAACTGTTTCACTGCTGGGCACGGGCCTCTTCTCAGTGTGAGAAGGGTTAGGCTGTAGCCCACCCACGCTGGCCGACTGCGGGTTGGCAGACTTCACATATCTTCAAGAACATCATGGAGAACTCTCAGACATGCAGGTTTACTCACGATGTTTTCCCTTCACCGTTAAAGCGAGCGATAATTAACTATTTAATACGCACATAACTCCGAAAAATCAGAGATGAGCGCCTTAGGATCGAACTCGACACAATAGAAATTGTTTTCCATTGTGTCTGATATGCTATTCAATATGTTAAGAAAACCTTGCTCTAATGGAAGATTGCTAGTGCATTGTGGTTAAGCATGATACAGATTACTGCTTTTATTCTGAATTGGTAGTCGGCTCGGTAGTTTAGCAATGTTTCTTTAACCTTATTCGTTTGTCACTGAGATCTCAGAGAAGACAACACTCATTCGACTCATTTTAGAACAGCTGATTCAAAAAATTAATTGCTATACTTTGAAAGTCTAGCGAGTATGCATACGCTGTTTACCTAAACAAGCGTAGATTGTAAACGAAATAGAGTAGAATACGGAATCTCGACGCACAAAATATCGATATGTGCTAATGCGATGCTACAAGATTGCGATGCACGTTACTGCGAAAGACCGTCTCTGCGAAGACACTACACTTCGATGCACGTTACCGCGATAGATCTTCACTGCGATAATACTACTTAACATGGATAATCTATTGCGAAATATTGTTACTGAGGAACTATTACACTTTGACATACCTACTCGTCTTTCGTTTAGCTTAAAATATCAGTACCTACTTAGCTATCTACATTTATTTTATTTATTTATTGTTTATTATATTATCACTTATCAGAACGACAATATGTTTAGAATGGGCTTAAAAAAATATAAACCAAAACGCATAATGAACAAAATAATGTATATTCCTATAAAATAAAAAAAAAATAAAAAATAATGTATATCATTAATTTATATATAGTACATAATAAACGATCATAAATCATAATATAAGTATAATTAATCAACTTGACAAAAATACAGAGTTACATATAACAAAAATGTTAACAAAAATATAAATGAATCAAAAAATTCGTAGGTGTAAAATTAGTTGTTTTTAAATAAAAGACAACATCCTCTGTAGAAATAATTCCTGTGTCGCGTGGGAATTTACAAACATTCAAACAACAGACTCAAAGAACACCCAGACTCGGAACAACCATTTGTGGATCACACAAAGATTTGTCCCGTGTGGGATTTGAAACCAATACATTTGGCGCAGTGGCCGTGGCGAGGCGAACACTTAAACCACTAGGTACGTCATCCGTGCAGTCAATTATGTATTTTGTAACATATATAGATATAGCATATATACTAGACCATATAAATATGTTAACATATCTGTTAGAGTTACTACTTATTTACTGTACTAACGTGTCACTACTCAGCGTATGGGATATAGAATAAAAGATGGTATTGCGCAGTAGGTAATATATTCGCCTACGTGCGTCTACGGCTCGGTGTGACAAATGACTGCTTTGGCTGTACGCTAACTCACTAACTTGAAGTAATAATAGCATGGTCAGCATCATAATACAATGTGTCCCTACATATCTATATCACCTTTCTTATTAATATGCTCTTGGAGTTTTTTGCAGTATTGCGTTTTTGCTCTTCATTTTTCTTCCTCAGACCAGCTAATCTCTCTATTTCATACTCTGTATTTTATGCTATTTTACAAGTACTCTCATTTTTTTTTTTTTTATATTTAACTTCCTTCTGTTAAGTAGAATATTCCAGCGGTTATTCCAGCTTTCAACTGCATTTTGCGTGATGGGTATACCCGCGACAAAACAATCACAAACAGACATAAGCTAGGTGGGAATAGGGATAGTTTCTTCACTAAACTTAATTTTGGTTTGTTTGGAGAAAACAATGATCTCTTACTCATCGTATATGTTTCATTTATGTAGTATTTACTAAACCAGCCTACCGCTGCTTTTTGACACATTCGGTAGCAATTCATGCCGAATAAGTTCAAAGGCCGCTAGCATATCTTCAGGTTTCAAATATGCCAATGCAAAAATATGTCGCATTTTGTGAGCGAATTCGCTGTCATTGGTGTAATTTTTTTACTTATGCCAGTTTTCTGTATGTGCTTCCATATACTTTGTGATAAATGGGAAAAGCAGCACTTATGATTGCTGTTCGGAAAGACCCTCAGACTGGCATTTATAATAGCCAGTTTAAAATCAGACATTAGGTATTATTTCGGGATTCACTATGTTCAATTCATTTTTGCAGTAAATTCTTATTCTTATAAGTGATGATTTAATAAATAATAAATTAATTAAATAAATTTAGGTAGCTAAGTAGGTACTGATATGTTAAGCTAAACGAAAGACGAGTAGGTATGTCGAAGTCTAATAGTTCCTCAGTAACGATATTTCGCAATAGATTATCGAAGTTAAGTAGTATTATCGCAGTGAAAATCTTTCGCGGTAACGTGCATCGAAGTGTAGTGTCTTCGCAGAGACGGTCTTTCGCAGTAACGTGCATCGCAATCTTGTATCATCGTATTAGCATTTATCGATATTTTGTGCGTCGAGATTCCGTATTCTACTCCTAAATTATAAATAATAATTGATATCTACTCTAAGTTTAGTTTAGTTGTATGTAATGATTGTCACCATTATACAATATTTATTTCTCTAAAATATATAAGATACAAGCGTTATAAATGTGGTAGTAGTAGTTAACGTCAAATTATAGGGAAAAATGCACGATACAAACTGTGACGTAACCGCTATTCAAATGCAGCTGTCTGAGGGAGACAATACGATATCTCCAGTAGTGCCTCACTTTTTCAAATTAGGAATATTAATTAGTCCTTTATTAAGTAACCAATTTTTAAACGGTTTTTACAAAAGATTTATTTTTGCTATTGTGTGTTAAATAATACTAAATCAAACATACTATTACTGTGAACAAAATCAGCTGTGCTAGAATGAAGTAGGTATATCGGCTCTGGAATCGCGTATCTTATAAATGACTAGCTGTTACCTACGACTTCGTCCGCGTGTTAAGTATGAATTTTATTTTTCACAGCACCCATTGTTTTTAAAAATAACATTAACTTACGTTACTCCTTACAACATCAGCTATCTGCCAGAGAAATAAATTTCCCGTCAATATCGGTCCAGCCGTTTCGGAGATTAGTCGCAACAAACAGACAGATAGACAAAAAAGAATAGATTTTTCGATTATAAGTACCGTATATACTTTCATAATGCATTTAGTAAAAAGCTGTTATTTTGACATTACATACAGATACGTCAATTATATTTATTTGTATAGATGCACGTAACTTGTATAGAAGGGGAAAGAACCACAGAATAACGAGTAGTAGATACAGACAGCAACATAAGGCGCTGCACATTTTTTAGGTATTTACTTCTTTTGAAACTAACCATCGTTCTCATGCTTTTACAACAGTCATGAAGGATTGTTAATTTAATGATTGTAAATAAAAAAAACTATACAACTAAGGTGGCAAGCAAGCATAAGGCCCACCTGATGGTAAGGGGTCACCGTAGCCTATGCACGCCTGCTACACCAGAGGCGTCACTTGCGCGGTGCCGACCCTTTAGGAAAACTTGATGGATTGAGTCTCCGGCACTCTCAATCACCGAATGAAACACAACAGTAGGAATACTGCTATTTCACGTTGATATTCTGTGAGAAGGTAGTCCTTCCCGAGCGAGCCGGCACATTCGTGCTGAAATCAGCGAGGCTCTACAACTACTAAAATAATAAGACAGTATTTATTAATTCATTAACTTATAAGTATTACAAATGAATTCAATCTGAAGGGCACAGTGCTAACAGAGTTACGACAAAATGAAAACATTGTTTTAAGTATATATTTTATTATATACGTTTCATTGCATACAAATATTATGTTGTTAATTATTTGTCAACTATGGCAAAATGAGCAACCTGAAAATTAAAGTATTTGTCAAAACAACTATTTGGTTGACCCACCGATAATCTAAAGCAGGATTCACAGAAACCAGCCTACACGAGCAGAGGTTTTTTTTTTGCTCTTCATTCCTTCAGCATTAATAGCGATGTTTTTTTCATGCAATTGATAAAACCTTACAGCGCTAAAGATGAAATAGTTATTCAAACGTTATTTGATAAGCTGACGTTTAGTCTATTAGTTAAGTATGAGGCTACGTTTAGAGATCTTACAATATTTAAGATGCTCATTTAAAAATATCGTCTTTTGGAGAAATAGTTTCTACGGCCTGCGTTTTGGCGGCCTTTTCTTGAACTTTCTTCGTGGAAGTCGAGCATGCATTGGATAAGGTGTTATTATCTTTTCCCAGAAATATGTCGAGCTCATGTTCGGGTGGATACGACGTTTTTTCTTATATTTGAACACGAACGAACAGAAAGCGTTTAAATACGGGTTGTCTGAGCCTCGTTCGCACTTCGCGATGCAACTTGTTCTCAAAACCTGAACCAATTCCTTGGTACAAAGCCGGACTTTCTTAAAAAAACATCGTTTAAATATGCTTCGGACGCAATTGTCTTTGCAGCATCTTGAATGTTGCTCCATTTTCTTCTTACACATATACTCAGGCCCAGGGTGGACGTCTTGATCGTGTAGATACTCAAGTTCACCTGCTGTAAGTTGACATTTTCTCCTACAGCTGTAAGATAGAATATTCAGAGTTGCTTCGATACAAGAAGAGCACATTTTCAAAGCCATTTCAGTGCAATTTCTTTCACATAACAAAATAGCGTTAGATGTTCGCAAACCGTTGGAGAATGGATTTTGAAATGATGTTATAAGTTCACTAATGTGTTGGTTGGTTTGGCCAGCGATGACCTTACAGTATTCTGAATCTTTGTTCATATTTTCCTCGCTTGGCTCATCGTTGCTATGCAGGATATTTGTTAACATAGATCCAATATTGAGGATGTTGTCCCACTTGAAGTAATGTTGCTGCTCTTCTTTGATGTACTTATTTAGCTGTAAAAATATGACAAAATGATTCAAAGATCAATAAAGAGAGTATTAGCGTGCATGTGGATTATAATAAAGGTAAAATGTAGAGATGGTAGGTGAGGATCGTAGCAAGTCGGAATCCGTATTTCCCTCCGGAACGTATTCATGATTCTATGTATGTACATATGTATAATAAAGAAAGAAAATCTTACATCTAATATAACCAGTGGGGGTCTGGTCGGTGTGTCGTTCAAAAAGAAGGCATGTTGACGCGCGCGAGCGATCCGCTGTTGACGTGAAGTGGCCTCATTGCTGGCCTGGAACTTAATAAATAACTGTTACTACACCAAAAAAAGTATATATAGTTGTGCTTGCTGATTTCAGCATAAATGGGCTGTCTCGATAGAAAAAGTACTAGACTCACAAACTCAGGGTCAAAAATTATTTATTAATGTAGGTCAAAAGGTTAGTGAGTTTACTAAATTAACTGCATTTACATTTATGTTAGCTGCTAGGTTCAGGCAAAAGTTTAAGCCAATGAGAAGATACCTGCAAGAAACTCACGTCATCTCTTGAATCGCCATCGAATTATAGATTTTGTATTTTATAACTCATTTATGTGCAGTGTTTCAATAATATTACATATAGACTATGTACGTTTTTTTAATACTCTTCCAAACTAGCAAAACCCGCAGCATATTACCCGCCTGACGATAAACTGTTATAATAGCTCGAGGCTTGTTACACCAAAGGCATCACTCACGCTAAATGGAATCAAAGTGTTACCAACGGAAAAAACAAAATGTTCCTCCTCCTTTTCCTTTCGTCTTTCTTTCGTACTTACCACATATAACAACGTTATAACTATCGTTAAAACTGTCATGTCGACATGATAACCTCTTCGGGATTAAAGTAAGCTCAAATAGCTTTAAGGCGCGTAAGTTTAATCATAGGTACTTTAATATTTCAATGTTTGTGTTAAAAATTAATTTCATGCTAGTTTTTTTTACCACGAAATCGGTTTGAATTTTATACATTCGCAATTATTTTATGGTGTAAGTCTAAATTGCAATTAAGAATTAATTTATTTAACTTTATTTATTCGGCTATGTAGTTGATCGTGTTGCATAAGATTTGCCTTACGTGTGATAATGAACTATCCTAGTATGACGTGGGATATAAAACAATACTAGTATAAACAACGTGTCCCAAAATTCAAAGATAAGCGGGCACCAAAGGATTGACCTACAAACTAGTCGAGAAAAAAAGAAAAATATTCTGTCTTTTTATTCATTACGGAAAAAAAGATATTCTTAAAAAATGGTCTTAAAAAACAGAAGTATTTGTAAAATTGTAGCAATGGTACTTAAAAATATAATAAAGGATATTTTTAAGTACCATTGCTACAATTTTACAAATACTTCTGTGTTTTTTTTGTATTGGCAACATAAGGAGCACTACCATCCATCACAATCATTAAAAATTCCAGAATGCCTGTAGCTTTTACACAAAAATCAACCAAAATGATGATGTTTTCTTAAATTATGTAAGATTTTGACATTGAGTTCACTTTCACTCATCGTGGTGAAAAAAAAAGTATTGATACTACTATAAGCAAATATTTTTCCACCTTTTGTGCCCGCTTATCATTGAATTTTGGGACACGTTGTATATACAGACTCATGCCTGAATCTCAAAAGGGTAGGCAGATCTAGTGTCTATTGTAACTATCGTCTATTACAGCTACTTTTTGCCATCTATGATTTTAGGTCTCACGTGAGAGGGAGAATACCTTGACAGAAGAACTTAATAACTCTTTGCCCAATTCGAGAATTTTACTTTAGACTCCATGCATAGAGTTTGTATTCGCTATCGCTGCGCCACCCAGAAAGTCCTTGATCCTGTTGCATTAAGCCATTATGTATGATAATATGCTTATCTGGTATTAGGAAGAACTTAAACTATGCAATACGTAGTCTCAAGTCTCTTTTCCTGAAGGAGTAGGCAGAGGCGTAATACAACATCTACTTTTCACCAACTATGATTTTAGTTCCCATTCTATAGAGTCGTATAAGTCATATAAGTTAAGTCGTATCAAGAAGTCAAAGCGCGGACTGATGATAGGACATTATGGAAGAGACTCCACCGACAAGAGCTTGGCTCTTAAATTGAAGATCCATAGAGTGCCGATTTCCGCAACTCGGGCACATTTTCAGACTACTTGCTTATATTGATTTTTCTCAATAATCTAGTAACGCTTTGCCTGACTCAGCCATCGAACTAGGAAGCTCATGCTCAAACTGAAACATCAACCCAATATTATGCTATTATCGAGGAATATGTATTCGAAAGAAGCCTTGAATAACTTTGCAAATAAAATATTTGGTAAGAATTACCAAAGAGCTCTTGATAATCATTGAGGATTTGTTTTTTAAAGACCCGCTTTTCCCGTAAATTCTTGTGAGGAAAACCAAGAACATCCAGACTTGAAAGAACTAATTGTAAATCACTTTTTTAAGCAGTCCTTCGTCCGTGCATGCCCTTTTCTAAAATAATAATTGAGCCACAATTTTCTCGAGATTTTAGTAGTTAGTTTATATACATGACTTCAACTATACGATACTACTCTTGAAAATTACAATGTAATGTCATAACATGGCACTAAAGAATTTCCATGATGGTATTTCAAAGCGATTCTTGATTCGAATACATTGTGCTTATGTTTTCGATACATCATATCAATAAGATTTTTGTGGAAGGACATAGAAAGTTAATTATAAATAAAGGTTTATGTATCGTGAAATCGATTTAGAACTCCAATCAACTTGATATTAATAATAGAAATAGGATACCTAGAATTTGTATTGTACCTACGCGTCATTAGAAAACATAAAATGAAAGCTTTAGCGACAATAGTCGTATTATTCGGTGTAAGTACGTACAATTAAAATTTTTTATTCCAGCAATACACTAATATTATCTTTATATATAAATGTTCAGGTTCTGTATGTTTGTGTTCGCAACACTGGAAAAGTAGACGATGAATTTGATTAAATATTTTATACAGCGTTGCATTTCTATATACTTTGTCTAGCCATAGATACTGTTACAATTAAAGAAAAACATAATATTGCATTTGAATTTGGAATCAGTCACTCTTATATGAATATTCTTGGTATTTTCTTGTTTTCGCGCCAATAGGTGTAACATTTACTTGTGATATTAAAATGAAGTGGGTCTATAAAGAAAACCGAATTGCTATGATAGCATTAAATTTGTCGGCCTCAATGGCGTAGTGGTTAGTATAACCGACTGCCACGCCTGAGGTCGCGGGTTCGATTCCCGCACAAGTCAAACATTTGTGTGCATGAACATGGATGTTTGTCTTGGTCTGGGTGTTTCTATGTATAATATGTATGTATTTACAAAAAAAAAAAGTATATATGTATGTTTATCCATTGTCTAGTACCCATAGTACAAGCTCTGCTTAGTTTGGGCTAGATGGTGTTGTGTGTTTGTGGTAGAATATTATTATTATTATTAAACAAAGTAGGTATGGAGCCAAATGCAAATTTTGAATCTCTCCATACGCTTGGTATTAGTCGAATGTTTGTGTACCGGGCTATTGATAGGTACAATAAAAACGCCTCTGTTTGTGATAGAAAAGGATCTGGCCGTCCACATAGTATTGGTACGTAGAAATCCTATCCGAAAGCAAAATACTTTATCTCGCGAAATGAATATAGCATCTAGAACCATATCGTGTATTTTAAAAGATGCTTGAAAACTTGCAGCCTTTAAGAGACGCACTGCACTGGTCATTATTTAACTGATCATTTAAAATTAATATCTAGAGTGGTATAATCGAAACAACTTCTTAAGCGGTACGCAAAGGGAGACAACAATTTTTATTTACTGACTAGAATTTATTTTCCATTTGGCAATGTTTTAACAAGCAGAATGACCGTGTTTATGCTCTTTCTGCTGACTAATTGGAAAGCTTCTATAGAGAAGATGCCCAATTAGTCAGCAGAGTATAACATGTATATTATCCGACTTCAGTGATGGTTTAGTGAGGTGTTAGCTATTAAGGAGTGACTGAGCCATATTTTTGTGAATAAGATGTCAAAACATCGGCACAAGTGTATCAAGATACCATTATTGAGGTGGTTAAGCCTCTTAACAACAGCACGTTTCTTAACCAAGAATGACTTTCCGTCATCTAGCCTGATCTTAATCAACTGGATTATGATTTATGGTCAATTTCAAAGAGTATGATATGCTCGAAACGCCATGATAATTTGGAGTCCCTAAAACAATTCATAAGATTGGCAGTGACACACACAGATAACTGGTCTCACCTTTTAAAGGACTGTATTAAAGCAAATGGAGATCATTTTGAATGAACTTCATATATTTTGAATGTTATTATATTCATGTATAAACTAAGACACCTTACAATTTATTATGTTTTTAGCAAAAGAAAATAAAAGATTTGTCCCTGTAACAATATTTATGCCAGACTACCTAGTCTTGCCATAAATATTGTTATATGGTACTCTGGAATAAGAATATATACCTATGTATTCTTATTCCACAGTTCCTATAGGAACGAGAATTACTTACTTTATAGTTAATATCAGATCAATATGAGCTATAGCGAAGCTAGGCCAGGTTAAGCACAATAGTTAATCGTTATATCAGCAAGTGATGTCTTCAAATGTATACGAATTATATTTGAATGTTTTATAACACTATACATAAGTGAGTGCGCTCCACCAGGTCATACAATGTATATAAAATATTCCCATTGTTTACAATCGTATTGGAATGCAATTATAAGCGTCAGTTATACCAGTTCATCAAAAGTCCATTATCATTGGGCAGATTTATTAGGTTATTTATGTAGAATAGCCCTCCTGCCGTAGTCAATGTATCAGTAATGAACACACTATGTAGGGGCAGGGAAAACACTCCTCCTATTATATATCCTTACTATTGTAATATTATTTAGTATATGTACAGTGAGCTACAAAAATGCGTACCCATGTCAAAAATTAAATGTTATAAGACGGTAATTGACGCCATCCAAGAACTGTTAGGTTTAGGTTTAATATATTTATTCTCAATAAAAACATTTACATGTCACTTACTTGAGAACAATTTTAAACATAAGATATAACGATTACAACTTCGTCACCTATACTCGTGTAATGCCTTCAAGGATTTTGTAGCACATATTTACTTAATGCCGTCTTAAAAGCATTAAGCGAGTTTCCATTTTTTATATTTAAAGGTATTTTGTTATAAATTTTTGCTCCTTCATAAGTCATTGTTTTGACGCCATAGTTATGTGTTCGGGTCTTTGGTAAAACTATAAAACTTGCTCGACGACTGCTGCGATTTGAAAATTGTTTAAATTTGGTAAATATTATACTACTGTGGATATTATTGTGTAGAACTTTATAGATAAATATACATGTATTATAGATATATAATTGACTGATATTCATTATTTTTGTTTCTTCATATACTTTATTTGTCGGTGCTAGGAATGTATAGCTAAAAATCGTTTTTATCAGTTTATTCTGTACCACTTGTAGATCGGCTATTCGTGTTTTAGGGGCAGTTCCCCAAATTTCAATAAGATATGTTAAATGCGGTTTTACCAAGGTAATATAAATAGTGTATCGAAGTTTGTGCGGTATACATCTAACTACATGTCGAAGAGATCCAAGTAGAGGTACAAGTTTTGTTCTTACTTGTTCTAAGTGGGCTTTCCATGATAGTGAACTATCCAATCTTAACCCTAGATATTTCTCACACGTTTTTTGCTGCAGTGGTTCTTTATTAATTATTATAGGTTCATGTACAGGAATTGTTTTATTTTTGGGTTTAAATAATATGTACCTAACAAGTTTTATTGATATTTAGTGTTAGGAGATTGTACTGGAACCATGCATTTAATTTGTTTATGTCATTTTAAGCTTGGGTAATTATGTTGTGTATAGATGGACCAAAATAGAAAAGGCAAGTGTCGTCTGCGTAGAAAGTAAGATGGCCATGGAGGCCAATTTCATCAATATTATTTATATAGGTTAGAAAGAGCAGGGGACCTAGGATAGATCCCTGAGGAATTCCGCAATTTATTGGTAAAATTTCGCTTTGATAATTATTATCAATTTTCACAACTTGCGATCTGTTTGTCAAATACGATTCGAACATTTTTAATGCATTACCGGTGACGTTTACCGCTTCTAGCTTTTTTAGGAGCAAATGATGACTAACTGTATCAAAAGCTTTTTTTAAATCAATAAAAATGCCAAGTACTATATATTTTTTGTCTATATTTCGTTTTATTTTCGTTACAAGATCAATTGTCGCTGTGAGAGTACCGTTAAGTACTACAGTTAAGTAGCTAGTGACACAATTTTGACAAATATACTTTGTAATATTTTATCTTTATTTAAAAAAGAACACATGTCAAGGTAAAACAAGAACTAAATAATTACAATTGAATTTAATGAATTATAGTGAGTAGCTTATTTTATTAGATACTTTCGATGATCCGCTATTCTGTTCTTACGCAAACATTATTCTGTCCACGTGTTCGATTGTCTTTTCGGTTGAGATTAAAATTTGTTATAAATTTCACCTATTTGCTAAAAATTTGTACCCGTTGCAATATTTATAAAACAACGCCATCTAGTTCAATCATATTCATTCTAATTCGAGTGTTCACAGGATTTTGGACCTTAAGGTATCCATGCAATATTACAGGTGACATGTATGTATCTTCTTTTACCATTCATCCTACGGTTGAATGGTAGATATTATCTACCAGTCAACCACCAGTGAAAGTCAAAATTACCTACTAGATAATGCCCTTGACATTAAGTCCGCCAATTATTTTGTGCGTAAAGTTTAAAATAATTCTGTCTAGAAGACATTCGTATTACAATATGGCCTACTTCTCTCCCTTATATTTTCTTTTGCGTCAGACATTCACCTGGGTTGTGCACCTACTTCGACCATTGGCTACGAGTGTGAATTTGGGTGTAAGGTGACGGTGCCATTGTACAACGGCCGCTGCCTCGTGTGTGCGGAGAAAAATCATTCTAAAGACAACATAATATGGATAACGCCAGCAATCTCGACCACGAAGGTAAGGAAAAATGTTATTTAGAGTGAAGTCCATTCTCCTATCGGTCCCTTCCTACACATAACCCCTTGCACCCTTTATACAGACTACGATAACTGATTATCATCTGGTAGATCGAGATAGATCTTGTTTGCCATCTATGTGGATTTCGTGGATTGGTAGTGCTCCTAGTTGCCTTGGTATTGCTTCATGCTTCATACAAGCGGCCGGCGTACCGGTTACCAATAGTTCGTCTATAAACTCGTCTACCACTTATAGCAATAAAGAATGCAAGGATAGCAAAATCTTAAACTTCATTAACGTAAACGCACCTAATAACGACCCCTTAAAATCGGCACATTCATCCCATTACCGCCCGTATCATAAAATTATCATTTTAAAGTGTTGTATTAAAATTAGACAAGTGGTTGCTTTAGAAAAAATATAGATGTATTTGTATTGCAAATATTCATCACTTACTTGTGCGCGTAAACCAACGATTTAAAACATGATTGCAAATCCTGTCGTTGGACTCCGGAGATAGCGCATATCATAGTTTCCTACCCGATTACGTAAGTATACTTATTTCTTTCTTAGCAGAAAATAAAATCGTATAGGATTCTAATGAACCTTCTTATTCTTTTGATGGCTTAACACAAATAATAACAAATTTTCTAGAGATACTTAGACGACAGCAAGAGCTTTAATTTGCCTAAAATTCAATATTAAAATGTGGTGGTTTAAGGAATTCACAATTTTATTCCGATTACCGATCCACGGCGCTGTTAGGTTTTTGGCGAATATTTTAATTTCTATTTTCTTATTATAATGCATGAATTAATAAATAGTGGGCTATACTAATTTGATTGGTTAGTATGTCAAGTTGTATTTGAGCTATTAGCGCCATATATTTAAAATTATCGATAACTGTGAAAATTAACTTTGTTCTTATGTAAATGTTTTGATGAATATACGATGTATAATTCTCAAATATTGTATTTTTATAGTTAACATATTATTCATATTAAATATTCATAACTACTGCACCTATAAAATATACAAATGTTCTAAACAACAATATTTAATTGGGTTGGTAATAGGTTATACGATTTTCTTTAGTATAACCTATTACCGATCTACCTGTACACACTGCGACTCATCAACCTAGATTGTTTGGACTTTGAACTATTAGTAGAAGTTGAACGCTGCGATGAAGTCTACACACCCGCACTAGGCCAGCGTGGTGGACTGTAGCCTAACTCTTCTCACAATGAGAAGAGGCCCGTGCCCAGCAGTAGAACAGTTTAATACAGGGCTGATATTAAATTAAATATTATATTTATGTTAAATCAAAAAACCCTGCAGTCATTTTGATATACGTTTCGATTTACCCACTATGTATTTAATTAGCTGATGTGTATTATTTATTTTATGTGTTTTATTTGATTTTTATTCAAATTAAGCTAGGAAACAATTTTACATTTAATAAATTTAGGTGCCAACTTTTTACTAAAGTATTTATCTTTATCACTACATTAAACTCAACCGGTTTGCGACGTAGATTGTAAGACTTACAATTGCGTTGGTGAGCGACCAATAATGCTGCGTGTACCTTATCGAAAATAGAAGTTAAATAGCCAAGGTTCTCAGCGTAATTGTCATGAGGAATATGGACTATATTGGGATCAGAGGTACTGACCCCAAATAGTGAACCACAAGTGACAAGCTCGCGACCGTACACAAGAAAATTAGGAGTAAAACCGGTTGTCTCGTTAACCGCGCAGTTTATTGTAAACTGAATTTTTGTAGTTAAAGTGTCCCAGATTCGATGATCGGAAGTTATAAAAGTAGAAATAGCTGTCATAATAGTATTATTAGCCGATAAACAATCAGTTTTAAGTGTTAAGGTTAATAGAATAAGGTTTAAAGTGGCGTGCACTTGGTGGCCCGCTGTCAAAGGAACGCCGAGAACTGAACCTTGCTATTACGAGTAGCTATAAGGTTCAGAGTTTAACACTCGTCTCCGTCCTATTGGTAGGACATAGTCCTCGAACAGTCGCTTTTAGTATTGCTTTTATGTAATTAATGTATGACACATGTATTGATATATTTTACATATGCTGCCGCTGTTGTTGAGATAATTGTGGCGCCATAATAGATATACATATATTTAAATCGCACTTTCACGTCATCACAGTATCATCGGGCGAACGCTTAGTATTTGTTTCACTGACGACTGGCGAAAAACAACAATAGCAAAAAAACATGCGTCGGTGACACCACTATGCACAGTCCCTTTCCGACAATTCTCTATTTTGTATGTAGCGTAGTTATGCGTATATATGGTGTCTAACTTGATATGTAGCCGTGTGTACTTTTGCAGTTTTTAAGGACAACGAACCCTTATAATAATATTGTCTTATGTTTACGCGAATGTTATACATTGAAATTAAACACTTTATACGGATTTCATCGCGTTGTTTATTTTACTTTAAACACTGTTATTACATAATTTTGAAAACTCTAACACTACTATTATTGAACTATACTACTATTTAAGCTATATATTTTCTAATTAAAACTATTTATATTTAAGTTTACACTTTGCCCCGACGTTTCGGTTGCTTTACAGTAGCCATGTTCACGGGGAGACTAAGATGGTAGTTGTCCCAACGTTCTGAAGTGTATCTAGTTATTTCAAAGTACCCGAACATAATTTAATCTTTGGTGTTCCTATTTACGCAGAATGAGCTCAAAGTATCATGAAGTCTAGCTGTGTTTTGCTTCTTCTTGGGTTTGACTATTTGAATGACTGGATCCTAAGCTGGTGGTACATTCCAACCATCCTCTCTATTGAAATTAGGATGATTTTTAATTTCAATAGCCTCGCGAAGCATCCATCATTAAAAATCATCGATTGACTTTTACTTAGTACATTATTGACTTAGTATATTCGCCTAGGTAAATAAATTTGTTTCAGAAACATGATACGATCAAAATATAAGCAATCTAATAAACTTGACTCTGCATTGATGGCTAGCAATAATGAAGCAAGTATCTATGAAACCTCAAAGAGATTTGGGATTCCTAGAAACAACTCTTTGTGACAAAAGATATCACAAATACTGTAATGTAAATTGTGGGGTTCAAACCGTCTCCATCAAGGACGAAGAAAGCCGATTAATAGACTGGATTCACGAATTGAGAAGATAAGGTTTACCTGTAACAAAAGACTAGCTACTGGAGACGGTGTCAAAATTAGTGGAAGCATGAAACATACAAGTTTTATGTTATATTTAAAAATGTTTAATGAACATTTGAAACGACTGCTAAACTTAAGGTTTAAAGGAGTCTGCCTACTACACCCTCTCATACGTTCCTAGCACGGTCATGATATGAGACGGGGTAGTGGGTAGACTCCTTTACAGTAATTTATTGTATTTCACCTTTTACGTAGATTGCATAATGCCATTTACTGTTGTATAATGTCATAGGTACTAGTCTGTATCTATCAAGCATTTTTACAAATGCTTGATAGGTACAGACTAGCTATAAGTTTTGATAATAACAGCCTGTATTGTGATGGATCATTTATATAAATACCTAAAAACACACCCGAGCATTTTTATTTAGCTTGAATCGTTCTGTTCATTTAGCGGTCGGTAATAGATGCCTCGAAAATGGTAATAGGAACACGCACATGCTTTGGATCGGTAATAAGGACATAGGCCTTTTCATCAATTTATATATATTTTTTATTTTATCTCCTTTCTAATAATTTTTCTAAATCTGACTAAAAAGATCGTTAATTTCAGTATATGAATAAAAATATAAGATGACACTAGTTATTAAATATATACTTACGTGCGTTTACGTTATACAGGCTGGCGCAAAAGTAATGACCCTATTTGGTTCAGCTACAACTTCGTTTCTAAATTAGAAAAGAAGAATTAGTTTTTTAAATATATATATTTGTGCCATGAAATTTAGTTGCATTATGATTTAAATATGATGTCTATTAAATGTTGACCTCCAGAGTTGAAGCACATTTGAGCCCTATTTATGACATTTTCCATAACTAGTCGTAACACTTCCTGCGATATGTTTCTTATTTCTTGGTGTATGTTTTCTTTTAAAGCTGCGAGAGTCTGTGGTTTGTTCACATACATCCGAGATCTCAAATAAACCCAAAGAAAGAAGTCTGGACAGGTGAGATCGGGTGATCTAGCAGGCCAAGGCAAATTGCCAAAACGAGAGATAACACGGCCTGGAAAAGCATCCCTAATTAAGTCCATAGTATCGCGCGCTGTGTGTGCCGTGACACCGTCTTGTTGGAACCAGGTGTGCTCCAGCCCCATTTCATTCAAATTGGGTATCAAGAACTCACGTAACATGGTTCTGTAGTGCTCACCAGTAACAGTTACCGCATTACCTGCAGCGTCTTCAAAAAAATAGGGTCCGATCACTCTTTCTGCACACCTGGTTCCACACACACGCCACACCATACAGTAACTTTTAGTGGATGTAAAGGTGTTAATTGAATAATGCGCGGCTTTTCAGTGCCCCAGAAGCGAGTATTCTGCTTATTGACATGCTCCGAGAGATGGAAATGCGCTTCGTCACTCATAATCAATTTTGAAGAAAAATTATCCTCTTCAAGGTTGAGGTTTATGACGCGCTGTCTGTACTCTAGACGATCTCGGTGATAAGTAGGCAGCAGCTGATGAGTCATCTGAGTTTTATACGGAAACATCTTCAATTCTTTGACCAAAATACGCTGCAGAGTCCGCCTGGAGATCCCCAATTGCGTGGCACGTCGCCTCGTTGATGTTTCTGGACACTCTTTCACATTTTCGCGCACAACCTCAATATTTTCGGCTGAACGGCCTGTTCTTGGTCTGCCAGACTTACGTCTATCCAATGTTGACCCAGGTGTTTCGAGGCGTGTGGCAAAGCGTCGAATAGTGCGACCAACCGGTGCCGGACGGTGGGGAAATCGTCGACGAAATTCACGTTGTGTTTTTATCACTGATGAATTATTCCGTAAAAACATTGACACGATTATTCCACGTTCTTGGGGAGTAAAGCGGTCCATGATTATTTTTAGTGAATTTTACATTTGATTACTACAAAATTTTCAATATCAAAATGACAGATGTCATAAAAAAATATAAGGAATTTCTATAGTGCCAGTACTTTTGCGCCACCCAGTATGAAGTCAAGAATACAGAAAGGAGTCCTGCAACTGATTTTGAGTGTATCTTAAAACGGCATCAATATTATTTAAAAAGAAACATTGTAGCCTGAAATCTTATGTTTTGTCGGTTCTTTTGATTTTTTATCTTCGATCATCCACACATATTTATAATTCTTTAAATACAGGCAATATTTTCCAAATGCGCACGCCTTTATATACCCGAAGGAGTAAAGAACCGTGTGTTACATTACATATTTTATTTGTGTTACTTAAGCATTAATATGGCCATATACCTGGAATACTTCATCTCGCCAATGCCGATGTGCTGAATGTTGGCGTTTCCATTCTTAAACTGGACATTAAGAAGACGTATCACCGGCTCCTGTAGAAGTACAGCTGTAATATTTTACGACAGAAATGAAGCTAAAGGCTTTGTATTGTACCATCTCTGTCTGTCTTAATATAAGGCTACATGATTTTCGGGTCATGGTATGATCTACTGGCACTTTTGCTAAGTTGGTAGATTATGTATCATGATCTACAAGTGTTTGCTGTCAAAGCTTTAAGAAAATAACTATCTCACCGTTTCTTTTTCAGGCAAGGACAACAAAAGAAATAAAACTGACGTCCAATTTAATCCACTTCTCCCACGTAATTACTTTTGATTTTATTTTACATTGACTTTCAGATTATATGTATTTGGTATGTATCTGATGAAGTTGAGTGGAAGATGTGGCAGTTGTCAATTATCTGATGATAGACCGAATGAGACAGCTCACTCGTGAAAATACCACTTTCTTATTGGAAACTGGCGTAAGATTGGTAGCACGGTTACTGCATTTCATGCGGTAGAACGAATTCCGGAGAGTCACATATCGATATCATAATTATTAACATTTGCCTCTTTTGCGAAAAGTTTTTTAATGCCTTTTCCTCAAAGTCTGCGCAATAACGGAAAGCTATCATAAGCGACATTAAGTGTTTACTACCTTTATGGGCTGTAACATCTTTATCAACTTAATAAAATATGGTTTCCAATACGATGGCACGGCTGTTGAAATTGATATTTTCAATAATTAATCCCATTTTTTTATATAAATTATTAACGCTTTTACTTTTTATTAACACGGATTTATTAGCATAACTTGTAACTGTGTAACCAAATTTTAAGTTTGTTTTAAACTACTTGTTATTGTCTTATCGATTTAAAAATTTGGTGCTGTGGTGCCAGGAGGAAGATAATGACTAATTTTTTGCTCCTAGGGGACCCTTTGGTTTGGGCTCTTTGCATCGGCATATCTTGAGTTATTTTCCTGAGAACGCTCTGGACTGGCTCGAAATTCCAGGATAATATTATGTAGATAATACGTTTGAATTTTGAATTGAACCTTACAACCTGGGGTGGACGCCAGACATTGCCAGGGTGGTCAAAACCCGCTTAGCCTGCCCAACCGAGTTAAAATAAATCAAAGAGACATTGGTATATATATATTCTACATACACCAATGTCTCTTTGATTTATTTTGACTCGGTTACGAGGGCACATTTAGAATTTAGAGAAGCTTAAGCAGGTTTCGAACTTGTGACTTCGTAAAACATTGTTGTATGTATGTTGAATATATATACACCAACTAGTATTTCGCGTGGTTGCTTGACCGGGGTAGGAATCAAAAAACTAATTTTAGATTCGGATTCAGGGACCTTGAAAAGCCCCGAAGCCAAAAAGTCACCGATGACCCTCGGTGACCTTGAAAATGACCTTTTCCGGAAAGATCTCGTCTACCTCTATGTCTATTTCTATTTCTATTAGTCAGTGAGTGAGTGGTAATTTAAGTATATAATATCAATGTCTCTTTGATTTATTTTGACTTGGTTTGACATGCTAAGGTGTAATACAATCTCTGCTAAAGTAGAAAGCAACGACGACACAGCTTTACGAAGTCACAAGTTCGAGTCCTGCTTAAGCTTTTCTTTTTACTAGTTTATAATTTATGATTTTATATTTTCAGCCAGAATACAATTACAGTTTAAGCTACATCTTCCAGCCGAACCATGTGGAGGAGACTTGTGAATATTGGAAGAACGTTTGCATAGAGAGCTGCTCTAAAGGTACAATCGATGAGAAACAAAAGTACGCCACGTTTCCTCCTAAAATTAAAGAATGTGAAGATAATTGTGAAATACAATGGACGTGCTTATTTGAAAAAGGCCATCAGCATGAAGAGCATTAAGGTCCTATTGTAGATTTCAATGGCCATAAATTGACTGAGCAATATAAAGATAGCACTCTCTGGAAAAAGATAGACTTCTTTTATGACCTCCAATTTTTATTTATACTCGTTTGTGAAAACAATCCCGCCTAATAAACACAATAGGCACGGCACGGGTTTGCCCAACTCAGATATCGAACTATCCCTAGTTTGATTCTCAAATCAGGCAAGCTAGTCCTCAAGATCGCTACAAATAACTCATAAAGATTAAAAAAGTGCTGCAATGATTATTTAAAACTAACGGTTTTAATTAATCATTGAGGCACTTTTTAATGTTAATATTTTAGAAACTTTATGATATATATTTTAAGTGTTTTTGGCTGCTAGATGCCGCAACGGTATTGAATGTGACATTCCCGGGTCAGGCAAAGTGTTATTACATTTTTAAGGCTAGACATTCTCAGTAGCAATAACGAAATTCCGGTATTATTAAAATTTCAGTCGCAGTTACGGAACTGCTGAAATTCCAGTATTGTTTATATTTCAGTAGCAATTCTGTAACCGGATAAAAATTCGGTATAAGGTAAAATGCTCGCTGACATGATGGGGCTCTGCCTAGCCTTTCGGGAATTTCAGGACTTTCCGTAAATAAAAGTCTTGGCCTATAAATATGTATGTGAAGTTGGGTTATAAAAACTGATCCAATATACTTAGAAATATGTAGTTATTAGGTTTACTTATAAAAATATATTGATCAATGATTACTATTTTCAACTAATACTTAATCATCTCCCTAGCCTTTATTATTCCCAAGTCACTTGGGGTCGGCTTTTCTAGTCTAACCGGATTTGACTGGATATTAGTTTTTACACGGAGCGGCTGCCACCTGATTTCCGCAACCCGAACGCTAACGATATCCTAGCGCTAGACCAGTATCAGGATATCATAGGGCACTGACTTCCCAATAACGACTGCTATAGATGTTCATGGCAGCTGGGCTCGACGGCTTAACGTGCTCTCCGAGGCACGAAGCAGTCGATAATTGTCAATCAATACGCACATAATTTCGAAAAGTCATATAACTTCCGAAAGTCAGAGGTGCACGACGTGCGTGGGTTCGAACCCGAGACCCTTTACATTGCAGTCTGTTGGTCTCCCTACTGAGCTTAATGTTAAGTAATATGTATTTCTGAGTAGTCGATACTTAATTCTAAGCTACGTCTTAAATGTTTAAGATTGGAATATAACTAAGACTAGGAGATGATGTTGATAATAAATTTAAATAGCTGAGTATACGGACGTTACATGTCCATAAAGTATATAATATCAGCCCTGTATTAGACTCTGCGAGAGGAGCGTTAGGCCAAAGTCCACAACGCTGGCTCTGACTTCGCATATCTGCGAATAACATTCTGGAGAACTCGCAGATATGCAGCTTTCTTCGCGATATTTCCCGTCAAAGCAAGCGAATCATTATTTATTTAATGCGGACATAACATCGGAATGTCAGGAATGCGCGCCTTGGATCGATCCCGAGACCTCTGCGTGGCAGTCCAACGGTTTCCCAATAGGCTACCATTGCTTAAGCTACATCAATTACACGAGTTTTAATTGATTATTTATTCTCTGGTTGCATTTTTAATTATAGATGGCCAGTTATAACTTAATTTCATGGTGGTTAAATGATTTCAGTGCATGAAATGATTTGTAACTTCACAATACAAAAGATTAATTAATTTATTACGTTTTAATAAAGTGCGTATTTGTAGCAAGTTAACATTTCTACATACTAATTCGTATATTGATATATCTACCATTAGCACTGTGCCGTATGTTCTGGGTTCGATCCTCACACGGCACAGAAATTTGGGCAATTCTCAAATTGTTCCTAGCCTGGGCATTTTTTGTAGCCGTTGTTTGAAGAAATAACTTAGTCTTAGTATCGTTGAATTACTAGGAACAAAGAAATATATTTATTCGCCAAGAATATGGTACATTAGATGGTGACATCAAGTAACAGCGCAACATATTCGCCTATAACAGGCAAGCGAATATCGGCTTAAGACTGGTATACATTATTATATATTATAAAGTAATCAAAAATTTATCGACCTTTATTTAACTGTTGTATGTTTACAACTATATCGTCATTTCTAAAAATAAATACTATCACTTGATATACGAATAAATGGCAGTCTCGAGGTTTCAGCGGTAGTGAATAAGATTGTAGTGTTGTGCACTCTGCCCTAGAGTATACAATCTGTAATAGCGCCACCTAGTAACACTGTTCATAATGTTCATATAATACGAAGCAGCCTCATTAAGAATCTTAGAAAGAATCGTAGCACGTATATCTACTATAGATATATATATCTATAGACCTTCTTCCTCTGCGGTGACGGTATCTTCAAACCACTGCTCAGGATGTACCTAGGTCAAATGAATTAATTACCTACAAACCGTGTACGAAGAATGCCTTATAAGTGTAAGTCATAGTTACTTACATAATAAAAACGAAATGGGTCAAGCATGACCTGTAGCGTGCCTTCGCGACAACTAATTCAGAAATCGTAGTTAGTCTCAAACCAATGTGTTGCTTTTCTTTTTTTTTATTGTTTATTCATTTGTTTGGCATAAATTACAAAATTCAAATTTCCTCGGCAAGCTACACAGCTTGTTGGCGAGAATACGCTCCTTAACAATATTCTTTATACCTAGCTTTATTACTAAATAAAGCGAAATTCAAGCGTCGACTGCACCGTGGGAGTTAACTTCAATTATTCTAGTATCACCTTCGCCGAGCACTTGTTTCGATTTTAACAAGATATTTTTTACTTTCTGTTTTTAACACTTCTATATTATTAAATATTTTAGGGACTAGATATTCATTCATTCGTTCTCCGTAGTAATTATTAGCTTTTGGTTTAAGCAGCTTTCTTTGTGTTACCTATCTTGTATTATATTTGTTAACTACGTTAATTTTGTATTTATCTGTATAATACTGTTCCATGGCTATTAAAAAGTTTACTTTAAATCTACCGGCAATATTTTACATACAGGATATAATTTGTCATAGTCGTTATTGCATATTATTTTACTTTTCTACTAACTAAATGTTTAATGAGCCTCGTCTGTATACATTTTATTTATTTTATGTATGTAACAAATGTACGTCCATATACGCTAAGCCCGTAGCTAAGTACTGAGTCTGCTAGAGCATAATATACCATTAACATCGTACGCTTGTTAATAACTTGTTTAAGTTGATAGAATTTACCCAGGACTGCTCTAAGCCTGTTGCAGACGTCATTTACATGCGTTTTCCAATTAAAATTACTATCCACAGTTAATCCTAAATATGTGTATGTATTAACTGACTTTATTTCATCATAGTTACAGTTTATTTTATTCCTATGTAAACATTCATATGTGTGGCCTATTATTATTAAATTATTTTTGTCAATGGTCTTAGCACGTTGATTGTAAGGCGAGTGTATGCGTGTACTAGGTTTTATCGAGATTTAAAATGATTCCGTTGTCATATGCCCACTGTGTTATATATTCAAAGTCAGTTTGTATATTCTCTTGGGCCTCAGACAGTACTTTAGATGCAAATATAAGGCACATGTCATCGGCATACATATACACCCGGCACCTTTGTATAACATTTATAACACTGTTCACATGTATTATATAGCCCACGGGCCCGAACATTGGTCCGTTCGACACACCCAGGTCGACATAAGCTTCTTCCCCCGCGACACCATTTACTACCGTGCGTATTTTCTATTGGCAAGATAGTTCTTGAACCAATCGTTCGTGAGGCCGCGGATGCCGCATTCATCATGGCCTGTAGTAGCACATTATGGTCTAGGGTATTGAATGCTTTTTGTAGTCTATAAAGAGCGCTATAATCTGCTTACTTGAGTTGAGGCTCTTGTTGACATGGTCCGCGAACCGGGTCAGTGCTGTGGCTGTGCTGCGACCCTTCCTGAAGCCGTGCTGAGCATCCAACAAGATGTTATGTGACTCTAAGAAGTTATTTATTTGACCGACAATTACCTTTTCGACAATTTTATCTACCACTGGAAGTAATGCAATGGGTCTATAGTTGGTATAATCCAGGTGATTCGCCGACTTATAAATAGGTCGAATAACTGCGTACTTCAACTGATCCGGGTATACAGACTGACTCATACACATTAACAAAATTGGCTAATATTGGGCTTAGAGTTTTACATAAATATTTTATATCCCGCACTCTTATCTTGTCTATTCCAGACATTTTCTCAAATGATAATGTATTTATTATTTTTTCTGTATCTAATGCGCTAACCTTTTTATACCGAAAGCTGACTAAACTAGGGCTAATATAATCTTTTCTATCTAAAAATCTTTGATTACAATTATTTTTAAGGTTTTTTATCTCGCTTGTAAATGTTTTAGCAAAATTAGTGCAAATAGTATTTAAATTTTCCTGCTTACCCAAATACCTTAATATTACACCATCTAAATTTGGTTTTTATTTGTAGGTAGGTAATATATATCTAGCACTGTATCTATTTAAGCGTAAAGTACTTGTATCCCTGAGTTTTAAATTATGTTCATCGTAGCCAAAAGCTTTAATGAGATGGAAAAATTCACCAATAGCTTGTTAAAATATTTTCAACACTATTTGAAATTATATAAGTATTTATATAAGTAATAATTGTTAGTCGATATTGATGTTTTACACTAAGTTAAATAATATTATTTTGTGTATATTTTAATTTAATACATTATATTCAACTTCATAATAATTAAAAATTATTAATCATTATAATGTAAAATTTTTGTCAAAATAATGTGTAATATATTACACTAAAATTTACTATAAAACTCTCAACGTAAACTGTGTTAAGTTCATACACATTATACTCGAACCATTTGTTTACTTTGCCTTAAAATTCACTTGAGGGTACTTTGTTACCCATAATCATGTTATACTAGTTTTTAATCCAATATTATATTTATACATCTACCCGATATTATAGAATAATCTTTGTTAAATTTAATAGTGTAATCTGTGTCAATGGGAGGAACAAGCACCTAAAATACAAGCTTGGCCTAGTATAGAGCGTGCTAGTGCTCATTTGTGGAATTCACAATATGTTTGGATTTGCTGTTAAACTTATTTAAGAATTAGTAAAAGTGCTTATGAGTGAAAACTTGGCTGTAATAACCTAATAAAATGTAAGTGTTTCCTTTGTCAATATGTTTTTATTATTATTATTAAATATTTTCAAATACTATTTAAAATTATCTATATAAATAAAAATCAATTGCCACATGTATGACGGAGCATCACTTAAGAACGGTTCGACGGACTTTGCTGTTATTTTTTTGTTGTGTTTGTAATTGTCAGGTTTGTATGAATAAAAATAGCGAAATATCCGCGGAAAATGTAAAAAATTAAAATGGTACTTTTATCAAAAAAAAAACTAGTTACTTTTATATAACAACAACAAAAAATATATGACATACATGACAATAACAATTATTAAAAATTACCGATTATCCCAAAGAGGTGGTGAACAAGACTAATGAATACTTCTCTATATCGGCAAACGCCTATCTGATATGATTTTACCCACTCGCTTTCCAAACTTCAAGAAAGTTTTTGAATCTCCCGTGAAATCTTTTGTTCTTCTACCAACGGACAATGGAGAACTTAAGAGAACAATACAGCTTCTAAAAAGTGACTGTGCACCAGGTTGGGATCAGATCAGTGCCGACATTCTTAAGATTACATCAAAGTCAGTATCACCCGTGCTGACTGATTTGATAAATCGCTGTTTTGAGGCTGGAGTTATGCCGGATTCTTTAAAAAAGCTGTAATACATTCGATATACAAGGCGGGTGATAGAGTCAGTGTCAGTAGCTACAGACCTATTGCAATCTTAACTACATTATCGAAATTATTTGAGCACATAATTAACACCAGGCTTACTAAATACTTAGAAAACGGCAATCTATTCTCAAACTCACAATATGGTTTTAAATCTGGCCGCTCAACCAATAATGCTGTACTTGACCTTATTAACTTTCTGGTTAATAAATTAGAAAATAAATTTCTCGACCTTGCAAAGGCCTTTGACACTGTTTTTATCCCCTGCCTTGTAGAGACACTAAAAGACCATGGTATAAGAGGCATCCCACTGGCATTGCTATCTGATTATCTGCAGAATAGAATTCTATGTGTAAAAATCGGTGACAATATCAGTGACGAATTGCCAATTGCATTCGGGGTGCCACAAGGTAGTATACTAGGTCCAATACTCTTTCTCTGCTATATTAATGAGCACTGCATACTTTGTAATAAAAACTGCCGCATCTCAGCTTATGCAGATGATACAGCTCTAACCTTTTATACTGATTCATGGAATGAACTTTTTAATCTTGCGTAGGAGGGATTCAACACGATTTGTCACTGGCTAATATCACACTCTCATTTTAATCGACGATAAGACCAAATTCATTGTGTTCTCAATCCAAAATTGAAGAGAAACAGATAATATTACAAATAACATATATGAGCATAAATGTAATTTCCTCCTACTCCTAGCTGTACATGTTCCAAAATTATTTCTACTAAATGTATTAAATAAGTTGGATCCAAATTGACGCCAATTTAAAATTTGAAAACCACATACAAACTTCATCCAATAGAATGCGGAAACTAACATACATATTTAAAGCATTACGTGATGTAGCAGACAAACAGACCATAAAGTTAGTATATGAGGCCTTGGCGCAGTCAATCATATCACCTGGGGAGGAGCATGTAAAACAAAAATGATAATCCTTGAAAGAGCTCAAAGAATGATACTAAAAGTAATTCTATCAAAACCTCGGTTATTTCCTACTTCTAAACGTTACGAAGAAGCGCAAGTCCTCACTGTGCGCCAGCTTTACATAATGCTATCTATACTTCATAAACTGAGTGACTTATCAGAGGATGGAAGAAAGCACATAGGTCAGACTAAAAGAAACTACGCGACTTGTGAGCCGACTGCCGTAAATACCTCATTTGCACAAAGATTTTTTTCATACCGAGGAGGTATGTTGTTCAATAAAGTAAATAAAATAGTTCACTTGTCCAACTATTGTAAAACTAAATGCAAAAATAAAATGTATAAATGGTTGCAGAAACTTAGTTACGCGGAAACAGAAAATATCCTAGAGGTATGTATATAAATTGTACAATATATACATATAGATATATTATATCTATACTCTTAATTTTTTTTCTATATATCACATTTATTTACAATTAAGTATTATATCATACATTATCTACATATTACCCACAATTATTAAGAACCGTATTACTAAATAAATATGTTAAAACATGCAAATCTGTTATTTGAAAAAAATATTTATCGCTTAAACACTCACACACACATAGTCCCATATACACACGCCACACACACACACCACGCATATACATACATACATAGACACACAAACATATACTTACACACACACACACACATACACACACATATGTACATACACACTCAAATATGTCATTATTATACATTGAAACTTGTTTCTGTGTAGTCATTCACAACTCTCACACTTTCCACATGTTGACAATCCATACAATGTTATGAAATGGGGGGCCTGGAGATCTATAGTACAAGCTTTGGCTTAGTTTAGACTCCAGATCTCCCACAAATTACGAATTACTGACAATTGTTCGTGTCGACTATATACTGTATAACATGATGTAATTTGTGGAGATGAAATAATTATTATATGAATACATTATTATTATATGAATCAAATTTATTGACGTGATTTTTTATATTGAATTTAATTACGTGAAGTGTATTTTTGTATAGATGGACAGGCGACTATCTGGTCAGCTAGAATATAATAAATATTAGTTGATATTGAATCACCTTTGATTTCTTTTATATTATTTATGAATAAACTATTAGCTAGAACGAATCGTAAGGTTCATGAGATTAAATATAAATAATATTGAAACTCCGTTACAAAACAAGCTGATGAAACTAACTTTAGATGTGACGCTTATAATACGACTTACGATAACCTGATGATGATAATATCACTGTGATCTTCATATAGTCTTCCAAGTGTGTAAGTACTATCAATCGTTCTTTTTACTTGCAAAATTATCTGTTTATCCGTGAAATCCATTTGAATCACTCTTTATCTAAATTATGACAAAGATTTCTCACTAACTTACAGTCATTTTGATCCTCCTAGTCATTTGTCTCTTAAGAATTGGCTTCTAGAAAATACAGTGCTTTAAAATATTTTGAAAATGAAAGATCTCGGTATCGTTTTATTATTATTTTACATCGTAAGTAGCTATAAACAACTAAGCGACCTAGTATTTAAGCGGCGAGGCGGTAGACCAATGGATAAGGCAGTGAACCAACTCATAACACAAGTATTCTAGCTTACCTGGAGGGGTTAACAAGTATACTAGTAATTTGAAACCCAAATAGCTAGTAAATTTAAAAAAAAAACTGACATGTTAACCTCGTCTACCAAATCTTGGCAGAATGTGGGCCAATAAAGATCTGTTTTATGAAACCGATGACGGCTGGATCTAGTATTTATAAATTTAACTCTCTTGTCGTCGTAGACTGTATTTGAAGATAATAGCGCTAAAAAAACTTATTAGACCTGTTATCTTCAATAATCATCTGATCTGAATAACTATTCCTGCTAACAGCACAATGCCTTTATAAAGACCCAAGAAACTGCGCTATCGGACCACCTTATAAGATTATTTGTATGCAATCATCTGCAGTTATATATGTTCAATTGTTGAAATACCAGACATTATTGCAAACCCATATGCCTGGCCTTCGCGGGGCCGTTGTCACTCAATAGTTTTTAGGAGAAAATAAATAAGCCACAATTCAGTTGTTTCTACGTTGATTCTAATGGCTAATAAGATATTTAATGATGTCAACTTACTTAACAATGCAAAACGTTTTCACTTTTTAATATTTTATGTGCACCTAGGTTTTAACTCGAGCAACCGTGCTGGTGGACTATGGTAGCATCGAAAATTTAATTATGGAAGGCGATCAGTCAAATTTTTCGGGAGTCGTCTTTATGAAGGTAAGTTAAATAAGTTTTAAACTAGATTCTTACCTATGAAATAGACTGTATTTAAAGCTACCAGCCCGATCTAGAATAATGCTTAATGGAATATAATAATATCATAAATATTTGGTCGTTTTGATTGTCCATATAAGTTCGCATGATTGATTTTAACTATTTTACAACTAATACACTCAATATTTACTTAAAAATGAGTTATTTTGCAATCAATATAATTGTACTGAACAGCTAGTATAGAACGATCGACGTAATAATAAGCCGTTGATTCGGTTACTACTCCAGTAGTCGATCACATTTTGACACAACAATTGCTCGAACAACAGTCGATGCCATTCACGCTTCTTTTATTACAACAGGTATAAGACAAGCTACTAGCTCATGACAATTACTAAAGCAAAATGAGGCTCTCGCGAGTAGTGATTAAGATTAATGTGCTTACTATAGGCTCTCTATGTCTGATCTAAACATGATATTATATTGATTAGTTAAAAATTATATTATATTGATTAGTTGCGCGAGTAGTTACTTAATAGATAATATACGCCATTCACTATTCCATGATTTCTAGGTTTAGTACCTTAAGATAATTCTTCTTTCTGTAAATTTAGTGCAATTGACGAGAAATATCGGTTATTACCGAATACAATGATACACTGATAATTAACATTATAACTTACATATCGCACGCTTAATCCAATACTGACACTATCCAAAAAAGTCAACTTTTCAGGAGGGCCAAAAAACGTTTTTTGTGATATGAATATAAGTGATACGTAAGAATCCATGGACATTATAGTTGTTCTTTGATATAGAAATTATGGGTAAATATTATATCTCAAATTTGAGAGCAACAAATTAATTAATTAATTTACTTGTATATATTTATATTTTATCGTTATTTATATTAAAGTGTCACTTTTACTTTAATTATTTCATTTTATTTTGTCTTAGTGGCACTGTGGATTTACTTTTCAGTAAAATAAATAAATAATATAAGCTTCAAAACTATTATATTTGATGAAACATTATAAAGAATATACACTTACTACTAATACATATATTATAAATACTTAAGAGTTACTCTCACAAGGCAAAAATAAGAAACATTTTGTTCAGGTAGAAATTTATTAAATTAAATCAAGAAAAATCGTTTATCCAACATAAAAATTAAATTCTGTTAGTTTACATTAATTAACGCAAACAAAAAGTACTCAAACAAAGTAACTGTTGTAAAATAATCAGAATTAACTCCAGTACTTTAAATCTTCTTCTAAATAAATAAAAATAACAATCTGTTAGCTTACTTAACGCAAACAAAAAGAATTCTAAAACCAACATCTTCTCCATAATCTATGTACTGTAAAATATCAGACGTATACATCCAGAATTATAATCATCATCTATAAGCGACCTAGAATGCTAAGAAGGCAATCTAATTTTTAACTTACAAACTATAACTTAAAATAATTAAAATCTTTAAGTCAGACTAGCATCTGTAGAGTAGAACTAGTATTATAAGTCAACAATTTAAATAATTTAGGCTAATTTTTGGTGCCAAGTAACGCACGCAATTATTAAAAAAAGAACCCAACAAATCACATAGAAAAGGTTCGTGTTAGAATTACAAAATACCATTATAAAACAATTCTGCATAACACCGTGTGATTAAATTGCTGTCGATTAAGGACCTTAATTCATTTTTTTTTCTGGTAGATAACTCTAATTTGGTATTATTAAGTGGTTTTAACGGAAATCCCATACGGTTGGCATTGCGTCTAGAGCGAGATTGTCGATGGCGTAGTGGTTAGTGTAACCGACTGCCACGCCTGAGGTCGCGGGTTCGATTCCCGCACAAGACAAATATTTGTGTGCATGAACATGGATGTTCGTGTCTTTCTATGTATAATATGTACGTATTTACAAAAAAAAAGTATACATATATGTTTATCCATTGTCTAGTATCCATAGTACAAGCTCTGCTTAGTTTGGGCTAGATAGTGTTGTGTGTATGTGGTAGAATAATATGGTAGAATAGAATATTTCATACAACTGGTCTTCGGTAAAAGAATTTTTATAAAATATCCTTATTTCTCCATGATTTTCCTTAACAAATTTTATGACTTTAATGTCGGAAAGTCGAACTGTGTACCCGTGTATGTCTTTATTAAATTGAGTGCCACACTCTTTAGCAAAATTTTTTAGATCTATAAAATCGGAATAGATTTTAACGCGTTACCAGCCGACGGGCAGAAGCCAGGTCCGTAGCTGGTAACCGTTAGGGTTATATTAAAACACGCAGACTGATTCAACTGAGAAATGTATTTACAATTTTTCACCTATCTTATATCCCATTTATAAGTCATGCAAGTAACGCTAGCACTAATGTGTACAATAATTATTTACACTAATCAGTGACAAGTAAACAAAATCTAACATTTACGAATGATTTCTTGGAAATCTGTTCGCGAGTATAAAAATAGTGCCACGTATAAAAAGCAGTGGGAAGCTTCGCGCGTCATCAGTTCGAAAGTTGATATCGTCGCGGCTAGACGTATGATGCTCCGTTCGATCACCTTCGCGCATCGCTTGGTTTCGGCGCGGCTAGTTGTACGATGCTCCGTTCGATTCCAGGTTTCTCGTAAAGTTATATGTTGCCTGTGCGTATATACATACGCCACAAGATCATTCCTTTAACATTATTAGTATTGCTCCGTTTTTTGGCTGATTTTATTAAAGTAATATATTGCTCAGGAACATAAATTGGTGATGACTTTAAAAACTTCCTAACTTCTTTTTCTATTTATATACGTCCGTATAAAGTGTTTAATTTCAATGTATAACATTCGCGTAAACATTGGACAATATTCTTTTTCTATAACAGAGTGTACGTTATCGTTCTCATTCTGTGTGATGACCTGATATTAAAAATTTATGTGTGATACTCTTAATCTTAAAATAAGCCAAAGCATACATGTACATAGAAAACATACATTGGTTTTTCTGTGGCCACAGCAATTATCAGAATAGAACACTATTTCTAAATTAGAGTCATCGACAGTTTCCGCTTTTTCCTTTATAAAATCTAAGACACATGAACCGATTCCATTAGTTCATCTTAAGCTATCTACTTCACTCCAAACGTAATAATTACATTTGTCTTTAGTTAGTTCACAGATAGTGAAATTACTAACGTTAAGTTTAGACTTATAATAAAAAGCAGAAGTCTTATACATCGGAAGGGGTAACACTGCTTGTAAATCATAGCAAGCAACTATATAATTTTCTTGAACGTTTTTCTTATCTTCATTTTTTTCAGTTCGACTTAATTATTTTTCCGTGTGATGTGCCAGATATTCTAACTCGCTTTCTTTTTTCTTTTTGTTCATCCTTATTTTCGAAAGCCGCACAGTACTCACACAAGTCCTTTTTGGGTATAAAGAAGCTTATATTGTAGTCATTTTTAAATATTTTTCGATAAGTATGTTGCTCACCGGCTGGCTTTCCCTCTATTTCGCACATTTTTTGTAATCCCTGTACAAATCCATTAAATTTTTGCCACCGTCAATAAACTCCCGACTTGTCTGTTGCCTTAAGTAGTGACTCTCGATCCGCGGTATGGAATCAATATGATTTTTTATATTTTGTACTACTTCATGGAGAACCTTGCGTTGGTGTCCATGTTTCCCCCTCTTTTCTGATTCTACAATACCAGCATCACACATCTTCTCTAATACAGTTCTAATAGGTCTATCGTTAATCCCTAGCGTATTTAAAAAAAATATTTTACAGACACGTACTTCGTTTTCTATCACTGTCAAATGGAAACCATGCTTTGGTTTACGATTCCTATTCTCTCTTTTGTAACTGTACTTTGGTGTAACAATAGTCAAAAGTTTACTTATAAAATCCCTCTGTCGAGTTATACAACCCATGTCCCAATACAGATTGAAGATAGCATGTCGATGATCTTCGTCAATTTTCTCTGAACATCTTAAACGACATCGTTCTGTACAAGGAGGACCCATTCGTCTTTCAGAAATAACTCTCTTGGTTTTGGATAGTGAAACGTATTGTTTCCCTGAATTACGAAGCTTCTTAGCATTTAGTTTCTTATTGTTTACCACACCCTTACACTTTTTTTTTGTAGGGAAACAATTGGGACTAGAACGTTATCACTACTAGAGCTTTCCCTGCGTGTGGCTCGGTTAGGTGGCGGTACATAATCAGCGTCATCATCATCCGGAGAAAAATCACCTGCTCTTGATGATGCTATAGATGATCTAGATCTGGATGAACAAGAACTTAATGATCTTGCTCTAGGTAATTGAAGAGGAACAGATTCTTGAATCATACTGCTTTGCATATTAGATGTGCTCGGTACATTCTCGCCCGGTTTCGTCAAATAGTGTGTACTAATATTAAATTCCTTAGACTTGATTGAACCTGATATATGAGAACCAATGCTAGATGAAGGTGAGCTGCTTGAAGAGGAAGAACTGCATGAAGAAGATGAACTATTGCTGCTTAAACTACGTGGCTTTTTCTTGTTTTCAACCGTGATCTGTAGGGGCTCTACTTGAGTAAGAGAATGTAATACTGGTTGATATTAGTCTGTTTTTTCATCACTACAATCATTTTCTTTATTTTCTAGTGCAAGCTTCAGTAACTTATCACGCCGCTGCATTGTTCTGTGCACCCTCAACAAATATGATAGCCTTGATGGCTGATGTTTGTGTAGTGCACACTTCAAAATAAATAAATTAATACCTAAAGTTTGAATATTTGAATCACCCGAAACAATGTTTTGAAACCTTTCTCTAGCACAGTAATCCTTAACGCAATTGTCATTGTCATTGTATGATCTTGCAGGAAACAACAAAAAGAAACTTTGCGTTAATAATACCCTAACACTGACAGCAAAATGACACTATATGAAATAAAACATTTTATTTTATGTTCAATATAGTTTTTTAAGAAAATAATGACAGCAAAAATGACATTATAAGCAATGTGACGAATATGCTGTATGTAGCAAATGTTATTTATGTTATCATTTTAAAGTCAAACTGACACTAAGCTAATAGTGTCATTGTGCTGTCACATTATTAAACTATTAATGTAGTAACTTTAATGGAAAAGTGGCACTAAGTAAAAAATGACAATATGGCATCAAACTAATGATCTAAATATGAAAAAAAACTTTGTTCAAATGTAAACCTAAACGAAAAATGACACTTTTTGAATTAAAATAGTGCATAACTTACCAAAAATATGACTGGTAAATGGGTTCAATCACGAAAATGACACTTTTGCACACAAAAATCGTCAATTTTGTCCTTGACGACACGTATTTTTTCGTTGAAGGACAGTGTGGCTCTGAGCATGGTGTTAAAACTTAGAAGAAAACAGTTGAATTATAACGTAATCAAAATACATAGGTTACCATGTTGGCTTTCTATAAGATAACTAAGTGATATTCAATTTAGTTGTATTATACTCTGAAAGTTGCATGTGACAACCGCTAGATGACGGGGATATCAGTTTCTGAAAATTTCACTTTATTACCAATTTTTTAATTATCGTAACAATTTTAGCTTTTAATACATAAAACTATTATCAAACAATAATTTTGTTCTTAATAAGGAAGTTCTAAAGTTATCGCTTACCATATTTGATTAATGTTATTTATTTTCGAACGATTCGGACCTGTCACATAGATAAAGCTGTTGTCAAATTTGACATTTTATCATTCCGTTATTCTCTCTTGAATAATAAACTCAAGACCTTGTTTTATTTTTTACAATTCCATACTTGCCCTGATCTTGGTTTTCATTTTTAAGTGAATGTACAGGCTAGCGAATTTTATAGTTAAGTATACACATTCCTAAATAAAAACTTCGCTAGTCTAAAAATTCATTAATCACTACATCATTATATTAGATATATTATATACCCACACATATATATGTATTTGAAAAAGTTGCTTGAACCGAACGCCAGTTAGCGCTAGTATCGCCAATGCATTGAGTGACGTCTCTATATTCCTATATACAAATGTACTCTGTGGCTCTGAGGGCAGGGGAATATTTTGTTTAGTGTCGTAGCGGACCACTGCCATCTACCGGTAGTTCATTGTACTTTTAGACTAGTGTGAGCGCGATTAGGCGTACTTCCGTGTTTCTCAACAGATGGCATTAAAAAATCGATTAGGCAAAATTTTGGATAGTGACAGTATTGGATTAAGCGTGCGATATATTCTATTACTAATATTAACTCGACAAAGAATCTATATAGTGTAGATGCTACATAATACAATATATATGGTTCATAAATTAATATAAATCGAGAAGTTATGTGCCAACGGCACAACCTTGTTTGTTGGTTATATATGGTTATGTATAAATTGTAGTTTTAGTATCACTATGATACCAAATAAGATTATCCGCTTTCAAGCGACTTCACTAAGAATTCCTGGCTACATAAAATAATTCTATGAAGCATAACATTAATTTGCAGCCTAACAAGGAATACGAAGAATTAGAGGAATCATTTGATGAAGGACAAAATTTTAAAGCAATGGACACACGTACATTTGCAGACAATGATCAACTAGAAGATGTCGACAGTAAACAAAATCTTAACAACGTTGAAGAAGTAAATGTTTTGCCTATAAGCCTATTAAGAAGGAAACCATGGAAGTCTTGCTTGAAGCAGGCTTCCAAACTATGTTACAAAGCTTGTAAAGCAGCTTATAAAATTGCGTGTTCATACCGCAGTTGTGAGAAACGCTTAAAAAAGTCTTTAAAGAAAGAATGTAAAATAAATTGTAAGAGCATTTTCCTCGAAAGCGAGTAGAATTGTCTTAATTTTATAATTATATCTGTGAGGGTGTTCTTCGTTAAAGATGTTTATGGTCTGTAGCATGATGAGATATAACCCGAGATATACCTCCATTTTTTAATGCCTTTTTCGACTGGTACGCCAGCCTACCTGACGTTAAGCGGTAACCGCTGCTCATTGACATAGCTCTATTCTATTGGTATTGCAGAAGCAAACCCAAGAAAACATAACAGAGCTACTGCCGAATAGACCACTAGTCTAATGGCAAGTGGCGTTCGTACCAGTATCAATCGAGTTTAGCAAGCGTTCCAGACTGCCAACCATCACCCAAAGGACAAAAATCTCAAGAATCAAGAATTTTTTGGTCCTGTTCCACAAACTCCAAATAGAATTTATCTATAAGATAAAAGTTTCGTCCCTCTTTTAAACCTAACAAGAAAACAATTTTGTGAAACAGGCCATCAAAGTACTAATTTTAGTCAGGGTTTACAAACATTGTTAATAGAAGTTACCTATATAATTTATGCTTGGCTATGGCTTATGAATTATAAACTACCTCAATTGTATTTGCAGGCGATCTAAACAATACAAAATTCATAGCTACTCTAGTGAATTATGTATTGTATCACCTTTTAAGCACAACTCCTTACTTACCAGCAACTGTCAATTCAGACAAAGTGTTTCTTTTTTCAAATATTATATTTTACCTGAATGTATTTCGGTTTTTTCTTTCTGTATAGATATTTTAGAGAAAACATTTAGCATTACTGCTTACATAAGCTACCTGACAATAAAAATAAATCATTAAACCTATTACGGTACTGTTACGTAATGCGGACAGTTGGATAGCTACTGGCATTGGATAAACTTATACCACCACTAAAGGCAAAATCAAGACAGATGACTAATTATTTTAGTATTATTATATAATATATTTTTATTTCAACAAACTAAAAGCGATTCTTACAGTAGTCTTGATAGTATAAATATTAACTCGATACTACTAACTACTCGTTATACCTATTCCCTCCTCCGTTCGACAGAAATTCTAACTGGCAGCTTCTCTTACATTCACTTTTCAGTGTTTTCTTTGCTCTTGAAGTGCACGTACGCTTCTTACACACGGTTTTGTATGCTTTTATGCAAGCCTTACCGCACAGCTTTGCGGCTTTCTTTAGACAGTTCCTAAAACTTCTTCTGCCATCCTTATCAGTTCTCATAACGTGTTGGTCGTGAGTCTCTTTCTCCTCAGGACTTGAGACTTCTTCAGACCTGGTCTTTGAAGAGGATTCTGCGCTGACTTCATGGTTGTGATTGTGTATTTTAGCCTTACTTATGCCTGTTGTCTGGGAATTTACAAAAAAAGTTGGAAGCTATTAACGTTAGGATTGGCCACAACATTAAAATAGTTTCTCTTAACGCTATCAAAGTAAGTGGTTACTTTGATAGCATCAGGAAAAAATATTTTATTTTTCGCTTAAAGACAGAAGGTAGATATGTTCTCTGATAATTATTACAGACTGGTATCCACCAAACACAGGCAAAAACGCTTATTTTTAACAAGGTTTCGCTCTGTGGTCAGTCTATAATTAGTGCGTGATATATTAGGCTCCAGGTTGGTCTGTACAGAACACGTGGTAAGCAGATGTGGATTCTTGAAAATGAATAATAATATAGCAGTCTTTATGTACCCTGAATTAAGTTTATTTCAAAGACTGCGGTATGTTGCCTGCAGGTAAAGTGCGCGGAATATCTTGGAAGGCGACACTCGGCGACAAGAGGTCTTCTAATTAAACCCATCCTCTTCCTTCCTATTTATCGCCTTATCGTCACGCCATATGGATTTAGTTGGACAGTCAATAAAAAAAGTTACCAATATTGCAGAAAAATGGAAAGATATAAAGCTAAAAACTTACTACATAAATTAATATTACAATTGGCAGAAGTATATTCATATCAACACGGCTATTTATTATTATGTTGCCATGTAGAAGTTTTGCAATCTAGTAAAATCTCAACAATGAAATAAAATATTCAATCCATATTGATTTTTACTAGCTTTAAAGTCGTAAACAATATCGTTTATGCAAGTGTTATACGAAATGATATATAAAAACGTTTTCGATTTAAAGGTCATGTTCATATAATATCACAGCCTTGTGTTAGACGCATCCATGATTGCAAGATGCAAAGCCATAATTGAGAATTGATGCACCTGTTTCGCTATTGTACATGTCTCCTTGATTTAGTGATTAGTAGTCAGTGGAAGTGAATGTAACGTCTTGGGTTCAAGTCCCGAATCAAAGAATGTTTGGGGATTCCAGTCTAGAACTTTTCAGTAACAACTCGGAGGTGTAAAGTCTTTCATGCCTTGAACAATAGGTATAGTGAGCTGCAAAATCGCATACCTACCCATTTCAAAACTAAAATGGTATAAGCCGGTAATTGATGCCATCTAACGGAAATCGATACAAAAACTGTTAAGTAGTTTATTTATATTGTAATAGATGGCAGTGCACCACTATAAAATAAAAGAAGTAAAGGACAATGGACAAATTGGGCCTAATGACCAATACACATGAGATATTATTTTTGTGATAGGTCATAACACACAACTAACGAGAAAAATAATAAAAAAAATTAAATGTACCGGGTTCTTCTACAGCTACGTCGAAAAGTTTTATTTAATTATGTCAAATATTTTTCAATTATTAAATTTTTTCAATAGGAGTGAAAGAATATTACTTTAAAATATTACTAAAGTCACTAATTCTAACCACATAGAGCCACATGGGATTATAATAACACAATATACCTGTTACAAAAATAATAATAAGTGTATTTCGACTATTAGAGGGCGTAATAAAAGTTCTATGCGAGAGTGAATTGCAGACCGTTGCTTATTATATTGGCATTGTGTGTGATTAGTCCTCAAGCAAGATAACACGCGAATGCTAACGGGGCGCGTGAAAGAGAGAGAGAAACCTGTTGACCTTGGAAAAGCGCCCGCGCATAGCAGGTAAGTAAATCGTTTCGTTCGACTGCTTTATTCAGTGGTCAGTCGGTATTCTCCGCTTCTGACTGTGCAGTGCTCCTGTTATTCTTACTTTTAACGTATTTCTATTACGACGACCCTGCTTGTTTTTGGACTCTGGTGATATTCTTACATGAACTGACTTTGGCTACCTTTACGGACTTGAATTCTGTTCTTAAAAATGCAGGAAGAACGTTTGTGTGTTCTGTGTCCACGTTCTGTTCATAGACGTAGACAAAATCATGTTTTGCAAGCAAGCTTGTTACATACGTATCCTGCGCATGTTTCCTATATACAGGAAAACGCTATAAGACAGGTGAGTTTTATACCGTTTATTATTATTAATATCAGTTATTTAAATAATGTTTATCTAACGCATGTAAGTATATTTAATACATGTAAAGCGCAGGCTAGGTATACATAAAGTGCGATCCATACGAAATCTACAAGGTGTTTCAAAAAACCTAATTATATGTTACACAACCCGTGTTGCCGATTACGGTGATGTGTGGTGCCAGTTTCGAATAGTACCACGATCTCCAATCCCTCTCTATTAACTTCTCTATGAACCGTATGTTCCTCGGTGGGAACTCGTATAGGCTGCTTGCTTAGAATACCTTCTTAATCCTTTAGAAAGTGTGATAACAGGTAATCTAAGTTGTGAATTATTTTATTTGCAGGTATCATTCAACAGCACACAATCTGTCTGTCATCGTTGTTGGCAAAGAGTCGACCACAATGTTTTAAATCCAGTACAAAATCCAGTAGAACATGAACCAGAAGTTCCACCACCAGTACCAGTTCCAGTACCAGTTCCACCTTTGCAAAATTATGCACAGGGTTCCAATGATGGCGAACTTTATGTGCCTTCATATAAAAGAGCACCAAACACATCAAGCCACTGCATATTTGGCGCTTGTGGTAACGATAACCGCCGGCGTATACCGAAAACAATCAAGCTGTATATGATGACTACACATCAGTTGTATATTCCTCAACATGCACGAGTATGCAGGGAACATTTAGAAAGTAATATGTGGGGTGAATTGGAGAACCACTGCACAATTTCTCATAACTTTACAGCAGAACATTTCACAGACGTGTGTAACATCTTCACTGAAGGAATCATTACTAACAAGCAGTATGATTTCGAAACTATGGTCGGTCTCAATGACGACAGTCTTCATTTTTGGGTTGGACTCAATGGAAGTGAGTTTCACTGCATATTATTGCAAACACTATCGCTACGTGCATACAGCGATAATAGAACCATCCTCGGTCTTTACCTCGCTAAGCTACGGACTGGTGAGAGCAATGAAAGGCTTGCGAACCTATTTAAAATGTCTCGACGAACATTAGAGAGGAAGCTGGCGATTGCAAGGCAATGTTTGATTGATGAATATGTTCCTCAGCATCTAGGTATTGACCACATCACCAGAGAAGATGCACTACAAAGAAATCTGGCAATACCTAAATATCTCTTTGGAAATCATGAAAACACGAAGTTGATTGTGATTTGCGATGGAACATATGTTTATATTCAAAAAAGTTCCAACTTCTTATTCCAGAGACTGACTTATAGCTTGCATAAGTTTTCCAATTTATTGAAACCGTTCATAATTACAACTAGTGATGGATACATAATAGATATTTTGGGTCCATATGCTGCAACAACAAGTGATGCAACCATATTGAATTCCATTTTGGAAAACGAAGAACACTCGCTGCACGTATTTCTTGTCCCGAACGATGTGTTCATTTTAGATAGAGGATTCCGTGATGCCATCGAGAATCTTGGAATGTATGACTATGAAGGTCATATCCCTCCTACAAAAGATAGAAGTGCCACACAATTAACGACTACCCAAGCCAACAAGTCTCGACAAGTAACAATTTGTCGTTGGGAAATCGAAGTAGTCAACGGGCGTTTTAAGCGTGATTATAAACTTTTACGCCAGGAATATTTCAACAAAGCACTTTTGCACATGTTTGATGATTTTAAGGTGTGCTGAGCATTAATTAACCATTTTCATCCTGTAATCAGTGATAGTGAACGCTCTCCTGCGATAATAAACCGCATACAGGAAAGGGTACACACACCTAACATTTTGCAAGAATATGTAGAGCGAAAGCATCTTAACAGACAAAGGATTTCTTTCGTGAGAATAGAAGACAATCAAATAGAGGACTTTCCACATTTGACTGAGGAAGAAATAATCCTTTTCGCGCTGGGCACATATCAATTGAAACTGGCAAGGTCTTACTGCAGTGAACATTTACGGGATGGCGTTTACATAATTGAGGTTTATCGAGACGAGCATTTAGAAGATTTGACAGATTTTAATATCTTTCAAACAAATGTATTTTTGATTAGAATTCATATTCAATCACAACATGCGAGGGCGCGCGAGTATCGTGGCTACATATTAATTGACAGAGACCAAACTGGCATCAGCTCTATTTTACAATATTATTGTACTTGTTTGACCGGAAGTCGTACGCTGGGAAGCTGTGCGCACATTTTATCCGTAGTTTGGTATATGGGCTTAGCTAGATACGAAGGATTTAACCCTCTAGCCGCATTTTTAGATTCTGTTATTCTGGATATAGACTAATGTAAAGAAAAATAAACAAATGCGTAAAAGTAATCTTGTTGTTTCATCTATTGTATTTATTATTATACGTAGTTGTCGATGGATGTCGTAAGAGGCGTTTTAAATTGCAAAAATTGCAATCAACAGCATTTGGGAGTGGCTCCAGTGCTATTTTAGGGTAATATTATTTCATTCGTATTGAAAAACAATTATTAATTGCAAAATATTTAACATAAATAAATAAAACTTTTCGACGTGACTGTACAACAACCCGGTACATTTAATTCTTTTTTTATTTTTCTCGTTAGTTGTGTGTTATGACCTATCACAAAAATAATATCTCATGTGTATTGGTCAGCAGGCCCAACTCCCATAGTGTTTTGCCCATTGTCCTTTGTTAATAACTCAATTTTGATAAAGGAGACTGATAATTATACAGTATGAATCTTCATAAAGTACACATATGAAAATGAGTGAAACTAGACATCATTTTATCGGTAGGAAAAAAAGTCTAAACGAAATATTCTTCTATTTATATCTATGTTTCTACTTTATTTTACAGTAGTTCTGGGCCTTGTACCAAGAAAACCTTGTTACTTTTGAACCAGGTTCCAGGTTAATCGTGTTAAAACAAAAACAATAATAATAGTGATTTTGTAGGCAATACCAACGCTGTACTATTCACACCCAAAAAAATGACGGAGACATAAAAATAAAGAACATTTTACAGCAAAACTGATTTACGTTCAGTGTTTTTTTAAACATTGTTAAAATATTCAACAAAACTTTGCCATTGCCTCTAGTTATTATTAATCGACGTTAATTGGTATCTAATACAGATGTGATTTTTATGTTGTTTTAAAGCTTATTAGATACCAATTAACATCGATTAGTAATAAGTAGGGGCAATGAGGAAGTTTTGTTGAGATTTTTAACAATGTTTAAAAAAACACTATACGGAAATCAGTTTTGCTGTAAAATGTTCCTTATTTTTATGTCACCGGCATTTTTTGGGTGTGAATAGTATTATGTCGGTATTGCCTACAAATTCACTATTATTAATGTTTTTGTTTCAACACGATTAACCACCTGGTTCAAAAGTTACAAGGTTTTCTTGGTACAAGGTACATAACTACTACAAAAAAAAAAAATATTTTAGATTTCTTTTTTATTTTCATATGTGCACTTTGTGGAGACTCACACTGTATATTTGGAAGTTGGTCCAAGTGCTGCCCAACACTGACATATAGGGCATAATGTTTCTTAGACTAATACTTACTAGTCTGTAACCCGAAGCACATAAAAATCTATTCGAGGAGAATTTAGAAAAAAATATTTTCGTGCGGATTTTTAACTGAGCAAAAATCATAATTAACTGCTTAAGTGACGGCAAACCGACACGATCGGGGAGAGGTGAGGCGCAGGACCCACTGCTTAACGTACCTTCCGAAGCACGCGGCTGAAACACCGCTAACTTACTGACTCTGAGCTGTTATTGGGAATTAGAAAAACTAAATTACACTATTTGGCCCGACCCGGGATTGGAACCCAAGACCTCATGCACGGCATTCGCACTTACTACCGCTGCGCTACCGAAGCCTGCGCTAGCTATTTATCAAAAATCATCAACGTCGTCAAGAATAATTCTGTCGAGAAATAAATCAGGGCGCCTAACAACATCTTGGTGCCTAGCCCACTCTAAATACCAGACTACGCACATTGCATGGGCACAGCTGCCACTTGTTCTTTGTCCATTAGAAAGAACAGCAGCTCCTCGTCAATTAAAATATAGCTACTGTAGATTTTAGGGCACGTGTTTCTACTCTTTATATGCGCTATATAGCTTCGCGCCAGATTGATTTGGTGGGTTCCTACCGCGAAAAGAATCAACTCCTCCGGTTTTAACACAGAAAATACAGCAACATTATCCTCCAATACTGAAACATTTTGGAAGTTGTTCCTGCTTCGGTTTAGCCTTCTTTGATCTACATAATCTGCCAAGAGATGGGCAACATTCAGCTGCTCCCTGACTATATTAATGAATTCGAGAGCTGAGGGCTATCTATAATATCAACGTAGAAGGCATTTGTCAGAGCTGCAGCGATTCTGAATGATGAAACAGAAAAGCGCACGGTACACAACGGTTCACATCATGAGTGATGTTAGACTGCGCGAAGTGCGATGCAAAACAGCTGTGCGTGCGCAACGTATAGACGAACAACACGTGTGCGAGTGAGACAGACATAATCTGAATGCAGACAATTGCTTCTGTTTGTTGTAATTGTTTCAAAAATCAGAAAATAATGTAATAAAATCTTAAAAATAAGACTTGTAACTTCTCGGTAGACACACCCGTAGTAACACCCCGGCAGTGAATATATATATATTTTTTTATTTTTTATAATCTGTTCCTTTATGGAAAAGAAAAAAAACTACTTACTTACTTTAAGGGAAAAATTAAAGTATTCCCATTTCTGGGCAACACTTAAGCTAAAACCAGTCATTGAAATTAAACTACTATATACGGATTTTATCGCGTTGTTTATTTAACACTCTATTACATAATTTAGAAACTGTTACACTACTATACTATACTATAAAACTTTACTAATTTTAAGCTAATTAAATTATTAAAACTATCAAATCTATTTGTTTTTAAGTTTACACTTTCCCCGACGTTTCGGTTGCTTTTCAGCAGCCATGGTCACGGGGAGACTAAGATGGTAGTTGTCTCAATGTTCCAGTGTAGTTATTTCAAAGTACCCGAACATAATTTAGTTATTGGTGTTTCTATTTACGCAGAATGAGCTCAAAGTATCATGAAGTCTAGCTGTGGTTTGTTTCTTCTTGGGTTTGACTATTTGAAGTACTGGATCCCAAGCTGGTGGTACATTCCAACCATCTTCTCTATTGAAATTTGGATGTTTTTTGATCTTAATAGCCTCGCGAAGCATCCTTGGTAGGAATCGGTGTTCTTTAGCGAGAATCTGTGGTTTGTCAAATCTCAGGTAGTGGTTGGTCCCCTGTTGTACATGTTCACACACAGCAGACTTCAACGAGCGTTTGTGTTTAACGTCAGCTATGTGTTCTTTTATGCGGGTGCCTATGCTTCTCTTGGTTTGACCAATGTATGAGAGTCCGCAGTCACAATCTATTTTATAGACCCCTGCATCTTGTAAAGGTAATTGGCACTTGACGGATGGTAAAAATTGACTTATCTTCGTTGGCGGCTTGAAGTATGTGTTGATTGAAGCTCGCTTCAAGATGTAGCCAATCTTGTCAGTGACACCCCTTACATAAGGCAGTATAGCAGGCTGGCGCTCGACTGTGGCTGGCTTTTCTCGGGATCTGTGACAGCGGCGCGGCTGTTGGAGCTTGTTGTCTTGCAGTACTTGCTTGACATGTTGAAGCTCGGCGTCCAGGTGTTTCTTGTCACAGATCCCGTGGGCTCTCTGAAACAAAGACATTCCCACGGTAGCTAACTGTTTAGGATGGTGGTGAGTTGATTGAAGTGCCAATTACCTTTACAAGATGCAGGGGTCTATAAAATAGATTGTGACTGCGGACTCTCATACATTGGTCAAACCAAGAGAAGCATAGGCACACGCATAAAAGAACACATAGCTGACGTTAAACACAAACGCTCGTTGAAGTCTGCTGTGTGTGAACATGTACAACAGGGGACCAACCACTACCTGAGATTTGACAAACCACAGATTCTCGCTAAAGAACACCGATTCCTACCAAGGATGCTTCGCGAGGCTATTGAGATCAAAAAACATCCAAATTTCAATAGAGAAGATGGTTGGAATGTACCACCAGCTTGGGATCCAGTACTTCAAATAGTCAAACCCAAGAAGAAACAAACCACAGCTAGACTTCACGATACTTTGAGCTCATTCTGCGTAAATAGAAACACCAATAACTAAATTATGTTCGGGTACTTTGAAATAACTACACTGGAACATTGAGACAACTACCATCTTAGCCTCCCCGTGACCATGGCTGCTGAAAAGCAACTGAAACGTCGGGGAAAGTGTAAACGTAAAAACAAATAGATTTGATAGTTTTAATAATTTAATTAGCTTAAAATTAGTAAAGTTTAATAGTATAGTATAGTAGTGTAACAGTTTCTAAATTATGTAATAGAGTGTTAAATAAACAACGCGATAAAATCCGTATATAGTAGTTTAATTTCAATGAATAACATTCGCGTAAACAGAAGACAATATTATGTAAAACCAGTCAGTCTCCTTTACATTAAACTATTTTTTCAAAAAAAGAACACGTTTGAGGGTAAAACAAGAAGCAAAGAATTACAAAGGATTTTTTTTCTTTTTGCCCTTTGGGCAATGTGACTTGTAGCTGGCATGTTTTATTTTTCTTGCCGCCAAAACTGAAACCATGTGTTAGAAGACTGTATTCACAATATAACGTTGCTGCGAGTGACTCATCACTACATTATGAGGGGTATGGACGCGCGCGCGGGGAGGACAACACAGACCGTACGGCGCGAGCGCTCATCGAACATTCGAGAATAACCAACGCCATTGTGAACGCACGTCCAAATGTTACAGTTTGCAAATTTAAATATGTTATGGTAATATATCTAATAACCGTGAAGCAAGCAGTATTTTCTTTCAATGACCACAAAAGAAATCCTATCTTCAACATTTTTGGTGACTCCGACGTGATTCTAATATGCAAGAAAACAAGAAGATTACCTATCTCAATGTGGTGTAAATTGTGATTACCAGAGTGATAATACCGTTACATTTGTTCCAGTGTTGAGTTTGCGCATTGCATTTGATATTTCAGCTCATTATATAAGTACTTGTCATGTCATTGCATTGCATATAAGGCATTAAGTAAAATACATATTGCCGTTAACCTCACTTCTAAATTTAAATTACCCAAACATTGCATTAATTCTTACAAGATAACTATTTTATTATTAAAGTATTACACTTTTAAGCTTGCTTATAGCGTAAAGTTTCTTTTTTATAAGCTAACGAATGGATATATTGCCTACGCGTTTAATTTACCTACTTGTTTTTACATGCTTAGTGCTTATTTACAAAGTATTAACTTTTCGTTAAGAACATTCCAGAGAATACGGAGGGTTGATACTGCCAATATATGTGTGCTGCTTAATACGCATGAGGATTTAATTGTGTACAACTGTGCATATCAGCGTTTGGCCCACATTGCTTCCGCTTCAACTGCTGCTGCTAGCTGACTGCTTCGCAATAAGTACCAGACATATAATTTTAGTTGAATCTACAACCCAATTTTCTCGTTGTTTGTTCCTATTTGTTAAAATGGAAGAGGTATTAAAATCGTTAATCCATCAACGCGGCACTATCAAGGGGAGGCTTACTAAATATGAAAACTATTTAAATGTCATAAAAAAATCGACGTGAAGAGCATGCCTAGCTTACAAGTTTCCGAATTAGAATTTAAGCTTAAAAAATCGAATTATTATTTAATACTTTGATGAGGTTCAAACAAAAATTGAAAAGTTTACTCTATCATCGAAAATCGATGATGAGTTAAATGAACGTGATAAGGTTGAACATTATTTTTCTATTGTTATTTCGGTTGCGTAAGTGTAGGTGTGCGGTAATGAAATAGTTTCATGTTCAAAATTTAAAAGTGAATCAGAGTCGTCCAAGTCATGTGACAATGATGATAGTGCTGCGTCGAAGTCAAGGCATAATATTAAGCTGCCGACAATCAAGCTACCTATGTTCGATGGTAATTATTTGCGATGGCTGGAGCACCGTGATACTTGTGATTCTTTAATACATAATAATAATTCAATTCCAGCCATCAGCAAATTTCATTATTTAAGATCTTCGCTAGAGGGTGGTGCTTCTGTTGTAATAAAATCTATTGAATTTACGAGCGATAATTATCAGGTTGCTTGGGACTTACTAAATGAGAGATTCAACAATAAAAAATAATAGTAAATAATCATTTAAAATCATTATTTAATTTTGATCAAATTTCAAGAGAATCACACAGATCATTGCGTTATTTAATACATCATATTTCAAAAAATTTACGTGCTTTAAACACTTTTGATGAACCAACTGAACATTGGGACACATTAATTATTTTCATGATGGCTATGAAACTAGATGGCACCACAAGTCTGAAATGGGAAGAATACAAAGGCACAATTTTGCACACGATTAAGTTAGAAGACTTTTACCAATTTTTGCGCAATCGCGCCGATGTTCTCGAGACTGTACAAAGTAATACTAATACCAGTAACGCTAACAAAAGGCATCATACGTCACTTGTATCTTCATCAATTCAAATTCATAATAATAGCAATAATTGTGCCGTGTGTTAACAAGATCATCGCCTTTATGAGTGTCAACAATTTAACGCGATGACCCCTGAGTCGAGACTGAGCCTAGTAAACAAGCTTAGGTTTTGTAGTAACTGCTTACGTAGTGGCCATCATTCCTCACGTTGCGGTTTTGGACATTGTAGGATCTGTAACAGAAAACATAACACATTATTACACTTAAACAATTATAAAACTAGCTCTATACGTTCAGATACTACAAACACTCATCAACAAAACAACACAAATAATCAACAAATTACTTTGAAATCGCAAAATACCAACACTACTGTACAAAAGGATACTACTAATTCACATCAAAATACTAGTTTACAAAATACACAACTAAATACTAATACAGATATGCTAAAGGTTTTGAACACTACAAATACTTACTCACCCGATCCAGTGTCACTGTCTACGACATTGCCTGGCCAAGTACTACTAAGTACAGCATTGGTTGAAATAATTGATCCTATAACTAATAATACACACTTAGTCCGGGCACTGTTGGACAGTGGCAGCCAATCTTCATTCACTACTGAAAAAATAAAAAATATGTTAAATATTATTACAAATCCAAGTGCCGTATCAATCACAGGCATTAACAATGAGACAATGAAGGCGACACAAGTTTGCCATATTTTACTTAAATCAAGATACAATCTATTCAAAATCGGTGTTTCATGTGTAGTGTTACCCCACATTACAGGTAACATTCCTAGTATTTCAATAAACCCAGCACGATTAAATGTGCCACCTAATATTGTACTAGCTGACCCAACCTATTATCATCCCTCTGAAGTAGACATACTCCTTGGGGCAGATGTATTTTGGCAAATAATAGATGCTCACAATCAAATCAAATTAGGGCGAAACAATCCCATACTGAGAAAAACTAAATTTGGTTGGGTGGTAGGTGGACCAATGGGCGGGTGCCCTCCTATTAACAAAACTCATACTACACGCTGTAATTTCAGTCAAGAAATACGTGAAACGTTAGCAAAGTTTTGGGAAATCGAGGAGATTGCCATATCCACAAAAATATTAAGCACAGATGAGCAATTCTGTGAGACAATTTTCACACAAACAACACGTCTTGATGACGCACAGTTTTGTGTTAACATTCCATTAAAAGAAAACCCAGAAATTGCACTAGGTGATAGTTATGAAATAGCAAAAAGGTGGTTCCTCACTTTAGAGAAAAGACTATGTAAATCCCCCGAGCTTAAGAAATCGTACAACGAATTTATTGATGAGTATATGAGTTTAGGTCATTTAACAGAAATCAAACGTCCTGATTTTGCCAACTATATCCCTCACCACGCTGTTATTAAACAGCAGAGTGAAACAACAAAATTACGAGTGGTTTATGACGCGTCATGTAAAACTTCTTCTGGTAAGTCTTTTAATAAAATACAGGCGGTCGCACCTGTTGTGCAGGACGATTTGATTTCCATTCTTATTCGACATAGAAAAATGTACAGACAAGTTATGATACACCCTTCACAAAGACATCTTCAGTTAATACTTTGGAGGGATTAAGAATCAATGCCTCTCAAAATATTACAACTTAATACAGTCACATATGGGACTGCATCTGCACCATACCTAAGTACAAGATACTTGTTACAATTAGCAGAAGTATGCAACGATCTCACAGTCAGTGAGGTCATCAAACACAATTTTTATGTTGACGATTTATTGCTAACGGCACATTCTAAGCCTGAGTTACAAAATACTATTGCTGGAGTCACTCAAGAGCTAGCTAAAGCTGGTTTCCCATTGAGGAAGTTTAGGACAAACTGTCCTGAAATATTCAATAATCCTATGTTTTCTAAAGATAATCATGAATTTTCAAAACAATTGTCTATTTTAGGTTTGATTTGGTTGTTGAAATTAAACTACATAATATTACATTAATATACTTTTTGGGGCCCCCAAATCCCCCTTAAGCTCAAGGGGAAAATCTATAAGACCATAATAAGGCCTGCCGTCATGTATGGATCGTCATGTTGGGCTACAAGAGTGATGGATGAGAGACGTTTTCATGTAGCAGAGATGCGAATGTTAAGATGGATGTGTGGTGTAACCAGGATGGATAAAGTAAGGAATACTTATATTAGAGGAAGTTTGAAAGTGGCACCTGTGACGGAAAAATTGAGGAGTGAACGTTTGTCATGGTATGGACACGTGATGAGAAGAGATGAAAGAAATGTTGTTAGGAGAGCTCTGAGTATGGAGGTGCAAGGATTATCTAGTAGAGGAAGACCCAAGAAAAGATGAATGGACTGCATAAAAGATGATATGGCCAGGAAGGGTGTGAGTGCTGAGATGACGAGCGATAGAGGTTTATGGAAGAGAGAGACATATTGCGCCGACCGCAAATATTTTGGGATGAGGGCAGGAGGATATAATGTCCGTATTTATACAAAAAGGAACCACCCAGCAAACACACACTTCTAGAGATATCAAAGGATTTACATAAACAAGTGCAGGTCTGTTAGATGAAGTAAATTTACTATTTTTATTTAAATTTATTGATAAATTACTTATTTAAATATGTGTATACATATAAATTTGCTCTAAATACTCGTAAAATTGTCGGGATAATTAAGAAAATGTGCATGTGGTTCGTTTTAACGTTTACTAATTGATGATAGGTTTTCTCTTATACAAAAAAGAACCACAACCCAGGGAATTATTGCTAAAAATGAAACTATGTATTTACAGTATTGTAATAAACTTAATATTGTCTTCTGTTTACGCGAATGTTATTCATTGAAATTAAACTACTATATACGGATTTTATCGCGTTGTTTATTTATCACTGTATTACAAAATTTTGAAAATATTACTCTACTACTACTATTGATTTTATTTGACTAATTTATAAGCTAATAAAATTATTTAAACTATTAAATCTATTTATTTTTGGTTTACACTTTCCCCGACGTTTCGGGTGCTTTTCAGCAGCCATGGTCACGGGGAGACTAAGATGGTAGTTGTCTCAATGTTCCAGTGTAGTTATTTCAAAGTACCTGAACATAATTTAATTATTGGTGTTTCTATTTACGCAGAATGAGCTCAAAGTATCATGAAGTCTAGCTGTGGTTTGTTTCTTCTTGGGTTTGACTATTTGAAGTACTGGATCCCAAGCTGGTGGTACAGTCAGTGACACCCCTTACATAAGGCAGTATAGCAGGCTGGCGCTCGACTGTGGCTGGCTTTTCTCGGGATCTGTGACAGCGGCGCGGCTGTTGGAGCTTGTTGTCGTGTAGTACTTGCTTGACATGTTGAAGTTAGGCGTCCAGGTGTTTCTTGTCACAGATCCCGTGGGCTCTCTGAAACAAAGACATTCCCACGGTAGCTAACTGTTTAGGATGGTGTTGAGATTCACCGTTCAAGTACCTATTTGTATGGGTCTTTTTTCTATACACAGTGTGGCTCAAAGTATGATCAGGATTCCTGATGACAAGTACATCTAAGAATGCTAATGAATTATTTGCCTCTAATTCCATAGTAAATTGGATGTTGTTATTAATGGAATTAAGATGTTTTAGGAATACACTAATACTATCTGTTGGTAATATTGTAAAAGTATCATCTACAAACCTCTTCTAAATCCTGGGTGTGATGGGGGCAGTCTGTAAAGCTGGAGCCTCGAAGTGCTCCATATATATGTCGGCAACAACAGGCGATACTGGCCTGCCAGAGATACCTTACAATTTTCCACTGATGTCAAAATACTTAAAATTGCAACCAAGCGAGCTATACTTTCTTCCTCGTCTCAAATATTTGATCCTTTAGGGCTTCTATCCGCATCAATCATTATTCCAAAAATACTGCTACAGAAACTTTTGCTTACCAAGTTAGACTGGGATGAACCAGTGCTAGAGCAGATAGAAAAGGATTGGAATCAATTCGCTAGCAACATTAATTATCTTTCTCGAATAACAGTACCTAGACAAACATGTCTAGGTACTGTACGGGTGAATTTAAAGTAACAACTTTAAATTCACCCGTTGTAGTTGAACTCCATTGTTTTACTGATGCATCACAAAATGCTTATGCTGCGTGTTTATATGTAAAATCAATTGATGCTTCGGATGCTCAGAAAATTTATTTACTATGTGCAAAAACCAAGGTAGCGCTCATAAAGCCTACCACGATACCAAGGTTAGAATTGTGTGCTGCATTGTTGGGTGCTCGATTACATTCAAAGGTAATACAGTCTTTTCATACTATGATTACAAAATCAACATTTTGGAGTGACTTAAAGGTAGTTTTGGGATGGATTAAAACCCAACCAAAGACATTGAAGGCTTTTGTATGCAATAGGGTACAAGGAATACGCGATTTAACTATGCAAAATACATGGCGATATGTACCAACAGACAGTAATCTGGCAGACTTGGGTTCAAGAGGAGTGCAACCACAAAACCTGTAAGGCGCTATCTTGTGGTGGTCCGTCCGGACCTCAGTTTTTGCTACAAGACAAAGATCAGTGGCCTTCAAACGATTTCCCTGATGTAGTCCTTCCTAAAATAAAAACAAATTTTAGTAAAACAAATGAACATATTATTATATTTAATAAATATTCGAATCTAAATAAATTACGAAGGATTTGTGCATACGTATTAAGATTTCTTAAAAATATAAAATCAAAAACAAATAAAGTAAAAGATTTACTTACCGCGGATGAGCTACATAATTCACTAATTACATTGGCAAAGTTAACTCAGATGGAGTCATTTTCTTTAGAAATTGACACGCTAGCACAAAATAAATCTTTACCTTCTAAGTCACACATTTTGTCTCTTAACCCGTTCTTGGATAGCCAAGGTGTATTGCGAGTGAGTGGGCGTATCAAGTGTGCTACTCAATACACTTATGACAAATATTTCCAATAGTGATAGATTCAAAACACATATTTACAAAATTGTTATTCAATAGACAACATGTCCGCTTACTTCATTGTGGTCCACAACAATTATTAAGTTCAATCCGTGAGCAATTTTGGCCAATAGGTGGGCGTATACTTGCCAGAAAAACTGTCAATAACTACGTCACTTGTGTTAGAATGCGAGGCAAGACAATACAACCCATAATGGGCAATCTGCCTCAATCTCGCGTTACACCTGCGTCTCCATTTGAGACTTGTGGTGTCGATTTTGCGGGGCCTTTCTGTATTTCTAGCCGAAAGGGCCGCGGTGCAAGAACTTCGAAGTGCTATCTAAGTGTATTTGTGTGTTTTCTACAAAATCTCTCCATTTGGAAGTTGTGAGCGACCTCAGCACGAACGCATTTATCTCTTGCTTGCGAAGATTTGTGTCAAGGCGAGGTCTGCCTAAAACTATTTATTGCGACACCGGCACCAATTTTGTAGGGGCAAACAATGAGTTAAAACGTATGCTAAAATCTTGTCGTGAGCCGGTCAGTGAGCTGGCTGCTAGTGAAGGCATAGATTTTCGATTCAGCCCTGCGTATTTTCCTAATTTTGGTGGACTTTTTGAGGCGGGTGTTAAATCAGCAAAACACCACTTGAAAAGAATCATAAGTAATTCAAGTGTAACGTTTGAAGAATTGACAACACTTTTTTGCCAAATTGACGCTATACTAAATTCACGCCCCCTTACAGCATTATCAGCCGACTCTTCTGATATCTTACCACTCACGCCTGGTCACTTTTTAATCGGTCGTCCTCTGACTTCACTACCATCACCCACGACGGAGAAGATCTCACTAAACCGTTACCAGCACTTTGAAAGACTACGTCAATCCTTTTGGGACCGGTGGTCAAAGGACTAATATATAAGGATAAGGTGGTCAAATGGCGTACACGAGGCTGTGAGATCAAGGTTAAAGACCTTGTCATCATTCAAGATGTGCATCTTCAACCAATGAAGTGGTAATTGGGTCGCATTGAAAAAATGTACCCTGGATCTGACGGCGAATGCAGAGTTGTAGACGTTCGGACTAGGAAGGGCATATTAAGAAGAGCAGTCTCCAGATTACGTCCTCTTCTACCTGAAGAATCATCGGCTTGAAAGCGACGCTTTCAAGGGGCCGAAGGATGTTCACAATATAACGTTGCTGCAAGTGACACATCACTACATTATGAGGGGTATGGACGCGCGCGGGGAGGACAACACAGACCGTACGGCGCGAGCACTTATCGAACATTCGAGAATAACCGACGCCATTGTGAACGCACATCTAAATGTTACAGTTTGCAAATTTAAATATGTTATGGTAATATATCTAATAACCGTGAAGCAAGCAGTATTTTCTTTCAATAACCACAGAAGAAATCCTATCTTCAACAACTGTATGAGAAATCAATAGCAAAAAGAACTAGGTCTGCCAATCGTATCCGAACCAAGCTAAAGAATGTTTAGTAGATTGCTATTGTCCTTTTATCAGGCGTTATTTTTCTTAAATAAAAATATTCCGTGTGTGTGATATTTTAAGTCTTCCATAGTTATATACTACTCGGCAACTGTAATGAGTCATTCCGTATCGCCCGCTTCCGGGTATGTCGCCGGGCACGGTAAGGGGGCGCCTGGCGGCGGCAGGCGGAGGCCAAGTGACTTGTTTTAGTTGTCGTGGGTAGTTTTATTTAATAATTAATAGTAAAATAATTAATAATTAAGTAGGTTGTTTTATTGTTGGTTTTGTATTAGGTACTAAAACACCATTGTGTCTAATAATACATTAATTCCTTACCGAGCTCTGTTTTCCGATAACTAAAACTGTAGCCAAGCGTAAAATTTCGAATCATACGAATTGAGCGAGCACTGTCAACAGGCGCCGCGTATTCTTAGAAATCCTCACGCGCCGCTCGCTGCACACTATGAAAGAAAATAGGTAGTATGTCGATGTCTCTCTCTATCCCACGCTTGCTGGCCTCTTTGTTTGTGGTGCTGGCTGGCTCACTCACCTCTCTGTCTTTGGATTGTGTGCGTTGTTTCTGTGTACGTTAGTGATTTTATACCACAACTTAGCTTTGATACATTGCATACCTTTTCTGCTTTTTTGACTTGAAAAAGAAAACTGAAGTCCTCCAGCTCAATTCCTGGATTTTATTATTAGACATGATGTGGGAAGACAGACGAGTAGTAATGATGATTTATTAAGTTGATCTACAAGAATTTTGTAGTATAAATAATAATAATTGTCCTAAGATTTTTGTAAAACCTAATTATTTAATAAATCATTTTGGTTTCAGTTTTATGTTTGTATTATTTCTTATTTAAAAGAATATTCCAAAGTACATTTTTTAGAAAAATAGCCCAGTAGACCTAACAAAATAATATAACAGTAACAGCCAAACCAGTAAGTATTTTATCAATAGAAACCTCAAATATCACGTATGATTGTATTTTCATACAAAATTAGGTAACGCCTGACAAAAATATCATAGCAATATGTCTTACTACTTCCCTATGTATCTTCGTTCGGTTACGGTTAATATTAAATTAACGGTTCTTTTTGATATTAATGCCTCGTTTTATTCTCTAACATAATAATCTAGGTTTCATTTCTGGCGGCAGAAAAAAGGTAAATCATGCCAAAAGTTTGCATTGTCCTTTATAGTACCTAGATAGTTTATTTTATAGATACTTTCGATGACTCGCTATTCTGTTCGTACGCAAACATTATTCTGTCTCTGGGTTCGAGTGCCTTTTCGGTTGAGATTATAATTTCTTATAAATTTCGCCTGTTTGCTAAAATATGTACGCGTTGCAATATTTATAAAGCAACGCCATCTAGTTTATTCATATTCATTCTAATTCGAGTGTTCATAGGATTTTGGACCTTAAGGTATTCATGCAGTATTCATGCAGTATAAGGTGACTGTACAACTGGTCCTGTGACTGATTTCACAAAAGTCGTGTCGGATGGTGTCCTATTGCACAAAATGCCTTAGTGTCTGGTACACTTATTTGTAATTTATTAGGGCCATCAGTGGTTTACAATTATTGACATACAATATTCGTTGCTAGGTTTCGTTAGCATGTATAACCTTGTGCTTATACACTATGATATCGCCTGTATCTCTATTAAGATTGGGCACTGTGATCGAAATGCAATTATACTATTGCTGTGGTTTTCTATAGAAACGCAAAGACATTATTTATATAAACACCCACATTTTAGGTTATAAAGGGAGTGAACCTATGGCCGTGTGCTGAGCACATATTCACTGAGACTTTTAATGGTAAAAACCTAACAGCACTTTGTTTGACCTGTTAATCTAACTCGAGACATAACTGTAAGTAAACTTTTACCAAATAAATAATGTACAGAAAAACAAAAACAACTTTTATTTACTAGTTAACCACAAAAATAGTACTTTCGCTTATTTTAAATTCACCTTTCTCTCATTCTTACTATGCTTGAGGTTTTAGCATAGTGAGATACGATTGACACGGAAAGAGCGCTGTTCGCTTTAACGGAGAAGTTAGAACAACTTAGAAGAACACCATGAGGAATCATGCTCGCATGTCAGTTCTACATAACAGTCTCAAGGGTGTATGTAGTCTGCCAACCCACACTGAGTCAGCGTGGAGAACTTTTTTAATAACAAAGTTCTACGGTATTTGACAAAGTACAGTTTCTTACGTACTCTACCTACCCACATTAAATCTGCGTGGACGATTACCAATTTTAATTATAAAATCCTATTGTATTTGTCAAAGTATACATTGAAATTAAACACTTTATACGGATTTTATCGCGTTGTTTATTTTACTTTAAACACTGTTATTACATAATTTTGAAAACTCTAACACTACTATTATTGAATTTTACTACTATTTAAGCTATATATTTTCTAATTAAAACTATTTGTATTTAAGTTTACACTTTGCCCCGACGTTTCGGTTGCTTTACAGCAGCCATGTTCACGGGGAGACTAAGATGGTAGTTGTCCCAACGTTCTGAAGTGTAGCTAGTTATTTTATTTTGTTCGGGTACTTTAAAATAACTAGCTACACTTCAGAACGTTGGGACAACTACCATCTTAGTCTCCCCGTTAATTTAGTTAGTTAGTTGTATAAAGTGTTTAATTTCAATGTATAACATTCGCGTAAACTTAAGACAATATTATGTCAAAGTATAGTTTTCTGTTTGTTTATCGCTAATAGGTCCATTAATAAGCAGCGTGTTTAGTGGTATTTACTGAATGTAGTGTCCGAATTCATAAGGAATGCCGGTCAGAAATTATCACACCGAGTACAAAAAAAAGGTACACATTTGATTGTGACTGTGTTAATTCTATTTATATAATATTTAATAGCTGTCGCACGAACTTGATTTGCTCGCCGAACTATAGCTTTTTCCAAATGAGTTCTTACAACTTTTTTGACATTCCCTTTTAAGATCTTTTTTAGATCGGGATGTACATTTCAATCTTCGGCAGACATTTTTGTATGCATTGTTGCACGCCTTTCGACACTTTTTAAACGCTTTTTTACCCATACATGTTTCCCAACTTTTTCTCGACTCACTATTCTTTCTAAGTGCATCCTTAAATGTGTCGCGTTCATCGTAATCATCCTTATTTTGAAGATCCTCGACACTCTCGGCAAAGTGAAGTGCTGTTTTTGAAATATCGTCATCACTTTGGTCTCGTTCATGTTTATCACTGAGCTTACCGTGTTTGACAAGTTTAATTGTGCCACCAGGAATATCTTTAACTTTATCAGCATACACATGTCTGCCCTGTCTAAGTTTATCGTGTTTGTTGTTTAATCCTTTTTGTATATTTGGATGGCTTTTTACTGGACGTATAGGTGGAAGGTGGTCGTGAACACTTTTGTGAATATCTTGCTTATTACTCAATGCACCATGTAATGGTGCAAAACCTTTGTTTGGTTCCGTTGATCCGTCTTTCACGCTAAGTTTAATAAGCTTTTCGTCATTATTAATCAATGATAAAGAATAGTCGTTATTAAAATTGCGATTCATTTGTTTATTTTTGAGTAAATTTTCATTATCAACCATAGCAAATCCTGTTATTGAAATCTCTTTAGGTGGATTAGAATGATCAAACATATTATTAAAATTTTGAGGACTTTTGTTCATTTCTATTTCTGGTACTACAGAGTCTAATTGTGGTACAAGTTGATTAGGTATACTCTTAAGTTTATCATGTTTCTCAGTTGAAGGTATTCCTGTTGTTTCATAATTTTTATATGATTCGGTATATCTCTTTAAATTATTATGTTTATGGTATGATGCTGATTCTGTAATTGAAAAATCTTTATCTGGTTCTGAATATCTTTTTTGTTTATCTTGACTCTCAAACGTTTCTAATTCATAATTTTTATATGATTCGGTATATCTCTTTAAATTATTATGTTTATCGTATGATGCTGATCCTGTAACTAAAAAATCTTTATCTGGTTCTGAATATCTCTTTTGTTTATCTTGTCTCTCAAACGTTTCTAATCTAGTAGCTTGAAAATCTTTAGTTGATTCAAAATACCTCTTAGGTATATCTTTATCATCCAATAGAAGTCTTGTTGTTCCTAAACCTCTATCTGGTTCAGAATATCTTACAGGTTGATCCCGTTTCCCATTTAACGATAATACAGTTTCTGGCAAATCTCTTTTGCTTTCAGGATGAAACTGTTTGTCTTTAACATGTTTATAGTTCGTTTCAGGTTCGGTAGTCACTTTATATTGTTCATATACATTCGAAAATTGATCGTAATTGCCACTATTCTTTGTGTTTGTTTCTATAAAGTGGATTTCAGTGTGTGCATGTTTGTTATCTATTCGAAGGCTAGACTTGACTTTACGGTTGTGTGGTTCAGGAAGCTTTTGCTTTTTCATTTTCCGAAGAAATTTAATATTGTGTTTTTCCAATGACTTTTCATCAACGTCAACTAGAATTGGCTCAATATTTTTAAATATTTTTCTTTTTGTCACAGGTTCAAAGTCAACTATACCTCTAGTTATCTTGAAATTAGCGGTTGTTTTATATTCATTAGATATTGAGTCATGCTCAGAAGAAATTATTTCTTCATCCACTCTTTGATGATTAAGAGGAATAATATTAAACCCTGTGTTATAATTATCATGTGTGATGGGATTTCTATATGGATTAATACCATACTGTGGATTACCTATTTTAAATCCTCCTTGTCTTCTAGCTGGGTATCTATTTCCTTCAGAAATATATTCGTTAGTCGGATCATTTTCAGCGTTTAACTGGAACACATCTCTATACATAACAGGTATTCTAAACTTATCCGTTTCATGATTACGTCTCGAATGTTTAAAACGATTTCGTTGACGATTCAGCTTCGCTATATTTTTTTCTTGTGTGTAATACCATTTACGTGTTTCAGGGTTTCTGTATTGATCTACGTTATCATAATATGGATCAACCGAGTCCATAAATGGTATATTTCTTCTCGATGGTTTTGATTGATTCTGAAAAGAGAGCGTACCTAAGTAAGTGTGGTAGTTGAGGTAAATGTATGAAGGAGGTGATTTAGTGATGTGCGTGTTTTTATTTGTTTAAATAATGTTTATTGTATATTGTGTTTTGTAATTGTTTTATATATTTATATCAGTTTTGCTGTACATCTAATGGTCTTACAACTGTCTTTTATAGCTTTGTTAATTATTTATAGGCTATTTGGAAAGATACATTACAGTAGATCGTTATATTTCAGACGTTTTTGTATCCTTGGTTATATTTTTTTATGAAATCGTCATAGAGCAGCCCTTTTAAGTAATTTATCAGTTAAAATAAAACATCATTATAAGGAATAGGTTAAATAAAAACATAAAATAGTTACACAAGTGCGTTTATCACAATACATAATTTCAACTTACATTTGAAACGATAAATATCAACAAATTTCGATTATTGTGGCCTTCATTAGCACGATTGCGTAGATCACCAGAGGATCTTAACACTTCCCTAACTGGTCCATAATCTTGTAGATTATTCATTTTTTTAATAACACTGATTCTCTGTTCATTCAGTTTGACCAGAGAGCCGAGTAAGTTGGCGAAATCAATCCTCGATTCGTCGTTATTGAATACTCTTACTTTTTCATCTTCTGCATAGCCTGTTCGAATTGAAACATGGTCATAGCTAATCCTAATTAACTTATTATCTTATATTAGCAAGTAAGGATACATACTTACACTACATATTACTGTAGCAAGGTATACATAGACAATAATCCTTCGAGGCATTGTAACATGGACTCCAAAGTTACGACTATAAAATTTATAGCCATTTTTCCATTTTCACAATATCGTTTCAAAATAACGACTTTCCTTGGAGATTTGATTGGCTTTTATAATATATAAACATAAAACAGCTCGCAGAAGTAATGGATAAAGTAATTGAATCTAGCCAGCTTTGGTTTGCTTACTTTAATTTTAATTCTGATATTTGTATTCACTCTTGACTGTGTATTTAATTAGTCGTTGGAAAAGTTACAAAAACTAAAATTCTTAAAAAGAATATATATATGTATATATTTATGTGTCAAAACTCAAACCTATATTTTCAGTATAGTTAAGTTATTGCGGTTATCTTTGGTTGTGTTACAAAACTATATATCGGATTTGATATGCAAGATTAAAGATTCATCATTGGTGTCTTTTTGTTAATGACTTATAGAAAACGGCACTTTATAATTCTGAAAATAAGTAGTTGTTACAGGTTTTTAAACACAAAGTACGAGTAAGTACACTTATATTTTGAGACAAGTGCCAATAAAAAAGTAATCATTTGAAATATAGGGTACGCGTAGCGTTTAGCCAACACTTAGGATCTTGTCAGTAATGCAGCTCAATTACACAAAATCTTGAATCTGAATTAAGACTAGATGCTTAGCAAAATGTATATCATAAACATACAAAGCAAAACAAAGATTTATTTAAAAAATAGCGTCTTTTCTTTGGAATATACATTATATGTCTTTCGGTTCAAATAGCCTTTTGCAATTTCTCATACAGTCTTTAGCAGCTTTGTCGACAAGTTCCGCGGTACAGTACACAACAGAATGGCAGGTCTCTTCAAAATTATGTACACAGGCTAGAGTGCACTTGTGGAACGCGTGATTGGAGCAAGTATCTTTAATCTCTGGTGTGGGCTGGCCGCCACTTTCGGCGTATAACTGATCGCACTTCTTCTTAAAGCTGGCACTGTCGTCCATTCTTCTCGTTTTGGTAGGATCCTGAAAGGTAAAATTAATAAAATATCTTATATTGAACTCAATTTCGACAGTTGCTTTGGCGATTAATTAGAACATGAAAATAATCATCTTTAGGTTATATGAATGCTAATATGTAAGCATATCTATCGATAATAGTATTTTCTGCCAAAAAAAAACGAGATCGGAGAATGTGACTGTCAATTGCTGTAATGCCAGACATATTAGTAAAATAATTGTGCCTGGGCGGCGTTTGGCTGCTGCAGCTAATCTACTTAATATCAACAGCGGGATACGGGCCATTAGTCTTTGAAGAAATAGGATTACTTTTTAATAAAATCCGTATATTATAAATGTAAAGTTTGCAGATATTTTTGGAAGCTTTTGATGCTACCACGCTTAAATCGTTGCTGGATTGACATCGTGGATTTAGGTGGAACTTGGAACACAGATGGACAATGCCTCAGACTAGCACATATGACTTTATCTAGTTCTTTTTTCCCAGTATCTTCTACTCTTTCTTCTCCATCCGCAATATGTCATCAGTAATAATGTCTATAATCTTATTTCTAACTGGCTCATGAATAGACTAGAATAATGATATAGGATGCACTTAAAAATAACTATTTAAATGAACATACGTAGAAAAGTAAATCCCATTTGAAAAAGGTAGAAGTAGAAGGCTACAATTACACACATTAAACACTATACGTAACTTTAATCCTACACTTGCCTCGGTAGGTCCATCCCTTTAAATTAACGTTAGACCTCGTGGAAGTTTTCCAACGGGCCGCGTATTATCCTAACCCAAAATATTAGAAAAGTTAATTCGAAGAGATAATAATAACTTACTTCAAGATTTAAAATTACTCGTGTGTCAGGTGTTTCAACAGAATCATAATAATCGTCGAACTTCAATCTGTTCTTGGTGAGCATGTAGTCCTGTAAGTTGGCTATTTTTCTGATGGCATCGACACGTTCCTCGTTCACTCTGACAATAGTCTTGAGGAGGTTGGCGAAGCTGCTCATGGCTTGCACACCGTTGTTGTTAGTCCTCACTGATCCTTTGACACTAAAAGAAGCCTGGAAATGAAATATAATTAAATTAAATAAAGTATATATTTACATTCTGTAGTGACAGATTCGATAGGCTTTCGTGTAGGCAGAGTGTAAGCAAGCACACGACCCACTTAATGTAAATATTTTATTTTACACTTATCAATCCGAAAGACGCTGTTATGACCGAACGCCGATTTATTTTTTTAAATCCTTGTGCCTGATCGCGACCCCACCTACCGGTTTAAATTGTGAACTAATCAAGAAATTCCATCCAAATCGGTTTGTGAATCGTCGTTGGGTATATTTCAGTGACATACACACGTATGTATAAAAGAATTATATAAAAAGAAAATAGCCAGAATATTATATAGCTAGTCTGGACTGCCTATACAATAAAATAATACCTATAGATATGCCGCGATATCTATACTAATATTATAAAAGACTTAATACTGTTTATTTTTATTGATCTACTTGTTCATCATATTTACAAAGTGCTTATGCTGTTTATAATCAACAGGAATCAGTAACAATACGCATGTCATGCAATATAACAGAGCTATACCTGCTGTAGATACTATACCTACATAAATGCCAAAACTTATCTTATAATTTTATAAGTTCCAAACGTGCTCAAAATTTGTTGAAATACAGACTACACGTTGGCACGTTGTGTACATATAATATTATGAAAATAATTAAATAGGTACTTGTAAAATTGAGTGTCATATCTACTTACCACGCGAATAAAGCTGGCAGCTAGCAAAATAACTAAGTATAAAGTTATAAATGTGTAATAAATAATAATCTATACTAATATTATAAATAGGAAATATATAATAGATTTGATCTTTGTTTTATTTGTAATGACTTATATCAAACTAATCGCCCATTTTAAAAATGAATTCACTATTGGAAAGCTTCATTTTATTAAAAAATTCGCTCAAAAAGTGCTCAACGCGCTTAAAGAAGTTTTCACTTCAAAAAGTACCTGCTATTACTAAAATAACCTAACCTACTTTTACGAGAGGTCAAGCTGTGAAAATGTACAAAATCATAAATGCTTCTAAATTGAACAGGTACTTATATAGAATTCCAGTTTCTTGAATTATTTTATGGATTCGTTGGATTTCTCCAATCGTGGCATGCTGTCTACCTGGGGTTGGTAATTTTTCTCATCGCAATCTGTGTGTGTTATGTTATGTCTACCTATATAGGTACTAGTAATTAATTTTGATTAGTCAACTAATGAACAATGCACGGATGACGTAGTCATTAAGTGATCGACTCGCCACTGCTACTGCTCTGCGTGTTGTAGGTTCGATCCCACAAGGGACAAACATTTGTGTGACCGCATAGCTGTTCCGAGTTTAGTTGTTCTTTGTATCCCTTGTTTGAATACAAAGGGGACTTTATATTCAAACAACGGATATAGAAATATTTCCTGTGTCGCAAGGGGAATTATTCCAAAATTAAATTATTAAATTATTGTAAAACACAGGAATTATTCCTAATGTACATGTCTTTTTAAAATTAAGGTAGAATACTTTTTGTTCAAAAAGATTAACACGTTGTTGGATAGTAACGCCTATAGGCGTCAAGCTGATCAAAATGATACGACAGTACGCCTGTCGACGTCCAAGTTTTTACCTTTACAATATCAGTAGGTACGCCCGAAGAGGTTTTTTTTTATACTATTAGACGGAGCGGCATTTTATACTGTCGCTAAAGGTACAATTAAAATCTGCGTACTGGCACGTCCGCAATGTTCACAAACTCATTCAAAGAAATTATATTATGCGATAACCTAAGAAAAATATGGAACCAACATTAAGTGAAACGAAAACAACAGAACACGAAAGCGATTTTTGTTTAAGATGTCTTTTAAAGTTCTGTAAAACAATTTGTAGGTAATTCATAGAATTATGAATATTGACTGGACGTTAAAAAGGTACCTATTTAATTGAGTAGATAGATATGTACCTAAGTATGAGAGACTCGTAACCCAACTCGTAAATCAATACATTACACTGCCTACCTATAGTAGGTATAAATTATGTTAAATAATGAATGCGAAACGAATATAAACGATATCTACACATTTTCTATAATACACTTTTGATTTGAGATCTTTTAAGTTAATCACATAAAGAAACATAAAAAGACTAAAGAATAAGCTGCCTAATAATAATACCTACTGTTTCTTTACTAACAGTTTACTAGCGTAGGTAATATTTGTAAAATCTTACTGCTTCGTTGCTAGAACTGTGCACTACGTAGAATCTAGAAACATAGGTACCTATATATACCATAGCTGGCAACATGTGGTAGGTTAATGCACCTATGTTACTCTATGTATACCTATATGCAACAACGTAAGCTCCGCTTAAACCTGAATAAACCATTTTCACTAAGACGACAAAAAAACTGAAAGCTCCAGAATAATTGTCATGCAAACTCCATTCTTTTTTTGTGTCAAGATAACAATACAAAATGCCTTACCTTAGTGCTATGCAGGATCATAACATAAAAAACTAAATGAATAATTCTCATTTCAAAACATTTAAATCATTATTCGTCCCAAAGGCTCACTTTCATAGTGTATACAAAGTGGTCGGCGCAGGCGCAGGCGCCGCAACCCATTATCTCGATCTTGATTGAACATTAGTGGTACATGTCCACAAGTCTTGAAACATGTTATATAGTAATGGGAATTTAGTTTTCTATGTTAGATACGACCTTTTTACGTTCAATAGGCTTTAAAACGGTTGAAATAGTTTAGTTTTTATTTTATGAGGTTTTTGATACTAAATAGTGAGAAATAATCTGTATTTCTTGTTGTATATACACTGAAGTTTTAGAAACGAAGACTGTTAATGCTTCTGGTTAATTTTTTTAGGTTGTACCTCAGCTGTTATGAATGTAAACGTTTGGGCGTAACGTTATTTTCAGCTGGGCAGTGCTTTTGTACCTATTTTTATCAAAATCTCGCCAAATTACTTTGATAAAATCATTTAAAAACCGATAGTTATATACGTACCTATCATATATATATTACCTAAATCTTTATCAAATTTCACTAGAAGCAATAAAAAAGCTACACATCTTTACTTCAAAAAGCCTCAAAAATGAAAATTTGATTGTTTACTTTTGATTTTTTCCAGACTGATAATAATTTGTCCCATGGAAGCTAGAGAAATTCCAATGAACTATATACAACTCAAGAAAAATTTGAACATCGCTTTCTATACCTACATTTTAAATTATATTTTAAAAGTGCTTTAAGCGGACTCATCTATGAACTAGTTAATCTTAACTAATATAATACATGCGACTGTGATTTTGTTTGATAGCCTTTCGCGCTTTAACTACTTCGTCGCTTCACTCACTCGGGAATCGTCCTTTTTTATGAAAGATACCTATCCTATGTCATTTTCTGTATCCTAGACAAGATGTATGCGAAATGTATAATATTATTAGATTTTGCCCCCCTGCACCCCTGACAACGTGTATGTATAAAAAATTTCATTTTGATCGCTTGAGTAGTTAAAAGCTTTAAAGCGTAGTAAAGAAACGCACATGGATATTTATAATATTAAGTTAGGATATAAGTAAGGAATTGTTTATTCTACCTACCCTGTGAGTAGCTATATAGGTAGGTAGTTTCAATTAAATACCTAATTAACAATTTAAAATTATAAGCCTGTAAATATGTTCAATTAATTACTTGCTGTAGGTAAGTATAATTCAGTAAGTAGCTAATTAAGGAATTACTAATGCGTTTTATGAAAGTGGTCGGTATGACGAATCCATATCTACTGATTAGCGATAGGATTGCTAGGTACCTACTTAGCAACAAAGAAAACCAACTTAGTTGAATTAATATAATGGAGCTAGATTAAATGTTCTTTTTTTAAAGGCTTCACCCGCATTAGGATTGGTTCCTGTGTCGCGGGGGTTTTATAAACATTCAAAGCACAGACACAAAGAACATCCAGAATCGGAACAACCATTTGTGGATCTGATAAATCTTTGTCCCGTGTGGGGTTCGAACCCACAACATTCGGCGCAATGGCAGTGGCGATGAAAAAAAACAAGAAGCGCGGTCGGTTGGCACACAACCAGCGATGTTTCTGTTGAGTGTATGCAAACGGGCCTTCTGAATAAGGACTAATTTAGAAGAAACGAAATTAAATACAAGCCGTAGGACGGAATATTCCTAATTTGTTTAGTAGTGTAAGGCAGGGCTTATCTTATCTTATCTTGTATGGGAGCCAGTTAGTGCAGAACGGCGACACTTCGACCCAGTGGGATCTTTTGTGTCGGCCCCAAGATCTATCCTTTAGCTATCTCCTTATGAATGTACTGCATCAAAATCAAAATAAATTTATTTAAATTAGGTTACAAGGTAACACTTATGAATGTCAAAGTTACACGTGATTTTTTTCTGTGAATTTACGTTTACTGGCACGTTCAGCAAAGCAAGGGTATAGGGCTCATGAAAAGAACGGGCAAGAAACTCATAGCCACTATTTTGAATCGCCATCAGCCGCAGCGTACACTTCAGAGGGAGAAGCCTGAAGTCTTCGGGGTTTGGATATGCCAATCCCATCAGACCCATTCTCAATCCAGCCAACGCGTGACATTCACACAGTAGTGTAGCAGTAGCTTAGTAGTAGTAGCGATATGGACTCGTCCTGTTCACCACAGGCTATGCAGATCAAATTGTTTGCCAATCTTAATCTGCACAGAAAATCGTTGGTACCAAATTGCCAGTGAACGCTCCTGTGAGCAGGCGTATTTGGCCCTTGTTGTACCCGCAGAGCTTCCGGGTACAGCCCGTGGCTCTGTTTGCAACGAATTTCTTGGAGTGTTCCAGACCTCTGAGAGCCATCCACTTTAGCCTGTGTTTATCATTGCCATGTGCATTCACATACTGTAGCTGGATGTCCTGAGATGCGGCGTAAAAATTCTGATATATTGTAGAGTACGAATATCTTTTAGAATAAACTTAGCCTATTTATAAGTACAGTTTCAGTCACACAAGAAGTTATAAAACAAGTGGCACGGAAATTCGCGCCATTTGTCGCTCAGCGCCGCAGTGTACGGACGTGTATGAGACTTTATGTATTGCAGCTACAGTAGTATAAGGACGTGCATCGTAGGCATTTGCTGTAACAGGTACTGCTATTCATATCTGATAATCTGCATCGCAATAAATATCAGCTCTGTATATGGAAACGACAATTTTATTGGGCACAGGCTTCTTCGCATGTAAGAAGAGTTAACTATGCCGCAGCCTACCATACTGACCTAGTGCTTAGTTATGAAGAACTCGCAGACAAGCAGATCTTCCCATGATGTTTTCCTTTACCATTAAATTGAGCAATCATTAATTATTCTAGCATATAACGGTGTCCACTAGCTAATCGCTACAGAGTCATATCATTTAAATAAAATTATTATTTAAAAACAAAAAATCGGACTGCTTAAAAGTAATGAACTGAAAAGAGAAAATCAGGTATCACAATATCTATATAAAATTCGACTGACTAATGCATTGTTTTGTAAGCTTACTTTAACAAATAATGAAATAACTACATATTATGTTTATTCAAATTAGTTAAACTAAATATTTTATGGTGCCGCATGCAGCGAAAACCTAGTTTTGGTAGATCTTTCTTTGCCCGTAGGTAACAAAGTATTGTTTGTCCCCGCCTGCAGCACCATAAAGTATTTAGTTTAACTAATTTGAATAGGTGTACATATGTAGGTAGTTATTTCATTATTTGATAAAGTAAGCTTACAAAACAATGCATTAGCTAGTCGAATTTTATATAGATATTGTGATACTTGATTTTCTCTTTTTAGTTCATTACTTTTAAGCAATCAGGTTTTTTGTTTTTATAATAATAATTCGAGCGTATGTATTTATGTATGTATGTATGTGTGTATGTATATCCATTTCTTTGTCACGCCCTACAGCCCAAACGGCTGGACGGCTTTTGACATATGAGGTGTCGTTGAATTCATCAGAATTGTGGTCTGACATAGGCTATATAAATTTTTATCAAATAATGAAATAACTACATATGTATATTCAAATAAGTTAAACTAAATACTTTAAGGTGCCGCATGCGGTGACAAACGTAGTTTTGGTAGATATTTCTTTATCCGTAGGTAACAAAGTATTGTTTGTCCCCTTAACGTTTATTTAAAATACGCATTCAGTTCGTGATCTGCGCGTAACCAGAGCCGAGCGGTTTTCTTTAGCTACTCACACATGCATCATTCATCGACATGCGGTGCGGGGTTAGGCATGAAGACTGGTTTTGACGGCTGCGGGACTGGCTCGTTACGCCGCCGCCGTTCCAACTCGAGAGCGCTATCACGCAGTTTTGGCGCGAAATAGCTTCTGCGCGACGTAATTTTCGTCTCCGTTCGACAGAAAATGCAGACTATTTGATTAATGATGACGACTCAGACGTTTGGGAAGCTCCAGATGATCAAATTGAAGGTAAATTATTATTTCAATTGTTGTATTATCAGTATAACCGTTTTATTGTCACGCATATTATTTTTTAAATTGTTTTTTTTGGTTCTTCTTTATTAAATTGATTTTTATGACATTATGACTTACAAGAAGTCGTATCGGTCGAGGACCGACTTGAGTCGCCAGATATCATTGATCCGGAAGAAGAGCCGGTGCCCGAGCGGGTCGAATCAGAAATTAGAGATCGCGCCGTGGACGTCGTCGACCGGCAACGCGCTCATCTACTCGCGGTCGCACCGCTATCTGCGCTTCATAATCTACCAGGGATATGGATGAAGATAATGGATGGTCATACCAACCAATGCAAGAGCTGCGTGAAAATCCAGTTTTCAAGAGCAATGTCGAGTATTGGCTCAGGTGACTAAAAAGCCAACACAATTTGATTGTTTTCTGTCTTTTTTCCGCATTCTTTTAGCTACTGCTCAAGATAGAAAAAAATCGCCATGCGTCACAAATGAGAGCGAAACAGTTGAGACAAGGCAAACTGAAACCTGGTGCTATGCTATACAATTGGACAGCCTTGAAAATCCAAGAATTGAAGAAATTTTTTAGCATTATAATCATATGTCGCTCGTTCACAAAGAGTTTCGATACGTATTGGTCGATGCGGGAAATAATTGAAACTCCATTCCCCAGCAAGCACATGAACTGCAACCGATTCAGGGCCATTTACAGCTGCCTACATTTGAATGACAATGCACATTATAAACCTCGTGGTCATCCTGAATAGTCTTTTTCAAACGCCGCCCGTATTTTGATGAACTTTGTCAGTTATGTGAAAATAGTTTCTATCCCGACGAAAACCTGACAATAGACGAAAGAACTTATGGGTTTTGGGGGTGTTTACACTTCCGAGTCACAAAGATAAGCCAGATAAATATGGGATGAATATCTACATGCTCTGCGACGCTGCAACTAGGTACATATAGGTGATTTGAAAATCTGTGTACGCTACTGTCACAGAATTGAGCGAACCATTTTTTGGAAAATGGCACTCCATTTACATGGACCGCTTTTGTACGAACTCAGTAATCACTGACATTCTCTGGCTGAAGGACACGCGCCTTGTTGGCACAGTAATGGGGAATCGTCGTGGTCTGCCTCAGGATAGGCGTTACCAACCATTAAACAGAGATGAAATGACCTTTTGTCACTGGGGCAATCACACTGCCTGCAAGTGGAGAGACAAGCGTGATGTGCTCATGCTGACAACGAAACATGCTGCTACCTGGTCAGAGGTATAATCTTAAGTCAAAGATGTTGGTGTAATCAAAAGGATGAAACCAGACTGTATACTAGATTACAATCATAATAAAATCGGAGTAGATTTGAATGATCAATATGTCTCTTATTACCCACTGAACCGGAAGAGCATGAAGTGGTGGAAAAAATGTTCTTCAACTTGGTAGCAAGGGCAATGGTCAATGCCTATGTCATTTATAATAAGTCCCGTAACCAACGGCGCCGCCCGCGATTCTCGTAAGTTTGATGAACTGTGGTGATGAGCTGGTGGAAACTGCATCAGCTGGCGAGCCAGGACCCTCACGTGGCATTTTGTTGACAAAAGCGCAAGACTGACAGGGTGGCACTTCTTGCAGTGGATTCCGAGTACCGAAAAAAAGAAAAAGTGGCAAGAGTGTGCAAAATTTGTGCCGACATTGCAAAGAAAGAAACTGGCAAACGTGGACGGAAAGAGACTATTTTTTACTGTCCAGATTGTAATGTACCTGTTTATTACTACCCTTGTTTTAAAAAACATTACAAATTACGCTGGTTAAAATATGTAATATGTTCTATGTCTATTTAAGGTTGATTTTCAAATAGAACTATAATTAATAACAATATGTTTTTTATTTATATCTATAAAATTGTAATTATAAAATTTTTTTTTTACGTATTATGCATTTGGCTCTTATAGTTATTATTTTTTGAAACTTACAATATCTTGAAAAATGGCCGGCGTACCAAAGAATGCGTGCAACAAAACGGTCGGCTGTTAAAGTGTTAATAATATATTATATATAGCCGATTCACGTAATATTCTGTAACGGTAAATTTATAGCTAAAGACCTTATATTTAAATATACACTGACGAACTCATAAACTGCGTCAATGTTCAAGACGCCTTTGAAATAAACATTTTAACCAAGTAGGTATTCAAACTTTTTATACAAATTTAAATTGAAACCTATAGTTTGGTTCGATAACTTCATAACAGCGTAGTATTATATTCTTAAGTATATGTTTGTATACTGGAAAGAACCATTCAATTATTTTTTAACAATAACGATAAATGTAACAAAAATTGGATTTGGTTGGCTTTTTGAAAAATTGGTTTTTATAATTAGAAAAAGTTTGAGCACAGGTTTTATCTTTTAATAAGGTGCATTGGTTCTATGTATAATGTGTAAGTATTTACAAAAAAAAAAAAAGTATATATGTATGTTTATCCATTGTCTAGTACCCATAGTACAAGCTCTGCTTAGTTTGGGCTAGATGGTGTTGTGTGTATGTGGTAGATTATATTATATTATATTATATTGCCTCCACGTGCCCTTATTACAGATTCTAATCGGTTCCGCATAGATCTGATTAGGGTTATTAAACGGTCTTCCGGAATATTGTTCCATTCTTGTGAAATCGCTGTTCTTAGTGATTTCTTGCATATACAGCTTTTTATAAACTGTCCCAAACACGCTCAATGGAGATCCGGGCTGCGTGCTGGCCAGTTCATGTTACGTATCCCAACCTCTTCGCAATATTGTCGAACTTATGCAGCGGCGCGCGTGGGGTCGGGTATTATCTTGCATAAGAGTAAAATTTTCGCCTTTAATCCCATGTAAGGTACCACGTGAGTTGCTAAAACCTGTGTTAAATAGCGTTGTGCAATTTCTAGCAATCGTTCGTTGATCCAAGCCTTCCCGCACCAATGCTACAATTTGAACGGCTTGGTCGGACGAAGTATTCATATTTATGGTTACGAAATTGATTTTAAAAGACTAATAATCAATACTATTGGTAACAATAAGATAAATCGAAAAAATAAAAATATTATACAACTTTAGTTTAATAACACACGAAATTGAGACTGCATAAATATTATTTTCCTGACTTAATTTTATCTTTTACTGCAGTTCTATTTATAAATATTGTTTCTTTTTTATTATTAATGGACAGTCTCGACATTTTCATTTAGTTTAATCTAAAAAGTTTGTGTACTTATCAAACATATTAATTCGAAAGTAATCCTGAAGTTTGATGCAGTTTATGAGTCCGTCAGTGTATATTTTGTTAGTGGTAACACTAATAGTTACGTAGCGGCTGCTGACGCTACAAATTTATATACAAGGCGTGCTATTGTGTGTGCGCAGCGCGGCAGTCGTCACCTCTCTGAGTATAAGTGTTCTGTGGTCGTCACTCCACACGCGCTCAGTTAGGTCGCGTAATTATTTAGTTTATTTTTGTATATCTATTATTAGTTTCTGGTACTACTAAAGAAAGTATATATCAATGTGACTATCATTTCTTCCACCTCACATCATTGCATATCGCCCCTACAGTTATCTTGTGCAAAATAGCGCTACTGAAATAAGCTAAGCCGCGGTTTCAACTATAGGTACTAATATTATAAAGAATTTATGTTTGCTGGTTCGACAACTACCTACGTAATCGATTTAGTGCTGTTCAAATAACAGTAGATATGTAGGTTTGACGTAGACTACTTCAGTTATATTGTACATTCAGGCTACATTATTTGAATAATGTAGGTACTTGTAATATTTATTATATTTTTGTTGATATAACAGTTGACACAGTTGAACAGCAAGATGACGCTATTTTGTCAGCAGGAAACCAGCATTATTGCCAACTTATGTAATTGCAAGAAATAAAGTGTATAACGACAGAAACGAGTAACTAGGTACTTTGGAAAAATAAATCGTATTTATTTTTTGTTTTGATATCCTATCTCTTTATTTATTTTGTAAACAATGTAACGTTATAGTTGGTCGATCTGGCTAGAGTAGCGGAATAATATACTTCGCAATTACAAGGATTTAATTAAAATTTACCAAACTCGGCACAGTAACAACAGTAATTCTACACGATAAATATTTACTACACGTTAACAAGAGAAACAGGGCGTGGTTCTAGAAGGCTCGTGACGTGGTCTTCGATAGCTCGAAAGACCACTTAACTGAGTAGGCAGCACGGCAGGTAGAAGCTGGAACCAGGCGCGGTCGCGTTTATATAGCGGCTACCGCCGGCAGGAGGGAGAGAGGGGCGCCACCCACCACTTCGGCTCGCGCGCAGCCGTCATGGCGCGAGCGGTCCGCGTGACACACTCCCCTCGTTAGGGTAGAATTTTTCCTCGGGAAAATTCGGTCTCCCGAGGACTCTCTGCTCCTCCGGCAGCAGCTTCCGACCGGTGCCCTGGAACAAGTAGGTGTAGTGGTGTCAGATTTACGGATTAAAATAATTAGAATCTAATAATCCTAATAAAATAATAAGATTGACACTGAGCTTACACGATAGTAATAAACAAGACGATTTAGTAGTTATCAATGAAAATGACGGCATAGACAAGACGTGTCATTGACTTAATCCCGAATGCCGCTCGGTCGCGAACCATTAGATAAAAAACATGTGTTACAAAGATAAAACAATATTGCACCATGAGTAAATGTGTATTTCTTCTCAGATTTTATAGACCTTTCCATACCTATCATAAAAAAGATTTAGACTTAGTACTTAAATAACTAAGGCTTTACATAACTAAATTATCATAGGTAAGTTTCGTACGTATACAGGATGATTTTGAAATCGTGTAATTCCTTTTAATCACGCATTCTACTGGTGATATAGAATAACCCGGACCATATTTTTTCTTAATTAGAATAATGGTTTCGGCAAAATTAGAGTACAGATTTTTTTCATGAAATGATTTCAAATAGTCATATTTTAACCACCTGACACAATCTTAATATTTTACTAATTTAAAAATAATAACATAACAATAACTGATGTCGTAAATAATAAGGGGCAATAAAAAGGACCGCCCGTTATTATTTACGACATTAATTATTAATATGTTTTTTTATTTTAATTAGTAAAAAATTAAAATTGTCTCGGTTGGTTAACATATGACTATCTGACACCATTTCACGAAAAAAAACGGAACGATAATTTTTCAAAAAAATAATTCTAATTAAATAAAAATATGGTCAGGGTTATTCTATATCACCAGTAGAATGCGTGGTTAAAAGAAATTACACGATTTCAAAATCATCCTGTATATTGGTGCCAATTCTGTTGTCACAACACGACATTTCGTATTTTGAAATCGCTAAAAGTGACAGGTCTAAACTTATTTTAGTGTGACAGGATTAAAATTGGTTTAGTTACTCAATTAGTCCTTTCTGCATTCTGCTGTACGGCATATACGTCAAAAATTATCTAAAATTATTAGAAATGTCAAATAATTATTAGATGACATCTTAAAACATGATACGAAGTTTAGTTTTCCTAGAGATTTAGTAAGTAGTTGAGGCCTAAACAGTGGAATTTTGAAATATATGAAGAGCCGTAAGAGTTCTGTCAATTGTGCCATTAACTTTGGAGCCACCAATAGTGAGGCCTGTGAGGCGCCCCTTTGAAAGGATTGAAAGGAAGGAATATCCCTACCAAACATATTTGTATCACCTGAAACGCCTGATTATGAATTGATCACCAGAGGTGATCTGGAATAGTGGTGGTTAATATAGCACATAGCGTCATAACGTAGCACGCTACATTTACTTAACGCAAGCGCGTGCTACATCGTTTCAATCTTGGCGCTAGAAATAGCGTCACGCTATATATGCCTAGTTTGTTATGCATAGCGTGGTAAAACGACCAGCGCGCTACGCGATGACATGATAGCGCGAGCGGCGAGCGACGTCTAGCGCGCTAGATAGTAGATAGTTACGCTAGTCAGTCGCAGCGTGCTACCGCTCACTGTATGACGTATTATCGTTGTTTACGTTATCAGTAGTAAGCCTCAAAAGTCTGAAGGAGTGTTCATTGAATTTATTTTGCCTATTACTTATTAGATTATAAATGTATTTTTACAAAACACGCTCCACAGTTGAAATAGCACATTTCAAGGTTATATTCTCGACGGCTCCACGCTACCATATTCTGTGACGCTACTAGCGTGCCCGCGCAGCGCGCAATAACATAGCGTATAAAATAGCACGCTAGAAAAATATAGTTTATAGTCCGTAGCGTGCTATCTTATTATAGCGGATTTGAACACTACTAATCTGGAAGCCTTTAAACTATATGTCAGACTCGTTACGCCGGAGCAAGGAAAACATGATCAGATGGATATTCACGGACGGAACTAATTTGGGTTTTTGTTGACAGCTGACCGCAGAAGAAATTGACGACTGCCTCCGACAATATTTTATTCTTAATTAAAATTCTGTTATATAATAAAAATAGGTTCTTAAACATTCTGTGTCAATGTAATTATAATGATTGCATTATACCTATTAATTCTAATTAAATTCATAAAATATAATATTTTATAAGCATTATCCCACAGCTTTCTTTATTTCTTACATTATCACACAATTTACTAAAACATCATTTAAGTCTTATAATTTGTATGATTACAACACAATGTGCTTAAAATTATATACACTGTAAATCCATGTATTTAATGTAAATAAATAGTGGCATGGCACTATACATTTTATTTACATTTTTTAGTATAATAGGTTCAAAGAACCTACTATGTAATTCATTTTATGGATCTTCTATTTCATTGCTGACTAAAATAAATTTTGATATTAGGCTCAAACCAATGTTTCTAACAAGTTAAGCTTCTCAGATACAAGTAATAAATTAGCAGAATAATAATATATTGAATGTTTTTTTTTTTTTTTTTTTTTCGTGGGTGAATGCAATGACACATGTCCCTCAGCGGGGGCGGGCAGAGGGATTATGTCGGACTCACCGGGGTAAAAGAAGATGGAAAAGAAATAATGTACCTCCCGGAATACCGACTAAACCTACCACGGTGTTCCTCGACAAAATCACTATCGGCGGGGCCGCGCGAATCGCTTTCGCATGCGGTCGCGACCCCGCCGAGGTTTCGGCCCGCCGTATGAAACGGCAGGCCACTACCCAAAGAGACCTACCCAAAGGACTCCCTCAAAATTCCCTACTGTCTCCCCCCTAGGGGGGAGACGGACTCGACACAGAGGCGCGCGTGGGAACACGCACGCCGCCTCTCGGACCTGGTGCTGAACGGATGGCGGGCAGGCCCACAAAGCCCGCCACCCCCAGGTCAAACCTCAGGGTGGCTGGAGGTCATCGCGCGCTCTCCGGCGCCCGGCTCTGCGGTTGGGGAGAGGGTTTAAACTCCCGCTCCGCCGCCTCCTTGATGGAAATTACTTCCTCACAGAAGGAGGCGACGGCGTTCCACGACCTCTCACTCCGGACCATAGACTGAACTACGGCCGGGAGCGAGAGGGCAACCGATCCGACTGCCGCGGTCAACTCACGGCGTTGCGATGCCCAGGCGGGGCAAACCACCAAAGTGTGCAGCGCCGCGTCCTCTACAACGTCGCGGCAGTCGCCGCAGTGGTGACAACCGGGCGTCTCTTGCCGGCGTATACGACACAGGAACCGGCCAAAACAACCGTGGCCAGTCAGAACCTGTGTCAGCCGGAAGGTGAGGGCGCCATGCCGCCTCTCCAGCCACTCCTGAAACACGGGACTTACCGCCACGATCGTGGCGTGCCCGGATATTGAATGTAAGCTAACTATGAGTCAAACAAAAAGCACTGAACCTACCTACCTAATTTACCCTACCCCTTGTAACAGTGTAAAGGATTAATAAATATATTAAATGTTAACTTACACCAATGAACTTGTTTTCTATATGCAATATCTTTACTAAAATATTATAATTTGGTACATTTTCATAATTATTATAGACTTCAGTTTCTATGAAACATTCTTTTAGAGTGATAGGTATGGGTAGAAGTGAATAGAATAGAAATCCAAATTTACTTTATTTCCTACTGCTACTTCCTTTATTAGTTTTTATCATTCATCCATCAGCAATAGGAAATTGATAGTAATGAAAAAGGAAAGGTACTTGAAAAGTCTTTATTTGATAAGTGCATCTTGTAAATTTACTAAAGCACAGGCTGTAGTAATAACTAAGTCCAGAACCCTTAATAATTTAGGTTAATAATCATTGCATCTTCTGATGTTGCTGTAGACACAGTAAACTTAATTGGTGATCATTTAACATCTCTCATATTTACACCAATCTGAACCATTTTGCTTCTGTAGTGTGTAACATGTACTTGAATAGCTTTATGTTCCTGATGGGGCACAGTGTGTACTGCTTTATCATAAAATATCCCTTCAGGAGGAGGCAAGACATGACGGCTCGTTTTCTTCAATCAGTATATCTAAAAATAAAATTATATAGAATATTTAGATAGGTACTTCCCCAATATTAGTTAAATTAGAATCATTACATAGGTAGTAAATGAAAGTAGGGATAATTAGTAGAATATACCTGTACCTTGATTGAACGAAGACGTTGAAGGGTCAATAGAAAATATTTCTTCTAGAAGCGATAACTTTTGTCGTTTCTTGAAGGCAGGTCGAGGTTCGGTTGGTGTGGCTTTGTGTTTTCTGTTCTGTTGACAATCAAACTTCGACGGTACGCAATCACCTTTTAGGCGTATTCTTCTGACTGAAACCATTAATTTGTATTGCATATAGTCTCCATGTCATTCTCCAACTGAAACAAAAATTATTTGAACAACATAAACTTTAAAGAAAATTATAATAAATATAACTAATACTTTATTACTGATGTTAGGTTTATCTAAACTTACATCATGGTGATCTTCACACATGTACATATGTGAAGAACACCATGATGTAAGTTATCAACTAAAAGCCTATATAGGCTTTTAGTTGATAATGACTTAGGATCTCTCCTCGCCAGTTGTATCCATGTATTTCTTAATTTTATATCCTTTGGTAACTGGATCCACAGCTTTTCTGGTGTTTTAATAATAGTATTTTTACATTCCGGCACAATACACCAACGATAATTGCTGTATACATTGGAAATCATAACAAAATAATAAAATGTATCTATTTTCCATACCTACAAAATCTATCTACGTGTTTATTGCTTCAGCGACGTCACACAAACAAACGTCAAGACGGAACTAGTGGTGGTTAATATAGCACATAGCGTCATAATGTAGCACACTATACACACTATATTTACTCAACGCATAGCGCGTGCTGCATCGTTTCAATCTTGGCGCTAGAAATAGCGTCGCGCTATATATGCCTAGTCTGTTATGCATAGCGTGGTAAAACGACCAGCGCGCTGCGCGATAACACGCTAGCGCGAGCGGCGAGCGACGGCGACGTCTAGCGCGCTAGATACCTAGTAGATAGATACGCTAGTCAGTCGCCGTGTGCTACCGCTCGCTGTATGACGTACGTTTTTTACGTTATCAGTAGTCACAGAAAATTAATTATAGACAGTCCTAAGTCTCAAAAGTATATTATAATAAAAGTAGATTATAATTGTATTTCTACAAAACAAATATCTTAATATAGTGGATTTGAACACTACTAGACGGAACAGCGTTTTCGTGTGTTCATAAAAACATTGGTTAAAAGTATTTATTTTAAAACTTTTAACTACAAGTAAAATAAATTGACATTTTTTACGACTTATTTAAGGATAAGCTACTCATAAGAAAGTAATACAAAATTAATGCAAATAGCCTATTGGATAACAGAATTAATTAAAAAAAGATTTGATAGGCTGCCAGATACATCCTCTATTGTACAGTATTTACTTAACTTAGAGCGACTAAAATATAATTTTACTTACCGTTTATTCTATAAAGTGTTCACAAACAATTACACGCATTAAACAAAAATAAAAATATTATTTCATGATACTTTTTTTCATTCACTCGCTCACATTGATTCTTTATATTTATGTAGTTTAAATACGGGTAACACCGCCTCAATTCAATTTAGGATTGTCAAAATCGAATTATGTGCTGTCTAAACGAAATCTAAATTTAGTTCGATGGAACAGCAGAATGCCCTACACGAAATCTCTTTAACTAAAATGAGAGAATTTTTGTCTTATTTTAGCTGAGAGAAAATTACAACAGAATTGGCACCATCGTTATTATTAGTAAGTGAAAATGTCGATCCGAAAGTCCTATCAATGTTGAAAACAAATCAATCTGGTTTGTGTTTTGTCTATAGATCGATAGTAAGGAAAACAACCAATTTATATTTGTAATAATTTGTATTAGTACACTAATTTATAATTTGAAAGTAAGCATTTTCTTCTGTTTTCACCAAAACTGATAAAAATGTTTTATATATTGACAGATGCTTACTAATAAAATCACAATTTTAACTTTTATTCCTGGTCTGTCTAGAACTAGCCTATGGTTTGACAAAGATAATTATAACCATAGTAAGAAATGACATTTCATGACATATTTTGTTTGTTGGGTGACGACGTTTTAGATAATGTTTCTAACACTTCCAAAATTATATATTACTTCATGCTCGACATAATCCTTCACTGGACCAATTTGCCCACTTTTTTAAATTTAGAATAGGTTCTTTGTTATACTTTCATTTTAATGTTTGTACAAGTTTTGCAAATAGATTTTGAGGTTATAACTTTAGTTTGTTTTGAACTTAATAAAAATGGTTTGTGAGAAATGTGAGAAGAAATTGGGCCGTGTAATAACTCCGGATCCTTGGAAGGCTGGTGCCAGAAATACAGTAGAATCTGGAGGAAGAAAAGTGGGCGAAAACAAAGCGCTTACTGCGAAAAAAGGGCGTTTCAACCCTTACACGTCGAAGTTCCAAGAATGCAGGTAACTGATAGAATTGATTGAAATAATAGTAATGCAACGTCTTTACTGACTATAAACTCTTTTTTAATCATAAAATGTATAAACTATATCATATTTTTTTCATAACCTTAGTCATAAATATTGACAAAGTTTTAATCTCAATTCCCGCGCTTTTTCAAACATTGTTGCATATTAGTTTGTGAAACTTGTCTTTTTATGAATATTATATTGACGAGGTTTGGACAATACATTAAACTAAATAACATGAATAGTAATGAACAATTTTACTAATTTATGGCAATAAACTGATGCCAAAAAAAGTTTTTATAGAATATCAGTGATAGTAAATTGTTAAAAAGCAAACATACCCAACATGTTTGTGATACCATTAATAATACCACACATATATATGACAGATATTGCCTGAAAAGATAGGCAGGGTATACAAGTTTCCACAACCTGGTGCTGGCATGTTTCTAAATGTTGTTTCATTTTTCTCGTGTTTGATCCACTCTTATTAAATTCTTTATGGTTTTTTCCTTAATCCAACAAGTGAATAAAATAAACAATTAAAACCAAGTTAACCTTACTTTTAAAACAGTTTTTATTTCTATTATGTTTACAAATTATACTACCTGTTTGCTTACTTAATATTATTAGTAGTTGCATCAGAATTTAGATTTTCATTCATTTAGATAGATCTGGTACAATTCATGTAAATTAATTGTTATAAATATAGTTTTGTAATTCAGTAGCTGTAATATAGAGATGTTTTATAGTATTGTGTTTTAATTTTCACCAAAATTATTTTATATATGTGAATTAAATATTACAATAATATAATCTAGTTTTACAAAAATACAACGGATAATACAAAAACAATTTACTTTATATAAATAAAGATAAATGAATCAAAATATTTATTAATCGTCTATTATTTTCAGAATATGCCGTACCAAGGTCCACCAAGTAGGCTCACACTACTGCCAAGCATGTGCCTATAAGAAGGGCATATGTGCAATGTGTGGCAAAAAGATACTGGACACAAAGAACTACAGACAGAGTTCAACATAACATATTGACATAATAGCCTTGTGATGGGGCTTCTTAAACTGCTGGAGCTTAGTGGAAATCAATTGATTTCTAGTGCTGTCAAAACTGTCAAGCCCAGTGGATGTGATTTTAAATGCTATTTGTAATAAAATACTGGTTAATTTTGCATCCTCTTGCTGGAACCAAGCGGTTCCAGATAGAAGGGCTTGATGGTTGGAAGTGCAGGAACCAATTAGTTTCAGTGATCATTCAGCAGTTAAAGACCATAATCTCATTGATCAGTAATTTTTAAATGAAGCTTTGCAGTCTTTCTCTTGTCTCTTACTAGCTGTTACCTGCGGTTTACTCTCATTTACAATTACTACTCATAGCATGAATTTAATTATAAACTATTTATGTATACTACCTAAAAGCCAAAAAAATTCATAGATGATAAAATATACTCTTTTCTACATATTTCATAGAACTCCTTTTGTGGATCTCACAGCATTCTAAACTAGTATTTCAATTGGGCAAGTAACTGTCTGTTTGTTATAGATTCAAGCTAAATTGATAAGATGGTTTTGATGATGTTTTATATAGAGATACAATGAATACTAAGGTAGATTACATTTTACCACTGCTGCATAGTGCATTCATATTCTTTATATACAATATTTTTGTCACATCATGTTGGGTGACCTTCACAATTGGTCTTAATGGACTACTTAACATTTTTGTGGACAGGGCTCAGATTACACAATTCCAACTAACTAACTGACATTGTGCAGTGTTGATGCCATTTGAAAAACAATTAAAACATAATAATCCTGGTTATACACATTCTTGTAAACTGGGCAACTCTGTTATGAAGCGACAAACTGTTTCATTGTCTACTACAATATTGAATATATTGAATGCACTTTTAGATTCAAAAAGTGTAAAAGTTCTAATGAAAATATATATTTATCTCTTTGATTATATATTAGATTAATCGCATAAAAGCATCTGATGGTACACACTTAGTAATTTAAGTATATCATCTACATTGGTCCCCCAAAAATAATTCAAATGATGATTGTGTCAGTTTTAATTATTTCATCAAAATAATTACAGCTTGTAACAGAAAGGTGCAACAGAAAAGTAATATTTAAGCATCACATGATATAGCACCTTTACAATGGATAAGCGCGACAAGTAAATACGTATACTTACATTATTTTCACTAACATATAACATTTTCTTTTTTATCGATATAGACTACAATTGACTGAAATTTATTCAGTTAATTCTAGTCTATACTTAAACAACATTAACACGTGCCTCGGTGTCCTCTGTGAAACTGAAAATTTTAACGCGCAATTTTGATAGTGACTTATTTGATAGTGTACTAGATGTTTAAATAATAAATAAAATGTTTGAAATTGTCATAAATTTAAAATTATTTTCCATTTTAAAGGACATGGATTGTTTTTAGATATACATAACTGTCCTTAAATATGACCATACCTTTCTGTTACACGCTGAATATTGAGTAGCTGAAACTGCCACATTGTTTGCAGGTGATCATGAGATCTCGGATTTGAACTCCAGGCTAGACAATGTGCTATTAGGATTTTATTAAGAAATAGTGAGTAGTAGCATAGTGGGATTTATCTAAAGTAAGCCATTTTGAAATAATACAAAATAAAAAAAAATAAAAAAATTATAGAAATATACAAATATTAATGTCTTATAGTCTAGTTGGCTAGTTGACAAAATATAGTGGCTTTATTTACAATTTAAAAATACATCTACAAATATATAAAATAATGTACCTGCTTATACATATAAATTGTGGCTTCATTAATACGCATACATTTTTAATCTAGTAGCACATGTCAATAAAAACTTTATACAGATTTGTGATTAAAATAAAACGCAAATTCTTTAGTATATAGTTATTAAATCAACAAGTAGTCAAGTACTTGTTGATTTAATAATATATAGCTCATTATTTAAAAATATAGGACATATACATTGATAAGGTATGGAGACTGGGATGCGTACACGGAATCTATTGTCTGTCAACGTTAAAGTGACGTCACAACTTTGTTGAGAAAAGCTGCAAGTCTGGAGATCTGACTGAACGGATGGCGAAGTGGTTTAATCGTCGCACCACCAAGAGCTAAAAAATCAAAAAAATCGGTAGCCTGGTAGATGGCAGTAAGATAGCCTTATATTAACGGGGATATGCATATGGGACCTAAAAAGCACAGCTGGCGAAATTGTGCGATAAATCTATGCCCATCCCTTCGGGTATACAGACGTGGGACTATAGTTAGCACAGATGGTAAAATGGCTTAAGTGGTCACGTCGCCATAGCCAGTGGCGAGTGTTGTGGGCCGAATCCCAACACGAGACAAAAATTTCTGTGATCCAAAAGTAGATGTGCCAAGTTTGGGTGTTCTTTGGGTACGTTGTTTGAGTCTCCCGCGCCACAGGATTTATTTCTAGTGTGGAAGTTTTTAAGAAGAATAAAATCTATAAAACATCCTTTTTTAAGGTTCCAGACATGCAAAGTTTATCCAAACATTTACAAACGCACAGGTTCTTCAGAAAAGCACAGGTGAAAATCGCCGATGAGTTGTTAACCATAATTTATCAATTATAATATACCTATTTACATATTGTGCCTGCAACTTAGTTGCTGTAACCAAAACACCATAATAATATACTAGTATACAAACAAGCAATAATAAAATAATATTATATTAAGCTTACAATAGTCTAGGGAAATGGGATCATTCATCATAATATAGGCCTTATAACTGCACGTGTTAACATAAGATACAACAGAATATAATTATTTTGACATTGTACATATTTGTATTTGAATTTAGTTATGTAAGATGGTTTTAATTTAATAAATCTATTAAAATTTATTCAGATATTTTATTTTGCACTGACCATAATATATTTCTGATTGAAGGAAAGTATTGGAAAACTGCACCACGAGTATCACTGCATATTATAAAACAAAGTTCCCCGCCGCGTCTATCTGTCTGTTCGCGATTAACTCAAAACTATTGAACGGATTTTCATGTGGATTCCACAAAAAAAATACGATTTATGAGGGAGGTTTAAGTGTATAATTTGTAACGGTTTTGTTCTATACGTGCGAAGCCAGGGTAGGTCGCTAGTCTATTATATAATAGGCAAAGACAAAACACATCAGTGCAGCGTGCGACCCAAAGGACCGGGCCATGGTAGTGGGCCTAGTTAACACCGCTTTAACGATTTGAATTTTTTTGTTTACCTGCGGGAATGTATTGACTGATACCCTATATTACTTTACTCTTTGCTGATACCTCTCCGCGGGGCGGCGGAGAGGTTATCTCGGACTCACCCGAGAAAAGATGCTGACGTTCCGGTTCTCTCGACTAAGCTAATAAAATTATTAAAACTATATTTAGTTTTACACTTTCCCCGACGTTTCGGTTGCTTTTCAGCAGCCATGGTCACATGGTCAGTTTTAATAATTTTATTAGCTTATAAATTAGTAAAATTATAGTATAGTAGTAGTAGTGTAACAGTTTTCAAAATTATGTAATAGGTACAGTGTTAAATAAACAACACGATAAAATCGGTATACCGGGTGTCCGGTAATTAATGGATAACCTGGAAATGTCTTATAGTGGAACTGATGGCCGTTCAGAAAAATATGAAAAAAATCTATCCTAACTACTACCTGATATATGTGTTTCTTTTTGTTAATTACCATGTATAACTTTCTTGTATACTACGACCATAAATGAATGAAATCCATCGGTTTTTTGTTGTTTTATTATTAAACACTAATTATGCTAACAGATAGACAGACAAAAGTATGATATGCTATATAGCTTGCACTTTTTAATTATTAACTATATTTTTATTTTCTATTCTTTTTTTTCTTTTCATTCTTTCTGAACGGCCTTCAGTTCTACTATAAAGCTGGGTACTGACCGGCGTTACGGGGCGTAATGTAACGTGTTACACAGCGAGCATTCATGCAGTCAGTACGTCGTTTTACGGGAAAACCAGCGAGCAACGAGCCGCTCGTTGCTCGCTTTGAGTGCTCCACCCGGCTGTCGGTTTTTTGGCGAATCCTTTGACTGTTACGCGGTTCAGTCAGTACGCCGTTGCGAGTCGTCACGAGCGCACGTGGACATCGCAAGTGATCACCCGTTATTCCTCTCGTAATTATATCAAGTTTCAAGAAGCATGGAGTGGAATAAAGAAAAAACTTTGTATTTTATTGAAAAATACAAAGAAGAAACACTGTTGTGGAACCCAGCTCACCCAGAGCATTATAACAAATTAAAGAAAGAAGACGCTTGGGATAGATTGGCTTTGTTACTCGACAGCGAAAGAGAAGCCTGTAAAAAGAAAATGACAAGTTTACTGGCATCATTGAGGAGGGAAAACACAGAAAACTAAACAATCAACTGGTACTGGAAAAGGTACGTAATTATTTATTAAGTTTAACGCGGGTTATAGTAGGGGGGGGGGGGGTGGAAATTAGTGAGGGAAGTAGGTGTTTCCAAGCTAGTGTGGGGAAAACAATATAAACTCGGTATTAATCTGTATAGTGCTTCTTTTTATTTAAAATAATTCAATATTAATTACAAATTAAATTTCAGGTGCAGATGAAGTTTACCACAGCACTTGGTTCGCGTACAAATCCATGTTATTTCTACTGGATAGAAATACACCTCGTGACACAACAGATACTGTAAGTACATTTTAAGCATAATTTTCTTGCCAACTTACAGACCCTTGCTGAATACAGTATTCAGCAACTTCATTACGAATATTGTGAGCAGATGTTGTAGCCCTTCGCGGTCTTATTTGCAAGGGTAACATACTAGTCATATCATTGTTACCTTCTCTCCAGTTTCCTAATCTGACCTGGCCGTTCAATTCTTCGTCAAAACTACCTGCAGGGGTATATACATGAGCATTATTACCTTTTCTTAAAAAATTGTGGAGAGATGTTATTGCTGTTACGACAGATGTCGCGGTTTTCGGTTCTAACAACATTGGTTTCCGCAAAACTCTAAACACTGCTGACAATATGCCGAACATATTTTCCACTACTCTACGAGCTCTGTAAAGTCGGTAGTTATATATTCTTTCTTTACAACCACGTTCATGATATCCTGCATATACTTTCATCATATTTTGGGAAAGAGCAAAAGCTTCATCGCCAATGAAGTAAAATGGAATTTCTTCTGTTCTTGCTGGCAACGCAGTGGGCTGAGGGAGGTTTAGTGCATTATTTTTTAGTTTTTCGTTTAAAACACAGTTGTTGAAAACTCCTCCATCAGATATTCTTCCTTGACACCCAATATTTACATACAAAAAATTATATTTCGCGTCAACAACTGCCAGTAATACGATGCTGAAGAAACCCTTGTAATTATAAAATTCACTGCCACTGTTGATCGGTGATTGCAGTAAAATATGTTTACCGTCGATTGCACCTAAACAATGTGGAAAATTCCACAAAGTATCATAGTCATTTGCTACAACCAGCCATTGCTCCGGTGTTTCTGGCGTCTGAAATAATAATTAATATTTATTTTCAGCTACGTGGACATGAAGGTGCTTCAGAACAACTGCCTGATGATTGCCCTCCGTCTGCCAAAAAAAGCGACAATGATTGCCCTCCTCCTCCAAAAAGGAAGAAATCAGTAGCCCCAAGCCCAGAAGAGATAATGGTATCTACTTTAAATATATTAAAAAAGAGAACCGAGCAAACTGAGGCAACTTCGCACAGACCTGACGAATGTGAAGCCTATGGTATGTTTTTGGCAAATAAATTACGATCTTATTCAAAGACAACAAAAATACATGTGCAGCATTATATATCAAATATATTGTTCAGTGCTGATCGCGGAGAGTATGACTATGTTGGAAATGGAATGAACAGCTACAGTTATTCAGGCTACTCTACACGACCAACAACTTCCAGAGCCTCATCGATGCCACAGACCGAAACTCCTGCATCAAATACGTCCCATCAAAATGACTATGAGCCACAGCAAAGCCCCTGCATCAAATACGTCCCATCAAAATGACTATGGGTCACCAGCTATGAGTGAACAATTTATGTCAGAATTTGGTGATTTAATTTAATTTGATATGTAATGACTACATTTTCTGAATTAATACATACATAATACATACCTTTACATATTCTTTTAATGCTCCAATAAGGGCTTCGCTGACCTCTTTCACTATAAATCCTATTCGTTGTTTTGATATCTTGAAAAGATATTGCATACTAGTATAGGAATCTCCTGTAGCATAAAAACGAAGCGTTAGTGCTAACCGTTCCGTGACACTGATAGCTTTTCTATAATTTGTATCGTTTTTATGTACTTTTGGTCCAATTAAATTCAATAGTTCTTCAAAATCAATCGGAGACATGCGTACAAAGTTTTTATACTGTCCAGTAATCATTTGGTTTTTTAATATTGCTATCAATGACAAACCACCACATACGCCTCTATTTTTAAATAAGTTTGATGTCCAGTAACGTTTTTTCTTTTTCTTCACTTGGATGAAACAATAACTAAGTAGAATCAAAGTTCCCAATACGTCCTCGCTGTCGGCCATCTCGGAGTGAACTGGCGGCGACGGAGCACAGAGTTTTGACGAGCATGTTACGTCGATTTTAAGGACACTGCGTAACATGCTCGATGAGTAACACGCTCGATGCGAATGTTACATTACACCTTGTAACGTTGGTCAGTACCCACCTTAAGACATTTCAAGGTTATCCATTATAATTACTTAGATCAATGAAATTTCCTTCATACTTTTACAGGCTTAGGACTGTCTGAATATTTTAAATATAAGAAATCAAATTAAAATGTTTAACCGTGATGGTATACCTAGTACCTAATGATGGCGTAAAAACGTAAAAACTTTGTTAAAATAACATTTTGGTGTCATTTATTTTAACGATGTTAATGATAATTTTACTTTATTTAACATGTTTATTTATTTGTTGTAACTTTTAACACCCATTAGCATTGCGATTGTCGTAGTTAGACGTCAACAAAGGAGATATTTCATATTCGGCTATGAAATGTACCTATTATCAGCCAAAAAATAGCAAAAAAAAACAGGATTCAAGGGAAAATATTATTTCCTGAATTTAAGTCGAATTACGTTTGCGCTTAAAATAATAGTTTTTATATTATTGCCATTATATTCAATATCGCGGTGGTTCTCAGTCATATAATTTTGTATGCGTTCATAAATCATATCGAAAGTACGAAAGTACCTACTATTTAATAATGTAAATAATATATAAATATATATGTCAACAATAAATATATTTTAGAGTATTATTTATTCATTTCAACTATCATACACATCTTTTCAACAAACAATCAACATAAAAAATATATTTATAATACTGATTTTGCAGGATGCTCTCCGGAACGAAACATTTTGTTTATGTTTGACATTAACTGTCAATGTCATGTTGACTGATAATAAATATTCTAATGCTGAATTGGTGTTTCTTAATACACTTTACTGAATAAATACGTTTTCTTTTCATTTTTACAAGAATTATCAATTCTTTGGTGAATATTATTCCAGCAAGAGTTCTATTACTTCTGACAATTCTAGCATTCTAGGTTATGTATAATTTATGTCATCTACTAACTTGTCATAGCTAGATCGCACGACAAACGTCAAACATTTATATATTTTATTTTGCGCAACGAAAATACTAGAAATTAATAAAGAATTGCTTAGCTAAACGTATTTAGGGGTACATTCCCACGCCGCCTCTCGGACCTGGTGCTGAACGGATGGCGGGCAGGCCCACAAAGCCCGCCACCCCCAGGTCAAACCTCAGGGTGTGGCTGGAGGTCGTCTCGCGCCCTCCGGCGCCCGGCTCTGAGGTTGGAAAGAGGGTTTAAACGCTCCCTCTCCCTCTCAGCCGCCTCCTTAATGGAAATTACTTCCTCGCAGAAGGAGGCGACGGCATTCCACGACCTCTCACTCCGGACCATAGACTGAACTATAGCTGGGAGCGAGAGGGCAACCGATCCGACTGCCGCGATCAACTCACGGCGCTGCGATGCCCATGCGGGGCAAACCGCCAAAATATGCAGCGCCGTGTCCTCTACAACGTCGCGGCAGTCGCCGCAGTGGTGACAACCGGGCGTCTCTTGCCGGCGTATACGACACAGGAACCAGCCAAAACAACCGTGGCCAGTCAGAACCTGTGTCAGCCGGAAGGTGAGGGCGCCATGCCGCCTCTCCAGCCACTCCTGAAACACGGGACTTACCGCCACGATCGTGGCGTGCCCGATCATCAATACGTATATATGCATTAAATTCATTAGATTCATCCAACTCATTAACCATGGCTTTACTGGTTGATGGAACAGGTCTATCCTGGGCCACCTAGAAATAAAATAATTACAAATTAATTTCATCACGTTTATCTATTTTAGTATAAAATATAATTTAAAATATCAGTTACAATGTCAGTGATTTTCCGTCAAGAATTTCTTAGTAGCAATTTATTCAGAATTTATGTCAAGAAGTTCTTAATAATTGGCCCGGAGTTAGGAAGTTGGCGGTGTTTCACACCCGTGCGTCGAAAAGCACGTTAAACAGTGGGTCCCGGCTGTCATGGACATCTATGGTAGTCGTTATTGGATAGTCAGCGCCCTCAAATATCCTAACGACTGGGCTAACTATAGAATGATGTCATTCTTCTGGGTTACGGAGGTCGGGTGGCAATCTCTCCGTGTAAAAACTGATATTCAGTTAAATCTCGTTAGACCAGAAATATGCGGACTCTGGCATAAGCTGGGATTAATAATCGCTAGGAAGAAGAAGACTTAGGTACTACTAGTAACTTGTAGAAATTTACTTACTTGTGTAAAAGAAAATGACATCGAATCAGAACTTTGATTACTTTCCCACGTATCTTTGAGGTGCCTTCTTAAATGGGTTTTCAAATTAGTGGTGTTGTTTATTGTTTTTACATTTGCAAAATATAGTGTACACTGTCCACCAAGAATTTAATAAAAAATCTGAAAACATTTGATATCACAGGTGGAGGCAATATTTTAAATAAATTTTCACAAATTTAACTTTAGTCAAGTAACACGTGTACACACAGCGACACATCAACCTAGACTGTTTGGACTTTGAACTATTAGAAGTTGAACACTGCGAATCGTGCGAGAGAGTGCGTTATATTTTTGTTATGCTCTATCCTTACCATTACATCGACGCCACTATGCACTGTCCCTTTCCGACAATTCTCTATTTTGTATGTAGCGTAGTAATGCGTATATAGGGTGTCTTACTTGATGTGTAGCCGTGTGTACCTCACAAAAATAACTGTGATCTAATAATGTCTATAGTTAGTACTAATAGGGTAATATTTAACTGTTCCTCAATTTTATGCTTTTGTTCCATCAAAAATACTAATTACACAGCAAAATAAGCTTACCAAAAATACTAATTACACACCAAAATATAGTTAAAAAGATCAAACTAAGTCAACGGAGCACCGCGAAGCGGGTCTCCTATTTTTGGGTGAATTTAAGAAGGAACCTAACATAACCTAACCGTCCGAGACGGAAAGCAGTGGTTTGAGGCGTATAGGTGCTCGATATGATATATTTTAGTAAGCATATTTTGCTGTGCAATTAGTATTTTTGGTGGTCATTATATTTAATCCCGTACTAAATATAAGCAACTGACGATAAATCATTGATTATATTTGTGTAGGTAGGTTACTATAAAAACATTAAGTTTCATCTACCTCAAATCTAAACAAAAGTTCGGGTTGCCCGCTTAGTAGGTACAAGTTTTTTTATATTAGCATGCTACAAAGATCGTATCATTTAACTGTAATATAATAACTATAATAAGGGTCGATTTTTCAATCGTCAGATAACTTTTATCTGGGGAATATGTTTGACGTTTTGACAGCTTTTGTATAGAAAATATGTCATACCGCCATATTTATACTTCAGATAAAAGTTATCTGACAATTGAAAAACCGGCCCTCAGACAAATATTTAGTTTGATATGTTTAACCTTCTAAGTATCAGTACCAATCCCGAATTTGGTGTTGTTGTTAGCGACAAAAATACTGTTACGTGTTGGGTTCGAGGGACAAGAATGTAAACAATATTACCGACTAAAACACGTATTATTCTAGCACACAATTACCCTTTAAACACAACTAACACTATATTACACTTAACTATACTATATTATAACTGCTTCAAACGCCATAGTATTTTCGCTTCCGTTTGCTTAGATGAATACGTGACCGCTTACAAATGTAAATTGACTTGGCGAACACTGGCCTTCCCCTTTTATACGCGGTTAAAGTGTTCTGGAGTTTTCTAGAAACGTCATACCCGGTACGTAACAGTACGAAGATTCGAGAATGTGCCAGCGTTCTCTCTACTCGTAGCGACGAATCTACGTAATTCCGTAAGTATTCAATAGATGACGCTGTAATAAATTATTAGACGAAACACAATGCCGAGAGATAGCATTGGGTGTAACACTGCCCCTCTTAGACATGTTCATATATGTAATACGTTGATATCAACGGAAGTAGATCTTCTGGATTACCAGTTACAATGGACGTGCCACAGGGCTCAATTTTAGGACCCTTTCTGTTTTTAGTGTACGTAAATGATTTGCCGTTCTTCGTGCAGGATTTGTGTGACATTGTTTTATTTGCAGATGACACATCTCTTATTTTTAAAGTAGACGGAAGAGCAACAAATTTAAATAGTGTTAATGATTCGCTCGCGCACATCCTGAACTGGTTTACGTCAAATAATTTACTACTAAACTTTAAAAAAACAAAATTTATCAAGTTTACATTGCCAAATGTAAAGAGTCCTAACATAAAATTATAAATTTAAATAAAGAAATTATTACTTTCGTACAATCTACAGTTTTTCTAGGTTTGACTTTAGATCATAAAGTTCAATGCGGCGCTCATATATCGTGTCTTGCAGGGAAATTTAGCTCAGCCGCATAAGCAGTTCGGAAAGTAAGACAGCTTACTGATGAGGATATTGCGAGACTAGTATACTTTAGTTACTTTCACAGTGTCATGTCCTATGGTATATTATTGTGGGGCAAGGCAGCTGACATCGAGACATTTTTTATTCTTCAAAAGCGTGCAGTACGTAGCATTTATAATTTAAGATCACGAGGTGCCCTGAAAGATCGATTTAAAGAAATAGGCATACTTACTGTTGCGTCGTAATATATATTTGCTAACATTATGTTTATTAAATATAATATATATAATAAGAAAAGTGATATCCATAACGTAATAGTAGGCCCATATAATCGTTTACATAAAGTTTACAATACATTTGCGGGACTCGGTATACGTTTATTTAATAAACTACCTATTAATATAATTAATTTACCATTGCTTAAATTTAAAAGCGCCGTTAAAATACAACTTATTCGGAGGGGTTATTATTCAGTCAACGACTACTTAAATGACAAAAGCTCATGGAACTAGTTGCTTGTTGCATACAGGATTTCAAGATCTGTATTACTTTTAAGTCAATTTAGCAATGTAGATTATTTGTGATGTTAACAAATAACTTGTTTCTTAATTTGATTATTATTGAAGAATATAAATGCACAACCGCATTTAGTCACGGACAGCCTTTGCATTGTCACAAAGTGTAAGTGTATGCGTCCTCATGCCATCCTACTGCCTATTTTATATTTATATTAAAACATATACCTACCTTAGCCCAAATTATTTCATCTCTATAATATTATTAAGTTATTATTGTTTTTATCTTTAGTTTTTTTTATAGTCAGTAGTATATGGCATAATGGCTGCAACACCTTGTTAATCTGAATTGTAAAATACTGAAATTATATTTAATTGGCGATTTAAAAGAGTGGCCGTGAGTTTCTTGCAGGTGTCTTCTCATAGGCTCAACCTTTTGCCTGAACCTAGCAACTAACTTAAATGTAGCTTCAGTAACTTAGTAAACTCACTAACCCATATATTTTGACGTTCATAAATGTTACTTTGTGACCTAAATTAATAAATGATTTTTGACTTTGACTTTGTTCGACCCGAACATTGTTGGATCCGTAGTAGCGTGCCAATCGATCCACATGAACGTTCTTTGGTGTATGCTGGTGGTCCTTTCTGGATCCGGTAGGTGACGTCACGCATCTTAGTGACTATGCGATAGGGTCCATCCCATTTTGCCTGCAACTTAGGAGATTTTCCTTTGCTGCGTACCGGATTATGTAACCGCAGCAGCGATCCTTCCTCGAAGCCTTTATTGTTCGCCTTCCGATCGTAGCGGGTCTTCATTCTCTCAGACATCTGATGACCGGTCTGTCTGATGTGCTGGTATACATCATTCATCCTGCTGTTAGTGCCTGGTCCCTTCATGGCAGAACAACTTGTGCATTTACGGCACCATTCCTCAACGTCTTTTCGACAATGGATCCACTAAAATCGTTCTCGGATCTTAATCAGAGTTCTCTTAACTCCCATGTAACCTGAACTCTAATTATGACAGAGTTGTAAAACTTCCGTTACCTTGAGCTTTGGCACGACCATTTGCAGGTGACACTTGTCACCCCTAGCGTTCTCTCATTTCTGGCACAGAACTCCATCCTAGATAACTAAGCTTTCCCACTGTGCACTCTTGGTGATAGAGCTCATTGCCGCAACTTTACACCAGCGAGGTCTCGAAGCACCTGTTTTCTTCCATTCGAGGATTGGTCTTATGTCTTTGTCCTTTTGTTGCGTTCTCTGGAGAGTTTCCTTCCAATTTTCGCTAAGAACCGTCCTCAACGTCCTCAGTAGTCCTATTTATATTTTATATAATGCAACATAATTTGCTGTGTGATCCAAAGTTTGGGAGGATCTTTTTTGAGCTTATTTTCAAGTGCTTGGTTTTTTAGTTCGAATTTCGTAAATCAAACAGTTTAACAGCTGAAACGCTGTCTGTGATAAGAATGTGAACCAAACTATAGAATAAGTTATTATCCCTAACCACTTAGCCTACGTTATTCACGGAATTGAAGTATAAAATTCCCCATTTTTTGTGCGGCGCTCGGATCGTAAAAATGGGGCATGTTTTTGTGAAGCTTGTGGCGTGAAAAAATGTATGCCAAGGTATGTTTTTTCAATTGTCAGCTTTCAGAAATGATTTTGCGCTACTCCTGGGTGGTCCAGCGTGATAGCGTGATTGGGTGATTAAAACGAGGATATCTCGAAACTTTTTTATAGGAACTGTATATAAACTTTATATCGTTAGAATTTACATGAAATAAGCAACTCTTACTCAACTAGAACAGCAAAGCTTTGCCTTGAAATATATTCTTAAATCTAATTTGAATCTAGAGTAAGCAAATTTTTTCTAGATGATCGTACATAAGTAGTTAAAATTGAATAAATAAACCATTCATTCATGTGTTATTTTTATTCTATTTACATAAACACATTCATAACAATACGACCCAACATAAACAACAGTACTGTCCATACAATTATTTCATCCTACAAGCGTTTCGCCATTTTCTCTAATAGGTAAAACAATCAAAAGATACGTTAGGTATTTATTTTGGTCTGGCATAAGTGCCCAATGTCTTAAGATTTCTAATTATACTTACAATATGCACTGCACAACTTCTGTGAGAGCACCAAAACCTTTGTAGAAGGTTTTTTTTATGACTTACATAAATAATTAAATATTAGCACGGATGTGCAGTCACCAAAGGGGTCTAGTTGAAAACCAGCGCCAGGCTTCCTTAGCCTGGTATATGCTGAACTAGGTATATACATAGGTATGTAGGGCGCACTTGGCAAAATGTATTTATTTTATACCGTATTTATCCTGTTAATGATGTTTTTGATTAAATAAATAAATTTTCTTTCTTTCTAATTATATCTAATTAGACAGATATATGAGACAAATAATTAAACTTTTTTTTTATACTGTTTTAGTCACACTGAGTGAACACGCTAGCTACAAACTACAAAGCACTCTTCAATTCTATAAAATATGACTCTGTAATGTAACAAATATTTATTCATTTATTACGTAAGACAATTTTTACTAGTTTTTGAGGCCCTTCCCCCTAAATAAGAAGAAATAGTGTACGGGGCAGCTTTAATCGATATAATTGATTAATTATAACAAGGTTTATTGATAAAATATTGATTTACAAGATGATTAATAACTGATAATGATACAAAGAGTACACGCGGCGATGAACGAACGAACTAACCTAAGTTTAAATGTAATTATGCACGCAGTACAAAAATGTTGACAAAATGGAAAATTGTACGGTTGCACTGTACATGCTCCCGGGCACGGGATATGAAAGTAATAGATGATGAATGAGATGAGATATCGAAACAAACATGATCATGAAATTATATTTAAGACAAAACGCAAATTAAAAATTAAAGGCAAATGCTTAATGTCTCTAAACTTGCCACTGTCTCCGAAAATAACTTTACGAAAATTAATAGGCAACGTGGTTTTATTTTGTGTAGACGCACTTATTGCACCTGATTGCTCACTGACGCACCTTGCACTTTCACATATAGCACCCGAATGCTCACTGACATATTTTACCGACTGAACACTTATAGCACTCCGAAACTGGTGATCACTTTCTGGCGCAGAGAATATTGGGCTTCGCACCCTTCTCACGCGCCGGCACGCATACACCTTGGCTGCTACCACCGCTGCGCCCAACAACAAGTATATCACGGAGTAGTGGTGTATGTCAAGATATGAGATTGTGTCTGCTAGATCTCCCTTTAATTTTGTAGGGAGCGATATAATGATGTGAGGTGGAAGAAATGATGGTCACATTGATATATACTTTCTTTACTGGTACCAGAAACTTATAATAGATATACAAAAATAAACTACATAATTACGCGACCTAACTGAGCGGTTGTGGGGAGACAGGGCCTTCAATCTTCTAACTAAAAACCTGCTGCACTATCAACTCAAGGTCAAGTACTTTAATCCAAAAGTTGCCATCAGAAGGATACAGATGTCGCTATTAACATTATATAGACAAATTAAAAAGAATACTCAATCTCTTTATTGTTTTGTTCTTTAAGTGACAATATTATTTAGTGGGGTTATACAACAGACAATGTTTACCCATATTTTCATAACTACTCCGATAGTAGGTTTTATTTACTATGAGTGCAGTAAAATACATAAAAATTTTGATGATTAGATATTGTTAATGATATAATTATGTTTAAAATGTATAAAAAATAAATTTCACGGATATTATTTTTGTCATTTATGAGAAATTTAAGATTATTTGTGATTTTCAGGTGCAGGTAGTAATTTTCCTTTTTTCTGTTCTGGTATTATTGAGTTTCAAATGTTGAGTCATTACTCGTTGTCACTGACATTGCAGAAAAATTTCGTTCGTTTACCGTACGGTGAGATTCGTTGTTTTCTGTATTTTGTGCTAATTCAAGATTATCCTTGTGTTGCTAAATGCTATGTTTGTTGAGTCGAGCCCCTGCTCCTCCGAACTAGTATTGTAACTACGCCAGTGATAGCTTGTTTAGTGACTGATTTGAGATAGAGACTCCAGTGAATTGTGTACTTGTTCGCGGTAACAAGTGCATAATCATGTCTTCTGAAAAGAAATGCTGTGTGCCTGGGTGTTCCGGGAGCTCAGGTATGCTTTAAGACACCTATTTACATGCTTTAGTCTGCGGTTTTAAACATAACGCCACTCTTAGCAATTGTGCGAAGCCAACTTAAGAGGTCTTGCATTTTTTGTTTGTTATGAATGGATATTAACGTAATTTTTATCGATTTTCCGCCAAGGTTTATCTTAATAAACATGTGATAATGTTATAAACCCATGTTATGCCAGGAAAACTGATTACATATTTTTGTTTTTCTTTTTAGCTTCTGGCAGTGTTCTGCATCTTTTTCCAAACCCTGGAAAGGATTTGGATCGTTTCAAGTCATAGCTGTTTAATATTGGTGGGGATATTTTGGCGTTGACTAATGAGAACATTTACAAATATCGCCGAGTTTGTAAATAATAATAATAATAATGGCCAAATGTTATTATAAAAAGCATTTGAAAAGACCACGTAAATAAAATATATTGTATTTTATGATTTTTGTTTCATTTTGCAATTCATGTATGTATTTAATAAAGTTAAACTGCTTATGAAGTCTACCAGTCCATATATCCTAAATAACTAAAATAAATGAAAATAAAAATAAGTATAGAAGGGAGGATAGGTGATACCTATATTGAAGTTTATCTATGCTTATATACAGTATGATAAAGTTTCCATCCGAGAAACATAGATGTCGCTGGTGCACTATGCCTTAAAAAATCATGAAGTTAGATCTCTATTCCCCTATATAAAAAGTACTCTGTGTGGGGAGACGACTGCTGCGTTGCGCACATACAATAGCGCGCCTTGTGAATTTTGTAGCGTAAGCAGCTGCTACAATATACCCTTTTAAAAAAAAGAAATCATTATAATTTCTCTAAAGATGTAACAAACCAAAAGAACAAATGTTATAACTTACTAGCTGACCCGGCAAACGTCGTTTTGCCATAAAAAAATGTTTTGACCAAAAGAATAAAAAATTGTTAGGGGTTGACAACCCTTATCACTAAGGGGTATGAAAAATTGATGTTGGCCGATTCTCAGACCTACTCAATATGCTCACAAAATTTCATGAGAATCGGTCAAGCCGTTTCGGAGGAGTACGGGAACGAACATTGTGACACGAGAATTTTATATATAAGATAACTTATAACATAAATAATAGAACAACAAAATTGGCGCTCGTCTCATATGATAACGTAAACGATCGCATCCTGATACCGACACTAGATCTAATAACAATGAAAGCTATGCCGAAATAGTACACTGCACTGAATCAATACGTGGAATTATTACGATTGACAGTGTGACGACATGAAATAAGTATACAAAGACACAACAGAAACATAAAAAAACACAATATATGTATGTATGACACAAGAATAACATGTCCGTCAAACTTCTCTTGCTCTTCATATGCCGCTTGTCGAGAGCTGGTCGTACAAAGAAGCAAATATGTTGTCAATCCTGCCAGCGACGTGTTGCTTGGGCCGTGTTTCAGATATATGACCGGGTGCGCTATCTAACACTGATGCGATATCCATCCTCGCCTTCAAGTGTGATCAGCCGCTTCGACGCATGCACTGTTCCATAGAGTGCCACCGCCGCGCCGGTCCCATGTCGTTCACTGTCCTCGGAGTACGTTGCGAATTGTCGTCCTGGTGCGGAATGCTGCCTCGCTCCCTAGGTCAACTCGCCTTACGCTTGCCTCGACGTACGCACTGTCCTGTAGAGTGCCGCCACCGTCGTGTACCGCTCCGGAATCACTCTACTGGCCATGTTGCCGTGGTCGCTCTTGTCGACAGATCGTCGTGTCCTGTGTTTCAACTTTGGTTGTACGTCTTGACTGTGGTATTCAGCGCAGCTAGGTCCTAAGCCCTCTTGGTACGAGCGAAAAGGGCGAGTCGTCTCCCATGTGTTCGTATGCGTGTTCGGGTTACCTCCAGCTATATACATCCGCTGCTGCCACGCTGCACATGCGCTTGTCCGATTCCGCTGACCATGTGCACGAGCGTCGATGCCACATTTCCTAAGATTGCGTGTTCGATGTCGGGGTCACCAATGTAGGGAGCGATATAATGATGTGAGGTGAAAGAAATGATGGTCACATTGATATATACTTTCTTTACTGATACCAGAAACTTATAATAGATAGACAAAAATAAACTACATAATTACGCGACCTAACTGAGCGGGTGTGGGGAGACGACTGCTACGCTGCGCACAGACAATAGCGCGCCTTGTATATTTTGTAGCGTAAGCAGCCGCTACAATTATTATTTGTTCATGTTGTTAATTGTTATTTGTTTTGTGTTATTTGTTGTGTTTTTTATTTGTTCTAATTGCTTATCGACTCGATTGATGAGGTCCTGTTGCTCCTGGTGGTCAAGGTCAGTCTGTGTATCGATGGAAGTTATTGGTACGGACAAATTGATGATCTTATTGATTGGTGGTAAGTCTATATTGATAACGTCTGTTTCAGTGTTGATATAGTTCGAAAAGCTTTCATGTGAATAAATTGTGTAGGCACCACCTTTAATAACACACTCGTTGCTAAGTGAAATGATACCGGCCTTAGTTAATTGTTCCGCCGTAACCAGATCCCCACATATCACGCGCACGGTGCATTGTCCACAGCAGAAATATAGATATGTATTCAACTTATTAAGATCAGTCCATGTATTTGTACAGATCGCAGAATCGATTTTACATTGATTCGAGTGCTGATATTTAACACAAAGATCTCCATCTGCTTGCATTTGATACATTTTTGTAAATCACTCTCTGATATTGGTATGCAGGAGCCTTACCGAATGTTGAGTGCAAGGCGAGTCGCGATAGGTATAATGTGGATCATGAAACTGCCCGCTTCTTTTGGAATTGATACTACGTTGTATAATTCATGATTGTCTCTGCTCAATAATGGAATTCTTACTTCAAAAATGATAAACTTTGTCATATATCTCACCTTGGACTTTAGTAAATGATACATTTTTGAGAACTCCGATTGAATGTTCACTGGCAACACTGGCCGAGTTGACAAAACGGCATATTTTAAAATTCATAAAAATGTAAATAAACATCTAAACAGCATAAACATTGGTGTGACAGAGTGCTAAACCTATAATTTTTAAGTGATATTATTTGTGACAATCTACAAAACTATAAAGCTGCGGCAGTGACTATGGACTAAAAAGTGCAGTTTCTCAGTGTTTAGTGCTGTTTTCAACAAATAATCTGCATTAATGATAATACTACAACATTAAACTCGGACAGTTATCATAATAAGTAAGTTCTAGTGACTTTTTTAACATTCTCAGTGAAACAACAAATACAGACAAAACGGTTAAGAAAATTATTTTGTATTTGGACTTTGAACTTTTCGATTATTCGACAGCTAACACCAAAATTTCCTCAAGCGGTCAATAGAAGAACTAAAAGTGAAACCATAAAGTGCTACTAGCGCCATTTTTGACATCAAGCGACAAGTAGCAGAACTAAAAGTGTTACCATACATAAAAAATAATAATTTGATGGTAGAAATTTTGTTGCTTCTACTATAATAATTTCAAGATTTCGAGACAACTAAATAAATTAATAGACGAGAAAAATGGCTTCACCAAGTGAACATATCACCTACCGTAAACCATATAGATCAAGTTCATTAACTAATTTGTCCAACGTAACAAATAGTAGCGAGAAAGCCATTTTTGATGCGACAATGATGAGTATTCCAGATAGCTTACACGATAACAGCAACATCATAAGTGATCTTAATGAACAAATAAAAAAACTCACCATGCAACTATCAAGCGCACATAATGAAATTGAAAATTTAAACATCGAAAACTTCCGTTTAAAAACAGACTTACAAATGATGATCAAATCTACTAACACACTCAAGAAAATATGCTCAACACCGTGTAGGAAAACTTTATCACCGATACGCAAGATTAAAACTCCAAATCAAAATAAAGAACCAAGCTGGTGAAGCATAAATGAAACAATAATAAATGACTTGCAAAACAATCGTCCAGAAACCACGCCCATAATGCACAGTAAAGAGACACAGACGACTTTTACATCAAGCAAACTGGAGAAAGTACCTTCTGCTGCAAAAATATTATATGATAATGATAAAGAGAAGGCGAGCTTAATTAAAAAGCCTAGACAAAAAAATAAGTTGTGTATTTTAAGCAACTACGCAACCAAGGGGTCCTTGTCTACACTTCAAGAAGTGTACTCAAACTACTCTCACTTCTGCCACTACATCCGGTCTAATAGCAGCGCTACAGAACTAATAAGAGACATTGAGCTTAAACTTAATGGTTTCACCCTAAATAACTACTGCATTATCCATATCGGGGAAAATGATATAAAAGAAGAAAGAGACTACATAGACATAATAAACAAGTTGAGGACATCCCTACAAAAATTAAATCACACTAATATAATAATTTGTGCAGCCACCTATGTTGCAGGCGCTCCAATATACAATTTCAAAGTAGAAATGTTTAATAATCTCCTGTTTTTAGATATCCAAAGTAATGAATACGCGTATTTCTTTGATAGCAACCGTGATTTATCACCTGAAATGTTTTCCCACAAAACTGGGAAAATAACGAATTATGGAATGAAGAACATACACGACAAAATTGTATACAATATGCTACTGGATTTAGATATATTTTATCAGGCAGACGAAGAGACGATAAATAGCAAGCCTGAAGATAACGTTTCCATCAACCTCACCAACCAACTAACCAATGTTAAAACTCAAGGATTGAATTATTCACAAGCGAATAATAATAACACTGAAATTAACAATACATCAGAAGAAACATCAAACCAGTTTTTTCTTCAATCAGCGGATCACTAAATCGGACTTGGATACTGAAACCTCAGCTATTTTAACAGGTATCAATATATTTCACCAGAACCTATGTGGTATTAGTAATAAGAGACAAGAATTAGAAGTTTATCTGCAATCTCTTGAATTAAAGGTAGACTACTTATGTATTAGCGAACATTTTTAAATGAAAAGTCTGTAACTTCTTTTTCATTGGAAAACTATAATCTTATTTCGTGGAATACCAGGAGTAAAAAGACTAGAGGTGGTAGTCTAATTCTGGCACATGTGGATAGGAATGCTGAGAATATTAATGTAATAAATAAGCTTTATAAGATGGACAGTTTTGAAATATGTTGCATTAAAGATGTCGAGACTGGTCTATACATATGTTGTTGTTATCGTAGCCCTTATGACAGTAATTTTGATATTTTCATGACACGTTTGGAAAAAATGCTAGAACATTTATTTAACAGGAACTGCGTAATTTGCGGAGACTTCAATATAGATTTACTTTCAGATAGTAGGAAACGCACAGAATTTATTAGTTTGTTGACGTGTTTCAATTTCAGGCATCTTGTGAATGATGCAACTTTTATCCGTAATGGATCCTTTTCGTGCATCGACCATCTTATTACCAACTTACCAGATTTCTACATAGTAAAAAGTGAAGTCGACCACAATGGCCTAGCTGATGGTCATGGTGGTATTTTTGGTAATTTTCGTTTGGAAAATCTTGCGAGCAAGGCAAACAACTACAACCGGCACATTGTTATAAATGAGAGAGTTTTCAGTTCTAAAAATGGGATGCTTTTTAAGCAGGGAATACTGAAGCATAAATGGAGTAGTATGGGAATTAACGCATTCATAAAGACCTTTTCAGATGTCTTCAAAAACTGTTACAAAAAAAGGGAACGTAGATTGAACGTCATTAAAAGTACTAAAATGAAATGGATCACAAATGGTATTCGAACGTCAAGTCAAATGAAACGTTTTTTATGTGCTAACAATGTCAATAATCTTAATATAAGTATTCAACGTTATAAAAACAATTAGGTATATTAGAATTTATAGAAGGGTTATCATGAAAGCTAAAAAAATTACTATCAGAAACCAAATAAATGACTCAACTAACGGAAGCAAGGAAATATGGCAAATTGTAAACAAATGCACAAACAGAACCAAAGGTAAACATACTGAACGACTTCTACTTAAAATTGACGGTAAAATTTTTGACGACTCCACGGAAATGGCGTGCATACTGGCACAGCATTTTAATTACAAGTGTTCTGCTGGCGACAATAATAATACTAAATCAAATCAAATCGTTTATTGCGTTCATGTGTACATACAAGTTATTAAAAATTAGGAATAGTCTCAACATGAAACCCTGTTAGGGCGTAGCAACTTATTTATCTATGTAGATACATAACTGCTTTGGTAATTACATTGCACATCTCAATGTTGTCATTGATAACATAATACATTTCTTATAAACAACTTAAAAACTATGTATTTTTGGAGAGATAACATTTTATAAATTTCACAAGGTTTTACTGATATTTATTTATATAATATATAGTAGCTATAATTTATATAATACTGTTGTTTTATTTAAACAATAAAATTGTTCCATTTCTTATGACTTGCTCTTATCCTCAAAAAACTCTCGCAAATTGTAGTAACATTTATTTAATAAATACTTTTGTAGTCTACTTTTGAAAATACTATCGCTATTACAATCTTTTAGTGTCTGTGGTATTTTGTTGTAGATTTTAATGGACATGACATACGGACCAGAATGGAAGATAGATAGACTGGATGATGGTAAAGCTAATCTGTTTTGGTGTCTCAAGTTGCGTGATTGGGTGTAATGATCTCTATTGATGGAGTAGATTGACATATGTTTTCTTACGAATATACATATTTCCAGAATGTAGAGTGACGTAAGAGTTAGGATTCCATGCTTAACAAAATGCGATCTACAGCTCTCCATGACATCTATATTTGATAGGATTCGTATGCACTTTTTCTGTAATTTGAACAGTTTATTTGCGTCTACACTGTTGCCCCACAGCATGATGCCATATCGAAGCCAGGAATGTGCGTACGCGTAATATGCAGCCTTAGATGATTTTATGTCAGTGGTCTTTTTTAATTCGTATAAGGCGTATATAAATGAAGAAAGTTTGCTTGCGATCTTTTGTATGTGAGATTTCCAATTAAGACTTGTGTCAATATTGAGGCCAAGCAACTTAAAACTATCCACGCATTCTAATCTATTATTTTTAAATGAATATTCAATGTTTAAGGGCCGTTTCTGGTAAGGTTTAAATTGCATAAGTTTAGTTTTAGAAATATTTAATTCCAGGTTATGTTCTGTTAGCCAACCAGATATATCAGATAAAATTGAGTGGACATGTTCATCTACTTGAGCCTTATTAGAGCACGGGAATACCACCGATATGTCATCGGCGAACAAAACACTTTTGTCATTTATAATTTTAGGCAAGTCATTAATATAGATCAAGAACAGAATGCACCCGAGCACACTGCCCTGGGGAATTGATTTGCTTATTTTAGATTTAATAGATTGAACGTTAGAAATCTCACCGGTATTGTAATTATAATGTTCAAGTTCTACATATTGCATACGGTTGGTAAGATACGACGTAAACCATTCAAGTGCAATACCACGCACACCCACTCCCTCTAATTTAGTTAATAAAATGTTATATTGAACTCGATCATATGCCTTGCTCATGTCTAATAGTATACCAATAGCATATTTTTTATCATTTATTATATTAAGTATTTGATTAATATAGGTGAATACCGAATGAGTTGTTGATCTATTTCTTCTGAAACCATTTTGACTTTCGTGAAATATCTTAAATTTCTCGCAATATGAGTATAAACGCGTGGTCATAGCAGTCTCAAATATTTTAGAAAAGGTAGTTAGAAGTGATATGGGGCGGTAGTTAGCGCAATCGGTCTTGGAGCCCGTTTTATGAATTGGTTTGGTTACGGACATTTTCAGCAGATCTGGCACAGCACCTTCGGAGAATGATTGGTTGATAAGGTAAGCAAGTGGTACAGCTAATTCGGATGCACATCTTTTTATCAATTTTGGCGGGAGTTCGTCGAATCCAAAACTGTTTTTATTTTTTAAATTATTTATAATAGTAAGGATCTCATAGGGATCTACGGGTCTAATGTAAAAGGATTGATCGGCCTGCGTTATGACAGGTTGTCCGATCTGTTTGCCTGGTTCACCACCTACAGACAGGAAGAAGTCATTGAAGGTGTCAGCAACAGTAGTAGGATCTTCCGTTATATTTTTATGGATGAGTAGTTTAATATTAGTTTTAGTTTTTTTAGTAGTTTTATTGGTGCGTTCCTTTATTATCTGCCACATAGTTTTTGATATATTTTCACATTTTTTAATTCTCTGTATATACTGTATTTTTTTTGATTGTGCAACGGTTTTCTTTAATATCTTTGTATATGTTTTATAGTGATTAACTAGTATAGGGTGATTATTTTTTACAATAAATGTTTTGAGAGTACGTTTTTGTTTACATGATATTTTCAAGCCCCTTGTTAACCACGATTTTTTTACATTATTTCTTAATTTAATTCGGATTTTTGGGATACAAATATTTAACACGTCTACGATAGCATTGTGGAATGATTCAAAATTAGAGTTAACGTCCCTGTCCTTTATAATGACTGAGTTCCAATTTAATTTTGTTAGGGCTGATTTGAAGTATTCTACATTAGTTTCATTGTATAACCGTTTATTAATTAACCATGTCTGCTTCTCATTTGTGCGTGTAATTTTAGGCATTTTTATTATTATTCCTTTGTGGTCAGAGAGTCCAAATTCGTTTACGCTATTAGTGAACGCTTCAATGTCAAAATTTATGAATACCAAGTCTAAGCATGTAGAGCTTTTATTAGTTATACGAGTTGGTTCCCTGATGCATTGATGAAAATTATAGCTTTTCATGATGTTTAGCAGCTCCATGGTGGAGACAGAATTTTCCAAAACATTGACATTGAAGTCACCGCCGATGATTATATTCTTTTTATTATCTTTTACTACTAGAAGATGCAAAAGCTTTTTGAGTGTGCTAAAAAATATTTCAGCTTGCCTATTTCGTTGTGGCCAATACATAACAACAATTACTAGATTTTGCTTAACAACTTCAATCGCACTTATTTCTATAACAAATTCAACAGTCATTGATGTAATGTCATTTCTGTCTATAGTTTCTAAATGCTGCTGTACAAAAATACAAACTCCTCCTCCCTCATAGTTCTCTCGGCTATAACTAGATGCTAAGTTATACCCATCCAGGCATAATAGATCTCTTTTATTTTTGGTGATCCAGGTTTCTGATAGACATATTACATCTGTCTGGTGTCTTTCCTCTATGACAGACTGAAGAAGATGGATTTTATTTCTAAAACTACATATGTTCTGGTATATTATTTCTAGGTTACTGGCGAAATTTAAGGTGCTGTGGTGGTTCCGCTTAGTTCTGAGGATAATCTGGTTTTTGAGTTCAGTTTCTGTTATACTACGGTTACAAACATTATTAACGAAAAAGATTCGTCGTTTCTGTCAAAATACAATCCGTTGGAGGTGTTGTCCTTAATTTGTTTTTTTCGTAATCGTTGCATTCGTCATCTATGCATGTGGAAAAGCTAGTAATATAATATATAAGATCGGCAAAAATAATGGACATTCCGTGTTTATTAATTGAACCGCTATGTTCTGAAAACATGCTATAGTCGTAAGCTAAATTTGAATTTGAGTCAAAAAATATTGCATAGTTATACATTTGTATGTCATGATAGAGTAAATAGTTGAACATTTCTATTCGCCAATTATGCAATACAGAGTAATTATTACATTTATATGTCGGCAAACAAAGTATTATATTGGTATGATTTAAGCTCATCAGGGTTTTGCGTACGTAAGCGACAAGTTCTGAGTAATTAGATGATGTTTTGAAATCATTTTCGCCAATAAATATTATACAATAATCTTTCAATGTGTAGTTAGATAGTTTAACATGGAGATTGTACAGAAGCTGGCGCAGGCCACAGTTGGTTGACAGGTAGTGGCATATATTGAAGTCAGGAAAGCTCTTTTCGGCTATTGATGTAATGTTACAGGTTTTGTTACTACTGATGATACATATCTTGTTCTTTTTGCCCGATGTTCCATTTGATTTTAATTGGTGTTCTACTGAAGGTGCTACTAGTTGAGACTCAGGTGTAGATTCCGCGGCTTTACCTTTGGCTTCTGTGGATAATGATTCTGTTTCCGTTTGTGTCTGTTTGTTATTTTTCTTATTTCCTTTCTTTGGTGTAGTCTTTTTCTGTAAATTACTCGGGCTGCTAGTTATAGTTTTGTATAAGTCATTTTTCGTAATTAGTTTTTGGTTTGTTTCTCTTAAGTTTGCGTTTTCTAGTGACAGAAATTCGATTTCCTCATGTGCACTGCCTAATTCCAATTTTAATTTCTCAATTTGCTCTTTTAAGCTATTAATTAAATCAGTTTCGTGTTGTTTTGATAGATCTGGCAAACTGCTAGCTAAGCTTTCGTCGAAATCTGTTTCCTCAAGAGTAGTATTTATATGTTCATTTAGATCATTTGAAACTGAATGTGTTCTAGCTCTCCGAAATGTGATGTTATCAAGGAAATTCATTTTTGTGATGTAAATAATTTATATTAATCACAAAAAGCGGATGACGGCTGATACAAGGATTTGAACTCGACATCTACTACGTCTCAAGTCGGTACGTTACCAACCACGCCACGGCGACTTGTTGACAACAGATTATAATTAGAGTTCGCTTCTTAAGACCATAGAAAAATTTTTGTTGTGATGATTCATGCTGCAAAAATTTATATGAATCGTTTGTGTGTGAATGACCGTCACTTTTAACTTGTAACAAATTGTTTCGATCACTTTTGTCTTTTATTGTTTCGATCACTTTTGTCTTTTATTTTACTAATGCGATTGCACTACTCCAGCATTGTACAGAATGGGTTGAAAGGGATCTTTGTTTTACGCCTACCACTCCTAATGAAATAAGTAATATTGTCAGAAAGATGGGTAATAAACGATCCTGTGGCTACGACGAAATTCCTATTTCTGTGATTAAAGATCATTTAAATATACTTGCCGTACCACTTTCTTGCTTTTTCAATAAATGCATTGATGAAGGAATTTTCCCAGAGCAGTTTAAGGTAGCAAAGATCATTCCCATTCACAAAAAAGGCACTAAGTCTAATCCAAAAAACTATAGACCAATTTCCTTGCTGCCAACGCTTTCAAAGATTTTTGAAAAAATAATTAAATCTCGGCTTGTACTTCATTTCAACTTAAACAAAGTCTTACAGAGGAGACAATTTGGTTATCAAAAAAACGTTGGCACAGGAGATGCTATGTACACTCTTGTTAATGACGTGATAACTAACATTAATAACAAAATGAAAGTGGCTGGTGTATTCCTGGATTTAAGCTCAGCATTTGACACTGTCGATCATGATCTACTCATTGCTAAGCTTAATCACTATGGAGTTAGAGGTAAAGCCTTACAACTTTTATCTTCTTACCTTAAAAATAGGAAAATGTTTGTTGAAATCACTGAGACACGGAAAGGGCGTAGACAAGCTCATAAATCATCTTTTTTCAATATCTGTGCCGGTGTTCCGCAGGGATCTATTTTGGGTCCCATATTGTTCATTATATTTACTAACGACTTAATAAATTATATAAATGAAATTTTGCCCGACTTACGACTTGTAGTTTTTGCGGATGACACTAATGCTATTATTGCAGCAAATAACATTAAAGACCTTACGGAAAAAGTTAATATGGCACTTAGCCATTTTCACTCATGGTTTTCGGTAAATAAGTTAAAAATCAATAGTGCAAAGACTAATATAATGCTCTTCAAAACGACTGCTCGGAATAAAGAAACCATGGAAATTGTACTTAGTGAGGATAAAATAGAACTAGTCAATGAAGCTAAATTCTTAGGATTGCATGTAGATGAATTTTTTAATTGGAAAAAAGAATTAGCCGCCATAGATGCATATATATCGTCTGCGTGTTATGCGTTACGAATCCTTCGGGATGAAATAGGCGTTAAAGAATTAAAAATCGTATATTACGCGTTAATCGAGTCAAAACTAAGATATAGTGTGCACTTTTGGGGCAATAGCTATAATTATAACTGTCACAGAGCGTTTGTCCTTCAGAAAAGAGCTGTACGTACGATAGTCCGGATACCACAGAGAGAGAGTTGTCGTCCTTATTTTATTCAATTGAATATTCTCACAGTACCTAGTCTCTATGTTTTAGTACTCCTGACTAACCTTAAGAAGTACCTACACGAATACGAAACACAAGAAGAAAGATTAGATAGAGAGGGATCACGCAGAATGGATCTGAGAAACAAAATAAGTCCCCATTTCAACATTGTGAAACACAGTCCGCAATATCAAGCAGTGCACATTTTCAACAAATTGCCACTTCACTTAAAACGTTTGATATACACATCGACATTTAAAACAAAGCTTCGAGCGTTCCTGTTAGATAGGTGTCTCTACTCAGTTGAGGAATTGTAGGCATAAGTGAGAGAGGGACTTTTCTCGTTGTGGTGTATTATTGTGATTTTTCTGTAATTGTTTTCTTTGTTAGTATTTTTTGTTGTATATTTCAATTATTTTTTTATTTTTAATGAATGTGACATTGATCTTTTTAACTTTATAACATAATTTAATTTTGATTGTTTTCTTTTTTATTGTAGATTTGTGGGACATTTATTTATTAATTTTTATCTTTCTAATATATGACTCCTTGCTGTTATGAATTTGACATTGAACTGTTTAACTTTTAAGTATAGTATTTTTTTGCATTTATTGACATTAAATTATAGTAAGTAATATTATAACAATTGTAATATGTATTATGTTCCGACACAATGAAAATTGTTTGTGAATAAATAAATGAAAATGAAAAATGAAATACTATCTATCGGTAGGGTCAATTCCTTTAATATTTGGCCATTAATGATGTTCAGTCCCTGTTTCAGCTGTGCAGGAGTTAACCAATGAAAATTGAACCTTCTATCATATACGTTCAAGATAGTATCGACTAATCTTCCTGAATAGTTTTGAGATTTATGAGTGCGTTATTGGCGATGATAGATGATATACTAAAGCTGTTTTGGATAAATGACTCTAACGTCCACCTTTAGAGTATTCATGTTCTTCTCTAATTTGTTAAGATGTTGATTAAATATTTTATTATGCTTATCCATTGCCTTCTCCATTCGTTTTATGATATTGTTTTCAGCTTCTATAATTGACGTCTGATTTCTCCATAAGGATGCAATATGTTCTTGATTGCTTCTGATCAGCTCGATATCCCAATTTAATATATTCATTTATGAATGATTTGTAATTCGTTTGTATATCTTAATTCCTAGATAATCTTTTCTCCAAATGATAAAACTGTGCTATGGCTCTTTGCTTTGACTCTCCCAGTTTTCTTTGATATCCGGTTTTAAAAGCAGTTTGACGACATAACGACCATCTTCTCGTCTTTTTGTTTATTTCTTATACTGTTGCACGCACATGTAGTCTTCTTCTGACGTATGATTGCTTGATTTATTTTTTTGTTTTAGTTTCATTTCTGCTAATTTGTATGTAACCGAACGCTTATAGAACGCTTGTATCATATCAAATGTTGTATGAGTTGAGACTGGTACTCTTAATACAAGTTATTCTATAACTAGCAAGGTGCCAGTTACGACAAACATGAACATATTTTCAACTAAATTATACAGGGTGTTTGGAGGGTGAGTAGCCATAGGAAAATGGTCGATAGGTGATGGTATTGGCTACGTGTTGCGCCTACTTAAATAACATTTTGCCTTAAGTTTAATAAGTACTAATTTTTTTTCTATTTTTCGAGAAAATCTCCATTTTTTTGTATAAAAACTTTAATTATTTTTTTAATAACCGCTGAAATGTTAAAAAAATTATGTCATTTGTTAGTGTAGTCTTACCTTATTCAGATTTAATCATAATTTCATACAAACAATTCAAAAATAAATAACAGTGAAGTATCAAACTTTCATAAATAAAAAAAAAACATCCTTATGTCAACTTCACATGGTAAAATAAAAAAAACTCATTGTAACACAGCTAAAAGTATTGTGCTATCTCTTTCATCGGTTGACTATTATGCTCCCTTTGGCCCTTGCGCACCCTGTCGGGTGCATTTAGTCGACACTTGTCGTTCTTTGCTACTTCACGTGTTGTACTTCACAACTCCGCTCTGCGCATTATTTTTGTTTTCGTTTGTTGTTGTTAAGTTTTGTTGTTACTGTTATTTTTAATGGCTGCTTTTACTAACGAGGAATACGCTGATATGTTGATGGCTTACGGCAAAGCTGATGGAAATGGACGAGAAGCAAAAAGAATTTATGAAGATTTTACCTGCTCAATTGAATAATTTAGGTTTTCACCCTTTTAATGCATTCGTGACGACAAACCGGTTTTTGTTGAGTTACCTGGTTAGTTATGATACATGTTACTTACCGTTCGAAAGAGTATTAACTAGAGAAGTTTTTCAAAATATTTGTAAATGCCATACACCGTAAGTTTTTTTTATTTTACCATGTGAAGTTGACATAAGGATGTTTTTTTTTTATTTATGAAAGTTTGATACTTCACTGTTATTTCTTTTTGAATTGTTTGTATGAAATTATGATTAAATCTGAATAAGGTAAGACTACACTAACAAATGACATAACTTTTTTAACATTTCAGCGGTTCTTAAAAAAATAATTAAAGTTTTTATACAAAAAAATGGAGATTTTCTAGAAAAATTGAAAAAAAATTATTACTCATTAAACTTAAGGCAAAATGTTATTTAAGTAGGCGCAACACGTAGTCAACACCATCACCTATCGACCATTTTCCTATGGCTACTCACCCTCCAAACACCCTGTATATTGTGTAAACAAGTGAATATGTATTTATGTTTATATAAGTGTTAATTGTATTTATGCAAATAAATAAATTATTATTATTATGTTTCTCTTATCACAAGTACTTTCTAACATATTATATTAAAAAATACCTGGCCCTTTGGGAGGGTTACACGGAGATATGGGTCCAACGTGAAGAGGCTCTTCGATAGTTTTAATCAAAGGTGTGATGGAACACCTACAGCGGCACTAGCCGCAGCAGGCGTAGGACTATTGCTACGTATGGATTCTAATATATGGGCTATAGGTATGGGTGTTTGGTGGACCGGTATATTGCTAACTATGGATGAAAAACGGCGTCTGCCCTGAATACTCTAATAGCATCAATGCAATGGGCAGACGGTGACTCGCCAACTCACTAGATGGGCCCCCTGATAAACCATAGAGTTATTGCTAAAAGATTTATTGAATGAGTTATTCTCGTAGAAATGCTTTTTAGGGTATTCTTGTGCCAATTTGCTCTGATCTTGCTTTGAAGTGTCTTGCTTACGCCGAGAAAACTCTAAAGATGTAAATTTATTTTCTAAAAACTCCATAAAATCACTAAGTTTAGGCAAATCTCGAGGATTCTTCAATGAGTCAATATAATCGTTATGACTCTGCGCATCTAGCTTCTGGGCCAGAATGTAAACAACCAAAGGATCCCATTTTGATATGTCAACGCCTAGGTTTTTGACTGCATTCAGGCATTCGTTTGTGGTATCATACATATTTTTAATAGGTGCTGCGGACTGTTGCTGTAATGTGGGCAAGAAAAAAGGTTATTCATATGCGAGCTAAAGATGAATTTCGTATTGTTATATCTGTGATTGAATATATCCCAGCATACTTGATAGTTTTCAGTACTGATATTTAAATGCTGAATTAATCTCTCAGCCTCTCCTCTAAGTTTACTTTCAATAACTGTAGTTTTTGAGCGCTGGAGAGCTCTTTGTTGCTGTGAATAGATTATATAAAGAAATCCTTGAAGGCGACCCATTCATAGTAGTTGCCGCTAAACGTGGGAATGTCCATTTTGGGCGTGCTCTTTTCACGATGCTTATCTGCAGTCAAGATCAGCCAAGATTGAAGGGTGACGTTTGTTTGTGTGCTCTTTAAATTTAAATTGTGCAAGTTGTTAAAAGATCATTTCTCATAGTTATACTGTTATATACTCTTAGCCAATGAAGTGAACTATCTAATGTGTGAATTAAATGGTGATACAACTACGTGAACCAAAGATATTTGCAAAATTGTGTGAAAAAGTTCGTTATAAATTTTAAATAAGTTTAGTTATCGGCCGGATCCCTGACCTACGACAACCCGCGGAGCTATCGATACCTCCCGCACTAACCTATCACCCGCCCGCTGGCGCCTGCACGTCACGAGCCTCTTCTTATTTACAAAGTGTTTAACAATTTCGCATTGCTCGTTATCAGCAACTCTGGCGCATTGGATAAGGCATCGGGGTCTGTCGATGTAGTCGATGGTTCTAATCCAAGTTTTACAAACACTTTTTGAGATATATAATTTGATACAAAGTTGTAAATCTACACTGTACTATTTATAGAAGGCAAATTGGAGGACGAATATAATATAAATATTAAAAAAAAAAAGGATACAATAACAATGGATTCTGAACATATTACTATTCGAAGACCACAGAAATCTAACTCATTAGACGATATTTTCAATGATAATTGCACGTTATTGGACACTACTATGATGAGTTTGCCGAGCACATCATTGAATGAAAGCGACAGCACCTTAGATCTAAAAGACACAATAAAAAGATTAACTTTGGAACTTGAAAGCGCACACCAAGAAATTGATAATCTAAATAGCGAAAATTTTCGTCTAAAAGTGGACATTGGGCAGTATCAAAAACTTATTAAAACATACAAGAAAGTAAACTTATTAGAGAGAAAAAGTATGACACCAAAGTCTTCGCGTCATTTAAATTTAATAAGAACGAGCTGTTTTTCGACACCTACAAAGATAAATCACTCTCCTAAGGTGATTGATTCTTCACCTAACAGGCTTCAACTGGTGCAGAATGCTATTGATGGCTGCGACAATTCATTTGATACAGCATTATCTGGACGTATTACTGAAGGACACAAAGAGCCTCAGTCGCCGAAAGAGGTCATCAGTATCTCTTTGACACTCCCAGCTAACTCAATCCCTGCTTCGCGAGTTGTAGACGAGTGTATTTCTACGACGAAGACAGAGTATATAGAATGTACTCCCACTGAAAACCAGCAGTCGACCACTATTTCACAAACGTATTGGCAAAAGGAAGCTACTCAACGAGTCATGATCTTCTCTGATCAAGCTGGATATGGTGTTCGTAAGATCCTGCAGTACTATCTGGGATCAAAGTTCATTGTGACGTCATACATTAAGCCAAATGCTACTACTGAGCAGGTATTGAAATCGTGTGCAAGTTTGTGTAAGGACTTTAGTAAAACTGACTTTATTTTAATATTAACAGGCACAAATGATAGCAATCCTATGAATATTCAAAGTTATTTATATTATACATTAAATCAATTAAGATCCACTAATGTTTTGGTAGGTCAAATCTACAAGCAGAAATATCTGAATATCAATTGTGTGAACAGGCTGCTAGAATTTGTGTGCGGGAATTGTACAAGTTCTACCTTCTTGTCGTTGCATAGTGATGTTTACTTAAATAAATTGCATGCTTGTAGATTAATACATAGACATATTCTACATATAAATTATAAAAATATTTATCAAACATATACTGAAAATCAAGTTAGTCGCAGGAGTCTATTGTCTACAAATAATGTTAGTGTACAAACAACAGCTTTCAGAAATATTGGAGTTCAGACTGACGATGTTGATACTGCGATAAAAACAAACGACGCAACTCTACTAACTGATTTTTTCGTGAATAGTAATTATGATACCCCTATGAAATGTAATAGCAATGTTAATTGTGTCACAAATAGTAAATGTTACATAAATTTAGTCATCTTTCACCAGAACATATGTGGTGTTTCTAATAAAATAAACGAGTTGGAAGCCTATGTACTAACAGTTGGGAAAAAGATAGACTACCTATGCTTGACTGAGCATTTCTTAAGTAGTATGTCAGTTGCTTCTTTTAACATAGACGGTTACAATTTAGCATCTTGTAATACGCGAAATAAGAAAAAGAGGGGTGGGAGTTTAATTTTAGTTCAAGCAGATAGGAAAGTAGATAAAGTATTAACAGTTGAAAGATTGTATGCCGTAGAGAGTTTTGAGGTATGCTGCGTAAAGGATACTACTACTGGAGTGTACATATGTTGTGTGTATCGTAATCCTAATGATAAGAACTTTAGTATTTTTTTGGGAAAGTTGGAATTATTACTTGAATTTTTATTCAATAAGAAATGCATTATTTGCGGAGATTATAATGTGAACTTGCTTCTGGAAAACAAAAAACGTACTGAATTTTTAAGTCTGCTGGCTTGTTACAACTTTAGATGCCTTTTTGATAGTCCCACTTTTATTCGAAATAACTCGTATTCCTGCTTAGATAATATAATAACAAATCTCCAAGAAGAACAGGTATTGAATACTGTAATTGATCATAATGGTTTGGGAGACGGACATGGAGCACAATTGAGTGAATTTTTACTAGAAGATCAGGTTAAAAATAGTAATAATCCATTTTTAGTTATAAATAAAAGAATATTTAATCGTAGAAATAGTATAACTTTTAAGAACAGACTTTTGCATCAAAATTGGAGTGAAATGGGTATTAACTCATTTTTGAATAATTTTAATAATGCTTTTCGGAAAAGTTATATAAAACGGGCAATTAAAATAAATTTCAAGAGGGGATCACAATTAAAGTGGTTAACGAAAGGCGTAAAAACTTCTAGTAAAATGAAAAGAGTCTTGTGCACTAATAACGGTATTCATATTCATGACAGTATAATCAGTTACAAAAAAGAAATATATTCGAATATATAGAAGAGTCATGATTAAAGCCAAAAAAATGGCGATCGCTGAAAAAATCAATACTTCAAAAAATGTAGGCAAAGAAGTTTGGAAAGTTATTAATAGCCACAGAAACCTTAAAAAACTACAAAAGGAGCCACTTTTACTAAAACTCAACAATCAAATCATAGATTCGCCAACTGCTGTAACTAACATTTTAGCAGAACAATTTAATCTTAATTGTGTTTCAGCTAAAACTAAGACTGAAGAAGCTTTATTGCTACTTCAACAAAGTTGTGAAAGGGTTATAAATGATATGTCGCTCAAGCCTACTACTCCCAAAGAAATAACTCAAATAGTTAAAACTATGACAAACAAGCACTCCTGTGGATATGATGAAATTCCTATTTCTATTATTAAGGAGCAAATAGAAACATTGGCCGGGCCACTGTCTACTTTCTTCAATAACTGTCTTGAACAGGGTATTTTTCCGGAACAACTAAAAATCGCAAAGGTTGTGCCAGTTTACAAAAAGAGACCAAAAACCGACCCTAAAAATTACAGGCCAATTTCACTTCTGCCTGCAGTTTCAAAAATGTTTGAAAAAGTCTTGAAATCTCGTCTATTGACTCAACTTAGTTTTAATAAAGTACTACATGACAGACAGTTTGGCTACCAGAAAGGAATTGGCACTGGAGATGCAATTTATAGACTTCTTAATGATGTAATGTGTAAATTAAATCGCAAGTTGAAGGTAGCAGGAATTTTTCTAGATCTGTCTTCCGCATTTGATACAATTGATCATAATCTACTGATTGCTAAATTAAATTATTATGGTGTCAGAGGCAAAGCCCTGCAATTATTTACATCGTATTTAAAAAATAGAAAAATGTATGTAGAAACCAGCATTATAGATCAGGACGGACAACGAAAAACATTCCAATCATCCTTGATTAATATTACCACTGGCGTACCGCAGGGTTCCATTTTAGGTCCTATTCTATTTATAATTTTCACCAATGATTTAATAAATTATATTAATAGAATCATACCAGACGTTAGTCTTATAGTCTATGCTGATGACACAAATGCTATAGTAGGAGCAAAAAGTATTAGTGAACTCACAGACATGGTTAATACGACGCTGGCAGTATTTCAATCTTGGTTCAATGCTAATAGATTAATTATAAATATTAAAAAAACAAATATCATGTTGTTTCGAACTACGGCAGGCAATAAAGATAATATGGATATAAGTCTAAACAATGAAAAGATAGAATTGGTGAGAGATGCAAAATTTTTAGGTATCCATTTAGATGATTTGCTAAACTGGAAAAAAGAACTAGCACATATAGACTCGACTATATCTTCTGCATGTTTTACATTAAGAACATTAAGAGATGAAATAAATATGGACCAGTTAAAGATGGTGTATTATGCTCTTGTCGAATCTAGACTTCGATACAGTATACAGTTCTGGGGGAAAAGCTATGGGTATAATTCTCAGCGAGGTTTCATTCTCCAAAAAAGAGCAATTCGTACAATTGTCAGAATTTCACAAAGAGATAGCTGTCGACCTCACTTTCAGCGTTTAGATATACTAACATTACCTAGCCTGTACGTATTAGTACTGTTAGTTAATTTTAAAAAGTATATCCATGAACGCGAGTCTGAGGACGAGAGAATAGCCAGGGAAAGTACACGTAGAAAGGACTTTAATAATAAAATTGTACCTAAATTTAACATTGCCAAGCATAGTCCTCAATACCAAGCGGTACAAATATTTAATAAACTGCCAGCAGATTTAAAAGATTTGTTGTACACTAGCTCTTTTAAGGCTAAGCTTAAAGAATTTCTGTTAGAGAGAAGCTTGTACTCTTTAGATGAATTATAATTTAGTTACATGTTTCCAATCTTTATATTTTTGTAAATACAATTTTATCTAAATTTCTATGTTACATATATTTGTACTATTTTATCGTGTTCATGATTAATTGTTTTATTATTTTTGTTAAATTGCATGCAAATTTTTAATTTTCAGTTTATATTATTTTTTTTTTTATATTGATATCAAATACAATGTAAGTTGTTCCTGATTAATAATAATAATAATAATAATAATGACCACATTTCGCTATTTAGTGACCTTTTAATGTCGTTGTAGGCCATTTCGTATGTTGAAAATGTCTTCTCGTACGAGTCGTCTTTACCATCAAGCTCTCCTTCTAAGTCCCAGTGGAGGCTTCTAACTTCTTTAAAGTATCTTCGAATTCTGTTGAAGTTGATGGTTCGAGAAAATGCTTGAAAGTTAATAGCTTTTTTCTTCAGTAGTTCATCCGTTTTGCTGTCGGTACCCTGGCATCTTAGTTTGGGCAGCTGAACGGATGACGACATCTCGGTGTCATCCCGTGGCTGGCTTTCGGCGTCTGCACTGGATACGCCTGCTAAAGGCGTTGCTGGTCTCAAGATTGGTGTAGGCGTTTCTTGCTTCATAGCCTCATGCGTTGAAATGTAAAAATCTTTTGTTTGCTGATAGTGGTTCAAAATAAAGTATTCATGAAATTGATCACTAAAACTACTTAATGTTATATGATAATTCTGGAACTCTTGCCAGTAAGCGTCGAGATTTTCGACGCGCCGCTTAATATAATCAGAAGTCCTGAGCTGATGCCCAGTCTTCTTAAAGTTAACTAATAGCTGCTTCATAGCAACCATGATTTGATTTTGGTTCGCCAATAGGACTTCCATTTTCAGACTCATATTTATATAAGTAATAAAAAGAAAAGATCTTACTTGAATCAACTGCTTACTGCTGCTAATATGCTGCACTCAGGGGTGATATGCTGCTGTGCTCTTCCCTAAACTGCACTGACAAGTCTGATGGTATGATAAAGTCCACAGATGCTAGTTTTAGAACCACTCACGCGAAATCGCACAATGTTTAATTAAAGCTCACGCGAAATTGCACAATGTATAACTAACACTCACGAATATGGTCCCGCTTTTGCGATGCTCGAAGGACCATAAAGTTGTACGGGACAACTTTAATTGATAAAATTGATTGATTATAATAAAGTTTATTGATAAAATAATGATTTACAAGATGATTAATAATTGATAATGATACAAAGAGTACACGCGGCGATGAACGAACGCAAACTAACCTAAGTTTTAATGTAATTATGCACGTGGTACAAAAATACTGACAAAATGGAAAATTGCACGGTTGCACTGTACAAATAAGAATAGGCCGATTCCAGCGCATATTGGTATATATGGTAATGAAGAAGCTGATCGTTTATGCAAATTGGCTGTGGTAAATAGCATTTTTATAAATTATAAATCCGATTATTGGAAACAAACCCAGATTTAAACTAAAATGTTTTAATTTATGGAAAATACATTTTATTCATATTTCATAAGAAAAAGGTATTTGGTACCGCAGTATACAAAGGGAGCCGTCGCTTGTACCGTGGTTTGATAATGTTAAATTAAGTAAACACATTGTGAAAATTATGTTAAGACTTCGCTCAGGACACTATCCATCGGCAAAGTTTGAATTCCTTATGAAAAAAATAATGTACAACACTTGCTAATGGATTGTGTCCGAAATAGAACTGAACGAGAGTGAGTTTTAAATGAATTCAACTTAAATAGATTAGATATGGGAATACTGCAATCTATATTGGCTGTACCGTGTTCAGAAGCTGCTAAAAAGATGTGTGATAGCACCTGTTAGTTTGTTATAGTTAATAGCATTTATGTTAAAATGATTTTACTTATGTTAAAAGGTATGATGGGGTTAATGTCTGGTTTAGACAAAAACCCCGAAAGAAATAATAATATTTTTTTTTTCGTTTATTTGTGAAACAAACAGATAAATTACAAATATGGTGTATAACATTTAGGTAATACATAATCCAGTGAAGTTTCCACTGTTAGATAAAATACAATTAAGGTAAGTGAATACAAATCAAAAAGATCCCAGCATTAAAAGAAAAAAAAACATCGAAGTAAGACCAGACACAATTTGATTAATTACAAAGCTAAACATAACAAGAGATGTTAACAAATAAAAAATATAAAGTTAATTACTAAATTGGACACAAGGATTTAACAAGTGCAGTTTTATATTGATTGAGAGATAAATGAAAAATGTCAATATTAGCGAATTTATTATTATGTTAATACAACACGAGCGATTAATAAATAGATTATACCCATAGTTGGTTCGAGCTGTAGGAGGCTGGAAAACAAGTGGCTTTCTAGCGTTAATCCGAGGACATTTAATTAGAATTTTCTCCAATAGATAACCTGATTCCACGTGATTATTGATTATTCTGTAGAGAAGCATGTGATCCCTTATTAATCTACGGTCAGCGAGAGATATGAGTTGTTGTGGTGGAGGCTCATTTCTATAATTGGACCTACGAACCAAATGTTTTAAAAATTTATTCTGGATCCATTCAAGTGAATCAATGTAACCCCATATTGAGGGTTCCAAATCACCGAGGCATATTCTAAAATGGAACGGACGAAGCATTGATAAAGGATCTGGAGAGTTGAAGATTTCTTAAAATCTCTTCCTACTCTAAGAACAAATTCTAACATACTATAAGCCTTATTCACAGTTTCTTTGATGTGGTAGTCAAACAATAGCTTACAATCTAAGTAGATACCCAGGTCTCTAACAACAGTAGTAGTAGTTCTTTCCAATATATGTTCATTTAATTTATAATCATAATGAATATTGGACTTTTTACGTGAGAAGGAGATAACATTACATTTTTTAGTATTAAGAGACAATAAATTTTGACGACAATAAGAATATAAATTATCCAATTCTTTTTGCAATGTTATACAGTCGTCAATTGATTTAATTACTATGTACTACTATATATTATTATCATCTGCGTATAATATAAACTTTTGAGTATTTAAAAACGTACGACACGTCATTAATAAATATATTAAAGAGCAACGGACCTAAATGAGATCCCTGAGGAACTCCAGAAGGAACAGGAATAAAAGTAGAGCAATAACCCTTTACTGTAACAGCCTGATTACGATCTCTCAAGTAAGAATCAAGCCACCGAAGCAAATCGCCATGTATCCCAAAGTTACGTAATTTGTTTACAAGTATATCAAAATTAATTTTATCAAACGCTTTCGTGTAATCAGTATACACTACGTCTACCTGGTGGCCGTTTTCCATTGCAGTCGTAATGTAATCCACAAATTCGCATAGATTAGTTTCAGTAGATTTTTTATTTAAAAATCCATGTTGTTGCTCTATAATAAAGGGCCTTACTAAAGGAAACATATAATTATAAACTATACGCTCAAACATCTTAGGTATAACACTGATTTTTAGCCTATAGTTAGCCACGTTATGCTTATCACCGTTTTTAAAAACAGGTACAACATATGAACGTTTCCAAATACGCGGCATTATTCCTGATGACAAAGACCGATTGAAGAGTATGAATAAGGGATAACATAGTTGCTTATAACATTTTATTAGAAAAATTGGCAGAATTCCGTCTGGTCCCGCTCCTTTAGTGACATCCAGACATTTCAGGTACTCTTTCACAGTATCAACCTAGACGACTACAGAAGATATATCTACGAAATTATGTAAATTAAATAATTTTCGTTGAGCGTTATAGCAGGCGCAATGCAATTCGACAGGTAAGCTTCATTAAAATGATTATTAAATAAATTACAAATGACAGAACCGTCAGAGGAAGAAATATTATTTAAAAATAACCTATCAGGCAAGTCCCCAGTACTTTTTCTAGATTTAATGAAAGTCCAAAATTGTTTACTATTTTTAGAAATATTATTTTCACATTTAGCTATATACGAGTTGTAGCAAGCAATTTCTAGGTCCTTTTGCCTATCTCTTAATACAGAAAAACTGCGGTAATCAACGAAACGATTGTATGTTTTCCATTTCCTATGAAATTTTTCTTTTTCTCTTACAACTTTTATTAGAGCATAAGAATACCAAATGGAAAAACTACGATTAATGCGTACAAGTCTCTCGGGTACATTTTCAGAAATTATGTTATCTAATATTTTATGAAACTCATGTACAGCGGTATCAACATTCAACTTTGCAAAACAGTCGTCCCAATTGATTTGTGAGAGAGCATGTTCTATTAATTCATAATCACAGTTACGAAACAATCTAACAAATCGAGGTGGAGACCGGAGAGTCTCAAAATGTACACCCGATATACTAATAAATAAGGAAGGATGATGAGCATCTTCTTTCACAAGGGGTAATGTAGAATGGCTGACTCTACAATATAGATTGCTTTTAACTAAATCCAATTGTCTGTTATTTGCATCAGGGACAATGTTGAATTAGCATAGATTATTAAATGATAGGAAATTGGATAGCGCAAACACAAGAGGGCAGTTCAAGCCATTAGGATAGAAAAACTTAAATTACTATAGTTCCATGAAGCTTTACTTATATTAAAATCGCCAACAATTAGAAAGCAATCGTCGGGACTTCTAAGTATGTTGTTAGACACGTTTTCAAAAAATTCAGTTACATCATTATAATAAGAAGGGTTATGCGGAAAATAACAACAGTAGATGTAGCATGATCTTTTACTATTGGCAGACGTAACATTAATACAAATTGAAATAATGTCTGCCGATCGTTCATTGTTAGAAGAAAGTTTGGTGACTTCCGCGACAACAATACCTCTACGTACTGCTATCAGTACTCCTCCACCCATTGAATCATTACGAGAGGAGTAGTCCCTATCACACCTATAGACAACAAATCGGTCGTCAAATAATTCGGAATCATTTATACTAGGCAATAACCACGTCTCACTTAAACAAATAATATCTGTACTACATAAAATGATATTTCTATAAAAATCATTAGTTTTACTCCTTAGACCACGAACGTTTTGGTAACAAATGGTCAAGCTATCCATAATTTGAAATAAGTAAAAATAGTAAAAATAAAATTATGTAGATATAAAATTTAAGCTGACAGCCCGAATCAAAACAGATCAATAACTTAATACGATAATAAGTGCATAGCTCTGATAAATAAATAATGTTACACCGATAGTAAAGCGACACATTAAGTTCTAACATTACATAGGCAATATAAAATGCACCTGCCGGTCCAGAATCCAGAGTAATTGTGGATGAACTGTTATAGTAATATAAATGAAATAGTCCAATTCAAATTAAAGAAATAAAAACTATTTTTAAGTAAAAATGCTTAATTATAAAATAACCAAAAATAATGCGTCTGTAAATATTTGAAACCATGAACTTAACCCTTAACTTAACCACACTGCGTTTAAAAGCAATAAATGATTGACAATACGTAATAACACCTACAGTATCTTTTTTAAATCATTGTGAGTGCCAATATGTATCACAGGACTAGTGTCAGATTTACGCACCAGTATGCAGCAATTACGCACCCAGACATGTTTATATAGTTTTTCTTTAGCGATTTTCTTGACATTTAGCAACAACGACTTATTCATTTTGGTAAGATGGTCATTAAAGTACACCCGAGACAATTCACCTGAAAAACCTATGTCAGAAGCTCGGCAGTCTTTTATAAGACGTAATTTAGTCAGTAAATCATCTTTTCTATTTCTTGAAATAAACCTAACAATTATAGGCTTGGGCTTTTTCATAGATTTATCCATAGGCGCCACTCTAGTAATAAAATCGAGGTCACTTTGCGGACTAAACGCAAAATCAGCCTTTACTGCTATCTTCGATAGAATCTCTATAAGGTTTTCACCCTTTTTTCAGGAACACCCAATATTTCAATATTTGATCTTCTAGCCCATTGGTCTTTCACATCAAGTTCGATTTAATATTTCTAATTGAGGAATCCATGTCCTTAAGATCGCTTGAGAGGGACGGAATAATTTTTATTAGGTCGTTAATTTCAACAAATCTCTTCACAACATCGTCATACTTTTCACTAATAAATTTGACAGTCTCGCTCAGGGTAGATATTTCACTCTTGAGTTCCATGATTGTAGATTTAAAGTCGGATACAGCTTCTTGAACTTCGGCCCGCACTATGTCTCTAACCTGGTCCAGAGGTACGACTTTAACTTCTGTTTCACGCAGACGCTCTTTGGACTTAGCACGCGTCGAACGGGCAGTAATGTTAGGAGGATCACAGACTGCCTGAGATCTTGTATTGCTACGTACAGGAGTGTCGTCGCTATTATTCGTCTGAGTACAATTTGGGCAAGTCCAAGCAGACTTAAACTCAGAGTCAGGGGTCCAGTCTTTCTTATTAGCAAGTACACAGCCAACATGATAGTTACCTTTACATGACGTACAAACTAGAAGTAATCTTTTGCTATCTCCGTTGGTAAAGGGCTTATTACAACATACATACTCCATCGTTACAAGTTTGTGCGAAAGCAGTCGATATCTTCGATGCGCAGTGTCACTGTTGATTTGGCGTAGACTTGGCTAAGCACGTCGTCTCGCACGCAGTGTCCGCCGGATCAAATCCTGGCCGAATCGAAGTCGACTTTTTCTAATGTTATTTCACTTGTAGATTGTTCAAGTGATACTAACAACGACAAAAAGGGGCGTGATGACACGAATCTTGTATCCCTGTCTCACCGCCCACTAGAAGAAGCTTGCCGTAAGAACACCACGAGAAGAACAAGGAGGTACCGATTTTAGAAACTGACCAATAACAATTTAAAATTAATAAATTAAAAAAAATATTAGCGCAATAAACAACTCAGACACGTTCACTTCCTTAGGCAGTAATCAATAATCATGTTGGATGGAATCATTTTAATCGTTTGGATGTAATCACTACATCATAACATTTTCAGTCTAGGGGCTCAAAACCCACTCAGAAAGTGAATCTGCCACTGGAACATCTCTAATATCAGGTGTTGCTCCTTCTTGGTCATTCTGGATTGTGACGTCATCGACGTGTATCCATTCTACATCAGCCCCGAAGCGGCACAAAATTTCAATACCTCGCCTTGAAAATATGGCTGAAGTTTTTCTTTTTCTATATTTGAGATTTGCCCATTAAGCTTTTTGTGAAGTTGACCTGCCTTTTTTGATACAAAGTATTTAGAGAATACTTTACAAATTCTGTCTATTAGCGCATCTTGTACTGATGGACAGTAAAAATCATATGGAACATTCTTAAATAGGGTCTCAACTTTTATATTTAAAGATCATCGCACAAACAAAGATCGGATGCTTTTACATTCTCTGGAGTGGGCAACATGAGCGATGGTTTATGTCTTAAAGGGTATGGTGGAGGAAAAACCTTTGCTGAAGGATTTTACCAATATCACTTCTAACTTTTTTTCTGGCATATTCTTCTTTTAGGTTTCTTTTATTTTGTCCAATATTTGGATTTAGAAACTTTTAACATCTTTACCATGATTCGCCTTAGCTGCTTTCCAAAACATATTAATACATATCTTTTGATTTTTTGGCCGGAACATCCCGAATACGAATAACATTTTTTGATGTGTCAAATAAGCTCATGGACAATGAGGTCATGATTAAAATACAACAAAGACATTAATTGACACACTTCAATAAAAGAAGTTCACACACTGTAATAATTCAACTATTTAACTGCAATATTAAATCATTAACGCAATAACGAGTGTCGTTTACGCAAACAAGTGACGTCTAGTTCACAAGCTCCCCGCTAGACGTCCGTCGTTCCCGGGAGGCGCAGTGCGGGTAGCGCGCGTACGTTCCCATCCCTTTGTAAAAACAAATAAGACATGATCGACCCTCCTTCCCCCCTTAAATCGTCTTACGTAATAAATGAATGGCTCCTAAGAGAGTATGTCTTTTTCTATACCTCTGACAACGTGTTTGCAAAATTTCATGATGATCATCATGAAATTTTCGGTCCCGTACTTAAACTTACATTCGCATTATAATATTAGTTAGGATAGGTTCATGCTTGCGGTTGCCATGGGACCTGGAAGCGGCGCTCCTGGCGTCGCTCTATCGTTGGCGCCAGGAGGCGCTAGCTCGGGGCGAGGGACCGGGTTTTGCCGCAATCAAGGCGGCAAGGTCCGAGCTCCGCCAGGTCCTAGTGGCTAATTGGAAGGAGCGACTTGTGCACCCCAGTGCCGGGCACGCCACGATCGTGGCGGTAAGTCCCGTTTTTGAGGAGTGGCTGGAGAGGCGGCATGGCGCCCTCACCTTCCGGCTGACACAGGTTCTGACTGGCCACGGTTGTTTTGGCCAGTTCCTGTGTCGTATACGCCGGCAAGAGACGCCCGGTTGTCACCACTGCGGCGACTGCCGCGACGTTGTTGAGGACACGGCGCTGCACACTTTGGCGGTTTGCCCCGCCTGGGCATCGCAGCGCCGTGAGTTGATCGCGGCAGTCGGATCGATTGCCCTCTCGCTCCCGGCCGTAGTTCAGTCTATGGTCCGGAGTGAGAGGTCGTGGAACGCCGTCGCCTCCTTTTGTGAGGAAGTAATTTCCATCAAGGAGGCGGCGGAGCGGGAGAGGGAGCGTTTAAACCCTCTCCCTAACCGCAGAGCCGGGCGCCGGAGGGCGCGCGATGACCTCCAGCCACCCTGAGGTTTGACCTGGGGGTGGCGGGCTTTGTGGGCCTGCCCGCCATCCGTTCAGCACCAGGTCCGAGAGGCGGCGTGCGTGTTCCCACGCGCGCCTCTGTTTCGAGTCCGTCTCCCACCTAGGGGGGGAGACAGTAGGGAATCTTATGAAGTGAGTCCTTTGGGTAGGTCTCTTGTATAGTGGCCTGCCGTTTCATACGGCGGGCCGTAACCTCGGCGGGGTCGCGACCGCATGCGAAAGCGATTCGCGCGGCCCCGTCGATAGTGGTTTTGTCGAGGAACACCGTGGTAGGTTTAGTCGGTATTCCGGGAGGTACATTATCTTTTAACATCTTTCTTTTACCCCGGCGAGTCCGACATAATCCCTCCGCCCGCCCCCGCGGAGGGGTATGCGTCATAGCATTCCCCCACGTAAAAAAAAAAAAAAAAGGTTCATGCTTGCGGTTGGCGCCCGTCACTCAACACAAATATTATTATTATTTACCTCATAGTAAGTAGCATTGGAACACAGAATTACATACATACATAAATTCACGCCTGTTTCCCAGAGGGGTAGGCAGAGACTACGGATTTCCATTTGCTGCGATCCTGACACACTTCTCTGGCTTCATTCACTTTCATGACATTCCTCATTTTACATAGAATTACATAAGATTTCTAAACAGGAAAATAAAACTCCAAATCATAGTACAAAATAAATGTTTTACTAATTTAAATAAACATATAGTTTAATATAACTAAACTAGTTTTACACTACTTAAAGTTAACACGTTCACTGCAGATCATCCATTTACGGCCTGACATGACATTTTTACACTTTTATTAGTTTTACTAAATTTGGGAGCACGGCCGAAACAATTATAATTTTAAGACAGTAATATAAAATGTAGAATATTACATATTTTGTTTATTATCTGTATCGCGGGGCACTATACAAACTATCAAACAGAAGACAAAGAACCACCAAAGGTGTTTTCTCAACGGCGAGGCGAGGCGTGGCAATTAAAAATGGTATAGCAAAATTTTAATTCTTTCCAAGCGCATCTTCAGTGTAAAAATCTATATTAGCGAGAATATTTCTAAGAAAATTTGAAATATTTGTACATATAATGTTGAAATGTATTGCTGTGCAGATAGTGATTAATTATATTCTCTGCAATAGAAACACTATTCAAGCGGGGGTTATTGTGAATCAGCTTAATCTAACGCTGGCTCGCAATGGCCATCGTAAGACGAACAAAAGATTACTGGATTTGTACAATACATACACCTTAGTCACACGTTTAATGGGAGCTTGCAATGGTTTGCGCTTGCTATTATTGACAAATTAGTGGACACTGGATGGCGAAATTTTTAATTCCCCCTTTGCCTCGCCGCAGCGCCGGCAAAAAAGCGTCTTTGGACTCACAACCACTATCTATGCTTTTATCCAATATAAAATATTCGTCTCAAAAGCATTTGCAAAGAGACCATTTAAACCACTTTGACATCCGTGCAGTCAAACGATATATGACATAAACGACTTATGTGACGTCGGCTGCAAATTACCTATTTCTCTACCGCAGTGAAGGTGTTAAATTTCTATCATAACCGTTTGGACCAATCATAATGTTTTACTCTTCAGGCTTCGTATCAGTATTAGTCATCTCCAAAAGGTCTTTCGGCGCGTTTTGTTGCTACGACGTCGAATTCTGTTGTTGAAGAATTGTGATCGGAATTCTTAAACATATTTGCCACCGTACCGCGGATTGTCTGTAAAAAACCGTACATAGTATATTGATACCAGGGGTATTGGTCTTATGTATATCTTACTAATGTTATAAGTATGATAGTTTTTAGTTTTAAGATGTTTCCGTTACCGTTCATCGGATTTGGATGACACTTGGCCCAGAGTCTCTCAGTGTATGTTACCAAAACCGACAGTCAGAAACCTCATAGATCCTTTAGCAGTTTTATTACTGCATTTGTATAGGTGAGGTTAAAAAAGACTTGCTTTTTTATCGAACAAATGCTGCCCTAAGTTAATTGTTAAAAGTAAGGTTCATAAAAGATCTTTTATAAACTTGGTGGCCGATTAGCTATTAATCTATTTTTATATATGTAGAGCGTTCATTGGTAAACCTTGTGTGAATTTGTTTTAGTAAAAATATTCATCAAGTACAATCCTTGAATTAACTGCACGAATGGCACAGCGGGTAAACAGTCATCTTACAGCTGCCGTGTTAATAATATTTACCCGACTACGGCGAAGCCAAAAGGAAAGGCAATTATTTTGGCAGTCTGGGTATGTATGTTTGTATGTTCCACCGTAGCGCCTAAACTACTGAACCGATTTTAGTGAATGAGGTGTGAGTAGATTCGTAATAATGGCCCGGGTGACATAGGCTATATAAATTTTAAATACATCCCTTTTTATCCCTTTTTTACGTAGTTTTAAACTAATATTATTTGTAATCCACAAATGATTGTTCTGTGTCTGGGTGTAATTTGTATCCATCAATATATTTGTGAAGTTCAATGTGACTTAACATTTGATTCCTAGATGTCTTTTAAAACAAAGAAAATCATAGGAGCTGTTCACAATAATTTTACTGGTACAACAGCTATAGAATGCAGACTTGGTACAACCACCACACACAATAACAATTTCTGGTTTACAAGCCAACATTAAAATTTGCATTTTTTGTAGCGAGATGATCATAGAAACAATTTTGCTATGCTCACACGCGAAACTAAACAGCATTATAAATATATTTACATATTATTAGTGTGTGATATATTAAAATTGCTTGTACGCAAACAGGCGCCAGGCGGACAATAGGTAAATTTTTCAATCATCACTTCTTTAGATAACCTTTTTTAAGGATTAGGATCGGCGTATACGCATACGGTATAGTATTTTTTCAAACTGACAAATCATTTGATTTATATTTAGTATTCATATTCAAGTAATGTATTTCATTGTTAACTTTACATACTTACTTGTACACTTAATTAAGCGACATTAAATTCGTTGTAAAATTTTGTGAATAAGTCTTTGGTGTGTATGTTTAATAATTAAAACCTCTTCAGTAAAGCTACATTTTTGTGTTTCAGTTAGTGAGAGCAGGCCGGGTGTATCACCATAGTAGTTGAACCCACGACCTGCTTGCAAGCCCAATATCGCTTTATTCATTGGGCTACTGTCGTTTGTTATACCTTATGTTAAGTTATTCTATGTGTTAGCTGTTTGACGATTGAAATATTGGCTTCATGTCTTTCATTCCTGAATTAAATATATTGCCGTATATATGTATAAATTAATATTTACCTGAAATTTAGTATTAAGTTTGTTCTTCCACGACTGCCACCAAGTTCGCAACATAGATTTAGTTAAAGTAGAACCTGAGACTCCTTGACCTTCCAACTCTTTCAGATACGCGTGTGAAGCGTCGCTTAAGTTTGCTTCGGCTTTATCCAATCTATAATGCAAATAGTCAGCAATTGACTCGTCATCTATATTATATGACGAAGCGTTCTTTTCTATCGCGCCTAGATTTGCTTTACCGTTAATGAACTCGCCAGAATGAATACTCGCGTTTAAAATTTCTAATATTCGGGCGTCGATATCACCATTTTCATCAAAATTGAATTCAGTCATATTTAAAGCTGAATTATTATTAGTGCGTTCTAATTCTTTCAGATCAATGCTTGTCTCATTAAATTTTAAGTCGTCAATGCTAGCACCTTCTCGAAAAGGTATTTTGTCGTTTTCTTGTTGATATATGTATGATTCACTTGCGTTTTCAGTTAAGTCTATATTCGATAAATCTTTAATTTGACCTTCACGGGAGGCATCTAGACTATGACTATCAGTTTCATTTTGATTGGTAACATCAACGTAACTGTCAGTTTCATTAGTTATTTTTAAGCGCAAGTGGGGTACTTCGCTTGAACTAGAAGTATTTTCTGTTATGTATGTGAATTTCTTGCTGTCATTAACACTGATATCAATATCATGAACTTCCAATGGAGATGTAAAGTCCTGAGTTTCAAATAAAGTTTGTGAGGTATTATCAGGTAAATATCGCACTATTTTTAACAACTGTTTATCGTCATCAGTAACATATATCTGATTGGCTATTTTAACAAAATCTTCGTATTGTAAAATATTTTTTACTAGATATTGTGGACGGTATATAATAGATTTGGGATATTTTACTAAATAGGATAGTTCTACATATCCTTTTTCGTTTTCTGAAGCAAAGCTAATTGTATCTATTTGTGGAGTTTGTAGTGAGGTATTACGGACGTCGTTTAAAATATCTCCCATCGCGCTAAAGTCGATACTCATTTTGTTGGAAGTATCTTCTTCGAGATAAGCGCCATGGGCGAGTAAGATACCACCATTTTCGACATTTGTATCATTTATTTCAACAAAAGTATTATTATTGATATCATCATGTTGTCGTGCAACTGCTTCATATGGCACATTGGCAGCTGTTGTGGTTGTAGTACTTTTACTTTCAACTTTTTTCTTAAACACTTCATACAGATTGTTGGTTTCTCTCAATTTCTGTTTAGGTGCTTTACTATCTCTCACAGCAGATTTCGTAGACAAGAAAGTATTTTTCGGATAAACGTTTGAACTATCTAAAAATGATTTATAAACGTTATCAAAATTTTGATTATATTTTGATTGTGGGTTAAAGCTACTTCCATAATTAGTTTGGATACTGTGGGTATGTAAAGGTTTTTGGCCAATGACATCGTGACTATTTTTTATCTTTAATAGTATTGGCTTTTTATACGTGGCACTATGTACCACATATATTGGTTTTCCCATCGCAGATGGATTTTGGCCTTCTAACTCTTTAACTTGACTAAGATAGTCATTTATTTGATTTTGTTCCCTTTGTCCTAGTTCAGTATCAGAGTAGAAATGCCTTCCATTAAAAATACGTTCATTTGATGTGCGCATTATAGGGACTTTAGTGATTGTTTTTACTATTTTAATTTTAGATCTAGTATTATCTGGTTGAGGATTAGTAAGAGTAATTTCTGTTTTAGTATTAGTATCAGTATTTTCTGTTGCCGGATTAATAGTAGTTTTTTCTGTTGCTGGATTAATAGTAGTATTTTCTGTTGTCGGATTAATAGTAGTATTTTCTTGTGCCGGATTAATAGTGGTTTTTTCTGTTTCCGGATTAATAGTAGTATTTTCTGTTGGCGGATTAATAGTAGTATTTTCTTGTGCCGGATTAATAGTGGTATTTTCTGGTGCCGGATTAATAGTGGTATTTTCTAGTTCGGTATCAGTATCGGGCTCATCTGATGGTTCGACACGATGGTTGGACGTTCTCAACGTGTCATCATGCTGACAATCACGAAGTGCCATGAACCGTTCAATACTTGTTCGCAGGGTGATCAAAAATTTGCGATTGGCATATTTCACACATGATTCGTCAGTACGTACATGTGTCCTCTTCCGACCTCGAGACTTCTTCCTTGCGACATTTTTTGACTTACGCGGTGGTCCTGACCGTACCTTCGGTGAATGTGAATCTTTTTTAGAATTATAACTATGGTAACTGCTACGTCGAAACCTTCGAAGTGATCTATTACGTTGTCTGGATCGCTTAGCAACTGGCATTTTACTTCCGTGAAAATCATCTGACGATTCATTTTCATTGAGTATAGATTTATGGATGTTGTCACCCAAGTCGTGAAAATTACCGGTTAATTTAATTTCTGTCTTGGTTGGAGGCCCTCGTCTCAATAACGCTTTACCTCTCAATAAACCTGTGTCGTAATCACCGTGGCATTTTGCATTATCCAAGTAATTTTTATACGATAATCCAATAGATGAAACCAGGTTGTCTTCATTTATTTGCTTACAATCAGGATCATCTTCATATTCAGGTTTAAAGTTATCTAAAATAATATCTTTTACTTTTTCAGTTGCATCATTTGTACCTAATATCTTTTTAATTTTCTTAAGGTATTCACTTATCTTATCTTTCTTCCTTTCGTCACGGCTTACATCTATCGGGTGTTCTTGAGCTTTTTTAGTTTTATGATCCAAATAAGCTTCTACCATTACCGCTATGTTATGTAATGCTATTTCATTCACAGAATCAGTGAAGTTCAAGTATTTTGACAATGTGGACCACATTTTTGTGAGGTTATCATTGTACTTTTTACATGTTTCTGGATCTTGAGTGTATCCCGCTTGTGTTTGCCTTTTCGTTCGATGCCTATAGAGTTCCTGTCTTGCCTGTAAAAAGAAATAAACGGAGATAAATCAATTGCAAGCCGGTAAGCTGGTTTAATGCTTCATCATAATATATAAAAAATTGCATTATTATATTATCAATGATAGCCACATGATATAAGGAAAAAGGGAAACAATTACTTGAATCTGGATGGAGAAGCTTTTTCAGACATCATGTAAGATAGAGTTTATGTTGTAACTGACTGTTTTCAGACTCCTAATTTTGTTTGACGTTGACCTTATTAATTATTATACGTAACAATACCTTGATCAACCGATCCCTCAGTTCATAATGAATAATAGAGAATAGATAGTAATGTTGTAAATTTATTACGTAAATACTTTGGATACTTCTAGAATCGAAAACAATAGTTTCGTTCTTTAAATCAGTTGAACCATTGACGATATAAGATCTTAAAATAAAATAGGATTAGAATTGCAGTCAATTATGCAACAATTTAACAATATTATTCTAAATGTGGTAAAACAAACACTTACAAACTAACAATTATTTAATTTCTGCTGATACTTTCTTATATCGTAAAGTGGGTTTCTAACATTATAGAATATGATCAATGATTAAGCATTATTTAAAATTACTTAATATATATCATAAATAATAATGAGTGCGTATTGTACAAAACCATCAATTCAAAGTCATTACATACTTTAAGATTCAATTGCAAGGAAATGAGCATAAACTAAACGTTTCTTGTATAAATTTTCATACTATCATACCTTTACATTTTCTACGGACTGTTCCACGGCTTTATTCAGATACTTGCCGACTACATTATGTAATAGCTTCTTAAATTTCTCCAAATAAGTCTTCGATTTTTCTTTGATATTTTTGTTAATGGGTATATATTTCACATCACTCTTTTTGGCGCCATTGTATTGATTAAACAGAGTACTTGAAAACTTTTGGAATTTATTCAAGCCGCGACCGCCGCCACCCGAGCGGCCCTGTAGTTTCTTTGAGTTCGCTCGATCCAACTGCGCCTTGAGGTCACTTAAGAAATCATTTATTCCTTTTGTCAAAGCTATTTGTCTTCTTTTATTCATCTGTGCTGCTGAATATTTTTGAGGATATTTTGCTTGCAACTGACCAAGCAACTTCGACGATTTCTTATTTGGTAAAATATCAACTACAGAAATTGTTTCATCCGGTAAAATCATCTGATTTTTCGTGAAATCATCTTTTATCTGTCCAAATATTGAGGACATTCCCTTTTTTTGACCAAGCAACTTGACCTGATTGTCTATTTTCGTATGGGTAGCACCAAGTAGTGGTTCAAGCTCTGTAAGAACCGGTGCAATGTTTTTTGTTTGCTGGTCTAGAATGGTACTTAACATATCAACGGCAGTTCCTGTATGTAAATTGGGTGCTAAATTGTTTGTATTTGGTAAATCTTTATCATTGATAGTATCTGTAATCATAAATGGCTTTTTCTTTGCTTTACTTTTTGTTTTCTTAGACTTCTTTTGTTTCTCAGACTTCTTTTGTTTCTTCTTTGAGTTTGATGGTAAAACTGTCAATATTTCATCAATTGGTAAGTCACGAAGGCCTTCGAAATCGAAATTCAGTATGTTTTTGTTTTTTAATATGTCTAGTATGTCTTGTTCTGCTTCTTCCTCATGAGTTAAACCAGTTGTTATGCTAGTCATGTTTGTGCCTGATGGTGACCATTTCTGTAAAATGTAAACTGTTGTGTATATGTAGGTTGTGTACTAGTTGGATATTTACTGTTTAAGTTTTACTATAACTGTCATAATGTCAATAAGGCTACAGAACAACTATACTTAGGAAGAAGACTTAATACAATTTTGAAACGAACAGTTATTAGTTTAGGCTGCACATCTATTAAACCAAGACGAATTGTAGCTGAAAGAGTAAAGTGAGAAGAAGATAGCAACAGAGCCGCTATTACATACGCGCAAAAGAAAAACTTATACAGAAATTAAGTAAACAACAATATAATATATGTACAACATTACAATGAACCCATAACGAATAAGTAATAACACGACATGTAGCCCAATGTCGGCAAAAGAAAGACCCTAGGATATGTTTAAGACTTTTAAAAAGTTTATAGGAGCGTTTAAGGCGCTACATAAATGATAGGACCCTACGCAAATAATAAACAAATAATTGAGTATCTTGAATAGACTTACAATAGATTATCTTAAGCAAATTATATTAGTTTAAAGGTGAGAACCCTGCACATGGCCCATCTGATCGTAATGCCCACAGACGCTAGCAATTTCAACAGCATCATAATTAAGTAGCCAACCTTTCAAAATAGAAGTTGCTATCCTACCAGCGTATGGAGTAAAATCTCTTGGTAACAGTACAGTGATTTTTTAACAAATCTGTATTTGCTACAGGAATACAAAGCAAGATTATTTGCTTTTTCTATTGGGTGGCGGTACCAGCCAGGATATTTAGTATGAGCATAATAGCGAGACCTAGGCACCTATAAGTATTACTTTGTATGTGCTATGCTGCTAGCTCAGATACCTGTGTAATGTTTTGTAAATGGATGAAAGACGACTTTGATATAAGACAAGTGACCGGTTAAGTATCTGAAAGCAGTGCTCATGGGCACCAGTGCAAGATGGTCTTGAAAACAAATATTTAGGCTCATATAAAAGTATTTATTTAAAGACAACTTTCAAGCTCGAAGTAATTCCTATATAACGGCGGGCTTATTAAACATTAAAATAATCACGAAGACGCTCAAACCCAAATGTCATCCAGAATCGGTTCAACTATTCGTGAATCACAAATTTTTTTACGGTACTTACAACACTCACCGCATTGATAGCGGCAGCCGTCAATTAAACCATAACACCATCCATGCAGTCAAATTAGGTACCTACAGTGTCGCTATATTATGTCACCGTACTTTTAAATATCAAAAGGACGGTGTAGATTTGTTCGAATGTTATCCGAACCTTCTGAATTCTTAATGTGCTGTACAGATCTTACACGTGGCCGGTCAAAACTTAATAAAAGATAACGTATTTTTAAAACATAGCCAATCAAGTCAACAAGCACCTAATGCATTCAAATAACGATTAATTTCATTTGATTGCATTCGAATCACTTCAGTAATCGGTTAATTTGAATGTTTAATCGATAGTCACATCAAGTTTTTCACACAAGAAGTTCTATGGCTATGTATCAACTAGGAAAATTAGGTCATCAGAAAGACGGGTATTACGTTATTGAAAATATTCACTAAGCCAAAGAAAATTCTAAGCTGTTACTAAGACAAAAATGAACGCAGTGACATCATCAATGAAAATATATTCAAAGCCTAGTGCCAATTTTCGGTACAGATTTTGGCTTTTCATTTACGACGTTCACCTATCGCTTATATATTCTCATCACAACTTTCTTGCACATCGATTACCACTCTCGATTATCGATTTATTATTCTCCTTACTCTACAGAACATCTCTTAGATAGTGTTGTTAATAGTTGTATATAGTTATTGTATTGAGTGTGTAATGATTGTATCACATCGAAAATGTATTGGAGTTTTTGGCGTAATTAAAATCGTAAGGAGTGACTCGAATGTACCCCATAGTCTCAAGGATAGATAACATACATAAATAAATTATTACTAATGAGTACTTTACAATAATAATAAAATAGCAAATATTAGAAGTAATAACATAGGTTACACAGATAAAAACCATTTACAACAAATTTGACTGCACTGATATTATTAAAGCTAAGTTTATTGGTAACATTAGAGGCAGAACTTTTAGGAGCATAAATCTCTATTATAAATAGAAAATAAAACAAAAAAGAGGGGCTTAATTTGAAGCAGAACTTTTAAAAATAGAATTACAATATGTCAAATAGGTACAATTAGCGAGGTCAACCCCGCTAATTGTACCTATTGCAAATTAAGAATCTGTTATGCTTGATATGTTAAAGAAAGGAGTTAATGATTTGGTCGATTCGGCAATTCTTTTATATAGAAAATAATATACTATCTATGGTTCATTTCACACCTGAAATCTGGTTTGCGTAACAATTTGACATCATACAAGTTTTTAACTTATGGTTTATATAATACCATGCCCAGAGCGGAAAATTGGTACATTCAAGTGAAATAATTCGTAAGACTTTCCGTAATGCCGAATAAAGACAACAAAAGCTTTTTTAAATCTGGCATTATCATTGATTTTAGTATTCGAATACTTGATCGAATTAATAAAATCGTGATGAGCGTAAATTTTGTCAAAAGCTGATAACTAAAGGGAAAATAATATTTTAAATGTGTAACGAAGTTATACAAATAGGATCTTTTACAACATCAATTTCTTGTAAATACTAATACAATTACATCTGCCGACTTAGATTTCTATTGCAGCTCATCAAAATATGAACCTGCAATGACTTTTCATAATGGACACGGAAATTATCTACATATTGTCAAGTCTCAAATCTCGTTTGCTTTCTCTAAATCATATACCTATATATTCTTGAATTACGACTTTACTTAAAATACCAAGATTATTATTAACAAATTTGAAATCAAATTCAAGTGCACCAAAATTCCTGGACGACCTCGTCCCAAAAGGATGGTAATATGCGCGCAAATAGTTCTTAATGTAACTGATGTTTAGTGTTTAGTTTCTGACACATTTGTTATTCGTCAGGCTCTATAATCTTCCATCTTGCTGTTTTTTTTAGTATTGATGCTAAACTAGGATACAAACAGTGCATTGAACTGATACTTTAATCATTGCAAGATATTGCCTAGATCTTCTGTCTTGCCGATTCTTTGATTTCCTCGCCTGGGACAAATTTATTTTAAAGAATATATATAGTGCAAAATGCAGAGTATTAAACTGGCATTCAAGTTTTCTGTATGTTCTTCAAGAATTCAAGATTCATCTTCTAGATTTTTGATGGATCTATGTAAGTAAGATTCAGTGAATTCAACTCAAAATGATAAGATCTTCTGACTTGCCGTTTCCCATTTCTTCATCCAATTCTCAGTAAATTTAACAATATATCTGATACATATTTATTAAAATCAATATAGTAAATCAATTCATCATTCACTTACCGCAAAGATTTCAGCGATAGCACAAATCAATAAAAAATCCAACAGAATAATTTTCATTGTGTACATTTACTGCCGAATGGACTGTAACTACATTTTTGTTCAAACCGTGCTTAATGCTAACAACACACTAATTAATGTTTTCTGATAAATATCAAATCGATATTTACGCAAAAATGTGTCCATGAAATCGTATTATTGGACAACATTATAATTTATTTTCATAACACTTTACGGGCGTAATTAAAAATATAATTAGGAGCTTTGTGACATATTTTCTAATTACATTAAATTTATCAAATGTAATTGAATGAACGTTGGCTTTGGAGAATGTTTAATTAAGGTGTAATAATTATTTGATATTGAAGCCGAAACCGTCTCGTGAAGATGACGAAATTGCTGTTGCGTCAATATGTTGTATAAATATCAACTTGTATAATTTTGTTATTTAGTTTGGCACTTAGAAAAGACCAGCGCCATCGTGTGGCATAGTAGCCTAGTCTGGTATGCAGTATTGGTGTTCTACTCCTTCCTCTCTCTCCTTAATAGGAGCTAACTATAATTATTTAGCAAAGACCTGTAGTAACAACGTATTGGTACCACCACCCTTGGCACTATTCCACTTCATTTCTTCGCCAAGCAGATTGGCGTTCCGAATTAAATAAATAAGGAAATAATAGTTGTGTTTTGCCAGTGGTTGTACCTTTGCTTTAACAATGCCAAGAAAAAACAGCCCTGTTCCTCAGCGGTGGTGACTGTTTACCATGAAGTAGCCCGCTGCGCTGGCTAGTTTATTATCAAGCACTTCAAATATGAGATAGATGATCTCATTTTCTACTTTCTGGTATGGTACATACATTATTCATGGAAGGCTAATTGTCGTCGTATTTTTTTGGAAGTCCAGCTATATACACTAATCCAGTGGCTACTATATATAGCTGGAGGGTATAAGGTACCATGTTTCACTGTCAAAGAAATCGGTACCAAAAATAATTAGGTTTTACTGTCTAAGAATTATCAGTATCAACTCGAAATTCGAAAGATTGCAGTGTTTTCCTTGTGCATCGGTAAAGTAGGTAAGTAGTACTTTTGATCCTGCGCCTGATCTGTCTCTGATCGTGACAAATACAAATTGCCGTTCCACCGGACTATAAAAGTAAGAATGTAGAGTGTAGTTCTGTATTTGCACATATATGTGAAATATAATTTGACAATGGTTCTTATTAAACTTCGTTTGATATCTACTGAATAGCTTGCTGCAAAAGTCTTGGCACAGAAAATAATTAATTCTGAGATAAAAATAAATGTATTGATCTCAAATTGATGTCTCCAATATTGATATATCAAATAATACATAAGATGAAAAACCATTGTGAATAAATCTTCAACTTAATGATTAATTAGGTACTTATTATAATACCAGGCCGCCCATGGATAAGCTTGGTATAGAATCGAAAATAGATTGCGTAAATTATTAATAAAGCAAATGCCTATTCGCAACTGTGGATAGAAATAGACTGAACAGATAGATAGAGGAATCTTTTATATTCCTTGGAACTACAACCTAATGATTGCTATATAAATCTTTAGTAATATAGTTGTGTCTTTTTTATATTATACATTGTGTCATGTCTTTCGTCCTTAAATCAGACATATACAATACGTTTTGGGATGCCATTAATCATTAGCCAATTTTGCAAGTTTTTATCATAAATAGAGTTAACTACACTTCTTACCAACCGTGCAATATCTTTATTTAATACCTTCTTTCTTCATTATAACAACGCGTAGAGCGAACTTAATAGCATATTTTAATATCTACTAGTCAACGTCAACGGCATGTAGTAAGAGGTATGGATAAAATGAAACAACAGTCAATTCTATAAACATTATATTGAACAAAAATATTTTATAAAGATGATATTTGCCGTAAATTCGATGGTCACTTGGTCTACCTACATAGCCTAAACACTGCTGTGCCGAATTGCTGTAATCTAATTAATTTAATTAAGCATAAGATAGTAAAAATGTTCACGTTAATTGTAATTCGACTAAAAGTTTCCAAAGAGTGATAACAATTTTTAACTTCCTTGGAATTTTAAAATGACAACTGATGTGATATTTAAATTTTGACAAAGAGAGGCACCACGTGACGTAACAAACTTGTAAAACCGTACTAATCGGCAGCTATAGTTCCAAATACGTCAACATTTAGCACGAAAGACAGTAAGACATTAAAATATTTTACTACTCATTAAACTCGACATTCAAAAGTGTTACGTTGTGACCTAAATGATTTTTGGATTTAATTTCGTATTTGATATCCCTGCAAACAGAGAATGCTAACAACTTCATTATTAATTAATTATTTTAACAGCACGGATGGCGTAGTGGTCTATGTGGGTTCAAATCCTACACGGGACAAAATTTTGTGTGCTCCACAAATGGTTGTTCCGAGTCTGGGTGTACTTTGTATCCGTTGTTTAAATGTTTGTAAAGTGCTCCGCGACACAGGATTTATTCCTAGAACGGGAGCGGTATTGAAAAAGTGAAATGTATCTTTTAGACTTGACTATCATATTAAAACAATTGCACTATATATGGCCAAGCCAGCGATCTCGCGTCTTAATACGGCAGTCTCTAACATTTCGTAATCATGGCCGTAGCATAAGTCAGTAATCGCTCGCCTTAACGGTAAATTAAAGATCTTGTAAAGCAATCTGTATCCCAATTATTAACTGTAATTGGAGGTCTATGATGTTTGCCAACTAATCCCTGGTCAGCACATAGTACATGACCTTACAATGGAATACTTTTATTTCCATTTTACAAATTATTGTGCCTTTTATTCAATTGAGGTGGCAAACGTTTGGCAGGCCTGATGGAAAGAGGTTTCGGACGTCAACAATGCCAGAAATTATAGATTATGTTTGGTTGGTGGATCAAAATTATTCAAGATGTCTGTGCAGGGTCTAGCTGCGTTTTGCTTAGCCTTAGGTTTGAGTAAATGGATAACTGGATCTTAGGTTGTAGATGTATAATAATTATATGTAATTACTTTCATTTTCTCAATTGATGATGTTTGCTGAAACTATTAAAAACGCCGAATTAAGCATGGATAAACAGCTGAAAACGCGATAAAAACTCTTTTTACGGTTAATTTGGAACAAGCTAATATGACATAATATTGGACGAAAATATTATGTTTCATCACGTCGTACCTGTTGACTACAAGGTGTTTTACATCTGTTCGTGTAGAATTAACATTTGTATGTGTAGTGATAGGGTATGGTTATGTTTAGCATGTATTTTATGTAGGAAATCGTCAAGTGGGTAGTTGTTGTTCTTATTTGACAGTTAAATTGATTGGACTTAATTGGTATCTTACATCAAGTTATCTATTTGTAAATTGAATATTAGTGAAGCTAGAGGTATATCATAATGTTTGTTATATGGATGAAAGGATTGTCTGTGATCTACTAGTTTTTAGGTGCTAGATTGTAACCCAGATATTTTAGTAAGTACATACATACATAATTGAATTTCTAATTAACTTTGAATATTTATCTCTTTTCTTATTTACCGCCATATATGATGTTTAACATATATTATATCACGTGCTTTAAACAAAACATAAAGAATCAAATTTCAAATTGCAACCAAATTGAACCTATTCTTAAATTATTGGTCAATTGCAAATACATATATCAATATTACATAATTATTTTAAATTGACATATCCCAGTAGCTTCAAAAATTTATAATGGTGAATCTTGTATTATGTTCAGTCTACATTTAAACCAAACTGTATTTTCAGCTTATCTACTTATAGTTCATACCTAGATTTCTCAAGTATTTGGCAATTAAAATTAAACATCTCACCTTTTATATATATAGTTTTTCTATTTAACTATAACATTAAAAGCTCTATTATCTACAATATAAACTAGCACTGATACATTAAACAAAAAGCATTTAATAACAAATTATTGCACAAACAAATACAACTTAGGTTTAAGAAAATTGCTAACTTTGATTAGGTAATTTATCATTTTGTGATGTTTTGCTATCATTTTGTTCTGGAACCTTCTCTTGCCGTATTTGCGTTGTATTCTGATCGGCTTGAGCGTATTGCGCAGTATCGTAACTTTGTTCTTGTGCTTTACTATCAGTTTGATCAACCTTCTCTTCCTGATGTTGTATAGGTGTCTGATCAGTTGGATATTCCTGTGCGTATTGTGTCGTATCGTAAGCCTGTTCACCCTGATAGTTGGGGTCTGTTGTATAGTTTTCAAATTGTGGATCATACTGCGCATTCGGATCCGTATACTGTTGTGGATATTGCTCATAGTTCTCAAGCTGCTGTTGCTCAGTGTACGGTTGTTCATAATTTTGCTCGTACTGACTTGGATATGGAACTTCTGTCATTTCTTGCGTGGGTTCGTAATTCTGATCATACTGATAGTTCTGAGTTTCAATTGCCGGTGTTTGCTCCACTTCCATAGGTTTTTCTGCTTCTAGTTTAATTGCCTTTTCAGTTTCCTTAGTATCTTCATGTTCTAATACTGGTTCTTCATAATCATTTTCTTTTTGCTCTGTAATGTTATCATCTTCTATTTCCGCGATATTTTCTGACTTGTATTCTGTTTCATTAGACGCGATATCTTCAGTTATTCCTGTGGTTTCATAGCGGTCGTCTCGTGTGACTGTTGGGATTGCTGAGACTGGTCCGAACGGTTCGTCTGAGGGGTGTCCGGGGGGCTCAGCTCCGGTATAGTCTCGTCCGCTGTTGGACGGGGAATGTGGAACATTTCTGTCTGATGAGGTCGTGTGCGTGGGATGTGCTAGAAGAAAGATAAGGTTGTAACATATTGCAAATCACTATGTTTTATTTTCCTGCAAAGAAATAATTACTAGTTACATACGTTATTGTCGGGTGTTTGGAACCTAAATAAATTTCAAAGTTGTTTATTGATAATCATTCATAGTTTGACCGTGCCGAGGCTTTCTAAGTCTGGGTATTAGAAATGGATTAATAAATCTAAATACGCACGCGTGATGATAATAGTTAGGATACAAGGTTAATAGACATGGACGTAATTATATATACCGAATATAATGAAATTAACATATATGTAGAATATATTATTGTTGTATCTGAGTAGTTAATGCTTTCTCTCTCCTACATTGCTGTGCCTGACAGAATCCATAAGAACTATCATATTATTTAGTTACCACCTAAGCCTACATTGTAGAACGCAATAAACAATTGAGTATTGAGTATAAGTAAAACAGCCTATACTTTAAATCCATGTGTCATAAATAACATGATTTGTAGCAAGAGTAACTTTACTATATTTCTAATCTATCAAGTCTTAGAATATCAGACATAATTAAGAATATTTTGGTACTGGCCATCGTTGTGTCACTGCGATTCAATAAGTTAACTACCATAAAATAATCAAATATCAGTTTCAGTTAAATAACTGATAGATTTTGCGACGGTTTTTGATCCGGTCGCCCAATAATTCCCGCACGGGACAAAAATTTGTGTGATCCACAAATGGTTATTCCGAGTCTCGGTGTTCTTTGTATTCGTTCTTTGAGTGTTTGTAAAGTCTCCCGTGCCACAGAAGTTTTTAATAAAAATAAACACAAATAATTTAAAAAAGCTTTATTGATGTTTAATAATATACGTACCTTCATAAGTGCTAGGTGTGTGTGAAGGCTGCAAGGAGAGCGACAGGCCGTTTACTTGACGCTGCAGAGTGGCCAGTTCTTGCCTGTGCACACACACACGTGAACACACAAAAACACACAACGTGACGTAGGCATAACACCATGCAGAATATCATTCATCAATATCAGCATTTATGTAATATATACAAAAGACAATAACAAAATTAATCATAAAAAATTGGAATTAGAAATCTATATAAATAACGAACAAATTACTTCTGATGGGGATCGAACCCATTTAGATCTGTTGATGCCTGTTGGCAATAACCATACAATGAATGAATCAACATCTGCTTTTTCATTTACGCAGCTGTTTTTAGTTACAATCCTCTCTGCCAGGGGTGCTTTGTAAGATTTCATATATTTGTTACCCGATACGACAACTTTGTAGATTGTGTTTGTTTTATCGAAAAATCAATCACACTCGGGGTACTGAAATCGCCGTAGTCATATGCTGTTATAAATTTGACTTCGTCTGTAATTGTGTATTAATGGTAACTTACGGTAGACAAAGCAACATTTTATTAGAATTGCTTTTAGATCCAAGAAATAGTTGAAATTATTGGTAATGGAAACGTCAAAAAGAAACAGGTTATGGAGGCCACCGCTTGAGCAGATTTAACAAAATTTTTGTAAATCGTATGTTATCGTTATAAGTACAAACAGATAAGCAAGTAAATATAGTGTATATTTACTTGTGCAATCTTCTAAACAATAATTAAAACATCTTTAATATGTAACAGAAAAGAACGTACCTTATTCTGTCACAAGAAATGAGTTCAATGAGATTTGAATTTCTTTATATTTTTCATTTATCCTATGTGTAGAAAATCTTGTTAAGAAATTTACGAAGAAGAAAAAGCCACTAGAATAATTATATTTGGCAATAACATTTTTTTCTGTTACGACTCAATAAACTTTTATCTGTATAATATGTAGTACAGGTACTAAAGTAGTCCACTTCGAAAATAAAAAATATGTTAACCATGCTTTGATACCTGCCTTTTAAATGTGGCTTCAACACGAATTACAAGCAAATTAGATTTCTTATTCTATTTATTGGATCCTTAAAACAATTAAAGTTACTGTATATTTTGTGTGAAGATTATATATAAGAAAACTGGAAACTACACACCTTCTATCAACTACAGGTCATCTAATCATACTTACATGAACAATACTACGCCAAAATTCTTCTACAAAAGTCAACTAACTACCAAATCTTGCATGCCACCTGAAAACTATACTTACCTTATCTAAAACTACGATAACTAGACCATCTTTTCCATTTGTCTCACTTACCTTAATCGGGTCGTCGTCAGAATCATCGATTCTATCTATAGATAGATCACTCAGATTTCTCGTTAAACCACCGATATCATCTCTCAAGTCATTCAGGCTATCGGTCCTTCTAAATCTATGTCTATAAGTGTTAGGGGTTGACGTGTAGTAAGTGCGATCTAGATCGTAAGAAGCCTGACTATTCGGATAGCCACTCAGAGGCGTGTAGCTTCGCAAAGGTGTAATGGTGGTGCAATATTTTTTATGGGAACACCATAAGTTTCTAAGCTTTCTCATTAGTTCAGCGTTCCTGCAAAGCAATTGTGTTTTGTCTGCTCTGAAATGGAAATTCGTGAGTGAATTTTGTGGAAACCAAACAACTGACGCTACAACTACAAAAAGAGCACCAGTTTTAGAAATGCCTTATTATTTTCGCACGTAATAAGAGCAAGAAATTAGTGATAGAATAATAACTTGAAAGAGAGAGAAAATAGGGATATCCTTGCTACGGTTGTAGTGTAGAACAGTCTAAAGTATGAATATGCAAATTTGAAATTGTGATATATATGAATTTTAAATTAATACAAGTTTAGTATGACTGGAGCCAAAAATATATTTTGTAGAACAAATTACAATATCAGTGAAGCTATGAAGGAAAAGCAAATGGCTATCATGAACATATTTTAAATATCTAAGACATCCAGTCAAACTAACTTTTGTTTATTAAATTCAACATTATTTTAATCAACTATTTTATTGCACACTTACATTATCATTACCCATTTAAAGTTAACAATTTGTACTTTCTCACAACACCGAGAGAGATAAACATCGATAAAATTGAATAAAATGCAATTTAAACAATACAAAAAAGCAACAAATATCACATCTACATTGCACAAACATTTAAAAGGTTACATCAATATTACGTAATTAGTACTGGTAGTCAAATAACATAAAAGTTAAAAAAAATTTACTATAAAAAGTATCTCAATTTGAAAATTTTAACTATAAATATTTATATGTGTTTTAAATCAGTAGTTCTGCTATCTAGCGGTTAGAAAAAAAACATTGTGGCCACACATTTTATGAGAATCGTCATCATTAAACAATAATGCATTACTATACGCAAATCGTTATCAACTTAATGAAAATAAGTTACTGTAATTGTACTTTTATGGAGGAAATATTAAATACCATAACTGTTTTACTTTATTACTTCGCAATAACACGAGAGACTTGCGTGTTATGGGTATAAATTGTAGAATCGTATAAATTTATTTTTAATAAGACTACCAGTGCATCTTATACCTATTCTAGCTTAAGATACTCGCTTCTATTTGTATACGTATCAATTCCTTTGCTCAGTCATAAAAATGCCCCTTATGCATACCCCTCACTTTAGATTCAATATTTTCTTATGCATTTTCTTCCAAAGCTGTAGTGTTCTCTACTACATTACTGTTATCTTGCATTGTATCGTCCTGTGTATTTCCAGCGTCTTCAGCGTCAACAGTCTCCATTTGATTCTCATTATCTACTTCGCTGGGTATATTTTCGTCAGTTGCCTTTGAAACATCTTGTGTAGGATTATCTGGCTCAGTTAGTGTAGGGGCAATATTTAGTTCTTGTGATTCTTTGGAGATTTCTGTTTCTGGAGCATTGTCTTCTACATTTTGACAGTTCTGATCTACATTAGCATCGTTATTAGGTTCCTCTATAATCTCTACCGTCTCATTAAGAACGTGAACGTCCCGATCCGAGACTTCCATACTAATACTATTTTTAACTCCTTTAAACTCATCAGCCTGTACTACAACTTCTTCGACCTGAGGTCCTCGCCTCTTCTTCTCTTTCTTCCTTGACTTAGGTATCAACTTTACGCTTATATCAACTTTAATCGGCTCTTTTTTCTCTCGTAAAAAGGGCTGTTGTATCATAAGCGGTAGGTTGTATATTTTCTCTCCTTTGATGTCAGCGAGATCCTGATTGGTCGTCAACGGGCCGACGACTATCGGCGGGTAGTTATTCGACGAATCGGACTCTTTTGCGGAGCGGCGCTTGGAACGGCGAGCTCGATCGCGAGATGTGGAACGGTCGCGCTGTGTTCTGATTGGTTCGTCTGAACGGCCGCGACTCTGCGCACTGCCTGTCACCAATAAAAACACAGCACGACGTTAGGATACTTTAAATGGGTAATGATACGCAGCAATGAAGTTGAAATAGGTGATTTTATAAAAGAAAGTGCTATTATAAATCATGCTATTAGATTTGAAATTGTTCGTACTTGTGCCTACGATTTGCGTCGTCGAGCTTGTCTGTGAGCAAACGACATTCGCCGGTGAGTTTCTCCATCAGACTGTTTTGTGATTGTATCATGGACTCCAACTCAGCCACCGTTTTAGCTGTGGAACCAAATGTTCTAGCTTTAACTCTAATCTGTGGACACTACTCGAAGGGCAGGGGTCAAACAATCTGATGAATAAACTATTGAAGGTTAAGAAAGAATAAAGCCCTTTCATAGCACTACAGACGTACATGCAAGCGCAAAAGATGAAAGGGTAAAGTATGAATGTTTTGAAGTTGTAGATCCAATTATTTGGCGTGAAGAACCTTTCAAAACATCAATAGTTTACCCATTGAATGAGGCTATCTCCCATAGAATTTAGAATATGGTTCCAACACCCAACGTTAAATTTAAATATACATTAGACTAATCTGCTACGTACCGTGTTTATTCTCCATAGACTCCAGCATGGTGGACAACTCTTTCTCTTTCTTGTTCTTCTCCGGCGATATCGGCGTCAAGTTCTTCATCGTTTGCTGTGGAATTTTGTTTATTATATAAAACAATAGAGGATTGTTTTTATAGTGCTCTGTGTTGTTTAAAATTGTTCTTTTATAATAATTTAGGTTCAGACTGTGATAAATATTGTTTATACCTCTTTCTCAAGGTTGGCGATTTGTTCGGACAAGCGCAGATTCTCTCGGCGCGAGTGCACCAAGTCTGCATCAGCGCGGTCCAAGCGTTGACGAAGAGATTGGATCTGGAACGATCAAGAGTACAGAAATCTTCAGTGTCCGTATCAGCTGCCATTCACGTTCTGGGCTATTATTGAACTATTTATGCTTGCTGCCATAGATTTTTGCCTGTCTTGATTTTACATCAGATTAACATAATTAGGCTATAGCTAGGTTACTATAATAAAATGAATATTAAATAAATAGAAGATGTCTTACTTCAGAATTGAGACGGTTGGTCTCATGCTTGGCTTGTCGTTGATGTCGTTCTATGGCGAGGCGAGCGCTAGCTAACTCTTCTTCAAGAGAAGCCTTTTCCGCGTGAGCTTGAGCCAAGTCAGCTTGCAGCGATGCTGGATGAATATTTTAGTAAAAACATGACATGAGTAACAACTTGATCTCAGATCATTTTGATATAAAATGGTCACGTGTTAGCTTTTTAGTATAATTTGTTAAATATCTAGAGCAAAAATATAAGAACAATTGAATTAAGCTTTAGTTAATTATAATAATATGATCGACGCACGTGTTCTAATTGGAATAACGTGGTATATAATTAAATTACTGATTAACAGGTCTCAAAAGCCCACCTATGTGATTATACTATCATATTACTAATGCTCAACTCCAAAAACAATCTTTACCGAAATTAGAAAAGATTTATTGAGAATAACAAGTTTATTTTGTAATCGTATCTAAGATAATACGTACACATCTTGTTCTTGAGTTCCATCTTAAGTTCGTCAATGGCTGCGTTCTTCATTGAGATCTCTCGCTTCAGCTCGTTCTCCTCCCGACGTTGACGTTCAAGGTCCAACTGTGTTATACATAAAATAATTACTTTTTGGCTAGTTTCAATGATTGGAACAAACGTTATAACTACTTTAAAATGAAGTTTCATAAGATTATGTAGTACTATAGTCGAATAACAGATATTTTAAGCGGTTAAAGGCTTTACTCAGACTGGTTCTCCGATTATTACTACTTGGGGACTCTGTCTTAAGGGCTTGCATTTTTCTTCTTAACCTCATACAGCATTGTTTTACTACACACTCCTACTAACAAGCATCCTGTCCGTTTGAGAGTAAACAGTTTCTGTATGCCGGGATATCACATGCTCAATACAAAAGACGTTCGGGCTTCTAACACTATTCAAGATTTAATCACAAGATTGTTTGGAAGCGATCTTATGTAAGGTATAGGTAACAACTCTAGATCTAGGATATCGCTATACCTTATTGCCTATAAACAAACCTGTAACTTCGCAACATTATCGTACTGAGCGGCCAGGTCGTGCTGCAGCTCATCGAAGTGCGCGTTGTACCGCTGTTCGGCGGCGCTGCGCTCTTGTATAGCGCGGCGAGCGCCCTCGCCCGCCAGCTCGCGGACTTTATTGCGCTCTTTGGCCAATTCATCCTAAAATATATGTCATCAAATGAAGTATTACTTGGCAGATATATTATTCATATTAACGTATTATCTATACTAATCTATACTATATAATATTATAAAAAGGAAAGAATTCAACTCAAATGGAATTAAAGCTTTATTATCACCCAGTAGCATAGGACATATTTTATTAAAAAAAAAATGTTTCTAACATAATCTATCCTAACCTACTTTTACGCGAACGAAGCTGCGGGCAAAAGGTAGTATTATTATAAAATTAAAAACTTTGCGGAGATGTTTGGATGTGTAGTAGGCAATTCTACCTAAACCACTGAACGCATTTGTATGAAATTAGCCACACAGTCCGTCTCCTGAATGTAAAGTATTCTTGTAAGAATACACATATGTATCCTAACTCACAGGATTTAAGGGTACCGATCAACGTCTATCTTCTATAAAGTATACAAAAAGTTATTAATCCTTACATAAAGGATTTTTGGGTACCGATCTACGGGTATCCGTAGGATATCCGGCGGCAGTGTAAGGTGAAACCGCGGGCGAAATCATAATTTGTTATATAAACAGTGGGTAAGATAATACTAGGCTGCTTTTTGTTTTGTCAGAGCCAAAGATTAGAATAGAAAATATTAAACTCATTAGCATTTGCTTGTGGGCAATGAACCTCCTAGTCGAGAAAACCATCCTGAAAATATATCGTGTAGAAACATGGCTTAAGTATAAAGTACCTTTAGCCGCCTGACTTCAGTCTCCAAGTTGTTCCTTTCATCTCTGAGCTGATGTTCCACCACATCCGAACCACGCTTATATCTGCCATCATCGTCCCGCTGCTCCAGGCTCAGCTTCAGTTTCGAGATTTGAGACTCGAGTGACGATTTGTCCCTATTCAAGAAACAAATGTAGCGTTTCTTAACCGTATTCCTTTTCAACTTACATTTTAAATTCAAAATCAAAATTGCTATTAGCTTTGCCATTAGTAACATCAGCTATAATGAAAAAGGCAGAACAAACTTCTTTTGTATCAATAGAATCCATTTCGTGCGGTTGTAATACTTTCAAATGAGGCTTCAAGTAATATATAAGGGTGAATGCTTAATACGAGAAAAGAGGAAATTATTTACATTTTAGATAATAGCTTTATTTGACTCCTAGGTTTACAAAAACAACAATAAAAATGTACCCATTTAATTTTATTAAACTTCTTACAGAAAATTTACAGGGAGACATCTTATCTTATCTTGTGTGGGGGCCAGTCAGTACAGACCGGCGACACTTCGACCCAGTGGGATCTTTTGTGTCGACTTTCCCAATAACGACTGCCATAGATGTTCATGGCAGCCGGGACCGACGGCTTAACGTGCTCTCCGAGGCACGGAGCAGGCGATAATTGTCAATCAATGCGCACATAATTTTGAAAAGTTATATAACTTCCGAAAGGCAGAGGTGCGCGGCGTGGGTTCGAACCCGAGACCCTCTGCATTACAGTCTGTTGGTCTCCCCACTGAGCTATCGCTTCTCTTGGGAGACATCTTAGGACCAAGCTTCATTAAATTTTCGTGGTAATTATTTATAGTGTGGGAAATTGCGAATATGTAGTTACCTCTGCAAGTTGTCTATCTGGCGCTTGAAGCCATCAAGGCAGGTTGAGTCAACGAGCCCAGAGGCCAGCTTGCGCTTATTCTCATTGTTCTCCTCCTGGTAAATTAGAAAAATATGATTTATAAGCATGAGCACATTAACACCGCAGCTGAACTAAGTCGTAGCAAAATACATTAAATTGAAGCCCATCATTAAATTAATTAGTTTCATGATTATATAAATAGATGTCGTAATATTTTTCATAAATATAATGGATTTTCAAATCTGTTTTGACAGGAACGTTTACACGAAAAACTACACAGACAGGTTTTTCATAAATACAGACAAAACGAATGAAAGCTTTTCCTAAAGCTTTATAATCGATCCAGTACTGAAAATATTAGTGCTAATTAGGTAAAATTTGTGAACTAAAAGTGATTTAGATTATAATAAACAAAATCAATTGGCAATGGCTTGAATGTTACCTGGATTTTCTTGAGATCAATCTTGGCCTGAGCAAGATGAGCTTCTAATTCTGCAATGCGGGATTCGAACACGATGTTTGGACCTTCTAGTTTGGTAGGACGGGATTTGGACGATTTGCGTCCTTTTGATGGAGTTATCTGGTACAAGTATATTTAATAAATGATTTAATCTAAACATTTTATTAGATGCTATAGTATTCCTTTAAAGAGATAATTTAAACCTAAAGTGTTTACATTTTAGATTAGTTGATTTAGTTATTTAAAAAAGCTTACAGTATTAGTTACACTAAATCGCTTATGTGTTATTGAAAGTTTAGTACAGTTATTATCAAATATGGGGTATTTCAAACTTATAATAATGCATAAATTTATTTATATTTTGACTTGTGACTGCTCCCAAAATAATTAATACAGTGCTATGTCATTATTGCTAGTCTATGTTTCTTTTCACTTAAAGAACACGCCGTTGACAATTACACACTCTTTACAGGAAATCGGCGAAAGAGAAGCAACACTGTTACTGCGTTTCGTCTGGTAAATATGAGTTCTAGAGGCTCACCATAACAACAAAGGTAATTAATAAGCATACAGGTAGTCTCAGATTTCTTTGTCAATTGGTTTGGTAATTACACTTTGTTAAAGTTTTTATTTTGTATAAACAATGTATTTAGACTACAGTCTATTGTACCTTATTATCGCTGTCCAAGCCAGTGCTGTCTCCAAGTTCATCAAACTCATCACTCTCAGAGCCATTGTACGAGTGGAACATGCGTGAGATCAGCTTGTTCTTCTGTGCCTCGTGGAGGTGCTCGTTCTCCGATATCACTTCTTTTACTTTACCCAGAAGGTTATTCAGCTCATCCTGAGGATTTAATTATATAGAGAAGTCTTTGTAAATAAGATTTGATATGTATATAAATTGACACACTGCTAAGCACGAGTCTCTTCTCTGTGCGTGATAGCTTAGGCTATAGTCCACCACGCTGGCCCAGTGCGCGTTGGTAAAGTTACATCGCAATAGTATACATGTAGGCGAAGGGTACCTATAATGGTAGGGTACGGGTAGGGTGCTATGGGGTGCATATAGTACTATACTATACTATACTTTTTTTTTAAAGAGCAGCGATTGCTCAGTTTGGATACCAACAGACTGCCATGCAGAGGGTCTCGGGTTCGAACCCACGTCGCGCATTGACTTTCAGAAGTTATATGACTTTTCGAAATTATGTGCGTATTGCTTGACAATTATCGCCTGCTCCGTGCCTTGGAGAGCACGTTAAGCCGTCGGTACCAGCTGCCATGAACATCTATGGCAGTTGTTATTGGGGAAGTCGACACAAAAGATCCCACTGGGTCGAATTGTCGCCGGTCTGCACTGACTGGTCCCCACACAAGATAAGATAAGATACTATACTTTACTATTTTAAATAGATTTTATCGCGGTTTATTTTGTTGGCCCTGATTTATAGCTCACTTTTAAAGACTTTTGACTGAGCCGGCTCGACCGGAGAAGGACTACCCTCTCACAGAATATCGACGTGAAATAGCAGTATTCCTACTGTTGTGTTTTCGTTCGGTGAGTGAGTGCCAGAGGCTCAATCACTTTATTTCCCCCTTCCCGCTCCTTCTCCTTCCCATTACCTTTTTCTCTTCTTTCTTTCCTAAAGGGTCGGCAACGCGGAAATGGTGCCTCTGGTGTTGCAGGCATCCATAGGCTACGGTGACCACTTATCATCAGGTATGCCGTACATTTGTTTGCCATCTCAGTTGTATAAAAAAAACGAAAAAGCAACCAAAATGTTGGAGAAAGGTTTTATATAATTCTTAAAAGTTGTAAACAAACTAAGCAGCGATAAAATTTTGTTGAATTTAATATGTAACATTCTCGTAAACATATTATGTTAGTTATGTTTTTAATCATGGTCCGGCAATAGCTTTACACGCTCTGTGATAACATTGTGTTCGGCTCAAGGTCTGAAACACCTTTGTGACAAGATTAACTCGTTAAGTATATCGTATCCTATCGATATGATGTGATGGGATAGGGTGTGATAAGATGGAATGGGATGGAATGGGGTGTGATAGGATGGAATGGGATGGGATGGAAAGTTATGGTTTGGGTTGGGATAGGATGTGATGGGAAAACATAGAGAGTATATACATACCCTGCAGTACTGGCTCTCTCTCTCCAGCTGTTCGATATACTCTTCTTGCTTCTGTATGAAGTTGACGACATCAGGGTTGGTGCCGCCGGTAAGGTCTGCGCCTGAAGTACCCGTGGTGGTAGGGGGTGGCGGTGCTATTCATCGAAATTGGTATCAACATTACATCAATGTTAATGTCATAATTAAATATCACTACATATCATAAAACAAAGTCCTCCACCGCGTCTGTCTGTCTGTCTGTTCGCGATAAACTCTAAAACTACTGAACGGATTTTAATGCGGTTTTCACCAATAAATAGAGTGATTCATGAGGAAGGTTTAGGCGAATAGTTTCTTAAGGTTTTGTAATATCCGTGCGAAGCCGGGGCGGGTCGCTAGTTATGTATAGAAACTGACTTACCTATTAATAATATTAATTGACTGCACGGATGGTGCATTGGTTTAATTAGTCACTCGCCACTGCCACTGCGCCGAGTATTGTGGGTTCGAATCCCACGCGGGACAAGACTTTGTGTGATCTACAAATGGTTGTTTCGAGTCTGGATGTTCTTTGTGTCCGTTGTTTGAATGTTTGTAAAGTCCCCCGCGACACAGGATTTATTGCTAGTGTGGGAAGCTCTTTTACAAAAAAAAGAGAAAAGGAGGACAGCCTCGTTGGCCCTTTAAGTATATAATAACTTTTTAAACTTTTGCGTTGGATGACTAATAAATGATCGCGTTAATATCCATTATATATATATCTTTTCTTATAATAATTTTAATTATACCCATAGGTTTATGCTTATACTTGAGGTAAAGCATGAAGTCTCAGGTTCGATATCCAGGTAAAGTGATATTGCGTTTTACTTACAGTCTTTTTTCAATGCAAAATTTTTATTGTTCAATTTTTTATTAATATATTTTATATAGTTAATTGACGTGTCCAATTGTTGGTACATTATTATGGAAATAAAGATTTTTGACTGACTTACTGTCAAGAAGTTTTCAAGAGTCAGAAAACATGCTCAGCGGGTGCCAATTGGCTTAGCTTACCCTTGATCATGCAAGATCTAAAGCACCTGGCGTAGTTATAATACAACTCTGGCAACCCTTTCGAGGATAGCAGGCGTGAGTCTGTGTGTATGTATTAGAAATAAAAGTTTTAATTTCTCTATTCTCTATAGCGGCTATAGGACAAAACCACATAGGTTTTTTTTCTATAGCCGTTATAGAGAAATATATTATAATTTATTTTTAAAAGCAACTGTCGCACTAGATATGGCTTTTATATCGCGGGGACTTTAAAATCATTCAAACAACAGACACAAAGAACATCCAGACTTGGAACAACCATTTTTAGAACACATAAATTTTGTCCCGTGTGGGATTCGAACCCACAACACTCGGCGCAGTGGCGAGGTGACCACTTAAACCACTAAGTCATCCACGTAGTTAACCGCGACATTATTCGTTTAGGAATTATTTTCTACGTCACAAGTCTATGTTGCTACTGCTCTGTCCCATACTTTTCTCTCTGTCTAACTTATTATCACCTTCAAACGTTTGCAATGTACAACTTTTTTATAGCAAGTACCTATTAAATTATTATTGCTTTAGACGTATTTGTTACATGAGATGACATGATGACGTATATTAAGTATTATATATAGTACTTATATACTATGTAATAAAATACTTGCGAAGTGTGGAACCCACCACGCACACTTTTTTGCACCATTGCCCACAACTGTTGCAATAGAAAAGGTTGACAATATCGAACTTCTTCGGTTATGGACAACTGCGTCATTGGATCCGGACGTAATCCAACAGAATTAGTAGTTTCTGTTCCAACAATCCACCCAACATTCAAGGCAGCGAGTTGACACACCGTAGTAGGTTTAGTCGACAGAGCCTGCCACTTTCATAGTTCCTAGGTGAGCCCGACATACCCCCTACGCTCCCTTTTTGACCGCGGTATGTATAAACAGCATAGTCCACGTTAAAATTTAAAAAATATAAAGAGGTAATTTTCTCTATGTGCCCAATTACATCTACGTATTTAAAAGAACAAACAAACATCCATATGTTTTAATAATAGTTTTAATGTAATCAAGCATATGCTAGGCACTTTTTTAAATAGGTACTTTTCAAGAGTAAATTTTTGTTTCAATTGACCCAAGAAATAGGTAGAGTAATAGTGTGAATGAAAATAAACGGTAATGACCAAAAATATTTACGATATTTATGTGACATTTTAAGTGCATTTTTCCAACTCATTTCGCCATTGGAATGTGGAAGTAATTACAGTGTATATGTAATATTTTATTGATTGCCTATTCACTCTGGAATTTATGATCTTATACGTAAACTGCGTTCGATATACCAAATTATGTAATATTTTCCAATAGAGTTTGAATTTGAATTAAATTATATTGAGTAACCAATTAAGACTTTCAGATCGAATTTTATGAATGGCATCATGTCTCTATACTCCCGAGAGATAGGCAGGTGTGGGTCGGATATCTTGTTTATATCTATATAGAAGCACCATTTCGTAATACTGATTCAGCCTACTGCCATTTTGCTTCCCGCAGAATACGACAACATCTAAACAGACCGATTTGAAGTTACAATTCCATATTCCTTTAATCTATTTGTAATGACTTATTTACATTTTAATTCGGTTACCTATGAATGGCAGTACATTGTATAATATAGTAAATAACTATTTTGACTGCATTGATTTAAATAATGTTTTGTGCTATGAAGTACACAGAACTATTCACAGACGGCTGGTGCGTTCAGGAAAACTCTTTGCAGTAGGTACTTGTCGACCTAACACGGGCCTGCGTTCACCAATACGTCGAATGGCTAATACATACAATGACACTTTTGAACATATTGACATATTTGTATGCTCTGCGATAAGTTTTCATAAACTTGTTTATGAGACACTAAACTCATAACTGTATCTACTTTTTTGAAACGACACAGTTTTCTTTTCTTTTTAAAATTATATCTCTTTTCTTCATAATGTTATATATTTTTGATTGTTGTTTTGACTATGTTTCTATTTTTTAGATTGTCATATGTACATGTATGCTCGCTTTCCTAGCGTCTTATAGTTTTAATCGAATGGTAAACTGTGGACATCGCCGTGGGCTAGGTACATTACTACCTATTTTTAAGTTGATTCTGTTGTTTTTATTATGTTATGTTGCTGTTTGATGTTCCTTTTTTAATAAAATAAAATAAAAAATAAATGTTTCTGTTATCCATTCGTATAATAACTCAAGCTGAGAAAAATAGTGGTCTCATATTGTATAGGCATTTTCTCGGCAAAAACTCATCCAAAATGTAAAGTATATGAGGCGTGTATATCCCCAAAGCGCTGGGCAAAGGTATATTCGGTTCAGAGTGAATCTAAATGTTCTTAATGTCCGAATTGCTTGAACATTTTTCCGCGATAATTATTCCCAATGCAGTCTTTAAAAACAAAATTTCGTTCGTTGCGTTTACCTGAGGCTAGATAAAAATAGGAATACTCACATCTGTATGTCCCAAAGAGGCAAGCAGTGGTTTAGTATCACTGGTTGTAAACAGGACACAAAGCCAATTCTCATTTATACTAATATTATTAAGAGGAAAGACTTACTTTTTCGTTTGTTTGTAAAAATTTAACTTAAAATATATTTAACCGATTTTAAAAATTCTTTTACCATTACAAATCTATATTAAGTATCACTGAGTAACATTGGCTACATTTTATTTCTAAAATACTGATACTAACATAACTTAAGCTACTTTTACACGAGCGAGGCCGTGAACAAAGCTAGTAATTAAATATTTTCAAAATAAAGTGCCGATTTTGCAAATTAAGTTCACATTCCACGCTTTATTTTAATTTAAAAGAAAACCATTTCTGATTTGAATAACACTGAGACTAGGGTGGCGCTCTATTATGACCAATTTTAATTATGAGAATTGGCCCTCTGCCCTTCATGGCGCTATTATAAATATTTAACAGGAAAACTCAATAACACTATCGAACCAGGAAATCGAAGACCTTACGATTCGCAAATATGATCAATCTAACACCAAAAACAAATTTATAACCTGTTAAAGTCTTACTGTTCGGGCGTCCCAAGAAAACTTTGAGAGAAAGACCTTGGAGGTGGCTAATGTCCAGCACATCATTCGGCTGAGATAATGATAAAAGTCTTACCAGTAGTGGTATGCTGTGGCGTATAATTGTTCAAGCTGTCAGCATAGAGTGTGGTGTACTTTGCAGTGAGCCGCGGCCGTGGTTTGTACTCCGCCAGTGTGTAAGCACTGGGGTACTTCTTGTCCACATCGCCATCTGATTCGTCCAAGTTCTTGACTGATGCGGAACCGCCGTAGCTGCGGACCTGGGTACCCAAAAACAAGATTGATTTGGTAGGCTGGGGTAGAGCGAAGGAAGCGGTCGCTCTAGGCGCCAGTTGGCAAAGGGCGCCAACAAAACAAAATGCGCATAGCTCTTTTTAGCGTAAATTGAAACGCAATATTAAAAAGTTTGGGAATTAATATTTATCTATACTTATATTTAATATGGTAGAGAGGAGAGATTTGATTTTTGTTAGTAAGAGTTTTAAAAAAAACTACGCAGCCGATTTTAAAAATTCTCTCACCATTAGTAAGCTATATTATCACCGAGTAACATGTTATATTTTTGCTAACCTTATATACCTATTTTTACGCAAGCGAAGCCAAGAGCAAACGCTAGTTTAACATAAAATCGAAGTAGAATGTATGTGAAGTGAAAGCCTTCACCAAAGGCCGTCTAAAGACAATCTCGCTCTACCCTGATCAAGGGCTAAGGCAGGCGCTGCCGAGGGCCTATACGTTTAGTTGCCAACGAGTTGATATGTATTTTGTTATATTGCCTAAAAGCACTCTCAGCGTATTATGTTGGTGAACTAATCGGAATAAAGGCAGTTAGTTGTCCTCGACACTGCACGTATCGGAGGCACTCTCTCTAAAGACGCAATATGATAACTTGCAGCAGAGTTTGAAACCTATGCCTGGTGCTGTTGAACTTTAATACGTTTTAGGTATATTTTAAATATTTCTATAAATACGATGACCATTTACCGGTGTACGGTAGCCACTTTAATAGTATAAAAAAAATATTTTTGCATGTACCTAAGGGAATTAAAATTCTGTTATTTAAATATAACTTGTCGCATAATTGAGCATTGAATGACAAATCATTACTAATTTAATAATAGTAACCGTTAATTTTATAAACATAATAAAAATAAAATCCGACTATCAAGCCAAAAATAGTCACAAATATTTTTTTTTGTATTCATGTTATATAAAGTACAATACTGGAAACCAAAACACATTTTATTTTTATTGTATTTAAATACTTATGTAGGTGACTTAAAATAAACGATATATTTAATTTATTAACAGTTAATTACTTAATTAATAATAATTATTATATTTATTAAATGCACTTTACATTCATAATTATAGCATTTATTAAGTTCCCATTTGTACTTCTCTGCTCAAAACTCATGAAGTGAGCATGAATTAAGTTATTTTAAAATAAAAGTTAGCATAAAGTAAATTTGAACATATCTATAAGTATTTCATAACTAACTTATAATCTTAATTTATAACAACAAAATTATAATCTGTTGCCTGTATCTATAATAAAATGCTAGTCGAAATATATTTTAATTCTTAGCGAGTTTCATTTATTTCGTTGAACTTCGCGGTCATTGATAAAACTTACACAAAACTTTTATTTAAATGATACCGTTTTAAATGAATGACACAAATTATTAATGTATAAACAAAAAAAATATTTACTTACACTTGGTGCATAATTTCCTGACAAGAAGTATCTGAGTTTCGACACCGCCTCTTTGTATGCCAACTCTGTGTAATCCGGTATCCTCTTCAATCCATACTCATTCATCTTGCTTGGACGCCTATTCAAATAATTCGTATAATACATAATTAAAACAAAATATAAATCTTAACGGTCAACAAAAAACATTATAAAATTCGAAACTAAAAAGAAAAAATAAAAATCAAATTCCGTATTTGGAACTAGTGTTGCGCATTGCGCCGCGGTATCGAGTGCGGGGATATGGAAATATGTATCGATTACACAAAGCCGTTGCCATGGTAACCGTTGTTGTGGTAAATATACGCCTAGCGATTGCAGGTTAATGCATCAGAATCGATATAGGAATTATCTTTGTATTGCAGATTATGATAATTCTAATTAACTGAGCAACCGATACTCTGACAAGTTCGTTATTCGAAGCTTATAATAATTAATTGGAATTATTTCAGAGATTATAATAATATTTGAGCTGAGTTTATCTTAATTATACTGTGGTAGGAAAGCGAATAATAAACCTTTATATTAAGTCTTTAGGCTGATCATAATATTCTGCTGACATGTATTTTGAATTTTCTCTTTTTAATATATAGGCATATACATTTAAATAATCGTGGTAAAATCTTAATAGAAGATATTAAGCAATAAGATTTAATTTGCTTTTATTTTTTTATAGACCGTTCCCGCATTGGGAATAGTTCCCTTATCGCGGTGGACTTTACACAAAACGCCCATTTCTGGATCACACAATTTTTTGTTCCGTGTGGGATTCGAACCCAACAACACTTGCTGCAGTAGCAATAGCAAGGCGACCACTTAATCCAATTTAATAAGAATAAGCGCATTAATACGTAAAGCGCTAATTGAAGTTCTATGAAATAAGCTTGACACTACTGGTTTTTTTTACAAAAAGTATATAATATATACAGAGTGTCACAGTATATGTGAATCAAATTGTACCGGGAGATTCCTTAAGACCTTTCAAACATGTGCTAAATAAAAAAAATATGACCATTGAGTAAAAACCTATTGAAGTTTTAAAAAAGTACATTTTTCAGACTTTCAACTACAGGTGCTTCGTTTATAGCAATTTTTTTTTGTTACTCTTATTATTTGTGAAGGATTGATTCGTCAAACAACAAACAATTTTTATTTTAAACTGACGTAGTTTTGAAATCGCAGTAGTATTTTGGCGTATGTCGTACTTTTTAAAAAACTGTTTGTTTTTAATTTTACTCAAAGGTCATATTTTTATTTTTTTATTTAGCTCGTTTGAAAGGTCCTTACCTAAGGAATCTCTTATTACAATTTGAGTCACATATTCTGGGAAATCATGTATATAATAATAAGATTAGCCCTATTTACATAAACTTAAACATCAACCCTATTTGCTACTAGGCACGCGCCTCTTCTCAGTTTAAGAACGGTTATACCGTCCGTCATGACGGACCAATGTAGGTGCTAACCTACATTGGTCCGTCATGACGGACGGTATAACCATAATGTACTCCATAATGTACTCGAAGATAATTATGTAAAGCTGAACCAGCTATGGTTCAGCTTTACATAATTATCTTCGAGTACATTATGGAGAATTCTTAGGCATGCAGGTTTCTTCACGATGTTTTCTTTTCTCATTGTTTAAGTAACTTTTTATAATACGCGTATATGAATTATACGTTTAAGAATTTTTCTTATAATGGTGTAATAAGCCGCTTGTATGATTTTATAAATAATAATAATTTTAATACACACAACTTCGAAAAGTCAGAGATGCATGTCACGAAAGCAAATATTAATATTTCGTTATTATTAATATTTAAAAATATCGTTTCATAAATGTAAATGTTAATGTTTGGTACATTGTTAAAATAGTATTATGTCTCTAAGCTCTCCTTAATCCTCGTTCAATAATATAAAGCAAGTAAGAGAATTTCATTTCAATGAAACAATTAACAAAATTCAAGAAGCGTTCTTAATTCAATTTCTTATTATCGTTATTCAGTTTCGGTAATTATCGGTAATTTATTTTCAATATTTATAGAATAGCAGAAAAATGTCGGTCCAGGATCGCTGACGTTAATGATGCGTAATTAATATTTATAAAATTTCTTATAAGTAATATAATATTAAGAGTAATGAACAATTCGAAACTATTTTGTTGTTAAGTATATTTCACTTTAATTTCACTTCTTTGTTGCTGCCGTTAAATAATTAAATAATATACTCGTAGGTAAATAAATAAATAGCATACCCGTAAAAATATTTATGATACATTTCATAAAACTATTTTAGCCATCCGAGTAAAACTTTATTGTAGATATATAAAACTTTTATCACTGGAAGTTTTTTATTAGGTCGAAGTTACTTGCCGAATTTTGGTCCGCTTGAGTTTCCCGCTCATCTCCTTATCGGAGCCGGCACTGGAGCCACTCTTCACTCTGTACCCTGTAGCCTTCGGCTTTGTTATGTAACTCGTTGAGCCCATGCCTATCACTTTACACGCCAACTAACTCAGCAACGATTTATATTCAAAAACAATGCGAAATTTATGCCTCCCGGTAATATTAAAATGAGTATTTTGCTATGGTACCGTGTCTAGGATATCGACACGATAAGAACCTATAAATTCAAATTTTCGAATTTGGAACGCATCGCGCGCGCTACCGCCAATAGACAGGCTTGTCGAAAAAGGAATGAGTTTTGGTATCAGAACTTTTTGCTGCTTCCTGTGTTTTGTCTCGCTTGCACGCAATGTAATGATGGCTCCGTTTGTTTCGTTGCGATGGAAAAGTTTTCTTTGGGATAGATAGGCGAGGAGCAAGAATGCATTGATTCTTAACAAGGCCCTGCGATTTTCTTTATGAAATTATAGTGGGCTTTTATAGGCGAAATATATTTCGACATATCTATATGGTGTTTTAAAAGTTTCGTTTATTTATATGAACGTAAAATAAGTTGTTCAGGCTAATCTGCTCATTGTTACAATATTGTTACGGCTAGTGCCATCTGATGGCACTGTGGGGAAGACTCGGCAGTCCCTTCTTATAATTTATTACAGCACCATCTATTGACATCTTACGGCACTACGTAGTTGTCGGTACCAGTAAAGTGGAGAGAACGCTGGCACATTCTCGAATCATCCCCTTCCTCTACGACTATCCCAGTTTATGATATAGCGTTCCCCTACACCAACTGTTAGGTTATAATAGAGGAGCCGCTGTACCTTCCAGTGCCCGAGAGCACCTTCCGGGACCAGTTATAGACAGGTCTTGTCCCCAAATCCCGACTCTCCACCCTAACCTCAGAGATCCGGGTCTCGTAAGCGAGCTACCTCATGCCCAAGTGACACTACCTATTCTCCAGATAGGTACCGGAGCAATAAAGCCGCTCACTACTCGCAACTCAAGGAGTTGCTAACGATAACCTCGCTGAAGCCGACGGAGAAGCCGCCTCCCATATCTCCAGTATGGTACCGGAGCTGTGTAAGGCACGCTCACTTCCCGACATACATCCGTATGCCTACCCAAATAGGCCTACAAGCCGGGTGTGGCCCGAGTCACTCCAGCTATGACTCTTACTTGCTGAGCAGGCAAGCTCCCGAGATGCGTTGCGGCAGTGAAACCACACTGCCACTTCGCTAAAGGCAACTCCGTGTCTCATGCGACCGACTGGTTCGCACTGGCCGCGTCTGAGTCCGACTCTCGAACGCAACGTGCTTGCCGAGCAAACGAACATGTCGTCCTCAGCGGCCAACCACATACCCCTGCGAGTCCAACACCAATGTCAGGCACCGCGCACTCTAGTCAGCGGTCGATAGAACACGCCTTTCGAGGCGCAGTGGGCTTCCTGACCCCGCATATAAATAGCGTATAAATAGAGCGCACGCGCACCGCCGAGTCAGGCACACGTTAAGCCACACAGGATCCATAGGTTACAATCACTACAAAATAATTTCATGCGCAAAGCTACGGGAGCACCGTGGTTCGTGCGCAATGAGGATCTACACATAGATCTAGAGCTGCCGACCATCAGGCAATTCATGAAGCAGTGCTCCCGCAGCTACTTTGACTCTGCTCCGACTCACCCCAACCCGTTAGTGGTTGCGGCGATTAACTACACTCCATCTAGGATATCTAAAGTTAGGAGACCTAGGCACATATTAGACGAACCAGATGATAGAATTACACTCGCTCAAGACAAAGCATACACAGCTCGCGAAGCCATTCAAAGTCGTCCGCGATTTCGCCCTCGCCGCAGAGGTCGGAATACGCATCGCGTCAATGCTAATCCCGTGGATCACCCTAGATCCACGTTGCTGACAACGCCCCAAGCCGAGGTCCGTGGTAGTCCGCCCTTGGGGGCCAACGTTGTCTAGTTTACTTTATAACGGGTTGGGAGCCTTCTGCGCTCATCCACAATCCGCGTAAAGTTGTTAAGGCCATCTGAAGCCAACAACTAACATATACAAAAAAAAAAACCGCCGAGTCAGTTTACAATCGTAAGCGGTCAAGTGTTCATCGAAGCGAACGGAAGCGAAAATACTACGGAGTTTGAAGCAGTTACAGTGGAAAAGTGTAGTATAGTGTTGTTGTGTATTAAAGTTAATTGTGTGCTAGAATAAATCGTGTTTTAGTCGGTATTATTATCCGTCGAACCCAGCACGTAACAATATTACTATAAACGGGTAATTCTATAATAACAGCTTTATTCTTTACTTAATACGTTCTTTAATATGTCCACAGAGTAAGATTTAGAGTTTAAGAAGATAAATAAAGAGAGAAATTAAGATTGTCTCTTTATTTCTCTATAAAAGAAATAATACCTACTCTTATAGTTGTTTTGTAAATTGTCTATAGAAAATACTCTATTTAGACCTTTTTCCCATAAAAAGCATTTATTTAAAAAACATCTTAAGGAATTAAAATACTGGTATAAATTAACTAATTAAAACCATGAGAAATCAACCAAAAAGTCTATTTTGTTCAATGTTCCTAAAAAAGATCCAAATAGCATACAAAACCATAGTGCACGATTTTCTCTTGTCTGTCTCCTAGACTCGGCGACAGGCAGTGTCTTGCGTGCATCGAAGACGAACTAATAACTTTTTGGAGGGAAAATACGTTAACGATCACGCGACAAAATGGCGGGGCCACAAATCATAACGTTTAACGTTCTGACTCATCGGCATAATTAGGTATACCTACGTAGTTTGTCCCTATGTTTACGGAAATTATAAAAATATCATAAATATGGCTGATAATTTTTGTGGCGGCACAGTTTGAACTTGCTTTGCTGAAAAAGCGTCGTGAAATTTTAACAGCTATTTCGTAAGTACCTATAAAAAAAACGTTACATAAAAGAATGAAGTATATACATCAATCACGACTTAGCATTTAACACGCAAGATACAAATTATCTAATACCTAAAGAATCCCATAAAATTTTAAGTGATTGAATTACATATTCCTACTACCCTAGCTATACCTACCTGCCATCTAAATATATTATCTATGTGTACCTATGTATATGAACGTTAAACAAAAGGGACAGAGAAAGACTAGCTGCATTTGAAATGTGGTGTTAGAAAGTTGTGTAATGGGTAAGCTGGACTGAAAGAAAATCGAATGACTTCTTCATTTGTTAAACCTTACATTGAATACCAGAGAACAACAAATTCGGTAATAACTTATCTCATAATATACCTATATGTACTGTGTTTATATGTACTGTGTTCATATGTACCTATTGAGTTATTATTATTATAATTTGTTGTTACGTATGGTCCATGAAGAAAGACAGTTGTTGAGAACTATAGATACCTAACAGGAGACGAAAATTAAATGGCCACTTGACACGATGAATTTCTTAAAACCATCTTTTAAGGAAAAATTAAGACATATGAGGAAGGCAAAGACCGTGACGTATGTACCTTTGTCCAACAAGTGACGGAAAAAGTGAACGTCGAGTCGTATCAAGAGGTTAAAAGGGGAGCATAAAACAAGGATTTGTGGCCATTACTCCAATCCAAAAAAAAACAACAATAACACAAAAGTTACGCTCCGCTCTTAAATTAAAGAAAAAGAAGAAAGCCTTAAAGAATGTCTACCGCTAGTTTGCATTATAGGCTTGTTGATGAAGCGCTACCATCTCCTTAGATCTTTTTTTCATTATTTTTTCTATCTTCAAAGTCAGTATCGCCGGTTAGTATACTTAGAAGACTAGCAATTCCTTTCATCAAACTGGTTTTTATCAGAACGAGTGCATATTGACATTCACTATTTCTTTCAATCATCGATCCACCTTTATGGTATTTTACTAATTAAGTTTAAAAATAAAGTAGGTATTGCATCAGAACAACATTACATTGACCCGTACCCTAAATTAAATACACTTGGGTGCAATGAAATCGCACATGTAAATATTTTTAGAAAATATTGTTTATTTCTTTTTATTTAAAGAAATACGTGTATTTTTTAATATGGGATTAAAGGTTCATTTCAATACCTATTCAGTGATACCAGATAAGCTGTGATAAGTTTTAACTTACGCAGTAAGTTAAACTTAAAAGGACTTAAAATAACTTACTACTTAAGAAGAACTTAAAAGGAAAGAAAAGACTACAACAAACCCCAAAATTGCTCACTTAGCTCACTGCAGTTTGCGAGACTAATTGCAGGTACAAAAAGGCATGTTTTGAGTAAAACGTCAGTTCCGCGCCGAACACTCCACGACTCACCAGCTCGCGAGGGTACTGCACGACATCGCTGTTGCTCGCAACAAACGCGAGCGCGCCGTCGCAGTATTTCTTGATATGGAGAAAGCGTTCGATCGCGTATGGCACACCGGCTTGCTGTACAAGCTGTCCACATCCACTACTCCCCGTCGAGTAGTTAGGATCGTGGCCACCTTCCTGCAAGACAGACGCTTCCAAGTGGCGGTTGAAAGCGCCCTGTCTACAGAGCGGCCCATCCGCGCCGGTGTGCCCCAGGGTAGTTGCCACTCTCCCGTGTGCTACTCCTGGTACACGGACGACATCCCCGTCACCGACGGCGTTAAGCTCGCGCTGTACGCCGACGACGCCGCCTACATCGCGACATCGATGAACGGTGTCCACGCGGTGACCAAGATGCAGCGCACCCTAAACGCACTTCCCACCTGGCTGAAGGAATGGAGACTGACGGTCAACGTGGCGAAGACTCAGGCGATCTCCATTGGCAGCATAGCCCTGCCGCAGTTGAAGCTCATGGGAGAGAACATCGAATGGTCCGCGACGGTGAAATACCTCGGCGTGACCATCGACCGCACCCTCTCCATGAAGCCCCACGTCAACAACGTAGTCGTCCAAACGCGCACAGCGCGCGCCCTTCTGCGACCCGTGCTATCGTCTCGACTGCCGCTCCGTGCAAAGCTCGGCGTGTACAAGACGTACATCCGCAGCCGACTCACCTACGCTGCCCCGGCTTGGTTTGCTCTCACCTCTGAGACGAACCGCCGCCGGTTGCGTGCGCAGCAGTCGCTTGCGCTCCGCATTATCACCGACGCCCGTCGCTTCGTGCGGAATCTCCAGGGACCTGTGCATGGAGAGCTTGGACGACTTCGTGTGACGCCTGAGAACCAACCTGTTCGTGCGCGCCGACGGATCGCACGCCCGCCATCTGTGGGAGCTTGCGCCCTACCATCGGCGACCGCCGGACAGCATGGCCCTGCCGCGAGACCTCGTCTCCGTGGCAACCCTCACCGGACCTACGTGATGCCCCTCCCTGATGCTGGCTGACGGGTGCTCCCCGGGAAACTCTTCCCGCGGAGCTCGACCTCGCCAAGCGCAGGAGGTACCCATCGGACACGACTCAAGTGCTGCGGGCATGTTGGTCGCCCGCGGGGACTTATCTTTGCGGGCTGGACCTCGCTAGCTGCGCTACCCACCGGCTCTGACGACCCGGACTGACCAACGGGCCCACACGGGCCCACCCCAGAGACCCGCCTGTTTTAGCAGACGGCGACGAACACCACCAAGACAGGCCCACGGCCTGGTCTGGTTACCCCGAGACCCCGTAGGGGTCTACGAGAAGAACCACTGAAGATGATGAAGAAACGTCATCATTTGCATTTCAACCCTCAACCTGCAAGGGCGTCTCCTGACTACTCACACACGCACACTTAAATACCGGTATATTGTACAACGATCAGTAAACGTATGAATAAATAATAATGTCACAACAGTTTTTATAACGTTACCATTCAAACTGCCTTATTTAATACGAAGTACCTTTAACGTTTGAATGTGTTATATAAATCATATAATGATGTAATTAATTATAATATTTATAAACATAATTATTTATATTATTATGCATAATTATTATTATGCAATAAAAAGTAAAATAACAAATAATTAAGTGGCGCCGGAAGTTGGCGCCACGCAATGCTTTTATAATTACTTAATAATTCAGATACATCCATTCTATTATTATTGGATTTAATTATATAAAATGTATTTATAGGTATTATTTAAATGTATTTGATAACACTCGGCCATCCTGCGTCGTACGTGTCCCACCGCGTTGATCACTCGCTACTTTGTCAGGATTAATGCTTGTTAACCCATCTGTAATGTGAAAATAATTGAGCAGTATTTCATTCGTTAATTCATTAATTAGGATTATTTATAATGTCGACATATTATAGATCTTTAATATTTCAGATATGTTTGATTTGTACACAATTACATCAGTTAACCTTCCGTTGTTCTTTTTTTTTAATTCATCTCTTTGAATATTCATGTATCACACAGATTTGATTATGGCAGCCATAAAACACAGCTTTAAATCCAAATCACGCAGCTTTAAATTGTTATCACACAGCTTTAAATTGTTATCACACAAATTTAAATTGTTATCACACAGCTTTAAATTGTTATCACACAGCTTTAAATTGTTATCACACAGCTTTAAATTGTTATCACACAGCTTTAAATTGTTATCACACAGCATTAAATCCATATCACACAGTTCTAAACCCATATCACACAGCTTTAAATCCATATCACACAGCTTCAAATCCATATCACACAGCTTTAAATTGTAATCACACAGATTTTGTCAAATTGATAATTATGACAAAACGTTCCCCATTAATAGTTTTGCTTTAAAGAAGTTCATCCTTTTCTATAAAGTTTTGAGTTATATCAGGATTGTTAGTCTTATCACATAATTGCGTCAGTACTGAAGTTACCGTCCTTAATAACCTTATCGTCTTGTAGTTGTAAAGTTAGAAGCCAGTCGGATTTGTTAATAAGGAGAACTGTATTTGATGTTAAGTTCCTACTCAAGGCATCTACATGCTTCATACGTTCTCCAAGACGATATTCTATTTCTAAGTCGTAGTCTTGTATCGTCAACCACCATCGTGGGATACGTGGGATAAGATCTTTTTTAGTTAGAGTCATTCGTAAAGCTGCACAGTCAGTCACTACAGTCAAAGGGATATCAATTACATAAATTGGAAAGCGTTTTAGAGATTCTACGACAGCTAGGGTGTCTAACTCATAACTATGGTAATATTGTTCCTCTTTGGTAGTAACCCTACTAAAATATGCTATGGGTCTTAAGCTATTATCTCTTTGATACTGTAAACGAATTCCTCCTAAGCCCAACTTACTGGCGTCAGTATGAAGCTCAGTGCGAGCCATTTTATTATAAATTCCTAAAATAAGTCTTTCTATTAGCCGTGCTTTAAGCGTCTGAAAGGCATTGTCTTGCTCAGGACCCCTTTCCCACTCTACATCCTTTTTTGTTAGCCGAGATAATGGTCGCGCAAGTAAAGCAAATCCACGTATAAACTTTCTGAAATATGATGCTAGGCTAATGAATTGACGAATTTCATGAACATTTTTATGTTTATTATATTGAGCCACACAATTAATTTTAGCTAAACCAGGTTTAATTTCACCTGCAGAGATCTCGTGTCCCAAATAATTAGCCGTTTTCTTAAGGAATGAACACTTTTTAAAATTTCATTTAACTTTGCCTCTGCCAACAACATATCTTATCTTATCTTGATCCGGGGGCCATTCAATGTAGACCGGCGACACTTCGACCCAGTGGGATCTTTTGTGTCGGCCCCGAGGTTTATCCCTGAGCTATCTCCCTATGAATGTACTGCATCAGTCGCAGCGTACACTTCAGAGAGAGAAGCCTGAAGTCTTCAGGGTTCGGATATGCCAATCCCATCAGACCCATCCTTAGTCCGGCCAACGCGTCATATTCACACAATAGGTGTGATATGGACTCATCCTGTTTACCACAGGCTCTGCAGATCGAATTGTTTGACAATCTCAATCTGCACAGGAAGTCGTTGGTGCCAAAATGACCAGTAAACGCTCCTGTGAGTAGGCGTATTTGGCCCTTGTTGTACCCGCAGAACTTCCGGGTAAAGCCCGTGGCTCTGTTTGCAATGAATTTCTTGGAGTGCTCCAGACCCCTAAGTGGCCCATCCACTCTAGCCTGTGTTTATCATTGCCATGTGCATTCAAAGCTGCCTTGACGGTACTCTCAGAGAGACCTACGAATGGCTCGGGGCCCACAAATAGTTGCTCCGAGCCCTTTTTAGCTAATACATCAGCCTCCTCATTACCCTGCACCCCTGCATGTCCCGGAACCCACACCAGCCTGACTGTGTTTTTCCTGCCAAGTTTGTTAAGGGCTTTAACACAGTTCAGGACCAGTGCTGAGTCCACCCTACAGGAGTTCAGAGCCTTAAGAGCAGTTTGACTGTCCCTGAGAATATAAACAATCTTGTCAGTGACATTGTTGTTAATATTCTCCTGCGCACAGGCGATTATAGCATAGGTTTCCGCCTGGAAGACCGTTGCATTTTTGCCCATGCTTTGGTTCACCTTGCAGTCGTTGGCATAAATACCAGCGCCTGATCCTGTTTCCATTTTGGAACCATCGGTGTACCAGATGAGACAACCCTTGTCAGGGGATCGTAGACCTCGTCTCCATTCGTCCTTTGTAGGGACCTTTATTTTAAAATTATTTTTGAATATGTGCATTGGTTGCATTTTGTCACATCCCATGCTCATAATCTCTTTAAGATCTTTCGAGTTCTCCAGTTTTGTGTGTCGAGTTACTGGCATGTTGACGCTCCACAGCCCATGTATAGATAGTCTATGTAGCGCCTTCATCGCCTCTAACTTCACAACAATGTGTAGCGGCATTAGGTCCAGCAGGATCTCTAACGCAGCCGTTGGCGTAGTAGGGAACGCCCCTGTTATAGCCGTGTAGGCTAATCGCTGCACCTTCGACAGTGTTTTCCTGCATGTTGCTAGTTTGGTTCTTGGCCACCAGACAACGCTTCTATATGTGATTATGGGTCTTATCATCATCGTGTATAGCCACTTGATGACCTTGGGCTTAAGGCCCCAGGTCTTCCCATAAGTAGAACGAATCATACCGAAGACCCGCTGGGCCTTCATTATGGCTTTGTCTACATGAGGTTTCCACGTTAGCTTGTTATCTAAGGTCATGCCTAGATACTTCATCTCCGTGGACCATTGTAGCTGTGTACCATACATGGATAGAGTTCCCAAGCCAGTCGGATCTCTCATCCTAGTAAACGGAACGACAGTAGTTTTCCCTGGGTTGATCGATAAATGGTTACTACTGCACCATTTTTCTACCATACTCAGGGCCCTCTGCATGAGACTGGATACTGTACTCGGAAATTTTCCATTGACAAGTATCACCAAGTCATCCGCATATCCGACCGTTAAGTACGGACCTTTGTTGAGTTGTTCTAAGAGTGAATTAACCACCAAGCACCATAAGAGTGGTGAGAGTACTCCACCCTGAAGGCAGCCTTTGGTAGTCATTGCAGTCATTTCATCCCCTAACAACTCAGACCTAATAATTCTTCCTCTGAGCATACAATCGATCCACTTGCAAATGGTTGGCTCTATGCCGTGATTTGCCGATGCCACACTAATGGCATCAAAGGTGGTCCGATCGAAAGCTCCCTCAATATCCAGGAATGCAGCAATGCATACTTCCCGGTTATCTAATGCATGTTCTGCCTTATTTACCACAAAATGCAGTGCCGTCTCAGTGGATTTTCCCGACTGGTAGGCACATTGTAGCCCGTGGAGGAGAAATTTTTTCAATGCTCCCTCCCTGATATGTCTATCTACTAACTTCTCCAGGGCTTTCAAGAAGAACGACTCAAGGCTAATAGGTCGGTATGCCTTGGCTTCTTCGTAGTCCTCTTTGCCCGGCTTCGGTATGTAGATGACTTTAACTCGCCTCCATATCCTTGGAATGTATCCAAAAGCTATGCAGGCTCTGTATAGTCTGCACAAATGCGGAACCAAGAGTGCAGCTCCCTGTTGTAGCATAATGGGATAAACCATGTCTGGACCAGGTGACTTGAACGGTTGAAAACCATTTAGAGCCCAGCCGACTTTCCCTTCATCCACTACCTTCCTTGCAGTGTCCCAATCTGCTTTGGTTGTACGGTAGCCTAGTTCAACCAGGCTAATCGGGTCCTCCTGCTCCTTTTCTATTATCTTACAGTCCGGAAAGTGTGTGTTTAGCATCATTGCTAGTGTCTCCTTACCGGACCCTGTTCGCTGCCCATTGCCATCTCTGATGGTTGTCAATGGGTGTGCTCTGACAGTCGAGATAGCTTTGGAGAGTCTCATTCCTTCAGGAATAGTACTGATGTTTTCACAGTGGGCTCTCCAAGCCTTCCGTTTGGCTTTCCGCCCAGCTTTGTTGTAGTTGGTCAAACAGCGAGCGTAACCGCTATAGTCCCTGCTGGTCCTAGCACTGTTAAACACTCTTCTGGCTTCAAGCCTAAGCTTGACCAACTCTGGCGTCCACCACAGTACCCTCTTGGGCCTAAGTTCCCTTTCAGGGCAGTTACTTGTCCAGGCCGTATTTACAGTCTGGACCAATTTGTCTGCTGTAAACTCTATGTCTAATATAGAATTAAGCTTACCCTTAGAATCCTCCAAATCTATACTGAAGTCACTCTTGAAGGAGTTCCCTCACTCCCTTCCTCCATCAGCGCCCCCGCAGCCTCCGGCGACGACAGATCTAGACAATCTATATGTCCGATTATGTCGTCGGTCTTCGGAGACGCGCATGGCGACGACGTGTAGAGAGCCGTACCTGGTTCAATCACCACTGGGTTTACGGGCTCCTCCCCGTCCCCCACCTGTGGTGCCGTCACCGCATGGGCCTCCTCCTCCACGCTGGCACCCACTGTCACCTTCTGCACGTTCAGATCCTCAAGGATCTTTAACGTGCTTTTGTCCATGCCAGCATGAAGACAGAAGCCGCCTGCTTTTATGGCCGCAGCCGACACGCTGTCCACTAGGACAATGCGCCTGGTGTGCGTCTCCTCGACCTGCGTGCTCAGCACCTTCCACTCGCAGGTCCTCAGAGAGGGGTTGAGGCGCTGCAGCATGGTCAGCACCCTGGAGGCATCTAGGCACCAGGTATTCCTGGTCTTCCAGGCCATCTTTATTGGCCTTGGAAGCTCCTTGGCGCTGACCACTCTGAGTTTCACGTCCCCAACGGTTTTACCGCTGAGGCCGCGAAGCCACTCTGCGGCTCTCTCACCCTCACACGTCACGTGCAGAGCTCCACCAAGCAGTGCACCGACACTAATGGCCGGCAGAGGATCCGGTGTGGCCTCCAGCTGATCCCAAATGGCAACCCTTATGGGTTCCACCAGCTCTGCATTAAGCAGAGCGTCAGGGAAGTTGTCGGCAACAACGGCCATTTTAACCCCCGTCAGCGCCTCCCTGTAGGAGTCACCTAGGGTCTTGGCACGTTTATTGCCATCTGCCTGAGCAACAGCATCGTCGCTCACTTCCCTGACCCTCTTTGACGAGACTGCATCGGGTGCCAGTGCCAATTGCCGCTGCAGCTCACGCCGCTTGCGGTTGGCACACCCACTGCGCCTCTTCCTGCCCCGGGTATGGTCTGCGGAGTGTGCAGCCAAGTTTGGCTCCCCCTTAGGGTGTGCCTCACCCGTCTGCTCCTTCCTGGCCTCCCCGATCCTGGAGGGCTGACACCCACTCCCCGAGGGTGTCCCGCTGGGATCCCCCTTCGGGTATTCCCTGCATGTCAGACCCCCTCTGTGGCTGCCACGCCCTCTAAATTGGTAGCCCTTTCCAGGCTTACCCCCTCTCCATTTCTTAATGCTGCCCGTGTGAGCACCACTCCCCTGGCTCATGCTCGGACGGCCACTGGGGCCATCACGACCATGCAGCTTGGGTATGTAGGTGCTCCCACGTGCAGCTCCTACACTATTGCTGACCTCTCCCCCTAAGGGTCCAGAGGTCCTTTGTTGCTCGCCCTTATCGGTCAAGGCCTTGGTTTTTTTTGTGACAGAGTCCATTGGTCTATCTTACTTTTCACCTGCTGGCTCCCCACCCACCATGGAGCCCTCAACGTTGGGGATGCCTTGTTCAGGCACCAGGGCTACCAGCTAGGTATAGCACCCCCAAGTGAGCTGTCCCCGAGACGTACAGCACTAGTCGCTCCACCCCAAACCACTGAGGTGGGAGACAAGCACTGCCGGCTGGAGACCTCTTCACCCAAGGGCACTCGCCTGGCGGCCGCATTAGCGGACGCCGCAGCCGATTGATCGCAGCTGGCTAGACTACGACCTCCCGTGTGAGAGGAAATCCGGACCAAAGGGGTGTGTTGCAGATCAGCAGCACAACCATCGCCACATCACCACTCAACCCCCAGGACTCCTTCATCCCTCCGTACGGGTCCCCGCGCACGGCACAAACACGCAGGAGGTCATTACTATCCATCGTCTGTCGTTCGACGATGGACCCGCCGGAACATGACCTCTCCATCCCAGGCAGTGGTCGACTGGTGGTTTTAGTTGCGTCTATTTCATAGGGAACTAGACCAATAACAGGGGGCAACCACGTGAAGGATTCCCCACCAGACTTGTCTTAGGGATCTACACGACTGTTGCGCTCTCCCCTAAGACCATTGGCACCTTATTCGTCTTGAAGAGTCGAGCAAAGTGGGTTTGCATCTATACTAAACAAGCAGCCAATCCAGTGAAGCTAGAAAGCAGAAAAAGCAAGCTAGGCAGTGCAACTATTAAAGCATAAATACAAACCCCCCCCTGCCAACAACATAAAAACTTTTCTAATAATACAATTCCATCGTCAATAGATGTCGTGGGTATCATTACGTCATTAAGATATATCGCTTAATCATCAGATAGTTTACCCAAAACCATTTTAATCAAATGTGAAAACACAGCCGATGTATTTGCTAAACTCAAAGGCATTTTTAAAAACTCATAATTTCCTGTTGGTGTAACAAAAGTCGTCTTGTGAATAGAATCGTCAGCAATCATCAACTGATAATAACTCTGAGCCAAATCTAAGGTTGTGAAAAAAGGATTTTCCTGACAATCGAGAAACCGGATCATCTATATGTGGTAGAGGGTATCTATCTATAATGGTACGAGAATTAAGGGCTCTATAATCTATACACAGCCTGTATTCACCCCTTTTTCTTTACAAGTACCACTGGACTAGCATAATCGGACATTGATTCCCTTACGACACCTGAGTCAATCAAATCTTGGAGTTTCTATCTAACTATCTCGCTTTCCTCATAGGAGAGTCTATAGGATTTACAATACACAGGTTGATCAGTATTTGTTTTAATATGCATTTCTAATACATCTGTGCAACACAAATCTTTTGTACTTCGTGCAAATAAAAAATTGTACTTATTTAGTAACTGTAACAGCCGTTCCTTATCGTACCTATCTAAGTCACTAATGTCCAAGTCGGATGGCAAACTGTCTCTTTGATGAGTTCGGCGCGAGCTACAAGTTTGTCCGCTGGCTAATTAATAATATCATCCCGAACATTTATTATTTTTAATCCGCATTCCTTCGACCTTAGGAGTCCACTGAGTATATAATATAAGATACACTACCTAACTGGTAAAGTACAGAATTGGTAAGATACACACTATCTTCTTTGTCATCTTTATCCTTAATATAGACTGATAAAAACTTCGAAGATTTTGGAGGTATAACAACATTTCTTCTCAGATAGACAGAATTTTGAGACGAAATCAAGCAAGACTAATTTAATATCACTTAATTTTTTTATCAAAAACACAGTTATATACAAAAGTGACAGATTTTTCGGTCGTAATTAAACTAATGGCTTTCTGATTGATCATAGATTGTCCAATAATTAGATCTATATCTAATAATTTATAATTAGTCAATTCAACACAACCATACAAGGGAATATTATCTATCGTCACGTGTATAAAAGCTATACCAAATGATTTAGAAAAAGCGCCGCCAAAACCTTTCATGGTCACTGAAGAAGGTATTACTTTTAATTTAAGGTTTCGAGCTTGGTTTACCGTCAAGATATTTAATTAACTACCCGTGTCTATGTATGCAGTAATAGTTTTCTCGTTAATAGTTGCAGGCTTCTTATATGAATCCAGATAAATATTGTAAGAAGTATGTAAAATATCACTAACCTTTGACACTTGATTTGAAGTGCCTGCTGCGTACCAGCAAGAAGCAGCAGTGTGACCTGGACGCCGGCAAACTTCACACGCTGGCACCTTGCAGTCGTTCGCTTCGTGTCCTTGTCTTCTACATGCATAGCAAACTTTAGGCAAAGCTTCATTCTCCCTAGGCGTTGGTGCAGAGCTCCCACCTCGTCTCCAAGTATTTATTGATTGACTCATGTTTCGGGTGGCTTTAACTTTCTTGTAATTCTCAAAGGAAGACTACATGAGATAGCAGGCTCGTCAGAAATGATGCATTTCTTATGCATTGATATTTTATCATGGAAGTATTTTGTCATGGTTTCCGTATCTATCTTCGTTCTGGTTAACATGGCTTCTAATAAATCAACATAGTCGGTTGACCTAGGAAAAGCAGTCTGTAGTGCTTCCTCCCATTGCTCCCAGGTAAGGTTATAATCTTCAAGGTCATCATACCAGTCCCTTGCAGATCCCCGTAAACGGATTTGCATTATAAATTGTCTGTCCTTCTTGTCCCAACCGTAAACATCACCAAGTTGATCAATTTTGTGTAACCAACCGGTGGAATCACTTCAGCATCAGTATGGGTAACGCGTCGCAGTTTATAACAAGAGTGACGCACATGGTCCGAGTCACTATCACTCTCGGTCGAAGAAAAATTTTCAACATTTCTGTCTTCATAAGATAATAGCGATGAATGTTTTCGTTTTCTTCCCTTTACTCCAATTCCGTTGATATATGGGCCTGACATCCCACTACTGATATGTAATCAAACATCAAGGATTTAAATAGGCCCCAATAAAAGTCACACACGCACCCTTAAATACCGGTATATTGTACAACGATCAGTAAACGTATGAATAAATAATAATGTCACAAAGGTTTTTATAACGTTACCATTCAAACTACCTTATTTAATACGAAGTACCTTTAACGTTTGAATGTGTTATATAAATCATATAATGATGTAATTAATTATAATATTTATAAACATAATTATTTGTTACTTATGCAATAAAAAGTAATATAACAAATAATTAAGTGGCGCCGAAAGTTGGCGCCACGCAATGCTTTTATAATTACTTAATAATTCAGATACATCCATTCTATTATTATTGGATTTAATTATAAATGTATTTATAGGTATTATTTAAATGTATTTGATAACAATTCAGTTCGTCATGTGTACTAGCGCTATCAGAGACTAGTGGCTATGAACGACGACGAGGATCTGGTCGAACCAGAGCTACATCAGCGCGACAACCGATTTCTCGTAACGACGGCATTGCGAAATCGTCGTCTAACTCATCATCATCATCTTCAAGAGGTGCGTGAATTGGACGTCAGCCGGTGGACAGTGCGAAACGGAACGTGCGGCTTTTGGCGGTGGTTCGTGTATGTTCTGAGGAGGTATCTCACTCGAAGATAAAACTGAGCTTGTCTTCATCGCTGGGGCCAATATTGGGCGACAAGCAAGAGGATTAACATATCAGCGGTACATAGAGGAAGTTCTCCAAGAACATGTCGTACCATTTGGCGGTTTTATTGGAGAGAATTTTCTCTTTATGCATAACAATGTAAGACACCATACCGCTGCTATAGTACAACAATACTTGCAAGAGGTGGGTATCCCCGTGATGGAGTGGCATCGATCGATCGAGCTCTTGTGGGACGAGTTAACAAGAAGAATAAGAGGCCGAAATATTGCTCTAGCCAATCTTCATGACCTACAAAACGCGCTCAAGGAGGAATTGGATGCTATGGCACAAGACTTTATCAAACACTTGATAGAATCTATGGAAAACCAGTATCAAGCTGTTATTCGGGCAAGAGGGAGCAACACTTCTTATTAATATATTTTTCCTAGTAAATTTTGTGTTTTTTTAAATTAAGCCCCAACTTTCGAACATTGTTAGTTAAGCAAAAATCTTTCAATAAAGATGAATTTGTTATTGTCTTTTTTTTCGACAGTAAGGTAAACTTATTACCGCTAATATAATATCACTAAATAGGTATTGAAATAAACTTTAATCTCATTAAAAATATATGTATTTCATTAAATTAAAAAAAAAAATTATCCAAGAAATGCTCACTTGTGCGATTTCATTGCACTCAAGTGTATATTCAACTAGTTTTTGCCCACGGCTTCACTTCAATTTATGTATTTTTGACAATACATTTCTATACCTCGGGAACTAGTACATTTTTCTGGATAAAAAGTATAAAAACTCTATGTCCTTTTCTATACGCCGACAACGTGCATGCAAAATTTCGTGATGATTGGTCGAGTAGTTAACTGGTAGCGCGCCATATACACCGCATAGGTGCGTAAGCACCAAGAGCATGCTTTAACTTTTTTAACCTGGCGTGAAAGCGTAACGAACAAACAAACTCACATTTATATTTATAATATTAGTTATGGTAAGGATTCCTAAATGAGCATTATAAGCTGTGTCGCTGGACCCTACAAGCATTGAAACCCAAAAAATATCGAGGTATTATGTGTCAATTTTGTGAAACCGTCTAATAGCATAGTCATTATACCAAGCAGAGTCATTAGACCAAGCATAGTCTATATACCAAGCATAGTCATTACAACAAGCATAGTCATTACACCAGGCCTAGTCATTATACCAAGCATAGTCACAACACTACGCGTAGTCATTATACCAAGCATAGTCATTTTATCTAGCATATCATTATACCACGCAGTCATTATATCTAGCATAGTCATTACACCACACTTAGTTATTATAACAATCGAAATCATTAAAACAATCATAGGCATTATAACAAACGTAGTCATTACACCACGCATAGTCATTGCACTAAGCATAGACATTATACCACGCATAGTCATTATATCAAGCATAGTCATAATACCAAGCATAGCCATTAGGTATACCAAGCATAGTCATTATGCCAAGCATAGTCATTATATCTAGCATAGTCATTACACCACACTTAGTTATTATAACAATCGAAATCATTAAAACAATCATAGGCATTATAACAAACGTAGTCATTACATCACTCATAGTCATTATACCATGCAGTCATTATACCAAGCGTAGTCATTATACCCAGCATAGTCATTATACCACGCTTAGTTATTATAACAATACAAATCATTAAAACAAGCATAGGCATTATAACAAGCGTAGTCTTTGACCACGCGTAGTCATTATACTAAGCATAGTCATTAAATCAAACGAAACGAAATCAAATCAAATCAATATTCTTTATTTGCTAAATACAGGTTATAGATGATGGTATATAAAGCAAAATAGTCCACTGTATTTTACCATAACTGTCATACAAATGTTACACTAAATTATTCAAAATACAAAAACAACTGATAAAAATATGTAACAAAAAAACAACCCTTTACTATACTTTTAAATCCATTTAGTGTATTTGTAAATAATAAATAAAGAATGTATTTGTCGATGAAATTGGTCTGTAACACAAAATCGTATATTATTATTTAATATAAATATTATTATCATTTAGAAAAATATTTATAGTAAAAAGGCTTTACTAATAAAAAAATAGCGCAGTATGATTTTAAATGTGGCAATATTTTCTGATTCTTCAACTGCCATGGGTAACTTGTTGTATATCTTCACAACCATACAAAATACACTGTTATGTAGTCCGAGAGGGTACTATGCATAGACGTGTTTTATTGCGATTTCTTGTTGTTTTTATGAAAAGATCAATGTAAGTCCTAAAAAACATGGCGACGTCATATATTATGTAAATCGAAGGAAATGTGACTAAATTCAAGTTAATAAAATAAAATTTGCAGGAGTCCATTTCTTCTAGATAGTATATTGCCCGAATGCATCTCTTTTGCACCAGAAACACCTGTTCCTTGCCTGTAGAGCTTCTCTAGAAAATAACTCCATATTTTAATATTGATACAACATACCTATGATATGCAGATATAACCGCTTTTTAAATGACTTTTATACTCAACATGTAAAGGGCATATGAACTTCTCAGTACTTTATTAGTAATGTCATAGATTTGTGAGTTAAATGGAAGATTATATGAATTAATTATTATGTAATTATGTCAATATGAATACCGAGAAAATTCGTGGTGTGTTTCGTCAATTTGCTGTCTATTATAATTTATTTTTTATTCCTACTGTGCTTAAAATGTATAATGTTAAGTTTAGATTATTATTTTGTAATAAAGTTACTACGTCATGTATAGTGTTATTAATTTCTGTTTCGTAGTCATTTATTTTGTGGCGAGTACGCAAGTACACTCGCCGGTTTGAACGCTCCTACAAATCACGCCACCCTACGTCATATTAGGTGATGTTGTTTACCATTGAGTACAGACGCACTTAAAGGACCACCCATTTAAAGAAGGCCGCTACTCACCTATTGTTCGAGCGTCGCAAAACAAGATGGTCGCCTATTCATCTATTGTTAACGAGTTCCCACTCCTGCGCAAAACTGCCAGGACCGAACCGTTGTTATTATTAACTAGTAAAACTACCAGAAGCGAACCATTATTATTATTAATTATTAATCAGTATAAATACCGGTCTTGTTTTTGTATTGTATTCATTATATTTCGCTCCGCTTATCTAACTATATCGCATTGTTGTATCTACATATATAAAGTATCTTAAATATAGCAGTATTTAAGCTTTGCTTGCTCTTTAATTTGCTAGCCTCCGCTATCCGCATCATAGTCCACCTAGAAGCAGTATTATAAGTGATTAGATTTAACTATCTAATCCTTCACTGGTGACCCCGACAATGGACAACTCCAAAGGAACGACGGCTGCAAATTCTGCCGAACCTACGCCGAACGTATTTATGAAAGCATACCAAGTTGGAGTGAGGACCCCAACATTTAATGCAGATGGAAGGTCAGTTTACCCTTTCTAACATCTCGACAAACTCCACCAAATTTTATTTCGACAGCACCGAAATTAGAGCCCTACATATGGCGGAAGTCAGAGATCTGGTAGTATCTCTTACAGCTACAGGTAAATATGACAAGCTGAAGTCGGAGTTAATTAAGCGATTGTCAGCTTCGCAAGAAAGGAAGATCAAGCAGTTAGTAATGCATGAGGAGCTCGGAGACAGGAAGCCGTCCCAATTTTTACGGCATTTGCAAAATTTCACTGGTTCATCCGTAACTGAGGAATTTCTCCGTTCTATCTGGTCAAGTCGATTGCCCACTAATCTGCAAACCATCGTCGCTTCACAAGGGAGTATGAGTCTGGAAAATGTAGCAGAGCTAGCAGCCCGAATAGTAGACATCGTTCCAGTAGTGAGTCGAGTAGCAAGTACAAGTGCTAGTACTGTACCCGTAGCTGCAAATATCCCAGGTTCTACTATTGTCTTGCTAACACGTACAGTAGCTGAGTTAAGCCGTAAGTTGGACTACATGAGCATGGATGTAATGCAGCTTCGTCAAAATTATCGCTTAAGATCCCGTAGCCGAGGACGAGGACCGCAACGTCATTCCCGATCACGGTCTCGGTCACGGTCCCAATGATCATCCACACTGCTGGTATCACTATCGATTTGGGAATCGAGCGACAAAATGCATACAGCCGTAGCCTTGATAGTTGCCCGTATCCTTCTTGTAGCTGACAAGAAGGATGCGGGAAACCATCAAGGCAGCCATTAGTGGCGGAACACGACTGCCAAGCTACATCAAGCCGCCTATTTATTACGGATCGTAGGACTTAAATACGGTATCTTATCGTTATCGATACGGGTTCAGACCTGTGTGTATTTCCTATATCCGCAGTCCGTGAGCCGCGTGTTAAGACCAAGTATGAGTTGTTTGCTGCAAATGGAACAATAATCGCTACTTATGGTTATTTACCACTTACCTTATACTTGGATCTCCGGCGCGCATTTACATGGCGTTTCATAGTTGCTGATGTCTCAAAACCTATTATAGGAGTTGACTTACTGTTCCTACGTCCCATCAGACGCGCGCGCCGGCAGCCGGAAACCGGTTCCACCGGCTACTACGTCACAGCGACCGAACCTCGATCGGTCCGGCCGGCTCGCTCCCACTGACTCGCTCGCCTATCCTTAAACACGCCACGCTTGCGCTAGGTGCATATTATTTTGTATTTTTATATTTTAATATAACATTCAATTGCAATAAAATAGTTTAACTTAAACGCATGCATACCCAGCTAAAGAACACCAGCCGCACAACTGGATCCAGGCATTCAAACAGTGGCCCTTCGAGCCTTTGAACTTTGAACCGCCCGACCGACATTGGTCTGTCGAGCTAAAATTCAACCACCAACTCTTCTGCCGACGTCAAGAAGTCTATCAGCAGCCACCTTGAGCATTCAGCCGAGCAGCTTCCGTCATTGGGAAGTCTTCCAGCGGTCTTTTGAGCATCGAGGTCAAGCCAGCTGCCCTTTTAGCATCCGTCCCTTCCGACCTTCCGTCTTAAGAAAGTCATCGAGTGATTCTGCGCTGCAAGAAGAGCATCCTGTTTGCATTGCGCATCCCGCGCGTGGACTTAGAACCGCCTGACCGATCGCGCCTGTACATGTACGCGCCTTAGAGGTCACTCAGAGTCAACTTAGAGGAATTTTGAGTGAGTCCGTTCCATATCCTTTTATATCCTGTCTTTTTTACATATCTTACCAGGAATTTTAGAATAGTGCTTTATGGATCAGGCATATTGATCTCTTAATATCGTCTTCTTCATACGAATAGCTTATTCTTAATTCTTTATTCGCTTTGCATATTCTTGTTCAAACTACTAAAACTGCAGTGATTTCTTAATCGGTTTGTTTTGTTATTGCATTGTTATTTCAATATTTCTATTCATTAACGATTTGCCTTTATCTATCGAGTGAACCAAACCGGTTTAATACACAACAGGTGTTGTTTACCGTTATCTGCGCCAGCTGTTTATTCATTTATACTTCGCTTTCGTAATATAACTTATTATTTCTTTCGCCTTGCTTGCACTAGACGTATTAATTTATTTAATTATGTCTGATGCAAAATTGAGAGAATATAATATAATATAAATATTGGCAGCTTTAAAGCTAAGCTTACTTCTTTCAGCAACTTTCTTCGGCTTTTACCGAAAATAGGCTTAGTTTCTTTTCAATCTTCTGAGCTGCAATGCCGTCTCAGTTTAATGGAAGCGCTATACAAAGAATTCGACGTGTTACAGACAGAATTGGAGCTGTTGTCAGAGAACATGTACGCCGAAAGGGAGCAGTTCAAGACGCTGTACTATGCGCAGGTGGCCCATGCGAAGGCGCTGCTCACCGCTGCGCGTCCCTCCTCGCCCGCGCCTGCCTCCTACGCGTCCGCTGACGACGGTCCACACCACGGTTGTGGCTGCAAGCACGACTTTGTCCGTCTGCCTACGATAGACTTACCTCACTTCGACGGGGACTATCAGCACTGGCTCGAATTCCGAGATACGTATAGTTCATTAATACACACAAACAAAGCATTCAGCCCAATAACAAATTTCACTACCTTCGCGCAACCTCGACAGGCAGTGCTTTTTTAGTGATTAAAAGTGTTGATTTTACAGCCGAAAATTATGCCATCGCTTGGCAATTACTACTTGATCATTTCAATAATGAACGCTTGCTAGTAAACAATTATGTACAATAATGATTTAATTTCGAGAAAATGGATAAAGGGACTTGTAGGTCATTAAGGAACATGATTGATGTGACGAATAAAAATTTAAGGGCACTTGCTGCTCTTGGAAAGCCAACTGAATACTGGGACACGCTAATCATCTACATGATGTCCAAAAAACTAAATTTTGTGACCAACTGAGAGTGGGAAGAACATAAAAACAGTATAGATACATTTCCTAATTTACAAAATTTTATAAAATTCTTATCTAACTGAGCCGATTTATTAAAAACCATTTAAGAAAATAAAAACTTAAAATCTACATATTCTACAGGTATATAAAGAAATTAACGAATTTAACAAATATAGAATTTATAAATCATTCACCAATCACCATTTACCATTCACCATTCACCGTTCACCATTCACCATTCACCATTTACCATTCACTTCTCTAATACTATTCACTATACACTGATCGCTACTCACCATTCACTAATTACTATTCACCATTCGCTATTCACATTTCACTATTCACTCTTCACTATTTACTATTCACCATTCACTAATCACCATTCACTATTCTCTAATACTTTTCACTATTCGCTATTCATATTTCACTATTCACTATTCACCATTCACTATTCACCATTCACCGTTCTTTATTCACCATTCACTATTCTCTAATACTATTCACTGTTCACCATTCACTATTCGCTAATCACTAATCGCTGCTCACTATTCACTATTCGCTATTGACTATTCGCTATTCACTATTCACCTTTCTCTATTCACCATTCACTATTCTCTAATACAATAGTAATATACTATAGTGAATACACTATCCACTAATCACTATTCGCTAATCACTATTCGCTATTTGCTAATCGCTATTCGCTAATCACTACTCAATATTCATCATTCGCTATTCAATATTCGCTATTTACATTTCACTATTCACTCTTCGATTCGAACTGTCGGCCTCTGTCAGTGGTGAACTGGCTGATATAGTCCCAATATCTAAACTGACGCAGAGAAGAGTTTTCACGTGGCGTTGTAAAGGCAATAGTTAGTGGCTTATGGTTGGTTAGAAATAAAAATGTCCTCGCCTCGACCATTAATCGAAAATATCTTATTGCTTCATAAATAGCGAGCAGTCTCTGGTCATATGGACTGTAATTTTTCTGCGAGCGACTCAGCTTTTGTGAGAAGAATGCTAGTGGTAGCCACTCTTGCCCTTGCTTTTGTTGTAAGACAGCTTCAATAGCAGTGTCTGAGGCATCTGTTTGTCCTGCTAGCTCGGCCTGTGGGTCAGGGTGTACCAGAAGAGTAGCCTGTGAAAGATTCAGCTTGCATTTATTGAAGGCTTCAAGCAATTCTGGCGTCATCAAAATAGGGTGCGAGCCTTTGATTTTAGGACCAGATAAACAATTGTTCAAAGGGGCTTCCGAAGAAGCTGCGCCAGGTATAAATCGCCTATACAAATTTAGCACTCCAAGAAACCTAAGTTCTTTCACAGTTTTGGGTGGTGGAAAGTCTTGGATAGCTTGTACCTTGGAATCTAGAGGCTGGATACCCGCTGGCGTAACTGTGCACCCGAGAAAGTTAACCGATGATTGCCCGAATACGCACTTGCTAGTATTTATGAGTACTCCATATTATGCGAATCTGGTCAAGAGTAGCCGGAGGTGTTTGCGATGCTGCTTACTGTCCCTGCTGAAGACCAATATGACATCTAGAAAGCCATAACAAAAATCTAGCTCTCGTAAGACCTCATTAATAAAGTGCTGGAAAATCTGCGCGGCGTTTCAAAGTCCGAATGTCATGTATGAAAATTCGAATAAGCCAAAAAGTGTGATTATGGCCGTCTTAGGAATATCCTTTCCAAATACTGGAATTTGATTGTATACTCTCACTAAGTCCACTGTCGAGAACACAGTACTACCTACCACCTGGTGCGAGAAGTCCTGCACGTGTCTGACTGGGTATCGATCCGGTATTGTGCATGCATTCAATAACCTGTAATCACCGCATGGTCGCCATCCATCATTCTTTATACGCACTAGATGAAGCGGTGAAGACCATGAGCTCTCCAATCTGCGAGCTGTACCACTAGCAAGCATCTTCTCGAATTCTTGTTTCGCTATTTTCAAGCGTTCAGGGTCGAGGCGAGGAGCGCGACTGGATATTGGCGGACCTGAGGTAGTACGAATATGATACTTCGTATTCGTTTAGTGAATAGTGAGTAGCGATTAGTGAGTAGCGATTAGTGAGTAGCGATTAGTGATAAGCGAATAGTGAATAGTATCAGAGAATAGTGAATGATGAATGAAGAACGGTGAATGATGAAAAGTAAATGGTGAATAGTGAATAGTGAAATGTGAATAGCGAATAGTGAAAAGTATTAGAGAATAGTGAATGGTGAATGGTGAATGGTGAATAGTAAATAATGAATAGTGAAATGTGAATAGCGAATGGTGAATAGTAATTAGTGAATGGTGAGTAGCGATCAGTGAATAGTGAATAGTATTAGAGCATAGTGAATGGAGAATGGTGAATTGTGAATGGTAAATGGTGATTGGTGAATAGTGAATAGTGAATAGTGAATGGTGAATAATGAATAGTGAATAGCGATAAGCGAATAGCGATTAGTGAAAAGTATTAGAGAATAGTGAATGGTGAATGACGAACGGTGAATAGTGATTGGTGATTTGTGAATAGTAAATAGTATTAGAGAATAGTGAATGGAGAACGGTGAAAGTAAATGGTAAATGGTGATTGGTGAATAGTGAATGGTGAATAGTGAATAGCGATAAGCGAATAGCGATTAGCGAATAGTATTAGAGAATAGTGAATGGTAAACGTGAATGATGAACGGTGAAAAGTGAATGGTGATTGGTGAATAGTGAATGAAGAACGGTGAATGGTGAATGGTAAATGGTGATTGGTGAATAGTGAATGGTGAATAGTGAATAGTGAATAGCGATAAGCGAATAGGAATTAGCGAATAGCGATTAGCTAATAGCGATTAGCGAATAGCGATTAGCGAATAGCAATTAGTGAATAGCGATTAGCGATTAGCGAATAGCGATTAGCGAGTAGCGATTAGCGAAAAGTATTAGAGAATAGTGAATGGTGAATGACGAACGGTGAATAGTGAATGGTGATTTGTGAATAGTGAATAGTATTAGAGAATAGTGAATGGAGAACGGTGAAAGTAAATGGTAAATGGTGATTGGTGAATAATGAATGGTGAATAGTGAATAGCGATAAGCGAATAGTGATTAGCGAATAGTATTAGAGAATAGTGAATGGTAAACGTGAATGATGAACGGTGAAAAGTGAATGGTGATTGGTGAATAGTGAATAGTGAATAGCGATAAGCGAATAGCGATTAGCGAATAGTATTAGAGAATAGTGAATGGTAAACGTGAATGATGAACGGTGAAAAGTGAATGGTGATTGGTGAATAGTGAATGAAGAACGGTGAATGGTGAATGGTAAATGGTGATTGGTGAATAGTGAATGGTGAATAGTGAATGGTGAATAGTGAATAGTGAATAGCGATAAGCGAATAGCAATTAGCGAATAGCGATTAGCTAATAGCGATTAGCGAATAGCGATTAGCGAATAGCAATTAGTGAATAGCGATTAGCGATTAGCGAATAGCGATTAGCGAATAGCGATTAGCGAGTAGCGATTAGCGAAAAGTATTAGAGAATAGTGAATGGTGAATGACGAACGGTGAATAGTGAATGGTGATTTGTGAATAGTGAATAGTATTAGAGAATAGTGAATGGAGAATGGTGAAAGTAAATGGTAAATGGTGATTGGTGAATAGTGAATGGTGAATAGTGAATAGCGATAAGCGAATAGTGATTAGCGAATAGTATTAGAGAATAGTGAATGGTAAACGTGAATGATGAACGGTGAAAAGTGAATGGTGATTGGTGAATAGTGAATGAAGAACGGTGAAAGTAAATGGTAAATGGTGATTGGTGAATAGTGAATAGTGAATAGCGATAAGCGAATAGCGATTAGCGAATAGTATTAGAGAATAGTGAATGGTAAACGTGAATGATGAACGGTGAAAAGTGAATGGTGATTGGTGAATAGTGAATGAAGAACGGTGAATGGTGAATGGTAAATGGTGATTGGTGAATAGTGAATGGTGAATAGTGAATAGTGAATAGCGATAAGCGAATAGGAATTAGCGAATAGCGATTAGCTAGTAGCGATTAGCGAATAGCGATAAGCGAATAGCAATTAGTGAATAGCGATTAGCGATTAGCGAATAGCGATTAGCGAATAGCGATTAGCGAATAGCGATTAGCGAATAGCGATTAGCCAATAGCGATTAGCGAATAGCGATTAGCGAATAGCGATTAGCGAATAGCGAATAGCGTTTAACGAATAGCGATTAGCGAATAGCGATTAGCGAATAGCGATTAGCGAATAGCGATTAGCGAATAGTGATTAGTGAATAGCGATTAGCTAATAGCGATTGCTAATAGCGATTAGCTAATAGCGATTAGTGAATAGTGAATAGTATTAGAGAATGGTGAATGGAGAGTAGTGAATGGTAAATGGTGATTGTTGAATAGTGAATAGTGAATTGCGAATAGCGATTAGTGAATAGTAATAGAGAATGGTGAATGGTGAATGGAGAACGGTGAATGGTGATTGGTGATTGGTGAACAGTGAATCGTGAATAGTGAATGGTGAATAGTGAATAGCGAATAGTGAAAAGCAGTTAGCGAATAGCTATTAGCGATAAGCGATTAGCGAATAGCGATTAGCGAATAGCAATTAGTGAATAGCGATTAGCGAATAGCGATTTGCAATTAGTGATTAGTGAATAGTGAATAGTATTAGAGAATAGTGAATGGTGAATGGAGAACGGTGAATGGTGAATGGTGAATAGTGAATAGCGAATAGCGAATAGTGAAAAGCGGTTAGCGACTAGCTATTAGCGATAAGTGATTAGCGAATAGCGATTAGCGAATAGCGAAGAACGATTAGCAAATAGCGATTAGCGAATAGCAATTAGCGAATAGCGATTAGCAAATAGCGATTAGCGAATAGCGATTAGCGAATAGCGATTAGCTAATAGCGATTAGTGAATAGTATACTGAATGGTACCGATTAGAAGATGAAGTTAGATCCCTCAGTAATTGTAGTGATATTTTCTAGGTCACTGAGCCGCAGTGCTGAGCTGTAAGCCTGAATGAAGCTCACACTAAAATTATTACTTTAGAACAAACTATTCAGATGCTCAACAGTACTGCGACTCAGAACCTCTACTCAGAACTCCTGGGGGAAGAAACTAGTGTATTAGATAGTAATAAAAATAAACTAAGTAATGTTTTTATTAAAAGTACTAGGAAATTGATAAAATATCTTAAGTTAAATAAATTAATTAAAAAGTAAAATAAATAAATATTAATCTTAATAAGTTAAATAAGGTTATAAGAATCAGTCTTAAGCACCATAAGGAAACATCAGAATATATTTTGAAGTATGAGGAAATTGCCAGCGTTGGTAGGGAGAACATAGGGTGTTCTCTCACTAACGAATAACAATATTTGCGGTAAGTGCTTACAGGCTAGACCTAATAACAATCTGTCAGCTGTTTGTGATTTGGATTCAGTAAACAGTAGCACCACCTCCTTTTCTGATCATGAAGATATGTCTGTGTCTTCTTTGGTGAATAACAATAATAAAAATATATTCATGTTTTCTGACCAAATAGGGGTAGGTTTTAGTAGGCTAATTAATTCTTATACAGAGTCGCCTTGCATAAATGTTTGTTCCCCTGGGGCTAGGTTAAGTTCTTTAATTGATAAGTTGAAAACTACAAAATTAAATGCAGAGTCAACAGTCATATTTCTTTATGGTGACAGCTTATCTGTCACTAAAATAGAGGCAATCCATTTGACAGAGGTAATAGAATCATTACATTATGTGTAACTTTATTCTTTGAGCATTACCATATTCCTATGTACTAACAAATGAACAAAATAGGAATATTGAAAAACTTAATTTACTTTTTTACAACAATACATGTTACAACAATTATAGTTTATTTTTTGACACTAATAAGTTTATTAGTAAATTTTTATTAACTAAAGATACAATGTATCTGTCTTTTTATTATAAAAAGCAACTTGCTAAATTATTAGCATTTAATATATGTAGTGACTCAGGTACCAGTAGTAGGTAGTGAAGGTTTTAGGACACATAGTCAGTCATTAGCATTGCTGGTGAACGCACGCTTTTTTGCTCCGTCCCGCCCAGTGGTTCTCAAACAACAACATTATGTTCACGTGTACTAGTTGTGGATCGCAGCATTCTGATGGCCCATCATGCGGCGCTTGCGGACAACGCTTTGAATTTCAGTGTTCTGGGATAACCGAAAGTAACTATCGCAGATGGGGAGATGCACGCAAAAATGCCTGGCGCTGCCCTAAGTGTAAATCCAGCCCGTCACCGTCTCCGGTTGTGACGTCACCATTCCCCACCCAGCTTGATAAAATCCAGGAGCAGCTTGATAAAATGATGCTACAACTGGCGCCAATAGCATCCTTGGTGGAAGATGTTAAAACCATCAAAACGGAGATGAACAGCCTTAAAGATTCGCTTGAGATGGCACATCAACTGATTAACAACTTCTCAGGAACAGTTAAGGCCTTGGAATCCAGAATAACTAAAGTGGAACAAATTGTAGCAGAAGTCCCGGTTTTGAAAGCAGAAATTGCTAGACTTCATCAGGAAATGAACAACAAAGATCAGTGGGCCAGAGCAAACAATGTCGAGATAAGAGGAATTCCTCAAAAGAATAATGAAAATCTATATGAGATAGCTCAAAAAATCAGTCAAATCTGTAATTATCCCATAAGAAAAGAAGAAATAAATTACATTGCTCGCATACCAACCCGTGTACCTGATGCTGAAAAACCGATTCTGATTGCATTCAACAACCGCTATACCAAAGAAGAAGTCCTGGCTTCGTCGCGTAAAAATGACAGACTTACGCTATCTAACCTGAGATATACTGGAGATGGTTCTGTTTACCTTACTGACCACCTGACGCAGTACAACAAAACACTATTGAGGAAGGCTAAATCTTTGGCGAAGGAAAAAGACTACAAGCATATCTGGGTCAAACATTGTAACATAAGGGCGAGGAAGACCGATACATCCCAAGTATTTTTTATAAAACACGAAAGCGATCTTGCCAAGATAGTGTAATTTCGTTATTAAAAGTCAATAATTGTTTATTAGTTTTCGTTATAGAAAGTTTGAGAAACGCAGTTCAAACCGTCGCCTTTTGTTTACCTGTGCGAGCTCGGAATGCAGTGTACACGATCAAAGTTCACGTAAGTCAGTGCTATCTCTTCATTCTATATTCAGAATCAAACGCTAACGATTATTCTATCATAAGGTTCATAATTCTTTGCAACTATTTATTTTTTGTTTCACACTACAAGAGTCTACTTAATTACCTTACTACCCCAGTGCTTATTATAATCACCTATGTGACATTAATCTTTATTCTACAAAACAAAACAATAATCTGTGTTATTTATGTGAATAAACATGATATAATAGCGGGCCTATTAGTGGTAACTCATTCATGTCAGCTGTTCCGATCATCTGTTTACATTATTTTGATTCTACCCCACACTTGTTTACAATATTATGTGCAAATTAAATTAAATAGTCATAATATTGTATACATTTCTTTTTATTAACAATGACCAATGACAAGCTTAGTATTTATTACCAAAATACTCAAGGTCTACGCACTAAAACACATGTATTTAAAAGGAATTTGTTATTGAACTCGTTTGATATAATTTCTATAACGGAAACTTGGCTGCTCGACGGAATTAGTGATAGCGAATTGTTTGATGAAAGGTATGTTGTTTGGCGAAGGGATAGAAATTATGCCACCACTCGAGAGAAGTACGGTGGAGGGGTTCTTTTAGCGGTTCGGCGAGAACTAACGGCGATGGTGCGACCAGAATGGTCATCCTCAGCTGAGGATATATGGGTTACTGTAACATTGAAATATGGAAATGGCAGGTCTAGGAATGTTCATTTTTGCACTATTTATTTATGTGAGGAAAACCTGGGTAATTCCTTTAACACACAACTTTCTAACTTCAACGATAAACTATCACAAGTAGTTAATGTTTGTCCGAATGATTATTTTGTCATAATGGGAGATTTTAACCTTCCTAACATAGTTTGGACGCCCGATAGTAATATTTACCCACAATATTCAGGAGTCTCAGGTGATTCACAAATAAATTTCTTTGATACCTTATCGTTATGTAATTTAACTCAATTTAACTTTTGTCAAAATATTTCAAACAATAGACTCCTCGACTTGGTATTATGTAATATCAACACACAAGTGTCTGTATGTATTAACCCTCTAGTATCTGAAAACGTCCACCACAGGCCTTTAGAGATAAGTTTAAATATTTTAATCCCCGAACCGCTGCAGGTCAACCCTCGGCTAAAATATTTTTATGAATCTGGAGACTATTACAACATTTCAACGACCTTAAGCGACACAAACTGGGATGATTATCTGTGCACTAACTCATTAGAGGATGCAATAAATATTTTTTATAAACAATTATATGATGTTATAGACAAGTATATACCTCACAAATTGTTAAAAACGTCTACATTCCCACCTTGGTACAGCGTATCTTTAAAGAAAGTTCTCAAAGAAAAATATAAATATTACAAAAAATTTCGCAATTATGGCAACGCCTCAGACTACAAAACATTTTCATTTCTACGACAAAGAGCTAAAGACCTTGAAAAAGACTGCTACCTTAATTATCTTAACAAGTGTGAAGATTCGATAATTACAAACCCTAAAATGTTTTGGTCTTTTATAAAATCTAATAAAAAGAGTAGTAACACCCTTCCTTCCTCAGTTACGTACGAAGGGCAAATAGCAAATACAGGGACGGATGTTTGCAACCTCTTCGCAACTTATTTCAATTCAACCTTTCTTCTCCCATCCAACTCCTCATCTATACGTGGTCAAAATTCTGACAGTGACTTTAAATATATTAATATTATTAGTGACATAGAAATTATTCCTGATACAATAAATACATTACTTCGTTCTCTAGACTTAACAAAAGGAGCAGGACCAGACGGTATACCAACTTTCTTTATCGTAAAATGTTCAGAGGCTTTAACGAAACCCTTAACAATATTGTTCAAACGATCTTTAAATGAAGGGATTGTTCCAAAACTGTGGAAGTCAGCTTTTATAACCCCAATTCACAAGAGTGGTGGAAGGAATGAAGTTAAAAACTACAGACCCATATCTAAATTATGCATATTTGCTAAAGTATTTGAACGAGTCGTTTATACCCAGCTTTACGCAAGTCTCTCAGTAACATTCATTCCTGAACAACATGGCTTTCTTCGAAATCGCTCCACTACATCTAATTTGCTAACATTTATAGACTACACAACCTTTCATATGGACTCAGGCGGCCAAGTCGATGCAATTTTTACAGACTACAGCAAATGTTTCGATCGTATTGATCATGCATTGCTATTGCAAAAACTTCTCAAAGCTGGAATTCATGGAAACTTATACAGATGGTTCAAGTCCTATATTGAGAACAGGTCGCAGGCCGTGGTGCTCAATGGTTATTCATCCAGATGGAACTTAGTGCCTTCAGGTGTGGCGCAAGGCTCCCTCCTGGGTCCCCTACTTTTTAATATTTTTATCAATGATGTCACATCATGTTTCTTACATTCGAAATTTGTTCTGTACGCAGACGACATGAAAGTTTTTAGGCAGATCACTAGTGCTAGTGACTGCTTTCTGTTACAACAAGACCTGATAAGATTCGAAAACTACTGCGACCTTAACAAACTCGATATCAATGTGGCCAAATGTTATTCAATCACCTTTACCCGTAAGTTAAAACCTACTAACTTTGTATATGCACTCAAAGGACAACATCTTAGAAAATTAAACGAGATACGGGACTTAGGCGTACTGCACGACTCCAAACTGACTTATGAGAGCCACATAGATAATATTGTTGCGAGAGCTAATAAAGCATTAGGATTTATTATTAGGTCCAGCTCTCAGTTCCGTAATATAAAAGTAGTGAAAATCTTATATTGTTCATACGTGCGTAGTATACTTGAGTATTGTTCACAAATTTGGAACCCACAATACGAGGTTTACATAAATAGACTTGAATTAGTTCAGAAAAGATTCTTGAGACATTTGCAATACAAGTGTGGGACTATGGATGACAATTATAAATTAAGATGTAAAAGACAACATATGTTACCTCTTAGCGAACGGCGTAGAATCGCAGATATATCTACATTCATGAAAATCGCACAGTGTCAAATTGATTCTCCAGAGCTCCTCTCCAAAATAAGTCTTGCGGTACCAACAAGAGTCCATCGGCACCCAAACTTAAATTATCTACATACTCCCCGCTGTAATACCAATTATAGACAAAACTCTTTCTTCATTAGAACTGCAAAACAGTTAAATAGTATTGACTTGCCTGAATGTGACCTGTTTAATACTTCTCCTAATACATTAAGACAGATGTTATCAAGGGACTGGTTTAACTGCATTATGTAATAAAATTTATACTCTTATATGTACACTTACTTTAGTAGCATAACGTTAATTATCTCTTTTGTTGTTGTTTAAGCTCATGGGCACCTATAGTTTTATAATGCGAAAACTGTTCATGGTCTGTAGCTATAGTATTAGAAATTATTTAGTCATAGTAAGACTGTTTGTTTTCCAATTAAAGAAAAATAAAATAAAATAGTAGTTTTACTACTACAAATTTTCATATTGACACTTCTAGTAGTTTAAACTGTTAGATGAGACAAAGGATAGGCAGACACACAGTATTAGACCAATTCATCAAAATATTCAGGGTCTATCCGGCAAGGAGTTAGAATTAGATTTATTTTTTAAACAACATAACATTCAAATATGTTGCATAACGGAACATTGGTTAATACCTAATCAATTAATATTTAATAAGGAATATTATTCAATTGTAAGTGCGTTTGTAAGAAAAAATTCTATACATGGTGGCTCTCTAGTATATGTATATAACAATCTAAAATGTAAAGAACGTAAAGATATAGTAAATCTTTCTATCGAGCGCACTGTAGAATTGTCCTGTGTGGAATTAGAGCAACATGTCATAGTTTGTGTGTACTGACCACCACAGAGTGACTTTGTGTTTGAAACCGTAATAGAGGATATTTTAAAACGCTTGAGTTTTAGTAATAGGCATATATATAGTAGTGTGTGGTGATTTTAATGTTAATTTACTTGAGCAGTCAGCTTTCTCTTTGAGACTTATTAGTTTATTTGGATCATTTAACTTAAAGCATTTATTTTTTGAACCCACTAGGATCACTTCACATTCTGCTACCTGCTTAGATAATGTATTTTGCGACTGCCAATTCCTTAATAGGGCCATATTGAGTGAACTGACATCTGACCATTGTGGGCAAAAGGTAGTATTTCCTGTGAGTACAATTCATAAAGAGAATAAGGTCACGTATAGACCGATGACATCTAATCGCTTAAAGGAATTTAATAATAACATTAGTGCCAAAGTTGTCAATATGGACCTTCCTCTGAATAATCCAGACGAACTATATGAGTCTTTACTTAACATAATTACTTTAGAATATAATAATATTTTTAAATGTAAGACCTTTAGTCAGAATAATAAGATTAAGTTTTGTGATTGGGCAACATCTGGTATATATAGAAGTAGAGCAAAACTATACGAATTATATGGTTTGAGACAATACAATTTCGATCCAAATTTTATTCAATACCTATGTTAAAAGTTATTTAAAATTATTTAAAAAGACTTTTGCCACTGCCAAGTCCCTTTACCTTAATACCAAAATTGAAAATTCTAATAATAAAATTAAAACTACATGGAACATTATTAACAATGAAACAGGTCGCAGCAAGGTGCGTGATAATAAATTTGAACTGAATGTAAATAATAGTGTAATTTCAAATAATTTGGAAGAAGCCGATACATTCAATAACTACTTCACAAAAATACCTTTAAATACAATTAGTATCCTTAGCTCTTGCCCAGCTCGAGCAATATACTTGGTTAGGGGCAGCGTGCAAGAGTGCAAGACACAATTTAGTTTTGAATGTGTACATCCGTATGATATAATAAAAGTATTTAAGTCACTCAGTTCAAAAAAATCAGCCGACTTCTGGGGTATTTCTGTAAAATTAGTTACAAGTATTATTGTTAATATAGCGCCACACCTAGCCGCAATATTCAACGGATGCATTGAAGTGTGCATTTTTCCAAATTTAATGAAATGTAGTAAAATAATACCTTTATTTAAAAATGGATGCAAAAGTGACCCTAGTAATTTTAGGCCAATTTCATTATTACCTGCTATTATTTGAATATTTGAGAAGATTTTATTACAGCAATTAGAGAGCCACTTTTGTGTAAACAATTTATTTCATGCAGATCAATATGGTTTTAGAAATGGCCTTTCTACAATAGACGCGGGTGTTACGCTTTTAAGACATATATTCAGTGCCTGGGAAAATTCGCAAGATGTCATTGGCGTATTCTGTGATCTCTCTAAAGCCTTTGACTGCGTTGACCATCATACGCTGTTGCGAAAACTCGGGCATAATGGCATCAGAGATACTGCACTTGACTTAGTTGGTTCCTACCTAAGCAATAGACTACAATACGTTGATATCAACGGAAGTAGATCTTCTGGATTACCAGTCACAATGGGCGTGCCACAGGGCTCAATTTTAGGACCCTTTCTGTTTTTAGTTTACGTAAATGATTGGCGTTCTTCATGCAGGATTTGTGTGACATTTTTAAAGTAGACAGAAGAGCAAGAAATTTATATACTGTTAATGATTCGCTCGCGCACATCCTGAACTGGTTTACGTCGAATAATTTACTACTAAACTCTAAAAAAACAAAATGTATCAAGTTTACATTGCCAAATGTAAAGAGTCCTAACATAAATATAAATTTAAATAATGAAATTATTACTTTCGTACAATCAACAGTTTTTCTAGGTTTGACTTTAGATCATAAAGTTCAGTGGGGCGCTCATATATCGTGTCTTGCAGGGAAACTTAGCTCATCCACATATGCAGTTCGGAAAGTAAGACAGCTTACTGATGTAGATACCGCGAGACTAGTATACTTCAGTTACTTTCACAGTGTCATGTCCTATGGTATATTATTGTGGGGCAAGGCAGCTGATATCGAGACAATTTTTATTCTTCAAAAGCGTGCAGTACGTACCATTTATAATTAAGGACCACGAGTTTTCCTGAAAGATCGATTTAAAGAAATAGGCATACTTACTGTTGCGTCACAATATATATTTGCTAACATTATGTTTATTAAACATAATATTCACTTATATAACAAGAATAGTGATATCCATAACGTAAACACTAGAAATAAGCATAAGTTAGTAGGTCCATATCATCGTTTACATAAAGTTCACAATACATTTGCGGGACTCGGTATACGATTTTTTAATAAACTTCCTATTAATATAATAAATTAACCATTACTTAAATTTAAAAGCGCCGTTAAAATACAACTTATTCGGAAGGGTTATTATTCAGTCAACGACTACTTAAATGACAAAAACTCATGGAACTAGTTGCTTGTTGCATACAGGATTTAAAGATCTGTATTACTTTTAAGTCAATTTAGTAATGTAGAGGTATCTCGTGATTATTTGTGATGTTAAAAAGTAACTTGTTTCTTAATTTGATTATTATTGAAGAATATAAATGCACAACCGCATTTAGTCACGGACTGCCTTTGCATTGTCACAAAGTGTAAATGTATGCGCCATCATGCCATCCTACTGCCTATTTTAGATTTATATTAAAACATATACCTTAGCCCAAATTATTTAATCTCTATAATATTATTAAGTTATTATTGTTTTTATCTTTAGTTTTTTTTAGTCAGTAGTATATGGTATAATGGCTGCAACACCTTGTAAATCTGAGTTGTAAAATACTGAAATTATATTTAATTGGCGATTTAAAAGAGTGGCCGTGAGTTTCTTGCAGGTTACTTCTCATAGGCTCAACCCTTTGCCTCAACCTAGCAACTATCCTAAATGAAGCTTCAGTAACTTAGTAAACTCACTAACCCATATATTTTGACGTTCATAAGTGTTACTTTGTGACCTAAATGAATGAATGATTTTTGAATTTTGATTTTTACTTCACTATTCGCTAATCGCTATTAGCTATTCGCTTACCGCTTTTCACTATTCACCATTTACCATTCACTATTCACTATTCACCAATCACCATTTACCATTCACTTTTTACTATTCTCTAATAATATTCACAATTCACCATTCACTAACTATTCACCAATCATCATTTACCATTCACCATTCACCGATCTCCATTCACTTTTCTCTAATACTATTCACTATTCACCAATCACCATTCACCATATACCATTCACCTTTTACTATTAATTTTATTAATTCGCTAATCGCTATTAGCTATTCGCTTACCGCTTTTCACTATTCGCTATTCACCATTCACTATTCACCATTCACCGTTCTTTATTCACTTTTCTCTAATATTTTTCACTAATCGCTATTTGCTATTCGCTATTCACTATTCACTATTCACCATTCACTATTCACTTTTCACTATTCGCTAATCGCTATTAGCTTTTCGCTTACCGCTTTTCACCATTCACTATTCACTATTCACCAATCACCATTTACCATTCATCAATTACTATTAGAATAGTGAATATTATTAGAGAACTAATAATATTCACAATTCACCATTCACTAACTATTCACCAATCGCCATTCACTATTCATCATTTACTATTACCTAATACCCTTCACTATTCACCATTCACTATTCCTGACGTCACATCGGGCCACGCACGGCGCGCGACCTTGTACATTCACCGCGATCGCTGCGCCGGCGCCGAGCCGGCAACCAATGACTCACTCGCCGACGTTTACAACGCGCGCACATATCGGCTATCTTATAATCAGTGCCTATACAGTAAAATTCAGTCTTTTCTCGTGTCGAAGTTGTTTTATTCATTCAAGACCACCAGCAGCACACCTGGAGCTTGATACTCAAACATTGGTCCTTCGAATAAAGAAGATCGCCGTCTTTTTGCTGTGCACGCGCCTCCTTTGGACTTTGGACTGGCCGTCCGTACCGCAAGCTTAAACGCCGTAGAGGACACATCAAGGTCAGTCTGCCTAAAGGGACATTATTTTGAGTGAGTCCGTTCCTTTTTATCCTAAATTTCCAGTCTTTTTGCTTCTTCTTCCAGGTATTTAAAATAGTGCTATTCGGATCGGCATGTTGATCTCTTCATAATAGCTCATCATCATTAGTAAAATAAATACCTACTATATGCAAGGTGCATTAGATTACGTAATCATTCCATTCATTTCTCACGCTAGCTTCCTTTAGTTTTATAATATCTTGCCTTTTGTTTGCTGACCGCACACGTCGATGTCTTTTAAACGTAAACAAAGTCATTAGTGTTTCTTAGAATTTTTATTCATTCATTGAATCAGTTTGCACGCCGTGCTTACCTACAATATCAGCTGTTTTTACCGTTAGTTTGAACAGTTATAATCGTATTACATAATAACTCGTTAATATTTTATTTAATTCTATAACTTTGTTTGCACTTCGGCCATTTTGTTTTAACTTTATACGAGCTTGCTAACGATACGTTATTATGTCTGACGCAAAAATAAAAGAACTTAGTAGGAAGCGTGGTGGCTTCAAGGCAAAGCTTACGCATTTTAGTAACTTTTTAAGACTATTACCTAGTACAGAATTAGATAGTTTCCAAGCAGCGGAATTAAAAAGCCGTCTAAGTTTGTTGGAAGCTTTATACAAGGAATTCGACGTGTTACAGACGGATTTGGAGCTGTTGTCGGAGGATGCGGACGACATGTATGCCGAGAGGGAGCAGTTCGAGTCGCAGTATCATGCGCTGGTGGCCCGCGCGAGAATATGCCTCGTTCCCGAGCGTGCCGCCTCGCCCGCGCTAGTGTCTGCTACTTCCGTAGACGATCTCCCACAGAACTGCTATGGCTGCAGACACGACTTTGTCCGGCTGCCTAAGATAGACTTGCCTCACTTCGACGGGGACTATCAGTACTGGCTTGAGTTCCAAGATACGTATATTTCTCTAATTCACAAAAACAGTAGTATACAACCAATAAACAAATTTAATTATTTACGTGCAGCTTTAACGGGCAGCGCGTCTTTAGTTATAAAGAGCATTGATTTCACAGCCGATAACTATAATTTGGCTTGGCAGTTATTGTCTGAGAGATACAATAATAAAAGATTGCTTATAAATAATCATGTGCAGGCATTATTTAAATTTGAACATATTCAATATGAATCATGTAGCGCATTACGGAATATGATAGACGTCACAAATAAAAACCTTCGTGCCTTGTCAACATTGGGACAGCTTACTGAGAATGGTGGTCTAGGTGAAACACTTATCATATACAAGATGTCAGGAAAACTTGAAACTTGTGAACCTAACACGAAGAAAGTGGGAAGAATATAAAAATAATTTAGATGCCTTTCCATGTTTAAAAGATTATATTAAATTCTTAGCTACCAGAGCCGACTTATTGGAATCATTAAACTTTAATAAAAATACTACAACTATACATATAAACGAAAATAGTAAATCTAAAAATTATCTTACAACAACAACTAAAACAAAACCAATCAATTCAGATAATTTGAAATGTCCTATGTGTTCTCAAAATCATTTTTTATTAAGTTGTCAGACTTTTAGAAATCTTGAGGTTGATGCACGCATTAGAAAAGCTTCAGAAAGCTATATTTGTTTGAACTGCCTTCAACCTGGTCATACAGCGAAGCGTTGCAGTCTATCACATTGCAAATATTGTAAGGTCAAACATAATTCCCTCTTACATAGGGAATCAACAAATGAAAAACCTTTAGGGGAAAACATTGCATTGTCAACAAACGTTATCATACCTTGTTCGGACAATAATCAAGGTCACATTTTGCTATCCACAGCTTTGGCAAAGGTGAAAGATGTCAATGGAGAGCTTCATATAGCCAGGATCCTGTTGGACAATGGCAGCACCTCCAACTTCATCACCCAAGAGCTTTGTGGGAAGCTTGGCCTGGTAAAACGCAGCACTAGCTCCACCGTCTCAGGTATAAACAGTTAAGTTTCTAGTACCTCAGAAATCTGCAGTCTTCATTTGCAGTCTTGTAATGGTGGTTATCAGGCGAAAATAAACTGTTTTGTTATACCAAAGATAACACAATCGCTACCTGGTTCTTACGTGGATAAAAGGTACATTACCATCCCACCAGATATTCAATTAGCAGATGTTTCATTTAATATACCTACTGCTATCGATATCCTTGTAGGTGCAGAGGTATTCTGGGACGTCTTAGATACCGAGACCATTAGTTTAGGCAAACATCAACCTAGATGCAGGCATCCAAACTAGGTTGGCTTATCTCAGGCCGTGTCAATCAGCCTCGTACACAGCCTTCTGTTTGTCACTTTCTTTCACAAGAGGAGTCTGATCAGCTGACTCGCTTCTGGGAACTTGATACTGTGTCGTCTGCTACCTGTTTCTCTTCAGAAGAACAGGCTTGTGAAAAAGTTTTTCCACGGGACCACACGTCGGGATGCGCATGGTCAATTCGTTGTCACCATACCATTGAAGGACTCGCCTGAGTGCTTAGGTGACACTTATGCCATGGCGAAGCGTCGCTTCCTTTCCCTAGAGCGTAGATTCGAGCGGGACTCCACATTTAAAAACAGATATTTACAATTTATGCAGGAATATATTGACCTTAATTACATGATAGAATATTCAAAAACAAATCATTCAGAATTTAATTACTTTTTGCCTCATCACGGTGTTGTACGCGAGTCTAGCTCTACTACAAAACTCCGCGTAGTTTTTGATGCTTCGGCCGCCAGCACCTCGGGCGAGTCCTTCAATGATATTCAGATGGTAGGTCCAACTGTGCAAGAGGACTTGCTATCTATACTTCTGAGATACAGACAACACAAATATGTTGTAACGGGAGACATTGAAAAAATGTATAGAGCCATTTTAATAGAGCCTTCTCAGCGCTCCTTACAACAAATTGTTTTTAGGTTTAATTCTTCAGACCCTTTAAAGACATAAGCGCTGAATACAGTGACTTACGGCACAGCTTCGGCCCCGTACCTAGCTACAAAATGCCTAGTATCTCTGGCAGATCAATGTTCGGACCCAGAAGTTAGTCAGTCCATCAGACGTGACTTTTACGTCGATGATTATTTAAGCAGTGGGGACTCTATTAATTCTGTTGTAAAGGTATGTAAAGGGGTTATTAATACTCTCGAATCCGCCAAGTTTCACCTTAGAAAATGGCAATCTAATTGTCCCAAGATATTACAATCAATTACAAACACTACAGAAAATGTAGATAAACAATTAAATCTAAATGACTCGCCTAGCAAAACACTTGGTCTGTACTGGGACTGTAAAACAGATAGATTACTCTTTTCAATAAAGGACATCGGCGAATTTCGGCCCTCACAAAAACAACGGACAGAAGTTAAATGTATACAGAAAAAAAGTACTTATTTTTATTGATTTTTAATTACTGTAAACAGAAAAATCTATGGTTTAGATATAAATATCACGAAAAAAGGTAATAAACGTACTGTAAAACCGGAAACAGTTGCCTTTTCGAGTATCTAATGTTGCCAGCCTTAAAAATAGATAAGGGTATTATTTATTATTCTTAAATTAATGGTTTTAATAGGTATACAATACATGGTCTCCATTGTCAGTTTGAATAGTTATAATAGTTTAAATAAATATCAATCACGTTAAGGTATGTTTAACTGTAATTACTGGCGTTTGACTTTATGTTTATACGTGCGCTTCTTCTATTATTATTTTATTTTTATGTTGGATCAAAAGGCTTATATTCAATAACAGAAACGGAATGGCAATAACGAACAATAAAGCTGTCAAAAATAGTAACAAGTTACATTCGTGTTGACTTTGCACTCTTGCGCAGTGAACGTTAATAAACTAGTACTTATTTTTGCGACTGTGATTTATTTGTGACCTGGCTATTTATTTGGATTCTGAAACTGCATCTTCGATTGACCTGGCTTTGTTGTTATTGGATATTTGTGTTAGTTGTCTCAAGATATTAATTACAGACACTACGGGCTGAGCCTCATTTTTCCCACGCAAGTTACTAATCAAAGAGCAATAAAATAGTTTTTATGAATATTATAATATATTCTATATATAATATATATTCTATCACATGCACACAGCACCATCTAGCCCAAACTAAGCAGAGCTTGTACTATGGATACTAGACAATGGACAAACATACATATATACTTTTTTTTTGTAAATACATACATATTATACATAGAAACACCCAGACCAAGACAAACATCCATGTTCATGTACACAAATGTTTGACTTGTGCGGGAATCGAACCCGCGACCTCAGGCGTGGCAGTCGGTTACACTGTCCATTACGCCATACTATTTATAACTAAAATATTTTTATCTATAAATATATATGATTTACTTATTATAATTATATAAACCATAAACAAATATGTACCTACAATTTTCGTACCTACAAAACGGTATCATTATTATAACCTAGAATTATACATATAAACTCAAATATCTCTTTAATACCACCATTAATATACCTTTTTTTTTACATATATCATTTGTATGTATTTAGCAGTAATTTGATTACATTTTCATTCTTGTCCGCGATGGGCCTGACGAACTAAGGGACTTCGCCCGTCTCCTTTAAAAAATATTTCAAAAGTCACTAAATGTAATATTTTATCTTTAATAAGTCAGGTGTTTGACCCTCTTGACCTCGTCGGACCATGCGTAGTTCAAGCCAAACTTATGTTACAGCAGCTGTGGATACTTAAATGTAATTGGGATGATGAAGTACCAACAGAAATAAAATCACAGTTTCTTGACTTCATACAGTCACTTCCAGCGCTTAACTCACTTCAAATTCCTCGTTGGGTATCGTGTAATAATGCTTCTTCAATAGAATTGCACACTTTCACAGACGCATCTGAACGAGCCTATGGCGCGTGTATTTACGTTAGAACGATAGGAGTCGACGGAACAGTTTGCGTTCGCCTTTTAGCTTCCAAGAATAGGGTTGCCCCTATAAAGCCTACAACCATACCAAGGTTGGAGTTATGTGGTGCTTTACTGGGTACAAGACTTTTTCTGAAGGTACGTAAATCACTCACTCTAGAGTTTAATCATTGTTATTTCTGGTGTGATTCGACGATCGTGCTAGGATGGCTGTCTACATTGCCAAGTCGACTAGATCAGTTCGTTCGCAATAGAGTGAGTGAAATCCAGGAAGCTACGACCGGAGAGACTAGACCGGAGTTATGTGCATTCCAAGTCCAACCCCGCTGATCTCACTTCTCGGGGGGTGAAGGCTGATTGCACCAGCTCGTCCACTCTTTGGTGGTCGGGTCCTGATTTTCTTAATCAAAGAAATATTCAATTTCCAATTAGACCAAATACACAAATTCAATCTTTACCTGAAATATCTTTGCACACTGCTGCTGATACACTCAAACAAAATAATAATAATATAATTTCAAATTTAATTTATAAAAAATCATCATTCACTTCACTTATAAGAATCATGGCATACATACAAAGATTTATTTTTAATTGTAAAAAACAGAATATCAAAAAATCATCGTACTTATCACTATCAGAGCTAAAATCATCAGAATATCTTATATTTCAGATTTCTCAGCAGGAAATGTTCCCTGAGGAATACAAATGTCTTAAAACTAACCATGCCTTACATAAAAAGAATAGATTAATAAGTCCTTCTCCATTAATTGATTCAGACAATTTAATATGCGTGGACGTCTAAATAATTCAAACTACAGTTACGATGTTATGCATCCTATTCTATTATGTAGCAAGCATCACTTGACGAAAATCATCTTTGAAAGGGAGCACAAAGCACTATTTCATGCAGGACCTCAACTACTCCTAGCGCATATGAGACTCACGTACTGGCCTTTAGCAGGCAGGAACTTAGCAAAGCACGTAGTGCGTAACTGCGTTCGTTGCACGCGTTTCAAAACCCAGCCTGTTAAAGTCATCATGAGCAACCTACCTGCCGACAGGACTCATCTTGAGTACCCTTTTTTGAATACAGGGATTGATTATGCCGGACCAGTGCTGATAGCCGACCGTAGGGGTAGGGGATGTAAGTTGCTTAAGTCTTACATTTGTGTGTTTGTGTGTTTTGCAGTCAAAGCCATCCATTTGGAGATAGTTTCCGACCTGACCAAGGAAGCTTTCCTAGCGGCTTTCAGTCGATTTATTAGTCGTCGAGGCAAGCCACAACGCGTGTACTCCGACAACGGCACTACGTTTGTTGGAGCCTTCAATGAACTCGCACGCTTCTTAAAGGTTTCTTCTAGCAGCATAACATCCGATCTTGCAAACAAAGGCATACATTTTAAATTCATTCCCGCTTACAGCCCACATTTCGGTGGGATTTAGGAGAGTGCTGTAAAACCTACAAAGCACCTATTGCGTAGGGTCATGAGTCTGACACATATGACTTATGAAGAGCTCTCAACATGCCTGATTCAGATAGAGGCTATTTTAAATTCCAGACCTTTAACGCCCCTATCCACTGATCCATCTGATCTTTCTTATCTTTCTCCTTCACATTTCCTTATCGGGCGACCACTCACGTCATTCCCTTGTCCTCATATAAGTGACGGCAACATCCAGCGGCTGCAGCGCTACGAGCGTATAGGGAAGCTTCGGCAGTATTTTTGGCAGCGCTTTTCCAATGAATATGTGTCTCTCCTGCAGCAAAAGACCAAATGGCAGGCAGCCGGGCAAGACCTGAAAACCGGTACTATGGTTTTAGTGAGAGACCCTAATCTACCTCCTCTTCTATGGCTGCTGGGCAGAGTGACTGCAGTGAAGACTGGGTCTGACGGACATTGTCGGGTTGCCGACATCCTTACCAAGAAGGGCACCATTACACGTGCATATAATAACATATGCCCTCTTCCAGTTTCATCATCATCATGTCGAAGCCTTCCCTTCAACCCGGGGAATATGTTCCTGACGTCACATCGGGCCGCGCACGGCGCGCGACCTTGTACATTCACCGCGCTCGCTGCGCCGGCGCCGAGCCGGCAACCAACGACTCACTCGCCGACGTTTACAACGCGCGCACATATCGGCTATCTTATAGTCAGTGCCTATACAGTACAATACAGTCTTTTCTCGTGTCGAAGTTGTTTTATTCATTCAAGACCACCAGCAGCACACCTGGAGCTTGATACTCAAACAACTATTCACCATTCATCATTCTCTATTCTCTTTTCACCAATCACCATTTACCATTCACCATTCACCGTTCTCCATTCACCATTCACTATTCACTATTTGCTAATCGCTAAGCACTATTCACCATTCACTATTCACCAATATTCATTGTTTACCGTTCACCATTCACCATTCGCTATTCTCTAATACCATTCACTATTCTAATCGCTACTCGCTAACCCCTTTTTACTTTTTGTTATTCACTATTCACCATTCACTATTCGCTATTCGCTGTTCACTATTCACTATTTGCTAATCGCTATTAGCTATTCGCTTACCGCTTTTCACTATTCGCTATTCACCATTCACCGTTCTTCATTCACTTTTCTCTAATATTATTCACTAATCGCTATTTGCTATTCGCTATTCACTATTCACCATTCACTATTCACTTTTCACCACTCATCATTTACTATCTCTAATAATATTCACTATTCTCCATTCACTAACTATTTACCAATCACCATTTACCATTCACCATTTACCGTTCTCCATTCACTATTCTCTAATACTATTCACCAATCACCATTCACCATATACCATTCACCTTTTACTATTCTCTAATAATATTCACAATTCACCATTCACTAACTATTCACCAATCACCATTTACCATTCACCATTCACGGTTCTCCATTCACTTTTCTCTAATATTATTCACTAATCAATATTTGCTATTCGCTATTCACAATTCGCTAATCGCTATTAGCTATTCGCTTACCGCTTTTCACTTTTCGCTATTCACCATTCACTATTCACTATTCGCTAAACGCTACTCACTATTCACCATTCACTAATTACCATTCACTATTCACCATTTACTGTTCACTATTCACCATTCACTTTTCTCTAATACCATTCACTATTCACTAATCGCTAATCGCTATTCGCTAATAGTTTTTACTATTCGCTTTTTACTATTCACTATTTAATATTCACAAGTAACCATTCACTATTCACTTTTCACCATTCCCTATTCACTATTCACCATTCACCATTCACCGTTCTCCATTCACTATTCTCTAATTCTATTCACTAATCGCTATTTGCTATTCACTATTCACTATTCACCATTCACTATTCCCTATTCTCTATTCACCATTCACCATTAACTATTCCCTAATACCATTCGTTATTCACTTTTTACCATTCACTATTCACTATTTACCATTCATGGTTCTCTATTCTCTATTCACCAATCACCATTTACCATTCACCATTTACTATTCTCTAATGATATTCACTATTCACCATTCACTATTCACTATTCACCAATCACTTACTCACCAATCACCATTTACCATTCACGATTCTCCGCTCTCCATTCACTAATCTCTAATATTATTCACTATTTACCAATCACCAATCACTATTCACCATTCACCTTTCACCATTCACTATTCATTTCACTATTCACTTTTCACCATTAACTATTCACTATTTACCATTCACCGTTCTCCATTCACTATTCTCTAATAATATTCACTAATCGCTATTGGCTATTCGCTATTCACTATTCACTTTTCACTACTTGGTAATCGCTATGAGCTATTCGCTTACCGCTTTTAACTATTCGCTATTCACCATTCACTATTCACCATTCACTAGTCACTATTCACCAATAACCAATCACCGTTTACCATTTACCATTTACTATTCTCTAATAATATTGACTATTCACCATTCACTAACTATTAACCATTCACTATTCACTATTCACCATTCCCTATGCACTATTCACCATTCATCATGGTGAAAGGTCGATGGTGAATAGTGAATAGTGAATAATATTAGACAATAGTGAATGGAGAACGGTGAATCGTGAATGGCAAATGGTAAATAGTGAATAATACTAGAGATTAGTGAATGGAGAGCGGTGAATCGTGAATTGTAAATGGTGATCGGTGAATAGTAAGTGAATAGTAATTTGAGAATAGTAAATGGTGAATGGTAAATGGTGATTGGTGAATAGAGAATAGAGAACGATGAATGGTAAATAGTGAAAAGTAAATGGTGAATAGTTACTGAATGGTGAATAGTTAGTGAATGGTGAATAGTAAGTATTAAAAGAGAATATTAAATGGTGAATGGTAAACGGTGATTGGCGATTGGTGAGTAGTGAATAGTGAATGGTGAATAGTGAATAGTAAAAAGCGGTAAGCGAATAGCTAATAACGATTACCGATAAGCGAGTAGTGAATTGTGAATGGTTAATAGTGAATATTTTATGGTGAACAGTGTATATTATTATGGAATAGTAAATGGTGAATGGTGAATGGTGAATAGTGAATGGTGAATAGCGAAAAGTGAAAAGCGGTAAGCGAATAGCTAATAGCGATTAGCGAATAGTGAATAGTGTATAGTGAATAGTGAATAGTAAATAGTGAATAGTGAATAGTGAATGGTGAATAGTGAATAGCAAATAGCGATTAGTGAATAGAATTAGAGAATAGTGAATGGAGAACGGTAAATGGTGAATGGTAAAAGGTGATTGGTGAATAGAGAATAGAGAATGGTGAATGGTGAATAGTGAATGGTGAATAGTGAATGGTGATTGGTGAATAGTGAATAGAATTGGAGAATAGTGAATGGAGAACGGTGAATGGTGAATGGTAAAAGGTGATTGGTGAATAGAGAATAGAGAATGATGAATTGTGAATAGTGAATAGTGAATGGTGAATAGGAAATTAATGGTAAATAGTAAGTATTATTAGAGAATATTAAATTGTGAATGGTAAACGGTGATTGGTGATTGGTGAGTAGTGAATAGTGAATGGTGAATAGTGAATGGTGAATAGTGAATAGTGAATGGTGAATAGTGTATATTATAAGGGAATAGTAAATGGTGAATGGTGAATGGTGTAAGGTCAATGGTGAATAGTGAATAGTGAATAGTGAATGGTGAATAGTGTATATTATTAGGGAATAGAAAATGGTGAATGGTAAAAGGTCAATAGTGAATAGTGAATAGTGAATTGATAATGATGAATAGTGAAGTGAATAGTGAATGGTATTAGGGAATAGTAAATGGTGAATAGTGAATGGTATTAGGGAATAGTAAATGGTGAATGGTGAAAGGTAAATGGTGAACAGTGAATGGTGATTGGTGAATAGTGAATAGAATTAGAGAAGTGAATGGAGAACGGTGAATAGTGAATGGTAAAAGGTGATTGGTGAATAGAGAATAGAGAATGATGAATGGTGAATATTGAATAGAGAATTGTGAATAGTGAATAGTAAATAGTGTATATTATTAGGGAAAAGTAAATGGTGAATGGTGAATGGTGTAAAGTCAATGGTGAATAGTGAATAGTGAATAGTGAATGGTGAATAGTAAATAACAAATAGCGATAAGTGAATAGAATTAGAGAATAGTGAATGGAGAACGGTGAATGGTGAATGGTAAAAGGTGATTGGTGAATAGAGAATAGAGAATGATGAATGGTGAATAGTGAATGGTGAATAGCGAATAGTGAAAAGCGGTAAGCAAATAGCAAATAGCGATTAGCGAATAGAATAAGAGAATAGTGAATGGAGAACGGTGAATGGTGAATGGTAAAAAGTGATTGGTGAATAGAGAATAGAGAATGATCAATGGTAAATAGTGAATGGTAATAGTGAATATTATTAGGGAATAGTAAATGGTGAATGGTGAAAGGTCAATGGTGAATAGTGAATAGTGAATTGAGCATGATAAATGGTGAATAGTGAATAGAGAATGGTGAATAGTAAATAGTGAATGGTGAATAGTTAGTGAATGGTGAATAGTAAGTATTATTAGAGAACATTAAATTGTGAAAAGCGGTAAGCGAATAGCTAATAGCAATAACCGATTAGCGAATAGTGAATTGTGAATGGTGAATAGTGAATAGTGAATGTTGAATAGTGTATATTATTAGGGAATAGTAAATGGTGAATGGTGAAAGGTAAATGGTAAATAGTGAATGGTGACTGGTGAATAGTGAATAAAATTAGAGAAAAGTGAATGGAGTACGGTGAATGGTTAATGGTAAAAGATGATGGTGACAGGTCAATGGTGAATAGTGAAAAGTGAATTGAGCATGATGAATGGTGAATAGAGAACGGTGAATAGTGAATAGTAAATGGTGAATAGTTGGTGAATGGTGAATAGTAAGTATTATTAGAGAATATTAAATGGTGAATGGTAAACGGTGATTGGCGATTGGTGAGTAGTGAATAGTGAATGGTGAATAGTGAATGGTGAATAGTGAATAGTAAAAAGCGGTAAGCGAATAGCTAATAACGATTACCGATAAGCGAGTAGTGAATTGTGAATGGTTAATAGTGAATATTTTATGGTGAACAGTGTATATTATTATGGAATAGTAAATGGTGAATGGTGAATGGTAAAAAGTCAGTAGTGAATAGTGAATATTGAATTGAGAATTATGAATGGTGAATAGTGAATAGGGAATGGTGAATAGTGAATAGGGAATGGTGAATAGTGAATGGTGAATAGTGAACAGTGAATAGTGAATGGTGAATAGTGAATAGTGAATAGTAAATAGTGAATGGTGAATAGTAAAAAGTCAATAGTGAATTGAGAATTATGAATGGTGAATAGTGAATAGGGAATGGTGAATAGTGAATAGGGAATGGTGAATAGTGAATGGTGAATAGTGAACAGTGAATAGTGAATGGTGAATAGTGAATAGTGAATAGTAAATAGTGAATGGTGAATAGTAAATAGCAAATAGCGATAAGTGAATGGTGAATAGTTAGTGAATGGTGAAAAGTAAGTATTATTTAGAGAATATTAAATGGTGAATGGTAAACGGTGGTTGGTGATTGGTGAGTAGTGAAAAGCGAATGGTGAATAGTGAATGGTGAATAGTGAATAGTGAAAAGCGGTAAGCGAATAGCTAATAGCGATTACCGATTAGCGAGTAGTGAATTGTGAATGGTGAATAGTGAATAGTGAATGGTGAATAGTGTATATTATTAAGGAATAGTGAATGGTGAATGGTGAAAGGTAAATGGTGAATAGTGAATGGTAATTGGTGAATAGTGAATAGAATTAGAGAAAAGTGAATGGAGAACGGTGAATGGTTAATGGTAAAAGGTGATTGGTTAATAGAGAATAGAGAATGATAAATGGAAAATGGAGATTGGTGAATAGTTAGTGAATTGTGAATACTGATTATTATTTGAGAATAGTAAATGGTGAATGGTTAATGGTGATTGGTGAATAGTGAATAGTGAATGGTGAATAGCGAAAAGTGAAAAGCGGTAAGCGAATAGCTAATAGCGATTAGCGAATAGTGAATAGTGTATAGTGAATAGTGAATAGTTAATAGTGAATAGTGAATGGTGAATAGTGAATAGCAAATAGCGATTAGTGAAAAGAATTAGAGAATAGTGAATGGAGAACGGTGAATGGTGAATGGTAAAAGGTGATTGGTGAATAGAGAATAGAGAATGATGAATGGTGAATAGTGAATAGAGAATTGTGAATAGTGAATAGTGAATGGTGAATAGGAAATGAATGGTAAATAGTAAGTATTATTAGAGAATATTAAATTGTGAATGGTAAACGGTGATTGGTGATTGGTGAGTAGTGAATAGTGAATAGTGAATGGTGAATAGTGAATGGTGAATAGTGTATATTATTAGGGAATAGAAAATGGTGACTGGTAAAAGGTCAATAGTGAATAGTGAATAGTGAATTGAGAATGATGAATAGTGAAGTGAATAGTGAATGGTATTAGGGAATAGTAAATGGTGAATAGTGAATGGTATTAGGGAATAGAAAATGGTGAATGGTGAAAGGTAAATGGTGAACAGTGAATGGTGATTGGTGAATAGTGAATAGAATTAGAGAAGTGAATGGAGAATGGTGAATGGTAAAAGGTGATTGGCGATTGGTGAGTAGTGAATAGTGAATGGTGAATAGTGAATAGTGAAAAGCGGTAAGCGAATAGCTAATAGCGATTACCGATTAGCGAGTAGTGAATTGTGAATGGTGAATAGTGAATGGTGAATAGTGTATATTATTAAGGAATAGTGAATGGTGAAAGGTAAATGGTGAATAGTGAATGGTAATTGGTGAATAGTGAATAGAATTAGAGAAAAGTGAATGGAGAACGGTGAATGGTTAATGGTAAAAGGTGATTGGTGAATAGAGAATAGAGAATGATAAATGGAAAATGGAGATTGGTGAATAGTTAGTGAATTGTGAATACTGAATATTATTTGAGAATAGTAAATGGTGAATGGTTAATGGTGATTGGTGAATAGTGAATAGTGAATGGTGAATAGCGAAAAGTGAAAAGCGGTAAGCAAGTAGCTAATAGCGATTAGCGAATAGTGAATAGTGTATAGTGAATAGTGAATAGTTAATAGTGAATAGTGAACGGTGAATAGTGAAAAGCAAATAGCGATTAGTGAAAAGAATTAGAGAATAGTGAATGGAGAACGGTAAATGGTGAATGGTAAAAGGTGATTTGTGAATAGAGAATAGAGAATGATGAATGGTGAATAGTGAATGGTGATTGGTGAATAGTGAATAGAATTGGAGAATAGTGAATGGAGAACGGTGAATGGTGAATGGTAAAAGGTGGTTGGTGAATAGAGAATAGAGAATGATGAATGGTGAATAGTAAATAGAGAATTGTGAATAGTGAAAAGTGAATGGTGAATAGTAAGTATTATTAGAGAATATTAAATTGTGAATGGTAAACGGTGATAGGTGATTAGTGAGTAGTGAATAGTGAATAGTGAATGGTGAATAGTGAATGGTGAATAGTGTATATTATTAGGGAATAGAAAATGGTGAATGGTAAAAGGTCAATAGTCAATAGTGAATAGTGAATTGAGAATGATGAATAGTGAAGTGAATAGTGAATGGTATTAGGGAATAGTAAATGGTGAATAGTGAATGGTATTAGGGAATAGAAAATGGTGAATGGTGAAAGGTAAATGGTGAACAGTGAATGGTGATTCGTGAATAGTGAATAGAATTAGAGAAGTGAATGGAGAATGATGAATGGTAAAAGGTGATTGGTGAATCGAGAATAGAGAATGATGAATGGTGAATATTGAATAGAGAATTGTGAATAGTGAATAGTGAATAGTAAATAGTGTATATTATTAGGGAATAGTAAATGGTGAATGGTTAATGGTGTAAGGTCAATGGTGAATAGTGAATAGTGAATGGTGAATAGTGAATAGCAAATAGCGATAAGTGAATAGAATTAGAGAATAGTGAATGGAGAACGGTGAATGGTGAATGATAAAAGGTGATTGGTGAATAGAGAATAGAGAATGATGAATGGTGATTGGTGAATATTGAATAAAATTAGAGAAAAGTGAATGGATTACGGTGAATGGTGAATGGTAAAAGGTGATGGTGAAAGGTCAATGGTGAATAGTGAAAAGTGAATTGAGCATGATGAATGGTGAATAGTGAATAGAGAATGGTGAATAGTGAATAGTAAATGGTGAATAGTTACTGAATGGTGAATAGTTAATGAATGGTGAATAGTAAGTATTATTAGAGAATATTAAATGGTGAATGGTAAACGGTGATTGGCGATTGGTGAGTCGTGAATAGTGAATGGTGAATAGTGAATGGTGAATAGTGAATGGTGAATAGCGAATAGTGAAAAGCGGTAAGCGAATAGCTAATAGCGATTACCGATAAGCGAGTAGTGAATAGTGAATGGTGAATAGCGAAAAGTGAAAAGCGGTAAGCGAATAGCTAATAGCGATTAGCGAATAGTGAATAGTGTATAGTGAATAGTGAATAGTAAATAGTGAATAGTGAATAGTGAATGGTGAATAGTGAATAGCAAATAGCGATTAGTGAATAGAATTAGAGAATAGTGAATGGAGAACGGTAAATGGTGAATGGTAAAAGGTGATTGGTGAATAGAGAATAGAGAATGGTGAATGGTGAATAGTGAATGGTGAATAGTGAATGGTGATTGGTGAATAGTGAATAGAATTGGAGAATAGTGAATGGAGAACGGTGAATGGTGAATGGTAAAAGGTGATTGGTGAATAGTGAATAGAGAATTGTGAATAGTGAATAGTGAATGGTGAATAGGAAATTAATGGTAAATAGTAAGTATTATTAGAGAATATTAAATTGTGAATGGTAAACGGTGATTGGTGATTGGTGAGTAGTGAATAGTGAATGGTGAATAGTTAATGGTGAATAGTGTATATTATTAGGGAATAGAAAATGGTGAATGGTAAAAGGTCAATAGTGAATAGTGAATAGTGAATTGATAATGATGAATAGTGAAGTGAATAGTGAATGGTATTAGGGAATAGTAAATGGTTAATAGTGAATGGTATTAGGGAATAGTAAATGGTGAATGGTGAAAGGTAAATGGTGAACAGTGAATGGTGATTGGTGAATAGTGAATAGAATTAGAGAAGTGAATGGAGAACGGTGAATAGTGAATGGTAAAAGGTGATTGGTGAATAGAGAATAGAGAATGATGAATGGTGAATATTGAATAGAGAATTGTGAATAGTGAATAGTGAATAGTAAATAGTGTATATTATTAGGGAATAGTAAATGGTGAATGGTTAATGGTGTAAGGTCAATGGTGAATAGTGAATAGTGAATGGTGAATAGTGAATAGCAAATAGCGATAAGTGAATAGAATTAGAGAAAAGTGAATGGAGAACGGTGAATGGTGAATTATTAAAGGTGATTGGTGAATAGAGAATAGAGAATGATGAATGGTGATTGGTGAATATTGAATAAAATTAGAGAAAAGTGAATGGATTACGGTGAATGGTGAATGGTAAAAGGTGATGGTGAAAGGTCAATGGTGAATAGTGAAAAGTGAATTGAGCATGATGAATGGTGAATAGTGAATAGAGAATGGTGAATAGTGAATAGTAAATGGTGAATAGTTACTGAATGGTGAATAGTTAGTGATTGGTGAATAGTAAGTATTATTAGAGAATATTAAATGATGAATGGTAAACGGTGATTGGCGATTGGTGAGTCGTGACTAGTGAATGGTGAATAGTGAATGGTGAATAGTGAATGGTGAATAGCGAATAGTGAAAAGCGGTAAGCGAATAGCTAATAGCGATTACCGATAAGCGAGTAGTGAATTGTGAATGGTTAATAGTGAATATTTTATGCTGAATAGTGTATATTATTAAGGAATAGTAAATGGTGAATGGTGAATGGTAAAAAGTCAAAAGTGAATAGTGAATAGTGTATTGAGAATTATGAATGGTTAATAGTGAATAGGGAATGGTGAATAGTGAATGGTGAATAGTGAACAGTGAATAGTGAAAGAAGAAGTCGCTAGATGGCGCTCATCTAGTAAACATCGCAAAGAAAGCTACGTCGATTATTTTTACAATTAAAAATAGTTTAAGTTATCTAATTTATGTAAAAATGTCAAAAAATAGTACAGTGAACTCTAAATCTTTAGTGACAGTGTTATCTAAGCCAGTGATTATCTACTTAAATTTCATAAACAATAATAAAAACTGCAAGTGCTACAGTGAATATAAACAAAACTTGGTGTAAGTTGTTACAAACTATATAAACTAAACAAAAAAACATTAAAACAGTGAAAATGGCACCATGAATAAACATTCTAAAATTATAAAAATGAGCCAAAAGTGAAAACTACATTTTGAAGATCGTTTTTTTTCCATCGAAAATTTGAATTCTGACAGAAAATAAGCTAATACTTTTTCTGGCAATAACACCATCTATGATCGAGACTCCCTACTACTAACATAGATAAAAATCAATCGATAAACAGAGCTAATTAGTTCCTAAATGTACAATAAAGGGCATGTTAACAATCATAGTTTCAAGCGTCTCATTTCGTTTCAATATTAAAGTATCTGTTTCCGTATAAATATTTTAATAATAAAGATAGAAGGAAAACTTAATATGGACCCTTTTGAAAATATAACTATGCGAATGAAGCACCGGCCTATATCGCAGTCTGACGAAACTATAAATAAGAGTGTACTTAATTGTACAAATATGACACTAGATGGCACTACAAGTAGTCTACCAAACATATCCGTGAATGAAGACGATGCATACATAATTGAGTTAAAGGCCGAAATAGAAAACCTCAAATCACAACTGGGCGCTGCCCATGAGGAAATAAATATTTTATGCTTAGAAAATAACGATTTGAAACAAACAATTAAAGACATAAACGCAAAACATACTATCATGAAAAAAGTTACGAATAAATTAACAACAAACATAATTAGCACCCCGAAAACAACAACTAAAAAGACACCGCTCAAGGAAAAACATACCAAGAAATGCTCTAAAAATACCTCTGATTTACCTACCACCCCGAAAAATCCATCAAGAACTTCTTTCATAGCGCCTGAAACAAGGGTAAAGCAAAGGCACAATATGTGTATTATCAGCAGCAACAAAGCGAATAAAATGTTATCAATAGGAGAAATGGTATTTGACAACTACAGTGTGTGTCATTACCTTACGCCAAACTGTGGCATAAAGAAATTAATTCAAGACATTGACACCAAACTAATAAATTATACACATAAGGATTTCTGCCTTGTATTTATTGGGGAAGAAGACTTCATAAAAACAAACAATTATTACGACACAGTCGTACACATTAGAGAAACATTAAATAAAATCAATCATACGAACATTATATTATGCCTCCCTACCTATAAACTTGGCTCAGTTATTTACAATTGGAGGGTTGAAACTTTTAATAGCATGTTATACCTGGATAACGAAACACATAACTATGTGACACTTGTGGATTCCAATTTAAACCTGACCTGTGACTACAATATGTTTTCAAGGCGCACTGGCCGTCTGAAGAATAAAGGCGTCAGAACCATTTATCAGGACATAAAATTGCTATTGAATGAATATCCCTGTGACTACGACTACAACAATATATCAAACACGAATAAAACAATCACTCAACTTACAAATACAGACAGGAGCCATAAAGAAAACAGTGAGCTTTTTCGTTTACAGTGACATAAGAATAATGCATCAAAATATCGCTGGACTATTAAACAAACTGGATCTACTAACTGTTCATCTCCAAGAATTATCCAAAAAACAGAAAAGCATAGATATAATCTGCATTACAGAACATTTTCTAATGCTTGGCCATGAAAACCTTGTAAACTTACCCAATTACAAACTAGGCGCCTGTTATGCCAGAAGAGCAAAGAAACGCGGCGGAGCGTGTATCTTAATAAAGAGTGAGTTGAAATATAAAGAATTGAATATCTCGCATCATTCAATAAGTAATATTATCGAATGTTGTGGTATTGAACTTGTAAACCACAATCTATTAATAATATGTTTATATAGACCACCTAATTCAAAGAACTTATGCGCTTTCTATGAAAAATTTTACATTATTCTTAAAACGCTTTCATCTAAATTGAATAAAAAGATGATTATATGTGGGGACTTCAATATAGACATATTAAAAAGAAATAACATAACTCTTGACTTGACACATTTTCTTCTTGGCTTTAATCTCAAGCTGGAATTACACCAGCCGTCAAGACTATGTAGTAACAGCTGTATAGATAACTTTGCTTGTAGCTATCAACTAAAATCTAAATGTGACGTAATTGACCTCGCTCTGTCGGATCACACCGCACAAATATTAGAAGTTAAAGTAAACAAGACTTGTAGGATAAGAGCCTGGCGTGTTAGGCAGCGGGAAATAACTAAAGATAACCTATTAAAATTCAGAAACTACCTTCTATGTCTTTCTTTCTCTGGCGTGTATGAAACAGAAAATCCAGATGTAGCTTATGATTACTTCTTGGAACACTTTAGTTTGTTATATAATCTATGTTTTCCCTACAAACTTAATACCATACAAACAGATAAAAAAATTAAATGGGTGTCGCGTGGTATACGTGTTTGCAGTAGAAAACAACGTCAATTATTATGGAAGTGTAGAACAAATCCGTCTAAAGAAAATATTTTCAATTTAAACATTACTCACAAAAATATCGTAAGATAATTAAGTTGACTTAAAAAGCACAAAACAATTATTTCATCAACACTTCCAATAATAAATCAAAAGCATCTTGGCAAATTATAAACAACAAAACACGTAACATTGAGCCTATTTCACAAATAAGAATAAAAGACAAGATTATTACAAAACCAAAAAAAATTGCAAACGCATTTAATAATTATTTTATTGACCGAATTAAAAATAACAATAAAACAACAACTAAAAATAATATCGATTATAATCCAAACTCAATGTTTATGCCACCAGTGTTACCTCAGGACGTATTATACAGCATACAAGCCCTAAAAAACAAAAAAAGTTGTGGCTATGATGGAATCTCAACAAAGGTGGTAAAATTTGTAACAAACTGCATTGCTACACACCTAAGTCATATTATGAACCTATGTATAATCTCTGGTGTATTTCCCAAGGGCCTAAAAACAACAATAGTTAAACCACTTTTTAAAAAAGATAGTAAAGATGATGTAACAAATTATAGACCAATAGCTTTAATTCCTGTTTTCTCCAAAGTATTTGAAAAAATTATTTACGACTCGATTAACAAATTTTTGACAAAGCATAACATATTATGTGACGAACAGAAAGGCTTTAGGAAAAATAAAGGTATAAATACAGCTGTTTATGAACTATTAGATGATATCATGAAAAGCGTTGATAATAAAATCCCTATATGCGCAATCTATACCGATATGTCCAGCGCTTTCGATTGTGTTAGCTATAATATTTTGCTAAATAAGCTCAATGCCTATGGAATCAGGGGAAATATGCTAAACCTTATAAAATCTTACCTGAATGATCGTAAACAGTTCACAGAAATAAATAGAATTTGTATTAAAACAAAACAAGAAAAAAAATACATATCTGAAGAAAGACTAGTGAGATATGGTGTACCGCAGGGTAGCGTATTGGGACCGCTTTTATTCCTGATCTACATTAATGATCTACCACGACATATTCAACATCCAATGATTTTATTCGCAGATGATAGTACTGCACTTATTAAATGTAATGACATAGCAAATTATGAAAATGACATAAATAACACATTAAGGGACATAATAGATTGGCTTGACATAAATAATTTAATTATTAATCTTTCGAAGACACATGTAATGCATTTCCATCAACGTCTACCCATTACAAATTTAACTGTATCATATCATAATGAAACCATTGACCAAGTAACTGTTACAAAATTTCTAGGGATACTAATGGATAATCAGCTAACATGGAAGCATCAAGCAGAAGCAGTGTGTAAACGGCTAAGCACTTCTGCATATCTGTTATATAACCTTTCTAAAAAAGTAAATGTGTCTACTGTATTGACAGCATATCATGGTTTAGTAGCTTCGTTATTGAGATTTGGCATAATATTTTGGGGTAATTGCAGCTTGAGAGAACAAATTTTCAAAGCTCAAAAACGTTGTGTAAGGGCCATGTGTGGATTGAAGATGACCGACAGTTGTGTTCCTAAATTTAAGTCTCTTAAAATATTAACCTTTCCATCATTATATATATATGAGATGGCTGTTTTTGTAAAACTTAATAAGCACTATTACACAACTCTAGCAGAAAATAGAACAAGGCCTGTTAGGAGCCAATATAAAACCACACTACATGTAAACGCCCACAATACAGCTTTATTAAAGAAAAGTGTTTTTAACATGAGTATCATAATTTATAATAAAGTACCGGCCATTATAAAAAATGCTCCGATTCAATTATTTAAAACTAAACTGACTGCATTGTTGCTGGAAAAATGTTATTATACCATAGATGACTTCTTAAAAGACATTTTGTAATTGTATTTTAATTCTGACATTTAAATTCTGACATCTTTTAATAAATAATAATACAATTTTTTTTATATAAATATTTGCATGCCTAGTCTAAGGTAGATTGTATAAGGATCTGAAATTATGTTAACATCTGTATTCTATTTTGTACTTACAATCTATGCAAATAAATGATTTATTATTATTATTATGTTTCTCTTATCACAGGTACTTTCTAACATATTATATTAGAAAATACCTGGCCCTTTGGGAGGCTTACACGGAGACATGGGTCCAACGTGAAGAGGCCCTTCGAGAGTTTTAATCAAAGGTGTGATGGAACACCTACAGCGGCACTAGCCGCAGCAGGCGTAGGACTATTGCTACGTATAGATTCTAATATATGGGCTATAGGTATGGGTGTTTGGTGGACCGGTATATTGCTAACTATGGATGAAAAACGGCGTCTGCCCTGAATACTCTAATAGCATCAATGCAATGGGCAGACGGTGACTCGCCAACTCACTAGATGGGCCCCCTGATAAGCCACTATAGGCATACAAGCCAGCAGCAGAGGGCAACACCGGTGCGAGTGGCTAGGGGTGTCGAGCGGTGCGGCGCCGGTTTCACCATCACGGGTCTCGTGACAACGGAGACCCGGAGCGGGTTTCCCCGTAGTTATGCCCTTGAAAATGACACTTCCACCCCCAAGCATATAGCTCTAGCGGCCCCCTTCTGACCGGCCGACCAAGGCAAGCCAGAGTTGAGAATCCTACGGACGCTCTTGAAGTTCCACCCCAGCCAACCAGTAACGGCAAGCCGGGGACGAAGCCCTAACCAACTCTCTGAGGCATTCAGGACCGCAGTGTCGCCACTCACATTTAGCCCGCCACAAGCTGCCCTGCGGTTTGTGCGCTTTAATTTAACCTGGTGATACATTTTTTGTTTATATCACAAGGCGAAGGTGATAGTTTTAAAGCTAGTATACTGTGCCCTCCGATATCGCGTTAGTCTCATGATGAGATAACGACTGTCCCAGAGGGGTTATTATTATTATTATTATGAATGGTGAATAGTGAATAGTGAATAGTAAATAGTGAATGGGGAATAGTGAATAGCAAATAGCGATAAGTGAATGGTGAATAGTTAGTGAATGGTGAAAAGTAAGTATTGTTTAGAGAAGATTAAATGGTGAATGGTAAACGGTGATTGGTGATTGGTGAGTAGTGAAAAGCGAATGGTGAATAGCGAATAGTGAAAAGCGGTAAGCGAATAGCTAATAGCGATTACCGATTAGCGAGTAGTGAATTGTGAATAGTGAATAGTGAATAGTGAATGGTGAATAGTGTATATTATTAAAGAATAGTGAATGGTGAATGGTGAAAGGTAAATGGTGAATAATGAATGGTGATTGGTGAATAGTGAATAGAATTAGAGAAAAGTGAATGGAGAACGGTGAATGGTTAATGGTAAAAGGTGATTGGTGAATAGAGAATAGAGAATGATAAATGGAAAATGGAGATTGGTGAATAGTTAGTGAATTGTGAATACTGAATATTATTTGAGAATAGTAAATGGTGAATGGTTAATGGTGATTGGTGAATAGTGAATGGTGAATAGCGAAAAGTGAAAAGTGGTAAGCGAATAGCAGTTAGCGATTAGCGAATAGTGAATAGTGTATAGTGAATAGTGAATAGTGAATAGTGAATAGTGAATAGTGAATGGTGAATAGTGAATAGCAAATAGCGATTAGTGAAAAGAATTAGAGAATAGTGAATGGAGAACGGTAAATGGTGAATGGTAAAATGTGATTGGCGAATAGAGAATGATGAATGGTGAATAGTGAATGGTGATTGGTGAATAGTGAATAGAATTGGAGAATAGTGAATGGAGAACGGTGAATGGTGAATGGTAAAAGGTGATTGGTGAATAGAGAATAGAGAATGATGAATAGTGAATAGAGAATTGTGAATAGTGAATAGTGAATGGTGAATAGGAAATGAATGGTAAATAGTAAGTATTATAAGAGAATATTAAATTGTGAATGGTAAACGGTGATTGGTGATTGGTGAGTAGTGAATAGTGAATAGTGAATGGTGAATAGTGAATGGTGAATAGAGAATAGTGAATGGTGAATAGTGTATATTATTAGGGAATAGTAAATGGTGAATGGTGTAAGGTCAATGGTGAATAGTGAATAGTGAATAGTGAATGGTGAATAGTGTATATTACTAGGGAATAGAAAATGGTAAATGGTAAAAGGTCAATAGTGAATAGTGAATAGTGAATTGAGAATGATGAATAGTGAAGTGAATAGTGAATGGTATTAGGGAATAGTAAATGGTGAATAGTGAATGGTATTAGGGAATAGTAAATGGTGAATGGTGAAAGGTAAATGGTGAACAGTGAATGGTGATTGGTGAATAGTGAATAGAATTAGAGAAGTGAATGGAGAACGGTTAATGGTGAATGGTAAATGGTGATTGGTGAATAGGAAATAGAGAATGATGAATGGTGCATATTGAATAGAGAATAGTGAATAGTGAATAGTAAATAGTGTATATTATAAGGGAATAGTAAATGGTGAATGGTGAATGGTGTAAGGTCAATGGTGAATAGTGAATAGTGAATAGTGAATGGTGAATAGTGAATAGCAAATAGCGATAAGTGAATAGAATTAGAGAATAGTGAATGGAGAACGGTGAATGGTGAATGGTAAAAGGTGATTGGTGAATAGAGAATAGAGAATGATGAATGGTAAATAGTGAATGGTGAATAGCGAATTGTGAAAAGCGGTAAGCGAATAGCTAATAGCGATTACCGATTAGCGAATAGTGAATTGTGAATGGTGAAAAATGAATAGTGAATAGTGAATGGTGAATAGTGTATATTATTAGGGAATAGTAAATGGTGAATGGTGAATGGTGAAAGGTCAGTGGTGAATAGTGAATGGTGAATTAGGAAAAGGGAATGGTGAATAGTGAATAGTGAATGGTGAATAGTTAGTAAATGGTGAATAGTGAATATTATTAGAGAATAGTAAATAGTGAATAGTTAACGGTGATTTGTGAATAGTGAATAATGAATGGTGAATAGTGAATAGAGAATAGCAAATAGCGATTAGTGAATATTATTAGAAAATAAAGAATGGAGAACGGTGAATGGTGAATGGTAAAAGGTGATTGGTGAATAGTTAGTGAATAGTGAATATTATTAGGGAATAGTAAATGGTGAATGGTGAATGGTGAAAGGTCAATGGTGAATAGTGAATAGTGAATTGAGCATGATGAATGGTGAAAAGTGAATAGAGAATGGTGAATAGTTAGTGAATGGTGAATAGTAAGTATTATTAGAGAACATTAAATTGTGAATGGTAAACGGTGATTGGTGATTGGTGAGTAGTGAATAGTGAATGGTGAATAGTGAATGGTGAATAGCGAATAGTGAATGGTGAATATCGAATAGTGAATTGAGCATGATGAATGGTGAATAGTGAATAGAGAATGGTGAATAGTGAATAGTGAATGGTGAATAGTTAGTGAATGGTGAATAGTAAGTATTATTAGAGAACATTAAATTGTGAATGGTAAACGGTGATTGGTGATAGGTGAGTAGTGAATGGTGAATAGTGAATGGTGAATAGCGAATAGTGAAAAGCGGTAAGCGAATGGCTTATAGCGATTACCGATAAGCGAATAGTGAATTGTGAATGGTGAATAGTGTATATTATTAGGGAATAGTAAATGGTGAATGGTGAATGGTGAAAGGTCAGTGGTGAATAGTGAATAGTGAATAGTGAATGGTGAATTAGGAATAGGGAATGGTGAATAGTGAATAGTGAATGGTGAATAGTTAGTAAATGGTGAATAGTGAATATTATTAGAGAATAGTAAATAGTGAATGGTTAACGGTGATTTGTGAATAGTGAATAATGAATGGTGAATAGTGAATAGAGAATGGTAAATAGTGAATAGTGAACGGTGAATAGTTAGTGAATGGTCAATTGTAAGTATTATTAGAGAAGATTAAATGGTGAATGGTAAACGGTGATTGGGATTGGTGAGTAGTGAAAAGTGAAAAGCGGTAAGCGAATAGCTAATAGCGATTAGCGAATAGTGAATAGTGTATAGTGCATAGTGAATAGCAAATAGCGATTAGTGAAAAGAATTAGAGAATAGTGAATGGAGAACGGTAAATGGTGAATGGTAAAAGGTGATTGGTGAATAGAGAATAGAGAATGATGAATGGTGAATAGTGAATGGTGATTGGTGAATAGTGAATAGAATTGGAGAATAGAGAATGGAGAACGGTGAATGGTGAATGGTAAAAGGTGATTGGTGAATAGAGAATAGACAATGATGAATGGTGAATAGTGAATGGTGAATAGCGAATTGTGAAAAGCGGTAAGCGAATAGGTAATAGCGATTACCGATTAGCGAATAGTAAATAGTGAATGGTGAATAGTGTATATTATTAGGGAATAGTAAATGGTGAATGGTGAATGGTGAAAGGTTTGTGGTGAATAGTGAATAGTGAATGGTGAATTAGGAATAGGGAATGGTGAATAGTGAATAGTGAATGGTGAATAGTTAGTGAATGGTGAATAGTGAATATTATTAGAGAATAGTAAATAGTGAATGGTTAACGGTGATTTGTGAATAGTGAATAATGAATGGTGAATAGTGAATAGTGAATAGAGAATAGCAAATAGCAAATAGCGATTAGTGAATATTATTAGAAAATAAAGAATGGAGAACGGTGAATGGTGAATGGTAAAAGGTGATTGGTGAATAGTTAGTGAATAGTGAAAAGTGAATATTATTAGGGAATAGTAAATGGTGAATGGTGAATGGTGAAAGGTCAATGGTGAATAGTGAATAGTGAATTGAGCATGATGAATGGTGAAAAGTGAATAGAGAATGGTGAATAGTTAGTGAATGGTGAATAGTTAGTATTATTAGAGAACATTAAATTGTGAATGGTAAACGGTGATTGGTGATTGGTGAGTAGTGAATAGTGAATGGTGAATAGTGAATGGTGAATAGCGAATAGTGAAAAGCGGTAAGCGAATGGCTTATAGCGATTACCGATAAGCGAATAGTGAATTGTGAATGGTGAATAGTGTATGGGGAATAGTGTTTATTATTAGGGAATAGTAAATGGTGAATGGTGAATGGTGAAAGGTCAATGGTGAATAGAGAATAGTGAATTGAGAATGATGAATGGTGAATAGTGGATAGGGAATAGGGAATAGTGAATAGTGAATGGTGAATAGTGAACAGTGAATAATGAATGGTGAATAGTGAATATTATTAAGGAATAGTAAATGGTGAATGGTGAATGGTGAAAAGTCAATGGTGAATAGTGAATAGTGAATTTAGCATGATGAATGGTGAAAAGTGAATAGAGAATGGTGAATAGTTAGTGAATGGTGAATAGTAAGTATTATTAGAGAACATTAAATTGTGAATGGTAAACGGTGATTGGTGATTGGTGAGTAGTGAATAGTGAATGGTGAATTGTGAATGGTGAATAGCGAATAGTGAATGGTGAATAGCGAATAGTGAATTGAGCATGATGAATGGTGAATAGTGAATAGAGAATGGTGAATAGTGAATAGTGAATGGTGAATAGTTAGTGAATGGTGAATAGTTAGTATTATTAGAGAACATTAAATTGTGAATGGTAAACGGTGATTGGTGATTGGTGAGTAGTGAATAGTGAATGGTGAGTAGTGAATGGTGAATAGCGAATAGTGAAAAGCGGTAAGCGAATGGCTTATAGCGATTACCGATAAGCGAATAGTGAATTGTGAATGGTGAATAGTGTATGGGGAATAGTGTTTATTATAAGGGAATAGTAAATGGTGAATGGTGAATGGTGAAAGGTCAATGGTGAATAGTGAATAGTGAATTGAGAATGATGAATGGTGAATAGTGAATAGGGAATAGTGAATAGTGAATGGTGAATAGTGAACAGTGAATAATGAATGGTGAATAGTGAATATTATTAAGGAATAGTAAATGGTGAATGGTGAAAGATCAATGGTGAATAGTGAATAGTAAATTGAGCATGATGAATGGTGAATAGTGAATAGAGAATGGTAAATAGTGAATAGTGAACGGTGAATAGTTAGTGAATGGTCAATTGTCAGTATTATTAGAGAAGATTAAATGGTGAATGGTAAACGGTGATTGGGATTGGTGAGTAGTGAAAAGTGAAAAGCGGTAAGCGAATAGCTAATAGCGATTAGCGAATAGTGAATAGTGTATAGTGAATAGTGAATGGTTAATAGTGAATAGTGAATGGTGAATAGTGAATAGCAAATAGCGATTAGTGAAAAGAATTAGAGTATAGTGAATGGACAACGGTAAATGGTGAATGGTAAAAGGTGATTGGTGAATAGAGAATAGAGAATGATGAATGGTGAATAGTGAATGGTGATTGGTGAATAGTGAATAGAATTGGAGAATAGAGAATGGAGAACGGTGAATGGTGAATGGTAAAAGATGATTGGTGAATAGAGAATAGAGAATGATGAATAGTGAATAGAGAATTGTGAATAGTGAATAGTGAAAAGCGGTAAGCGAATGGCTTATAGCGATTACCGATAAGCGAATAGTGAATTGTGAATGGTGAATAGTGTATATTATTAGGGAATAGTAAATGGTGAATGGTGAATGGTGAAAGGTCAGTGGTGAATAGTGAATAGTGAATAGTGAATGGTGAATTAGGAATAGGGAATGGTGAATAGTGAATAGTGAATGGTGAATAGTTAGTAAATGGTGAATAGTGAATATTATTAGAGAATAGTAAATAGTGAATGGTTAACGGTGATTTGTGAATAGTGAATAATGAATGGTGAATAGTGAATAGTAAATTGAGCATGATGAATGGTGAATAGTGAATAGAGAATGGTAAATAGTGAATAGTGAACGGTGAATAGTTAGTGAATGGTCAATTGTAAGTATTATTAGAGAAGATTAAATGGTGAATGGTAAACGGTGATTGGGATTGGTGAGTAGTGAAAAGTGAAAAGCGGTAAGCGAATAGCTAATAGCGATTAGCGAATAGTGAATAGTGTATAGTGCATAGTGAATAGTTAATAGTGAATAGTGAATGGTAAATAGTGAATAGCAAATAGCGATTAGTGAAAAGAATTAGAGAATAGTGAATGGAGAACGGTAAATGGTGAATGGTAAAAGGTGATTGGTGAATAGAGAATAGAGAATGATGAATGGTGAATAGTGAATGGTGATTGGTGAATAGTGAATAGAATTGGAGAATAGAGAATGGAGAACGGTGAATGGTGAATGGTAAAAGGTGATTGGTGAATAGAGAATAGACAATGATGAATGATGAATAGTGAATGGTGAATAGCGAATTGTGAAAAGCGGTAAGCGAATAGCTAATAGCGATTACCGATTAGCGAATAGTAAATAGTGAATGGTGAATAGTGTATATTATTAGGGAATAGTAAATGGTGAATGGTGAATGGTGAAAGGTCAGTGGTGAATAGTGAATAGTGAATAGTGAATGGTGAATTAGGAATAGGGAATGGTGAATAGTGAATAGTGAATGGTGAATAGTTAGTGAATGGTGAATATTGAATATTATTAGAGAATAGTAAATAGTGAATGGTTAACGGTGATTTGTGAATAGTGAATAATGAATGGTGAATAGTGAATAGTGAATAGAGAATAGCAAATAGCAAATAGCGATTAGTGAATATTATTAGAAAATAAAGAATGGAGAACGGTGAATGGTGAATGGTAAAAGGTGATTGGTGAATAGTTAGTGAATAGTGAAAAGTGAATATTATTAGGGAATAGTAAATGGTGAATGGTGAATGGTGAAAGGTCAATGGTGAATAGTGAATAGTGAATGGTGAATAGTTAGTGAATGGTGAATAGTTAGTATTATTAGAGAACATTAAATTGTGAATGGTAAACGGTGATTGGTGATTGGTGAGTAGTGAATAGTGAATGGTGAATAGTGAATGGTGAATAGCGAATAGTGAAAAGCGGTAAGCGAATGGCTTATAGCGATTACCGATAAGCGAATAGTGAATTGTGAATGGTGAATAGTGAATGGTGAATAGTGAATGGTGAATAGCGAATAGTGAATTGAGCATGATGAATGGTGAATAGTGAATAGAGAATGGTGAATAGTGAAAAGTGAATGGTGAATAGTTAGTGAATGGTGAATAGTTAGTATTATTAGAGAACATTAAATTGTGAATGGTAAACGGTGATTGGTGATTGGTGAGTAGTGAATAGTGAATGGTGAATAGTGAATGGTGAATAGCGAATAGTGAAAAGCGGTAAGCGAATGGCTTATAGCGATTACCGATAAGCGAATAGTGAATTGTGAATGGTGAATAGTGTATGGGGAATAGTGTTTATTATTAGGGAATAGTAAATGGTGAATGGTGAATGGTGAAAGGTCAATGGTGAATAGTGAATAGTGAATTGAGAATGATGAATGGTGAATAGGGAATAGTGAATAGTGAATGGTGAATAGTGAACAGTGAATAATGAATGGTGAATAGTGAATATTATTAAGGAATAGTAAATGGTGAATGGTGAAAGATCAATGGTGAATAGTGAATAGTAAATTGAGCATGATGAATGGTGAATAGTGAATAGAGAATGGTAAATAGTGAATAGTGAACGGTGAATAGTTAGTGAATGGTCAATTGTCAGTATTATTAGAGAAGATTAAATGGTGAATGGTAAACGGTGATTGGGATTGGTGAGTAGTGAAAAGTGAAAAGCGGTAAGCGAATAGCTAATAGCGATTAGCGAATAGTGAATAGTGTATAGTGAATAGTGAATAGTTAATAGTGAATAGTGAATGGTGAATAGTGAATAGCAAATAGCGATTAGTGAAAAGAATTAGAGTATAGTGAATGGAGAACGGTAAATGGTGAATGGTAAAAGGTGATTGGTGAATAGAGAATAGAGAATGATGAATGGTGAATAGTGAATGGTGATTGGTGAATAGTGAATAGAATTGGAGAATAGAGAATGGAGAACGGTGAATGGTGAACGTAAAAGGTGATTGGTGAATAGAGAATAGAGAATGATGAATGGTGAATAGTGAATAGAGAATTGTGAATAGTGAATAGTGAATGGTGAATAGGAAATGAATGGTAAATAGTAAGTATTATTAGAGAATATTAAATTGTGAATGGTAAACGGTGATTGGTGATTGGTGAGTAGTGAATAGTGAATAGTGAATGGTGAATAGTGAATGGTGAATAGTTGTGACGATAATCGCCTAGACGCCCGGCGAACGCGGGCGCACGTCACTAGCCACCTCTCGCGACCGGTGGTGCGAGACTATATAAGGAACGGACGGCGTCAGTCGCTTCTCCTTGCGGCCCGGCTCCACATCTTCAGTTAAGTGTTCCTGACTACAAGGACACGCAGCAAGCCTTTAAGTGACCCACGCCCTGTCTATTTTTATATTGTTAAAGTTGTACATGTGAACTAAACGCATTAAAAGTGTAATTGCCATACCTTCTCTTATTTGTATCTTTTAATTAAATTCACCTAGGGACACCACGCCCCTACGGCGTGGCCTGTTCCTCTAAAATCTACATTCCTCATAAAGAAAACCCTAAAGGTTACAATGGCGCCCGGCAATTAAGTTAAAAGGCTTGCTACGTGGTATTTCTTATATTTTTGCTATATACTGTGTACTGTGCGTGTGTATTCTGCTCAAAGGGTATGTAAGTTTTATTTTTTTAAGTGCCTAATCAACCACGTGCGTGATCGCGTAGTGAAATTACATACATTATCATTATCCACGCCGTGTTATTAGACTTAATTCCATTACACGTGCTACATATTATACGCTAATTAGCTATCGCGCTTCTTTTCCTTGCTCCTTTGGCCAGAATCATACGCTTATATTTTACTGTGTTTTATAAATAGTGCTTTTATTTCGCTGCTTATATTGTTATATTGCGTGATATAATATATATAAATAATATTTCTCGGCCGTTCGGTACCTCGTGACCGTCGAGAACATTCTTAACAAGATGGCGTACGAGATTAAGTTTCCGTTATTGAATAAATCGGAATTACTTTACGAAGTTACTTTGCGTGGTGGTGAAGCTAGCACGGTCGATGAACTTCGAAAATCAATCGCCAAGCTCGCACCAGGTTCTCCTTCTGAGAGCATTTTGGAGTCTCATTTGTCTCCGGAAGACGATATCGCGGCTCTAAAGACCTCATTATTCAGAACATCAAATAATGTCAGAGTATTGCGTAATAGATTAGACAGTAATTTATCAGCTAGAACTGAGTCACTATTACATCATATTTTTCATAGACTAAACCGCGTTTGTCTCGACGAACCGTCGATTCAAAATAATTTAAAATCTATTTGGGATGAGTTCCACGGCTTATATGCTTCATTTAGATCGTTAGTTTCTCAGCCGGAGGAATCAACTTCTCAAAATTATAGCACTAGAGCTTGCGAGCAGATCGAGCCTGTAAATGTATTATTCTATGAGCGAAAACTTTTCTCAGAACTTTCTAAATTTAAATATAATGGCAAGTCTTGTGTGCGTGCTTTTATTCAGAGGGTTAATGAATTTATGTCAGCTAGGAACATACCTGAGGATAAGTTATTCTCTTTTGCATTTGAGATCTTTTCCGATGACGCGTTGACTTGGTTTCGTAGTATTCGGGATAGCGTTACTTCTTGGGGTCAATTATGTCAGTTGTTGAAAAGAGACTTTAGTCCTCATAATTTTGATTACAAACTGATGTCTGAAATTAGACAACGTTCTCAGGGCGAATCTGAGAACATAACCTTATATATAGCAAAAATGCAAGGTTTATTTTCTCGTCTCGATGTGCCAATTAGTGAATCTGATAAATTAGAAATTTTATTAAATAACATTAGGCCGTGCTACACTAATTGCCTTTTAACTACCAATGTAATAGATATTCCTTCTCTGATTAACGTGTGTAGAAACTTTGAAAGGTTTGATAGCCGTTCTAAGGACTTTAGGGAGCCACCTAAAGTGTCCCCTAGCACCCTGGCACCTGATTTTGCTTATAATTACCCTACTTCTAATTCTTCTAGTCCTTATAAGGGCAGTTTCAATAATATGAACTTTTATAATAAGTCTCCTAATTATAAAAGTAAATACTTTAATAATCAACCTAGTACATCGGCCGCTACCAAGTCTCACGTTGAAACAATCGGTGCAGCTGTCGTTAATAAAAACCGGTTCTGTCCGCGTTGTAGAAATAATACACATTCATTAAATACTTGTCGTCAGCAGAGATATTTAATATGTTTTAAGTGCGGATTAAAGGGTTTTCGCGTCTCTGACTGTCCTAATTGTAAACCTAAACCCAGTAATACTACTCCAAAAAACTAATTAGCAAGGATTGGGGAGATAATAGTCACTGTAAATTCAATAAAAAAGAGTGGTCTAATTGGTTAACTTATATTTCTAAATTCTTTAGTTGTTACCACTTATCCTCAATCCGTGACTCTAATATTGAATTCACTCCTTATATTTCTCTTAATGTAAATGGCAAAAGCGCCGTTGGTCTTTTGGACTCTGGTTCCGGTGTGACAATTCTTGGAAACAATTCTCATAAACATTTTTTAAGCAATAGCCATATTGTAGACAATTCTAAAAAAATTAAATTGATTACCGCGAGCGGAGAGGAATTATATACATTAGGTTCGGTTTCTGTACCAATAGAATTCCAAAATAATTTAGTAAACTTGGTGGTACATATTGTACCAGATATAAAAAATTCTTTAATACTTGGTATGGATTTTTGGAGAAGTTTTGGTCTATTTCCTAATCATTTAGAATCGATTTTATTTCTTAATAAGTCTGATGCGCACGTCGCTGAACTACAGACGAATGTCAGTTCTCACCTCGTCTCTTATGGTCTTCTAACAGACAACCAGAGAACTACCGCTGACAAAATTATCTCAAAATTCACCGATATTTCTTATCAGTCGCGGGGTCTCGGTTGCACAAACATTATTACACATTCCATAGATACAGGCGATTGTTCTCCTATTCGGCAGAGGTTTTATCGTATGTCTCCTAATAAACAACGTATTTTAATTAATCATCTCGATGAAATGCTCGCGGAAGACGTGGTAGAACGTTCTGAAAGCCCTTGGTCGAATCCCGTTATTCTGACCCCTAAAAAGAATGGTGAATTACGTTTTTGTTTAGACAGCCGTAAATTAAATTCTATTACAAAAAAAGATGCTTATAATTTACCCTATATTGCGGAAATTCTAGATAATTCAAGAGACGCTAAATACCTAACTAGTTTGGATTTATCTAAATCTTTTTGGCAGACCTTGATCAGAAAGGAAGATCGTTGTAAAACAGCTTTTTATATTCCTACACGAGGTACATATCAGTTTAAAAGAATGCCATTTGGTCTTACTAATGCACCTGCTACTCAACAGCGATTGGTAGATACTTTGTTTTTCGGTCCCGAGTTTGAAAACAAAGTATTTTGTTTTGTCGACGATATTATTTGTATATCGTCATCGTTTGAAAATCATATTTCTCTTCTTTTACGCATTCTCGAAAGATTAAAAAGTGCTAACTTAACTATTAATCTCGAAAAATGTAAATTCTTTAGAGATAAATTGAAATATCTGGGCTATGTTGTTGATTCTAAGGGGTTACATCCGGATCCCGATAAAGTAAACTCAATGAAAAATTACCCTACTCCTTCTAATAGGAAAGATGTTCGTCGTTTCTTACGCGCTGCTTCTTGGTACAGACGTTTTATTCCGAACTTTAGCTCAATCGCCGCACCCTTAAACAAATTAACTAGCCAAGGTAAAACTTCTCCTCCTTTTTTTTGGTCTCATGAGGCTGATTTGGCCTTTAGTAAGTTAAAGGATTGTCTGGTGTCTTCTTCTGTTCTTTCTTGCCCAGATTACACTGAGCCCTTTGAACATACTGATGCCAGTAACTTCGGTATCGGTGCTGTTCTTTGTCAAATCCTGAACGGACAAGAGAGAGTTATAGCCTATTATAGTAAGTCGCTCACTAGCCAGGAAAAAAATTATAGTGCTACTGAGCGCGAAGCTTTAGCCATGTTATCTGCTATAGAGCATTGGCGTTGTTATGTGGAGAACGGAAAAAAATTTACAGTTTACACCGACCATGCCGCTCTCAAGTGGTTTTTAAAGCTAAATAACCCTACAGGTCGTTTGGCGAGATGGAGTGTTCGCTTATCATGCTACAATTTCGAGGTCAAACATCGTCGGGGTTCTGAGAACGTTGTACCTGATTTACTTTCACGTTCTATACCTATATCCTCTATAACTAATGTTACTAATGAACTTACTAATGGTTCTTTAGGATGTCCAGTTACTGATGACTCCTGGTGTTGGGATTATAAGTCCGCAACACTTCAACAATTGCTAGAATGATAGTATGATACTGATAGAATGAGTAGACAACCGATTTGTATGACTGATTTATTGCTACTAATTATTGAATGTACAATGTGCTAACAAAACTAATTAATTACGACATCACGCGTATAGTTCAAGTCAGCATAAATTACATACTATTATGATTGTACGGGTTTGCTCGTACATGCTCCCGGGCACAGATGAGTCCCAGTAAATATGTATACAAAAATGCAATAAAAACCAATTATGATTTATAGTTAATGATAGCTAGATAAACATTTAAACATAGAATATAAACAATCAGTTAAAATGTAAACAAGGATATAAAATATGAGTAAAGTTTGAAATCAAAGATACGAAATAAAAGATTAATGTTACATACTAATAATGAAACACAATGATTGATTCATAATAAGTAAGTCCGAATGAAGTTGATACATTTGATAGTCATCAGTTTATTAACGCTGTCTATCGGCTAAGTATGGGTGACGTCGCTTTATCGATTACTCGTGCACTTATTATGTTTACACTACGGCACTGATTTTTATTATCACTGGATTCGCACTCACTATGATATACCACTTTTTCACTAACACTAGTAGACTGCGCTTTTTCTCTAACACTACTATTACACTGCGCGCTTTCACTACAACTCGAACTGGGTGTAGGCGCATTCTGAGCCTGCTCTCCCGGGCCGGACACCGCGATCACTCGTCGAACACGGAGACGTCGCCAAGCATATGCCAATCCTGCTATGCTCGCAAATCCGATGAGTATGTAGATTATGGAGTAATGATGAATATCGTGAATGGAAATGTTTTCTGATATGAGACCTGCATTATCCTTCATGACCTTTATTCTTTCACCAATGTCATTTAGATCCTTTCTACTTTCTGTGTCCGCAATATTTAGTGGAATCGTGTCAGGAATCGAAATATTTATGATATGATTGATGGGTGGAATTAAGGGGGCATAAATATTTGGTTTTATGCTTAATTCAGTCGTCGAAGCTTTATGTGCGATCACAGTAAAAAGTTCTGATTTCATAATACAGCCATTATCCATAATTATTATGCCAGCACCTGTTAACTGATAGGCAGTAACTTGATCGTCGCATATTACTCGCATCGGGCACTGGTCGCAACAAAAGTAAATATAATAGTTAAGGTTGTTGCCCTCCAACCAGCTGTTTTTACACGAAGAAATAGTTGTAATGCATTCCGATTCTCTAGTTTGACAAAATTCTTTATCTCCTTTCAAATAATATATTGGTTTCTGGATATGACATAGGTACACATCAGATATTAGACAAGACCTTACTGCTGTTTCTGATAGAGTGATATATGCATCTTTTTCTAGGTTTATCGCGACGAACTCTGATATCGGCACTATGTTTACCATATCGTTCCCTCGAACCTGTGGTATAGGAAGTATGTGGAACATTTCAAAAGAATCTCGCCCAATAAGCGGAAGCTTTATTTCAAAAATTAAATATTGCTCTAACAACCTGGCCTTCACTTTCAGAAGTTTGTATATTTTTGTAATGCCAGTATGTAAATTTTGTGTCGGTAACGAAACGTCTTTTGGGAGCAAAGTAGCTATCGTACTAAGTTGGTCCTGCAACTGTGAAGGGGTCAAGAGATGCGGGTTGAATTGGCCATGATATATGTCAGTGACTGTATCCAATAACGCGCTCTGCATAGTCTTTAAATAAGTAAGCATATTACTTCCCACTATAGCACCTACTGTGATTTCGTTAACCAAGGACATGGTTTCGGTAACAGATTTTAGATTGTTTAACGATTTTTCTATAGAAAATATATGTTGAGTAATCATTTTATGTTGTTTGTTCATGGTTTCCTCTGTTCGTTTTAACAAATTATATTCTGCTTCTATTATGGAGGTCTGGTTTTGCCAGTATGATGTAATATGCCTTTGATTGTCTCGTAGTAACGTGATGTCTTTTTGATACTGTTCAGCGAATCGCGCGTCGAGTACTCCGAACATAGCGTTAGCCAGATATCCGACACCGTCAATGACACCGCGTCGCTGTCTCGTGTTTTGCTTTTCTGATTGCTGACCGAGTAACAACTGATTATAATATTCAAGTTCAGTAAACCCTTGACGTAACTGAAGTAATATGATGTCACAGCTCATAATATTACGCATCGTTATACATGTTTGTTCCAATGAATTTGTGTACTTTCTAAGCGCCTTTATGCCTTCCCAGTAAGGTTGCATATCGTAATAAATAATAAGTTTCCATTCGTCCCTTATTACGTGCATATCTGATAATTTATTGAAATACAAAGTTTGATTCTGTCCGAATTTTGTGACGTGAAATGTACTTTCTGCACCTGATATGAATGTCATAAAAAGTAATAGCGATGTAAACAATGATATAATGTTATAACTTGCTAGTTTGGTAAATTTTCGACGTTTTGCCGATTCTGTATGTTCCTTGCTTTTTTGGTTAGCCTCGGTCGTTTCAGATGTTTCTTGATTTACTGGAAGTGTTGATATTTTTGTTATGGGTCGCTTTAAGACACCGCTCTTCGTTCGCAGACTGACAACTCGGACGTATCCGTCAGCTCCCGGGTGCAGGTCAATAACTCTGCCCATTGCCCACCTTCCGGGCGGCAAGTTGTCATCATGCAGTAAAACTACGTCGTCTAGTTTAATATTCTCCTGAGGTTGTCTCCACTTGCTGCGTGTTGTTAACTGCGTAAGATATTCTGAGCGCCATCTTTTCCATATATCTCTAACGACTTTCTGCGTCAATTGCCATCTGGTTCTCAAATCTGTCTCGGTCTCAATTAAAGTGAGTGTTGGTCCACCAGTTAAAAAGTGTGAGGGCGTTAAGTAATTTAGATCTTCGGGGTCTTCTGTGATAGGACATAAGGGTCTGGAATTGAGAATGGCTTCAATTTGTGCTAAAACCGTGGACATCTCTTCATATGTTAGATGTTGTTCGCCGATTACTCTTTTAAAATGAAACTTAAAACTTTTTACAGCTGACTCCCAAAGTCCGCCAGCAGACGGCCAGATCGGTGCATTAAAATGCCAGTTTATTTCTAATTCCGCTATCTCTGCAAAAAAGTCTGTATTGAATATTTGCTGCAATTCCTGATACTGCTGCTGTAACTGTTTGTTGGCGCCGACGAAATTCCTTCCGTTGTCGCTATATATGTGTGATGGTGTGCCTCTGCGAGCGGCCATTCTTCTTAATGCTGCTATGAACGCCGACGTGCTTAAATCTGATACCACTTCTAGGTGTACAGCTTTTGTAGCCATACACACAAAAACTGCCACATATCCTTTTACAGTCTTAATGCCGCGGCCCTTGTTCGCCTTTAACAATATAAACCCTGTGAAACCCACCCCGGTATTATCAAACGGACGTGAATAGTTGCTTCGCGCTTCGGGTAAATGACCCATGATTTGATTATGCTTAGTGGGGCTCAATCTTCTGCACTTAACACATAAACGTATCTGTTTCTTGATGGCGTTATTTCCTCCTACAATCCAATATTTTTGTCTAATAAATGCTAGTGTTATTCGGGCTCCCCCATGGAACGTGAGCTTGTGGGCCTGATCAATAATCAAAGTTGTTAAACGACCTCTGTGCGGTATAATTATGGGATGCCTCATGTCTATGTTGATATGTGCATGCTTCAACCTTCCCCCGACACGGAGTAAACCACAGCTGTCTAGGTAGGGACTCAAATTAAGAATTTTGCTGCTAGTGTTCAATTTTCCTTTCTCTTTGAGACATTTTATCTCCTCGGCGAATTCTTGTTCTTGGATATGTTTTATGATAATTGATTTTGCTTTTCTTATCTCTTCTAATGTGAGATATGCTCCTTTTTTACTGTGCTTGCTCGTTAAAAACCTATAAATCCACGCTACCACATGTATAACTTTATTGAATGAACTATACTTGTTTAATAAATTGTTAATAATGCTTGAATCGGGATCAAATTTGATAACAGTATGGGTTTGCTTCAGTATCTTCAACTCTTCTGATGTTGTAAATAATTCTCGATTGACTGTATCATCAGGCTTATACGTCATTAGCCATGATGGCCCTTGCCACCATAGAGGGTGTTTATCCAGCTGAGATATCGTTATTCCCCTACTTGCACAGTCCGCTGGGTTCTCAGAGGACTTAACATAATGCCAACAAGTAGCAGGCATTATATCCGTGATTAGTCGCGTTCTGTTGGCGACAAATGTTGTCCAACGTGATGGATCTCCTTGCAGCCACCCTAAGACTGCAGTCGAGTCTGTCCAGCCATGAATACTGATCTCACAATCTGATAGACATTGCTTTATTTTGTCCATGAGTTTTGATAAGATTAGAGCGCCGCAGAGCTCTAACCGTGGTAATGATAACTGTTTACTAGTCGGTACGATTCTCGATTTTGCTGCTACTAAAATAATACGGGGTTGTTCATAATAAACTTTGCAATATACCACACAGGCGAATGATTTCAAGGACGAATCACAAAACCCGTGAATTTCGACTCTCACTCCTGGCTTGATACCAATCCATCTAGGTATTTGTATCTGATGTAGTTCGCAGATGTCCGATTTGATCTTAGCCCATTCATTAAAAATATCCTCTGGTAATTGATCGTCCCACTGTATGTTACTATTCCAAATCCGTTGGAATAAGATTTTCAGTTTGATTGTGACGGGTGTAAGCCATCCCAACGGATCAAAAAATTTGGAAATATCTGATAACACTGAACGTTTCGTAGCTTTATCAAGAGTTATGTCAAATTTACAATCAAATGAAAAAGTATCTTGAATAGGATTCCAATAGAGACCTAATGTTTTTGTCGAATCTAGATTTTTTATGCTCTTGCTATCTTGTTTGTGTAACATTTGATCGTACAATAATTGCGAGTTATTTGATACCCATTTTCGTAAATTAAATCCCCCTGATTTGAGTAAAGCTGTTATATCTGATTGTAACTGTCGCGCTTGTTCCAAATTATGGGTCGAATATAAAAGGTCATCCATGTAAAATGACCCCTCGAGTACTTTGGCTGCCTCTGTATATCTCTCTCGCTCGTCATTGGCCAGCTGTTTTAGTGTCATCATCGCAATAAAAGGTGCTGGTCTCGTTCCAAAACTTAAAGTGGTCAGTTGATACTCCTGTAAATTATCTGAAGGGTTATCGCGCCAAACAATTTTTTGGAGATGTTGATGTTCTTCGTTTACCATTATCTGACGGTACATCTTCTCGATGTCCGCAGTAAAAGCAAATTCATATAGCCTCCATTTCAATATCAATGACTGCAGATCTTGTTGTAAGTTTGGGCCCTTGTACATAAGGTCATTCAAACTCCGACCACTAGATGTTTTTGATGATGCGTTAAAGACCACTCTCAATGATGTTGTTGTTGACCCTTCACGCAAAACGCAATGATGAGGCAGAAAACACTCGAGTTTCTGGTTACTAATGCTCGGTTTCATGTGACCTAACGCTAAGTACTCGTGAATGAACGCCTTGTATTGAATTGCAATATTTTCGTGTTTTATAAATTTACGTTCCAAATGACCAAATTGTGCTATAGCTCTTCCTTTTGATTTTCCTAATCGTTCTTCGAAATTGGGTATGAGCGGCAGCTTAACGTTATAACGTCCGTCCAACATCCTTGTAGTGGTATCTCGATAAAATTGTATACATTTCTGATCTTCTGATGATAGAGAGGGGGCTATTTCTTCAGCCTCCCAAAATCTTTGTAACTGTTCAATGTCAACCTGTACTATGTTGCATTGTAAAGGAGTTACGTTGCCGCACAATATCCAGCCAAGCCTGGTCTGCTGAGCAATTGGTATTGTTTTATCCAGCCTACACATACCTTCTAAAATAATGTGTGAATATATATCCGCCCCGAATAAAATATCAATAGGCCGACTAATGTTGAATTCGGGATCCGCAAGTTGAATATGTTCTAAATACGCCCAATTAGGTTTTGTAAAACTGTAAGTAGGTAAATTTTTTGTTAAGTTTTTCATTATGTATACGTCTGTATTAAATGTATAAGAGCCGTTTCTTGAGGAACAATTGATATTGATAACGCCCTTACATGTATTTTCCTTAGTACCAATGCCTGTTATTACGCCCATACATTTTTGCCGAGGCAAACACAATTGTTGTGCAGCATTCTCAGTTATTAAAGAAGTTTGAGAACCTTGATCTATCAAAGCTCGTAAAGTTATATAAGAACCATCTAATTTCAGGACTTTTACTATTGCAGTGGACAACAATATTTCCGGCACATCATATTGTTGTGCCACGTGCGAATTAATTTGCTGAGGTTGCTCGGCCCCAGTGCGCGAGGTGCTAGCTTTAGGTATTGTTGATTTATTTTGAGATTGCATAAATGCTTCATGTAGTAAAGTATTATGATATCCGGTGCATTCGCGACAGCGTTTGGTAGAAAAACATGCTTTACCGTTATGGCTATAAAGGCAATTTTCACATACTTTAAGTTTGCTAATTGTTTGTCTTTTCATAATTGGGGACATGTCAATGAACTGCGTACATTGAAATAGCCCGTGACCATTTTTGCACAATGGGCAAGTTTTAATTGCATGGAAATTTTTACTGTTAACTGATTGCGAAATTTCCTTGTTACTAGAATATGCTTGTTTTAAATGATTATTTTTATGATATGAGTTATGATTTTCTTTAAATGATTTATTATTCAAAGATGAAGGTTTAGGCTGTATGTCTTGTTTTCTTCTAGACGACTCCATGCTCGTGAACTTATTTTCTAAAAAGCCTAAAAACTCAGAAAGTACTGCCATGTCTCGCGGTTTCTTGATAGATTCTACGTAGTCAGAATGTGTTTCAGAGTCTAATTTATTGGCCAGAAGATACTCAAGAATAGGATCCCACGTGCTTATGTCTAAACCTAAGTTCTTTATAGCATTTAGACACTCTAAAGTTGTGTCATGAAGACGTTTGATGTTATTTAGAGAAGGCTGTTGCATTACTGGTAGACCTGTTAAAATATTCATGTGCGAAATAAAAATGCGTTTCTTGTTATCATATCTGTGCGTGAGAATTTCCCAACATGTAGAATAGTTGTCAGAGCTTATGTTTAAGTGCTGTATCAATCCTTCCGCTTGCCCCTTAACTTTTCCTTTCAAATACTGCATCTTTTGAGCTTGTGATAACGATGGGTTGTTATGTATCGTTTCAGTAAAGAGATCTTTGAAGGGAACCCACTGGTGATATTGCCCGTAGAAAGTAGGCACCTCCATCTGTGGGGTAGACTTTTCACGATGTGCTACTGACCATAGTTTACTGTTGAGCTTTCTCTTTATGCGATTAAAGGTCATCTCGTATGCAGAAAACATTTCCTCATATGATTCATCCTTCCCCTGTAGCTCGCCATCTATCTCCCAATGGAGAGTGTCGATGGCCGACCACTTGGTTTCTAAAGTCTTCAGTGTATCTTGAAACTCCCATTTTTCTGAAATGTTATCTATATTGATGTTGCTAACTGCTCGCGAGAACGCCTTAAAGTTACTGCATTGCTTTTTCCTCATCTCATCCAGTTTACTATTATTGCCTTGAGATATGAATTTAGGACTTTCAAAAGACGGAATCATCCTTACATCCTCGGGTTTATTTTCTACTACACCCTCGGGTTGCATTTCCATCAAACCCTCGGGTTGATTTCCTACGGATGTTCCTTCCGTTATGGATTTCGACTTTTCAGCTAAAGGCGTTACGGGATTTAGTTTAGTAGTTGTCGTGAATTGTTGGATCGTTTTCCTAGCTGACGTGTAAAATTCTTTTGCTGTCTGATACTGATTTCCTACAAAATAGTCGTCTGATTGGTCACTAAACCCACACAATTGAATGTGATTGGTTTGGATATCTTGCCAGTAGGATTCAAGTGTTTCCAACCTCCTTTTTATGTATTCAGGAGTTCTACGCTCATAACCAGTTTTCTTAAAATTGGTAAGAAGGTTTCGCATAGCCTCAATGGTTTCCTGTTGATTTGCTAGAAGATCCTCCATGTTTTGGCTCATTCTTCAAAAGATAAATAAAGAGTAAGATAGAAAAGGAAAGATCTTACTTTGACTCTGCTGTACAAACCGCTGCTGCTTGTCCAGGCACGTTGCCGCTCGGCTCACTACTGCTGGCACTTTTGCTAAATTGTCTCACTGTAGCACTGAACTGCACTCGCGTCACTAGTCCTGCTACGGTTGGCTCGAAGGACCAGAAAATGTTGGGATTATAAGTCCGCAACACTTCAACAATTGCTAGAATGATAGTATGATACTGATAGAATGAGTAGACAACCGATTTGTATGACTGATTTATTGCTACTAATTATTGAATGTACAATGTGCTAACAAAACTAATTAATTACGACATCACGCGTATAGTTCAAGTCAGCATAAATTACATACTATTATGATTGTACGGGTTTGCTCGTACACCTGGTATCTAAACATTTTTAATGGCTGTGTTGATTCACCGACATTATTTGTCGATTATCAAGTAATAAACAATAAATTATATCGCTTTAAAAAAACTCTTAATCCCCTAACTAGGGATTTTCAATGGAAAGAAGTTGTTCCGTTGGAACAGAGGTCTACCATTATATCTAATAATCATGCTTCACCCACAGCTGGTCATTTTGGCGTCTTTAAGACTTATAAGCGCTTAGCACTTAATTACTATTGGCCCGGCATGTATTCTGACGTGGTCAAGTTCGTGAATCTGTGCGATTCCTGCATCGCTCATAAACATCAAAATCATGCCACCTTGGGTCACATGGGCCAACCTAAGTCTTGTCAGAAACCCTTTCAGGTGATTAGTATTGACTTAATAGGTCCATTACCACCTAGTAGGAGACAAAATTCTTTTATATTTGTGGTCAGTTGTTGTTTCTCTAAATATTGTTTGCTTTTTCCTATCAAGCGGGCTACCGCAGACATAATAACAAGAATACTTGAAGAAAATGTGTTTTTAGTGCATGGTATTCCATCCACTATTATCTTAGACAACGGTAAACAATTCATTAGTGCAACTTTCAAAAATCTCTTAACTAAATACAAAATTCCAAATCTACATTATACACCGTTATATTCTCCTCACGTGAACTCTGTTGAACGTTATAACAAAACTATTATGACAGCTATTTCTACCTTTATAACTTCCGATCATCGAATCTGGGACACCTTAACTACAAAAATTCAGTTTGCAATAAACTGCGCGGTTAACGAGACAACCGGTTTTACTCCTAATTTTCTTGTGTATGGTCGCGAGCTTGTCACTTGTGGTTCATTATTTGGGGTCAGTAACTCTGATCCCAATATAGTTCATATTCCTCATGACAATTACGCTGAGAACCTTGGCTATTTAACTTCTATTTTCGAGAAGGTACAAGCAGCATTATTGGTCGCTCACCAATGCAATTGTAAGTCTTACAATCTACGTCGTAAACCGGTCGAGTTTAATGTTGGTGATATTGTGTGGAGAAGAACGTTTTACCTTAGTGATAAAGATAAATACTTTAGTAAAAAGTTGGCACCTAAATTTATTAAATGTAAAATTGTTTCCAAGAAGTCTCCGTTAGTATATATACTGTCTAATATGTCTGGTAAACCTCTCGGTGAGTGGCATGTTAAAGACTTGAAACTAATTAACTATAAGGAATAGTTTGGTGATTTTAGCTAGTGGACTTTTGTTGTACCAAACCCAAGACTTCGTCGTAGGGCTAGCTAGATCACGACATTGTCTTGATTTTTTTTTTCTTTTGTGATTTGTTTATATTTAACCTAATTACTTAACTACAAAAGTATTAGGGAATAGTAAATGGTGAATAGTGAATGGAAAGAAAACCCTAAAGGTTACAATGTATATTATTAGGGAATAGAAAATGGTGAATGGTAAAAGTTCAATAGTGAATAGTGAATTGAGAATGATGAATAGTGAAGTGAATAGTGAATGGTATTAGGGAATAGTAAATGGTGAATAGTGAATGGTATTAGGGAATAGAAAATGGTGAATGGTGAAAGGTAAATGGTGAACAGTGAATGGTGATTGGTGAATAGTGAATAGAATTAGAGAAGTGAATGGAGAATGGTGAATGGTAAAAGGTGATTGGTGAATCGAGAATAAAGAATGATGAATGGTGAATATTGAATAGAGAATTGTGAATAGTGAATAGTGAATAGTAAATAGTGTATATTATTAGGGAATAGTAAATGGTGAATGGTGTAAGGTCAATGGTGAATAGTGAATAGTGAAAAGTGAATAGTGAATGGTGAATATTGAATAGCAAATAGCGATAAGTGAATAGAATTAGAGAATAGTGAATGGAGAACGGTGAATGGTGAATGATAAAAGGTGATTGGTGAATAGAGAATAGAGAATGATTAATGGTGATTGGTGAATAGTGAATAAAATTAGAGAAAAGTGAATGGATTACGGTGAATGGTGAATGGTAAAAGGTGATGGTGAAAGGTCAATGGTGAATAGTGAAAAGTGAATTGAGCATGATGAATGGTGAATAGAGAAAAGAGAATGGTGAATAGTTAATAGTAAATGGTGAATAGTTAGTGAATGGTGAATAGTAAGTATTATTAGAGAATATTAAATGGTGAATGGTAAACGGTGATTGGCGATTGGTGAGTAGTGAATAGTGAATGGTGAATAGTGAATGGTGAATACCGAATAGTAAAAAGCGGTAAGCGAATAGCTAATAACGATTACCGATAAGCGAGTAGTGAATTGTGAATGGTTAACAGTGAATATTTTATGGTGAATAGTGTATATTATTAAGGAATAGTAAATGGTGAATGGTGAATGGTAAAAAGTCAATACTGAATAGTTAATAGTGAATTGAGAATTATGAATGGTGAATAGTGAATAGGGAATGGTGAATAGTGAATAGGGAATGGTGAAAAGTGAATGGTGAATAGTGAACAGTGAATAGTGAATGGTGAATAGTGAATAGTGAATAGTGAATAGTAAATAGTGAATGGTGAATAGTAAATAGCAAATAGCGATAAGTGAATGGTGAATAGTTAGTGAATGGTGAAAAGTAAGTATTATTTAAAGAAGATTAAATGGTGAATGGTAAACGGTGATTGGTGATTGGTGAGTAGTGAAAAGCGAATGGTGAATAGCGAAAAGTGAAAAGCGGTAAGCAAATAGCTAATAGCGATTAGCGAATAGTGAATAGTGTATAGTGAATAGTGAATAGTGAATGGTGAATAGTGAATGGTGAATAGCAAATAGTGAAAAGCGGTAAGCGAATAGCTAATAGCGATTACCGATTAGCGAGTAGTGAATTGTGAATGGTGAATAGTGAATAGTGAATGGTGAATAGTGTATATTATTAAGGAATAGTGAATGGTGAATGGTGAAAGGTAAATGGTGAATAGTGAATGGTGATTGGTGAATAGTGAATAGAATTAGAGAAAAGTGAATGGAGAACGGTGAATGGTTAATAGTAAAAGGTGATTGGTGAATAGAGAATAGAGAATGATGAATGGAAAATGGAGATTGCTGAATAGTTAGTGAATTGTGAATACGGAATATTATTTGAGAATAGTAAATGGTGAATGGTTAATGGTGATTGGTGAATAGTAAATAGTGAATGGAGAATAGCGAAAAGTGAAAAGCGGTAAGCGAAAAGCTAATAGCGATTAGCGAATAGTGAATAGTGAATAGTGAATAGTGAATAGTTAATAGTGAATAGTGAATAGTGAATAGTGAAAAGCAAATAGCGATTAGTGAAAAGAATTAGAGAATAGTGAATAGTGAATGGTGAATAGAAAATGAATGGTAAATAGTAAGTATTATTAGAGAATATTAAATTGTGAATGGTAAACGGTGATTGGTGATTGGTGAGTAGTGAATAGTGAATAGTGAATGGTGAATAGTGAATGGTGAATAGTGTATATTATTAGGGAATAGAAAATGGTGTATGGTAAAAGGTCAATAGTGAATAGTGAATAGTGAATTGCGAATTATGAATGGTGAATAGTGAACAGTGAATAGTGAATGGTGAATAGTAAATAGTAAATAGTGAATGGTGAACAGTGAATAGCAAATAGCGATAAGTGAATGGTGAATAGTTAGTGAATGGTGAAAAGTAAGTATTATTTAGAGAAGATTAAATGGTGAATGGTAAACGGTGATTAGTGATTGGTGAGTAGTGAAAAGCGAATGGTGAATAGCGAATAGTGAAAAGCGGTAAGCGAATAGCTAATAGCGATTACCGATTAGCGAGTAGTGAATTGTGAATGGTGAATAGTGAATGGTGAATAGTGTATATTATTAAAGAATAGTAAATGGTGAATGGTTAATGGTGATTGGTGATTGGTGAATAGTGAATAGAATTGGAGAATAGTGAATGGAGAACGGTGAATGGTGAATGGTAAAAGGTGATTGGTGAATAGAGAATAGAGAATGATGAATGGTGAATAGTGAATAGAGAATTGTGAATAGTGAATAGTGAATAGTGAATAGTGAATAGTGAATAGTGAATGGTGAATAGTGAATAGAATTGGAGAATAGTGAATGGAGAACGGTGAATGGTGAATGGTAAAAGGTGATTGGTGAATAGAGAATAGAGAATGATGAATGGTGAATAGGAAATGAATGGTAATTAGAGAATATTAAATTGTGAATGGTAAACAGTGATTGGTGATTGGTGAGTAGTGAATAGTGAATGGTGAATAGTGAATGGTGAATAGTGAATAGTGAATGGTGAATAGTGTATATTATTAAGGAATAGTAAATGGTGAATGGTGAATGGTGTAAGGTCAATGGTGAATAGTGAATAGTGAATAGTGAATGGTGAATAGTGTATATTATTAGGGAATAGAAAATGGTGAATGGTAAAAGGTCAATAGTGAATAGTGACTAGTGAATTGAGAATGATGAATAGTGAAGTGAATAGTGAATGGTATTAGGGAATAGTAAATGGTGAATAGTGAATGGTATTAGGGAATAGAAAATGGTGAATGATGAACAGTGAATGGTGATTGGTGAATAGTGAATAGAAGTAGAGAAGTAAATGGAGAACGGTAAATGGTGAATGGTAAAAGGTGATTGGTGAATAGAGAATAGAGAATGATGAATGGTGAATATTGAATAGAGAATTGTGAATAGTGAATAGTGAATAGTAAATAGTGTATATTATTAGGGAATAGTAAATGGTGAATGGTTAATGGTGTAAGGTCAATGGTGAATAGTGAATAGTGAATGGTGAATAGTGAATAGCAAATAGCGATAAGTGAATAGAATTAGAGAATAGTGAATGGAGAACGGTGAATGGTGAATGGTAAAAGGTGATTGGTGAATAGAGAATAGAGAATGATGAATGGTGAATAGTGAATGGTGAATAGCGAATAGTGAAAAGCGGTAAGCGAATAGCTAATAGCGATTACCGATTAGCGAATAGTGAATTGTGAATGTGAAAAATGATTAGTGAATAGTGAATGGTGAATAGTGTATATTATTAGGGAATAGTCAATGGTGAATGGTGAATGGTGAAAGGTCAGTGGTGAATAGTGAATAGTGAATAGTGAATGGTGAATTGTGAATAGGGAATGGTGAATAGTGAATATTGAATGGTGAATAGCTAGTAAATGGTGAATTGTGAATATTATTCGAGAATAAAGAATGGAGAACGGTGAATGGTGAATGGTAAAAGGTGATTGGTGAATAGTTAGTGAATGGTGTATAGTGAATATTATTAGGGAATAGTAAATGGTAAATGGTGAATGGTGAAAGGTCAATGGTGAATAGTGAATTGAGCATGATGAATGGTGAATTGTGAATAGAGAATGGTGAATAGTGAATAGTGAATGGTGAATAGTTAGTGAATGGTGAATAGTAAGTATTATTAGAGAAAATTAAATTGTGAATGGTAAACGGTGATTGGTGATTGGTGAGTAGTAAATAGTGAATGGTGAATAGTGAATAGCAAATAGCGATAAGTGAATGGTGAATAGTTAGTGAATGGTGAAAAGTAAGTATTATTTAGAGAAGATTAAATGGTGAATGGTAAACGGTGATTAGTGATTGGTGAGTAGTGAAAAGCGAATGGTGAATAGCGAATAGTGAAAAGCGGTAAGCGAATAGCTAATAGCGATTACCGATTAGCGAGTAGTGAATTGTGAATGGTGAATAGTGAATGGTGAATAGTGTATATTATTAAAGAATAGTAAATGGTGAATGGTTAATGGTCATTGGTGATTGGTGAATAGTGAATAGAATTGGAGAATAGTGAATGGAGAACGGTGAATGGTGAATGGTAAAAGGTGATTGGTGAATAGAGAATGATGAATGGTGAATAGTGAATAGAGAATAGAGAATTGTGAATAGTGAATAGTGAATAGTGAATAGTGAATAGTGAATAGTGAATAGTGAATAGTGAATAGTGAATGGTGAATAGTGAATAGCAAATAGCGATAAGTGAAAAGAATTAGAGAATAGTGAATGTAGAACGGTAAATGGTGAATGGTAAAAGGTGATTGGTGAATAGTGAATAGAGAATGATGAATGGTGAATAGTGAATGGTGAATAGTGAATATTATTAAGGAATAGTAAATGGTGAATGGTGAAAGATCAATGGTGAATAGTGAATAGTAAATTGAGCATGATGAATGGTGAATAGAGAATGGTAAATAGTGAATAGTGAACGGTGAATTGTTAGTGAATGGTGAATTGTAAGTATTATTAGAGAAGATTAAATGGTAAATGGTAAACGGTGATTGGTGATTGGTGAGTAGTGAAAAGTGAATGGTGAATAGTGAATGGTAAATAGCGAATAGTGAAAAGCGGTAAGCGAATAGCTAATAGCAATTACAGATTAGCGAATGGTGAATTGTGAATGGTGAATAGTGAATAGTGAATGGTAAATAGTGTATATTATTAGGGAATAGTAAATGGTGAATGGTGAAAGGTAAATGGTGAATAGTGAATGGTGATTGGTGAATAGTGAATAAAATTAGAGAAAAGTGAATGGAGTACGGTGAATGGTAAATGGTAAAAGGTGATGGTGAAAGGTCAATGGTGAATAGTGAAAAGTGAATTGAGCATGATGAATGGTGAATAGTGAATAGAGAATGGTGAATAATAAATAGTAAATGGTGAATAGTTACTGAATGGTGAATAGTTAGTGAATGGTGAATAGTAAGTTTTATTAGAGAATATTAAATGGTTAATGGTAAACGGTGATTGGCGATTGGTGAGTAGTGAATAGTGAATGGTGAATAGTGAATAGCGAATAGTGAAAAGCGGTAAGCGAATAGCTAATAGCGATTACCGATAAGCGAGTAGTGAATTGTGAATGGTTAATAGTGAATATTTTATGTTGAATAGTGTATATTATTAAGGAATAATAAATGGTGAATGGTGAATAGTGAATAGTGAATTGAGCATGATGAATAGTGAATAGTGAATAGTGAATGGTGAATAGCAAATAGCGTTTAGTGAATAGAATTAGAGAATAGTGAATGGAGAACGGTGAATGGTTAATGGTAAAAGGTGATTGGTGAAAAGAGAATAGAGAATGATGAATGGTGAATAGTGAACAGTGAAAAGTGAATGGTGAATAGTGAATAGTGAATTGAGCATGATGAATGGTGAATAGTGAATAGAGAATGGTGAATAGTAAATACTGAATGGTGAATAGTTAGTGAATGGTGAAAAGTTAGTATTACTAGAGAATATTAAATGGTGAATGGTAAACGGTGATTGGTGAATGGTGAATAGTGAATAGGGAATGGTGAATAGTGAATAGGGAATGGTGAATAGCTAGTAAATGGTGAATGGTGAATATTATTAGAGAACAGTAAATGGTGAATGGTAAACGGTGATTGTTGAATAAAGAATAGTGAATGGAAATTGACGCAATTTATACAGATTTTAGTAGAGCTTTCGATCGCGTTGCACATCATATTCTTTTAGAGAAGATGACTGCTTATGGTATCACCGGCTCCCTTCTTACTTGGTTAAAATCTTACCTTGACAGCCGCTCCTTCTTCGTTGTCGTAAACGGGTATCGCTCGAAATCCTATAGGGTCACATCGGGTGTGCCCCAAGGATCCCATGTCGGGCCTATTCTCTTTAATTTTTTCGTCAATGACTTACCCATTACATTAAATTACTCGGACTGTTACATGTACGCAGACGATCTTAAGTTTTGCAGACAAGTTGAGTCAACTGAGGATGTTGAGCTGCTGCAGAGAGACATTGACCAGTTAACTATATGGTGCGACAAAAACGACATGACATTGAACATCAATAAATGCTACCATGTCAAGTTTTCTAGAAAAGCTAACTTCATTCCTTCTACTTACCACATTCGCCACAGTTTTATACAGGAGGCAGAACAAGTTAGAGATTTGGGTATTCTGTTCGATAGGAAGCTGACTTTTGTTCCGCACATCGAGAGTGTTATCAAAAAGTCATCGAGAATGCTTGGATTTGTAATCAGGAATGTTACTAATTTTAGTCGGAGTAAAACCAAAATTCTCCTTTACAACAGCCTCGTACGTAGCTCCTTAGAATACTGTAGTACTGTTTGGAGACCGCATTACGCTACTCACACATTAAGACTAGAGAGGGTTCAAAAACGTTTCTTGTGGCACCTAGCTTACTCCTCCGGGATAGCAAGGAAGAAACCATCTTATAAAGAAAGACTGTCACATTTCATGATGGTATCTTTGCAGAATAGAAGAGACATCCTTGACACGGTTTTCTTAGGCAAGCTTTTACAAAATAAAATTGACTGTCCCGAATTGCTCTCTAACATTAAATTTCGTGTCCCCGCAAGACTTCCTCGTACTCCCATAACTCCCTTATATCCACCACTTCGCAGAACGGTCTTGGGCGCAAACTCTCCTATACCCCGACTGTGTAAATTATTGAATGGCATTAGTGATCTTGTTGATGTGAATGTGGACTCAATGTGCAAGCTCAAAAAAGAATGTGCAAGTAATCGTCCCGCATTATGATAGTTTTTTTTTTCTTTCATTTCTTATTTTTTAAATGTATTGTTATTTGTAGTTTTTTTTTTTTTTAATTGTTTATCTTTACTTTATTTTTGTTTGTACCTAATAAACATAAGAACTTTTGTATTTATGTTTAATCACACTTTTTGAGCATGTTGTGTTTGCCTGTAATAGATTGTTACACTAGAACATAAGATCTTTATATGTATTTTTGTAATTGTATGGGTGTAATCAATTGTTGGTGAGCCAAATAAAATAAAAAAAAAAAAAGGTAAATGGTGAATAGTGAATGGTGATTGGTGAACAGTGAATAGAATTAGAGAAAAGTGAATGGAGAACGGTGAATGGTTAATGGTAAAAGGTGATTGGTGAATAGAGAATAGAGAATGATAAATGGAAAATGGAGATTGGTGAATAGTTAATGAATTGTGAATACTGAATATTATTTGAGAATAGTAAATGGTGAATGGTGAAAGGTCAATGGTGAATAGTGAATAGTGAATGGTGAATAGCGAATAGTGAAAAGCGGTAAGCGAAAAGCTAATAGCGATTAGCGAATAGTGAATAGTGACTAGTGAATAGTGAATAGTGAATAGTGAATAGTGAATAGTGAATGGTGAATGGTGAATAGTGAATAGCAAATAGCGATTAGTGAATAGAATTAGAGAATTGTGAATGGAGAACGGTGAATGGTTAATGGTAAAAGGTGCTTTTTTTTTACGCTGGCAACACAATACGTCAGACGGCAAAATAGTGCCTTAGAAACTTAAATTAATTAAAAAAAAAATTATTAATTATTAAACACGTTTAGTATAATAAAATAGTATATCTGTGTTCAAAGAAGTGATATATGTTGTGTTTCAAGTCGTATCATATAAATCTACATATATTATACTGGTCGTTGGAGTCAACAGTGTGACAACGGAAAAAATTAGAACAATCATCGTGTAAACCCGGGGAGTATTCTACTTTACTAACTTTTAACAGACACTACACAACATTTGTTTACTCTGCTCACTATACTGTGAGCTTCGTCCACCACACACCGGCACAGATTTTGCTTGACAATAGGTGGAAGCAAAATTGACGACTAAACATTCGCCCCAGGCATGCATACACACATGTTTATACTACACATTAACTAATAGTATTACTGTAGTGATTTTATTTGTATTTTCCGATAAATTTATGTATATTTTTATCTTTTCCAATTAGATTATTTTATTTTACCCTCAATCTTAGGTAATAAATAAAGTTTTACTTATCTAAATTATCTTATCCAATACATTATAGTATCATTTCTTATAAATTTTAAAACTAATACTCAAAAAATCTTCTCTCTTTTGCCTTTCTGTAAGTTTATAGCAAATATTTCAACCATTTATACATATATAGGTACCCATCTGTCCCATCCCACTTTTCTTTTCTATTACTTAGGTTGTTTCTTTTTTATATATTCTAGGTGTTTGGTGATTGTTACATCCCTCAACCAACAATGAATACTCAAATGATGACCCGTAAGGCAACAGCCAAGGACACAGAAAACAAGTTAAAGGCAGCGCTGATGGAATTGAAGAAATTTAAGGCAGACAACAATATGTTATTAAAGGAACGCAGTGATTGCGAAGGTGAAATTGAAGCAGTTAACAACAAAGTATTGGAGCTTAAAAGGCAACTGACGGAGCTCCATATAGAATATATGGATGTCTTGGACCAACGGGACCGACTAGAAGATGAAGTTAGATCCTTCAGTAATTGTAATGATGTCTTTTCTAGGTCATTGAGCCGCAGCACTGAGCTTGAAGCAAGCCTGAATGAAGCCCATACTAAAATTATTTCCTTAGAACAAACTATTCAGGTGCTAAATGGTGCTGCGACTCAGAACCTCTACTCAGAACTCATGGGGGAAAAAATAAGTACACTTCATAGTTATAAAAGTAAGCTCAAAAGTCATGTTTTTATTAAAAATAGTAGGAAATTAAGGCAATACTTGAAGTTAAATAAGTTAATTAAAAAGTTAGATTTTAATCTTAAAAAGTCAATCCAGTTTAAAAAAGTTACACAGCACAATAGTGAATTGGTGAAGGAGCATGAGGCATTTTTATTTGATTTAAAGAGAAGTAATGATCAAATAGTTGCCAGTAGGTTACAGTATGAAGCACATACAGCTGAATTAAATAATCAAATAATTAGTTTGGAAAATCGTTTAACCAGGATCAGCCTGGAACATCAAAAAGAAACTTCTAAATACATTCAGAAATATGATGAAATTGCCAGAGTTGGTAGGGAGAACATGGAACGTGTTCTCTCGCTAACTAATGATACTATATGCGGTAAGTGCTTACAGGCTGAACCTAATAACAACCTGTCAGCTGTTTGTGATTTGAAGTCAGTTAACAGTTGTCCCACCTCCTCTTCCTATCATGAAGATATGTCTGTGTCTTATTTGGTTAAGAATAACAATAATAAAAATTTAATCATGTTTTCTGACCAAATCGGTGTAGGTTTTAGTAGACTCATAAATTCTTATACAGAGTCTCCCTGTGTAAATATTTGTTCCCCTGGGGCTAGGTTAAGTACTTTAACTGATAAGTTAAAAATGACAACTTTGAATTCTGAATCGACCATAGTAATTCTATATGGTGACAGCTTATCTGTCACAAAAAATGAGGCTTTACATTTAACTGAGGTAATTGAATCATTACATAGTAAAGTAGGGTGTAACTTTATTCTTTGCTCTTTACCTTATTCCTATCCATTAACACAGGAACAGAATAGATATATTCAAAATCTGAATTTATTATTTTATAACAGTACATGTTATACAAATTATACAAAATTCTTTGACACTAATAAGTTTATTAGTAGATTTTTATTGACTAAAGATACAATGTATCTTTCATATTTTTATAAAAAACAACTTGCTAAGTTATTAGCATTTAATATATTATTATTTAGAGACACAGGTACCAGTATGGTAGTGAAGATTTTAGATCATAGTAGTAATATTACTACTAATTCCTATATTGATACTTCTATTAGTTTAAACTATGAGATGAGACAAAGGATAGGCAGTCACATAGTATTAGACTTATTCACCAGAATATTCAGGGTCTATCCGGCAAGGAGTTAGAATTAGATTTATTTTTTAAAGAACATGACATCCAAATATGTTGCTTAACAGAACATTGGTTAAGAAGTAGTCAACTAATATTTAATAATGAACATTATACCGTTGTAAGTGCGTTTGTAAGAAGGAATTCTATACATGGTGGCTCTCTAATATATGTATGTAATAATCTTAAATTTAAGGAAAGAAATGATATAGTAAATCTTTCAATCGAGCGCACTGTTGAATTATCTTGTGTGGAGCTGGAGCAACATGTCATACTTTGCGTGTACCGACCACCGCAGAGTGACTTTAGTGTATTCGAAACAGTAATGGAGGATGTTTTAAAACGCTTAAGTTATGGTAATAGGCATATAGTAGTATGTGGTGATTTTAATATTAATTTACTTCAGCGATCAGTTCTTTCTGTAAGACTTATTAGTTTATTTAGAGCATTTAATTTAAATAATTTATTTTTCGAACCAACCAGAATTACATCACACTCTGCTACGTGCTTAGACAATATATTTTGCGAATGCCAATTTCTAAATAGAGCCATATTGAGTGATTTGACATCCGACGACTGTGGGCAAAAGGTTGTATTTCCTATAAATACAATTAAAAAAGAAACTATCATCACATGTAGACCAATGACATCTAATCGCATTAAGGAATTTAATAATAACATTAATGCCAAGGTTGTCAATATGGACCTAGATTGCAATAGTCCAGACGAACTATACGAGTCTTTGCTTAACGTCATTACACTGGAATATAACAAAATTTTTAAAATGAAGATATTTTACAAAATATTAAAAGTTAAGTTTTGTGATTGGGCAACACCTGGGATATATACAAGTAGAGCTAAGTTATATGAATTATATGGAATAAAAAAATATAATTTTGATCCAAATTTTATTAAATATGTTAGAAATTATTCAAAATTATTTAAAAAGGCTTGTGCTACAGCCAAGTCCCTTTATTTAAAAAATTCGAAATGCCGACGATAAAATTAAAGCTACTTGGAATATTATTAATAATGAAACTGGACGCACCAAGCAGCGTGATAATACTATTAAACTTAATGTAAATAATAAGATAATTTCAAATAACTTGCAAGTAGCTGAAACATTTAATAACTACTTTGCAAAGATACCTGTTAATACAACTAGTTCCTTAAGGTCTTGCCCAGTAAAAGCAGAATCCTTGGTTAGGGATAGCGTGGTGGAGTGTAAAGTCCTGTTTAGTTTTAAATATGTACATCCGCATGACATAATAAAAGTATTTAAGTCACTTAATTTAAAAAAAATCAGCTGACTTGTGGGGTATTTCTATGAAATTAATTACAAGTATTATTGATAACGTAGCGCCACACCTAGCTGCAATATTCAACGGATGCATTGATGTGGGCATTTTTCCAAATTTAATGAAATGTAGCAAAATAATACCATTATTTAAAAATGGATGTAAAAGTGATCCATGTAATTTCAGACCGATTTCTATATTACCTGCTATAAGTAAAATATTTGAGAAAATTATATTACAGCAATTAGAGAGCCACTTTAACGTAAACAACTTATTTCATACTCAACAATATGGTTTTAGAAAGGGTCGATCTACAATAGATGCGGGTGTTACACTTTTAAAACATATTTTTGCTGCTTGGAAAAATTCGCAAGATCCTATTGGCGTATTCTGTGATCTCTCAAAAGCCTTTGACTGCGTTGAACATCAAACGTTATTGCGAAAGCTCAGGCATTATGGAATTCGAAATGCTGCACTCGACCTCGTTGGTTCTTACCTAAGCGATAGATTACAACACGTTGAAATCAACGGAAGTAGATCTTCTGGATTACCAGTCGCAATGGGCGTGCCACAGGGCTCAATTTTAGGAGCCTTTCTGTTTCTAGCGTACGTGAATGATTTGCCGTTCTTCGTACAGAATTTGTGCGATATTGTATTATTTGCTGATGACACATCACTTATTTTTAAAGTAGACCGTAAGTCACCAAATTTACAGGGTGTTAATTCTTCACTCGCGCAAGTCCTGGACTGGTTCACGGCGAATAATTTACTACTCAATTCAAAAAAAACAAAATGTATTAAGTTTACATTGCCTAATATAAAGAGTCCTAGCGTAAACGTTAATTTAAATAATGAAACAGTAACATTTGTACAATCGATTTAGATGATAAAGTTCAGTGGGGCGCTCAAATATCGTGTCTTGCAGGGAGACTTAGTTCAGCAGCATTCGCGGTTAGGAAAGTAAGACAGCTTACTGATATAGATACTGCGAGACTAGTATATTTTAGTTATTTTCACAGCGTTATGTCCTATGGCATACTATTGTGGGGTAAGGCAGCTGATATTGAAACAATTTTCATTCTTCAAAAGCGTGCAGTACGTAGCATTTATAATTTAGGCCCACGAGTTTCCCTGAAAGAGCGTTTTAAAGAAATTGGTATACTTACTGTTGCGTCGCAATATATATTTACGAATATTATGTTTATAAAACATAATATTCACTTATATAATAAGAATAGTGATATTCACAACTTAAACACTAGAAATAAACATAAGTTGGTAGGTCCGTATCATCGTTTACATAAAGTTCACAATTCACTTGCGGGACTCAGTATACGCTTTTTTAATAAACTACCGATTGATATTATAAATTTACCTTTACTAAAATTTAAAAGTGCTGTTAAAAGTCAGCTTATCCGGGAGGGCTATTATTCAATCAATGATTACTTAAATGATAAAAACGCATGGAACTAGTTGCTTGTTTCATACAGGATTCAAACAATGTATGTATTATATAAGTCAATTTAGTTATGTGACGGTACTTTGTGTTTATTTGGTGGTGTTAAAGTATCTTTCTTTTCTTTTAAACAAACTTTATAAGTATTAACGTAAATTTTGTTTTAACTACATTTAGTCACGAACTACCTTTTCATGTCACAAAGTGTAAGTGTATGCGTCCTCATGCCATACTACTGTCTATTACAAATGGCTACGTACTGATAAATACGATTTCAAATCTCAAATGCTTTTTACATAATATTACCAACTTTTCTTTATTTTAGATTTTAGTTTTATATGGACAGTGACATATGGCATAATGACTGCAACACCTGGTACATAAATGAGTTGTAAAATACTGAAATTATAAATTGATGGCGATTTAAAAGAGTAGCCTTGAGTTTCTTGCAGGTATCTTCTCATAGGCTCAACCTTTTGCCTGAACCTTGCAACTAACATAAATGTAAATTCAGTAAATATAATAAACTCACTAACCCATTCACTATTCACTGTTTACTATTCACCATTCACTATCCACCATTCCCTATTCACTATTCACCATTCATCATTCTCAATTCACTTTTCACTATTCACTATTCACCATTGACCATTCACCATTCACCATTCACCATTTACTATTCCCTAATAATATACACTATCCACCATTCACTATTCACCATTCACAATTCACTATTCGCTAATCGGTAGTCGCTATTAGCTACTCGCTTACCGCTTCTCACTATTCGCTATTCACCATTCACTATTCACCATCCACTATTCACTACTCACCAATCACCAATCACCGTTTATCATTCACCATTTAATATTCTCTAATAATACTTACTATTCACGATTCACTAACTATTCACCATTCACTTTTTACTATTCACCATTCTCTATTCACTACTCACCATTGACCTTTCACCATTCACCATTTACTATTCCCTAACAATATTCACTATTCACCATTCACTATTCACTGTTCACTATTCACCTATCACTATTCACCATTACCGATTCACTATTCCCTATTCATCATTCTCAATTCACTATTCACTATTCATTATTCACCATTGACCTTTTACCATTCACCATTCGCTATTTACTATTCCCTAATAATAAACTCTATTCACCAATCACCTTTTACCATTCACCATTCACCGTTCTCCATTCACTATTCTCCAATTCTATTCACTATTCACCAATCACCATTCACTATTCACCATTCATCATTCTCTATTCTCTATTCACCAATCACCTTTTACCATTAACCATTCACCGTTCTCCATTCACAATTATCTAATTCTATTCACTAATCGCTATTTGCTATTCACTATTCACCATTCACTATTCACTATTCACTATTCACTATTCACTATTCACTATTCACTATTCACTATTCACTATTCACTATTCACTATTCACTATTCACTAGTCACTATTCACTATTCGCTAATCGCTATTAGCTTTTCGCTTACCGCTTTTCACTATTCGCTATTCACCATTCACTATTCACTATTCACCATTGACCTTTCACCATTCACCATTTACTATTCTCAAATAATATTCAGTATTCACAATTCACTAACTATTCACCAATCTCCATTTACCATTCACGATTCACCGTTCTTAATTCACTATTCTCTAATATTATTCACTATGCACCAATCACCATTCACTATTCACCATTCACCTTTCACCATTCACTATTCACCATTTACTATTCCCTAATACCATTCACTTTTCACTATGTACCATTCTCTATTCACTATTCACCATTCATCATGCTCAATTCACTATTCACTATTCACCATTCACTTTTCACTGTTCACTATTCACCATTCATCATTCTCTATTCTCTATTCACCAATCACCTTTTATCATTCACCATTCACCGTTCTCCATTCACTATTCTCTAATTCTATTCACTAATCGCTATTTGCTATTCACTATTCACCATTCACTATTCACTATTCACTATTCACTATTCACTATTCACTATTCGCTAATCGATATTAGCTATTGGCTTACCGCTTTTCACTATTCGCTATTCACCATTCACTATTCACTATTCACCAATCACCATTTACCATTCACCATTTACTATTCTCAAATAATATTCAGTATTCACAATTCACTAACTATTCACCAATCTCCATTTACCATTCACGATTCACCGTTCTTAATTCACTATTCTCTAATATTATTCACTATGCACCAATCACCATTCACTATTCACCATTCACCTTTCACCAATCACCAATCACCATTCACCATTTACTATTCCCTAATACCATTCACTATTCACTTCACTATTCATCATTCTCAATTCACTATTCACTATTGACCTTTTACCATTCACCATTCACCATTTACTATTCCCTAATAATATACACTATTCATCATTCACTATTCACTATTCACCATTCACTATTCACTATTCGCCATTCACAATTCACTATTCGCTAATCGGTAATCGCTTTTAGCTATTTGCTTACCGCTTTTCACTATTCGCTATTCACCATTCACTATTCACCATTGACCTTTCACCATTCACCATTTACTATTCCCTAATAATATACACTATTCACCATTCACTATTCACTATTCACCATTCACAATTCACTATTCGCTAATCGGCCTATTCTAGAAACCGTAAGCAGCCCAGTGAGTGTCCCTGACATGCCTTTTCTAGCCAACGATGCGTATGCCCCTCGAACGCTCAAACTTGGTTCGTCGACTTGCCGATGCTGCACTTGTCAATGCAGCAATAATGTCATCATAAAGCCTGCCCAATTCACACCTATGAGCCATAAGTAGTGCAGCATCGGTGAATCGAGGAACCAGGAATGAGCATGAGAGGGGCTTGCACATCATTGACTGGAAAGTTGGTTGGTTGTTCAGTACAGTGGTAATCCGCACATTTTACACATTCACTGGGAAAGTCGATAGAACGAAGACTATTATGACATACTGCTCCTTGGTGCGTTCTCCCCACACTATAGACTTATCAACTTTGCAATAGGCAGTTTGGTGTTAGCAAAGTCAGATTACACACAAGAATTAGGAGAAAATGGACAGACCATAATGTATCGTACTTAAAGGTTCCTTCCTACACACTTAGCTGGCGGCCCGGCCACCGGGCATACCGCCAACAAGCATTGCCGCACAAACGAGCCGCTGCCATGGCCGCCAGTGTATACCGGTGGATGGCGCGGGGAACGGGCGCTGGCGAGCCTTAACATAGACATTACTGTCCATTTTCTCCTAATTCTTGTGTGTAATCTGACTTTGCTAACACCTAAACTACCTATTGCAAAGTTGATAAGTCTATAGTGTGGGGAGAACGCACCAAGGAGCAGTATGTCATAATAGTCTTCGTTCTATCGACTTTCCCAGTGAATGTGTAAAATGTGCGGATTACCACTGTACTGAACAACCAACCAACTTTCCAGTCAATGATGTGCAAGCCCCTCTCATGCTCATTCCTGGTTCCTCGATTCACCGATGCTGCACTACTTATGGCTCATAGGTGTGAATTGGGCAGGCTTTATGATGACATTATTGCTGCATTGACAAGTGCAGCATCGGCAAGTCGACGAACCAAGAATGAGCGTTCGAGGGTCATACGCATCGTTGGCTGGAAAAGGCATGTCAGGGACACTCACTGGGCTGCTAGATTACGGTTTCTAGAATAGGTTGAGTGCGGTAAACCTTAAGTGGGTCGTATTTATGACGAAATGTGTGAAGCTCGGCGGATATTTGAAGCTCAATTAAAATGGTGTCAGAATCACCAAGAGCAAATTAAGATGGATATCCAGGCCTCACACAGCGCGCGATTTTCGAGATTTCTGGTAAAACAGTAAATTCAAGGACATCGCGGACACGTTTGGTGAACATTTTCTTGTACGGTCTCCGTTGTGGAAGGCGCAGAAGATGATGAATACTGAGGGGTTAGTCGGCAATCCGGTAGGGACCCATTTTTCAGCCAAAGTTGTGGCTAAAATCATTAAAAGCATTACTAGAAGCAAAGCCCCAGGGCACGATGACCTCAACATTGAGCATCTTCAGCAGGCTGGTTCTCACATATCTAGAGTCCTCGCAATGTTTTACACCCTATGCGTTAGCCACTTTTACTTATCATCAGAGTTATAAAACTGGAGGCGCCGCAGATAAGAGTAACTACAGGCCAATTTCATTAGCAACAATCATCGCGAAGGTGTTCGGTTTGCTGGAGGCACAGTTAGACAAATATATTGTACTTCATAACAATCAGTTAGGTTTCGACCGATATTGTCTACGGAAAGTGCAATACCTACTGTGCCTCAAGCACACCCTAAGATATTATACAGCTCTTAGAACACCGATTTACGCTTGTTTCCTCGACTTGTCGGCTTTTGACCTGGTGTCCTATGTATCCTGTGGAAAAATCTGGAGGATATTAACTTACCACCAGAACTTATTTATATTATTACTAATATTCTCAAGTACTGGTAAGGACACCACGTCAACGCTTTTAGATGGGCGCTGTTACATTGTCTGATCCATATAGATTGGAATGCGGGGAGAGGCAAGCAGATTTAACCTCTCCAGTACTCTTTAACTTCTATATAAACGCATTGATCGTCGCACTCAGCAGCCAGTGAGTCGGCTGTTATACTGATGATGTCTGCGTCAACAACCTGAGTTACGCAGACGACATGGTATTGCCGAGTGCGTCAGTCTGTGGGCTGAGAAAACTGTTACATTTGTGTGAGACCTATGCCGATACTCATGGCTTAAAATATAATGTGACCAAGAGCCAGTATATGGTCTTTAAGTTTGGTAAAGTATATCCATCTGATGTGCGCCCTATTCGACTGTACGGTACTCCTCTAGCTAGGGTAGAACAGACCATTCCTCTCTACAGACTACTTAGTTTATGATATAGCGTTCCCACTTTCCCACCTGCTATGTATACAGTGGGAGCCGCTGTACCTTCCATGCTCGAAAGCACCAGCAGGGACCAGTTATAGACAGGTCTTGTCCCAAAACCTAAGACCCAGTTCTCGTAAGCGAGCTATCTCGTACCCAAGTGGCATTACCGGAGCAATAAAGCCGCTCACCACTCGCGAACTCAGAGAGTTGCTAACGATATCCTCGCTGGGGCCGACGGAGAAGCCGCCTCCCATATTTCCAGTATGGTGCCGGTGCTGTAAGGCACGCTCACTTCCCGACGTACATCCATACGTCTACCCTTTCTGGCCTACAAGTCGAGTATTGCCCGAGTCACCTAGCTATGACTCTTACTTGCTGAGCAGGCAAGCACCCGAGATGCGTCGTGGCAGTGAAACCACACTGCCACTTCGCTAAAGGCAACTCCGTGCCTCGCGCGACCAACTGGTTTGCACTAGCCGCGCATGATTCCGACGCTCGAACGCCACGTGCTTACCGAGCAACAAACATGCCGTCCTCTGCGGCTAACCACATAGCCACTACGAGTCCAACCTCAATGTAAGGCACCGCGCACTCTAATCAGCGGCCGATAGAACACGCCTTTCGAGGCGCGGTGGGCTAGCCCGACCCCGTAGTACCCTGATCCTAAGGGGCAGACCCGTAGTTCTCCCCCCGAACCCTACCTACTCGGGTGCTGAAGGAAGGGACACATAGTTACAGCCGACTTTAAGGATGATACCGACATTGAGTGGGAGCGAGGGGCACTGTCAGTGCGAGCGAACATGATAACACATAAATTTGCGCGCTGCTTTGTTGAAGCTAAAACTGCGCTATTCAAAGCTTATTGTACTTCGCTCTTCACCTGCATGCTTAACTACCTTCACTTTAAAATCGTACAGTGACCTCCGCGTACAGTTAAACAACGCGTTCAGGGCTATGTTGGTAATACCTCGCTACTGCAGTCAGCTATGTTCTCCGAAGCACGAACTGATTGCTTTTACACAACAATGCGCAAGCGTTGTACTTCTTTAGTTCGCAGGCTGCGGGCTAGTCCCAACACCGTGCTAGCAATGATCGCGGGCAGGATAGACTGTCCTTATATGCGAAGGTGCTGCGACATGCATGTCACAGTTACTAAAATTAAATAATTAATTACTAACACTTAGGTTTACTAACCATTATGAGTTTTGCGAACTTTAAATAAACGTTTTATTACTATTATTAATATAGTGATATAAAGGAAATATACAATCTCATACCTTTGTGACCTACCTATATTTACTAATAAAATTATTCTGAATCTAATTCTGCTGTATAAATAAACTTGAGACAAGACACATATCTTACCTCATCACTAATACATACTCATGAACTACATTTACTATCAATCCATTTCATGCACGGCGCTAAAACCCCGTGTCTATGTTCCGATACTATCGCTCCCGTACCGGCACCGACTCAGCTTTGCGTGACTGCTCCCATAAAGGTTTATTTTGAAAACTTAACCACCAACATCGTTTTGTATGCCAGTCGTATCGAATAATGTTCGTAAGTAATTTTTAAGATACTTTGTTTGCCCTTTTGAGGTTAAAAGGCTTTTAGCGTAATTGAAAATGTTTACCATAATGTTCATGACGATGGGTGAGGTCTGTTGACTATACCAACGTAGTAGACAATGGCCAAACTCTTCTAAATAAACAAGAGCTCGTGATTATTCTTACGAACGTTTGTATGAGACAGTTAATTGCATTGGCGTAAATACCAAAGGACAGGAGAGCGACTCTTTTATTTTAGGATTATTACGTCTCAACCCAAAATTCTAAGTTTTGTGAAGTCCATTGCTGTTTAGGGTCCGGGATCACCCCTAGCAATTACTTGCCAGGATTACTCTAGATACGGAGATGGTTAAATGACTGCGTAAATATAAAAATGACAATGATATGCAATTTTGAGTGCCTGGATATTTTGGATTACACACAAACCAAGGTATTTCTGTCGTCGTGTATAGGCCACTTCCGTACTAAAGAGTACCTGCGTGTGTCACTGCTGTGCTATCGCATACAACTATAGAAATTGGTCCTCCTGCCACCATCACATCTCATTAAGGGTTGCCAGTAAATTTCTACCTACCGTAAGAACAGACCAGTACTTTATTTGTTTTCAATATTCTGTACCTAGTCAGAATGCTCTAGATTTTTTCGACCTGTCGTTAAACCTCATTTCATAGAAAATTTATAAATAAAGCGAATGTAAAGTTAGTCATATTCCTATACAGTTACCTAGTCAGAATACTCAGAATTTTTAGGCATGTCTTATAAAACTTACAATTTCAAAAATTTCATAAATGAGGAAATGATAAACTAAGCCATATTTCTAACAATACTATTTGAAAACATATGTCAGGCATTCCATGGTGACATGTTCTTATCGCAACTGGAGAGTCTTTTTGTAATGTTTATCGTACAAGTGAAGGCGAACATGCAACCTCCCGTAACGATCGCTGAGAGAAGCCACAGTTCAGAACAAAAATCACCATAATGCCATAGCATTTTTTTTGTCCCTAGTAAATAAAATAAAAATACTGCCAGCAACAATTGTCTATTTAGCACCTAGTTATCATCTATTTAATCCTAATTTTATAAATCATTATAAACGTGAAGTTTGTTTGTTTGATATGCTTTCACGCCTTAATTACTCAACTGATAATCATGAAATTTTATTAGGGATACAAAAAATTAAATAAGTTACCTTTGAACTAGGAAAAAAGGTACTGTACTGAGTGATATAAATTTATTTACAAATCTACTTCAACACAAAATGTAGTACCTATTAAAGAAATAGCCCGTAATTGCATAATATTGCATAATCAACCTTACTACTAAATAATAGTGGATAAGACGCACTTTGATTTGGATGCACGATAATGAATTTAGCCAAAAGACCTAAAAAGCTGGTACATTCTGCTAGTCATAACATACAGGGGCTTGCATGCTCATGGTGTAAATACTTCGCTCGCTGAACAAGCTATGGAAAGGGTTAAATCGGAGTCTCTCTTAACGTTTTGACCAAGGTCAAAATGAGACGATCCAATGAAAAACCAAACTAATAGGTAAAGTAGGCTGCTCAAGTCTGCTATATTCTAATCCTAACTATGTTATAAATGCGAATGTGAGTTTCTTTGTTTGTTTGTTTTCACGCCTTACAACTCGACCGATCACGAAATTTCAGATACACGGTGTCAGATGTACAGAAAAAGACCAAGGGTCCTTTCATCCAGAAAAAAGTTCAGTTCTCGAGCCAAGCCATGGACAAAAGCTAATAGGTAAAAATCGTAAGCATTAATGATTACTACTATGCAGTAACTGATGCATCAGTTGGATAGGTGACTCGAAGATCGGCCCTAAGGATGATGGGTGTGGGTGCAATGGACGCTCAGTTCCTTTTTCAAGAAATCAGTTGTTTTACTTACAGACATTTATTTTTGACACATATTTTATGGAAAAGACTGCGACATGAGAAATACATAGCTAAAATGACTCGTTTCTTGAATGTAAGAACCGGGCCTGAATCACGTAAACAGAAACCTAGGATTATATTTTGTCTATTATAAGGTTTGCCTCAGAGTAATATAGCACATATACCTATAGACTGCCAGCGTGCCACTGCTAGACTGCCATGCCAGCGTATCCCTAAAGAGGCAGTTGAGTATGTATTACACACACATTTGTAACCACACAAAATTTAAATAATTAAACCATTGTTATGTTATAATTGTTTAAATTTTCTCATATTTTAAATGAACTATGTAATGTTCTTTTTTGAGAAATAATCTCTTTAAACCGACATTTCATCAATTATGATTTCAGGACACACATATATAGTGGTCGAGACTTTTAGCGTCTATCAGATACATTTCCAGACTCCTTGCTGCTAATGCAAAATGCCCGACAGTGGGAAAATTAATATATAGGCTGATATTATTATTATAAACAGTTTCTAGTACAAAAACATTCAAAAGTAATATTATGTTTAGAATGAAAAGTGCAAGGCCTAATCGCTAAGACCGATTAAATCTAGGTTCATGTTCCTACTTTCAACGTCTTACTGCTGAATACCGCATGCAACAATCGATTCTTTAGTTAAGGTTTTACTTGGTCAACATTCTATATCGAGGGCAACTACGTGACATATGATCGAGGAATATTGAGAGCCTTTCGTGTCTAAAGCAATGCGCATTTTGAAATATCGCAGTAGTTTATATGCAGCGGTGTTGTAGGTAAGGATAAGTACCACTTAGCCAGGCGATTAAAAGGCATGTACATACGTCACCAATAGGTATATCCTATTGGTGACGTAGGTACGTACGTGAACTGTGTGTTGAGTGTCTCAAGACAAAAGTAATTGACCAGTGTGTTGCTTGTGTTAACATACGGTTCCGAGACGTGGTCACTCACTATGGGCCTTATCAGAAGGCTCAGAGGGCGATGAAGAGAGCTATCTTCGGGGTTTCCCTGCGGGATCGAATTAGAAATGAGGAGATCCGCAGGCAAACTAAAGTTGCCGACATAGCTCTCCGGATAGCCAAGCTGAAGTGGCAGCGGGCAGAGCAAATAGTGCGCAGAACTGATGGCCGTTGGGGCAGAAAGGTTTAAGGATTTGACGGATATACAAGCGTGTAGTGGCGCAGTGGACGCGACTGCTATGCATAAGGTCTCGCAGTCAGATCCCGGGTAGAGCCAATAAAAAGTTTCAATTTATATATATTTTTATAGTTATTTTAACACCATATACTTAAGTAAATTCAGTTGACAGAGGTTTGTAGAAATTCAATTCTGTAAAACATTTAAGAATAAAAGGTTTTCGTTTTGTTCTAAGAAATCTAAATAGCAGCGCGGAGCTCGGCCGGCTGCATTGCGGTAAAACACCCCCGTCCCTCGGAATTTTTACAGATGGGCTTGACCTAATTATCTCGGTGGCACAGTGTTAGTATATGCGGCTGCCTTGCATGGGGTCTAAGGGTTTCGAACCCAGATCGGACCAACAAAATGGTTATGAGTTTTTCTGCTAAAAATTTCATTTGCAGTCTGGAGTTAGGAAGTTTGCAGTTAGACACCCCCGTGCCTCGGAAAGCACGTAAAGCTGTTGGTCATGCGCCCTGATCTCGCGCCGGTCGGTCGATCAAATTGCCGATTTTGCTATCTTGTTCTGCTTTTACGGGAAAAGCTGTATATGAAATGTAAATATACATATATAGGTAATGATAATACGTTTATTTTAGTGACATAATTAAATAATTAACATAATATATACACAAATTATTTACAAGAAATATAAACTAAAGAAAAATGAAACTTCAAAATTAAAAAGCGTCATAATATTCCTCCGCATCGTCATCAATTGGCGACGTGCCCAGAAGACTGGCAGCATTGCTACGTTGAATGGCAATACTTATTCTTATTATAAGTAATTATATGTAATTTTATAAGGTTTAATCCTCACATACTAACTTATGGGGGGTTTACACGGGTGACTAAAGCCGCACGATTTTTGCCGCGCGGCGTAAATCGACCATCTAAATGGCAATTCGGCTAAGTTGCAAGTGACTAAAGCCGCAAGCCCCAAAGTTGGGTAGCATCCGACTTTGGCCGCGCGGCAACCGGCCGCATGCGACTGGTGACTAAAATCGACCGTGTAAACGATCAGTTGCAGGCGATCGCCCGCCGCATGAAGGTGTTTCGCGCACGCACGTGTATTTATTTACTACAGCGTTTCTGTGTACATGTATCGTAACAACCATGAATAAAAATAACACCATACAGTTTTTGGAATGCTATGAAATGCATCCATGCTTATGGAACCCAAGAGAACAAGATTACAGGAACAATAATGTACGTTTAGCGGCTCTTAAATCTATTATTCAAGAAATGCGTTTGTCCATAACAGTTGAAGAGCTTAAATTGAAGATAAAAAATATACGAACCACGTATAATAGAGAGGCCAGTAAGGTAGCAAAGTCAAAGAAGAGTGGCGCGGGAAAGGATGATATATACAGACCTCAATTAATTTGGTTTTCTGTAGCTGACCGCTTTTTAAAGCCAGTGATAGAAGGAAGAAACAGTAAAGATAACATGGTAAGTCTTATTATTATTTATTAAATAGTTATTCTTGTTCGCATATTATAAATTATAATAGGTAAATCGTGAACAGAGCTATTTTTATAATATTACTTAAATAAACATACAATATTTACGCAATCATTCTATCTTGCCATGAAACTTTTCCTGGTCCGACAAAATAGTCAGCATATCTATCGCGCAGATCTTTTGCATTTCGTGAATAGTTGTTAGAAGATAGCGGTGTCATTAATTCGTCTACTCCTGCCGTAGGAATGCTTCTCCAACTTCCGTTTCTGATTGTCCCTGAACTGAAGTCTTCTCCGTCTACTAATTCGGGAGTATTCATGTATATGAGATTAGTCCGAAGCCAGTTATGCAGCGCACAGGTCGCTTTAATAATAAAATCAGTTTTATCCAATGAAACAGATATAGGTTTTCTGTATACTCTGAATCGTGAAGCCATTATGCCAAAGGCATTCTCTACGATTCGGCGTGCTCTTGATAGTCTGTAATTAAAGATTTTTTGTTTGTGTTCCAAACCTTCATGTCTTGAATACGGTTTCATTAAGTAGGTTGCCAAAGGGAAAGCATCATCACCAACGAAAACTGCCTTATTAGGTAGTTTTAAATTATTTCTTTCAAGAGCACTATAGAACTTTGTTTTTTTCCAAATATGCGAATCATTCATGCGTCCATTAGTTCCGAAATCTATATATATGAAACGGTAATGTGCATCTACTATAGCAAACAACACCACACTATAAGTGCCTTTGTAATTATAATAGTCTGATGCTCCGTGTGGTGGATTTTCGATTAATACGTGTTTCCCGTCAATAGCCCCACAGCAAAAAGGAAATTGCCAGCGATCTAAAAAATCCTTTTGTATTTTCTTCCATTGATCTGTGGTGGATGGCACCTAAAAGAAATAAACTTATATTAGTGTATGGTTACAGGGAAAAGATTCAGCGGGGAACACAAACAGCGACGCGTCTTCATATTTTGATGAATTGGAACAAGAAGATAATATTGCGCCCTTACAAAAGAAAAAAAAATTGTTTCCAAAGAAAAAGGCGGAGCGTGCTCTAATGGACGCACCTAAAATGGACCCACCTGTTTTACAAGCAGTTAATAGATTAGAAACTTTGGCTCAAACTATCCGTCAAGATGAATTTGATACATTCGGAGTACATGTGGCAAGCCAATTACGTAGTTTGCCATTAAGAAATGCTATTGTTTGTCAAAATTTCATCAATAATTATTTGTCACGAGAAAGACTGAAAACCTTAAATACACAACATTTTCCAATTGCTAGACCTACGAGTTCACTCTCAGAGTATACACGCTATACTTCGACTCCAGAAGCCGAAGCTACTACTTCCCGAAACCAAGCTTTTCAAAACCAGCGTGAAACTTCGACTCCCGAAGCTTCCACTTCTAGAAGGCACCTCGATTATGAAGAAGACTATTTTGCCAGCTGTTTACTTACACAAGAAAATACTGGGCAACAATACGGAGTGAACGACGATATTCTATCTCAAGCTGTTAGGTCATGCTTAGATGAAAACACAATGGAAAATTTATAAATAAATCGTTTATAATTAATTACTAGTTTCACTTACCATAATGAACTCCTGTAAAACATTGTATATAGCATCCAAAACATCCTTCAAAAACAAGGAAATTGTGCATTCTGGAACTCTAAATGACTCTGCAAGACTTGAATAGTTATCACCGGTAGCCAAGAACTTCAGAGTTATTTCTAATTTAATTTTCGGAGAAAGTGCTACTCGCATATTGGTATCGCATTTTTGTATAAGCGGAGTAACCTTATGTAGTAAAGTATTAAACTGATCAGTAGTCATTCTTAATCGTTTTTTAAAATAATCAGGATCTTCTAAACTCCACTCAACCAATAAAGTATCCGTAGCACCCAAGTCCTTACGTCGAGAAATCCATCCACGTACCCAAACATTACGTTTTCTTCTTTCCTTTTGTTTTTTCTTCACTCTTTGTTCTTTAAGCAATTGTTGAATAATTGAATAATTAATTATTTCAATTCCGGCACAAATGGCTATTCTGCTCAACATTTTCGATGGAAATGACAGAGCCGCATGCGATTTTAGTAACCAGTGTAAATGGGCTAGCGATGCGGCTTGGTGAGGCAATTAGTGAAGCGACTCGCCGCACGGCGAAAATCGACCCGTGTAAACCCCCCTTTATAGTGATGACGGCATCACGCAGCGCTGGACATCATGTGAGTGCGTATCTAATTTAGAGTAGTTTACTGCACTTAGACTGATTATTTGCCGTCATCGTCATCACATAAAATCAAAATCATTACAAAAGAAAAAGTATATATGTATGTTTATCCATTGTCTAGCACCCATAGTACAAGCTCTGCTTAGTTTGGGCTAGACGATGTTGTGTGTAAGTGATAGAAAATATAAAAAAATATAAATATTAATAATATATATATATATATATGAAATATCCATGTTCATGCACACAAATGTTTGATTTTTGCGGGAATCGAACCCGCGCCCTCAGGCGTGGCAGTCGGTTACTCTAACCACTACGCCATCAAGAACATCTAGCACACACAAAAAAACATCCAGATTAGGAACAACCATTTGTAAATCACACAGATTTTAAGAGTCGCACCTCTGTGGCTCCTGTGAACCCACAACATTTAGATCCCCACTTAGATCAATACGCTATCCATGCAGTCCGATTAGATTACCGTTTTCATTCTTATAAATTGGTGACCAAAGACTTCATGCTTTATTTAAAAGTACACCTTTGCGAACCTGAAGCCTTGAGGTGCCTTTGAATCACGTACATATCTGAACTGTCATGAACAGTGTCACGCGGACCGCTCGCCCCATGGCGGCTGCGCGCGAGCTGAGGTGGTGGGTGACGACCCTCTCTCCCTCCTGCTGGGCGGCGGTAGCTGAGATATAAGCCGATTGCGTCCTGGTTCCGGCTTGCTCTGCTGCTGCTGCCATCTAAGTGGTCTTTGAAGCTATCCATACCACGTAACGAGCCTTCTAGAACCACGCCCTGATCTTTTGCTTAACGTTTAGTTCAATTTTAGAATATAAACTACTGTTTATTGTAACAAGTTTGGTATCCAGAATTATAAACCTTTTAATAGTTTTGTATATCTTTTCATTATCTCATTTAAATAGATTCCCTAGTCAACCACGTCCCTAAGGCGTGATTGACCAAATATAACGTTGCAACAACTATGACATTGTAATCATGGTTTACTTACTCACCTCCAATCATTTACAAATATTATGCAATTTACGCAAAATAAGACTACGTCCTTGCATGGCCAAAAGAGTAAATCACAGATAAAGTAAATTGCATGGTACAATTTACTTTTCATAGAAATACCATGAGGTATATCTAAAGCTCTCGCACCAAAATGAAAAGACCAGTTATAAATATTTATCATAACATATTGAGTGACCACCTACCTTTTAAGAAATCTCTATTAAATTGTAGCTCAGTCTACAGATACCGACCCTGCAACAATATCCACCGCACACTGGCAGCGCATTTTTTTCTAGAATTGATTATGAAGGATAGCTCTCAGAAGAAATTATTTCGATGTGTATCATAGATGCAGCCTGGGGTAGCGATAGAAATCATAATTAATAATAGTAATTGGAGTGCAGATTTAGAAATGTTTTCATGTAAAATTAATCCTAACCACTACTTGGTCTGTATTCTGTAACTGTACCTTTTATAAATAAATAAATAAGTAAACGGCAAATTATTGAATAATTTTATTAGTAAAAAAATAATACTACTAAAACAATCTTCTCTACTTTTTGGTGTTAGTAGCTACACAACAAAACTTAAGATAATACTAAACAAAAATAAATACTTTTAAGTAGATCATTAATTGATTGCACGAAAGTTATTTAAAAAACATCTTTTAACATACTCGTTTATCGCAATGGCACTTTTTTGAATAAATACAATAGCAAAATAAGCATTCCACAGATTATATACACAAGAAGACTATGCGTATGATGTCTTTGCCAAAACTTAATTCTTGTCTATGGCACGAAAATATCAAAGCTCAAGGAGGTTTGATGGGAAATTATTTACAATAATTATAACAATAATCTTATTCTAAAATTTGAAATAACTCGACGCTGATATTTTAATACATATTACAATGAAAACGATTATTTCATAAGTAGACAAATTCGCGTCTTAATATGTCTAAACTTAGTCACTAAAACCTTAACTAGATTTAAGATGACGGATTTTATAAATTGGGAGTACAAAAACAGACGGAATCATTATTCAAGTCTCGAATTACAAATATATGTGACACCTCACAAATACCTAAGTAGGCATAATTATATTTGATCATATGTGTACACTAAGCTTTAATATTGAAATTATAATACGATAAGTACGTAACAATATTAGATACAGATAATTAAAAACAGTGCGTTTGATAACACTAGTGTCACATATAAATGCCAGTATATCCGACCTTTACTTGGTCATATATTAGAAGTATAAATGCAAAAATATCACTTATTTAAGCTCATTGAAATTTATTTACGACCTGTTTCACCCAACTACCTCTTTCACCTTCAATTTCTGGTTTTTGTTCAACACTATTTCTACTAGGAATGTTTGTGTCAGTACTGGGGCTTGGTACAATTTTCTCTTTCGCACTAATATCGCTAACACTTCTTTCGAAGTTAGCTACTTTCGTTGTTATTGACTTTGGTTTAGTTGCCTGCACCGGTTTCTTTATGTTCGGATTTGATTTAACTTGTATTTTAGACATTTGTTCTATTTCCATTCGCCTTTCTAATACAGATTTTGATGATTTTGGTTGTTCTAACATAGTTTTCTTTGAATCCACATTTGGTTTAATTTTCCTTGTAGCTGAATCTAAACTAGCTCTTTCAAAACTTAGTCTTTTCATTTGAATGTTACCTTGAGCTTTCAATTTATCATCATTATCTTCTTTTGCCACTTTAACTTCAGATGTCTTTACAATGTCACTTTTTATCATTTTGTCTTCCATAAATTTGGGTTTCTCGCTAATTACAGAGGATTCAGATCTCATTAAAGGATGTTTATAATTCACATTTCTTTTGATAGTTTTCATGTTGACTGATTCCGTGGACGAAGACTGATCGGAACTTTTTGATACTGTTTTAGTAACAGTTCTGTTTGAAAAACTTGCTGTTGAAGGTACTTGAGTTATTTTAGGCTTAACAGGTACTGGAGGAGCTACTTTCGATTTTTTAGTACTATTCACACGTTCAACATTCGCAGTTTTATTCGTAGTGACAATGACGCGGGTGTGTGTAGTCGTTTTCTCATTTACAGTCTGGTGTGATTTGAATGTTGTCTTACTTTTGATACTTTCTACTCTTGTTACATTCTTATTTATCACTTGGTTATTTGTAGTACTTTCTTTAGTTTCTTCACTATCCTCTTGGTCGGAATAAACAGCTGAATCTCTGAACACGTCTTCATCAGTCACCTGTTCGATCTTTTCAAACGACTTTTCGTAATAGCTGTCGTCTGAATTCGGTTGCAAAGTACAATCAGTCGCTTTGTCTTCTGCTAGAGCTTGTTTGGTGTTTGTTTTATTTTGAGGCTCTTGGTAGGCTCCTTCACTCGAAGACGTCACGAAAGAAGAATTAGAGAATAAACTGTCGGGTCTTACGGCGTTTTTGTTGATAAGTACATTGACTTTTTTGAGCGTAGTAGATTTGTCACTCACTAAAGTAGTTGGATCGACATAATCTGATTGAGCTATTCTAGCCCCTAAATGTTTGCTTCCCTGCATGTAAATAGGCAACTTATTCAAGCTTTGATAGGAACTATTGTTTGATTTCGAAGGAGAACCATTAGAACTGGATATATTTGTAACCATGCTAATACTTTTGTCGTAAGTGGGTCTCTGTATTTCAGGTTTTTGATTGATGTTGTTGCAGCTGAGGGATAATGCGTCTAGATTGTTCTTTTCGTTTTGACTTTCTGTCATAGTCGTGTGTTCGCAAACGCTTTTGCTTAGCAAATCGTTCTTTATGGAATAAACTATTGTCGAAGTTGTAGGGCTCGTGTCTGTTGATGTTATTACAACTTTTATCTCGCTTTTTATCAAATTGTTTTGAATATCTTCGTCAACCTGAATTTTACTAGTAATTTCTGGTTTATTTTGGTTATCATCTGCATGTTCATCACCGATAATACTCCTGAATCTTTGCAGCAGATTTTTTGAATAGCTTCTCGGATTTAAAGCAGATCTTTTCTCATTTGTTGGACTCTTTAAATCAGACTTTGTGCTATCAGGACTACTTTGGTCGTTGGCATTTATTTCTCCGTCTTCGCTATTCTTGTTCGGAGTCCTATTCTTAAAGCGACTGAGAACGTTTTTAAGAGACAGCATATTAGACGTCGGCTTATAAATTTTATGTTCTGGGTGTATAACTTCAACGTCATTTGATTTCGTATCATCGTTGCCTTCAATAGGTAAGACTTCGCACGACGATGTAATTGAAACGTCCAAGTTTGGCTGAGATGCAGTCAAAAGATTCGCATTCTTATTTTTATCTAAATTAATTTCTTCAAAGTTAGTTTTATAGCATCTATCAATTTCCTCTTCAAGCTCCAACGTAGATTGACTTATGTTTTGTGCGTAGTCAGTCTCGGAAGACTTAGATTTATTAAATTTAAGTATGTCTCCCTCACTCATGTCATCATAGCTTATTTCACTCTGATCAGAAGCTATTGTAAAAGGCCTATCAGTACTCATAACTTTTCCGTCCCTATTTAAATAGGTCTTGCTATTGGTATTAGGTTTACATTTAAATGTAGTCAGATTTTCTTCTGGACTACTAGTAACCACTTGGAAACTTCTAGGTAAAGAACCTGATTTTCTGTCTCTAGAAACGTTGAAATGTTCTTTCTGTCTACTGAGCCATATTTCGGGTGTATTAGGACTTTGTTGATCTGGACTCATTGGTAAATAATCGGTGGGCAAGTCAGTCGGTATGTCTTTCCTTCTTCTACATACTTCTAATAAAGTATCGTAAACATTCTCATTTGTTTCAGTGACCGCTGGTCCGTTATTTTCCATTGTAACATAGTACTCAGCCGCTGACTTATGGACCTTTTCAGGTGACCTTACAGGTACATCATATATTCCTTCAGGGTTATGTAACTTATTAAGTTTATCGAATGAAAGATAAACGTAATCGGAATCAGGACCAAGGTGTTTACCCATTTGAGTAGTATCATCATCGATATTCGGAGGCGAAGGTAATCTTTTTGGCCTACTAACATGTTGTATAGCCTTGCTTTTAGCATTTAAACTGTGTAAACTTTCGTCAACTCTGTTCTCTACTCTCAACGTTTCATAAATATGGTCGTCATCTATTTCTTCATTTAATTCGGTTCTAGAAGCTGTTTCATTTATATCGTCTTCTTTATTTTTATCAATATCAAAATTTTCTGATATCTGTCGTCCATATTTAGCTTTAAACTTATTGGATTCGAGATTCTTGGCTAATACAGTTTGCTCAGGACTTGAATGAGATTTCATGAGTCTCTGGTGCCGCCTTTGAGCACTGTTTCTCAGCTGTTGCTTTTTTACTAACTTTTGGAATTCGCGATTTTGCATTAATAGCTGAGAAATTATTTGTTCCAAAGGCTGTTCAGTTTCCTCACAGCTTTCTACTATTTCATCTTGTTTGATATCAGCTTCGCCTGTTTTGTCCTCAATTTCAGAACCTTCGCTTATCACTTTCTGTTTGTTTAAGTACTTGACTTTTTCCAGTTCATTCTTTTTAAAGGAATCTGTTTTCTCTATTAACTTTTTATATGTTTCTTCGTCAATGTCTTCATCTTTGCTTATAGTTGCAGGTACTGGGATCGGTATGTCTTTAGGTTTGTCGACGTTGAGGCTGTCGTTTGACTCTGATATATGCAAAATATTCTCAGTGGAAACGTCGGTGGAAAAATCCGCGTAGAATTTAGCCGTGGTATCAGATCCAAGACGCAATCCTTTAGCTCTGTTCTTCTTTATTTTAGAAATCTTCTTTGGTATATTTTTAGTATTGTACATTCTAATTTCTACGGTAGGTTTTACAGCGCCCGTACGCTTCCTATTGTCTAATTCCGGATCAGATATTATTGTTCCATCGCTGGCTCTTGTTTTCCTAGTGATTTTATTTGAACCGCAATTCTTGCATTCAAATTCAATTTTTTCATTGCCCCTTACTTCGGGTTTCTCATTATCACTATCCTGAGACTTCTTTGTTATAATACCGATCATGTTTTGTTGTAAGCCTGGTTCAGACTTTCTCCTCCATGTTCCAATTTTCGATAATTTTGACCTCTGGGGGTCGTCTTTAGATTTAGACCGCTGTAATGTGTCTGTCCTAGGTTTCTCAGTATCATTACATCTTGATCTTCTGCTGTGTATTGTACTAGCAGAATCTGTTACAACAATGTTTTCTTTAATCTTGGCGCATTTTAAACAAGTTTTCGGGATATGTCTAACGTTACTTAAAGAATTATTATCACTTAAGTCTTCTTTACTTTTACTATTATCCGTATAGCTGATAATATTATCAGATGAGTGATACCCCCTTGTCTTGTTTAATGAACTACCGAATTCTTTACCAAAACTCTCTTGAGAAGATTTAAAATCTGAACATTTACAACCTGTTTGTTTTCGTTCTAAATTTTCAGCGCTACCTGAGTCTATATAATGTAAGGATCTATCGCACTCTGGACATTTGTCTCCTAACTCGTTATCAGCGTGTCTACAACTACATTTGTCGTCTATTTTAACTTTAGCTAATTCTGATTCACAGTCAGAACAGAGATCTACGTAACAACTTTCGCAGGTATAATCTGTGCCTTTCTCACTTGACACTTGAGAGCAATCACATTCTTGACTCTCTGCCCTAGAGCTGGGAACTGTGTATTTTCTGTTAACTTTTTTGAGTCTTCCTCGGATGCCGCTTTCGAAAGATTTTCGTCTGTCTCTTTCAAGTTTTCTTTTTTCAAGATACTCCGGCGCTGATAACTGCTTTCTCATAGATGCTTGGGTTATGAGGTTGTGCGATTTCTCGGCAAGCATGTCATCTGCAATGAAACATACAAATATTTCGTTAGATCACTTACAAACAAATTTCCTTTAGAATGACGATCGTGCGTCATGACTTCTTAATAGAGGGATGAAAATAGTATACATTGGTCTTACCATCTGTTTTGTTCTGCCCAAGCTCCATGACCAACTGTCTTGCATGTGAGGGGATTACCGCGTTATAATTCTCCAGTATTACCTGTAATTATAAAAATATTGACTTGAGACGATATTTAAATTTAGAATGCATTCAAATATGTAATTCTCTAAATCTCACTATCGAATTGACTTCACTATCCGTGGAGAAAGTGTGTTTTTAATTGAACTATACTACTAGTTAATCATTACTTGATCATTGCTGATGTGACATTAGTGAGATTTCAAGATAAAATTTCTAAGACACTACGTGTACAACACGCGGCTCGTCCCACGGGATCACGTGGAACGTGTTGCACTACACACAATATGCACGTACCCGCTTAAGCAAGAGCGTCCATTCCCGCTTGTGTCGCGGCGAGCGCGCCTGCAGCGTGAGTTGCGCGCGCGGCGCGTCCCACGGGATCACGTGGAACGACAGCGGAGCGCCCGCGATCGACTCCACCAGCATCATGTTGTTACACTGCGCACACAACACACGCACTCATTAGCTATGGAATAATGAACCCGTCACAAAGTAACAACCTCACAGATCGTTATCTATAGTTGACATAGATAATATCATGCTTCTTAAAATTGTATACCGTGTAAAAATAAAACAAAAAATACTGAGCACCGCGCTTCAATTAAACACGAAACTAGAAATTACAGCACTTAATTGACTTTTACTTTAAAGGTTAAACGCTTGGATTGTATGAATGCAATAGAATATGAATACAATAGAAAATTCCCTATTAATTATCCGTAGCCTTTACCTAACCCTTCAAGAAGCAGACGTGAGTCTATGCTTGCAGACTCCTACCCTTATTTTCTTCCTGTTTTCTGTAGTTTAATTATATAATTATCGCTGCATTCATTCATGTAATATCTAGACTACTAGTCAGTATATTAGTATAAGTGGTGACTGACCATGATATGTGACTTGTATGCGAGGATCCCGTCCTCCCTGTTCTTGGTGACGAGCAGCATCTTGTCGAAGAGGAAGGCGTGACGCATCGCCTTCGCGCCGAATACTCTGCAACATGAACACAACATATAGTTATAAAACACTTTTTGATACTGTTAAGATCAGAGTGCTAAGTTTTATCCAAACCAGGTAAACTGTTTTCACGTGATTGACTCACAAACATCTTAATTCTTACAAATTAAATTGAAGAGTGAAATAAAATCATTTGATCAGGCAAAAATTAAGGCAATAAAAGAGATTGACTATTAATGTGCGATGACAGTATTATAGTAGTTATTTACCAGTATTCGATTTAATAAGTGAACTTTTTAATACGACTTGCATAACACCGAAAGGAAATATCGTCACAGAACCTTCATGTCCAACAGATCTCAAAGTTTCTTCAGTGTAACATTTCTAGCGACGGCAGTCTGTTGATGTAATGGGCAATCATGATTAATTGCATGAAGAGATATATCAATGAACATACCTAAATGTCCCTTCGGCGCACAACTCTCCGTATGTAGTCAAGTCCGGACCATTCCAACCGTAGAGGAGTGACTGGATTTCCTATAAAACATATTATTTACAATTAACAATAATCTCAGCTTCTTCGTTAGGAGAAGTCATCATTATCAATTGTCGCCAATAATATATAATAGTAACGTTATAACGGTGAAGGAAAACATTGTAAGAAAACCGGCATATTTTACTATCACCTAACCTTTCTCACAAAAGAAACAAGAGGTCATGCCTAGCTGTAGAATGGTACATAAACAGTTATGTTACTACGACTCTGGGTATTTGTGTGAGGAGTTACTTGATTGATAGGCGCAATAATTATTTTTATCTTGTCAAGTCTTGGAATGGCAGACAAAATTAAAATCCTTATTGTGTCTGGCCGCCGCGCCGGTGTGTCGCTGCGACTCAAAAGGTTAATAAGTCACAAAGGTAGCAACCCATTTGGTTGTATATGTAACCATCGCTCATGGATTCCCACAATTTTAGAAATATACTTCGACTAAATTGTAGTTACCCTGTAGTAACTTATACCTCATCCGATGAAGTACAAGTCACATTACTCGATAACAATACGGCAGATAAATAATTCCAACACTTGTATGAGGAAGAAATTTGTTCATAGCGAAAAGTCCTGGACATTAAAGTTTCCAGGTAGAATTTAAAAAGGGCTTGTAATGCCATTTAATATATTTTAAATGGTTTTAAAGTAAGTGGTCTAACGATAAAACTTTATTTTATGGTATCGTTATGGCTACTTACATAGTTAGTATATTAAGAAACGGGTGTAGTCAAACACAAAAAGATGCAGAAGATACATGCCTGTACTCTGACAGCGTGTTCATGTCGCCTCTTCATGTCGTCAATGTGCTGCGCAATGCCCGTCATCTTCAGGAGCGCGTACTCTGTCTCACGGGACGCGCACTGCTTCACCACGTTCTGCAAATTCAACAAAATTTTAATAGGACCTTATCTGTTATTCCAGATAAAGACTTGGAGAGAAATTCTGTTGCATATAAATCTCATTTAATCCCCATGCCTAGTTCCAGAATAAGACTAGACTTTCCAATAGCGATTGAAGTGAAGTCTAAAAGCAATCTTATTTCCTGTATCTAAATTCCACTTAAATGTTGTGGATGATAGGTAGGTGATTATACGTACAAAGAAACACAAACCTGCAACAACAAATGGTATTTTAGAATCCTTTGCACAGGCTTCAACAAATAGGATGCCAGTGGTAGACGATGGCCGAGTTCGATCTGCCTCTCTCTGAACTCTCTGGCGCTGTGCAGCTCAGAGGCTAATGCTGCTAGCCTCTCCATGGTGCGAGGGTAGCCGGTGCAGTAGGACGTATACACGGAGAAGCCAGTGGTGTTGGTGACGAAGCAGCGTGCGATGCATGTTGCATCCAAACGACATGTGTTGAGTTCTGCGCAGAGCGATCTGTAAATAAGATATTTAGAAATATTAGCTTATGTCGCTATAATCCACTTTAGGCCAAAGGTCTCCCTTTCTCCCTCTTTACCAATTGAGTCCAAGATAAATAAGACAGATTATTTTTTATATCTGTCTTTCAAACTTGTAATTCCAAGCCGAGTGATAAGTTGTAGAGTTCAATAATAAAGCGCACCATCCTAATCTATATATAAAGAATGGATATTTTTGTTTGTCGTATAGGAATACATACATAAATTGAATACTGACGTGGAGGATGGAAGGAATAAAGTGCCGTTATTAAATTTTCATAGAGGCAGGTTCTAAAATTTAGGGAATTTGGAATTGGTTTAAGAATAGAGAATCAGCACACTGAAACATGATATGACATGAAAAATTTGTAAATCTCTGAGACGCTTACTATTTTTTACGGTTATTAATGTGATATTTTAATTTAACTTGCTGATTTGGATGGACGATGATCGCAAAACGTATAAAAAAATCTAAGCATAAAAAAAATATTTCCTACACACTGTTTTTTTATGCAAGCGTAACTATTGTTTTTGTAATGATTACCTACTAGCGATTTGTGTCGTAAATTACTAAGATTTTTGTTAATCTTTTCTATTGCAATGGGAAGGAATCGGCAACATGTCCTCTTTGACTGACTGACTCTCTAATTACTGCAAGACTAATACGCTATTATAATAAATTTTGAAAAAACTCATAATACTCTACACGTATTTTAGTAACTGCCTTATTCTAATCTTCATACAACATATAATATTATAAGCCGGATTCGATTTGCCTGAATTTGACCCTAAGCATTAAAAAGAAAAAGTCGTGCGAAGAAATCAATTAAGGCCACCATGTTAGGTCTCAGGTAACTCGTTTGGTCCTAGGCCCATTGTTTTTATATCGTCTCACAACACATCGGGACGTGACCTAACAAAGGGCACTGGTCCCATCAGTTACTCGTTTTATTTCTGTAACGCGACACTGGAGCTGTGTTGTGAGTAGGTGTGAACTGTTAAATATGCGAATGGTGTGTGCAGGTTTTGGGTTTTAACTTTGTTCAGTTCGATCCGTAGCCAAAAGTTGTCCACGGAAGTGCCTGTCCTATTATTAATGAACTAACTATACTCCATTTACAGAATTTAGGTTGTATTAAGGTAGACCTGCAAAATTATTTTTAATTTAAGTTTATCTTTTTAAGTCGCATGTATGTATTTTGCAAGGTCTTTTTGTTTTTGCCCTATTAAACTTAAAGCAATTTAGTAATCTCTTACGTGATTTAGTATAGTACGAATCCACGGCTCACGAGTTTAACTTGCACTTGGTCAGTTGTATTATTAACCTATGTGAGTTTTGTTCTATGGAAATGGGCTTGGCTACTTAAACATAATTAATCATAGTGTACGCATGTTCAACATTTTAGACGAATATACAACAAATTTTGATTGGGTTGGGATCCCTACATAAAATAAACTTTGGACTATTAAATTTCTCGGGCGTTTAGATATTTTATCTTTTGTTAGTAGTTATACAATAGTAACAGATATGACAGAAATCAACACAAGAAACAAGATCTAAGTCTGCGGTTGGAGTTATCTAAAGAACATATGAGATCTTGTTAATGATACAATTGTTATTCGTGGAATATTCGCGTTGTTATAAATGGTAAAATTGTGCTATGTTTGTTTTACATGACAGTCGTAAAGATCAGCTAGAGATATATCTCTATATATATAATTCTTCTGAACATAACGTGAATTTGAATGGGTCTCTGAATGGTTTAGATTTATAATTAGTGCTGGTACGTGGCGCTGCAATCGGTGTCTAGGATATTTTATTTTATTTTAGCTTACTTTCGAGTCGGACGCCGTCAGGCGAATCCATTAGGTTACTTATAAAAATTCCAGACAAACTTCCAATACTCATAAACGTCCTTAATGAGCACTGAAATTTAAAGCAAAATTTTAGTTACATATTTTGTTTATTGGATTCGTTTCAAAAAAGCTTTCCAATAGATTTCTTGCGTATATCCTAAAGGAACACATACCGGGATAAAAAGTATTCAATGCTTCTATCTGCTTGATCCAAATTCATTTAAAGGTGTACGCGTGCTTAAGTAGCAAAAATCCAGAAATGTTTACATAAAATATTGTACAACTTAGGCACTTTTGAATATGCGTATGCAATTGCGTCTCGTTTACGTAAATATTTCCTATTATATAACTTGTTAAGTGCAAGTCGATTAAAACCTTATTTATCAACGTGCGAACCAGTGATGACTCGCAACCTTATGACATGACCACGGACATGACCCTTGCCTTATAGAAGAATTTCTCAAGTATCTCATGTGTTCTTGAAAATTCCATGAATTTATGTAATGTATAACTTCTAGAACGGGCTGATCTGTGGAATAACTTAAGAAGCCTACTACTATCTATATCTATCGACTATTTTTGTATTCAGTAAGTTAATGTATACAAATAGGATAGAAGTCTTTTTGAAGTGAAAACTTCTTTAGGCGCGTTGAGCACTTTTGGGTGAACAAAAATCATGGAACTCGCATCATCGTCACCGAACGCTTTCCATGTGCTATATGTGTACTTTTTGGGTGAACAAAAAGCGTGAACTCGCGTCATCGTCACCGCACGCTAGTTACTTAGTTTTCACTTCTATCGGCAGTCCGCAAAGACTGTCCCGCATGTTTTTCAATGACGGATGATGTAGTGATATAATTTATTCCTTTTCTATTGCCAGTGCGCAGAGTATTCGATCCCGAACGACACAAAAAACTCTGTGATTCACATACATAATTATAGTTGTTTCGAATTTAGGTATTCTTTGTGTCTGTTGTTTCAATCTTTGCAAATTCCCACGCGCTACAGGAATTAGTCCTGGTTAGCTTAATAATAAAAAAGTATTTATTTTTATAAAACCAACGAGGGTTCATGCCCGTATATCCATATTATGTTTTTTACAACCTTATATTTTATACCTTAGATTTTGTTGTTAATGTAGATTTTGTCAATAGATTTCTATCCCTGGCGAACAGTACTTTAATCCCGGATGATAAGGACTCTATGTTCTTTCTGTACAATTGACAACGCGTATGCGAAATTTCATGATGGTCTGTCGAGTAGTTAAGACGTAAAGGCGAAAAGAACAATTTAACTAACTCACATTCGCATTTATAATATCCTACTAATATTATAGATGTGTAAGTTTGTGAGGATGGATGGATGGATGTTTGTTATTCTTTCACGCAAGAACTACCGAACGGATTTTGATGAAACTTTACAGAATTATTGTTTACATATATAGGCTACTAAATATTTTGTATAATATAAGTTTAAAAATGTTATAAAATATAATTTCCATTATAAGAATTCCTACTCTTTTGTATTCGGTATAAATAAATAATATTTTAAACGATTATCCGTTTCGTAAGAAATGTTATCGAATGACGTTAATTATCGTTATACTATCGAATCAGGAGTTTGATATCGTGGTGCAAACCTCTAACTTATTGAAGCTTAGCACCTATTAAATTTGTCGTTGGCTAACCAATACGTAGTTAATATTCATGATGCTAGGACACATTAGTTAGTTTTATCTGATAAGACTTTTAAAGATATGCCTTGGCTACTATGATTAAAGCCTTTCTGTTCTCATGCTGTAATACAAAATTGTAATTACTAAATGTAATTTAAAACAATAAGTTTATTTATAGTAATTAGTTTATTTAACGTAATTGATAAGTAATAAAATATAATAAAATATTCATGTTTACTATTAATCAATTACAATGAAAGCTTATTTTTAACTTTCGATTTTATTACTTTATAAATATTTGAACTGTCTTGGTTATCCCGTGACAAAAGCGCTAAAGGTTGATACAAAAAATCCCAGTTCAATTCCCGATAAGAGCAAATAATTGGTCTTTCAGTCAGGACTTTAGAAGTAAAAGTTCTGCAAATGTGCCTATGCCAGACGGCTATGGCTATTTCAAATAATTTGCTATAAGCTCGGCCGCAATTACCAGATACCTAAGAACATAGTGGCGAAACGTGAATATGATATACTTTTGCCTAATTCGGGAATATAAAAGCATAAATAATATGACAATATACATATGTATAATACAAGATTAAGATCGCGTCTTCGGTCGCGTAAATGAAGGTTATGTTATGTTAGTAAAAGTACTTTTTTCAGGATATGTCCTTTTCTGTTCCCCTATCAACGTTTATGAAAAACACTACCTCCGTGGCGCAGCGATACTGAATGCGACTGCTGTGCATGAGGTCTCGGATTCGAATCCCAGGTCGGGCCAACAAAAGTTATTGGGTTTTCTATTAAGAAATCTCAATAGCAGCCCCGAGTTAGGAAGTTGGCGGTGTTAGACACCCCCGTGCCTCGGAAAGCATCTAAAGCTGTTGGTCCTGCGCCTGGTCTCTTTCCGGCCGTGTCGGGTTACCATCCCATCGGATCTTGAGGGTTAGGGAACACGCTTGTGCACTATAATATCACCTGCGCAGATGACCAGTCTCCGTTGAGATTGGCCGCCGTGAACGAAATTCGGTCTGAAGGACATTATTATTATTATGCAAAATATCTTGATGATCGGTCGAATAATTAAAGCGTGAAATAGTAACAAACTCACATTCGCATTAATAATATTAGATAGGATACTCAAACATTGGCCCACATCATTCAAATCACAAAACAAACACCGCATCGACACTATATAAATTTTTATAAACTCTATTCGCCCTAGAATGTTTAAAATAATTTGTTGGCGACAAGTTTCTAATGTAAACTCTTTGCGTAGGAGTATATCGACACGAGTACAGTTAACAGATGAAAAATATCAGTTTTGAGCGTTGTTTATGCCCCGCCTACGTACACTTTACTTTCTAATGCTGCATATGCATAATTAATCTGTCAATACTATATTATAAATAGTGATAGATTCATGGCTTCCATGTAAACGTGTAAAATGAGTTTATCGATATAATTTATATACCTCGGTCGCAGCGGGGGTGTTTGTGACTGCTGTGCGTGAGGGATGTCGATTCCTGAATCATACATACATAGATTCACGCTTGTTTCCCAGAGGGATTGCCTCGCTGATTTCAGCATGACTGAGCTGGTCAACCGGGGAAGAACTACCCTCTCACAGAATATCAACGTGAAATAGCAGTATTCCTACTGTAGTGTTTCGTTCGGTGAGTGAGAGTGCCGGAGGCTCTATCACCCTCTTTTCTCTTTCCCGCTCCTTCTCCTTCCCACTTCGTTTTTCTCTTCTTCCTTCCCTAAAAGGTCGGCAAGTGATGCCTCTGGTGTCGCAGGCGTCCATAGGCTACGATGACCACTTACCATCAGGTAGACCGTAAGCTTGTTTGCCTATTAAGTTGTATAAAAAAAAGAATCCATTTGCTACGATCGTGACACACTTCTCTGGCTTCTTTCACTTTCGTCACATTCCGCATACTCGCATGTATAGTTGGCAAAATATTTATATAAACTTGCTGAACGAATTATGGAAGGACTCTATGCTTAGAGTTACTTTAAAGAATAAAAGCCCGGGGCCGAAAGCATATGCCGTAGATCAAACGATTTATAAGTTCTTGCGTGGAAAACACTATTCAGTCAACGGAATAGATCGCAGTCCGGGTAAATGAATGGACGATATAGGTAAAGTGACTAGTAGTAGGAAGAAAAATGTGACTAGAGTCGAAGTCAAGAGGTTACAAGAATAACAGAATACAGACATGTGGCGATTACTCAACCTACAAGAGCTTCGTTCTTAAATTAAAGAAGAAGAAATAGTAGTAAGAAAGGAATAACCGAAAATCAGGCTAGTAGCGTTCATTGTGAAAGAAGTACGTCTGGACTTCTACTTGCCAAAATATAGCCACTGAGTTCATGATAGTATTCTACAGCTGGCTGTGGAATATTCTTTATTCAGTTCAGCTTTTTTGTTTATAAATAAAAACCTTTTAATTATTGACTCCCACTTGCCAACTAATACTATATTATTATTAATAGCCAAGAGCCGTTACTGACTATTTTGTTGCTATAAATAATACGCCTCTAACTTTTTGTAAAGTAAAATATTCTTTATGAACATTAAAAGATTTTTCTGGTACATCTTAATTATGGCATGAAGAGAAATCTTTGTACCCATTTTTACACTCATTGCATGGAGGAGTATGAATTGTGGCATAGTGGAAGTTTATATGAAGAAGAAAAGAAGAAAGCTAAGCACGTAAAAAAAATATGATTTACGATCGAAATTCGACCAATAGGCGACCACTATATTAAAATTCCCAGGGTAAAGACCTAAGCAGACGTTCTCTGACGAGAAAATTGGCGACCACTAGCATATATTAATATTCCCAGAAAAAAAGACCTAAGCAGACGTTCCCTAACGAGAAAGGCCAGGGTAAGAGTACACGGTAGCCAATATGGCCACCCCTTCTATTGTGGGATATTAAAACAGCTGACGTTATGTAGATGTATTAGAATTGTATCTAGCCCTTCAGAAATGTACTGTTTAAACACATGTTTATTTTTACTATTAAAATATTAACATCCTCGAGACCAAATTTCGGTCACGGCGGCCGAGTCTTAACTGAGACTGGCCATCTGCGCAAGAGATATTATAGTACACAAGTGTGTGCGCATACACAAGTGCACTCTCTGTTCCCTAACTCTCATGATCCGATAGGACGGTATTCCGACATGACCCGAGAGAGAGAGATCAGGTGCAGGAACAACGGCTTCACGTACTTGCTGAGGCACGGGGATGTCTAAAACCGCCAACTTCCTAACTCCGGGCTGCTATTGATATTTCTTAACAGAAAACCCCAATAACTTTTTCTTGGCCCGACCCGGGCTTCGAATCCGAGACCTCATGCACAGCAGTCGCATTCACTACCGCTGCGCCACGGAGGCAGTTGTAGCGATATAATTAGCTATCGGCTATAAATACCAAAAGAGGATCCTAATAAAAAATATCCGAATTAAGCATTTAACTGATAAAATACTTGAGACTTGCAACACTTTAATAGAATACGAATTAAAAATCAAGCCAATTAATTAGTGACGACTATAACAAATTAGAAAACATTTTCCATGATTATTAAACATATTATACGTAGCTGCGTTAAGTCATCTTAATGTGTAGTTGTGTCACGAGGAATGTGGGCCTAGTTTGTATCGGCTAATTGGCTGTTCGACACCTCGGTGAAAACATACGGCCGAGTCGGTGAGAGCGGCCGAGATGGTACAACCATCTGTGTACTATGAAAACTGTGCCTGTCCGAGAAATTTAACTACTTTGTAACGCATTTTCCTAATGACTGATAACTAAACATAGTATCAGCCCTGTATATGAAATATTCCGCTGCTGGACATGACATTGACTATTTAATACATACATACATAACATTGAAAAGTCAGAGGTCGAACTCGAGACCTCTGCGTAGGTATCCTACGATCTACCACTATGATATGGTTGCTTTTGTTGGCTTTACCAACCCACACAGTGCTAGTATGGATGTTTATCGTCTTACTCTTCTCACAATGAAAAAAGGCTCATGTGCGGAAATTTGCATCCCAACAAAGTCACGTTATTCAACCAGCTATAAAAGCAAATTAAAATATCGGCACGTGCTTGTCCCGTTCACGAGGCTTCTTCAGGTGAAGCTTCGACCTCGACAGGTATAACATGATCGTAGTACACTGTTGTCGCTGTCAGTGAAGACTGCAAGTGACAGGAATAAGATAACGGTTGGCAGCGATTGAACAGTAATACTTTATATTATAAAGTGTTGAACGGGAAAGGGTTTGGTTGAACGCAGTGGTAACAGAAACTACAAGTTTAATACATGTAGCCATGTTTGTATTAGTGGACCAACGACATAAGCTTAAGTACACAGTCTTTGACTAGCACGGGAGGTAAAGTACTTTTCTCTGTATACCGTCATTGGGCATTTATAAATTTTATCAAGTATGTGAACCTTTGCTTTACTTGTGATACCAGGATTATAATTTAATGCTTCTTCTACTCACCTTGCTACTTGTTATAGATAAGTTCTATCTTAGTTTATTTGAACGTAAGTAAGTGAGTGTGCCCTATAATATACTATGCTAATATGTATTACCGATGTATTGTAACTTAAAAATTTGGTCAATAAACTTATTATTATTATTATTATGGGGATTGTTTTAATACTCGGCTGTAAGCCGGTGTTTTAATGACGGTTACGGGTTAACACCAAGTAGCCGTCATCTAAGATATAATAAGAGCGTTATCTTCTGTGTGTCGCGGTTCGGTCTCATCACTCTGCATAAATTTTCGTACTATTCTACATGTGTTTAATATAGCTGCTTTTTGAATGTTAATATAGGTATTTGGTGTTAGGTCGAGCAATTTAAGAGTATGGTGTAAATATTTTGGGATTACCCCGGTGGTGGATATTACAATCGGCACAATGTAAACTTTGTTGACTTTCCAAATTCTTGTTATTTCTTCTTTCAGTTCTGTGTATTTGTTAATTTTTTCCGTAATAGTTTTTAAAAGGTTATGGGTATTCGGTACTGCTATGTCAATTATGTATGCTGTGTTTTGTGATTTATTGTGTATTGTGATATCTGGTCTATTAAAATGTATAGTCTTGTCGGTTAGTATGGCACGGTCGTAGTATATTTTGTGACTGTTGTTCTCTAATACGGTATTCGGGTTATATTTATAGTAGGGTGTATGTGTATCTTGTATAAGTTTATATTTAATGGCTAATTTTTGATGGATAATATTTACTATTTGGTTGTGGCGATGTGTATAATCAGTTTGCGTGAGTGTTGTGCATGCTCCTGTAATGTGTTGTATAGTCTCAGGCTGCCTGTGGCATTTCCGACATCTATCATCTGTTAAATCTTTAATAATGTGCTTTCTGTAATTTTTAGTATTAATTACTTGGTCCTGAATTGCTATGATAAACCCCTCGGTTTCCGGGAATAGATATCCGCTCGTGAGCCATCTGTTTGAGCCTTGTGAGTCTACATGCGATTGTTGTAAATCGTGAGGGTGACGACCATGCAGTACCTTGGCTTTCCATTTTTCTATCCTATCTTTTTCGGGATCTGTCGGTTGGTTTGTTATCTGTAAGTTGTTAGGTCTTTCTGCTAAGTTAAGAGGGGTAAATCTAAAATCATTGCTAATAATTGCTCTATGTAACTCACTTGTGTTTGCTTTATTAAAGAAGAATGACCTGAGATTAATTATTTGCTTTTCCCACAGCCAAGATATATCAATTAGGCCTCTACCACCTTTTATGCGACTGAGAGACATTCGTTCTATTGCTGATTTTGGGTGCAAATAATTATTTCTTGTAAGTGTTGTGCGGGTTTTTATTTCAAGGCTCTTTAAATCTGTCTTAGTCCATTTAATTATTCCAAATGAGAATGTTAGTATAGGGATTGCATAGGTATTAACTGCTTTAATGAGTCTTTTGCCTGAGAGCTGCGATTTACAGATTTTAACTAATCTATTTTTGTATTCTTCAGTGAGTGTCTTTTTTAAGGCCGTGTGATCTAACTGTTTTGATTGATAATAGCCAAGGTATTTATATAAGTCATCTGGATCCATAGCTGTTATAGTTTGTCCTTCTTCTATTGTATAATCGCCTGTCATTATTTTCCCTTTCTTTATATTTAAAATCTTACATTTATCGAGTCCAAATTGCATATTAATATCTTTACTAAATAGAGCTGTAGTATCAATAAGTTTCTTCATGTTTTTTGCTGTGCTACTGTAGAGTTTAATATCATCCATATATATCAAATGCGCTATGGACGTTACAGAAGTGTTATGCTTTAGTCGGTATCCTACGTTATTTTTATTTATCATGGCAGACAATGGGTTGAGAGCAAGACAAAACCAAAGTGGGCTAAGCGAGTCACCTTGATAGATACCTTTTCGAATCTGAATTTCTCTTGTTATAATAGAAGTATGTGTGTTGCGTAGGTGTATATTTGTTTTCCAGAATGACATAATATCTTTTAAAAAATGTACTAAAAATGGGTTGATTTTATAAATGTTTAAGATTTTAAGTAACCAACTGTGTGGAATACTGTCGAATGCCTTACGGTAATCAATGTAAGTGCAATGCAAGTTCCTTTTATTTGCGTTTGCGTGTGTGTGTATGGTAGTATCTATTACTAGTTGCTCTTTACATCCCATGTGGTTCCGTCTGCATCCTTTCTGTTCCTCCGATATTATACTGTTAGCTTCAATATGTGCGTTAATTCTGTTAGCAATTGTAGCTGTTAAAATTTTATAGATTGTCGGAAGGCATGTTATTGGTCGATACTGTGATGGATCACTTGTATTTTTGCTCTTAGGAATCATGTATGTTATTCCTTTTGCTAAAAATGACGGTATGGGTTGCTTTTTCAGTATAATATCAGTGAAACAGTTTGCTATTGATTTGTGTAGTATATGTAAATGTTTAAACCAAAAGTTATGTAATTTATCAATACCCGGTGATTTCCAGTTATGAAGTCTAGTGGTAACGGTTTTAATATCAGCTTCCTCTATTCCACTAAATCCCATTTCATCTATTTCTGTCCACCTCATTCTTTCTTCTTCAATCCAGGCTGCTTTTTCATTATGAAGACTTTCTTTTTCCCATATATCTGACCAAAATTCTTCTACTTGTTCTTTAGTTATTATTGTTGCCATATTATTATTATTACTATTATCAAGTATGTTATTTTTCAATTGTCTGTAAAAAACCTTTTCGCTAGTGGCGAACAGTTTATTTTGTTGTTTTCTTTGAAGTGTTTTCTTATATCTGGTTAATCTATGAGCTTTAAGCGATAACTTTTGTTTAAGTGTGTCAAGGTATTCTTCTGGTGTTTTATTATTATTTTCATGTCTTGTGTGTACTTTGCAATTTTTAAATATCTTTTCTACCGAGGCCTCTATTCTTCTTGATCTGTTACCTCTAATGTATTGTGTAAGTCTACCTATATCTGACCTCAACCTAGAAATGTCTTTCTGTAGGCGAATTTGCCACGGGGGTTCGGAATATTCTTTTTGTGTTGCGCGATTGGGTTCAGCATATATTTTGTAGCCTAATTCTTCTGTTATTACACTTGCGGTGCAATATATCAGCGTGTGAATATCAGTTAGTAGTATATTTTCTGTCAAAAATCGGTCCAGTATGCTATTGTTAAATATTGCGAGTAAGTTAGTTAGTCGTTTGCTGTAAGCTAATTTTGGTAGTTTAGGCCTCATGATGGGATCCATCCCACCGTATTCTAGTAGTTTAGATTCTAATTGGTCCTTCAATTTTATTACTATTGAATCGTCTAATGGGTTCTGTTCTAAGATTTCTAATTCTGATTCTAGTAGTAAATCGTAAGTTAAAGTTGTTTGTGTATGAGTAGTATGAGTAGTAGGTGTATGATCTAAGTGAAATAATGATTGTACTGAATGTAATTGAGAAATCGGTTCTAAGTAAGTTTGCGCGATGGTGTTTGATGGAAAATCACTCATAATGTCTATTTGAGTAGGTGATTCTAATAATTGATTATTATTTTGTTGATGCGTATTTGACAAATGTTGTTCCACTTCCTGTTTAATCTGATTCAATACTTCTTCTGAGAGATATTTGTTTCTAACTATCATGCGTCTCTGGTCTGAAATTCTCTGTTCTGTCACTTGGATTTCGGGATATTTCTTTACGAACAATTGATGCAGAGTTTTCCTATAGCAAGTCATATCGGATTCTAGTTTGGTAATTAAATAAAAAGTACGCATGATGAAAATATTAACATCTTGTGGCCATTTCATGCGTACTCTAGCTTTTCCAGCCTTAGTGGACGCAGGTAAAAAGGTATTGACCTCCTGCGTAACATCTAAAGTTGGAGTAGGTGTACCGTGTGAGTTTTCATCTACGGAGGACACCGGTGTTGGGATATATGAAACTGTAGAAGGGCTATAAGGTTCTGCTATTGAGAGGGGTGATAAAGGATTTATACTAATGCTGTCATTGTCAGTCTGTCTGTCATCAGTTTGGTTGGCTGTAGTATTTTCGGGTGACCCGGAGGGAGTCCGCCTATTCAACTCCTCTCCGCTGACGGTTCCTATGCTGTGACACCCAGCGTCAGCTCCAGGTGTGCCCCGGCGATCGCCCCCGGGAAGCGGTCCTAAACGTTTACTCCTTAGAATCATCTCCATAATCATGGGTTCCCTGAGCCATGTTAGCCGCGCCAGTTATTATAATGTATCGCGTGTCCGCCCCCCACGTGAGTCAGATGTTCGACTCGGACGTATGGTTGGATTATAGGGGGCTATTATTATTATTATTATTATTATTATTAAGTAATCCTTTTTTTTTAACATGAGGGAATGTATTGATCCTTATCTTTCCGCGGAAAAAGGGGAGCAGAGAGGTTATGTCGGGCTCACCCGGGGAAAGAAACGTCCGGGTTACTGCCGACTAAAAAAACTTTAGTAATCCTAACTTGATATTATAAATGCGTAAGTTAGTTTGTTTGTTTGTTATGCTTTCAGACCGACCGATCATAACGAAATTTCGCATACACTTTTTCTGGAGTACAGAAAAGAACATAACCTTTCATCCAGAAATAAAGTACGGTTCCCGAAGGATAGAAATTTACTGACAAAATCTATATTAATGAGAGCGAAGCCGCGGGAAAATCTGGTACTTATAAATTTTACGTCATACATTTATTTAATATTGTCTTCTGTTTACGCGAATGTTATTCATTGAAATTCAACTAGGTTACTATATACGGTATATGTAAAGTTAAAACTTTAAACTGTAAATTATGTAATAATAGTGTTTTATAAAAAATAAACATCGCTATAAAATCCGTATATAGTAGTTTAATTTCAATCATACATTTATTGCCTACTTCTTTAACCAAATCGTCAAAAAGACTAAGTCAACGTAAGTACTATGGTAACCTTCCTGTTAATTGTTTAATACAACTTCTCGATCCAAAAGACGGAAATTCCCTAGACATCTAAAACACTTGTGTTCCTGTAATTCTTAAATAACACGCTGATTCTTTTGTACATTGTTCCGAGCTCCCATGACCTCTAAATTTAAGTTATTTTGGCACTTATTCTTGATTCACACAATTTACATGACAATAGAATTAAATCCTCCATGTTATTTCAAATCAATGAGCCGTTAAATTGTCTATGTTCACAATTGTAGCTTCTGTGCTAACCAGAGAGAAGTCAATTGTAACAAAATTAAATAATACAAGATACCATCTTTGTCTTTTGGATTTGAACAAAACAGAACCGATTCGACCTAATTTCGATTATTCAATTGTATTGCTTAGTAGAGTTGTAAGGTTACACAAAATGTATTTAATCGGCTACCATTGAGGCATGGATGGCGCAATAGTTTAAGTAATAACATCAGGAGTGCAATGCGTTATTTATTACAGATTAAGTTTCTTGCATAAATAAATAAAAGTGTGTATTATGTTTGGTTGTTTCGTGAATCTAAACTCTTTTGTATCTAATGTTAATGTAATAATAGGAAAATATAGAGAATTGAAGGATTTGCATAGATCGAGAAAATAGACATAGCTACACATCAATTTTGGAATGATGGGTGCATGGATAAAAGTAAGCTGACTGGACAAAAAATAAATTAATCTTTTGATGTGATTTTTTTTTTCTGATTACTTTTGTTGAGCGGTGGCGCTGTTGCAGAACTTTTTAAGTGGCACTGTAGTTTCAAATCTAAAGATATTTATAGCTGACTGGATTCTTTAGGCACACAGAAGTTAATATTGTATTACTGTTTAAGTGTAAAATCGATGAGCATACCCATAATAAAATGAAAAGAAAATAAATTAAGCATGACTAGTCTCACTTTTACCTGATCTTTTAATAACACCTAAAAGCACAGATGGCCGGGCCATCTTCACAAAAGGATTTTACAATCATTAAAGTATAATAGTAACCCGATACTATACGAAACCATGCTACCAAAGGGGAAGACATTTGTTCATCGTGAATTTAAACCAAAAGCTACAGGATTAAGGTGTATTTTTGTACGAATTCCAGAATTGGGGAACGCGCCAAAGTTTTCAATTCCAAAAGTGCTGAGATTTCGCAAATGGGATAAGTTTTATTTGTACATGAGTATCAATGCGCTGTCAGCACCAATTCGTTTATCGCGATCGCCGATCGGAATTCCGCAATAGATTTAGCATCCGTGACTCGCTTCCGTACCAAGGGTAATTGCAATTTACTTGCTCTATACAAATTGCAATTGAAGTCAATGCGTCTGGTGTCGTAACTTGGTTCGAATTGTGACTGTCGGGTGTTGTTCTTTGTCTACGTTTTCTTTGTGTCCGTATTTTGAATGTTTGTTAAGATGACGCATCATAAGGATTATCTCACTAATGCAAAAGGTGTCCTAAATAAAGAGTCAGACCCAAGAAGAAGCAAACCACAGCTAGACTTCATGATACTTTGAGCGTATTCTGCGTAAATAGAAATACCAATGATTAAATTATGTTCGGGTACTTTGAAATAACTACACTGGAACATTGAGACAACTACCATCTTAATCGCCCCGTAACCATGGCTGCTGAAAAGCAACCGAAACGTCGGGGTAAGTGTAAACCTAAATACATATAAATAGATTAATTATTTTAATAATTTTCTTAAATTATAAATTAGTAAAATTCAATAGTAGTAGTAGTGTAACAGTTTCAAAATTATATAATACAGTGTTAAATAAACAACGCGATAAAATCCGTATATAGTAATTTAATTTCAAAGAAAAAAGACAATGCAAGCAAAAGTCAGACACACAAAGTTAGTTAGTGAATATTTTATTTATTTATATTATTTATTAGCGTCTTTATTTACATTTTAGGGAAACTTACAGCTAGAAATACAATTAACATATATTACACACATATAACATACTAATAAGGTGATGGCCATTTCAAAGCTGGCGATGGCGTAGTGTTTAGTGTAACCGACTGCCACGCCTGAGACCGCGGGTTCGATTCCCGCATAAGTCAAACATTTGTGTGCCTGAACATGGATGTTTGTCTTGGTCTGGGTGTTTCTATGTATAATATATATGTACTTACAAAAAAAAGTATATATGTATGTTTATCCATTGTCTAGAACCCATAGTATAAGCTCTGCTTAGTTTGGGCTAGATGGTGTTGTGTGTATGTGGTAGAATATTATTATTATTATATATTTTATTAGTGACTGAACTATATACGTAAAAGTACACATATTGTGTTATCACTCGTTTAGGTCTAATAAAATAACTCATTGGACAATTGCTTTTTTAATTTAGTGACACTAGTAAAGAAAATGTCGATATCAACACTCCGGCATGCCGCATTGCACATGCGACTCGCTTTGATCAAGTATTCTTATATAATTATGATCTATTATGATCTAGTCTTGACGGCATCAGTTAGAGGTTGCTTCAAACATCTATGTTTAACCTCCTGGGTACATGTGTACTATACATAGTACGTAAGAAGACAAAAATTCTGTAGTCTATGTTTAAAATAGCAATACTGAAATTATTCGCCAGAGCATTCTAGTGACTTGAAAGGCTATGTTAAAAAATATAACCGCCAAATATCATGCGTCATTTTAAAAAACATGGTGTCGGGGTGCGGTAATGTTGGATTGCATCCTCGCAAATGTAAGTATATCTTTTTTAATCTTAGTATTTTTTTAACAAATTTACAATGTATTGTTATAAATGACAAAATAGAAGTGTACACTATTGATTTGAGATAATATTATCACGATAAAAGAAATAATTGACGTGTGACGTTCATTGCTTTTTCAATGTCCTTTGCAAAGTACATCAGTACTCAATTCATACTTTCTTGGTCTAAGTACCCTTGTACTATACAAAATACATTAAGCGAATTTCATATTCATTTTAGTGATATCCGAAAAGGACATCGCGCAGGCTCTGAATGACTCTGAGTTTGATTATTCTGGAGATGATTCGGATGATGATCCGGAGTTTCACCCACCAGATTTCGACCAAAGAGCCGGTAACCACCAATCAAATGCATCGAGTACTTCGGATGAGGACGAAAACCCATTGATTACTCCAATAACTTCACCAGCACTGTCACATAACTCGGAGACAGCACCTACGCGATCTAGAGGACGCGCAAGCGGACGCAGTCGTAGTCGAAGCAGAGGAGTCACATTATCACTTGGCAAGATGCAATAAGAAATCACCAAATTAACACCGATATTCAAGGCACTTGGCTGGCTAACACTCTTGATTCAGAAGTTAATCATTTAATGCAACCAGCATATTTTCAGAAAAATACAGAGGAATGGGAGTGGTATAAATTTTACGAACAATACATTGACAATGGTATTCTTAAACAAATAGTTGATTGTACGAATAGAACACATGTTTGGTAGACAGGTAAATCAATGGGGTTAACTGTAAAACAAAGTGTTTATCGGTATTACTATGATTATGGCTGCATTACAGTACCCAAAAATTTCTATGTATTGGTATAAAAAATGGAAAGTTTCATTAATTGCCATGGCTATAACTCGCAATAGATTATTTTTTATTAGATTACGACTAAAATGCGTATATGATCCAGATGTCACATTGGAACAAAAATTGCGAATGATGTGGAAAATCCAGCCGTTATTTGATCGTATACTAATTGGATGTTACAAACAAGAACGCCCACAGGAATTGAGTATTGACGAAATGATTATTCCTTTTACAGGGAAATGCACTATGCATCAGTATAGCCCCAACAAATCCAATCCTGTCGACCTGAAAGTTTTTGTCTTAGCGTCACTTCAAGGCTTGGTTTGTGATATGGTAGTCTATGAGGGAGACACAACATTCCATGACTATCGTTCCTTTTTTTTACTACTTAAGCACAATTACATTCTAAGCATATCTTGATTTTTCTTAACAATGTTGATTTTTTATATTTATTTTTAAGAAAACAAATTATTTGTGTTATTTATGTAAAGTTTAATATTAAAGCTTTTTATAAAATGATTTTCTCTTTTATTATTTTTCTATTTCTTGCGGTTACTTAAATACAAAAATCTGTTTATGTCCTTTTCAAAGGACATGTTAATAGTATTCCCTTGTTCTTTGAGTAGGACGTAGTGAAAAATTTGATTTTCCTGTGCAAGAAATTTTTCATTATTTTTCTCATCATAAATAATTGCTAATGAGCGTGGTGCAAGAGTTTCAAAACAATATTCCAAAAAGAAGGTGTCTGGAACTCAGGAGGTTAAGCAATGAAGTGCATTGCCTGCATACCACTACTAAGCAGAAGGGTATTCTATCCGCATTCCGCCAGCTATCTTAAAGACCCTAATAATAGCCGGCTACTGGGCACATTCCCAGACATTGTGCTAACCGGGAATTATCTAGCAGAAAAACTAAACAACACTGCGTCACTTGGAAGCTGAACTTGTAGGTCTACCATTAAATATGTCTATCCGAAAATTCAGACCAATGAAAACTTACAATCAAGTTTCTTCGGATTTCTATCTGCCAAAATGATATTATTCCATAGTTAGACTGCTTCCTAAAATGGTTTAGGAGAACGGTTACGTACCGAAATTCAAGACGAATTTCGGAATACATGTGTTTTACAAACATTCGACCCGAACTTCAGCATTTATGTTTTACTAGCGACCCGACCCGACTTCTCACGGGTAGTATAAAACCTTAACAAATTATACACCTAAACCTTCCTCGTAAATCACTCGGTATATTGGTGAAAACCGCATGAAAATCCGTTCAGTAGTTTTTGAGTTTATCGCGGACAGGTGTGCCGGGGGACTACCTCATGATAGCCGTAAATCAAAGTTAAACGGAATGTGGCAACGAACCATAGAATATTTCTATTAAATAATAGCTAATGACTTCATGCAATGCATCTTCAAACTTTCTATAAATTTTTCCTTTTTTGTGTCAGTAGCGTTCACAAGCATACCTACACAAAACAAATCACTGAAGTTTTACCGGAATTGGACGAATAACTTAGGAAGACATACGTTGCAAAACAGACAATTATTTAAATATGGATGGTCTTAAATACTCTCTGCTTCACACAGATACACACATACAAACCACACCAGTCTTCCTTTACAAAAACGTACCCTCTTTGTAGAACTACCCTCGCTATTATTTTAACACCCTCCTTACAGAGGTCGCCATTTTAGGGGACGATACACAAAAAAAAGTAAAGAGGAATACGACACTACAACTATAGCAAAAGTACCTCGCGAGTGAGAGGTCCGAGGAAAACTGAGGTGTAAAAAAGGGACAGAATTTAGGGACGAGTTAGAGCTCATCCTATTGTTGGATTAAAAGTATGATTAGACTATTTTTAAGTTTGGATCTGACAGCTGTATGTGTAATTTTGCACGGAATCAAGGTTTTTTGTGCGAATATAATAGGAAGGAAATGGTTGTTATCTGTGGCGATTGTCTGTATGTCTGGCACAGACACGTAATACCCATACGTCCGTCGTGACTGTGTTGTTTATTTTGAAATACAATGAGGGCTATCGAGCTTGAATTAACCGCTAAATGTGCTGGTCTATCAAGTAATAGTAAGTTCTTCACGTCAAACACATCAGCAGTAACCATAAATACCGAAAAATATCACGCCCACATACGGCTTTTAACAGCAGCTGTGAGAGGATTGACAGGACCTTACTGGTCAATGACGGTGACTGGTGCTCACAAAAGCGATAACCCTCATTGTTTTAGTTTTGCTTTGAGGTTAGGTTCATTGGTTCAGGCAATCCACAGGTACCTCACAATAGAATTATCTAATGGTATTGATGGACGAAGTGCTATTTGTAACATTTTGATTGACGTTGGAGTCGATTAATTAGAAGACTATGATCCCAAAACAATAGTTGTGCAAGAAATCTTAACAAACGAAATCCTTAACGAAAGTCACTAAATAGGTATCGACGCGATTTCGCAGTTTAGTAAGTAAAGGTTCATAAACCTGAGCCTCGTTACATCGAATTTTGTTTAGGAGTATATATGTTTACTTAATAACATCACAAAAGCCACGAAACACCACAAAAGCCACGAAAATTCAGTTAGTCAGAGTGCTAGTGTTTCCCATATTTCTGTACGCCGCTGAGACCTGGAAATTGAGAGAGACTGAGAATAGAAGATAGATGCTCTAGAAATGTGGTGTAGGAGGAGAATGCTTATGATATCTTGGACCCAGCATAGAACCAACTTGTCCATTCTACAAGATCTAGGTATCAAGCAGCGCCTATCTTCTATCGTTCAAGCTTGAATTCTCAATTTTTTCGAGCATGTATCAAGACGTGGAGATGTCTCCATAGAGCTCCTTGTGGTACAAGGAAACGTCGAGGGCAAACGAGCACATGGTAGATCGCCTATGCGCTGGACCGACCAAATTAAGGCAGCATTAGACAATGGTCCCTTGTATAAGTGCACCAGAAAGGCAAAGATGCGTGAAGAGTAGCGACGGATTGTCAAGCATGCTACACAACCTTAAAAATGACCACAACCACTATGTCAAGAGTGAAACGACGTAGAAGAAGAATACTTAATATAATAAAGCTGCAGTGTTTGTATGTTATTCTGTCAAAACGCGCTAGTCTCTCGTACTATCACGCCATTTAAAAGGTACTTTATATATGCTATGTATATAGTCTATGTAACTAATGGATAAAGTACGAAACATGAGAGCGGCGCAGTAATCATCAACGTGAGTGAAACCGTGCAGGACAACTAGTCTATACTAATTTTATAAAGAGAAAGGATTTGATTTTTTGTTTGTTTTTTTGTAAGGATTGAACTCAAAATACTCAACCGATTTTAAAAATTCTTTCACCTTTAGAAAACTATATTATCACTGAGTGACACAGGCTATATTTCTTTTTAAAGTTCTGTTACTTACATATCCTAACCTAGTTTTACGCGAGCAAAGCCGTTGGCAAAAGCTAGTATTTAATAAACTCAAAAATTACTGTTCCGATTTATATAATATTTTTGCCATTGTATCCAGAAGTGACATTGGCACTATAACATCGCGCTACGAGCCACGGGAGCGTCGCAGTAATCATAAACGTGAGTGAAACCGTGTAGAACAACTAGTATAGGTAAGATATTTTAAACCATCCGAGCGGTGTCAAGGACATCAGTTACTACATAACATTACCTATCTAAATCAATTTACCTTTGAATGACACATACAAATATTTAAAGTTTATTTGTGCATGACTTCCTTGTTGTTGACCATATAATTGCTAATGGAGTCATTACAAGAGTAATTCAAAAAGAGTTCTGGTTTTTCAGGCGTAAGATCAGTGATTACAAGCAAATTTACTAGTAATTTTCTAATCCGAATTGCAAGTAATCTATTTAAAACAAATAAGAACATTTTACGTTTGTATTTACATATGTGTACTATTTTTCTTAATCTTTAAAACATAGTATGCCTAATACCTCTCCAGCTAAGCTAATGATGAATTCGTGTGAGTGGCAATAGCCGGGATTCGAACCTACGAACTTTCGTTTGCAAGTCCAAATTCTTATCCATTGGGTTGCTGCCTTTTAAATAATCAAATGGGGCTTGAATACATTTGGCTACCTATAACAGCGCAGCGTTTTCTTAAGGAACCTTGAAGGACCAGTTCACCGCGGAAACATAGCTCTAGTTTATTTGGCTGCGATCTTCTGTAGGATGGAAGTACTTCTTCAAGTAAGTAATAATACCTCTTAAAATACCCTGTAGAAATAGAAATAACGAAGTTTCGGACCGTAAGTAACCTCTTGATTGTCCTAAAACTTATCATGAAGCTGCCCGAACAACGGAGTAATGTCATATTAGAAGAAATAAATCCGAAGAAATTTCATTGGAAGTTATTTTCGTTCCTTTTGAAACGGATAGAACTATATTATGATATTTACGTTCACAAAAAGAGGCAAGTGATTACTATTGTGATATCCAATAATCACAATTCCAAAACGCGTTGTGACCGGCCCTGAGAGTCTTCATCAGCGATGTGTTTAAGTCTTTATTAACACAGTCCTCATGACATTACCACATATTGACACCATAAAACCGAAACACACGTCTTGCCATTTCACTCCCTATTATTTAATAGGGCGTAATATAACTCCCTGTTATTTATTGCTGGCTATGAGCAAAGCTAGGGGATGTCGATTATAGAATAGTGACATATGTGAGCGAAATATTCGTAATACAGAGTTTGCTATTTGTCATGAGCGAATAGGGAATAAATATAAAGGTGAACGCGTACTTGACTAAACGGATCATAAAGCCATGTGTTCGCTTGCGAATGAGCAATTGATGTAACTAAATTGTTTTAAAAAAGGTGTATATCTCAATAAAATTATTTTCAACTCCTAACCGAACTGCATTGGGCTATGAGAGCCATACCACACCAGTAATAATTAAGCTATTCCCTCTTCACATTATTGACTTACAATAAATTAATGGGTAGTATTTAACTGTTCCTCAATTTTTTGCCTTTGTTCTACCAAAAATATTAATTGCACATCAAAATATGCTTACCAAAAATACTAATTGCACAGCAAAAATATTCAAAGAGATCAAACTAAGTCGACGGAGATTTAGCTTGATCTATTTTTGGGTGAGTTTAAGAAGGAACCTAACAAAACCTAACCCTTCCGAGACGGAATGCAGTGATTTGAGGCGTATAGATGTTCGTTATGATATATTTTAGTGAGCATATTTTGCTGTGCAATTAATATTTTTGATGGCCGTTATATTTAATCCCTAAATTAATATGCAGCCAACAGTGCATAAATGTAAATGTGAGAGTCACAGTTACAGGTGAATGTTAGTTTTGAAAAAAAAACCTATATGTAAAACACCGGTCACCAGGCCGTTTGGTAACTTCATGACATGGTCATCCTTAGTTCGCTAATGGACATACGGTATATTCCAAAGAACAAGCTCAACTCAGTCCTCCGCCACACTATATCTGGCAGCTCCTCTTGGAGTACTAACCTGCTACCCAACAAACATTTTGGGACCCTCGCTCTCACCTCACTTGGGTCGCACTGGTGGTATGTTGGCGAATAGAACTTTAGTTTCTCGATGAACCCTTTTATTCGCCGTTTTCGACAGGCGAGGTACTAATCTCTTCTCTAAGTACCCGACAGACAGAGCTGGCGATATTTGAATGTAACACATCTAATTCTATTCCTTCTTTAATATATAATCGGTAGTGTATGGAATAGTCATTTGTCGCCAGAACGACGCGTACAATGCGCACAAATTTGATGCGCGTTTAACTTGTGTGCTTTTGTAATTCAGTTTCTTGTTGTACGTTTTATTACACTAAATACCGTGTGTATTATTGCTATGTACATACACGTCCCTTCTTTGTTCTTGAGCCATTCGTTGATGACATGGATGGAAAATTCCAAAAAGCAGCGAATTTTACATCCAGATTCAAACCCAGTACTTACCATAGTATTGTCGTAAGGTATTCGGGTCAAAACTGTCTTATAGCTTAGCGATAGCTTAAGCGGGCCTTTTTTGTCGCACTTTGTAGACTTCCATCCGGGGGACTTCTGAGAGCCAATCCTCGTAATAATAATGTACAAAATAGAGTTCCGATCTAGTCCAAACCTAACTAATATTATAAATGTGAATGTGAGTTTGTTTATTTATTACACTTTTACGCTTCAACCACTCGACCGATCATCAAAATACTTCGTATACACGTTGTCAGGGTAACAGAAAAAGACACAGAGTACCGTTCATGCAGAAAAAAAATACTGTCCTCAAAGGGATATAAATTTATTGACTAAATCTACATTCACGCGAGCAAAATTTAGTTAACGTTTGTCTTTTATTTTAATCAAGTAAAATACCATTTGTGTTATATATAACACTGAGTCTAGATCGGAACTCAATCTTAAACAGTTTTAGGACAAGAATTGGCCCTCAGATATAAGTCAAAAAGACAAGTCACGCGATACAGCACTTAAAAAGTAAAGCATATAAATGTACCTGTTAAAGCAATAGATGTCCTCAATGTTGTTGAACAGTTCACACAGCTGCTCCTCCGAGAACGTCATCTCGCGCCGCCACACATGCAAGTAACCCTGCAACCAAGACAAGGCTCTCTTTAGAGTATGACAAAGATTAGGCTACAAAACACAAAGCTGGCCCAGTACGGATTTCGTTTCTGTTGCCGTTATCCAAAAAATGTATATAATATTGTCAGACTTCATACAATTTTGTGAACAAAAGGGGAAGTCTATCTCTCAGGTATGCAACATTTCACAATGTTTTCCTTCATATATAAAGTGAGCGATAAATAACTGTTATAAGCCATTTTTGTCCTAATCAGAATAATTCCTAGTGCGGCAGTTGTCTCAAAATTAGAGTAATTAAGTACTAAACCAAGTAAAAGTTCTAAACAAGGTGCACAACAATAATCCGTATAAGGACATAAAAACCAATAACGACTATTAATTAGGTGGTATTGCATCCATATATAGCAATAGTTACTAGGTGACCATAGTGGAATAAACCATAATACCAACAAATGCGAAAGTAACTATGTAAATTGCTAAAGCAATTTAGATAAAATTTGTTATGGAAATAGCTTAAACCATAACAACCAAAGGCAAACAAAGACACGGGTATAAAAAGTACATGATAATATTACAAGTATGTCATTATTCTCTCTGTTTCCTACAACGATAATACATTTATGATGACAACTAAATACGTCAGTCGAACCGCATAGTTCTATATACAATAGAGGACACACAGCATCCCTTTAGATGGTAAATTCAGAGGCATATTTCAGATTTGTAGAACCGTAGAGCGATGACACGCTTTGCCGAGGCAGCAAGTTCTAACCCTGCTTCATGGATTGTTTTGCCTCTGTTATAAGTTATAACTAAGATTTAGAAAATATTTGGTACTAATTATCTCCCTGGAACAAAACCTTTTCCTGGATGAAAGGGTACCTTTTATCCAGGATTATAATGTTTCCGGGTGTAAGTTTATGTTCTGTGTATGCGATATTTAATGATGATCTGTTGGGTATGTAGGCTTGAAAACAAAACAAACTCACACGTATTTATAAGATTAAGTAGTACAACAAAAAACCGATGAAATTCTTTTAATTATGGTCGTAGTGTACAAGAAAGTTAAATATGGTAATTAAAATGAAAATTATATCTTAGGTTAGGATAGATTTTTTTTTTCATATATTTTTCTGATCGACCATCAGTTCTACTATAAGACATTACCGGACACCTGTATATACTTTTTAATGCCAATAAACTCGTAAAGCTAGTCTACACTAGTATAAATGCGAATATGAGTTTGTTTGTTTATTACGCTTTCACGCCGTAACTACTCGACCAATCATCGTGAAATTTCGCATACACGTTGTTAGGGGTACAGAAAAGGACAAAGGGCACTGTGAGGGGGCAGGACGAGACAGGATTTATAAAAAAAAGAAAAGATTTATGCAACTGAAAGAATATTTATTATAATTTTAACAACTTTAAAATATAAACGTAACCGCGACGACGTTCAAATCCACACTGACGTAATTAGCTATGGAAAACAACAAGATGGCGAAAACGCTAACTGAATGGAAACATAGGTTATACATACGTTGCACTGAACTGTTTATTAAAGTATTTTATTTTATTTATCTACACGTGTATTTAAAGATATAAAAGTACATATCATCCTGAAAAAGGGACAGAAAATTGTCATAAATCCTATATTTTCGCGAGCAATAAATTCCCCTTTAAATTCAGGCTTAGATGTAATATAACACGAGAGCATAATGTTTACCTATTTTCCTTCACCATGGAGCGAGTACAATGCGTAAATGACCGCGTATGTGCGTCAGCTTCAAATATCCCTTTGTATAGTTGGTGGCTTTAACCGCAGAGTGCGGTTACCAACGGACCACGACACTGGCTAAGAGTAAATTGACCATTGTTCAGCTACGCATGCAGGGCCGCTGTGGTCACGAGGGCAAATCTTTGAGCTAGGAATAGGACGATTATAAAATAGTTGTTACGTAATACGTATATTTATACCAACTTCCTGCCTTTTTTTTATAAATAAATCATATCAATATATCGCATCGAAGTAGGGCGTTACTTGCCGAAAGTCCATTGTAATAAAATTATTGGGAAGAGGATATAATTATTGGGCGTCCTGAAGAAGTTCGCGATCGCGGTGAGGCTAAACGCATGTCGACGAATATTTGTGTTCGAAGCGGATTACTGCAAGTTTTAGTATGCCTGGGTTATCCCTATTTAGAGGATTTTCAGTATTGTCAACTTTTTTTACCTATTGCAAAAGTTAGCGAGGGCAATCCGAGGGTGCGTGGCGGGTTCCTCTCTTCCCAATATGTTTTTTTTAGGTCACATCTCATCAAAATGCTTTAATTTGCGTTATACAGGCAACAAATAATCTTATCAATATACCTTTACAGGTTTGTAGATCACGTAGGATTTCAGATATACATTTGAAATATTAAAACAATCAGACTTATTTTATGAAAAGGTTATTTTTATTTTACAATTAAGGTATATACGGATTTAATCAAGGTTTATTTTGAAAATAACACATCTTTTTGTATCTTTGTATTTACTCTTGCCAATGTTCCAGTAGCTTTTAAACAGACATGATCACGGGACGACTACATCTGGTGGAAATGAGGATTGAACCCACCGCAGAAGCAGTTGTGAAACGACCACTCAAACCAGTACATCTTCCATGCAGTCAAACCTATGGATTCTTGCAGCACCAGGTGTAAATAAATAATACTTGATTCAACGTTTGAAGCTGTACGCAGGGACAAAAACTACCGGTCCATATTTAATTACCAATTAGACATCCCTACCCAGTCTGCTAGAGGTTGAGAACCGTCATAGGTATAAGCAAGGACCCTGTTTATTCCTTCCTTATCATTTATGTGATAATGATAAGTAGCAATATAATCATATTATTATAATATAAAACAGGCATTCCCGAGAGCCAACAACTAACGTTTCATTTATAAACCATGGGCGTGAGTTCTTCCGTTCTACATTTAGAAATAAATTTAGAGCAAATTTCTAAAGCAAATTAGTAGGATCTCAGATAAAGACTGCGATACACCGGAAACATATTTAAAAATATTTATCTAACTTTATACAGAGTGCAGACATACATAGTCACCTAAACAGCAAAAGAAAAATTAAATAAAAATAAAATTCGTTTATTTGCAAAAACAGTTTTATAACTACAACAAAATAGTGATTGAAGTCTCCTTTTACGCAAATAATGCCTGTGTTAGGAGACCCCACTCTTGCATAATAAAACGTTGGTACATTAAATTATGATCTATTTGAGCAAATATAATAATAAAAGTAATTTAATCGAAAAGGTAGCCAGGATGCCTAGTGTGAGTTATTTTTACGTTAATGCGATCGAAAGCTTTACCACGTTTGGCTCTCTGGTTGCCTAAAAGCTTGGTGCGGGCTAATAGGAGCGCCGAACGTCATAAACATGTCTATCGCGTTAACGTAAAATAAACTTGTACTAGGCACTCATAACTATATATCACTTACATTTATTTTTTTACGCCTAAGATGGCAAACAAGCATACGGCCCACCTGATGGTAAGTGGTCACCGCCTGTGTGCCTGCCTGCAACACCAGAGGCAACACTTGCGCGTTGCCGTCCCTTTAGAAAAGGAATTGGAGAAAGAGAAGGAGCGGAAAGGGAGGAAAAGGGTGATTGGGCCTCCGGCACTCTCCTTCACCGAACGCAACACAACAGTAGGAATACTGCTATTTCACGTCGATATTCTGTGAGAGGGTAGTTCTTCCCGGTCGAGCCGGCCCATTTATGCTGAAATCAGCGACATTACATTTCGCCAACTTTGATTTAAGTCTCACGTTATAGAAATTCTTAGTAGAATGACGGCATCTGGTAAATATCAATAGACTCGTTGACGTATACCGGGTTCTATTCCAGACTCCACTATGCTACTGAGAATTTCTTGATAGGAAATCCTAAAAACACTTTGACCAACGCCGTAATTGAAATTGAGACCTCGTTCACAGCAGTCGCAATTATTACAGCTGAGCCAGTAAAATAATAAGCAAAGGATGTAATTCACGTAGTTGTCATCGATTTCTTGAGTTAATTATAGTATTAGAGTCCAGTGTACTTATCCTTTTCTTCTAACACTAATACCAAAGTGCTATACTATATTATTTAAGACTGCCCACTTAATACAAACTACAAGAAAATTATAACCGTTGTTTGACAGTTTGTGAAGTACCTACTTGTAACGCAAGTTTTACAACGAGTTCCAAAGATTTTTTTTAAAAAGTGCTCAAGCTCCTGTATGTTTATTTATTTAAATTTCTAATTAGGGGTGAATTTCACTCACATTACCCTAGCTATGGTCTCTCATGATAGCGAGCGTATCTTTTGCCGTCTAAGAGGCAGACTGCAAACTACAACCGAAGTTTCTTAGCAGAAAAACGCAATAACATTTTGCCAAAGTCACATTTCAAACCTAAGACTTTATGGTCAACCGCAAACATATGTACAAACCGCGAAATGAACCAGACACCCGTCAGCATCAACAAACTACGGAACCAACAAGGCCCTTTTAAGTATCATTACGCAATAAAAACCATTTATAAAACATTATCATTAGTTAACCTTCCCAGTGTACCACAACCCTTCGCGCCAGTCTCGCCGGCGCGTGCGCAGCTCACAGACTTAGAAAGTCTGATAACGTGATAAGTGTATCACGAGCCTTACCATATTAAGCTTGGTACAGCATTATGCTATAGTAACATTATTACGTACATATATACGTAACAACTATCTGATTACATATACTTTTTCATTATAGTTTTATTTCCTTATTTAAGTAATTTTTATCTAGATTGTTTGATGATAACTGCTGTGTGGTCTCAAGTTTACCCAAACGGTACTGGAAACCTTATGATGCAACTTTGTCGGTCTGTCTGTTACACCTTAGCAATAACAAATATTAGCAGCTATCTTAACTAATATTTTGAGTTTGTTTATTTGTTACATTTTCACGCCTTAACTACTCGACCAATCATCATGAAATAAGACTAGACGTTGTCAGAGGTACAGAAAAGGACATAGGGTGCCTTTTATCCAGAAAATCAGTCCTGTTTTCGATGGATAGTTATTAACAAAATCTACATGAACGCGAAGCCGCGAAAAATCTTATAACAATAAAGTCCTCAGAAATATATTAAGGAATTTAAAAATCAATTTATAAACCTTGGAAACAAGCAGGTTACTTCACAAAGTTTTCATTACCTATTTAATAGAAAGAAAGAAAATGTTTTCTTTGAATCTCCATACATACATAATTTTAAAAGGCTATAAAGGCGGTACATGTAGATCAAATTAGGCTGCCTTAGGATAGAACTTGAGGCCAGGAGTCTCAAGTTCTATGGCTCTCACGTGACAGTCCAACGGTCTCCCGCTAAGGCCTAAGCAATCACTACTTTTCTGCCTCTATAGTAGCAAAATACAAACATACATAGCTGTAAGTACTTAACTCGTGAACTGAATGTATAAATTTGGTTCTAACAGGTTTAAATATAAACAGAAGCAGTGTTTACGATCTCGTATTTATCCCGATTGAGCACACAATTAGAATAATATACAGGCCGTACGGATTACACGCGAAAGTGAGCCGAGAGATTCGTTTACAACCCGTGTAGGCAGATAATGGCGTGATAAAATGTTATCGTAGGAATTTCTCCTTTATGAGGTAGGAGATATAGTTGAAGATAAGCTGTTGGGACATTAAACAAGATACTTATATGATTTTTAGTGTAGGAATGGCGTTACGGGTAATGTGGGCTCATAGATACTGCGATGAGACGATTTGTAGATCTATATTTATGTTATAAATTAGGAAATAACTCTGTTTGTGTAATTTAGATGAAATTTGGTATAAGCTAAGGCCACTTAATCCATTTCAAATGATCGCGACCACGGGTAAAACCTAGTAAACTGTACCTAAAGGTTTTTGACAGACATGTTGAACTCTTTTTAAACCTATAGAGTATACAGGGTGATTTTGAAATCGTGTAATTCCTTTTAACCACGCATTCTATTGGTGATATAGAATAACCCTGACCATATTTTTATTTAATTAGAATTATTTTTTTTGAAAAATTTTTGTTTCCTTTTTTTCGTGAAATGGTGTCAGATAGTCATATGTTAACCAACCGAGGCAATTTTATTTTTTTTCTAATTAAAATAAAAAAAACATATTAATAATTAATGTCGTAAATAATAACGGGCGGTCCTTTTTATTGCCTCTTATTATTTACGACATCAGTTATTGTTATGTTATTATTTTTAAATTAGTAAAATATTAAGATTGTGTCAGGTGGTTAAAATATGACTATTTGAAATCATTTCATGAAAAAAATCTGTACTCTAATTTTGCCGAAACCATTATTCTAATTAAGAAAAAATATTGTCAGGGTTATTCTATATCACCAGTAGAATACGTGGTTAAAAGGAATTACACGATTTCAAAATCACCCTGTATTACTTATCCTCGCTGCCTTACTAGTATTATGAATAAGAAGGTTTGTTTGTTAGTTAGTCCTCCTATCACGAAACAAAGAAGCAACTATTTTACATGATATTTTGCATAAAGATAGTTTATGTAACAAAGGCTACTTTTATCCCGACAAATATGTCCGCCCTATGGATAATTATGTCCTTTTGAACTACGTGATCGAGGTTTCAGCTAAAAGATTTCTATACTTTTGTGTACGTTCACCTACTGCGCAACCGACGCTACTAACCCGAAATTTGAGGGTATTACGCCGCTGCATACTCCTTCAGATATAGTAAGGCTATGTATAAAATATGAAATCACAAGAAATGTTTGGCTTCCAATCGCCTAAGAATATATTATTTCCAACTATTCACGTTAATTTACACCTTTCAATACGATTGCCGACCATACTAACTTGAATCATACAAACAGCATTTAAAAACAAGATAGGACGGTAAAGTCACCGGATTTCGTACACTCATGTTAATCTGATTACACGCTCCTATGTAGTCAGCCAGTTGTTAAACAACACGACCGCGACATGTTGTAAACAATTACTTCGCCAATATGTTTTGTGAGTGTTCCGAAGGAAATAGCTGTATATTTTTCTTTCTTTGACAACTGTCGTACTAGAAATAATTCCTGTGTTCAGGGGGACTTTAGAAACATTCAAACAACGGACATAAAGAATACTCAAGCTTGGATCAACTATTTTTGCATTATACAAATGTTTATACCGTAAAGAAATGAAATCGAACACATTTCACACAGTGGCAAAGCGATAATTTAAATGACTGCGCCATCCGTGTAGACAAACAATGACAATGGTAGGCTCACCCACTCACCACCATGTAAAAGATTCGGTTTAGTATCAGGTTCCTACACATTATTGGACTGCTACGCAGAGGTCTCTAGTTCCATCCCATGGCACATACGTATTCTTTTATTTAGGTTAGGTATGACTCGCTAACAGTGAATAAAAACATCTTGAGTAAAATCATCATCTCTGAGAGTTCTCTATAATGTTCTCAAACATATGTTAAGTTAGCCAACTCGCACGGGGCCCGCGTGGTAGACTATGGTTTTAGATTTCTTACACTAAGAAGAGGCTCATGCCCAGCAGTGAGACAGTTTATATACAGTGCTGATATTACTATATACGCAGCAATTACTCGCATAGCGTGCTGACAATTACACACAACCACATAAGCATACGCACCCCACACACACAAACACACACACACACACACGTACGCACACACGCACATTCACACATTGGTAGAGTAGATTTTGATTTTTTTAAATTAGTCTTTATTTATTAAAGTTTAGATTATATGTTTAAAGATACTTTTAATAACTAAAAAGTAACTGTTGCAAAACCAAGCAATACTTGTTGTGTATGAATCGTTCTGAATGGAGGACGCTGGCGGCTGTGATACAGTTCATACTAGTACGGTCGTCAACGATGACCTCTTATTGATATATAAATTGTTTATGGTTTTATTTTTGTGTACCTAGCTTAAGAGAAATTTGTAAACTTTTTACTGTAATAAACTATTTTATTATTTTATTATTATTTAATTGCCATCTCATCTCCGCAACTCAAAGGGATATGACATTATAACGATAACAATTGTCAACAGGAAGGAAGATTCTCCGATCAGGCTTGATGATAAATGCTGTGTAAACTTCGCTTGCGTCATTCAAGAATGTATAGCGAAGTGCGAATTGTATGCAGCGCTATCTCTTGACACGTGTCGAAACTTCTTCGTCTATGTGGCGTCGGTTCAAATGTAATACTGGTCTTCAATAATCCTTGTAATACATTACGTTCTACACTGTCTGACAAAACAAATGATTCACACGCAACCGAGCCAGCGTCACGCGTGGCATTGACAATGAGCATGGAGTTAATGACACGAGCGACGATATGTGGACCGGACTGAACACCTACGTGCTATTGTTTACTTTACTCGCTGCCCACGAGTGACCGACTGACGACTGACTACTGGGAGACGAGAACCAATGGCTTTTTGATAGCAACCTAACGTCTGTTGCGAAATCTGTGGAGATCTGTTGACTTATAACTACAGTTGAGTTCGTTATTGACTGGGTGCGTCAGTCATACGGCTTGCAAAATATATAAGTATGGCGATATTTGATGTTTATCTTTACAAGCCTATTATTAGTATTAAACAAACTTTGCACAATTTTTACGAATGAAGGAGCGCACACCTTCTAAAATACTGCTATATGACTTAACTTTTTGGACTATGTCATGCCAACAGCCAGACACGATTGTTTACAATTGAGTCTAACTTGACCGTACTAGATAAATTAAATAGAAAACATTTTTTTATAAAAGTTTACTCGCAATAAGTTGCAAATTATTTTGTCTAGTACATATTCTTGTTAACTACTGCTAAACTTTAAGCTTGTGTTACGAAAGGGCGCACGTCAGTAATTCAGTGGGTGAGAATCTAACCAACCACCTCTAGGTTGGAAATCTGATGCCTTAATCATTGACCAACCACCCTCAATTTCAAAACATTTATAAAAATAGCGATGTCTATAAACTACATAGTATCATCCCAGGAATATTTTACATACATCTGAAAGAATACTATGCAGGGCCACCACTAATGCTTATTTCCTTATAATTTCACTACTGTAAAGTTGTTTATAGAATATGTTCTAGCATGCCCGCTTTGCAGATTTCATATACTAAACAGCATCAATAGCCGCCATGTAAAGAGTAGGACATGGGACAGCGGACGAAAAGGACAAAATTACTGGCCCAAAAGTAGCCCACACCCTTACCCTGCTTTCAAGTCATCATCAACCATCAAAAACTCTTCAGCGATTTAACCACGAAATACACAAACGAACCAATAACTTTTGTATTTACAAAACGGCTTCACTACGACGAAATATTTAGTGTTTTCTAACAAAATTGGATACTTCGGTTCGGGTTTACATCCCAAAACTAGAACGAGGTTATCGGCGGTTTAGAAAGATCGTGTATACGTGTGAGACGTTGAACCCAATGCGTAGAAGAGTCAAGTGGACTAGCCGAAGTTCAAACACGTTAAATAAAGTAAACAATAGCCTGTACGGCCGTGTTCATTGATATTACTACCTACACTCAGGGATGTCACCTTTTATTTGCCTTTTATGATGCCGTAGTGGTTAAGGTCGCATTGCAGCTACGCCGAGTGTTGTGGATTTGATCACCGCTTGAGATTAAAGTTTGTGTGATTCACGAATAGTTTAAGCGAGTCTGTCTCCCACGCCATAAAAAACATACCAAGTCTGGAATAAAGGAGTCTGCCCACTACCCCGTCTCATACCATGACAGTACTAGGAACGTGTCAGACAAAAAAATATTCTTTGTAAAGAAATGTATAAGACTATGGCCACTAGACCGTTCCGTCACCGACCAGCAGTTCCTATAGCAGGGCGTACCGCGTTGCTTTTCGTGTCTGATACGTTCCTAGCACGGTCATGGTATGAAACGGAGTAGCAGACTCCTTAAAACCTCCTAAAAAAAAGTTTATTGTAAAGTTGACAGCGATGCTGACAAATTCTACGACGCGACGCCTAAACCATTTTTGTAAATATTTAGTACCTATTATAATTATTAGCATTGCTACAATTACTTTGTCTTTGTTATTACGTTTTTAAATATATTAGATAAGTTAGTCTCATAAGTCATAATGAACAGTATATAATAAATAATAAAAATGAAAATTGGTAAAAAAAAAAATAGTAGTAGTTAAATTAGTCTATTTATCGGCATTATTTTTAGTTCAAATGGAAGGAGAAAAAAGGAAAAGCCAGATTCCGTAGCAATCCATATAAATAATACATAATCCTATAACAAATTTTCATTAATTTATGATTCTTAGCTACAAACTATAGTATACGTTTAGTTGTACCTATAATAATGATTCAAAGTTGTTGTTCCTTCAGTATTGTAATGCTTCAAAAAGGCACTAAGTAATAAGTACTAGTATCATCACTGTAACAACACCCTGTACATTTAGTTGACAATAAAAGTGTCAAATTTTATTAAATATTTCATAGTAGTAATACACGCTCTAATTAGGTTTTTAGTCTTAGCTAGCAAACCTTTTTTTTGTTGTGTCTCAATGTATCTGTATGAACTTCTCTGACTACTCTCGTTTACAGTTGGCAACCCTGAGCATTTATAACCTGTGCCACCGGTTGCCCCACATCACAACACTTCATGGTCATTGTCACGCATTATAATATACATATCTGTGGATAGCCTGTTTAATACGTGGGTACAGTGTGGAAACATCTCGGCCATCGCACAAGATGTTGTGTATTCAGAATTAATTCTAAGGCACGCCTCAAATATGTTTATACGTCCGTAGTTGTATTAAGAAATAAATATACTATTTCGAGCAGATATTATGTGTACATACGCAGCAGCAGTGAATGCGACTGCTGTGCATGAGGTCTCGGGTTTGAATCCCGGGTCGGGCCAACATAAAGGTATTAGGTTTTTCTGTTAAGAAATCTCAATACGAGCCCGGAGTTAGGAAGTTGGCTTTACGTGCTTTCCGTGCCACGGAAAGCACGTAAAGCCGTTGGTCCTGCGCCTGATCTCTCTCCGGTCGTGTCGGATTATCCGTCCCATCGGATCGTGAGGGTAAGAGAACAGAGAGTGCACTTGTGTTTGCGCACATACTTGTGCACTATAATATCTCCTGCGCCGATAGCCAGTCTCCGTTAAGATTGGCCGCCGTGACCGAAAATCGGTCTGGAGGATATTATTATTATTATGTGTACATTTTATAGATATCCTTGAAAGGATAAGTAAAGGTGTTTTACACCAACATTTGGCAGCTACGTTTTACGATCGTAATAAGTCAAAATAAATAAATAACATGAGCAACAAACCTGATATCGGAGACGCTCTGTGCTTATATATGATTTCATACTGCATTTATTTAGTAATTAAGTACTACAGACTATTGTCTACGGTTATGCGGATTTTATAAATAGAAATAAACTGCTTTAGACGGATTTTGTCACGTTGTTTATTTTAAACCACTAATCAGTTTAAATAATTATGAAAAACTAATTGGCTTAAATAGTAATAAAGTTTAATAATACTTTAGAAAATAAATATTTAAAAAATTAATAAAGACTGAGTCATATTACTGAAACGACATGTTTGAGCAAATAATATAGTTAAGAGTCTCCTCTAGTAAACTAAACTTTAATTACGACCACAAAACGCACTGTCCATACGTTATAAAAGTATGGCTAAGCCGATTTATATTATATATCTTATGTATAAAATTCTCGTGTCACAATGTTAGTTACCATACTCCTCCGAAACAGCTTGACCGACTTTTATGGAATTTTATATGCATATTTAGTAGGTCTGAGAATCGGCTGCTATCGATTTTTCATACCCCTTAGTGATAAGGGTTGTCTACACCTAACATTTTCTCTTTCGGTCAAAAATTTTTTTTATTGCAAAACAACGTTTGCCGGTCAGCTAGTATTTATATATAATATTTTATATATTTTAATTTTATATTTGTTGTGGATAGTGAAATAAAATAGTTCTTGATGATATACTATATGGATATATATTTACTGGTATCAGTTATAATATGATATATACATATTGGACTACGACCTAAGTGAGCCTCCCACCACCCGGGAGACGACTGCCGCGCGGCGCTACTGCATTCTTGCGCCTGACTATACAAAAGTTAAGCATCAGCAGTATCGTTACAGGTATGTAGATTATCTCTACTGAAGGACATACACTATTATTGAATGCCTATGATTTCAGGAGTATATTATTACTAATAGATCCATAAAACACAGGCATTTAAAAAATGTACATTCTTCTTAAACGTACAAATGTTAAGGTGAGATTATTATTAAGAAAAGCTTTCTAAAACAATCTCAATATACTTTTATTTAGAAAAGACTAACGGTCCGCCCCAGCTTCGCACGGGTGGTACAAAACCTTAACAAATTATATACCTTAACCTTCCTCATGAATCACTCTGTCTATTGGTGAAAACCGCATGAAAATCCGTTCAGTAGTTTTTGAGATTATCGAGAACAGATAGACAGACGCGACGGAGGACTTTGTTTTATAATATGTAGTGATAGTGAAGTATCAAAGCATGTACTAAAATTATTCGATTCTCAAATAATCAATTCTGAATAAATCATACAAAATTACAAACTCACAAATTACACAATTAATAAAATATTGAAACATGGCAACTCCTATACTAATATGTCAGATTGTTTGCAGAAATAAATTGTCTATGACTGGCCGTACGATTACTAGTTGGGTACGGCCATTCAATTTATAATATTGATTGTCCGTTTCGTAATTAAACTCGCGCTTGTATTAATCTCCAGCGTCAATACGAATTAGCAATTAAAACAAAGTCCCGTATAAATATTTGTATTCATTTGATTTAAGGTGAGTATTCACTGGAGCCAAAATAATATTTCTTAAAAAGCAACATTATAAAACAAGTTTACATTTTTAATTTATCAATAATCTCAAATATTTTCATAGCATCTATGTCTGAACTAGATAAATTAATATCTGTTTTCAAGACAACAGCGTTCACGCTAGAGATAATACATTCAAGAAACAATAAAAAAAACAAAATAAAAAATTTATAATACAAAAAAGGGCATTATAATTTTTTTGAGAAAAGTGATGAAATTAAAAAAAGAAAATTGCGTATGTTGTTTAATACAAGAATACTTCTACAAGAAACAAAAATAATAATTAATAATAATAATTGTTTATTTCCAAAAAACATGTACATACAACAATTAAAATTAAAAAATAGACGCGTAGCCAAATGTAGTAGGTAAAAAGTAAATTATTTATCTGTTTTATTATTGCAAAGATTTGGACAAGCTGTTCCTTGAAAATAAATATTCGTTTGACGTTGCTAGAAGCAACAACTAACGCGGTAACAAAATATCAGAATAAATAAATAATACTTTATTTCCAGATGATGTGAATTTATTTTTTCACCTCTGTAAGTAAATATACTCTATTTAATCAAAATAAAGGTGGCAACCCTAGTTGTAGTACACCTCGGGATACCTCTTGAAGTATATATGCTTGAGACTATCACTACATATTATAAAACAATGTCCCCTGCCGCGTATGTCTGTCTGTTAGCGATAAACTCAGAATTTACGGAACGGATTTTAATGCGATTCTCACCAATACACAGAGTGATTAATGAAGAATGTTTAGGTGTATAATGTGTTCAGGTTTTGTACTATCCGTGTGAAGCAGGGGCGGGTCACTAGTGTATGTACATATATATGACAGCTTGAAGACTTGCTTTCCTTGAGCCGATGGGAAATCAAGCGAAATTCACATTAAATCTACTGCTAAGTGTATGAAAACGCTCATTACGTTTATGATTTAGAATGAAAGTACTTGGTGGCCGCCATCATTAAGATGCGTTTGCGCGCGAACTTGTTTATGGTCGCAAACTGTCTATGGTTATAAAGAGTTTCTTAATTACTTAGAGGTTGTTTACTGTTGCTATGTCATTGTTGTTGATTTTATAATAATAATAATAATAATAATAATATTCTACCACATACACACAACACTATCTAGCCCAAACTAAGCAGAGCTTGTACTATGGATACTAGACAATGGATAAACATACATATATACTTTTTTTTTTTGTAAATACATACATATTATACATATAAACACCCAGACCAAGACAAACATCCATGTTCATGCACACAAATATTTGTCTTGTGCGGGAATCGAACCCGCGACCTCAGGCATGGCAGTCGGTTACACTAACCACTACGCCATCGAGGCCGACAACGACGATTTATGGTTAATGAAGAATGGAGATGGATAGAGGGTGGGGCTCTAAGTTACCGGGCGAGACTATTAATTTCTTTAGGTCACGAAGTAAGAATGAGGTAGGTTAGGTTAGGTTAGTTAAAGTCTTCCGCGACGCAAGGCCGAAAGCTTAGTGCAAAAGATGTCTTTTTAAAAATAAAAACCTAAATTTTGGTATCTATTAGTCAGTGTGCATACTCCTCAAACGCATCCCATCGAATGTAACGGTCCTCGCCCACGTGCCGTATTAATAGCAATAGTATTGCCTTTTTACGATACACAGCTCCGAAATAAAAATATTTTGATAGTTCTGCCCACGAACGTACACTGCAGTAGTGTTGCGATTCGATTACAATTTTACTCGAGTGACACGAGTTACTACGGTCAAAACGTATTCGAGTAAAAATTATCAACACGAATTCACTCGGACTCATAATAAATCGAAGTAGGCGTTAATTGGCGGCACTTATATCAGCAGCTCGGAATACCAACGAATGGTTCATTCGTTTCCAAACAGTCCTGAAGATGCCTCGCACTGAGACGAAACACGTGTCGACGCATATTTTGTGCTCGAAGCGGAATATTGCAAGTTGGAGTACACCCGGGTCCCACGTCGTGGCTGTCCCTATTCAGAGGAGTTCGGTATTGTCAACCTTTTTCTATTGCAATAGTTGGGGTGGGCAATACAAATGTTATCGCTCCTCGGCTCGTACAAGTTACTCGCGTTGCTCAGCTCGTGCTGTCAAGACAAACAGGTTTAAGCGTGTAAGCGTAAGATGCGAAACAAATAAGAACGATTGTTTTGTGTTATCTATGTATCATTTCTAAAGTTTAACATGACAGAAGGTGACTCGAATTTGCCGAGTGGTCGAGTGATATAAGGACTACTCGAGTGACACGATACTTGAGTCTTAGTTAGTTGGACGTGTGTTATCCGCACTCAGCCCTACAAGTAGACCATTGTACTTAAGTGACCGAAGCGAAAATTTGTTTGGTTACTCATACCACCTCAGCTTTGTCCAGAAAGACAGTAGGGGACCGGTGTTGCGCAGTACTTCCTTCATCGTTTCTGGACTGTTTAGTAGTTTCACCCATTGGTTACTCACGGTTTTACAATGTAGGGGCACGTGAACTGGTGTCTCCTCGGTCTCCATGCAGCCCTTACATAAAGGGTTGTCAGTGATGCCGTGGTTGAAAAGGTGATTGTAGAGTGAGCAGAAGCCTGTTATTATACCAACTAGGTGGCGTGGCTTTTTCCTTGTGGAACGTAGCAGTTTGCGCGACAGATATTAGTCTAAGGATAAGGTGCTCGAGTGATATTCAAGTGCAACCGTAAAATGGCCCGAAAAACTCGAGTTGTAAAATTGGACTTGTGTCGCATCACTAGACTGCAGTGCGTAGAGTTTACAGCCCGTGGAAGATCGATGCGCAGATAATACCGCTTACGTACAACTAGGTTTATTGCATTACGACATTTTAATTTTATTATGTAGTATTATTATCTAACTGAGATTTGTGTGTGGTATTTTTGGATGAAAATCAGAGTTTTTATTCTGTTTCGTTTGGTGGTTAGGTTTGTGCTTTGCGAAGGCGTTGTGAATGCCCGATAAGGATGATTTCGGATTCGATTGCTGCTTTAGGTTAAGTGTTACTAGATTATTGAATTAGGCTTTTCTATAGTTGCATAGATTCTATAACTGTGTTCGCTAGGGAGTAAATAAGCTCGATATTTTTAAGTGAAATACCTATATATGTTTAATTTTTTAAACAGTACTACCGCAGTAGGACTATCTTTCAAAAGAACAGACACCAAGAACACTGACTGGAAACAACTTCTTGAGGACCAACTTTTTTTTTTATCCCTTTGTTGGAATGGACCTACAAGACTCGACATAATGGCAGTAGCTTAGTAGTCACTTACACCACGACGCCATCTGTGAAGTCTACTACTTTACTACATCAGTTAATTGACATGTCAAAAACTGTTTACACATTATATAGGAAAAAAGATTTTTGACTTTGACTTTTTTGAAGTAAAAACTTCTTCTTTTTGAGCACTTTTTGGGTGAACAAAAATCATGGAACTCGCGTCATCGTCACCAAACGCTTTCCATGAGCTATATGTATACTGTGCATATATGTGTACTTTTTGGGTGAACAAAAAGCGTGAATTTCGTGTCATCGTCACCGCACGCTAGTTACTTAGTTTTCACTTCTATCGGCAGTTCCCAAAGACTGCCCCTCATGTTTTTTTTATACTGTAATAGGCTTGCGTCTGACCGTGATCTCACCTGATCTTAAGGGAAGATGCAGTCGACAATGGAGCACGGCTTGCCTAGAAGATACCTATTCACTCGCGACTTGAAGACACCCAGATTGTACTCATTGGGAAACACAGACTTAGGTAGCGAATTCCACTCCTTAGCGATACGCATTATAAAAGTGGAAGCAAAGCGCTTCGTGGTATATCCACCATGACCTGTGTCGCTGGTCTGATAGTCTGGTCGTCCGATGGTAAAATGGAGAAGGAGGAATCAAATTATGCAGTTCCTCTGCACACTCTCCGAAATGTATCCGATAGAAAACCGAGAGACTGGCAACCTTACGACGATACTCCAAGCTTTGGAGTTGTGTGTGACTTGACTTCCTCCTACATAGGCAGTGATATTTATAGCGCTGCGTGAGGTATATAAAATAGTTTAGTATATAATTAGTGATATACGTAACCACGTCGCAGTTAAATCTCGTGATCATACACATTACGGAGATATTCATTGATAAGAGCGCAGCTTTCCATGGTGATGGGCTAAGCCAGAAGTGATGGCGATTATTTTATTATTTTTATCGAGAAAATTATGTAGGTCTATTTATTAGTAAAATATACATATTATAGAATAGCTTTCGAGGACCGAGAATCAGATCTGAGACCTAGGCACAGCAATCGCATGCTACCGCAGTGTTCGCTAGTAGGCATAAACTGGATTATTTTTACATGGAGCCTACTGCTGCAAGAAAGTGTTTGAAACACATATTTACCTATTATCCTAACTAATATTAGAAATGGGAAAGTGAGTTTGTTTGTTACGCTTTCACGTCTTAACTACTCGACCGATCATCATGAAATGTCGCATTCACGTTGTCAGGGGTACCGAAAGTGACAAATTGTACCTTTTTTACCAAAAGTACTGTTACCTAGAGATAATTTTTTTACATAAGTTACATATAGCGAAGCCGCGGGCAAAATCGAGTAAAGTATAAAACAAGGCGACCACTTCGATCACTGCACTATCCATGCACCCACATTCAGAATCGGTTTGTGATCGATATCGCTATATCGTATAAACTCGGAGTGTCATCGAAATCGAGTTACAAACACGGGGCGTGTGCGGCACGTGGGCTTCAAATACCGCACGTATGAGTGGGGATGCGCGCACGCACCGGAACTCGGCAACAGCTTGTGGTCATTATGTTTATAAATTAAATATATTTAGGTCATTTGACGCTTCAGTGAGTAGCGGTTGGGTTTCATTTTTTCATGTACTGGTTGTAGAAAAGTTATGAAGGTTATGGAAACCCTACATTTTTAGTATTAATATTGATACCTACATAGCGTGACGTTTATATCTCTTTGGCATACTGGTAGTAGGAAAGAATGTGTTGATTATGGAAACCCTACATTTTTAATACTGATGTAGATACCTAGATAGCGTGGCATCTGTATGTCCCCAAAAGGGTGGATATATTACATATTTCTTATTCGTCAGCTGTTATTTATTTCACGTAATAGAGGATGAACGTATAAGCGACTACTCGGCACATCTCTAAATGCTACGCTTCTAGTGAGAGTATCATAATTAAGTATAAATATGGTTAAAGTATTTGTGTGGTATGCAACTTGGAACAGCACACATGATCGTAACTTACTGACCAACGAAAGATTTTTAGATAGAGTGCCATAATTAATTTATAGATTTATTATAGATGCTGTTTTTTGTAACTGTATCGTAAACATGTCAACATATTGCTGTGCTTGTAATATGTTATTGTGTTTCAAACACTTTCTTGTTTGCTCAAGCTGTGTTTACATATAAGTGATTGTTGCATTGTCGCTTGTACTTTAGACTAGTTTAAATTTTAAGTATTAATGTTTACAATTGTTGATCAACAATAATAAATAGAGGCATGCAAATTTATATCGGTAAATATATTTAAAAGCTTTGCTCGACCAAGAATTGAACCCGAACGGTAATGAATGCCACTACTGTTACTGCTTCATGCTACGCCGCCGAGGTACCTGTGCTATTACCACCTAACATTATGAATCTATGGTTAATGGAATAGATTGTTTATTAAAGCAGTGCGTATATCAAAACAGACGTTATTTATATTTTAGTTATTACAAGTAGTAGGTAATGTTATTGTTTCGCGTGGCTGCATCCGGCATACGCGTACACAATGCATTTAACTACTCAAATTATTTAGTTTGTTTATTACAAGGTAGCTACTACCCGCGACTTTGTACGTGTTTCTTTAAAAGTCAGTAAGCTATTCAAATTAAACTTATTTATACGGATTTTACTACGGGTTACCATCTTAGTCTCCCCGTGACCATGGCTGCTGAAAAGCAACGTCGGGGAAAGTGTAAAAGTGTAAACCTAAATATAAATAGTTTTATGAATTTTATCAGCTTAAAAATTAGTAAAGTTCAATAGTAGTAGTAGTGTAACAGTTTCTAAATTATGTAATACAGTGTTAAATAAACGACGCGATAAAATCCGTATAAATGAGTTTAATTTCAATGAATAACATTCGTGTAAACAGAAGACAATATTATGTAACTCAGTAAGCTATGTACCTTCATGTCAAAAATCTGAATCGTTTCAATACGATACACATAAAATGGAAGGTTTGGAAGAAAAGGTATTAATTAGGTATACTTTTATAATAGTAGTATGAATCAATAAAATAAAGCAATCCGTGGTTCTAAAGTATTGCGTTTTGTAAAAAATCTTTCAACTAATGTTGTAAAATATGATGAAAACAATACACTAGTAAAAGTTTATTACTATATTTCATTAATCCTGTATTATCAGGTATCGTTCAATAAACATAACACAACGCCATTTTAATCTACTGAGTCGTAGCGGAACACTGGTAGCTAGACACAATTGATTTTAATTTATGTCTGGTATGCTAAGACTTTACAGGCTACAAAATATATTATGTAAAAAATTATAATAGTAATTAATATCATAAATGTGAATGTGAGTTTCTTACGCCTGAACTACACGATCAATGTCGTGAAATTTCACATACACGTTGTCAAGGGAACAGAAAAGGATATAGGGTACCTTTTAGTCCAGGAAAAAGTACTGATATTAATTTAACATATATTTAGGCGAGGGAAGCGGCGGGCATAATCTAGTGATTAAATATACAGGTCGGGTGCTCGGGGCAAACTCACCTATATGCAGAATGTGCAGAACTCTGAAGCCCGAGTGTAAATTTCGTGTCATTTGACGTAGTATGTAACGATCAAGTCAATCGTGCTAACTATCGATCGAAAGTACTTCGAAATAGCCAGAGTGTGAAATAATGCAAACCAATCTATTCGCATCGCGTAATCTCACTTTGCCGAAAGTCAGCCGAAAGTTAGGTAATTTTTTTTAAGTTGCCTACATTTCATTACGAGTATCTCTATTTCGTTTTATGGAGCAGCGAGTAAAAGAGATGCTAAATGCTCTATGCGTCGCGTCATGTTTCAATACAAAAAGTCCTTTAAACGGTGATCTCAACCCAAATTATTTTTCTGTATTTCTACCAATATCTGCTGTATCGAAATACCAAATTACATAATTTTTATGAATATAATATTATAATGTATGGAAGTTATATTATAATATTCATTATGTATAATACAGTTTTTCCATTTCTATTTATATTAAACCAAGATTGAATATTTTCTTTTATCATATACCGATTTGGGTTAGAAACCTACCGACATTTCTGAATTACTTTAAATTTTGACGTTCGCCTTCAAAAGCTTAGCGGTTTCTTGTGATTTTTTGAATTTATTGAAGTTATAATATTATAATATGCGCAATTTAGACCACGCCATTCCAATTTGAAATTCTGGTAAAGTTTATGGAGCAGTAAGTAAATAAATACATATACAGTTATGCATGTTTACATATAAAAATAATCACTTTATAACGAAGTAACGATATAAAAATTAAACTGCTTTATACGGAATTTATCGTGTTTAAAGCAGATTAATTGTAAATTATATATAAATTTTAATCATAAATTATAGTTATTTTACATAATATTATACTTCGTTTACGCGAATGTCATACATTTTAATTTTACAGACACGGTGACATACATAAGCCGTCGAATAATGTAAAAGGCAGAAATCAAGCAATACAAGATTGGAAAACTTGTCAAATTTATTAAATAATGATCCTACCGGGGCAATGAAAAATACGGAAAAGTGAAGAAGGGTATTTACCTCATCGATTACGATAAATACCTACTTATATAATGCATTTAACTGATGAGAGTTAATTATTTTCAGAGCCAAAATGACGATAATACTATAACTTTGTCACCAACATCGCCTATGCCTGCTAGAAGTCCTCAGGTTCTTGAAGCAGAAAGCATTCCTGTTATTGAGTTAAGTAGGTACATATACTGATTATAAAAATATTAATATTATAATTTATAACATTGTAAGCCCAATTAAGGAACCGACAAGTGTTTCGAATTGTGAATGATAAATTGCTGTAATAGGTTTAATCACTTTGATACGTGACAGACATATAAGAATATAAATGTGTGTGCTTCATCTTCATAATATTCAGGTGTGAATTTTAATTGCTTTCTTTTTTAGCTGAATGCGATATATGGAATATGCCTGGACCATCACATCAGAGTCTCCATACTCTACATTCAAACAATACGCACGTACCACAACCGGAAGCCAATACATCAACAGGATCCCAACGTCGTCGACGTGGAAGAGCAACCTCAATAAAGTGTCACAGACATATAAGAATATAAATGTGTGGCTTTCACACATTTATATTCTTATATCGATCGTTTGCCTGAAACTACGTAAATGTAGCTTCAGTAACTTAGTAAACTCACTAACCTATATACTCGTATGTTGACGTTTATAAGTGTTACTTTGTGACCTAAATGAGTACATGGTTTTTGACTTTAATTTTAGATAAAGAAAATGAGAATGATTTCTATGTAACAGATGTTGCAGATGTTGTTAATTGATTAAAAGAGAAACATTATTTTTATGTTAATGCGCCTGTCTTCTTTAATTAAATAAATAAATTTGAATATGGTGTCAGTAGTGTTATTTACAAAGCCACATTGGCACAGTTTTTATATAGATTCTTAATAAAAACAAACATATTAAATCATATTCATGTAAGTAATTCATATTGCCAAAAACATTATAAGAAAATGAGAATATGACTTATGAATATAACAGTGAGAAAAGCGAATGTAATGATCATTATACCAATTGAGATCAAAATATAAAAAAGAACCAGTGACTACGTCTAGCTATTTGATCATGCTGTGCTCTTCCTCGAATCAACTCGGTGGTTGCTTGTTGCTCTTCCATATGCTGGACATGACCTATTGTAGCTTTATGATGTTCACTTAGATCTAAAATTAAAGGAGATTTGTTTTAGTAAATCCTTAATGTTCATACTGTCCATTTGAAATATAGATTCATCTTAATATTATGAACCATTCTTACCTAAATCACCAGATGATTTAGGTAAGAAGTTTAGGTACTCTATAACCTAATGCAATATTATAGAGCACACTATTGTGCCTGAATAATTGTGGCCTGAATAATTTGTGCGTATTTTAGAGGCTTGTAATGCAATACTCTATCTTTGCAAAGGCAACGCCTACGATTGGTTGGTTGTAATTTGTTAGTTCTTCTAATTGCATATTTCCTATACATAGAAACAGGAAGGCTTCCTTTGATAAGCAATATCTATTTCTAAATTCAATGCTACTGAGGTCTTCTACCGGATTAAATGAGGCACGAAAATCAGCTCTCTTTTTCTCAAGTAATTTATTTCATCTTGGTAATGAGTGGCCATCATCGGTTTTCACCAGAAAAAGCTACGAGCCGTCATTTTTACCCAAAAATAAACACAAAATTACACAGTTATTAATATCGTATTCAATGTCAACTACGTCTCACCAACCCAACAACAAGTGAGTTTACTGCACGACCGCGTTACCGTTTCGAGACGATTGTAAATGTCAAATTTTAGTTCACACTCGCATAATCTTGAAAAATGTTTGCCGAAACTATCAATACCGCGTCCGACACGATAATTTTTACGTCACTTCTAGTGACACCGCTATTGTAGTAGTGCAAACGATTTCACACTCGCTCGTTTTTCTTACAATAGTCTCCGCCAGGGGCGCTTTGTAAGTTACCATATATTTGTTAGTCGATACGACAACTTTGTAGATTGAGTTAGCTTTATGAAAAATCCACACTTGGGCCTCTGAACAAATATAGTGATGTAGTCGACATTCACTACGGCAGTTTAAGCAAAATATGTAGAAGATTTATTGTTTTTTTTTTATGTACGATGATAATGTATTTTATTATCATACTTCGACAAGTTATTTTAATTAATCGAATATCCTCATGCTCATTATTATTATTATTTTTATTCTAATTAAATTTTATTTTTAGTTTATTAAGTAATGTAAGCGACTCCAAATTATTACATTGTTTTTCTTAAAATTGCTATTTAATTAATATTATATAATTAAATTAAGTAACTAAAGCCGTATCAAATGCATGTGGTGTTAACCTATAATTAATTGTTGCACTGAAATATGTTACCTTAGTCTGTAAATTCTGATTGATGTATTGGTGTAAACAGATGTTGGCTGAACTAAGAAAAAAAAATTAAGAAAAAATAATAAGAACTGTATCGCTATGTGCATACGTGTATTTAATAAGATTCCCAACGATTTTAAATGTTTAAGCACAAGATTATTAAAATTAAAATTATATAAATGGCTAAATGAACATAATTTTTATAATATTAAGGACTTCCTAGACTATAAGAATTAAAAATGTTTTAGTGTGTGTGTATGTGTTATAACTTATAATTCATATCTTTAATTATATTTGCATGCTTAAATTTAAGCAAAGCATGTGTGACATTTTGAATTGTAAGATCTTTTTATACCATGTTTAACTGCAAATAAATGATTATTATTATTATTATTATTATAAAAAATAAAAAACTTTTAAAGAATAATATTCTTTTAGCTTTACAAACATTTACTATCTAGTTTGACCACACTATCTATTCAACATCACTAGACATTAATCCATAGTTATTAGTTATTTAGAAAGCTTTACAGTCTGTCTTGAAATACTTCGGCTGATTACTGGCTTGTATTTGTACCGTGATTGCGATTTATGTTAAATAGTAAACACCGCAATTCTAAGCAATATTACAACACAAATAATTACGACAACGATTTTAACAGATTGATTATGTATATTAAATTGTCAGTCAGTTATATTCGGACTAGGTTACTGATTCTTTGGACTCGGTTTTCGACGACCCTATTGCAGAATAAAAATGTCTGAATAGGAAACCTTAGTGGCATCGTACCCGAGGCGGAATACAACTAAGGACTTCAGAAACTTATACATCCTAACTAATATTATAAATGCGAATGTGAGTTCGCTTGTTTGTTACGATTTCACGCCTTAATTACTCGACCGATCATCACGGACATATACCTATTATCCCGAAAAAGTACTATTATTTATCTAACCTAATCTAAACTACATTTATGCGAGTAAAGCCGCGACCAAAACCTAGTATAGGGTATTTTCTTACCTGTATTATTCGGCAGACAAACAAACTCATTATAAACTTATCCATTTTTAGACTAAATTCGTTGTCTGATAAAAAAGAAGACAGATACAGAAATTGACTACTAATTGACTCTAGGCACTAGTACGCTATATATTTATTATCTCAATAAGTGTAGTAAAGAAAAATTTACAATACATTTAACAATATGTTTGACATGTTCGATATACTTACTAGGTACGTACAAATTATTCAACGGCGTAACTATATGATATATTATTGTCTTATGTTTACGCGAATGTTATACATTGAAATTAAACACTTTATACGGATTTTGTCGCGTTGTTTATTTTACTTTATAACACTGTTATTACATAATTTTTAAAACTCTAACACTACTATTATTGAACTTTACTACTATTTAACCTATATATTTTTAATTAAAACTATTTATATTTGAGTTTACACTTCTCCCCGTGAACATGGCTTCTGTAAAGCAACCGAAAAGTCGGGGCAAAGTGTTAACTCAAATATAAATAGTTTTAATTTAAAATTTATAGCTTAAATAGTAGTAAAGTTCAATAATAGTAGTGTTAGAGTTTTCAAAATTATGTAATAACAGTGTTATAAAGTAAAATAAACAACGCGACAAAATCTGTATAAAGTGTTTAATTTCAATATATGATATATTTTCTATATACCTTATGCTTTGAATATGTACTTTTTATTGAATTAACTAGTTGTAACAGAGTTTTTCTGACACACAATTCTCAGCACTGAGACTGCACCTACTGCTATATCCTAAGTAATACTATAAATGCGAATGTAAGTTCGGTGATACGCTTTCACACCTTATCTGCTCGACCGACCATCATGAAATTTCGCATAGATATTGTCAGGGGTACGGAAAAACAACTTAAGGTACTTATCATCCAGAAAAAGTACTGTTTCTGAGGGATAGAAAATTTACAAAACCTACAGTTACTGCAGCAAAATCTAGTTTTATATATATCTAATGCTTTGAATTATAATGTTTATACTATTTTACTTTCCAAATTCGACTAAATGTAACAGTTTCTGTCAATCAATTCTCAACATAGATCCTGCAGTCGGATAAAACCTTGTGCCCAAATTAAATGCGATCTAAACATGGCTAACGAAATATAGACATAATATTCTGCCCAACCATTTATGTTTTAATTTACATACATAATAAGTGCTTGCAATCCACATCAACGACTATACTAATACAAAATACTAAACTGCAATTATCTTCAAAACGAATCAACGCAATAGGTTTCAAGACGTCATACAATCAACATAAGGCTTCAAAAACATTGCCCACTGATTTAAGGATGATCTGTTGTTATAGATGCGTTTATTAATTGTATACTGGTGATTATTTGTAATAAAATCGGTGATTTTATGATTCATTGTATATCGTCGTTAACGAAATAAAGATTTGTCTAAGTGAAATGTATTGGACACTAGATTTTGCCCGCGGCTTTGCTCTCTTAAATATAGGTTACGTTACGTTAGTAACAGTCGAGCAAGCCACGATTGTGGCGGTAAGTCCCGAGTTTGAGGAGTGGCTGGAGAGGCGGCATGGCGCCCTCACCTTTCGGCTGACACAGGTAAGGACTGGCCACGGTTGTTTTGGCCGGTTCCTGTGTCGTAAACGCCGGCAAGAGACGCCCGGTTGTCACCACTGCGGCGACTGCCGCGACGTTATTGTGGACACGGCGCTGCACACATTGGCGGAATGCCCCACCTGGGCATCGCAGCGCTGTGAGTTGATCGCGGCAGTCGGATTGGTTGCACTCTCGCTCCCGGCCGTAGTTCAGTAGAGAGGTCGTGGAACGCCGTCGCCTCCTTCTGTGAGGAAGTGATTTCCATCAAGGAGGCGGCGGAGCGGGAGAGGGAACGCTTAAACCCTCTCTCCAACCGCAGAGCCGGGCGCCGGAGGGCGCGAGACGATGTCCAGCCTCCCTGAGGTTTGACCTGGGGGTGGTGGGCTTCGTGGGCCTGCCCGCCTCCCGATCAGCACCAGGTCCGAGAGGCGGCGTGCGTGTTCCCACGCGCGCTTCTGTATCGTGTGTCCGTCTCCCTCTCAGGGTAACAGTAGGGATAAAATCAGTGGTGCTCAAAGGGCAGGTCAATTTGTGTAGTGGCCTGCCGTTTCATACGCCGGCCCGAAACATCATCGGGGTCGCGATTGCATGTGAAAGCGATTCGCGCGACTCCGCCGATTGCGGTTATGTCGAGAAACACCGTGGTAGGTTTAGTCGGTATTACCGGGATGTCACTCACCATCTTTCCCCGGTGAGTCCGACATAACCTCTCCGTCGCCCCGCGGATAGAAATGCGTCAAAGCATTCCACCAAGTTAAAAAAACCAAGTTAAAAAATGTACATAGAGTACCTTTCATCCAGAAAAAGTACTGTCCTTGTTGTTCTTTTAAAGTTACAAAGTTTTATCCGCGCGCTTCGGCGTAAATGTATGTAGGTTCGGTTTAGTTAGTAGCAGCACTTTTTCCTGTAAAAAAGGTATCCTATGTCCTTTTGTGTACCCCTGATAACGTGTATGCGAAATGTCATGATGGTCGGTTGAGTAATTAAGGCGTGAAAGCGTAACAAACAAACTGACATTCGCATTTATAATATTAGTTAGGATACTGGTGATTATTATTATTAATATCGGTGATTTTATGATGCATCGTGTGTCTGAAACTAGATAGAGATTTGTCCAATTGAGATATATTGGTCATTTGAGAAGTGTGCTTCTCGCTCTGTCCGCGGCTATGATGTATGGTTGCAACATATAAATGTGACACATTTATCTATGCTTGTTTATTTGTGAGTGATTGGGTTGATTGTGTATAATATGAGTCATTGTACTGTTTGAGAACGTAGATATTTACAACTAGATACAATGCTAATTCCATCTCTGAATGTAAATTTACAAACTCGAAGAAGTTTTTTTTAATTATGTTAAATTAATTAATTATTATTAACCGTTCTTTGTACCAGATACTGCACATAAAATGTGTAAAATAACGTAAAATGTGCAGGCAAACATACTAAATAATATTCTTTAAATAAAATGTTTACGATAAATAATATTTAATCGATTTTATTCTACCAATAAACATATTTTATCAAATTTCTGATATAATCAGAAATTTGATAAAATATGTTTCAAAATTTAATCATTTTTATTAGCAAAACTGTAGTATAGTTTATTAAAATATCAAAATATCTAACGAAATATGTGTGAGAAAATGAGAATTAATGATTACGAATTTTGTTATCTCGACAATCGAATCCGTTCAATAACTACTTGGCTATAAGACTTAATTAAAGTCATTTATAAGTCCTAATATTTAAAAGGGACTTTTTATTATCCTTTTAAATAAAATCAATATTATGCACAGAAATACAACTACAATAATTAACACAACGAATCCATTTTCAATTCTGAACGAGACTTAAATAATACATTGTCAAACATTATTTTTATAGCTGGCGACCCACGCACCGGCATTATAAATACGCGCCCATGCCTCGAACTAAAAATAGAATAAATACTTGCACGCTTTCATTCATGCTGGTTTGTTTATTGTTAACATGGTTTAATATTGTTTACTAAGATGTATTATGATTTTATATTAAACCCTTTTATAATATTTTCACTTTATAGCCTGTTTTGAGCTACGATTTCATGACTACCATAAAAAACAAGTCTTTTATCAAACAAAGGCTGGTGCCATCTTTTTTTGCTAGATTTTGCCGTTGGGTCGTTTGCGTTTATCTAGTCTTCAATACAAATAAATATATTGAAGTGTCTGTTTGTAATTTCAAAATAACAGCTTTTTATTAAATGCATATAAAAATATATACGGTACTTATGTATATCAATTTTAATATTTTTGTCTATCTGTTCCGGCTTGCCTATCTCTGAAACGGCTGGGCCGATTATGGGACTTTCACTGGCAGATTAGTTATCTGCCATAAGGAGTAACTTAAACTGCTTTTATTTCAGAAAATACATATAAGTTCCGCGAAAGAAAAAAATGAACAAAATTTCTTCTTTCTTCTATCCCTCGGGAAGATTTTCTTTTTAATGTTGGTCGATCGAGTAGTTAAGGCGTGACAGCGTAACAAACAAACTCGACTCTTTATAATATTAGTTAGGATTGACATCTCAAACAAGATGGGATAATATCACGCCTCTCTGGGGCCGCGGGTTAGGCACAAGCGTTTCACAACTACATTTCGCCAGCTATTTATAGCACTCACATATTAGACTTTCTTACTGGGAAAGCATGGTAACTCTTTATACAACTAGGCCAACAAGGTGTACTAAAATAAATTTATTATTATACTTTTAGCTATATAGTATATTAATAGACTGACGCCTCCCAAAAAGTGTAGGCAGACTTGTATTACGCCTACATTTCGACAGCTGTCTGAATCCCACATCATAAGGGGCAAACCAATATCAATTTTATTTAATTTTAAATATTGAAAATACAAATTACTTATTGTACATTAGGATTTGCGCGTGACTCAACCCGCGTGGTACCTAAACAATGGTGCTGATCAAATAACTTATAAAAAAAGTACAATCGACAAAACAGGAGATGTTATCATTAAGCACATTGTCAAATTTCTAGCTGCCGCTAAGAAATGCCAGACAGAAAAATCCAAGTCTCGTTCAGCAGTAAACCTGGATCTAAATTTACCATAGGGCCCGCGAGGCAGTCGGTACAGTAGCAACGAAGATTAATGTCAGCAATCAGGACTTAATCAGTTACGAAGACCAATAACCATTACTCTAAATAAGGATAACACGAACAATTTCCGCGTAACTGCAAAACGAATGCAAAAATAAATCGGTCACATAATGGGCACCCTACAATCAACCCCATATTAGGGGTTCCCGTTAGCAGACGTCCCACAACCCGCCTGAGGCCTATTGCGTACTTAATTATGCTATTATAATCCTTATCTACATACCACAGAGTCTAAATTGCCATTAGCTAAGCTGTCAATCCCTAAGAAATTGCATCCAGTATTATTTGAGCTGTCTCCAGCCCCGTAAGTTTCGTCACTAGTCGTGACCGCAACTTCATTAACGTGATCTTTAGACCCTGGTTAATGCTTGGCACAAGGCTGCCTAATTCTAAAACCTGCGGACTACACAGTAGCTTGCATTTAATATGCTTGCTGTCGACATTTGTTACAGGTAGTCAGCTACCACATTTCAGTAGCTAGCTGGTGTCAGAGCAGTACATTAGAGCCCATATTATATGGCTTATTTGCTACTGCAGCAGGTCATAGCCGTCACCGAAATAAAAAGTTAGTTTGATAAATATCAACATACATTTATTATTGGAAACAACATTGTTGGAAAATCAAATGAGAATACTCGGATGAAAATAACGACTTAGTTACGTCAGCTCACATAGAATAACAATTATGACCTATCTGCTGTACAAGACAGACTAAAAGATTGCGGACTATCTCGACCACAAAAGATTCCAAAATCACCATATTATAGAGATCTATCATATGTGTTGTGAATTTATTTTAGTTTTGCTATCAAAACAGATCAGAATAAACTAACACTACAAAATTGCCTAATATATTCCATTTTACCAACAACTCCGGTTATTCAACCCAATTCTATGTATATAAACAGAAGAAATAAGAAGGCAGTTGTATAATCGCAAAGGTCTCGTTAATTTGGCGGATCACACTGACTAAGATCAATCGTTCTGTCAAACTGTCTATCGCCAGTGATCAACTAGGAAACTTGGACGTCTTTTTATGGCACAATTTTATTTTTACTGCTGTCCTATGTTTGGACAGAGCATATAAACGTTGGAATTAATTGGCAACATTGCAAAAAATCTCATCTCTTATGCCGTATGAACGACCGCAAGACACAATTTACCGAGTGTATTTTGACGTTAGGTCATGTCAGATGTCAGTTTGACGTATGATTAACGTCATTTTGACAGGTACATGGTATTTTTTTTTCATAATTTTCTCTTTGTTATGAGGTATGATGCCTTGTTCCATATTTAATTGCGTAATAAGTAAATGTAAGTGTATAAATATTTTATGTTTGTACTCTCTAAACCCTAAGCAATTAGGACGCAGTATTAGAGAGAGCCTCGAAAAGGGTGTCGGATTAAATAGAATAATGCCTATGATTAACTGACCAATACGCTAGGTTATTACTGGTAGGCTGACTTATACAAGTCTATGGGATCTTTTAATTTGATTCAAACATGGTAACAAATTTATTTATAATTTATTCATGCGTTGCAAACGATTACACTGCGTCACGAGAATTATTTCAATTATTATGGTATATTCTCTGTGCGATGTGAGTTTAATTTTTAATACATTTACCGCCATTTTATTTCCATCCATAATAAATGGGATGACTTTACGGTTAACTACAAAGAGTGAAAGATAACTTTTCACCCTGATTGAGAAAACGTATATCTACTAAACGGATAACAAAATAACAGCTTTAAATACAGACATCTAGGACATATCCATAGATAACTATTATCTATAGTAGCACTTCTATTAAGCTGTTTGTAAGATGGGCGTTATCTAGCTTTTTAATGTGCTGTCCGATGCAGTGTTATCGATGGATTGGGTATTTGAAAGCCGGGAGCCAACATTAACGTATCAAATAAATTGTATCTTCGATAAGTTTGATAATACTCCCGACAAGTTAGGTTATCTTGCTTTTAAGTTATCCAGCATCTTTAATATATCAATAAACATTTATTTGATATTTTAAAGGCACTAGTGATAATAGGAAACGACACACGTCACGACACAAAAGCCGCAAGAATTTATTTGCAAGAATTGTATTTTGTCGATCACCATAATATAATTTAAAAAAGTCAGGAAGATTACTGGTTTCCTGCTTGTTAACATAGTGTTTACATACCGAACCTGTATGCTTTATTATTACGAAGTAGTATTTTTAGTAGACCTATTGTCTAGTATCTCGAGGGAAATGTACATAGAAATATATTAAATAATTAAAAAGCAGTGCTTTCACATAAACCGCGATAAAAACCTACATTTTAAGATAGAAAACATTTTAAACATCCGCCATTGTATTTCAACATTTCAAATTGTTGTATCTATTTATCTATTTCGTAAAAATTGACAGTGAAAACCTCCATAGACCGCTCCTTGACTTTACCTAGCTAGGTAACTATAGCCCAAACGCGTTTATTGTGAGAAAAGACTCTTGGACACTAGTAATTAATAGTTGAAATCGTAATTCGGTTTAGAGGACCTCCAGTAGTAGAACAGTTCATAAACAGTACTAATACTACAGACTCAGAACACAAGCTCGTCATTACACAATCACAGAGAGCTAATAACAATAAATGATATACCAAAATGTCCTTGCATTACGAATGTTCAACACAGTCACACAGTCGCAAGAGGGCATGAACTTATAGCTAAAGCAATAAATTATTGCAATCAAAATGTCGATAACTATCAATAAATCATGTATAATGTATGTCTTGTATAACTTATAGTCATTATCCTTATATTAGCCTTTGTCTGTGACTTCGTACGTGTGGGATTTGGAAGTAGGTATCCCTATATGCCTTCTAAAGCAAAGCTAGAAAAATATAGAAATCCATATTTTCTATATTTTTTGCATGTAAGAAGAAGCTGATCTACATACATAATCCTCAACTTCTAAGGAGCATATCAAGATGAAGCATGCACCAGATTTTAAGAAAGACCTCAAGCAATACAATTGTAAAACCGCATTCAATTTCGTATAGTAATTTTTGCGTAATGCGGTTACAAACATACGAAAAGATAAAATTTCTAAAAATAATTGTTCTCGCTTTTTAAATACATAACTTCTCTTAAATATGTCCTACTAGATCTTGTCGCGGCTTTGCTTATAAATGTAGGTTAGTTTAGATTAGCAAGTGTACTTTTTTTCTGGATGTAGCCTATGTTCTTTGCTGTTCCCCTAACAACGTTTATACGGCATTTCATGATGATCGGCCGAGTCGTCAAGGCGAGAAAGCGTAACAAACAAACAAACCCACATTCGCATATATAATATTAGTTAGGAAGTTTGGATGTACAGACATCGACCAGTTACAATTTTAGTATATTATGAATCCTTATATATGCACTTAATTACATAGTACAATAACGTTCTCAGTAGAATTGCCGGCGCCGATAACTCCAAGTATATTTCCTAGTATTTAGTAAAATTGCAGGAAATAAATCTCAACTTGGAATGCAATAGTAGCACAGCAATATAAGTGGCAACCTCGCCTTTGCGTATTTACCGAGTGAAACAGGTTCGGACCCCGCAAGCAAAAATGGGGAAATGCACAGGTAGTTATTCCGGATCTGATAATCTTGTGACGTGTGAATGCTTGTTCCTTTGCGAGACTAAAACCGAGTTATTTATTAGAAGTTATATACGTAAGAAAATTATCTCTGTGAGAGGCCTCTTATCAGTGTGAGAAGGGTTCGGCCATAGTCCATCACGCTGGCCCAGAGCGAGGTGGTATACTTCACATTTCGTTGAGATGATTATAGAAGTCTCTCCATCATGCAGGTTTCCTCACGATGTTTTCCTTTATCGTTAATGCGAGCGATAATTAACTATTTTATACACGCATAAGTTCAAAAAGCCAGAGGTGCGTGCCTGGGGATCGAACTCGATACCTCTGAGTGGCAGTCCAACGGTTTCCTACTACGCTATCTATATATATAACTATATAAAGAAGTTTTAAGCAGTATTATTTATATGTTACCTCAAGCTGGACTACTAACAAAAGAGAAGTTCTTACATTCTTAAATCTAAAAATTCAAACTTTTCTTTCTAGAGCCATTTCCGAACTGGCCGCTCGACACAGATCTGTCAGCTAATTAGCATTGACAGCGCGTTACTGACAGAAGCAATTTGACACCTGTCAAAGTGACAGGTCTCAGTATCCCGACCCCATATTGGTGCTACCGCGCTAGTATGAGCTGTGAAATTCGACTGTATACAAAATTAACGTAATTTATTCGAACGCTAACGAAGGTAAATTAGGCTGAGTAGGACCGGCAGTAGTCATTAAATATTTAAAACTGTTGAATAAAACTGTGACGTGTGAGCGAGTTGTTTGAATAATCACACAGCACACCTGGCCAATAGTGAGACTTGTCCTCAAAGTATAGCCGCAGTTCAATCACGCAATAAACACAGCGCTCCAGGATTTATTTCAAGGACGAGAGTTGTCAACCATAAACAAAATTATAAAAATATATAAAACGAGATGCGAATCTAGGAGTTGTTTATGCCTCTTGCTTCAATGTTTTAAGCGTAAAGATGTATTACAACTCAGGCAGGGATAATCTGTATAAAAAAATATTGCCCATATTTACTATTACTACCAACTATTTCACACAAAGGGAATTGCTCAGTTTGTTAGGATGCTTCGGCTTGGCGTGGACATTAATTATTGTAATAAATGCATTGCTTTTTTAATATCGTATACCCAAAACAAACTAAATATGATAATAAAGCTGCAGCAAGTTGTTAAAATATGCCTTGTCTTGATATACATAATATTGCACTTGATATAAATAATTGACTGAAAATGAGCAGTTCATTAATTGAATAATATCTATATTTATTATAAAAACGATACCTTATTTATGTAATAAAGAAGACCATGTTAAGAAAAACAAGTATCTTATTAAAAATGCATGTTTATTTATATAATAACCCAGAATGGAGCGCAAAAGAAGAAAAATGGCGGTGCCTATGATTGTTATCACTATCAGTTTAAATACTTATTTATGCGTCCTTTTTTACCGAAATATTTCCTGCAACGAGGTATTATTTAATATTTTTTAATTAATTAATTATAATTATTTGTAAATAGATTTTACTGAGCAATTTGTCCACGCAAAGCCGAAAGTAGCTATTCCCTTTTTGTCCCATGTAGAGATCGAACCCACAAACAACACTTGGCGCAGCGGCAGTGAAGGCGACAAGTTAAACCACTGCGCCACCCTAGCAATAAATTATTAATCTTTTGAGCGCCATGGTTCTTTCTTTCTTCTTTTCTTTCATTATTTTGTGCGTAATTTTACTATTGCCTAAAACCCTACTCTTACATTTTTATTTAAATATAGGTCTTTGTTTACTTTAAAACAGCAAAATTAAAGAAACCAATATCTTTCAATAGATAGGCACGGTATCCACCAAAGCAGATAGGAGAGGAGACGAGAGGAGATGTGCTTTGAATAAACCAATCAGATTTTGTTACTTCCACATCTCCTCTCTGCTTAGCTTCGGTGGAAATGGATCAAGCGGAGAGGAGATATCTCATTTTCGTTTAAAATTTTGTGCCACGACCGAGCAAGCCGCGCGGCAGAGCGGAGATGTGTGTAGCCGGGCGGCTAGGCAGCGCCGCGCGGCGCCCACGCTCGCAGGCCCCGTTCCCCGCTGCTTTCTCCCCACGCCTCGCACACCCGAAAGCGTCATTCGATTGACTGGTTTCAAGCTCTCACAGGTCACATCTTTGCTATACTCAGCTCACATCTCCGCTACGCATCTCCTCTCCGCTTTGGTGGAAATAACCTACCATCTTTGGTGGATACCGGGCCTCATAGTTTGGCGCTGGAGGACATATCGCGTTCTCGGCCTAGGTTGGCGCTTAAAGGGAGATTTAACTATTATGTTTTATTTACAAAGACCACATTACACCTATAACCTATTCTATTTATTAGGCGACATTATGTGACAAGCTCGTCCTAAATAATTTCTGTTTACTGAGTACTAAATGCAGGCCAGCCCCTAACATTACTAGTAACAGTTTACCTAGAAATAGAACAAAGGTAGACAATACTGTTGTATAATAAACTCTTATTAAATTAACTGGTATTGCAAACCAGGTGCAAAGAACTCGGTCACGGGTCGCACGCGATTATTCAATAAATAACCAAGCAACTGCTGACAACACTACTGTTTTAGAATATTCATCTACCTATACAAATGAATAAAATTGAAGTGTCTGTTTGTAATGTCAAAATAACAGCTTTTACTAAATGCATATATCTCTACTAATATTATAAAGCTGAACAGTTTGTTTGTTTGTTTGATTGAACGTGCTAATCTCAGGCACTACGGTTCGAATTGAAAAATTATTTTAGTGTTGGGTAGCCCATTTATCTAGAAAGGCTATAGGCTATATAACATCATGTTACAACCAATAAAAAATGTTGCAAGAACGGGGAAAATTCTCTTATGTGAAGCAGGCGAAGTTGCGCGGTTCAGCTAGTAAAACTATATAGTTTCATATGATGCTCATATCAATATAATGTCCGACTGTTTGTTCCGGCTAATCTCTGAAACGGCTGGACCGATTTTGACAGGACTTTCACTGGCAGATAGCTGATTATAAGAAGTAACTTAGGCTAATAACTAAGAAAAAGATTCCACGTGGAAAAAGTCGGGTTACAGCTAGTTTAATAGTACATAGTAAAGTATTGTTTAGTTCTCAAGGTAAAACAGTCAGGAGTAGGTGTTTGATTGTTTTCTCAGTAATCTGCGCAGATAAACAACAGTTAAAGGACCTAGAAATTAATTACATTATAATGATCGATTGCTGTTGTAAGTTGTATTGCTTGTCAGTTTAAATGTATAATAATGGATGAAACTGACGAAACATAACTAAGATTGACGTAATAAATCATAATAAGAATGTATATTTTCTAAAACTACCATATAAGCTTATAAAAGCTGCTACTTCACAACTTTTCTAATATATGTATGTTTGCGGTCATTACTTTATACCAAATTAAACACTAACATGATTCATTCTTGAAATATCTATACAGTGGACCTCCGGTAATCCGACAAACGTTTTGCAGAGCGATGTCGGACTATCGAATTTGTCGGATTATTGAGTAGTTACTGCCACAGACCAGTACCAGAGACAGTATAGCCATAGATCTAAATTTTTTGAATAAGGTACCTTTTATCCATCATATTACAAATCAAAATCATAAAATTCTATATAAACTACAACACGTTGAGCACAATAGTGGTGGCGCGTACAAGTTATAATCAGAATCATGCATTATATTGAAGATTTGCTGAAATAAATTTTATGTACAGAGATAGGCATGTCGGATTACAGAGAGCGCCGGATTAGACAGGAGCCGGATTAGCCGGATTCCACTGTACTCATATTATAAAGAGGAAAGATTTTATTTTATGCTTATTTATTTGTAAGGGTTCAAATCAAAAACAAATGAACTGATTTTAAAAATTGTGTCACCGTTACAAACCGAGTAACATATGCAATATTTTATTTTAAAAAAATCAATTACTTTTACTAACGTAGCCTAACCTACTTTTTCGAGAATAACGTTTCGATATTTATAAAAGCAATAATTTATATTCTAATTATGCATTATTAATTTTAGAAGCTATAGCTTTTTCATTAATTCAATCTTATACAAAAGTACACAACAATTATACTAATGAAAATAAAGCCCGCAATAATGTAAATAAACCTTTTAATTTTACGACTCCACTTTATAAAGACGTTTTTGTCAATTGTAAACAATTGAAATAAAGCAGTTAACATAGTCAAGACATCGAGACTATTCTCTGAGGGTTGACGAATCCATTAATCTGATTTAATTTCAATTTGACTACACGAAACTTTTGCCATCGGCTCCGCCTGAGTGAAATTAGATTTGTCTCTCGCAGGGTCCCCTTGGGACTATGTGTTTTCGAAGATCTGAACGTATATCTACGCTATGTGGAATTCATTTAGTTCAAATCGATCTAGTAAAGCAAAAAGCTGTAGCATCTTTATTTAGGTAGTATCTTTGAATGCCCCGTCGCAAACATAATCGAACATATTTTATACACCTGGAAAACGTAGCGAGACTCAAGGCTCCTAATAGAAAATGTCCACAACGTTTCCACTATACCACCGCTTTGCTCTGTTTTCTGTTTTGAATAATGACACTAAAGCAACAAGTAGAAATTTATATCTACCACTGCAATGTGCCTTTGTTTCGCTATTTTTCATTACCATTATAACTCTTAAAAGCAGCGATAGCTCAGTGGGGAGAACAACAGACTGCAATGCAGAGGGTCTCGGGTTCGAACCCACGTCGCGCAACTCTGACTTTCGGAAGTTATATGACTTTTCGAAATTATGTGAGTATTGATTGACAATTATCGCCTGCTACGTGCCTCGGAGAGTACGTTAAGCCGTCGGTCCCGGCTGCCATGAACATCTATGGCATTTGTTATTGGGAAGTCAGAGCCTACTAGTATCCTTACACTGGTCTAGCCTTAGGGTATCGTTAGCCTTCGGGTTGCGGAGGTCAGATGACAGTCGCTCCGTGTAAAAACTGATATCCAGTCAAATCCGGTTAGACTAGAAAGCCGACCCAAGTGACTTGGGAATAATAAAGGCTAGGGGAAGATTATTATTACTATTTTATTCAAATTTAAGTGACACAGACGTATTGTCTCTGAGTCCAGGTGTGCTACGACTGCAATAATTTTAATATTAATAAGTTTTCCAGCTCACATGCGTACACTTTGGCAAATCATGCATTCTTCCTCGAATACCAGCACCATCTCTCCTGATGGTATAAACTTGTTTGGCAAGTTCACGTGACAGTATCTCTAGATAAAAACTGAGATGCGTCCGATTGAATTATTTTGAAAACCGCTTCGCTTAAAATTCTATTTATAAACATAATTTTTCACTTGATAAGAAGCTGATTGTTTAATGTATTTTGTCGTTTAACGCAATAAAGCAATCGGTTAAGTTACATAACAAAGTATTTTCCATCTAAGCACTAGTAGGTACCAGTCGGTAAGTAAGTAGGTCGCAGTACACAGGTCAGCGCGACCGGGTGCGAACAAACCCACTGATTAACGCTCGATAAACTCTCTTGCTAATATTTACAGTGAAACTATTTTTATTCTTACTGCACTTAAATGTTATGGTAATGTAACATGACTTAAGTTTTTATAGGGCAGTAAATTAGAAATGTGCGACAGTTTAGTTATTTTTATCTAAGGTTTATTTTGTTCTCTAACGGAGTATGCAAATGTTTTAATCCATTTTATTATGTGGGTATTCTACTTTCAAATATAGCAAAAAGCTATTTCTATTAAGTAACCTTTAAAAAAATTAAAAGAGCCGCGCTAGGAGTTATTCCTGTGTCGCGGGGAACTTTACAAACATTATTTTTTTTTTTTTTTTTTTTTAATCTTTATTTAAAAGAGGACTTGGTACACAAATAAAAAGCGACCATGTCGTCCTCGTAAGACTACCTAAAATAAATAGTACTTAGCTTAGGTAACAAAAGAGCGATAACAAAATTAGGATCTACTTTTACTAGCAAATTGTACTAATTTGTACATTGCTTTGGCATCTTCTGAGTGAAGCTCAGTCAATACACTGTTACAGTAACCAACATTAACATAATAACTATTATTAAAGAACCTCTTCCTTAAGTCTCCATACCGGACACACTCCATAATAACGTGGTAAACATCTTCAGCTACACCGCATTCAGAACAGTTTGGAGATAAAACAAGTTTCATTAAGAAAGCAAACTTATTAAACGGAATGTGACCGGACCGAATCCTTAAAGCTGTTACAATTGAATTTCTGTCTAGCCTACTGGTCTCGAACCAAGGGTAACGGAAAGGTTCAGCACGGATTGTCCTATACCAGATGCCTTTACTCAATGATTTGCGCTCTAGGTGCTTAGACCAAAGTTTGAAGATGTTGTCTTTTAGAATAGGTAATATGTCGCTGTAAAATGGCACTACTGCACTAGGAATTCCGTCCGAAACTGCCAGTCTTGCAAGACGATCGGCCTCCTCGTTACCACACAACCCCACGTGAGACGGGATCCATTGCAAAACCACCTTCCCATTGCCTGACTCAAATTGCCTAATTGCATCTAAGATAGTGTAAGCTATCGGTACTCCTCGAAAATTCGAGGTGCACCGAGCCACATGTTGCAACGCACTCTTGGCATCCGTAAAAATAACAAACTTATGATAAGTAACACTTTTAATATATGAAATAGCTTCGGCAAGCGCATATAGCTCTGCGTACATGATGGACACTTTAGCCTCTATTTTATATTTGGCATGTGCTTGTAATTAAGGGTCATAAATTGCAGCTCCTATGTCGTCCCCAACTTTGGAGCCATCTGTATATACTTTGTAATAGTCGCGATATGTATTGTTAATTAAATTATTACACTTATCATTCAGAGTTGGCACCCCTAATGCTTTTTTAGACCCAGATACGCCCTCTATATGACAAAAAATATTATTATTTATATTAATGTTTTGCACCCATGTATTTAAGGAAAACATTTCCAGGCTATTAGATGAATGAATATTGATGTTCTTCATAGACTCGTGTATGGTAGCCAGCAATGGTTTCTTTTTTCGATTCCAATAACCCTCTTGACAACATTGATCAGACAACTCATCAATTAGCTTTAGATTGTCACTTTGTATTGAATAGCCCTTCAACCAGTACCTACCTCCTAGATAATGCCTACGGAGATACAGAGGACATAGGCACAACTCGTTTTCCATTACGTGGATAGGGGTGCTTTTAATGAAACCACCGATAACGCGCATACACTGATTCTGCACCTTATCCAGCTTGTACAAATGGTTTTTAGTGCTGGAGTCATATAGGAAGCTGCCGTAGTCCATTCGACTTCGTATGATAGTTATGTACAAACTCCTTATATGTTTCGGATGTAAGCCCCAATTGGATCCAGCTAGTATCTTAAGAATTTTCATGAAGTTTATTGTCTTTTTAGTTATTTCGTTAATGTGTTTACCCCATTTTAGTGACCTATCAAACCACATTCCCAGATATTTAACATTTTCCACTACCCGTAAGGGATGTCCATTGAGATTAACATTTACTGCATCTTGCCTATTACTGAAGCCCTTCCGGAATACACAAACACTTGTCTTTCTCTCTGATATTTTAAGCCCTATATTCTCAACCAATTTGCACATCATATCCAACGCTACTTGTAGACTTGCACAGCCTTCTCTAATTGTTTTGAACGACCCATACAACACAAAATCATCAGCATATTGTGAGATGTTACACACGTTGCCTAGATCACCACATATTTGTATTGTAGCCACATTAAATAATAACGGCGACAATGGATCCCCCTGCGCTAGACCACGACCAGTTACTCTCGTGTTACTAGTATCAATACTTTTCAGACTTATTTGTCGAGCTCTCAGAAATTCCCACAAATATTTGCAAATGCTAGCTCCGATCCCAAGTTTATCTAATATGCTTAACAGTACAGTAATGTCTACATTATTGTATGCGCTCTCTATGTCAACGAAACATCCCAAGGTATGTAAGTTTTTGGCAAATCCAGATTGTACTTGCGATACTAATCGAACCAGGCTGTCCATACACGAGTGAGATCTTCTGAAGCCAAAAGTATTCGTTGAAAAGTAGTGTTTCGATTCTAAAAACCATTCTAGTCTGTGTTTTACAATGATGTGAAAAACCTTACATGGGCACGACATAAGAGCTATAGGACGCACAGCTTGCGTATTAGCACCAGATTTTGGGATGGGCACAATCTTTATATTTCTCCATTGTTCTGGTACAAACCCGGTCTCAAGAAATTTGTTAAAGATACTAATTAAAATCTGCTTACCAACAATAGGAAGCTGTTTTAACATAGAAAAGGAGATACCGTCGTCACCTGGGCCCGTGTCCTTGTCCTTAATAGCATGATTTAACTCTTGCAACGAAATACCACTAATCAGTTTAATATTTACAGAAGAAAATGAAGGCTCTTCCGGAGAAGCATAGTCTGGAGATAAGCTGCGTAAGAGCTCGTTGGCTATAGCTTCATCAACGTTCCAATTCGTAGTACGATATCCTTTCAGCCATTTCATACGATGCCACATTGCACCAATTGTCGTGGTCTCATCGACACTAGTGCAAAATTCCCGCCAGGCTTTCCGTTTCGATTTACGAATAATTTTTTGTGCTGCGCTAACTTTTATTTGGAGGTCAATAAGGTTCTGAGGCGTAGGGTGCCGCCTAAACTTTGACAATGCTAGGCGTCTTTCTGCTACTGTCCGCGAGATTTCAGCGTTCCAGTATGGTTTTGGAGTAAATTTTTGAATGCGTATGGGATCCTGACACACTCTTATAGCAGGTATATGAAGGTTTGTAGCAGAACTGAGCACAGCAATAAATTGGTCATAAGCGGTCTGAGGGTCACATGCTAACTGTAGATTAGAAAACAAATCCTGTAGGTGCTTGATATACTCCGGCCAGTTAGCTTTCTTGAAATTAAGTTTTTTAAAAGTCGTCGTGCATGTTGAAGTATATGTTGATAGCTTGATCACTTGATGATCGCTTCCAAGATTTTCATTTGTGACCTTCCAATCGAAAGATAGTGCAATGTCTCTGGTGACAAAGGTGATGTCAGGGGATGATTTCTGTAACCTGCCATTCACTAGCTTTAATCTCGTGGGTGAACCATCGTTTAACGGTACATAATTTTTGTCAACCGTTAAGTCAAAAAGCTGTGATCCTCTAACATCTGTCTTATATGACCAACTGTAATGGTGACCATTAAAGTCTCCAGTTATTAGAGTTTTCTTGTCACTCAAACCAAAAATCGTATTCCAGTCATGCACTGAGCATTGCACTGTCGAAGGGCAGTATAGTGAAATAATATTTTCAATGTTTGTGCAGTTGAGAACTTTGACATGCACAATTTGAATTCCGGAGTTGATATTTAGTGTACGACGTAATTGGTATTTGATTGATGAGTGAATAACTATAGCAGCTCCACCATAGCCATCGTCACGATCATGGCGCAAAACACTGTATCCAGAAATTCTTAAAGGGCTGTCAGGCTCGAGCCATGTTTCGCTTAAAAAACCTATGTGAATTTTTCTTGAGATAGCAACTGTTCTAAATCTATCAATTTTGGGCGTAAGCTCTGACAATTCCACTGTATCATATTAATCCGGTGATAGTCCATTTTGAATAAATGTTTTGAAAAAGGTCCATTCCGAAAAATAATCAGTAATCAATTTAACAATCCAGTCATATATTATCGAACCACAAGCTTTAAATTTTTCAATAAAATTAGTTTTTTCATAAAATATAATGTCTCTTATTTTCTCTACTAAATGTTGAAACCCACTTTTGAAACTATTCTTTCTCTGCGAGCGCTCGTTTGCCTCCCCTATCTCCTCAGTATCTGTACTGTCTTCACACTCTACACATTCTTCTCGTCTGATATCCTCTTGAGTAGTCTGACGCTTCTTAGAATGCTTCTTAGATTTTTTCTTAGGAGTAGTATCGCGATCAACAGGGGTGGAAGTGGTGTGCTTTGGGGCTTTTAATATTTCAGCATACGAAGGACTGCGATTAGGTTGTGAAGGTCTTGCATCGCTCGTCTGTTCTACATCTACTTCACTCAATATAGAAGCTTCTGGATCAACTTGAGGGGATGGCGGTACATACAGTGTAAGGGCGCGCTTATACGTACAATTAAATTCGGACATTAATTCCCTTATCCTCTTTTCTTTGAGATAGATGGGGCAAGATTTTGCCAGAGCCATGTGTTTGCCTTTACAATTCACGCATTTGAATACAGTGGTCTCGCAATTGGCATGATGTTTGCCACATTTAGGACATAAGTTTACTATTAATGAACAAGTTTTAAAATTATGACCATATTTCCAACACTTCGAGCACTGCGTCACCGGAAAAGTATAGGGGTCCACTTTGACTCGTATACCATACGTTGATATATAAGGAGGCAAGGACGCACCCTTAAAACATATCCGGACGCACTCGCTATCCTCAAATAGGCCATTGTCAAAATTACGACGTTGCAAGCGTTTAACATTTAGGATAGGTATATCGCTGTCCAGTTCTTTAATTAGATCATCTTCGCTTAATTCTCGCTCAATATCTTTCACAATTCCATAAGACACATCTACCTCAAATGTTTTTTGGCATCTAAACCCTTTATCCAGCAAATACTTACAGTTTAACAGTTCGTCTGCACTTTCCTGGTCACTAAAATTTATCAAAACTTTATAATCGTTTACATATTTAATTTTCGTAATATTTAGAATGTTTTCATTTTTCAGAATTCGCGCTAATCCTATCTGTTTTGGTAGCTTATCTGTTTTAGACGTCATGCTAATTTCAATCTGCTCGGTAGGCACCCTAGTTCGATCGTTGTTAACGCTTCTCGCCATAATCTTCACTCTTCTTCCCACTTCTGTCCATATCTCCTCCTCATCAATACAGCGATCCCGTTTCCCTGATCGGCTGTTGTCCGTCTGCTCAACCTCCATACTCATCAAAAAGTTAGTCTTCGCACTCACGCTCATTACGTTGTTTACATCAATGCATCGATCGTCGTCACTAAATTGTACATTGCTATCTATAATAGACATATTTATACCGCATTGTTATTAGATTCCAAGAATCCTAGGTAGCCGCGCGACCCGCGCTATAGATAAAACTGGTTTCAAAGGACACAATAACACAACCGTACGATTCCGCACTCTGGCGTTAAGTGACAAACATTATAACAATGGACACAAATAACGTTCAGATTCAGAACAAGTATTTGTTGATCACATAAATATTTCGCGTATTGGGATTGAACCCACAACACTTGGCTCAGTGGCAGGTGCGAGGCGACCACTTAAACAACTACGCCCATCAGATCTCATCAGTCGATATACGTTTAACTTATACTAGCGGTCGCTTAGTGCTCAAAATTCGACCAAAGTTCGCCATATATTGCTGATATATGTATTGTATATTATATATGATGGACAACGTCTATCAGGACAACTAGTTTTATATAAATATTAGGTTTCGCCCCTCCTTCTCCATATAAACTTAAAAAGGGGTACAACGTTTTTGCTTCACGTTTTAATATATATATGTAGATTTCAGTTATAACAGCTATTTTTCTGTTCACGAGGATTTATTGACCACTAAATATTTATAAAAATATCGTCACCGCATTTCATGGAGATCAAAGGGAAACAATCTTGAACGTATTTAAACAGCTCATCATTAACCAAAGTAACCAATTCAGCAACATTTAACACCCGGAAGAACTAAAATAGTAGCCAGAGTCCATTCGACAAATTGTTGTACTAAAATACAGCCAAACGTAAGTGTCGACTTACAAGATACAGAATCAAAGGGAACTCAATCTCGCTGTATTGTGCAACTGGCTAAACGAGGGTTCAACTAATTTGTCGACGGCCGGAGGTGGGAATGGGCACGCATCTGATGTTTCAAAGAGATCGGAAACAGAACACACGCTGTTTAACTGTGTGGTTGAAGCACCAAATATTATTTGGAAAATTTATATGTGTCACTTCACAACTTACTGCGCAGATATAGCCTAGGAAAAGACCGATTAGACTGCCACGAAAACACTTAGTTCAATCGCAAGACATGCATCTCTGATGTTTCGAACTTATGTGCTTATTAAATAGGTCATTGTGTAATATTGTATTCTGATTACGCGAATGTTATTCATTGAAATTAAACAACTTTTTGATTTTATCGCATTGTTTATTCAAAGTGTCTAGTCGTCCACTAAACGGACAAATAGCACATATTAATCGTCCACTATAGAATGATTAATTTATTTTATTCGTCCGATTAGTAGACTAATAATTTATGTTATAAGTCCGATTAGAGGACGACTAACTTATTATATATGTCCGTTTAGTGGACGACTAACTTGTTTTATATGTCCGTTTAGTGGACGACTAGACACATTATTACATAATTTTGAAAACTGTTACACTACTATTACTATTAAACTTTACTAATTTTTGAGTTAATTAAATTATTAAATCTATTTATATTTAAGTTTACACTTTCCTCGACGTATCGGTTATTTTTCAGCAGCCATGGTCTTTAACGACGAAGGAAACACTTCGTGAGGAAACCTGCATGCCGGACAGTTCTCCATAATGTTCTCGAAGATATGTGAAGTATGCTAACCCACATTTGACCAGCGTGGTGCACTATGGCCCAGCCCGCCTTACGCTGAGAAGAGGCCCATGTCCAGCAGTGGGACAGTTTAAAGACAGGGCTAATATTATATAAGTGTTATTGACAGTTATTGGTAATTTGGTTTGCAAATGACTAGTAGGTACTACTGGTAAACGCGAAGTGAATTTAAATCTTTAGTGCAATGAAGGATTGAGGCCACGATCTCATAAAACCTAATCTAATCTTAACTAATGGTGAAGTTATTGTTTTAACTATTAAGATAAGATAAGTTTATCAATATTATTTCTTATGCAACAGGTTAAAAATGAAGATTATAACTTACGGAATTTGTATATCAAAACAAAAGGTACTTAAAAATTCATTTACGTAGGACAAGCTTAGTTCAGTCTATCAGAAACAGTTCTAGATATTTATTTGTTAAGCAGGTATAATTACCAACTATAGTCGATTCGAGTCGCTACTGATAGATTATGTCATTCGTAGTAAAAAGAAATGGTGCCTATACGGAATGGTAATTAAAATACTTTAATTCATAAAATCGTCTTGTAAATTGAATAATTGTTCAGCTACTTATGTCACTGACTGTAAACTCTTCTCTATTGTAAACCATAGGGGTTTACAATAGATCTCGTCGGTTTACAGTAGATCGTCTCGCGAGAGTTTACACGCATTTAAACAATAGGTACTCAGAACCCTCGAATCCGAGCTGCTACTCAAAATGTTATATCAACATATCCAATAATCCACAGCTCTAATTATTTAAAAGAATGACAACTTAATTTTATTTCCAATTAACAATTATATAGCTATATTATTTAATACAATATATACTAATAAATATTTACAACAGGCCTTAAGCAAACCTTAAGCAAAGAATTTATAGATACATAGAACACAATCCGCAAGAAAACAGACAGTCGCGTCTGCAAAAAAAAGAAATCGGAAATGATTCATATCAACATGGAAAATTCAAAATGAGATGGTTCCATCAATCTTTTAATGGCATTTTACTGTACACGAAGTAGCTAAAATCACCGCACCACACATTCTTACAGACAGCTCCGAGAAACGATACGAAGGGGTCTACTTGACAGGCATATTGATGATAGCAATAAGGGTGTCAGTATTACAGATATACACGCAGCTTGTGACGTAATGCAGCAGACTTAGATAGATAGCCAGAATAAACAACACTGAAAGGCATAATAATTACAGACACTGTTAAATTACGTATTGTTCTTAGACCGGTAGTTTATTTCTCATAGTTATAGCAATAATAAACATAGGTATATAAATATACCTAATTATGCATATATAGTCTCACCGCTCAAGAGGATTTGGGTAGTGGTGTACCTCGCCTACGGTCATCATCAGGTATGTTTTAGAGCCCACCTAATAAGGACTTATTGGCGTATCCAGAGCTAGAAAGCTGGAAATGTTCCAGACTTTTTTGCCTTAAAATGTAAACGGGACGAAAAGTTCTAAAATTTTGAAAATTACTTAACTGTACTGTACTGTTAGGTTTTTAATATAAAATTGCCCGTTCCAGAATCTCATGATTGCAAGCAAACATAAGCTTTTGCCATGGATCCATTAAGGCAGTCAGTCAGCGAAGCAAACAGTATACCTAATTTCTTATGTACATATGTAACATTTATCTATAAACACGTAAATAAACGTAAATTTTAGTTTAGTATACTAAACTAAAATTTAATATCTCTCTCTAGGATAGCATAACTCACATCTAACATTTAATAAATTGATATACATTTATTAAAACACAACCTAAACTAAGGTACCCACTGCTAAGAATATAATTGTTTCTGGTTCGGTTGTTGCGACACTTGCTGATGTAGTTTCAGTTTCAACGGCCCACCCATCATTTAAGGCAGGAGATGGCACACCGTGGTAGGATTAGTCGTTAGGACCCGGGCTTTTCATCTTTCCTCAGGTGAGCCCTATATACACTCTCCGCTCCTCTTTACCGCAGAGGGAGATATATAAATGGCATTACCCCACGATGAAAAGAAAAAAAGAGTACTGCAACATGCGACGCGCCGTCTCCCACAAATATGCCCAAGTTTTCAACCATTATAAAAATCAACTGTGTGATTTATTGAAGTATGAACTCACCTCAACAACTTGTCTCAAGTCCTCAACGTAGACATTTTCGGTCTGAACTATCTCGGCACATACGCGTTCCAACTGCGACAGGCCTGACATTTCATCCATCAGCGATGTGTCTGAAACAACCATAGGAAATCAGTCTTGCTGTCTCATTAGCTAAGTGTCGATAGATGTATGTGTATGCATCTTTCTAGATATATTGGTAAATATTAGCATGGAACGCATTTGTTTATACAAACAGGTAAATAAGAAATTATCTTAATCTATAGAGCCAATGCTAAAGACTTTAACTGTGGTTCATTTTTCATTTTGTAGTTCCTATTTAGGTCGAGAAAGTATGCTCTACATAGGAAATTTGAAATTTTTAGTTTTTGATCATGACTTTAATTGGCAATGTAAATAACTTTAAAATTTGCTCTGTCCAAGGATAAATATAACTAACGTATGTTTTTATCGCTGTCAACAATGAATAATCAATAACCGAGATTTGATTAACGACTATAAAGTATACTTTATACAATTTTTTTAACATAAAACTTTGACTGTTATGCGTCTCTAGTCGTCTCAATTAAGAAACATTAAAATTACGTTCCATCTCGAATAGCTAAGATTATATCAAGATGATTCAACTTACGTGTCGTGTCTTCCGAATTCCTTTCCTCTGACACACTGGCTGTCATACCGGCGCTGTTCACGAAATTATTGCTGCCGTTAGCCGAAGTCATGTCAGCATCACTGTGGTCGTCCAAACTTTCGATCGAAGCCAAATACGCAGAGTTCACTCCCCCTTTATTCTGTACCCCGCTGCTTGAGGTCGAACTTGACGAAGCAATGGAACTCATTGACAGAGGCCTTGACACTTCTACGACAGGAGGATTCAATCTTATCACCTCTTTCTCACACTTAAGGTTACCAGTAGAACCCACGGCCTCAGGGTAAGGAACAGCTTTCGACAGAAGTTTCGATGGACTGTCGTTCTTATTGACAAAGTCTTTACGGTGCAGACTGTTTGTGCCTTCGTTTACCTTAGCTATCTTCGTCGGTGATTCTACAGGAGTCTTCGGCTTTAAAGGAGAATTGTCTTTAGAAGATAGTTTGATATCAAATTCTCTATCGTTAGAAGTAATAGAGAGTTCGATGGATTGATCGATGTAAGGCAACGATAGAGATTCGAAAGCGGTTTTGTTATTTACAGGGACGTCGTAGATAGCCGGTCGATTGTTCGTTGGGACATCGTAGGTTTGAGCATCATCGATTTTGAATTCTGGCTTCAGAGGCACCGATTTAGGAGACTCAATCTCTTCGCTTTTGGATTTATTAAAGCTTTTGATAGCACACGGCTGGTCGTAGATTTCGACTGAGGGTAGTATTTCGACACCAGATTGAGAGATTTTAGATGTAGCTCCAACCAAAGGAATGTTAGATCTTCTCATTGATGTTCTACCAATATTCACTGCTTTCTTTTGGAATTTCAACGTTGTCGTTTCGGTAGCGCTCGATATCATCCGCTTCACGTTTGGCGAGAGGTTGTCGAAAGTAGTTTCGGAAACTTGTTTTACTTCTTTAAAAGTCCTTTGTAATTTATTAATTGTAGGATCACTGAAGTTACACTTGTCCACCACATCACTAGCACCATCCTTGTCACTCTTAGTTCGAATAGAATATAAAGAACTTTTGTTATAACTCGCGATAGGTAGTTTTACGCCTCCTGTGATCATTCTTGGTTGTTCTTCAATTTTGGATATGTCTAGTTCTTTTTCTTCTTGTGATTTGTTTACTGGAGGATCATTTCTGGCGTCTTTAGCAGTTTCCAATCGGCTTGCCTCAGGTCTAAGACTCTTAGCTGGTTCCAGTAATGAGTCATATATGCCTATAAGCGTTGGCGTTAGGTCTGTTGTACTACCTGCAAAGAAAGAAAAGATATCGTAAGTATAAGACCGACAAATTTCTTTAAATAACAATGCATCTCGAAACGTAGGTGAAGGGACGTATAGTTGAAATTTATTTAACAGTATGTCAACATTCTTTGAGAAGTAAAATAATTAAGAATCTCAAAGATAACTACATAATAAACATAAAATTAATTGAAATCTATATAAATTATACGACAATATAAAGTTATATTGTCGTATAATTTATTTTATTACATAATTAAAGATATCGTTTTTAAATATTTTATAATTGAGTTTCACAAACGTTCAATAACATAAAAGACAATGTTTGTCGGAATGTGTTCATTATGAAAACTGCTTTACCTTTTTGTGGGAAACAGCAGCTAATTGAAAATTTACTGTTTAATATGATGAATACAAATTTAATTAAATATTCAATTATCTTCTGTATGACAGTGGGAAATATTTTAATTTAACGGTCAAAGCTCATCAATTATTTCGTTTCGCCTTAAATAAATACATTTTAATAATATTATATCAGATTTAAATTCAAATCTATATCTTATTTTATATAACACCCGGCGCTATCGAAATTATCTCACAGAAAATGTATCGCAGGGGATTTTAAAATATTCAAATAACGGTCAGAAAAAATATTCAAACAATAAACGTTTCTGTCGGGTTTTTGGCAATAGCACGAAATCGAATCTACAATATTTAGACTATGACGCAATATGTATTCTAACAGGTAATTAACCTAAAAATGAATTCAGGATAAATAAAAACTATAAACCTACAAACAGGCATGATGAACATAAGGCAAGAATGGAGTTTGACAATAATCTGTTTTTGTGTTAGAAAAATCTCTTATAAGACTAGTGAATTTTTCTTTTGCTTTATTTACCAGTTTTTATGAGATTTTCAATGACAGTTCCAATTGTCAAATCAAAATGAAATTTTTTTACCAGTTTAATGAGTCGAAATTGAGCAACAAGACCTACAGGTCTTGTTACTCAATTTCAAAGGATGCAAGACAAATATAAAGAGAGTAAATAAAACAAAAGGAATATGACAGAAGCATGAGGGAATCTTAACCTTCCTCTCCGGGAAATACTCATAAAGCAATATATAATATAATAATATAATATTCTACAACATACACACAACACCATCTAGCCCAAACTAGGCAGAGCTTGATACATATAATAATTAAAGGAGAGTATCAAAAGCTATACTACAAACTGTTAACCCAAAGGCACGTTCAGAAAAGCTTTTAAAGTTATTAAACGGAACCATTTCACAGTGGGCTCTTTAAAGACACGCGATGACTTGAATTTTACGAGCTTCACCACTTTTTATTTATGTTAGTAGTTCTCTGTAGTACCCCTAACGTTTTAACCATTCACATTGTAGAATAGTCAATACGTTATTTGAGCATGTTAAAAGCTTTTAAACTTATGAAGGATGTAACTATATTAAGGAGTAGCTGTTCCTGGCGGTTTTATCCGCAATTACTGCTTTGATCCTGTGGCTAGTAGCGGCATGTTATACAGCGTATAATCTTCTTCAAAAATTCTGCTTTCAAATGCAAAAAGATTTTCAAGACTTATAATAGACCCAAAGATTAAAATTCAAACAAAAAAGTATTACTCTTTAGCTTTAGTATAGATTACAACATCGCATGTATCTTCACAAAAAGTTAGTCCATAGAGAATTTCTAATATGGCTACGCAATAAGAAACTTATTCAGACTATTTGCAATTTGTGATAAAAATTACTAGCATACTATGTTTAATCCCTTCAGCTAAGCTATAGCTAACTTTTGTTACATTACTTACACTGCAATTAGGATTTTAATTTACAGCTTCTCGATCCCAAATTATCCATTCCCGTTTTGAGTACAGTAGGCAACACAGCTTCATCCGTGATAAATTGTCTTTTAAGGAAATGAAGCTTTATTGCGGACTACAGGCTACCCTGACATGAAGGTTTCAATCATTGGTTTGTTTCATGGTGGAGACAGTTCGGACAGACAGGTAGCAAAAGCTCAGTAAAAAGCACCAATTGGGTATGGAAACCTAAAAATAAATTACCTACACTAGGGTACTCAGTATGGCCCTGTGTTTAAAACAGCACAAAAGACATCTAGACTGAAAATAAATATGTTATATCTTCTGATAAAGACAGTTTATTATCCTGGACATGAATACAAATTTATATCAATCTTCGTATTGCTAGAGGTAAAATTACAACTCCTACATAATATCCTATATTAATAATTTCTATCTCAACTGCCAGTAATAAAATAACCATCAAAGGTTACATTTTTCAAATAAAAGTTGCATACAATAGCATAATATTCTATTCTTATCGAACACATAAAGGAACATGAAATTGAACTAATAGATAATTTCACTGCCACGGAGTCAGATGACATAAAAAAGATCTTGTACCATAGATTGTCGCGTCCTACTTATTATTATGTAAATAGGTTTTATGGCTCTCCTTCGAACTCTATAGCTTTTTTTTTGTTGTTATTTTATTTATTAGGAAATAGATATGCAGGTTACTTTAACAGGTTTTTAAATCACTAGAGGTGAGAGATAAAGTAGGAAATGTTAATAAGTTAGCTTGCTGGCGCTTATTTAGTTAGATTGAAAAGTGCGTTATAAGTAAACTGACTAGATGGCGCAGTGTACTACCACTGCAAACCAAAGCAACTTCTGTGCATGTGGTCTTGGGTTCGATGCCCGGATTAAGCACTGTTAATGGATTTTCTAACAAGAAATTCTTAGCCGCAGCTTAGGCTCAGAAACTGTACCGATACTGATCTTATAGACCTCAATAGACTTAGCAATCCCTTATTACGTAAAACTTAATATAATTGTAACCAAATACAGGTGACATACACCTTACACACCCTTCGGGCAATTGAGGCATGGCAAAATGTTTGTAAATGTTTCCTTTAGGACGAAACAATTTGCGAAGGTAAAAAAAAATATGTATACGTGTTATGAGATCTCATGAGAAAACGTGTTTATTTGTTATTATATTTCTCTTATCATAGGTATTTTCTAATATACTATATAAGAAAATACCTGGCCCTTTGGGAGGCTTACACGAAGACATAAGTCTAATATGAAGAGGCTGTTGGTTTTAATTTAATGGGATGGGACGTCTACATATTATGACGGCATTAGCCGCAGCAGGCTTAGGTCTATTGCTACGTATGGATTCTAATATACATATATGGGCTATGGGGATGGGTGTTTGATGGATGTGTAATGGTAATTATAGATTAAAAAACGGCTTCTACCCTTGATACTCTTATAGCGTCAAGTCGGATGGGTAGACTTATCACAAGCGAGAGTATGTATTTTGCCTTCTTTCTTCACGTCCATAAGGCCTTTCCTAGCCACCGAACTTAAGAAGAAACGATAGACTTTTAAACAAAACCAATTTAAGAATCCACCAAAATTATACGTCTGCTCCTAAGAGCGTGCCATATATTTTAATAATAAAACAACAGGTCAATATAAATAAATCTGTAATATAGTTCAGTATAGTGTAACCTTGGCATTTAGTGTTACTTTGTAACCTAAATTAATATATTTTAATTTGGTTGATGATTATAACTAATATTGTAAATGCTTTTATGATTGGTACTTTAAACTACTCGACCGATCATCACGAAATTCCGCGTAAGTACACGTTTTCAGGAGTTCAAAAATTATGTAGAGTACCTTCCAGAAATCAGTACTGTTCTCAAGCAAGCGAAGCAGCGAGCAAAAGCAAAGAAAATCTGCTTAGAATTAATATAGGCTAGACTAAAAACTAACTACATACACTGTGTTCACATATAATAATTTGATGAGCATTTTAATGCACATCGATAAAAACTTAGATCATTAAAGTAAGTGGAACACATGTGAAATGTGACGGGTAATCTCTATAACATATTGGTCGGTAGTGACGGAGGATGTGCTCTCAAGGAAGCGCACCACTCGCGTCGTGTATCGACACAGAGTCTTAGTGGCAATAGTGAACGGAAACGAGCTATTGAGAGGCCGAAGTTCACTGGCACATGGCTAACGTGAAGAGATGTTGCTACCGCCACTTTAAGATTACGCCTATATTCAAGTTCAAAATATAAATTCAATATTATTTATTTAAGCTTATACATCTTCTACGGTTGATCTTACGTAAAATATTATATTTAGTTATCTCTGGACTAGGGATAATGCCTCGAAATATTTGTGGATCGGGTATGGACTACCACACGGCGCAGCAGCAGAGGCGAGGGCGTCCACTTAAACCACTACAGAATCCGTACAGTCAACTACTAATTTCGCCACTTATCTTTGTTTAGTGCCTTAGTTCCCAAAGTTTTCCAGGTGGACCCCCAGGGGTCCACGGGAAACTCGACGGAGGTCTACGTTGGCGTGACAAAAAATGGGGATTCACAATTCGTAAGCGGGGGTCAACGAAAATTTATTTGCTTTCGATAGTGAAGGACTACAATGTTGTCACCTATCAATGTAGGCAGATAATGACGAATATTTTGAGGAATACAAGTCGTTGAAGACCCGAGAATTTCTAAAAAAATATTGTTCTGCCCGTAGAGAGCTGATAATTTTTTTTAATTATAACGCTATTTAACTTTTTAGTCCGAATATACCGATTTTACTTGGCGGATTAAATTTCTAGCTGCAGGGGGTCCACCGGAACCAGCTAAATTTTGAAAGTGGTCTATGAGAAAAAAGTCTGGTAACCTCTGGCCTAGTGGTTAGGAGCTGATGTCACATTCGCAGACCTCGTGTTACTCTTATCTCATAGACAACTCGAATAATCCTTTGCCTAACTCGGCATGAGAGAATGAGAACCTTTTTTTGTCTCTAGTGCACATATTTATATGACTGAAAATTTACTAACAGCAAAACTAAATTACATTTCTGAAATCAGCATACGATTATTAGACCTCACAATTGGCCATAAGCCAGCCATGAGCCACGAGACAACAGAGCAGTTCTAGTCTGTCTAAGTAACATTATATACGATAGGTAAGTTTAGTGACAGGGGTTTTTTATGCAAGATCGGTATGTTCGTTTCTGTTTTCGTGACAACGTGTATGCGAAATTTCATAATGATCGGTCGCGTAGTAAGGGCGTGAAATCGTAACAAACAAACTCACATTCGTATTAACATACGTTTATTTCATTTATTATCTCTATTACAATTTACAAAATTTCAATGTTTATATTATACAATTTCGATTTTCAAGGACACATCATTCATCATTTGTATATAACCTCAACCACAATACGAAAACTTACATTTTAATGAAAATTAGAAACAATTTAATTAATTTAATAATAATAATATAATTACATATAATTTAATTTTAATTCATTTATAATATGGATGTTAATCTTTTATAGCAGCAAAAGTCGATTTAAACAGAGTCTAAAATACAAAATAATAAATCGATCCTTAATTCATAAAATACTTTAACACATTCAGCTATTTATATAAATATCACAACTCCAAAAACCATGTTACAATATTTTCACTCGAACCAGTACTATCATCTCTTGAATATCCTACGGTAGGTACTCGATGAGTCAGGGTATTTTGGTGCACGTAATAGGCCATCGATCATTAAACATGTGCTTCTTATGTGCAACACTAATTGTAGGTGTACTACTCAACAGTACTGTTATGCGGTCAAGTATCGAGAAAAGTGGCCATTTTTATTCTTAGCTCTAGGTACTGGAGTTTTAACAGTAAAATACACATAACTCGAGCTAAGATTTTTATTTGCCAAAAATATATACAGAGGTTTCCTTAAATTATAGACTAAATGTAGGAGAACTTCTCCCCGTGAACATGGCTGCTGTAAAGCAACCGAAACGTCGGGGCAAAGTGTAAACTTAAATATAAATACTTAAGTAAAATATATAGCTTAAATAGTAGTAAAGTTCAATAACAGTAGTGTTAGAGTTTTCAAAATTATGTAATAATAGTGTTTTAAAGTAAAATAAACAACGCGACAAAATCCGTATAAAGTAAATTTCAATTACCAAAACATAATTTGTAGATAAGAAAAAATTGCTCATGTACTTCACACTAGGTCAGGCCTGTCTTGTGCCTTGAGTGGTTCCAGTACTAAGTTAAAAAAGTTATAGTTTCAGCAAGTTAATATTACATTAGTAGCTATGCGTAGAAAGCAATTTTGGTTTTATGTACCTAATAGGTGACCTACTATTGATATAGATGTCTTAATAAGAAATATTCATCCAAATTTTTTTAGTGGTTACTTATTTATATTTAAAGATTGACTTCACAATTAGGACAAAACTGACAAAATATAGTCAACTTACGACTACTCGAAAGTCTGGTAACTGGCTTTTCTATATTTCAGATATTATATAGACACACTTATATAACCTTATGGTGTTTCTTTAGTGAGAAGTGGCTTTAGGTCAGAGATGACTCCTTTTGATGCAAGCGTCCATAGCCCGCAGTGGCTTAGAACTACTGAAGACTACTTGAAGCCTACAAGAAAAACCTCAATTTAACAGTAAACCACATAAGTAGGCTACATAGAGCAACACGAACCGCGATCACAATCCTACACAAGGAACTGTCCACTTTGTATGGGGGTTTCGGCTTGAAATGGACAGTCACTGAGAATAATAATTATATATTAATTTAGAAGCATTGACCAGTAGGAATTAGAAAAATAACAAAGTTTTTTGTCCAGATGTTCCTAATTCGTTTGATGTGGTGGTTTATATAAAGGTATTTGAAATAAAAAGCATTGCTTTTTTGTAATTTTTTTATTATTATACTGTTTCATATGTTACTAAAATGTTATCTAGGAACTGGGCTGGTGGATTTAAATTGTTTTGATATCTTGCCCAACTCAAAAACCAAATAACTGTCATTATATGGGCGCAGCAACCTACTGTCCGTCGACCGTAAGATCAGATAAGTTGTTTTTATGTATGAATTCTGTTCACGTTAAGCCGATAATGGACAGTTCCCTTTACTACGACGTTCAACTAACTATTTGTCCGACACAAATTATAACTAAACCACTGCAGAATCACCAACCAACCAACCAACTCTCAAACAACTTCCAACTATACACCTGCCACTTGTGCAGGTGGCACCTATAAAAACACACGGATGGCGTAGTGGTTTAAGTGGTTGCCTCGCCACTGCGGCAAGTGTTGTGGGTTCGAATCCCACACGGGACAAAACTTTGTGTGATCTACAAATGGTTGTTCCGAGTCTGGGTTATCTTTATGTTTGAATGTTTGTAAAGTCCACCGCGACCCAGTATACATTCCTAGTGCGGGAGTGGCATTTAAAAAACAACACCTGCTTAGACTCACCACAACCAATTGTTTACTCCTATCATTAGCTTGACTGACTCATGAACACCCACTGCAAATGTATTAAAATTCTATAGAACATTCCATCCTGCCTGACTCACTAGCATCAGGACATACCAAAGGCCTGAGAAACATAAAAAATATAACTAAAAACGAAAGAATCCTTTGTTAGTGTATTCAGAAACTAAGATTATACGCATCGTGTGAGCGGAACGCACGTCTAGAATGTTAGCAAATGCTAAGTAGTTTGTAAATTACTTCCCAGAATGTTATGCTCACCATTTTATTTTGTTTGAGTTTGTTAGCTAATGTGTTATGGCACCTGAGAGTTGTTAGTGCGTGTTAGATGTTAATACCACTCGTTTTTACAAAGGGAAAACATTGTAACACTAGATGGTGCTCTAAAGTTTATGTCTCTCACTGTTAAGTAGTGTCACAATAAGTACTGTAGGACTGGACTCTTTTAAAGATTCTTTCTCTCAATCTCAAGCAGTGTGATAATTTAGCATCTTCTATTGAATCTTAGATTAAACAAAACAAAGCTCGGCAAGAATAATTTTCCGCATAGTTTAGCTGTATATGCCTATTAATATGATTGTAGACTGCTGTATCGAAACCTATCAATCATAATTATTAATATATAAATGCTTATTTTATATTATACTATATTCACTGTGATATATGTGTGTACACGTGTGGAATGATGTGACTATTTACTGTGTTTTATAAGTCTAAAAGTCAAGAGTTCCTGCACTAAAATTGAAACAATGTCACAAGGAACACAATAATATATAATTCACGAGAAAATGCGGAACGAGACGCATGCGTAGCGTTGTCCCGACGTCTGCGCAGACTAAATGTGTGCTAAAGCGAACGAACGCTGAAGAAACTCTAGCCACGCTATCATTAATCAATCAATACACTATAATATCGACTCTAATCTTTTAAGCAGTCTTAAAACGACCATAAATATAACACTATTCAATTATAAGAGTAGTATGATATTATAGAGATATCGATCAAATGAATTGGTTTGCAGCACAGTCACCACGCGACCGGGGCACAACAATCCGAACACCTTGAACCAATAACCTTTGTTGGCCTACATTTTAGCACCAATGTACCAAAATGGCGGCTTATTTAAGACGACACGAGCACGACACGATACTGAGTTTTGTATAGACATCCGCATATCTTCACTTCTGTTTACAATATAACCAAAATCAGGTTGTTTTGAAATGACATATCAGAACGTTTTTCGTATTTTAGTTGTCTACCTTTTAATTTTATTTTAACTTTTCTATTTCGAACGATCAGACACATAGAAGCATATTGATAACATCAGTTACTTTTGTATACAGATTGCCTACTTATTATTGAATAATTGATAAAACCACATATCAGAAATGCGCGCCTTGGAATCGAACTCAAGATCTCTGCGTGGCAGTACAACGGTCTTCCTCTAGGGTATCGCTGGTTATAGGTACTTACATATGCAGCGATAGTTTTATAGATACCTCTCAGACATGTAAGTTTCCTGACGATGATTAGCAAGCCATAATATATAGTAACAACCTTGACTGCATGGATGACGTAATGGTTAAAATCGTCGCCTCGCCACTGCAATTGCGCCGAGTGTTGTGGATTCGATCCCCACATAGGACAATAATCTGTGTGATCCACAAACAGTGGTCCTGAATCTGAGAGTCCTTTGTGTCCGTTATATGAATGTTTGTAAAGTCCTCGCGACACAGGATTTAATCCTAGTGCGTGAAATGTATTATATAAAAAAGGCATGCAACTTTCCTTTCGATGTTAACCGAACGATAATATATTGTGACACAAACAATTGTCAATCGATCGTATAATGTTAAAAGAGTTGTAGATCCGTAACAAATTTATGAATAGCTGACAATCGTCAAAGTTCCATTGTAGGACAGATAATACAACCATTCTACGCTTGTTAAGTTCGCATTCATGTCGTTTCTGTTATATATGACAGGTTGTGCAGCTGTCAATCTTAATTGTACGTGGTACTGTGGCCAGCCCACCGAGTCTTCACAGAGCCGCGGCCGTGCCGAGAGAAATGTATGAGAAACGAGTGATTTGATTGTCGCTTATACTTTTCACCCAGACGGATATTGTATCTTGAGATAACTTGTAGTATGATAAGATAAGAAGAATAAGAATGTCTGTATTGCGAGTACATAATCAAGCTATTTTAACTATTAACGCATAAATAGATTTTTATTTATAACAAACCGTATTTATAAATAAACGTATTTATTAAGTTGCCAACTAATATAAACATTGTGAAATAAATACATTTTACATAAGTAATAATAATAACTAACGGTCGCCTAGTGGACAAAATTCGACCAAAATTCCTAAGCTTGCTACTTGTTTTCTGTTTTTCTCTATTACATATAAATAAGGTATAGGCAGGCGCGTGCGCTTCATACAAGCAAATAAGCACTGCATACCCTAGTCCGCTGGCTTATGTAAATCTATATAATCGAAATCTATTTATTAAATACTACAATATAATATACAGATATATACATATACACACAAAAACATTTATAAATGAAATGTAGTCCCTCGCAGAGGTTTCGGGTAGGGCGTGCATATCCTACCAGAAATCTTTGTGCACGCCTCTGGGTATAGGTAACCATAGTTACAAAGAATTGTACGACGTCAGACGAACAATGCCGAAATACTACGAACGCGATTCGACTGCTTCTGTAAAATGCATGGTTGGGTGCGTGTAGTGCTTTTTCATTAATTTAATGTATTTCTAATGCATATTTTATAAAATATTAGGATTCGCCCCTCTTTCTCCATATAAACTTTAACTGTGTCAAATTTCATACTTCTCCGTCCGCGCAATTTTCGTAAAAAGGGGTACAAAGTTTTGCTTCATGTATTAATATATAGATAATGTCAGCCCTATTTGTAAATTGTACCAAAGCTGGGAAAAGCTTCTTCTCAGTATTAGGATGCTTAAGCAAAAAACCATTACGCGCATTAGCATATTTCACATATTTTGAAAACATTATGAAGAACTCTGAGACATGAAGGTTTTTGCACGATGCTTTTCCTTCACTATTAAAGCGAAAGAACTTACTAACTACTTCAAAATATATTTAGTTATTTACCTTTTGGAAATCTTACAGCTACAGACAATGTATAACAATGACATGATAGGTAACGGTAAGCCACTTACAAGTTTTCACTTATAAAACTATAATAATAATGTCCTCCAGACCGAATTTCGGTCATGGCGGCCAATCTTAACGGAGACTGGCCATCTGCATAGGAGATAATATAATGCACAAGCATGTGCGCAAATACAAGTTCCGTAATTCTCACGTTCCAATGGGACGGATAATCCGACACGACCGTAGAGAGATCAGGCGCAGGACCAACGGCTTTACGTGGTTTCCGAGGCACGGGGGTGTCTAACACCGCCAACTTCCTAACTCCGGGCTCGTATTTAGATTTCTTAACAGAAAAACCCAATAACTTTTTGTTGGCCCGACCTGGGATTCGAACCCGAGACCTTAACCAGAAAATAAATGAATCACAGTGCAGGTACATTTACCAACAATATATGATATTTAATAAAATGGCCAAAAATAAAGTTGTTGTTACATTCTGAATAGCACTGCAAATCTTATACATTCTGCAGAAAGTCCAAGTTAAGAATATCTTAAACCGACACGCCTGCATCGAGAAAATCATGAGAGTGAATACAAAAGAGATATGTCAGTTCATAGCAAGTGGAAAACCGGAGTATCTACCTACACCTTCGGGAAATAAATATTTACATATATTAGAAACACTAAATATAATAATTCTCATTAGTATTTATAAAGTAGCGTATTGGATTCACCACGCAGAATAATTAAATCACAATACCAAAAACTATTAAAACTAAAACAATGAATGTAATTCCCATTGCAACTATAAATTGTATACATTCAGAAAAATATACAGGATAATATATACATGGAAAATTGTATATGTATATTAAAAACCTCTGTTCATTTCGAAGTCTGCGGATAATCCTAACTATCCTTACTAATATTATAAATGCGAATAAGAGTTTGTTTGTATAATACACTTTCACGCCTTCACTACTTGACCGATCGCCATGTAATTGCGCATACGCATTGTCCGGGTACAGAAAACAACACAGGGCATCTTTCATGCAGAAAAAGTTCTGTTTCTAACCCAACCTAACCTACATTTACGCAAGCAAAACCGGGCATAATATAGTCATCTTATAAACTAAAATAGCTGCTTTAGAAAAGCTAGCACTTCATAAAAGAGCTGTGAGTTAGAGTGTGGTAGCATAAGCATTTGGTGCAAAACCAGCTGTTGGTGTAAAACCCTCAATAAAGTAAGCGCTGGGGTGGTCCATTCGTCAGCCAGTCTCGTCACCTCCCATCATTTAAAGTGGTCGCGGCACGAGCCACTAATGAGTCGCCGTCGCCGTTCCCTGGCCACAAATACGACGACGGATTTAACCGGCGAGATGCGCGGGCGCAGAACGCGGAAGGTATCCTCGGCTTGGTCACGGACGTTTACTGAATATAGTCTACGGTCGAATCGGTGTGACTGAGTTGAGAGCCGGCGAAGGAGTTTTAGTGGGCACTATGCGTTGGAGTTCGATCAGTACGAAATGTAAACGTATATGATCCTTAGATAGTTGTAGCGATTCTGGGTGTCATTTGTATGAATTGCTATTTATTTACGAAAAAGTAAACGGCGCATAGATTTATTCTAATGCAGCAGTTATCTATTTAAATCTTAATTTTAACTAATAATATAAATGCGCATGTGAATCTTGTTGTTTATTACATTTTCAGGTCTTAACTACTTAAGATTATAAAATTACACGCTAAACGTTGTCATAAGGATATAGGGTATATTGAATAACATAGTTCTTCATTAATTTTATATACACAGACATTTAAATCAAACTGATCATAATTGTTTTCTATAAAACATTTATCAAATACCAGACATAACTCTTAATATCTCTCAAACTTACCACAAAGAGTTAACACACACAAAATGTCGTGAGAAACACAATAAATCAAACATTCTTAATAACTAAACAACTTAACCTTTAACCAAAACTCGACTAAACAATCGAATGAAACAAGTTATCGACGAATACAATTTAGAAAGCAATTTATTTATCGCCTCAATAAATTAAATAACAGAAGAACGGTTCCAAGCTTAGAGCCACTCGAGATTCTTTAAAGCCCACTGGAGCCAAATTCACGTGGTAACCATTCAAAGTATTTAAACAAAAATACCGATGCAAGGAAACCGTATTGTAAATGTTTTGTCTTGAGACTCGACTATGTGAAGAACTCGATTAATCGAGTAGCCGATTGCGTCGATTACAATACGAACATAGTGGAGCTGTCGAATAGTTAAATTAGAACCAAAATTGCAGTTTCAATGTTCATGTATGGGTAAAGTTTGGAAACACAAGTTAATGATGTTCTTTGTGTCCGTTTTTTAATGTTTCTAAAGCCTCTCTGCGACACAGGATATGCACATAGTGCGAGAGTAGTTTTTTTTAAATATGAAAAACAGAATACAAATAATACTTAATTTATAACAATTCTGAATGTGACTGCTCTGCCCGAGGTCTCGGTTCGGACAAAGTGTTATTGGGTTATCAGTGAAGTGAAGTGTGAAACTGTCTGTGGGACGGCAACATATTGAATTAAAAATTTCAGTTGGAGAAATGTTAATGTCATACTTACATCCCCCTCCCCTTTTTGGGGATTTGACATGAGACTATGTACATAAGTATTTATGTAATATAGCATCACGCCCATACGTAATTAACTAGCTTTTTGCCTGCAGCTTCGCTTGCGTAAAATTAGGTTAGGTTATGTTAGTAACAGTATTTTTTTAAATAAAATGATCCTATGTTACTCGGTGATAATATAGTTTTCTAATGAATTTTGTAAATCGGTTTCTTAGCTCTTGAGTTAAATCCTTACAAACAAACAAAAAATCAAGTCTATCCTCTGTATAATATTAGTATAGATAGCACCACGTCCATATATCATTGAAGAAGAAAGCAGTACACTACATTTCTTCAGCTGTTTCAGCTCCCGCGTAATCAAATCCATTCAAAACCTTTTTCATCTTTCTATTTGCCCAACAAAAGTCTTCTTAATTCCATATTTCTGACAAATAAAAGTCATTTTAAAACTTCGGTTAGCGGGACACCGATTCCGATGCCAAAAGCGATTCCCACAGTTTTCCCGAGCTTTGCATAATCCATTCTCAATGCATTACGGTTCTCAAACAAAAACACAAGAGCAACAGCGACGCTCAAACATTGGCAATGAGGCTTGAAGACAAACTTACTTTGATATTCTTTAGCCGCTGTGCCAAGATTTACCTACTCGCAGTTTCTGTGTACTGGATGATGAAAAATAATGTTTGAAATCAAATGGTTAAGTTTTATTACATCTTAAAATGATTTATGACTTCTAATCTTTATAAAACTAACTGCACTATTAGACCCTTGAAATAAGTTTGCGTTTACGTACGACACGTAAGGTTTTAATGGCCGTTCCTAATAAAAGGTTAGTGCGTTTTTCTCTGCTAATATTAACTAAGTCCTGTTAAGATGTTGTCAGTAGAATGCTTGTAACGCCCAGTAGACGGCCACCAGCTTGCTGCTTGTTACGTTAGACTGACAGTAAGGATGTGATACCTACCTATTTTTATGGGCTAAATAGATCGGAGTCTATTTATATTGGTATTTTCTAGGCACTTTAAAGAATGTTTTTTTATGGCTATTATGTGTTTCGTAATGTATTTGGTTTGTAGCTTGCCTTGGATCTTTTTGTCGTGTAGTTGTCTTTTTATTTTCTTAGGATTTCTCCGGCTTTCGTGGAAACCCACAGACAATTGCAATCTTATGAAACGCGACCGACGAGGCAGCATGCTTTAACCATTATACTTTTTGAACATCGATCGTAAATTTTGTTACTCCTTTAATTTTCTCTATGGTTTACACAGACATAATAACTACTTTACCTTTGTTAGGTGAATACTAATTACAGTTTTCGAAGAATATATATCCTGTTTGGAGATGTTTTAATTACAAATTGTTCCAGGAAATAATTTCCTATAGGTAAAATTCCATTGACGTCAGTATGAGGATACTGTACGTGATTAATGAAAGTTTATATTAATTATGCTAGCAGTGTCTCCTATAACATTTAAATGATTAATAAACATAATGTAGCTAACACCTGTGTGCCCGGAAGGGTGTTTACATTTTTTTGTGAATTGTTTCCGTTCTAGGAATACAGCAATAAATATACAACCAAAATACCTAAACCTAAATAATAACTGATTAAAAGTTTCTACAAAAATTATCTGTGTTATCAATCACTTAAACAGACGAGATCGTATTTTCTTGAGTCAATCTTAAGGATCATAATTATTTTAAATATAATAAACGAAATTTACCTTCGCATATCTAGCTGCTTCTAAGCTTTGCAGAACCCACGCTGGCATAATAACTCAATTATGGCGATAAATAAAAAGTTATAACGATAATTTTTCTTAACCCGATATATTCTTGACTACACGGATAACGTAGTAGCTTAAGCGATCGCCTCACCATTTTCACTGCGCTGAGTGTTATGGTTAGGCTGATTATTAAAATACTTGACATATTGAAGGAGGAGAAATTTGACCTAGTTATCCAATAAAAACTTAATATGCGGACTCTCTTGCGCATATACCAAAGCAAAACAAAACCTCCGCCCCCGCCCCTTGCTACCGCAATCCACATTCTCCCGAATTTACACCCCTGCCCGTCCTATTATTATCAAAGGTCATTAGCCTCGGTAGCAGCTGTGTGCAACGCACGCAGTGTCCACATTTTATGGATATTTCATACAAATTTTCATAAAGGTTTTCTTTGCACAGACAACGGTTACACAGATTTTATTTTTTTATAAATTACGTCTATCCATAAATTATCATGTCCTTAAGTATGTAGAATGTTTAACCAGTTACACTGTATATTTCGATCGAACGAGACAAAAATATGTGTGATCCACAAAGAGTTATTCCAAGTCTGAGTGTTTTTTGTGCCCGTTGTGTTATGTTTGTAAAGTCCCCCGCGGCACAGGAATTATTATTACCTAGTGCGGGCGTAGGTTACTTTAAATAATAAGGCTGGTCACCCTGTTGACCGCACGATGGCGTAGAGGTCGCCTGGAGACTGTGCCGCATATTATGAGTTTAATCCCAACAAGAGTTATTTCGAATCTGAGTGTTATTGTGCCCGTTGTTTGTATGCTTGTAAAAGCATCCCTTCGCGGTACAGGAGTTATTACTGCCTAGTGGTAAAATAAAACCACTCAGTTTCTTTTTTTAAATAAAAGCTTTGCTCCAGGTTTAGTCATCCCGGGATTAAGAAGAGATTCATCTCATATCTCTATCTAAGTAGAAGTAAATAGAAAACAAGTCTACATGCCTAAACATCCAAAAACCACCTGTCAAACATACATTATCGATTTTATCAACCGTATCTCAAGACACAACTGAACAAAATTAATGTACCTTCGTTTTTATCGAGTCGTAAAAATTACGACGTTGATTCACAATAAAAAACACGGCGGGCAGTTTTATAATTGATACTAGCTACTGTCTGCGGCTGCGCCTGTGTTAATCACACGGGAAAACAACATAATAGAATAAAAAAAACTCTATATACGGGATAGCGAAAGGGTTACCTTTCGCTATCCCGTAACATCGGTCCGGGAACCTGTCAACATCCTTACTAATATTATAAACGTGAAACTTTGTATGGATGTATGGATGTTTGTTACTCTTTCACGCAAAAACTACTGGACCGATTGCGATAAAACTTGGTATGTAGATAGCTGAAGACCTGGATTCACACATAGGCATTTTATCCCGATATTCCCACGGGAACGGGACTTGCGCGGGTGAAACCGCGGGGGGAATCTAGTATACGATAAAGATGGTGAAATGATTAAAGTAGTCACCTCGCTACTGTCGCTAAGTTATGTGCTGTTGGTACAATAATATCCTCCTGACCAAATTTCGGTCACGGCGGCCAATCTTAACGGAGAATGGCCATCGGCGCAGGAGATATCATAGTGCACAAGTGTGTGCGCAAACACAAGTGCACTCTCTGTTCCCTAACTCTCATAATCCGATGGGACGGATAATCCGACACGACCGGATAGAGATCAGGCGCAGGACCAACGGCTTTACGTGCTTTCCGAGGCACGGGGGTGTCTAACACCGCCAACTTCCTAACTCCGGGCTCGTATTGAGATTTCTTAACAGGAAAACCCAATAACTTTTTGTTGGCCCGACCCGGGATTCGAACCCGAGACCTCATGCACAGCAGTCGCATACACTACCGCTGCGCTACGGAGGCAGTTAAGTTAGGCTGTTGGTACAAAACCAACATACGATAAGATGATTGCTTCGAGTTTAAGTATTCTTTGCGTCCGTTTTTTGAATGCTTGTTAAGTCCCCGAATTATTCCTATGCATATGAATTAATCTTAGTGCGAAAGATATCTTTCACAACGAAAATATTAATATATTTACAATCGTATCATTAATTATTATTTTAATAACAATAAGATCCCATAACGCTTTGCCTGATGCACATAACTTTCACAACTGCCCGCAAACATTAAGGCAATGGGCCCTTTGATGCAATGGGCTTATTGGGAGCTGGTTTTCTACCTTAATATTATACGTAGATAATGTAAATACTAACTAAGTAAGTAAATCAACATCTAATTATAACTTGTCGTAGAAAAACACCGGTTTAATTACGTATTAAACATGTAATCATAGGTCCCTTCCTTTAAACATCAGTTAGTAATGTCTACGTAATCGCATCGCTGTCATAAATCAGTGCCAAGCGGTACTGAGCAATGTTTACTCGACCCAGGCACTGAACCCGCGACCTCTTGTACCGAACAAGGCACTTAACTACAATATGCCGCGATTAAAAGTAAGTACATGTCATAATAGCATATCATGAAAGTGAAAGCATGCGTTCGCAGAGACAACTTACGAGCCACAGACAATAACTTGGGTGTGCTCCATGACATTTAGTTTATGGTGTAACGACAGATCGTAAACTATCTATGATCAGCAAAAAAGGAGGGAAAGTCGTAAACTGATAAAGTAATGCGAATGCATGTCGTTGTTGTTGTTTAATTTATTGTGACTTGTAAAATAATAAGTATACATATACTTGTTAATGCTAATTGGCTAACAAGTCTTAGAACATTGAGTAGTTGTTTGGAGCAAAACCAATGAAAGTTTTAGTCACACGCTTTATTAGACAGTACTTTATGCCACCTGTCAAACATCGTTGACAATCGGTAACGAACTGTGTGATGAGCACAAGCAAAACAGCTATACTATAAGAACCCTATAAACTAATATTATATTAATATTTTAGAGTCGTGATTAAATTTTAGGGACTTATAAATTAAAACTCAATAAGTCGCCATATTGAATTCTTGCCTAAGCTTCAAATATCGAGTGTTAAAATTTGCCATAATTGGTTTCGTTAGATATCTTCGTATCACGGATAAACATTTTGACTCTTCGATTAGTTTAGTCGATATATTTCAAAGTCAATTCTCGAATCACAGACTTTTCCATCATTGGTTCATAATCGCTCATGTGTCACTTCATCACTTCAGTTAAAGATTACAAACTATAGATACCGAAGACAAAGAAACCAAATAGATACAGTTTTCTCCCACAGATTATATACGACATGTCTATAGACAGTTTAAAATAGTGTAAAAAGTAAAGCGATAACATCACTGAAGAGAAAAGTAGAAAACCGTAATATTCAATATGAGTTTAAACAGTTCACACATAATAATATGCTAACGACGCTATTCTTACAGCATATGAAAAAGTCTTAAAGTATCGTGCGACAAATTTTATCTATACCATTATTATATAGTAGGTAGATATAATTATAAATAGGCAAAAACAAGGCATTTTAGTTCGTTATTTTGCGGTTTTTTGCTTGTACGAGCTTTAATGTAATAAATAAAAGCAATTTAGTAACAGTTAGTTTATATGTAAATTCGAATAATAAATCTAAATAATCATATTTCTTTTTATAATCATAATGGGCAATTTTGACCACTAGACAAACACTAGTATAGCTAAGTAGACATCTGGCAAAAAGACGGCCCATGTTGCCGGCCGAAGAAAAACTAAATAGATTTGTTAGTGAAACTGTTTGAAGCAACAGAAGTAGATGGCAACAACATTAGTATTTATAAAGAGTAATCTCACTTTTCTAAAGACGACAAAAAAGTTGTGGCAACATGGCGCGGGACCGAACAGCTGTTGATTTTCCCGCGTCGCGACGGCGCCTGCGCGGTGCTCGGCGCCATAGACGCCATATTAGAACACCATAGTGCATACATAGTGTGCTTTACTGGGACAAGACCTATTGTACTCTATGCCATGGTTACTGACTTTTAATGACCTGAGCTTTCTTCTTATGCATAAAAGGAGCAGAATAGATATATCGGCGTTTGTTTTATGTGGTTCATTCTTTTTATGTGGAATACAGATTGTTGCTTGGTGACATAAATGACCATGCACCGAAATTACTACTTAATTATGCCTTATGCCTGCTTAGAAATATAAGAAATGAGAGATTAAGAATCGTACTTATATGACTAGTATAGTTACTAACTATATTTGTGGTATAAGTACTATATTTTAGTACTACTAGGACATTATCAAAAAAAACAGCTATAATTATTTATATCAAGCAACAAAACCTTTGACAATTAGTTAGTATCGCATCGTATTTGCTTTAAGAAAACACAATTTTGTCTATAGTATAATTACGTGGACTCTAATCTGAGTAAATTATTCAATACTCATCCCGCTGATATGTACTAAAATGTCGTGTGTCCAACATGTTAAAACCGCATTACCATTTCCCGATAAAGCTGCGATAAAAACCGTAAAATGTATTTCAATGTCAAACTCAATTTGTGGTAATGTTAGCGGATCTTTTAGTCCGTATTTCTTTATTAGATTTATTGGTAACCCGTTACTGTCAAGCAAGATAGTCGTTTAGATCTACAGACGTGAATGGATTAGCAAATGTAATTTTATTCGATAGCTATATGTATTAGTCGATTACTGAGGTTTGAAGTGCTACTACGAGTTTCTCACAGTTTAGTAAAATCCTAAATCTGTACTAATATTTTAAAGAAAAACGATTTGTATTTATGTTTCAGTGAATAAACTCATAACTAATAAAACAATTTAATATTCTTTCACTATTAGGTAGTTACTTTATCCAAAAGTAAATAGGCTAATATAACATCACGCTACGAGCCACGAAATAAACGTAGGTAAAACCGCGCGGACAGCTAGTGAAACATAAAATATTCTTGAAACAAATAAAAACAATATTAAATTTGTGTAAAAGACATCACAACAAATTTTTCCAGCTAGTCGGTCCCGTGGTGTAAATAATTACCGCAGCCGCAACTGCTGATGCGTGTGACTCCGTTTCGATTATTGAATCCGACGCGTGTTATTTGATTATTTTATCAGATATTTTACGATACATACTCCACAGAATTTAGAACCGTGGCCATTAAATGTTCATCGGTTCTCTGATAAACGTGTTAAAAAATTTCTAGCGAAATGTGTGTAAAATAGACATAATTATGCTATGCTTCTTTAAATAACGTATGTTAATGTAACCGAGGAAACTTTAAGTAATATTACAATATTGTAACTCTCTATTTTCTCATCCTCCTAAATACCACTGTACGTATTCCAGCTATTAAACAAAAAACATTAGTTTTTTGTCCCAAGTCTCCGTTGTGATCTAACGTCTACCGGATGCCTTCATCTTCTTTTCCAAGTCTATGGTTTAATTTAAATGATGGCAACCCAGTAGGTGGCCACGGCAACTGCGTTCTTAGTAACATTTATGGAGATATCTCAAGAAATATCGAGACCATGGATTTCTTACTTCAGACAAATATTTAAACGAGCCCGCTAGTCATAGCTAGTAATACATTATGACTTTCTTATGAATATTGTACTTGCTAAGCGTTGCAAAAGTTTCTTATTTCTCACAAAAGGACAACTTATTTTGATAAAAAGATATTGACTTCATGATTTTATCCTCGAGTTATAAAACTTCACAACCTTTGATATTTTCTGAAATCATATTAGAATCACGAATTATTGACCATACCAAACTATCAAAGGATCAATAAGCTCGAGTAACCTCGTCTGCAAGTCGTTTTAAAAAACATATTTTAACAATTGTATAATCACTTCAATTTTGTGGCATGGATTAAGATATTTCTGGTACGATGCTTGTTCAAATATATGCATGTTTTCAAATTATTACGTTTATCCATGTGGTATTATTAAGTATCATATCTAATTCTGAAAACTTATATTGAATGTATGTATAGACTTAAACAATAATCAATTATTAATACACTAACACAATGTAAGTACCTATATAAAAATTTCAATGGTATTGAAATACACGACCAGAGACCATTTATACAAAGAATAAAAATACATATCACATTCATAGACTGTCTTAATAAAACTCTAACAAAAAGTTAATGAGAATCTAAGTGCTATTCGGAGAGTACGTTACATGTTTTTAATTCATCATTGCATCGATCACTGACAACATACTTTTTATTCGCCTAACATAATTAAGAACAGGTTACTAATCGATTTCCTATAACATAAACATATAGGACTGCTTTCGCAAAACCTACGTGGAACAACGCGGCCCTATAACCAATATGGCGGTAGAAAAAGTTAATTGTCAAGAAAACGCGGCAAATTGATGTCTCCGAGAAATTCTATTAATAGTGCAAGACACCCATTTGAAGTATTCGCTTCCGCGTACTTTGATACTAATTGATTTTAATTTAAAACTAAAAGGTTTAATTAGCTATAGGTATATCTTACATAATAATTTTGTTCTTATAGTTTCTTTATATTGTTGTTTTGCTAAAGGTTTTATGAGTGTCATCTTCGTATTTATTGTCAAAAATCAAACAACAGATAATAATAATATTTGTAACAACTATCTCTGGACATTTCTTGTACTCCTATTTATTTATGTGCGAAAATGTAAACTCATTGTTAAAGCGATCACTTATATTTGTGAATGCTACATTTATTAATATTCATTTGATTCGGAAACAAAAAATATTGGAGAATCGTTAGTACATAAGAATTATAAAATATGTATAATCAGAAATGTAATCCATAAACAAATTAAATATCTTTTTAAATAATATATATTGTTCTTAAATTCACTTTTATGTCGTTCCAAAATCTTTATCCTCAGCACTCATTATGATTTGATGTCAATTAAAGTCATAAACGAAATTAAAACCATTAATAACTCGAGTAAGTACCGTTTTTGGGTGTAGCAACACACGCGACGCAAATTAAAAGGTATTTTTTAATCTGGCAATAAAGGATTTTAAATTTTTGTTACATCCATTCTGAAACCAGTGAATGTGCTTTTAAATCTTAATGGCATGTTATTAGTGTGCTTGTGTTACAATTATTTCATGAAATATCACCGTTTTTAATTAAATGGTTTGATGGCGTAGATTATAATTTATTTTTAGTAATGATCAATTTTAAAATAGAGTCGTTGACATTGGTTACGTTTACGTGAATGCTATACATTAAAATTAAAGTATATATACGTCGCGGCGAATTTGTAAACAGTTTGAAAATAGTAAAACTTAGTGCTGTTTTAAAAAATAGACATATCATCATATCTAAGTAAAATAACTGTTTAATTAAGGGAACTTTTTGCGCCGTGCGCCATTAGCACCGTCAAGTCGACAATGCATATAAGAGTTATATTTGGATCGCATAGTTATGAATTTGTTTGATTTTAATTGTAGTTGTCGCATTAGAGCAGTAGAGCCTCGCTGATTTCAGCTTAAATGGGCCGGCTCGACCGGGGAAGGACTACCCTCTCACAGAATATCGACGTCAAATAGCAGTATTCCTACTGTTGTGTTTCGTTTGGTGAGTGGGAGTGCCAGAGGCCCAATCATCCTTTTTCCCCCTTCCCGCTCCTTTTCCTTCCCACTTATTTTTTCTCTTCTTCCTTTCCTAAAGGGTCGGCAATGCGCAAGTGATGCCTCTGATGTTGCAGGCGTCCATAGGCTACGGTGACAACTTACCATCAAGTTGGCCGTATGCTTGTTTGCCAACTAAGATGAATAAAAAAAAGCTATATCATTTTGTTTCATTTTTCTCATACAAAAGAAAACTTCCGCACTAAGCATAAATCCTATGTCCCGGGAGACTTTACAAACATTCAATATCGGACACACAGAACCCCCAGACTCGGAAAAACCATTTGTGGATCACACAAATTTTGTCACGTGTGGGAATCGAACCCACAACACTCGACGCAGTGGCAGTGACGAGGCGACCATTTAAACGACTACGTCATTCGTGTAGTCAAAGATAACAGGTATATAGCGTTATTTGAAATTTTTAACTCTATGGTAATTTTTACGTAAGTAGCATGATGAGCGGTAAAACTTGCATAAACAAATATGTCAGGTATTTAGCCGCATAGTTACACTAACACACAGTGCGATATGTTGAATATTCAAGAATGATGTTCTTCGCTTACTCAGTTTACTGTTAGATTACTCAGACAAACCGACGGCGGTACAGCAAAACTTGAACGAGAATCTGTGTTAATACCTCAGCCGAAATGTGTGGAGCTGTTATGGTACCGTAACATTTTGGTAATATATCGCCTAAGCTTACAAGGTGAAATAATTTAAATTAGAATGTTTAGGCAAATCCTATTAATATTATAAATATGAAAGTTTGTAAGGATAGATGGATGTTTGTTACTCTGTCACGCGAAAACTACTGATCGGATTTTGATAAAACTTCAGAGTAGGTAGGTATTACTTTATATACGTCCGAATAACAAATAAACTACTACTAAAATTCATGTTAAAACGAGATGAGTGTAAAAACCCAGGATTGAACCTCTTCGTCTTCATGTGACTTTTTTTCATAATTTTTTTGTAATGTCCTACTGCTGGGCAAAAGCCTCTCCCTTGGACGTCCAAATCACTGTTGGCGGATATCTCCTGATCTTATGACCTTGTGACCCTTATATCTCGGGGGTCTTTTGACCCACAAGGCCTATATTAATACATTAACTTGACCGAGGGATGACTCCAAGGTGTCTGCACACCAAGTTACAAGTCAATCGGTCCAGTGGTTCCGGAACTATGCTGTCACTAACAATCTCTCACTAACATACAGACACACAGACCCACTTAGTGTTTTCATTAACCTCTTCGAAGAAGACTCAGTGGTTAATAAATCTACATTAACACAAGCAAAACCGCAGGTAAAATCTAGTCTAGTATTATAAATGCGAATGTGAGTTTGTTTGTATGTTACGCTTTCACGCCTGAACTACTCGACCGATCGTTATGAAATTTCGAATACACGTAGTCAAGGGTACAGAAAAGGACATAGGTTACCTTTCATCTAGAAAAAAGGACTGTTACTAACCTAACCAAACCTACAGTTATGCAAGCGAAGCCGCGGGCAATATCTAGTATCTTAAGTTAAAGCTCTTAATTTAGCGCTTAAATATTTGTTAGGTATGCTCTACGACTTTATGATTTTAATTCAATAACTTTTATACATATAGTCACTGTAAGAGTACGGAACCCGTGGTACGTGAATCCAACTCACGCGTATCTCTTTAGTTTAGATATTAATTATGTTCGAGACACTCTTAATGTCGTATTAGTGGTATTTAAAAGATTAATTATAGCCATAAATTATTAAGACACGATTTTATTTGTACATGATTTAATGCCAGGTCAAACCAGGTCCAGAGAAATAAGTGTACATGCGACGCTCTTGATTGTTAAATACTGAATTTTATGTTTAAGTTGGGGATATTGTGACTGGCTTTTTCTGTCGGAAACAGCACGGTTTAGGGCCAGTTTTTCAATCATCAGATAACTTTTATCTGAAGAGTAAATATGGCAGTATGACATATTTTCTATATAAAAGCTGTCAAAATATCAAACATATTCCACAGATAAAAGTTATCTGACAATTGAAAAATCGGCTCTTAGTATCTGACTGGTATCCGATAGGCAAGAATAGACTCAGCTAACTTTAAATAAAAAATATCGGTATACTAGCTCTCCCGACAGACGTAGCACTGCACAGGAGAAAAAAAAACAAATCTAAACCATCCTCGAATCCACATGAACACACACATAAAAATTCATTCAAATCTGTCCAGCCGTTTAGGAGGAGTTCACTGTCAACACACCTACATAAGAATTATATAAAGATACATAAATATTTTTTTAATAAGACAACTCTCGTACTAGGCATAATGCCTGTGTCGCGGGGGACTTTACAAACATTCAAACAACGGACACAAAGAACACCCAGACTCGGAACAACCATTTGTGGATCACACAAATTTTTGTCCCGTGTGGGATTCGAACCCACAACACTCGGCGCAGTGGCAGTGGCGAGGTGACCACTAAGATCACTACGCCATCGGTGCAGTAATAATATATATATACAGTATCAGAACGTACATATGGATACACCACTGCGTAAGCCGAATTAAATAAACAGAATTGGTGCTCTAGGTATCGCTGAATCAGTTAATAATATCCTCCAGACCGAATTTCGGCCACGGCGACCAGTCTTAACAGAGACTGGCCAAGTACGCAGGAGATATTATAGTGCACAAGTGTGTACGCAAACACAAGGGCACTCACTATTCCCTAACTCTCATGATCCGATCGAATCCGACACGACCGGAGAGAGATAAGGCGTAGGACCAACAGCTTTACGTGTTTTCCGAGGCACTGGGGTGGGGTGTCTTACACCGCCAACTTCCTAACGCCGCGCCGGGCTGCTATTGAGATTTCTTAACTGAATATCCCAATAACTTTTTGTTGGCCCGACTCGAGATCCGAACCCGAGACCTTATGCACAGCAGTCGCATTCAAATCGGAATCAGTTACTAAGTTAGTAAAGACTCGTATCCACTAGGCAACATTTGAAGCGCGACGTGTTACACAACAATGTTGCTCGCGGCAACGCGGCACTTTGTTTAGCAACGTTGTCTGTCCACGCATGACCAGTCGTCTGCAACATGTCACCGGAGGAACTAGTGTTAATTTAGTGGCGTTTTCACGTCTCCACTTGACAACATTTGATGCTCAACTGCATGTTGCATGGAAACAAACAACCAGCTGAGCGTCATGTTGCGCGGCAGCTGGCAACGTTGCGCGTTATTGCACAACGTTGCCAATCTTGTTGCGCAATTAGCAACGGCTAATCTTGTTAAGCGTCACGTGTTGTGCGACAATTGTTGCCTAGTGAATACGAAGCTTTATTGTACCATTCCCGATATACCGAGGCTGCATCAACAAAATACTCTTTAAATATCAACAGTCAACAGTCTATGGTGCATCTTCCATGTTTATTAAAACCAAAACTATATAAAAGATTTCAGATGTCTAGTTTTATGGTTCTCAGTAAAATATTTGATGTAACTAAATACTGTGAAGATTTTAACAGTATATTGAGTGCACACATTGGCGCCACATAACGCCATTCCCGCCAAAATATTCCAGTGACACATGACACGACGTTCGAAAACCGAACGCGACGTTCCGGAAATACCACTTTTATTACTCTTACAGTATACAGGGTGATTTTGAAATCGTGTAATTCCTTTTAACCACACATTCTACTGGTGATATAGAATAACCCTGACAATATTTTTTCTTAATTAGAATAATGGTTTCGGCAAAATTAGAGTACAGATTTTTTTCATGAAATGATTTCAAATAGTCATATTTTAACCACCTGACACAATCTTAATATTTTACTAATTTAAAAATAATAACATAACAATAACTGATGTCGTAAATAATAAGGGGCAATAAAAAGGACCGCCCGTTATTATTTACGACATTAATTATTAATATGTATTTTTATTTTAATTAGTAAAAAATTAAAATTGCCTCGGTTGGTTAACATATGACTATCTGACACCATTTCACGAAAAAAACGGAACAATAATTTTTCAAAAAATATAATTCTAATTAAATAAATATATGGTCAGGGTTATTCTATATCACCAGTAGAATGCGTGGTTAAAAGGAATTACACGATTTCAAAATCACCCTGTATATTCGAATTTTAAATTAGTAAAATATTCAAATAAAAGCTTATAGAACGAGTATTTATCTAATATGCATTTTATCTCATGGCGCGGGTAACATGGATGGCTGTTAGCGTGGTGCCTATCTTTGCATATTTGGCACAGAATGCAGTGACACAGATAAGTAATGAATCATCCATGATATCTATGCTGCATTCAGCCAACAACCTCTTTGCTGAAATTATATACATTTGAATAATTGAGCTAATGACGTAAGACATAAGACAAAGTAAGTAGTATGGGTGATGATAAAATACGCGAACAGGATTAAGTCAGTAGCAGCTAGAGTCAACCATACCATGCTACCAGCCTTCTTTTCTGTCAAAAAAATCTGAATGATTCTGAACTATATATAGGAAGAATACCTATATACCTATAGTTTATATATACGCCTCTTCGGGCAAATTAACATTCTTTGACGCAATGATACCAAAATATGACGAGCTTTATGATACACTGCGCACACTTATAGCTAAAACCTCTTGACTATCAGTTGAACACAGAGTTGCACAAAATAAAAACGTGCTCAGTCCTATTCGGTTGATATTTGCCAACAATTAACGGGTTAACAAGTAAAAATATAGATAGAATTCAAAATGGCCGTTATGTTATAGACAAACTGCTGTAACTTATTCCGCACAATAGAAACGTCATAAAATATAAATCAAAAGTCGTTATTCTCTCGGTATTTTAATTATAAGGAAGGAAAATGGTGGGTTATTGTTTCGTTTTAGCGGTTATCCGTTAATTTGTTCTCAATTCGTTGTCGCGACGTTAATTAGTTGTGGCCATAAACCGCCTACGGAGGAACAGTTACTTACACCCGGTACAATGCGCTTTCAAATGAAAAATACCGTTTTTGTAGATGTACTTACATAGTTACTGACCGTTTGACGAACGTCAATATTTAAGTACCTATGTAGTGTACTTACTGTGTTATATGAGAAAAGATCATTAGAATATTTTTCAAACCTTTGTTGTTTTTCTTTTGACTTTACTACGAATATACGTACAACTACATAGCATATAATAAACATTTCTAGTTAGGTGAAAATTTCGATAAATACACTTTTTATAATGCTGAAGGAAAAGACTACAGGAATTAAAAAAGCTACGATTTACCCATGTTGTAAAGCGCACTATAACACTATTTTCCGATTGCATTATTGAAAGAAAAAGATTGCGAGCAGTCTCCCAACAAATCAGAACCAATTTTAAGAATGTCCTGGTCTTAAAAATGTATGGTAACACCTAAATAGGTGGTTGTAAAGTGATATCAGTAAACTTTGCATACTCTTTCAGAAAACTATATAAATTTATGGCATGTTAGATAATATTGCTTCTTCGTTAGACTTCTAATGCACTTCTACGGAATACACTATTGTATTTTGTTTGTTTTTCATTAATAATATGTAATGCACTTTCTTACAAATATAACACTGACTGATGAAGATTTACAGTATAATTTTATGTTAATTAGTATAAGCTAAGTGCAAAATGCCGTTTCGGCCACAAAAGGCGACTTTAACGGGTAATTTGAATAATGTAAACGGTTAACACCATTTCGGAACGCTCTCGAAGTTACCACATTAAAAAAGACCGATATTTATTACCACTGACATTAATGTTACCACATGACTAAAGTATTTTATATCGATAAATAATTATTACACAGATAATTTATCAATGTAAAATATTTTATATTATTATTATATAATATAGATTCCTCTCTTCCGCTTACATATTTTAAACATAAACATAAAACCCCTAACGAAGTATGATTAATTAATGATACTTCGTTAAGGGCTTTTTTGATTATTTATTTGACTGCCTCATGATACTATGATATAAGCTGGCGCTTGCGCTTGGGCTGATCACGAGGTTCTAGGTACAATCACAGGGTCGTTTAAAAAGTCCAATAGGCCATAAGGACTTATCTAATTATCTCACCCTAAGAAGATTTTCGCGCTCAGTAGTGAAAACAGTAAGCTTATAGGTATACAGGCCTGAATATAACGCTTCAATAGCCGTAATCCAATATAAGAAAAATATTGTAACTTTTGTGTTGTTTAATATAACATTTTAAACAACTGCCATTCCAAATCGTTTTTTCCTGACTTTACTATAATTTTTCTTAATATATGGCTTAAATACATATATCATTATATTTATATATAGTCGGATTACATAATTTCGTCTATAAATTATTTTATGACAGCTTTTTGGCGCGGGAATAACGGTGTCATACCACTTCCTTAGTAGTTAGTTATCTGTGGTATACTCAATTTGATGACATATAACACTATTTTTAATACCGTTAAAGTTATTATAATCAAGGGAAATGTAATAATTACCTAATTTCCTTACGCTTGAAGTCGTAATAAACGCACCTCAAAGGAAATCCTACTCAGACGAGATATTGCAAAACTGGTTCACGTTTACCCGCCAAAGAATATATTATGTCATCTGTCAAACTAGAGATGTGCCATAATAGAACAGGAGTCTCCGTCATGTGTGCTACTATTATGAACTCGCCTATTAATATTAAGTTAAGATGATAATGTTAAATTATATACGTAACTCAAAATTTTGAATTTATGTGCCACCCCAGATCAGAAGTTACCGTGCCGTGCGTCTCACTATCGACTATTACTAACTCTACTATTATTATTGAATTAAGCTGATTACGTGAGATTATTCCCGTACTCAACTTTTTTAAGAAAGTAATAAACTAGTATATAGTTTTAAGATGTTTTCGGCTTCAACTTTTACATTCTAATCTTATCATCGGTCATCTCGGCTAGGACAGGTGTTGTGACGTAACTATGTAAATGAGAAAGCAAGTCATGACTTTGTATTTAATTAAGAAGGTTGCTTCACTAAACATTAATTTAGCCTTGATCTTTAAATAAAACAGATTTATCTGTTTGTTGATATTACATCACGCAAAAAGAAATCACAAGGACAAACAAAAGAGCATCAACTAAACGTATTAGACGACCACATTTATATGGCATGACGTCGAACTTCGTTCTCGCAGACACGAACTAACTGTAATACATAATATTCGAAAGCATTGTTCAATTAGTATTAAGCTCTAATACAGTTTTGAGACATTACATTTATAAAAGAAGTAGTGGATGAAAGCTGTACACTGACTTAGACATTTCCACACAACAACGCAATGCACGCGAACATATAAACATGGCACACCAGACCGCCTCTATGTCTACTAAACAAGATTGTTTTCAAACAAAAGTGACTCATAACATAACTTATCTATCAACAACGACCTTATATCAAAGTGCATAAGGTCGAGTATCGTATGATAATCAAGCAGGATGTCACAACACGTAACGATGTAGTAGATGGTTGTAGTTCCGAGAGTTAATGTCATCGTACGATAATAATAATTGCTGTTTTATGATATTAGTGACATACTATGTTTTACGACGTACAGTGATTTGTGCCATCATGATATGTACTGGGGAGGAATAAATATTGTATTGAAGCGACCAGTGTCTTCGGTGCTAAAGTATAGGATGTTTCCATTCTATAATAACGAGATACCCTTTCTTGATTAGGTAGAGCTTAGAGAAATCCTTTAGTAACTGGAGTAGTTATTCGATTTCTAAGTAAAAAATTATCTATCTACTAACATAAATGTAAATTCAATAAATGTAATAAACTCACTAACCCCTTTGACGTTCATAAGTGTTACTTTGTGACCTAAGTGAATAAATGATTTTTGACTTAGGCAAAATGTTATTAAATTTTCCATTAAGAAATTAAAAGTGAGTATTCTTGATCTACGTCCGGTAGATGAAAATAGGTTGGTCTCAAAATATAGCTAGAAAAATGTGGGTGTTATACACCACTGCTTACCCCTTTGGGTATATAGTGGTGAGACAATGTATATATGTGACGAAATACAACTAGAATTCGCTTTTAATATAGTTACTAGTGTATACCACGACAAATGATTACTCCTCGAATATTCCGTCATTATCGCCACTAACACACAGTATTCTTTTGATTGGTTCCAAGAAACACAACTGTTTAGTACTTTGCTCGTAAAGGCTTGTAGTCAATTAGAATGAGTAATCGATAAACTAAGAATGTGTCATACATTCGATACACGACAAACAATAGCGTATGGGTAATATACAATCGTAACTGCCAGCCGTAAACCTACGTCTTAAAAATTAATCAACTCGTGTTCCATTTTTTATTGATTTTAGGTGGAAATTAAGTTTTTGGGCCCGTCTGCTGTAGTGTATAGTTAGGATGTGCTGTCGATACAAGAAACAAAGATTACTGATTCTTTGCTGAGACCCAAATGTTTTTCTTGGGTATCTGGAAACTTTACATACCCAGGAAAAAAGCACAAAGATTTTTTGTCGCGGAATGTCTCAGTTTAAGTTATATCCAAGGCTTAACGAAAATCCTATCCTACATCTTGCTTTCAATATGTATAACAGTCCTTGCACGACCGAATACAGGGCCAGATTCTTTGACGGGCAAGGAATAAGTCGACAGATCAAATAATTTCTTAAATCGACGAATAAGATATGCATCCCTTGAAATGATTTCAGTCAAATCCCTTATAAAGAGCTATTTTGTAGGGTGGCCCTGTGAGGCCCGGGCTAAAACCTCTGTGTCTAAATTGGACTCTGACGTAATATATACATACATATCTGGTAAGCAAACGGTCTCACGCACTCCGAAACATGTCTATACAAAAAAGCAAAAACTATACAACCAATCTATTACTCAGAGCAACCAACCGTTGCGCGTTGGATGGCAACAACCTAAAATTCGAACACATATACTTAAGTTAATTTCATACGCAAAAAAGTTATACAAATTGCCAACATGAATGTTGATTCAAATCAAAACTACAACGAATAATACACAATCTTATATCACAAATAGTGAGTAAAACGTATTTTTAATCTGATATATTTATACAGAAACCCGTAAATAATGGATAATCCTGAAATTCTAGAGTTATTGGGAGTCAAAGTCAAAAATCATTTATTCACTTAGGTCACAAAGTAACACTTATGAACGTCAAAGGGGTTAGGGAGATTATTGCATTTATGTTAGTTGCAAGGTTCAGGCAAAAGGATGTGTTAAATCGAAAAAAAGTATGTATATATGTGTGTTGTTTTGTAATTACAAAAAAGAGTATATAGATATTATATCAAACAGGCTACATTTTAAGGAGTAAGTTAATAATTTTAACTGTTTTATCTCAACGGCTATCAACGTATGACTTTTGTGTTTGTCAAAACATTTCTGAACGTAAACTTTAGCTTAGGAAAGACATTTACAAATTTGAAGATTGCCTTGACACTCATTGGATCTTGTTGATGCTGTTTCTAATCAAGTTAATATCCACATTTTATAACGTATACATTTTATTTTATGATATTTTTAGCTATGATATGCGATCGAGATTTATATTATTATCTAATTTTGTTCAGATTTTAAAACTTTAACTATGGAATTTTATATTAAGCCTATCCTAATAAACGTAGGAAAAGATTACTTTTAATAGATTTTGAAAAAGTAAGGATTGTTTTACTTATTAGACGTGATTAAATGTTAAACCAACATACATACATTGGCGTTTATCAATCGTAATAAGGCAGATAATAAAATGGTAAGCGGTATATTTGTCTGTACATTTGCGCACGTTGATCTCCATAATGGCTGATACAATTTGAATGTGGTTTTCAGTGATGTACTGCTAACGGTTGAACTATTATAAAGTTACTTTCATTTACAAAAGGCAACTCTTGCATTAAGGGCAATTTCTGTGACGCGGCTAACTAATGAAAATAATTATTAATTAGTAAAAACGTAATAAATAAACCGCAAGGAACCCGTAAAAATTTAATTTCAACTAGCAACATTTGCGTAATCGAATACACAACATAATATAGCTCATTGTTTAATCCAACGGAAATTAAACTGCTATAATGTAGCATATAGATAAGCGTTACAGCTTACGGGTGGTACATGACCACCCAGCTAGTGTCTGTTACCCTCAGGGTGGTTGCATCAGCAGACAATGGCCCGCCACCGCCGGCGCCATGGTAAGGAAGTGACCCGAGTTATGTAAACCCTACTTACTCTTAAGGTGCTGATAGACTTCAGCATTTACTAGTAACAGAACATCGAGCATTCGCCGTTTTTAAATTGTCGAACTGAATGACGAACAGGGTGCCTAGTGCGAGACGTTTTAACGTTAACGTGATCGAAACGTGTACCGCGTTTGGCTCTCTGATTGACGAAGAGTTTGGAGCGGGCCAATCGGAGCGCCGAACGTCATAAACGTGTCGATCGCGTTAATGTAAAACAAACTCGCACTAGGCACTCTGTGCCAAGCATAGAGCCAAACATCGCTACGAACATGTTCACGTTCATTCTAGCGAACGCTCTAATCGATGCTAGTCTAAAAATATTCTTCACGAACAATGACAGAATGGCTCGGCACGACAAACAGCTTGAAGCAAATTTCCTGTCCTTTCACTAGAATGCTCGCTAGAACGCTCTGTTAGATCCACAAAATATTTGCAGTTATATGCTAAGCTTATATATTTTATATAAAATCGTTTACATCCACGCGGATAGTCAGCCGCAGATTAATATTCAAAGTGCGCTCCTGTGTCATAATTTCTCAAGTAGACGGAAAAGTCACGTAGGTACTCTTAAGTGTGTTGTGTGATTTCAATAAAATAAACCTTTTTTTATACTCAGTGTAAATCATTCGGTGTTTTTTTTTAAAGACATTCAGCGGCTGCCGCCTAACTGCTCGCTAGAATGCTCGCCTAAAGGATCCTGTATATTTTTCTGTAATCCAACATTCGTTAGAATGCTCAAGTGAATGCTGAAGTCTATCAGCACCTTTAAACGTTATTACTTTATGATGTTTCGTTTGCATTAGTTATCTTGCAAATACAATATATAATCTGGAGCTTAGTAATCTTTGTGCTTTATTTACCTTCCTGTCTTTTAATGTTTGTTTATATTTAGGTTTACACTTTACCCGACGTTTCGGTTGCTTTTCAGCAGCCATGGTCACGGGGGCACTCCCCGAATTTCAATGAATATAACATTCGCGTAAACAGAAGTCAATATTAAGCATATTTTTTGTCATAATTGTTTTTTGGAATACTATATCATTAGGCATAAATATCATTTAGGCTAATGCTTTTTGCTCTAATTTTGATTGGCATACATTTATAAGGCATATACATATAACTTGGGTACCATAGTGTAACAATAGGTAGGTAACAAAATAGGTTAGGGTGCGGCGGGTACTAACTAAGCCGCCAACATGTTTATTTTATATACGAAAAGTATCTTATTAAATGGAAACACAAAAATTACAAAACTTCAAATTTATGCTTTAGAATAGTATGCTTAACAATTATTATGTTTATAGTAATTATGCTTAAAAAAGATGAGCCTAAACAGTTATGACAAATGAATACTGTGCGCAACTATTATTAGGATAAGTAAAGTATGCCATGTTAAATTATGAGTATTAAGACATATAATTTTATGCGAATAATTAGGGAACCCCTTTAAAGTAATTTCTTCATCGAAACGGAAATAATCTCTAAAACAATAGCGTACCTAGTTTATTACCGGCTATCGTATTTCTGATTTTTAAATTACTAGTATTCCCGTTAACCTCGCCAGCTAAGCTAGAATGCTTGTGTTTGGAGTGGGTTCACATCGGTAACGCAACGGGTGGAATTTGATCCCGCGACCGCAAGTCCAATGCCTTATCCATTGAGCTACTGCCGCCTAAAATTAGTATAGAAGTTATACATATTTGAAGTATCACTTACCTCTATAACTATAGTAGCCATCATCCAGAAAGGGATAGAAAACGGAACAGGGATATCTGGATATTCTTTCACTCTTTTCATTGTCGTTCAATAACCTAGATTATCTTGACTTAAAATAAATGTTCATGATGCCAACAGCAATAAACAATTACGAGATAGTAAACAATATAGTTTTATATATTCGAATTAATCTTCTTAACCGATTGTATATCATTAATGGAAAAGATGTAACAATTGAATCAATAAACAAGAAAATTTCAAGTGAAACCACATTTGAAAAATAACGATATTTTAACTTTTTTTACAATAATGCTCGCAACCGTTTTTTTGGACAGCCTAGTCCGGTTATAATATACTGAACTAAAATTTAGCTACAAACCTAAAGTATTTTATACAACATTTCTGATGTAATTTCATTCTTTCAAAAAAACAATAGGTAGACATATTGATGAACAAATATTTATTACTAATCCTTCATTGTTGTCAACGCTCAATATACATAATTCTTATTCTAAATAATACAAAACATTATGTAGAATCGATAGTTGTGATAATTTTTTAATTCGTACACTTACCTACTCCGTCAGAATAATTATTGTATATCGAAGCTCATAGACTCCAGTGTCACTATTTAAGTTACCTTTTCGTATGAGATGAGCGAGGCAGCTAAGCAGTGAGCGAAGGCAAGGTTAGGCTACGAAACCAAGAGTCTAATAATCTTTACTTTTAATATTATAAAGCTGAAGAGTTTGTTTATTTGTTTGCTTGAACGCGCTAATCTCAGGAACTACTGGTCCGAATTGAAAAATTATTTTAGTACTGGCTAGCCTATTTATCGAGGAAGGTTATAGTCTATATAACATCACGCTATAACCCACGGGAGCGGCGCAGTAATCATATACGCGAGTGAAACCGCGGGCACATCTAGTTACTACATATTATAAAACAAAGTCCTCCGCCGCGTCTATCTGTCTGTTTGCGATAAACTCTAAAACTACTGAACGGATTTTCATTCCGTTTCCATCAATAGACAGAGTGATTTATGAGGAAAGGAAAGGTGTATAATTTGTTAAGGTTTTGTACTATCCGTGCGATGCCGGGATGATTCGCTGGTTACAACTAAAGTAATTGGTGTAGTAAATCGGAGTAATCGGAACAAATAAGGATTAAAAAAATAAAAATTAATAAATTACTTTTTTTTTAATTTTTTCTTTTTCCTGAAAACTAATTTGTCAAGCTACATTTTTTGGTTGTCTTTTCATAATACAGGATATCTCCTTAATTTTTACATCAAAGCCCTAAGTAAGATAGTTTAGAAGTTGTGACGGTTTGAATATGGCCCTTAAAAACTTAAATATATAATACATGTAGAACAATAGACTCCAGATTTACGGGCCACTGACAGGTAGTTTACACAGGTAGACACTACCTTGTTTTAATCATCATAACTTCTAAACTATCTTACTTAGGACTTAAATGTAAGATTTATTTTAAAGAAGATATCCTGTATTATGACAAGACAACAAAAAAAAAGTAGTTTGATTTCATGAAGGTTAGTTTTCATGACATAGATAAAAACTAAAAAAAAAAAAACTATATTGATTTTTGTATTTTCATCCTTTTTTGTTCTTCTATGAAAAAGATATTAAATAAAATGTATCATTAGTTGATTGTCTACATTGTTAGCTTTCAAATGAGATATCTTTCGTCTTCCTAGGACGTTTACATCGTGCACCGATAGCAATGATTAAAACAGTACAGGCGCCCGAGCTTCGAGGTAAAAAAACACAAATTGGCTGCCATTTTATCAGAGAGAGCAAGAGAAAATTGATATAGTGATTTGTCGATAAAAATACCATATTTTACCTCCTTAAGTCTTCGACACTGGTAAACAGACATATTGTATATAAAGTATGTAAGAATATTTGGTTAATTGTGTCATTTTATATACAGGGTGTCTGGTAATTAATGGATAACCTTGGAATGTTCTGTCGTAGAAGTAATGGCCGTTCAGAATTTTTTAATTATCGTCTAAAGCCTACATCCCCGAAGGAGTTGCTAGGGTTCTATTACACCTAACCTTTCCCCAACAATGTTTTTAGGTCTTAAGTTTAACAAGGAGCCAATCAAATGCCATTCCAGATACCATGTTTCTGCTGAAAATTCCTTGACAGTAGCATCTAATAATACTTTGGCCGACTCGGGAACTCTGCGCCACAAAGTCAGATCATATTCCACTCAGGTATATTTCAGCTAAGTTATGAAATTTTGTCGATGCTATTGGAGTATATAGTACCTACTCGGTTTTGCCCGTGGTTTCACTCGCATAAATATAAGTCAGGTTAGATTCGTAACAGAACTTTTTTTTGGATGAAAGGTTATTTTTGTTCTGTTTCTGTGCCCCTAACAACGTATTTGCGAAATTTCATGATAATCGGTCGAGTAGTTAAGGTGTGAAAGCGTAACAAACAAACCCACACTCGCATTTATAATATTAAATTAGGATATAACATATGTCCCTCGCACACACTATTGTTAGAAATAACGAATACCCCTTGCACACATCTAACTGTTCTTTTTTAAGTCGTACGTTGTTGTCATTATAATCAGTCCAGTAGTTTCTAAGACCATGAGTAATAAACAAATAGACACCTACAATGTCACATACGATAACAATCAAGTGCGTACCAAGTAAGAATAGTTAGTAAATATTTCGTTCTTCAAGTGGCAATGATGATCTCATGTGGGAAACATGAACACCGAAGTACGAGATATTTACCTTACCGTGGTATGATGTCATCTTAACCGTTCACAGTTTAATCAATAAACAACAATAATTATGAATTATTTAATATGCATTTCCCATTTTAAGGTAGAATATGATTATAACAAAGTAAAAGACAATCCAGGAAGCAGGGCTCGAACCTGCGACCGCAGCAAACTAAGAATCTAATTACCTCTAAAACACAAGCTAAAGAATGTGTAGTACATTATGTAGCTTGTGTTTTAGAGAGAACTTGCGGAAATCTCAGTAATCTTACGATTAGATCCTTGAGTTGCTGTAATGTAGATACCTAACACAATATGTTTTTTTTTTACTTTATAAACAAGCTAATTATATGTAATTGTTATAAAGGTTTCTTATAAAAGTTCTGCTTCATGGATTGTATTTATCCTGTTATAATTAATAGCAACAGTATCCTTATTGATTTTGGTTATAATCACAACATAACCTAGCATCACGTCTGTATATTCTTGAAGAGATAGGGAGTATTATTATTATTTATTACACACGAGTTTCAATACCGTACCTAGTTTCAGTTCGACTGCCTCCGGGGCGGAGCGAGAGTTTATGCCACTGCTATGCTTGAGGTCTCGGGTTCCATACCCGGGTTAGGAAGTGTTGCGATTTTCTTTCAAGATAATAATGTCCTCCAGACCGAATGTTCGGTCACGGCGGGCAGTCTTAACGGAGACTAGTCATCTGCGCAGGAGTTGAAGAGAAACACAATTGCACTCTCTGTTCCCTAACTCTCGTGATCCGATCCGATTCGACGGTAATCCGACACGACCGGAGAGAGATCAGGCGCAGGACCAACGGCTTTACGTGCTTTCCGAGGCACGGGGGTGTCTAACACCACCAACATCCTATCTCCGGGCTGCTATTGAGATTTCTTAACAGCAAAACCCAATAACTTCAGACACATTCACTACCGCTGCGCCACGGAGTCAGTTCTTTCAAGATACGCTGTACTCATCATGGAGTCTATGCCAAAGTAAACGGCAATAAACTCGCCCTCTACTACCTGGAACCTAAATATTTAAACTAGCGAAATGTGTGTGTAAACACGGCTGCCTACCCTTTCAGTAATATATTCATAAGACTATGTATGGTTTAGGCATGTAGAAAACATGGACGAGAAAAGACTGACTAAGAAAGTCTATAAAGCTAGTGTGATAGTCGCAAAGGGAAGACCTAGGCAAACGTTTCTCGATCAGATCGGAGATGTTCTGGACGAAGGCCAGTTTAATAGCACCTTAAACTGGCGAGCGTGTATGAGGAATGTGATGAAAGTGAATGAAGGCAGAGAAGTGTGTCAGGATCGTAGCAAATGTAAAGCCGTAGTCTCTGCCTTCCCCTGTGGGAAAAAGGAGTGAATCTTTGTATGTACTACGTATGGCCACACTAATATTATAAAGAGAAAAAATGTGTTGTTGTTTGCAATTAATAAACTCAAAAACTACCAAACCGATTTTAATAATTCTTTCACCATTAGAAAGCTACCTTATCCAGCAGTAACATAGGCTATATAACATCACGCTATGACACACGGGAGCGGAGCAGTAATCTTAAACGTTAGGGAGAGCTGGCATGTAATATGTTGTTTTCCAATCCAGTCGTGTCTAGTAATCATTAATGTCCTTCCTGAGTCGTTAAATTTTACTGATACGTTTTTTAACGACGTGATGTAGACTGGTTCGTAAAACGAGTCGGTCATTATCGCCCGAGGCTGCTATCGGTTCGATACTGGTTCAAGGACTTGTAAAGTCACTCAGAATGACATGTGCTTGTAGGATGTTTGTGGATGTTTCTGTTCTATCTTCGGCTTTATGGTTTAAGCCTATCTTTGTATCATATTAAAAAAGGTTCAGATATTGAGCCGTAAAATATATATACCTTTGGAATACTTCACATATCTTTGAAAAAAACATTATGGATACCTCTGAGACATGCAGTTTTCTTTACGATGTTTTCTTTTATCGGTAAAGCGATTGATATTTAATTATTTAATTCTTCGTCCACATGTTATATAATCCAATGTTAATCCCGCTGGAATAGTTGGGGTTGGCAAAATTAACATATCTTCAAAAACAATATGGATAACTCTTAGACATGCAGGTTTCCTCACGATGTTCTCCTTCCATTAAAGCAAGTTATTATAAACCATTTAATTCTTCTTCCACATGTTAACCAATAATTATTAGAATCCTATCAATTGTTAGAATGCCAGGAATAATTAAAATAATTAATTAATTAGTGTCTGGCCGCCGGTGTGCCGCTGCGACCCAATAGGTTAACTATTTCAATCTAGGTCACAAATTCATGTGTCATAAAAGGTGCAGTTTTACAAAGTATTGAGCGTAAGAACACCAACAAGAAACTCACGGCCTGTATTTTTATATCGCTAGAAAGTTGAAATGAAGGTGGCTTGTAAAAAAGTAAGAAAGTACGCTTGGAAGCTGCCTACTCAAGAGCAGGTGTCATACATGTATGTGATACAAATATGGTACACGAGCTTTTGCGCGCGACTTCAAACTCTTTTGACTTTGTGTAAGTTATACAGGTTGTCCCAGAAGTCGATGTCAAGCCGGAATGAGGTAACAGGCTAAGTTATAATAGCTATTAGAAAAATATACCCACCCCACGCTTTTCTACATTAAAATTATTAAATTATTTTCTACTTTTTTAATAAAGCTTGTTTTTTAGTTTTTAACTTAGTTAGATCTCCACAACTGTTAAAAACCCAATAAATTTAATGTATTTAGTAGTTTTTGCGTGAAACTCGTATAAACATACAGACAGACGGACAGATAAACAAAAATTTCAATATAATTGCTTTGGTATCTATAGCTCAGAGCATACCAACTCTTGAAAAACATCGCGCCGATATGTTTTTGCGCACTGATCTTAGAAACTATCAGACCGTTTGAAAGATACTGAATTTTAGACTTACACAACGCGTTTACTGTGAAAAGTTATAGTCACACACTACGACCCAGATATGTATGAGTTACCATAAACATCATTCAACACAGGCAAAACCACAAAACACAGCTAGCTAAAATTATATAAGGTTAGTATGTCGCCTGTAAGACAACCTCATTACTCATTCCAAAGACTGTAACGACGATATGTCATTTATGATCTATGGTTATGTTTGCGAAACCTTCCAACCAAGTTTGCCAACAAGCCGGCCAGCGTTGTACTCAGATCGGTGCGAGTTTAACTGGCATTGACACCATTATGTGACGGGCTACAGAATTTATTGCCATCATTTCATGTTTAACAGAATAGCTTATACAACATTCGTTTTAGTATACTATAAACTAACTTGAATAGATATTAGTTATTTAGTTTGCAATCGACAACATAAAGTTATGACAACAAATTAATTTATTTGTATACGTTCCACCAAAGATAGTTAAAAAACTGGGCCAATCTTAGCGCGGTAGACATATTTTAAAGAAAGGAGATGCCAATGTCAATGTTACAGAATATTAAATTCTCCTCGTCTTACAAGTTTTTAACACACTTTTATTAGCTTCATACGTATGTTAGTATGTATGTAACTGAAACTTTGAACATGATTTTGACCCCCTTCAAAACGTCGGATTATCTCAAAATTTGGCATACTTATCAAGGACCGATAACAAAACAATAATTAAGAGAGATATAAAAAAAAAACAGTAATACTAAAAAACACGCTATATTACAAAAGCAAACTAAAAAGTAGACAATCATTTATTTTCTACTTTATAGTTTTCTTTTTTTTTGACACTAGGCCAATATGATGCGCCTACATATATGGCCTAACCCTCTCTATCTAAGAAAACACCCGTGTCTAAAAGTATTTAGGAGTAATTCCAACTAATATTATGAATGCGAATTTAACTTTGATTTGTTTATTTGCTTTTATATCTATGTACTCGACCAATCATCATTAAATTTCACATAGGTACACGTTGTCAAAGGTACAGAAAAGGATGTACCTTCCATCCAGAAAAGTACTGTTCCAGAGGGATATAAATTTATTGACAAAATCTACATTAAAATCTCGTAGTCAATATTAATATCATTATTTATTTATACCCTTGCAAAATCGACAATTGAACCCGTATTCGTGTTTAGTTGTTACTGTCCTATAACGCAGTAATAAATTTCTCGTACATAAACACATAAAGCAACTAGTTTTTCAGTTAAGAATAAAGATAGATACAAAAGTCATAACATATGGCTGAAAAATTTATATTATGACGTCTTGACTTCCAATGCTTATCCGGGCATTGACAAATGGACTCTAAGTAAACTAACACATGTATAAAACACAAAAACACATACACGATAACTCACACAACAAAACAATCTCATATATTAAATCACATTTCTTATACACTCAATATTATAAAAAGAAAATATGATATCTTTTTGTTTTGTAATGATTTAACTCATAAACTACATAACCGATTTTAAAAATTCTTTCACCGTTAGTAAGCTATATTATCACCGAGTACCATACGCTACATTTTGCTTAAAAAAGTAATGTTACTAAATATAACCTAACCTACTTTTAGGCGATCGAAGCCGCGGGCAACAGCTAGTACAGAATCGGATGACACTAAACATAACATAAAAGTACTTACATAGTACCAAGAAGCCTGATTAAAACCTTATCAGAACTAGTCGGTCTCAACAACTTAATAATCTGTGCTAAATGATACCACGATAACATTAAATCTTTAAACGCACCGTTTATGATAAATAAATCATTATAATCTAGGGCAGATAATGCTGATAAACTAAATACATAATAATGATAATATCCTCCAGACCGAATTTCGGCCACGGCATGCAAGATATATTATAGTGCACAAGTGCACTCTCTGTTCCCTAACTCTCATGTTCCGATGGCACGGTAATCCGACACGACCGGAGAGATATCAGGCGCAGGACCATCGGCTTCACTTACTTTCCGAGGCACGGGGGTGTTTTACACCGCCAACTCCGGGCTTCTAATGAGATTTCTTAACTAAAAAACCCAATAAGTGTTTGTTGGTCCGACCCGGGATTCGAACCCGATACCTTGTGCACAGCTGTCGCATTCCACTACCGCTGCGCCACAGAGGCTACTACTGATAAATTAAATACATACATAAATATGTAGCCTCACACCTATATACCTGTAGGTAGAGGCGTATTGCACCTGCATTTTGCTAGCTCTGGTTTTAGGTCCCACGTAATAAGTAGGGTTGCCAACCGAACTTTATAATAAAGTAATGTACGTTATTTCTAGTAAACGTTCTTTATACTTTATCAGGAAAATAAAGTACGTGAAAATACTTTAATACCTAAGTAAACTTTTACAGGTTTTATTTAATTGTTTACTTAAAGCAACGCTATAGAGATTTCCTAAATTGAATAAAACCAATTGTTTATTCATCTTAATATAGACATATATTGTAAAGATCCGGTTACGACGTTTAAATAAATATTTGTTAGATGTCACCAGCATCAACAAAAATAAAGTAGCAAAAAGGCAGGTTAAATTAATAATACTTCCTTTTTAGATCATGTACTTTATTTTTTACCTAAGATATTAAATATACTCTATTCGTTCAAAATAAAGGTGGCACCCCTAAGCATGAGCCTACAGCTATTTTCCGGGCACAATTCCAGCACGCCATGCTACTCCTAGAAATGTCTTAACAAGAAAACGTAGCGTTAAGAACCGCTTTGCTTGATTTGCACTCCTTGAGGCACAATAAATAAATAGGAAATCAAATAATTTTTATTATTAAACACTATTGTTCCACTGACCCTGACATTGTCGTGACATGGTTTATAAACTTAAAAAAAACAAATCTGAAAGCTATGGGTGGAATAAAGTTTATTTGAAACGTACCAGCAACGAACTCGGGGCAATTATCGCTTCAGTCAATTCGCTCATTCCACTAAAAGAAAAGCAGATAATGACAAACAAAAATAATAATAGCAAATAATATAATAATAATATTCTATCACATACACACAACATCATCTAGCCCAAACTAAGCAGAGCTTGTACTATGGGTACTAGACAATGGATAAACATACATATATACTTTTTTTTTGTAAATGCTTACATATTATACATAGAAACACCCAGACCAAGACAAACATCCATGTTCATGCACACAAATGTTTGACTTGTGCGGGAATCCAACCCGCGACCTCAGGCGTGGCAGTCGGTTACACTAACCACTACGCCATCGAGGTCGTCAAATTTAAATATGTTGTTAGAAGGTCAACGGTAAATATGTTTATTATAATAAAATTACTAAGCAATAGGTATTAAAAGTATTGAGTCAATGTTAAAAGATTCATAAAATCGAGTTGCTTTACATAAACGACCGACGCAATATATTAAAATAAATTGCTATTATTTTTAAAGTGTCGAATACCTACAACTTCATCAAATAAATTTCCAAAACATACCTATTCGTAGGTTTATGTATAAGTTAGCCTCAGCCAAGTTGAGGTTAATTAAGTTAAACATAAAACCAAATACCTATTTCTCGATTATTTTAAAATATTCAGAGAGAAAATACTTTGATAGACGCATTGACTACAATAGTTAATTAAAGACCTTCAGAACAAAAAAGTTATTTAAAGCAAAAAATATATTGTAAGTGTCGTTTTAAATATATTTTTCTACACATAGTAATAGAAAGAGAATACTAAAATTATAATAATAAATACTTTACTACATACCACAGAAATATGATAAAATAAAATCCAAATGGAAAACACTCCACACTCAACTAAATGTCTGTTTAAATCACAATACGATAACCATCCAGGCACTATTCAGAATTAGACTGAACGAATATACGCACATGTCAACACACGCGGAGTTTAAAAAAAAATAATAACAAAACAGCAATGACGGCGTGCGTTACTCGCTCCCAAGTTAAGCGCGCGACTGACGCGATGAATCACAAACGAAGCAAAATAATACCAATTAAACACCACTACAGAATTATATTTACGTAATAATATTTAAATTGCGTGCCATTTTCGACTCTATTGCGAAGTAATAAGAATAAAGATGACTAATTTAACGGCAAATAGAGTGGAGTTCTTAAAATCGTGACGTGTTTTTATGTGACGTGTTAACAAGTTTTATGAATGAAATACACCAAGTGTTGGCTGTTTCTATAAGTTATTGACGTTAGGTTAGCACTTGCTACGTATATGCCGCGAAATAAATGTTGTGTTATTACGGCGAAGTAGTTGACTAAAATGGGGCACGTAAAAAGAAAACTTGGCATACCATTACGGGATTCACAAAGTAACATTTTCTGTATTTGCACAGGGCAATTCAGTGAAGATTCATTTTGTATCTACCAAACACGTTACTATTATATAGAACTTTGGCTCAAGAAGCCATTTTGTAGTTTACTGACATTGCGTTAATGACAAAGCATCTTAAAAACAGTCACTGAGATAAATCCAAGGGCATTGTTTTAAGCTATTTACTACGCTACGGCAAGAATAGTATGTAGGTCAATTTACAATGTCTACTTATTGTGTGTTTGTACGCGAGTCCTTTGATAAGGACTTGAGTTATGTCATTTTCTCACTGCCTAGCGAAAGGATGACATTTAGTACTAATGCTTCTAAGTTGTGCGTTTATGTCTATATTAAATTTAACACATCTTTTTAGCAGTGACTAAAGTGACTGCTAATAAGATGTATTAACCTTTACAGATGTTTGAGTCACTTTAGATTACTTAGGTTGAGATTGCTCATCGTCTAGATAGGTAATTTAACGTGACTTAAAGATCTATTAAAGTTAGATCTTCATTTCCGCTGAGTCGTAGTAGACAAAATCTCTTGATTGTAAAATTGTATTATAAATACGTAATGGCTAACTAGCCTAACTATACACCACGTAGCCTTGTAATACATGGGACAATACAAAGGAACTTTAGTGTTGCCAGCCCTAAATAAATTAAAACGAGATGGGTGTAAAAATCCAGGTTTAAACCCAGGATTAAATCACTCTGTTAGTGGATATCGCCTGACCTTATGACCTTATGGACCTCTATATCTCGGGGGTCTTTTGACCCACAGCGTCAATATTCAAACTCGACCAAGGGATGACCCCAAGGTGTCTGTACAACAAGTTACAAGTTAATCAATCCAGTGGTTCCCGAGCTATGCCTGTCACTAACAAACTGTCACTAACAGATAAACGATGAAAATGTTTTCATTAACCTCTTCAAAGAAGACTCAGAGGTCAATAAAGATACAATGAGGTTGCAATTGACTGCACGGATGACGTAATGGTCTAAGTGGTTGCCTCGGTTCGAATCCCATACGGTAAATTTGTATGAGCCACAAATGGTCGTTTTGAGTCTGGCTGTTCTTTGTGTCCGTTGTTTGAGTATATGTGAAATCCCCCGCGACACAAGAATTATACCCAATAACGATGCCTTAAAAAAAATTAAAAAGAAATTGGAGAGGTCTCTACCACTCCTTTATTTTTTTCATTTAACCTTTTTGTGAGCTTCCAGAACTCTCGCTCATCTAGCGAAACGCAGTAAGTATTAAGACTCTTATACCGGTTTGCTGCAAGATGTTGATATATCCCAGGCTAGCACAATCGTATTGACGCGAAAGAATTGGTAACATGGTGGTTCTACCACTAAGTTTGCAGCACTTTTAAACTATCGAATAACGTTATTATACTCTAATGTGTATGATTAAGATCTTAATAAACAACTGTGACATTAATGTTATAGTAACATCAATAAAAGTCATCAGACTTAGCTTTAAAAAGTATTTGAAGTCTGAACAATATACTTTTTAAAAGAAAGCCTCTGAACTTTCTAGTTTAGCGTACTGTAGTTTCGATATCATATGATGGATACACAGGCACAAGATTTCTGGATTTTACAGGTATAAATTATAATCTAATAATTATTATATCGATTAAGCCGTAGTTGTACGAAAATGGTTTATTAATTATAAGGTTAACGCACCTGTTAACTATAAACAATGCAATTGGTTTATAGCGTTTTAATGAACTACAAATAAATAACCGCAAGGAGGGTATAATTAAGTATTTGCTTTGTAATTACTTATTGATTTCTTAACTATCTTTTACTTAGTTATATATTCGTTAAAATTAGGGTCTTAACGAATTAATAACTAAGTAACCAGCTGTTATAGATTCTTAGAGTTTGCTAAGGTTCGCTTGACCTCTAGTAAGACTAGCGGGAATACCGGTCACCTAAGTTCAAACGAGTTTAACTTTTTTATAACATTCGGATGCTTTGGCACTACTGTTACTTGGGTTTTATGTTATATCTGAAAGTAGGTCCTGTTTTGGTGTTAAAAAGCTTCAGTTAGTAGATTTTTGGCTACTGGGTTGGCTTAGTATTAGTAAATAGTCCAAAAGATTACTTGAATAAATGTCCACTTTTAAAATACATAGTCAAGTGATCGCCTGAAACACAGGTCTAACCAAATTCTCTATTGATTAAAAAACATCCTAATTTGAATAGAGAAGATGGTTGGAATGTACCACCAGCTTGGGATCCAGTAATTCAGATAGTCAAACCCAAGAAGAACCAAAACACAGCCAGACTTCATGATACTTTGAGCTCATTCTGCTTAAAAAGAAACACCAATTAAATTATATTATGTTCGGGTACTTTGAAAATAACTACACTTAGAACATTGAGACAACCACCATCTTAGTCTCCCGTGAACATGGCTGCTGAAAAGCAACCGAAACGTCGCGGAAAGTGTAAAATTAAATCTAAATAGTTTTAAAATTAAATAGCTAAAATAGTAGTAATCAGTAACTAGTAAACGTGTTTACAATAGTAAGTAGTTTAAAGTTTCAAAATTATGTAATAATAGTGTTTTATAAAAAATAAACAATGCGATAAAATCCATATAAATTTATTTAATTTCAATGTATAACATTCGCGTGAACATAAGATTTAATTTAAAGTTGATTTAAGCCAACTATTGTACTCCTTTTTCAGCCGAATAAATTTTATTATTATTATAACTGAGCGCTTAGATCACTGTCGATCGTGACGTAGCAAGCAGTGTTGTGACTTTTGACACCGAAAATTTTCTACGGAGTAATGTCTGGGTATATAGTCGTTATAGAGCAATAGGCTTGACTCTATGGTTATTTATTAACCTCTGAGTCTTTTTCGAAGAGGTTAATAAAAACACTATAGGGGTCACAAGGTCATAAGGTCAGGGGATATCCACCAACAGAGTGATTTGGAAATCCAAGGGAGAAGCAAGGGACATTACAAAAATATGAAGAAAGAAGAAACACCACTATTGATTAGATATTGGTTTTTAGCCTTCGTATTCACAATAATATATTGCGGAGATTCAATTATAAGTTAAGCAGGAGGTCGGCGCAAGGTTGTTTAAAGATAAATATGTAGTACTCCCACATTAGTAGCTCATCACGACATATTGATTGACTAGCTGTCCCCCGCGGTTTCGCCCACGTTTATGATTATAGCCTATGCTATGACTAAATAAAGTAGCTTTCTAACAATGAAAGAATGTTTAAAATCGGGCCAGTAGTTTTTGAGTTGAAATTAAACTACTATATACGGATTTTATCGCGTTGTTTATTTATCACTGTATTACAAAATTTTGAAAATATTACACTACTACTACTATTGATTTTATTTTACTAATTTATAAGCTAATAAAATTATTTAAACTATTAAATCTATTTATTTTTGGTTTACACTTTCCCCGACGTTTCGGTTGTTTTCAGCAGCCATGGTCACGGGGAGAGTAAGATGGTAGTTGTCTCAATGTTCCAGTGTAGTTATTTCAAAGTACCCGAACATAATTTAATCATGGGTGTTTCTATTTACGCAGAATGAGCTCAAAGTATCATGAAGTCTAGCTGTAGTTTGTTTCTTCTTGGGTTTGACTATTTGAAGTACTGGATCCCAAGCTGGTGGTACATTCCAACCATCTTCTCTATTGAAATTAGGATGTTTTTTGATTTCAATAGCCTCGCGAAGCATCCTTGGTAGGAATCGGTGTTCTTTAGCGAGAATCTGTGTTTTGTCAAATCTCAGGTAGTGGTTGGTCCCCTGTTGTACATGTTCACACACAGCAGACTTCAACGAGCGTTTGTGTTTTACGTCAGCTATGTGTTCTTTCATGCAGGTGCCTATGCTTCTCTTGGTTTGACCAATGTATGAGAGTCCGCAGTCACAATCTATTTTATAGACCCCTGCATCTTGTAAAGGTAATTGGCACTTGACGGATGGTAAAAATTGACTTATCTTCGTTGGCGGCTTGAAGTATGTGTTGATTGAAGCTCGCTTCAAGATGTAGCCAATCTTGTCAGTGACACCCCTTACATAAGGCAGTATAGCAGGCTGGCGCTCGACTGTGGCTGGCTTTTCTCGGGATCTGTGACAGCGGCGCGGCTGCTATACTGCCTTATGTAAGGGGTGTCACTGACAAGATTGGCTAAACGCTCGTTGAAGTCTGCTGTGTGTGAACATGTACAACAGGGGACCAACCACTACCTGAGATTTGACAAACCACAGATTCTCGCTAAAGAACACCGATTCCTACCAAGGATGCTTCGCGAGGCTATTGAAATCAAAAAACATCCCAATTTCAATAGAGAAGATGGTTGGAATGTACCACCAGCTTGGGATCCAGTACTTCAAATAGTCAAACCCAAGAAGAAACAAACCACAGCTAGACTTCATGATACTTTCATAAGCTCATTCTGCGTAAATAGAAACACCCATGATTAAATTATGTTCGGGTACTTTGAAATAACTACACTGGAACATTGAGACAACTACCATCTTAGTCTCCCCGTGACCATGGCTGCTGAAAAGCAACCGAAACGTCGGGGACAGTGTAAACCAAAAATAAATAGATTTAAAAGTTTAAATAATTTTATTAGCTTATAAATTAGTAAAATAAAATCAATAGTAGTAGTAGTGTAATATTTTCAAAATTTTGTAATACAGTGATAAATAAACAACGCGATAAAATCCGTATATAGTAGTTTAATTTCAATGAATAACATTCGCGTAAACAGAAGACAATATTATGTAAGTTTTTGAGTTTATTCATTACAAACGAAAATACAAATCTTTCCTTTTTTAATTTGACTGCACAGATGGCGTAGTGGTTTAAGTGGTCTCGCCACTGCCACTGCGCCGAGTGCTGTGGGTTCGAATCCCACACGGCACAAAACTTTGTGTGATCTACAAATGGTTGTTCAGAGTCTGGGTGTTTTTTGGGTCTGAAGGAATGGGTAGAAATTTGATGATTGGGTTTGAATGTTTTAAAGTCCCCCGAAACACAGGAATTATTACTAGTGCGGGCGCTGTCTTGTAAAAAAGAAAAAGAACTCCCTTTGAGAACCCAAAATAATAACTTTCAGAATTTATGTTCGTATCTTTGTTCTGGAATAACGATGAAAGTACTAAACAGATTTTGATGCGGTTTTCACAGTTTTGTAGCTTTAAGTTCAACTTCAACCTTTATTCGGTGGTAGCCCATTCAATAAGGCATTGGAGTCACGATCTTGTGGTCGCGCGTTCAAATCGTACCTTTTGCAGTACCGATGTGATAGGGTCTCATCGGTACTGCACACAGGCGTTCTAGCTTTGCTGGATGGTTCGCTGATGTAGTGTCAATTCCAGCGACCCGCCCACCATACAAAGCAGCGAGCTGACACATTGTGGTGGTTTTAGTCAGTAGGCCTGAAGTCTCGGGAGAGCTCGACATAACCCTCTCGCGTCCCTTTGTGGCGAGAGGGTACGCATCAAGAGCATTACCCAAATTAAAAAAATAGGCGTTCTAGCTTAGTAGCTTGGATTGGATGAAATTATCAATAATACTAGTAATTTGTAACCTTTACCGCTTAATATAATCTTTGAAATTAAACTAAAATAAATGGATTTTATCGCATTGTTTATTTAACACTTTATTACATAATTCTGAAACTACCTACTACTACTATTAAACTTTACTAATTTTTAAGCTACTTAAATTATTTAAACTATTTGTATTTAATAATACATAATTATTAAAGCTATTTATTATTAAATACTAATTGTATTATTAAATACCAATAGTTTTAATAATTTAATTAGCGTATAAATTAGTAAAGTTTTAATAGTAGTAGTAGTTTAATAGTTCCAAAATTATGTAATAAAGTGTTAAATAAACAACGCGATAAACTCCGTATAAAATAGTTTAATTTCAATGATCATTCGCGTAAACAGAAGACAATATTATGCTTATAATCTTTTAAAAACAAGGATGAAAAGCAAAGTTTTATCTAATTCTGTTCAGCAGACCCGGAGATATAGTGCTTATTATGATTTAAATTAATGAAAATACGGACAAAGTGTTGGACGAAACGTTGATCTTTAATCAATTCTAATTTTGTTTTGATCATTTAGTTCAATCTGTCAATGTGAATGTTGTTGGAAGCGATTATATTTGATAAACATGTCAAGGTTTCTAACTAGTTTAATAACATGTAAAAAAGCCACACCTAGTTCTTTTTATATATATTCAATTTGCTTAAGTATATCAATTTTTGATAGAAGACCAAGGCGGGTCTAAAAGTTTGCGTTTATTTTGCAGCCGAAGTCCGAAATTTTGCGGGCAAAGTTCGATTCGCAGTCCAAGAAAAATCTTTATAACTATTTTTGATTGGCAATTCTCAATAGCAGAACGGAGTCTGAAAATGTTCCCGGTAGACGTCAATAGGTATACTTGCTCTCTAATAGGAAACCGAAATAATACTGTACAATCGACGACATAAATAGCTAAACATTTAATAAATTCGTGACAGCAATTTATGAATTCTAATTATTGTTCTATAATAATAAATTGATAATAAATAATAATATTCTATCACGTACACACAACACAATCTAGCCCAAACTAAGCAGAGCTTGTACTATGGGTACTATACAATGGATAAACATAAATATATACTTTTTTTTGTAAATACCTACATATTATACATAATTGTCATTACAATAACAATAATTCAACTATTACTGCTGTAAAGATTATAGAAACTATCGCTATTGGGTATGATAAATCAATTTAAAAGCCCACATGTTATTCGACTGACATCGCTGACTGTACCTAACGGTATACAGTCATTTAAATCAAATGAAAGTTAAGAGAAAACAATATTTTTATTTATTTAAAAGGTTTAATAATTATAATTCACTAGCTTTAGCGCGCGGCTCCGCCGGCGCCGTGTGGTACCTACATCAATAAAAAGCAGCTTTTTTGATGTAGTCTAGTCCTTCCCCAGGTTTTAAACTATATTTGTCCAAAATATAATCTAAATCGGTTAAGTGGTTTGGCCGTGAAAAGGTAACAGACAGACATACAGAGTTACTTTTGAATTTATAATATTAGTAAGGAAGTAAGGATAGTCGCAAATAGATATAGATATATCTATATCATAGATCTCATCATTTTTAGCTACTTATATTATAAAAAGGCTAATTATAATATTATTCATAATTTGACTTATTATACAAACGATCAATGCTGCTAATGTCATTTTAAAACCAGATTCCATGACCTATTATAACATTTAAATACTGAGATATTTATTTTTAAATTATTCATCACTTAATATTAACATGTATTAATATTCATACTAACTTACTTATTATTTTAAACTGGCAACAATTTGAAAATTGGTCGTTTTGAACGAAATTTTGCCGAAGGGCATAGATAACATCTTTATAGCATAATATAAATGTATAATAATTATCTATATTGTCAATGGCAAGCAAATTAAAATGTATATTGCATACTTAATTTAGCTTAGCGGCTACCCAAATGTCACATCGATTACGTAATTTAGTACGTTAATAAATTTGCAAGGTGTGGAAGTTAGATTGGTAATGGCTAATAATGATGAGTTGTTGCTAATTCACAAAAATTATGTTGGCACTTATGCACTAGTCAGTTCCTAAATATACCGGGTTAAATTATACTGAAATAGTAGTGGATGACACGTACATATATTGTAGAACTTAGGGGACTGACGCCGTACAAAAAGAAGCAAATTTAATAAAAATTAAATATGTTCTAGGAACATATACATCAATGCTTATCTCTAGTAGGAGCGCGGCACGCAGTGTTTTGTACTGTGATCATCCGACTCTAACCAAGTTGACAAATATTGTCTTCTGTTTACGCGAATGTTATTCATTGATTCCGTATAAATGAGTTTAATTTCAACAAGTTGACAAAGTGAAAATATGAAATTGCCGTTTTGTAACTAACTCATATGGATTATGTCCGAAATAAATGTTTTTATAATAATGGCGAATTGAAACAAGTACGGACAGACACTAAGGGCTTTAACTTGAAATACAATTCTATAAGAGGTTATTGATATATATTATTATTAATATATACATGTTATTAATAATATTACGCTCTATTCCCGAAATATAATTTAATCTCTAGATTAAATTGTATTTCGAGAATAGAGCATAATATTATTATAGCCATTGCATTTTGTACAGTCACCACGAATTAGATGTTGGACATAAACGGCAATTTCATATTAAATACCATTTAATTAAAATTAATAATTATTAATTAACAAACTAGGCACTTAAAACGTATGTAATATCTTGTATTACATGTCTTAAATGACAAATGAAAACAATAATATCGCGAAAAGCCACTTAAAATTCAAAATTCGAACGCCTAAGCCCTTTTTTTATTAAAAAACGAATGCACAGAAACGCATTGAGTAAACGCGGTGAGAGTGCGTTGACCCTTTGTCATATCGCACTGCGCGCTGCGGGCTAGTCGATAAATCCGTGCGATTTATCGATACTCGTGTTGTAGGTCGATAACTGTAATACCTTTGCCTCAAGTTTTGTTTTAGCAGATTATGGGTTTAGTGTTAGTATGTCAAACTGTTTTATAAATGATAAATTGTAGACTATAAATGTGGACATAAGTAGATCGGTAGGTAATATTTTAGATATATAAAGTATGTAGGTACCTTATTACAATACCCAAAATTAGGTTAATGAAAGAAAGTTAATCGTCCCTATTTATATAGGTAAATTTAAATTTATATAACTTTAATTTATAATATTCTATCACACACACACAACACCATCTAACCCAAACTAAACGGAGTTTGTACTATGGGTACTAGACAATGAATAAACATACATATATATACTTTTTTTCGTAAATACATACATATTATACATTTATAATAATGTATTGTATTTTATGCCAATTTTTAACAATATATCATAATAGCCGTAAGTATATTTTAACTAAAATATTCTTATAGGCTTATAAGCAAGTTTATTGATCACCAAACAGCATCCGTTGCGTTGCTTTAATCTGACAACTGAAACTCTTACAATAAACGTAACCTTGACATTTAGAATTGTTACTTCGTTACCTATCTAAACTGACACAAATTTTAACATACGTCGGTTTATGGTGTTCGTTTTCGTATAAGTCTATACGAAAACAGTCTATCAGATACAAATACTTAACAAAAAGCAACTACACCTTATGTTGACATCGATACTCCTCCCTCCCTATAGCGCAAGGAGTACATAAAATAAAAGCGAAGTCATAATATCCTGCGCCCGCGCCGGCGTTGGCTCGCACACGTGTTTCACGATAATCGTCTCACTGCCTCTCACTACAATGACTGATCTACATTTAGAACTGTTCACCATTAAATAAGTACATTTTAGTACAAGTGCACTTGGATTATCACTAATTCTATATTTAGTATTACTGATAGCTTTGTGCTTTGAACTAATAACGCTAAGTAAATGATAATTGGAATTAAGGAAACATACTTTGAATTATTTTAAGAGCTAATAAACTAGTAAGTTCACGCACACACATACACACAACTTAAAAGCATTATCTAAATTACTGCTTCTTGGTCGGATCTCAAAAGGGTATGTAGAAAAGACGAAATTCCACGTACTTGTATTGGTTTAGGGTACTCTAAACTCGATATTTCTTTAGGATGGAGAATTCGGTTTATCTAAATTAAGTGCCTGACATCAATATATTATATTTTTGTATCGCAATATCATGATTTATATATGTATGTATAAATATTACTTATGGAACTATGATATTTTATTTAAGAGAAAAAGCCTTTTTAAAGCAATTGAATATAAGTCTTACAAATATAAGGTTCCATAAACATTTTAAAAACTTGCAACAATTGACACATTTATACCCTCAAAATATTCACATAACATTACTTCTACTGTCTTAAAAGTAATAAAATAAGTAATATACAGCTGCGGCATGACGATTTCTGACCTACTTGCTTTATTACAAGGGTCTGCCCTCACCGTGACTGAGTGTCGGTGTAAGAATAATATCGAAAACATGCCTTACAACTAGGTCATCAAGATAACACTAAGCTCAATAGCCAACACTAACCGTTAAGGAATGTATTTGAGCTATGATCCGCTACTGCGTATAATGCTGCAACCGCATCAATCACTTTTATGGATGACGACTTCCAAATACGACCTTGCATTTGTCGTGTTTTATTTCTTTCTGTGGGTCAAGTTTTAATCCGCTTAACGGTACTTTTATTATAACACGACTATTTAATTTATAACGGAATACTTTACTGAGGGTAAAATTAAATAATAAATAAAAGAAACTGCATTCTTTTGCTCATTATATTATATACGAGAGACAACCAAAAAATAATTTATAAAGGTTATAAGCAGCTAAAAGCAATTACAAATTTAAAATTTACACTGTTGTGCCAGTTTATTAATGTTATAATTTTTTGTACCTATATAAATTTTCGCGTTACGAAGTAAGCTTATAAATATCAACCATAAAAGAGCCTATGTAACAATGTTACGCAATATCGATAATCGAGATGATGACTAAGCAACATCACTATTTAATACTCATAATCCAAAATGGCAGTAAAGAGTCCAAATGGGAACCATTAAAATAAACAATAACATGATATTACGTTTCTTTAAAAGGCATATGTTTCATGTGAGGCCGCGACTTGCTGCGGCTATGATGACACTGTTGAATGTTCACACAACGTGTTATCTCAACAAATATAACACTGAGTTGCGACAGACAGACACTGATATGGCTATATTCTTAAGGCAAGCCATTTGTGTAGCTTAATGTTACGACGAATAAAGATAATATTAGGTTTTACGTTGTAAAATCGTTTATAATTGTTTCCATTACATTAAATTTTATAGACAGAACTTTATGGTGCAAAGAAATAAACTTGTTGGAATTATACTGTATGCCAATGCCACAGCTTCTGTCAATGTGTTCGCGTTTGATTCTAAATTCAAAATAGGAATTCCGATGAAGGATAAAGTTAGAAAATGGCCGCCAGCGGGGCGCGGCCGCCGTCCCAAATTACACAGGATCCGTTGGTCGTCCCGACTACATGTATTTTTGGTGATTACCATTAATTATTATCGCCTTTCGACTGCAGTGTTAAATTGTTTATTCATTTCCGTGGGTTTTATTGCGTGTCACAGATATATGTCTGGTTCAAACAATAAATTTAACAGTAGCGTCCAACTAACGTCTTATTTAATTAGGTAACTTTGAATAGTAAAAAATGTAAGTTTCAAGCTGATATGTCTTCTATGGGTAGTAGGCTATATTTTACTTTATCCTTGAAGAGTTAAATAAAATATTAATAATATATATCAATAGTAAGTACTTACTATTTGAGTAAATAAAGTATTTTCACTAATAACATTGCGTATTATAATTTTAAAAAGTGTCAACTACTGACTTGAGTTTGTAAGCATGCATTATTTTATTTTCTTACGTAATGCAATAGGTTAGTCGGTTTACATTTTTTATTATTTAATTCAAATAGTTACATTACTACAAATCTAGCAAACAAACAATTTTTAGGGGTGATTGTCAAATGACAAAAGGATGCACGATACAAACTGACATAACCGCTATCCAATTACAGCTGTCCGAGGAACTTTTTCTTATATCCAAATATGGGAGACCAACAGACTGCAATGCATTGCAGAGGGTCTCGGGTTCAAAACCACGTCGCGCATCTCTGACCTTCGGAAGTCATATGGCTTTTCGAAATTATGTGCGTATTGATTGACAATTATCGCCTGCTCCGTGCCTCGGAGAGCACGTTAAGCCGTCGGTCCCGGCTGCCATAAACATCTATGGCAGTCGTTATTGGGAAGTCAGTGTCCTATAATATCCTGACACTGGTCTAGCCTTAGGTTATCATTAGCCTTCGGGTTGCGGAGGTCAGGTGGCAGCCGCTCCGTGTGAAAACTGATATTCAGTCAAATCCGGTTAGACCAGAAAAGTCGACCCCAAGTGACTTGGGAATAATAAAGGCTAGGAAGAAGAATTACTACATTATTTTGCAACCAATTACGATACTTAAAAAAAATCAAAGACAACTTCCGCATTAGGAAAAATTCCTGTATCGCGGGGGACTTTACAAACATTCAAACAACGGACACAAAAAACATCCAGCCTCAGAACAACCATTTGTGGATCACACAATTTTTTGTCCCGTGTGGAGATCGAATCCATAACACTCGGCGCAGAGGCAGTGGCAAATCACTACGCCATCCGTGCAATCAAATACGGTTTGTACAAAAAGACTTCTTTTGATAATAATTATAAAATAAAAAAGAGCAACTATCCTCTTAATATGACGTCATCGTATCGCGTAATGTCTTTTGGTCGGCCGATATGCAGTAGTGTGAGTGTGTATGTATGTACGAGTGGTCCGGTTGACTTGAGAGGAGACGATTTCTAGTTAAGGAAGTGCAATCTGTGTATTTCTATGACTATGCATATAAACTAAATTTACATTCAAGTAATTTATCAGACAGATCTGCCATCTTTATCAAGCCAAGTGGTCGTCTTGCCACCGCAGCTGCGCCAAGTGTTGTGGATTCGATCCCCACACAGGACAAAAATATGTGTGATCCACATAATATAGTCGTACCACGGGTATTATTTGTGTCCGTTTTTTGAATGTATACAGTGTGTCGGCAACACTGACAACTTATTAATCATAATACCTAGGTATCACTAAAGTTCATAAAGGTTCACCGCACATAAAGGTTCACATGCCGCGCCGCGCTACGCCGCGCCTACCTGCCTACGCCTTAGAAAAATACCGCCAAAAGTATGCCACGCTCCGCGTCCTTGCCAAGTTGCTAAACTGTGCGAAATTTCAGTAATTTAAGGGTAAAAATGCTGAACAATACTGTACATAATAATATTATGAAGACGTTATACGATGATATAGATATTTTTTATTATTTTTCTTATCATGTTTGATATGAGAGAAACAAGACCTTAAGAGGAAACACAAGGGCCGTTTTTCCATACAAATGCAGTCCCCTGTTTCCTCCCTGGATAATGCCAGTAGAACAATAATATTTTAAAATAACATGTATAGCCTCTATTGGCATGTCCCTATGTTTTCCTTTTTTTCATTAATTAATTATTAAAAGAGATATGAGCCTTCAAACACCTCAAAACTTGGTCAGATTTTCCGCTGTGTTCAAACATCCAGAAAACAAATTTGAGTAGATTATATAAAAAAAGAAAAACATAGAAACACGGCCAAAGCCTTTCTTCAATTTTTAATGAAATATGTAGTTAAATCGGTCAAGTGTTGGAGAAGGAATCAGGGGACTACGAAACGTTGATTTTGTGTACTTTTATAGGTATTTTCGGTCCAAGGTGCAGTTGTCTCTATCACGCTCTGCGGGCACTGCGCGACAGCAATAGATTTTACAAATACCTATTTTTCAATTCTCTCGCCCGTGGTGTTTCCTCTTAATGGATCGGACAGGGCACAGAAATGTTAATAATAAAGCATATTATTATTATAATAATAATAAAGCCTTATTATAAAAAATTCTGTTTATTATACACGCTGTATATAGTCCCCCGCGACATAGAAATTAATCCTAGTCTTTTTTAACATTTTGACGATAAATATTAATCTGGTATTTTTCCTCCTAAACGCTTGTGTACCGAACCCGCGATCTCTTACCCGCAAATCCGAAGCCTTAACCGATGAACTACTACAATTTAATATAAAAGCGGCTCATTAAAAACAACTTGTCTATAATTTCTCATTAAGTTTCCACACGAAGTTATAATGTACTGTAAAGTAAAACTGATTTGAACGTCACGTTTTTCCGTACCTTAAGGCTTGTGAATTACTTTTGCTAACTTTCGAAAGTTTTCAAGGGACTAGTAACGTTTCAAAGTATTTTGAACTTTAACGACTTTACATTAAGATGCAATATCGAGATTACTCTACATGGGAAGTCTTTCAGGAGGCCGGTTTTCATTTAATAGATTTTGAACCTTAAAGTCTGTAGAAAAAGATACAATTTTAAAGTTTTGTATGGATGCTGTCAAGGGCAATATTTTGGTATGAACATATTTTCTTTGTAAACATATTTAGTTGTTTGCTTTCATTGGAAAACTTCGTTGTCAGTTCAATAGCGCTACGGTATGTGTTATTGTTTATCGTGGAATCTTAGTTTGGTTCCTGGGCCGAACACAGGGATAAGAAAGAAATCTTTATTGCTTCAAGTGGGCACAATTTGTTTAAAGATAAAAACATATTGATAGTACCGGCTAGATAGAAGATATGTTCGATCCCAACACTGCAGAAAAATGGGTAAACCGTAGACATTTCTATAAATTGAGGGTAGACAGTTTTTATTTCAATGTTGGTAGAGGCAAAACAGTGATAATAGCGGCGAAGGTGCACGGAGTTTGGTAACAGAACAACACGAATGGAGTATATTTAACGCTCTCTGTTTCACAGTCAAATGTAATAGATACATTTCCAGACTCCATTCTGCGACTGAGAATGTCTTAAGAGGGAAACCTAATATTGCATAACGCGGCTTAGCCCCATCCGCGAAATGTTTTACATGTGTATTGATAAATCACGGTCTCAAGCAAATATGGACGACAATGGAACCAACGAAATAATCATAAAATTAAATTACTGAACCTACTTCGGAAAGATAATAATAATATAATATAATATTCTATCACATACAAACAACACCGTCTAGCCCTAACTAAGCAGAGCTTGTACTATGGGTACTAGACAATGGATTTATCCATATGTTTATAAACATGCATATACTTACATATACTTTTTTTTTGTAAATACATACATATTATACATAGGAACACCCAGACCAAGACAAACATTCATGTTCATGCACACAAATGTTTGTCTTGTGCGGGAATCGAACCCGCGACATCAGGCGTGGCAGTCGGTTACACTAACCACTACGCCATCGAATCCATCCAATTATCAAGTTTTGGTTTTCTTTTAAAGAGTATTTTATCTAGATAAAAGATATTTTTATAGTTGCTTTGCTGCCATTGATTAAATCCTAGTAAAAACTTATTAATATAGGCCTGGGACCACCCGGTGGTGCCGTGTGCGGTCCGCAAGGGTCCACCGCAAAAATAAGTACATTTTATGCCACGGAGCTAAGATGGCAGTCTGAGCCAGACTCATACTTATTAAAGTATGTGTGTTTGGCGCCAAAACCGAATGCACCAATTATCGCCTGAGTCGCGTGAATATTCCACTAATTAGACACACGCGTTGGTAAACCGCGGACGTGCCGGATGACGTCACATTCAGAAGATAACGTTTATACGTAAGCTTAAAAGCTAGATAATTAATTAAAGTCTTAATGATGTAACATAGCTTTGTGCAAGAACTTGTATTTTATTTCATTTCATTAAAGACCGGATAACTAAGAAAATCTTAGTTATTTGTCCTTCATAAAAAAACATAACGATGTAATTCTAACTATCCTAACTAATATTATAAATGCGACTGTGAGTTTGTTTGTTTGTTACGCTTTCACATCCTAACTACTCGACCGATCATCTTGTAATTTCGCATACACATTGTCAGGGTAACAGAAAAGGACAGAGTACCTTTTATTCAGGAAAAAATACTATTAGGTATCCATTCTTACACGGTAGAGTCGACTAGAGCGCGTACAAATAAGTTTGGGTCATCATACCTGTGCCAAACGATCAAGGCATGGAATTCTCTGCCAAGGCACGTGTTTCCTTCTTCCTTCAATGCTTGGTCTTTTAAGCAGGGCGTGAAAAAGCACCTTCTCAGGCCGTCAAAGTAGAGACCTCAACATCACCTCGGCTGCTATGAGGACGGTGTGGAGGCCACTGCTCTTAGACCACACGACTGCTTACCATCAGACGGAGTATGATAATAACCACGAGCAAAATAAAAAAAATAAAAAAGGCACTATGCGAGCGAAGCCGCGTTCAAAATCTAGTTCACAATATACAATACACAACACAATATACGCGGTTTTATCTACATTTATGATTACTGCTCCCGTGGCTTAGAGCGTAAAGTTATATAGTCTACTAGCGGACCCGACATACGTTGTCCTGTAAACACGGTAAAAGCACATCTAAACCATTCTCGAATCCACTTGAACACACACAAAAATTTTTATCGAAATCGGTCCAGCCGTTTAGGAGTTTCATTACAAACACACGCACAGAAGATTTATATATATAAAGATAACCTTAATTAAAGATTGGTCAAAAATAAAATGTGCATATCAAATGTTGTGTTTTCCTTTACTGTTTAAGCGAGTGACAGTCAACTATCACTCGCTTTAACAGTGAAGGAAAACGTTGTGAAGAAACCTGCATATCTGAGAGTTCACCATGAAGTTCTCAAAATATGTTAAGTATACCAACCCCCAGTGAGCCAGCATAGCATGGCCGTATATTTGTTTGGCATCTAAGTAATACTTCATAAAAGAAGATCCATCCATATTCAGATCATTCTGCGTACATCCGCAATATGAAATTACCTGTGAACAAAAGGAAAACAATTGTATAAACTGTGAAATGTCATATGTATGCTTGTGTAGCACACAGGCTAAGAAGTTACGACACGCGACAAGAGATGGCGCTGTATTCAATTGCACACTACTCCGTACAATCCCGAATCTCGCAAGCGATGTTTACACAGTACACTGTAACCTAATATATTTTACACTTTCTTGACATCAAACGTCGGACTGCCGCCCGCTAGACACTATCACCCAGGCTGGTTGGAGGATCCTCCCTTTGTGTTGAAGGGACATCACACCACTTTTGTCCACACTTGTTTATCAATGTTTTTATACTATATATACATAATTATACGAAAGCTGCATTGGTACAGGGAAGCAAGTATGAGAGCTAGCGTATCATTTCGTAAGTATATGCATTTAGTAGTATCTTCTTTCTTAAAAAAAAATACATCGGTGAAACATGTAAACCTAGTTTTATATGTTACATGCATCGAGGCTCTATTTTGCTCGCCATTTAATAAAGACGTAACATACCCATTTATAGTATCATATTATTGCTTCCCATACATTCTCTAAAAGGAACTCTAATAGTAACATCGATAAAGTAATTAAAATATATGGAGACACGTAACGAGGTGCATGGTCAGATACAAGTGATTTATACATTCTACAAATAATGTCATCCAAGCCGAATCTTTGTCACCGTGGCCAATTTTAACGAGACCGGCCATCTGCGCAGGAGATATTATAGTGCATAAGTATGTGCATAAACGCAAGTGCACTCTCTGTTCCCTAACTCTCATGATCCGATGGGACGAATAATCTGACACGACCGAAGAAAGATCAGGCGTAGAACCAACGGCTTTACATGCTTTCCAAGGCACGGGATAGTGTAACACCGCCAACTTCTTAACTCCCGGCTGCTATTAAGATTTCTTAACGAAAATCCCAATAACTTTTTGTTGGCCGGTCCCGGGATTCGAACCCGAGACCTCATGCACAGCAGTCGCATTTACCACCGCTGCGCCACGGACGCAATTCTACAAATACAAATTACTAGTATTCTTGTTAAGCCCTCCAGCTATAAGGCTAATGCTTTGTTAAAAGTGGATTTAGGTCAGTAACGTAATGGTTGAGTTTAAAACCCTGCCCTCTTGATCGCTTAAACCTTAACCATTAAACAGCTGACATATGGCAGACCAGCCGAATACAACCACCATAATAAATCTAATACACCGCTGTCTACCCCATCAGAGGGATACAGCCGTCACGTAGTTAATTAATATTCCAAACAAGGCATTACATAAAGAGCTGTTATTACCACATGATAATTTATTCCATGGTAGCTTTATGAAACACATCATTATTCAAATGGAGTACGTCTCACATTAACTTGGCTATCAAAACGGTTCGTGATAATTATGATATTATGTAGACAGGATCGGAGTAAAGACTTTATGTTTTATGAAATACTATGGAGATAGGACCTAGGATACCTAATGTTGTAACGTTAGGTACGTCTTAATCTTAATAAAAATATTGGCATCAAAACAATAGAAGAAAATGTTTTAAGAAAACTATCGCTGTCGCGTTGGCCCTGAACGAAATGTCAATGTGCAAAAGAGATAACGATGCAGTTATCTCTCGCACTTCCGTCTTTCATAAATAAACTTATTTGAAATTTCATTTCTAAGCAATATGTGAAGGGTTTTGGCAATATATGTATGTTTATAGGATTATTTTGGTTTCGTTAAATTTTTTTGCTGTATGTTTTAAAACAACAATATTTAGTCAAATTAGGTAGTTCCTTATTACCTTCCTTTTTAGTTCCTTTTTCATGAATGAAATACATAGAAACATAGCAGTGAAATGAAAATGGAATACATAGAAACAGAGCAGTGGTAGACATAGATTATATCTTAATTTAGATTTGCGATTCCTAGTGTTATTATGGATACAACGCTGCCTACCTTTGTTTCTTGTATTATCGAGATTACAAAGTAAGCAACATGAACACATCTCTCTGTTCCACGTACATACCGAGACCTATTTAGCTATGAATGTTTGATAGCATAATTAAAAGCAATTACGACGTAAAGGCAAACAAGTATTTTACCTTTGTTATAACAAATAATGTAAAACTCGGTAGCTATGCCGTCGAGAATGTAGAATTATATAAGTGTATACGAGCTAACAGGACCGATTTTCCTACTTCTTTGTTTGGTAACAAGACCTATAAAAACTCTTGAGATTACTTTGAAGTATTACTGCTATGTAGAAGAAAAATCTAATCGTGGGGGCTAATTTGCATTCGTTGGAGGAATAAATACTTCTCGTAAAGCGTGAGTTTTCTTTTTAAAAGACATCTAATGGCTTTTAAATAAATTCCTTTGTCACAGAGAGCATGTTGATGGATTTCTTTTTTTGCACTGTCTGTTTGAGTAGACGCTGCCTGATAGTTAATAGTTAGCCTAGTGGAAAATTCATTATTTAATTTACAGATATTGAAAAAGTGACAGTTATTTTGACGTCTGACGATATTAATAGATTTTTTGCTCGCCCTACTTAATGAAGCAAGGATTGATAGCCCTCGCACTAAAAGCATATACTGTATCGCAGGGGAGATTACAAACGCATAATAAACCCATAAATTTTTGTTCCATATTACGTACGGAACAATAATTTGTGATGGATCCCACATCACTGAGCATAGTAGCAGCGGCGAGACGAGGACTCACACGACAGCACCACTCGTCGTTTCAACTATACAATGGACTCAGAACATCAACCTTGAAGTCCTGGATGCAGATTGGACAAAGTGTAATTGGGTTTTACTGTAAGAATGTTTTTATTAGTTGACTTCACGGATGGTATAATGTTTAAGTCGTCGCCTCCCTGCTGCCACTGCCGAGTGTTGTGGATTCGAACCCACACGGGACAAAAATTTGTGTAATTCGCAAATGGTTGTTCCGAGTCTGGATATTATTTTAATGTAATAATAATAATAATATAATAATATTCTACCACATACACACAGCACCGTCTAGCCCAAACTAAGCAGAGCTTGTACTATGGGTACTAGATAATGGATAAACATACACATATACATTTTTTTTTTGTAAATTCATACATATTATACATAGAAACACCCAGACCAAGACAAACATCCATGTTCATGCACACAAATGTTTGACTTGTGCGGAATCGAACCCGCGACCTCAGGCGTGGCAGTCGGTTACACTAACCACTACGCCATCGAGCGATACAGGATTTATTCCTAGTGCGAGAGGAGTTGTCTATTTAAACTAAACAAGTGAGAAACGGCAATGAATTGCCGTAAATCTTAGAGTTCGAAAAAATGGTTCAAGTAATATGCAAAGGTCACGTGATACCAGGTGATCTTGAGGACAGAGGTCAAAGGTCATAGTCATTTGGGTGGAGCATATCGACTATGCTGAGTCGAATGGCGTTGACCGCGAGTCTCTAGCTCTTACGGTTCTTGAGTTGAAAGTTGTGTAACAGACAGACGGACAAAGCTGTTTTATAAGAGGTTTTCGAACTCTAAAAAATAGTAGCACTGGAGTCGTGCAATGTACAGGCTGTATTTATTATGTGGGAATTTAAACATAGCTGGGGAATTGTGAGTGTACTACTTTACAAACCTCTAATTATACCTTCGTAAAAGTGTAATTCCATTTAGTACGAATCAAGGGTCGTTCCCAAAATAACACTTATTACATTTATCAAATGACTAGCTGACCCGAGCAACTTCGTCTGCTTCATATAAGAGAATTTTTCCCGATTTTGCAACATTTTTCATTGTTGCTACGCTCCTTTTGGTCGTAGCGTGATGAAGCCTATAGCCTCGAAAAATGGGCTATCCAACACCAAAATAATTTTTCAATTCGAACCAGTAGTTCCTGAGATTAGCGCGTTCAACCAAACAAGCAAACTCTTCAGCTTTATAATTTTAATACAGATTAACTCTATACAAAATGTTATCTGAGTGGAACAAACAAACTGTAAACTAGTATGGAAATGCAATTCTCTTTGCACACACGACACGATCAGCTGTTATCGTATTAGCAACAAGCTTTTTCTCGTAGTAGCGTGGAGAATATTAACTTATAAACTCTCTCAGATGGCTAAAGAAAGTATTAGACAAACTGCGGGCTACGCGTCCAATATAATTATTGTTTCATATTGATTTAAGTCAAAGTCACATTCAAACATCTTTATTGCCATAAAAATGTGTCAACACTTCTTGGACACGTCAATTAACTAATATATTAATAAAAGTAAATGAAATTTTGCATTGAAAAAGCCTGTTCGAGTAATAGAGCTCTCATGAGAACAAGCAGGCAAAAAACTTAAAGCCACTCATTTCAATCACAAAATGTTTACAATAAGTTGTTAAGAAACTTATTGAAACAATACAAATAATTATTTTACTTAGTTTTTTATATGATTATTATTTTTTATTGGTCACGGTGGTTTAAATAGTTATTTAGCACCTATAACGCGTCGAAAATTATGAGTTCGATTCCTACGTGAGAAAAATTGTGAAATACATGAATAGTTCTTTCGACTTTTACGTCTATTGTTAGAATGGGACGTTCCACCCGAATCACGATACAGAGATAATACTTAATACAGAGTTTTGCATTGGTTTTAAAAGGACCTGTTTTGAAAACAAATAAAACCACATAATAGCATATAATAAAGGAAAACCAAATAAAAGTATATTATTACTGCAATTTTGTAATCAATAGTAATCTGTTTGTTAGCAAGATCTGACAGTTACAAAGGCCGCTTACCCAAGCTGGCAATTGACAATAAAAAAAATAGTAAGGTTCCATTTTCAAAGATATCCGCTTCATTACTTGTAAGAGCGCACAAGTTCCAATCCAACTTGAATCAGCGCTACCGACAAGGTGGAAGACTCAACCATGAATAGTCAGTTCAATGCATTATCCAGGAACAAAAACTGGAAACATTTTACCCGTTTATGTAAAAGCAATACATCCATATTCTTATGGAGATTTTTATAAAGACGAGGCTAGACCTATCGTAAGTAGGCAATTTGAATTCACAGTCATTACTAACTAAGTATTTACATATAAGTACGCATTTATTCCGCAAGTTATAAGTATACTTCCCACGATGCTTACTTAGCGAATGACTTCATCGCAGCGGTTTATGTTAATCAATCATCGAGACATAAACAACAAGTTTTTTTTAAAGTAACTGTACGTGTGAACCCTGTCTTTAAACTTTTTAAATAGCAACACTGTCATTCAATGTTGACATTATTTTTCATCAATCATATTGTTTTATTGTGCAGTTTCGTTACAGATGTTGTAATGCAAAATTACTATATTATGATAATGAAAGTCGAAATACATACATAATAAGTCTTTCCCAAGAGATAGGCATAGGTATTTTGATTGTACGGATGGCGCAGAAGTCGCCTCACCACTACCGCCGCGGCGAGTGTTGTGGGTTCGATCCCCACACGGGACAAAAATTTGTGTGATCCACAAATTGTTGTTCCGAGCCTAGGTGTACTTTGTGTCCGTTGTTTGAATGTTTGTAAAGTCCCCCGCGACACAGGAATTATTCCTAGTGCAGGAGTTGTATAGTGACGTATTTTTATTCTTTATAAACAGAAAAAGAAAAAATACCCCTCTCGTTTGTGTGCAACTGATTGGATGTGAATTTAAAAACGTTGGCTCTAATATGGTTACAATAAAGCGTCTGGAATATATTGCGATAATGCCTACATAAATGCAAACGTTGGTGACCAGCTCCGTCTTCCTATAAACAGATTCATCACATCTATAAAGCTTTTTAATTTTCACAAAGTTCCTAAAAAAACTGTCAAATTTAAACTGATGTCAAGTGATTTCATTGGCTATTGCTAAGTCAGGCAATCACAACAATAGACATGCGCATTGAGCGTCTATTAACAAATATGTATTTATGTTGTCGATTGCCTTCACAGCCAAATCCGAACACAGATTAGACGTTACAGTATACTAGCAACAACGGTGAATTTTCAGTCCAACTCGGATAAGATACAAAACCAATAAAACAATATCATATTACCAACAAATATTGTCAACTACCCACACAGTAATGTAACACGGATAAAGTGACAAAGTTACTTTCGCAGAACGAGAGTGAAATCAGTTCCCTTGTGCCACTAATACCCTCGGGTGATCAGGTATTCAAAACGCATGCTGCACTTCTGAACACCGCACTTTGAATACACGAGTGCGATTATAATTAGTTATGTTGTGTACTGGTTGTAATTATAATGATGTTTATTTTTAATTGTAAGTGTAATGATGTGTGCTTCCTTAGAGCATAATTATATAAACGGGACGCGCTCATCAAGATCTAAGTTTTAATAAATTTTTAAACAATTGTGTAACGTAAATTAACGTCATTTACGTTATTAGTCAAAAGATTATTATTCAGTCACAGAGTATATAGAAGATAAAAATGCTTGAGATTGAGTTGCTTTTACTCACAGGCTATTTCTAATCATATTATTAAGTTAATTATAAATATGAGCTGCTGTGACTATTACTTCAGTTATTATTAATATGTATCTTAGATAAACCGAACTTTTAATTTTTAAATCTTATTGTAATAAACTATTATAAAAACTACACTAAAAAACAACGAATTAATTTTATTGTTAACAAACATTTGGCGATTGAAAAGAGTGGCTATGAGTTTCTTGTCTGCTTCTTTTCATGAAAGCTCTATTCTTCGAACAGGCTTTTTTCAATGCAATTTTTTTATTTCCTTCTATTTATTTTACTATTTTTATTTATTAATGTATTAGTTAATTGAGGTGTCCAAAAATTATTAACACGTTTTTATGAAAATAAAGATATTTTACATTGACTTTAACTTAAATCAATATAAAACAATAATGATATCGAACGCGCAGCTCGCAGGCTGTCTAATAATTTCTTTAGCTATCTGTGAGAGTTTAAAAGTTAATATTCCCCACGCTACTACGAGAAAAAGCTTGTTGCTAATACGATAACAGCTGATCGTGTCGTGTGTGCAAAGAGAATTGCATTTCCATCACTCGCGGATTGCACCGATAGCGAACAGATTTTGCTACCAAAAAATAATGCTGTTTTCTTTGTTTCTAAGTATTGTTATCGATACACTATACTGCATGTTTAGACCCTTGCATCTTATATACAAATGGAAGTTAATAAATTGTACAATATTTGTAAATTGCATCAGTGACTACAAAGTTATCTGCAATGTTTCATGCTAGATTACACGCGTTTAATGGTTGTATGTACATATGTATACTTTAAGAGCTGTTGAATATTCTTTCAAGGCGCTGAACTGAGACACAAATGCAGCAACTAGAGACCATACTCTATTTACAATTAACAACAACACTAACGTATGTATTTGCCACAAAAGTCAACATCATTAAAAATAGTACTCTACTCAACATGGTTCTTAATAACCAAAAAGACCGAATTCAACAGACAACAGCTAGACAAGTAACAAAATGAGAACATTATCAATATAGTCGAAGTCAACCAAAAGCATTATTAAAATAACTCAAAAATTACTGGTCCAATCTTGATCAAATTTAAATGCAATGATAGGCAGTACCAGCTTTTAAATAAAAAAGTATCGTCAAAATCGGTTCAACTAAAAAAGTTCTGAAGTAACACACATAAAAAAATACATTCAAATTGAGAACGTCCTCCTTTTTTGATATCGGTGTTTTTCAAGCGAATCCAAATATTTTAAGCATTCAAATTACTGTAGCAGTAACTTTACTTCAATCAATTAAATATTCTTATATTAAGCCTACACCTAGTTTCCTCATAGCACTATATCTACTGTACACTTTGTAATATTTCATACAATTAAAACAGAAGGAATAAATATAAAACGGCTTTTTATTATATAATTCGCAAACATTACAACTTGTCTGTAATTAAGTTCATGATTAAGACATTAATTGCCGACTGTAAACAGAAGCATGACAAATAAACATTAGTTTATAGTACAACTTGTTGAAACTAACAATTATGTGAAATAAAACAAATGTATTAAGTATATATCTATGAATAGCTTGATGTTTCCTTAATTAACTTAATGAACATATTCTATTTGTTTTGATAAGCATATTACATTGTGTAAAGGTGAGTGCTTGCACTATTGCCTCTTATATAACACTATCTTAACTAATATTATAAATACGAATGTGAGTTTGTTTATTACACTTTCACGCCTTAACTACTGGACTAACCATTATGCAATTTTGGATACACGTTGTCAGAGATACATAAAAGAACATAGGGTACCTATCTTCCAGAAAAGGTACCTACTCTTCTCGTAGGATAGAAAATATATATAAACATATAAGATAGAAGGATAGAAATATAAACAATATTTACGCGTTCAGTTTACAATCGTAAGCGGTCAAGTATTCATCGAAGCGAACGGAAGCGAAAATACTACGGAGTTTGAAGCGGTTACAGTGGAAATGTGTAGTATAGTGTTTGTTGTGTTTTAAATTAAACTGTGTGCTAGAATAAAACGTGTTTTAGTTGGTAATATTGTTTACATTCTTATCCCTCGAACCCAGCACGTAACAATAGTATAAGTAGGAATTCATTGCACAATACCTAATCCAAAAACCGAGCTGGCATTATATAAAACACTAGATTATGCCCGCGGCTTCGGTAAGCCGCGGGCATAATCTAGTGATTGTAAACTGACTCGGCGAGCGCTGGCCTTCCCCTTTTATACGCGGTTAAAGCGTGTCCGGAGTTTTCTAGAAACGTCATACCCGGTATGTAAACAGTACGAAGATTCGAGAACGTGCCAGCGTTCTCTCTACTCTTTTCGTACCGAGGAACTACGTAGTTCAGTAAGCCTTCAATAGATGGCGCTGTAATCAATTATTAGACGGAACTGCCGAGTCTTCCCCACAATGCCGAGAGATGATACTGGGTGTAACACTATTATAAATAATATGTTTAGAAATATACTTCAATCCTGCGAAAATGTGTTTGTAGATATAAACTACATTTATCCGGTACTACAACGATGGTTCGACTTATTTTTTAGGTTTATGACATCTTATACTATGTACATACTTAGTATACTTTCCCGTTTTCTTACCTATATACAGAAAAATGTACAATTCCTGTAAGATTCCTGTGCGGTTCCTCCTTGGAACTTCTATACAAACGCTAATTCTTAAAACATAGAACTAGAAGACAAGCCAGTTCAGTACAGGCTTCTAATAATAGTAAAATACTTTATACTTAGATTATATACAATACTAGATTTTCCACCGGCTTCAGACGCGTTAATGTAGATTAGGTTAGTAACACTACTTTTTGCCGGATATCTCTTTTTCTGTTCCACTAACAAAGTGTATGCGAAATTTCATGATGATCGGTTTGGTAGTTAAGACTTGAAAGCGTAACGAACAAATTCACATTCGAATTTACAATATTAGTTAGGATTTCTATAGATAGATTCACGTGTCTGCTCTGGAGGAATAGGCAGAAGATTAACATTTTAAGATTCACCAACAGTTACTACAAGATCACATACACATATGAGAAACATTTTGTGTCTAATCAATTTTATAACTAATTACAGGTAAATTTAGCATGCATTACATTTTAAATATTACATTAATAACATGACATAATAAGCAAAGATAAATATTAAAAGCGAAGAAATATCAATATAAAAGTTAAATTCAAAATTATAATTTATATAATTATATTCAAATCCAGTAAATTTTACTTGTCTTACAGTCACATAAATACTGATTACATTAACAATTAAGTTAAAATAAATAATATCAATTAGACCTTGCCACTAATGTGGCACATATTTTGTTTATTCTCATTACTGCATACTATATTAAGAATACAAGCTCGTTGTAGCCTTTTTCCAGTACGTCTCAAAGCACGCCTAGATATACCCCCTCTAAACCAAACTAGCAAACCAGAAGCTCAAATTAAAACCAACTTTACATTAAGCCTGAAAATTTTTCACGGCAACTTTATCCCCAAACTTGAAGGTAATATCTAAGTGGTAGGCAGCAGTGCAAGCCTGACTACGGTGGCAGGACAATGACAAACGGCGAGAGGCGCGAATAATGGCTGGCTGGCACGCCATAGCGTGTCACCCAAACTAATTTTTAGGGCTGTAGAAACACCAACTCAGAGCAAAAGATAGCGAGAATTATTCATACTAGATTATGCTCGCATCTTCACTAGCGTAAATGTAGATTATGTCAATTTTCTAATCCTTTAGAAAACACTGTTTTTCTGGATGAAAGGTACTTCATGTCGCTTTTTGTACCTACCTCTGACAATGTGTATGCAAAATTTCATGATGATTCGTCGAGAAGTTAAGGCGTGTAATCTTAACAAACAAATAAACAAGCATACAAACTCACATTCGCATTTATAATTTTAGTTAGCATAAGTAAACTTCGGAGGCGGTATCATCGAGGATTGAAACTCGACTAGATAACAGCCATCCTGTACACCAAAGGGACAAATAACCTTGTGCTGAGTATGATCGTAGTGATTCGATACTCCTTAATCTATCTTGTTGGAATGCCAGACGTTATTGAAAAACCATATGCGCCTGGCCACCGGTGTGCCGCTGCCACACAATAGGTTAAGACAACGCTGTGCTAATAATAACTTTTAAACTATTGCATTGCATGTAACGGGCATTTATACGAACATACATGGCTTCAAGTGTTTAACGTTTCGACCAGGTTATTAGATTTCAGTAAGACAATTTTTGTTCTCTTCTAAGAGATCTTGGAAAAAGCGAGAATTGTCTGTCTCTTCGGACAAAATAAATCGCAATGCTATTACGTAAAATACCAATAAATAACTTAATAAAATTGATAACTCTATGTCTAATAATATTTTAATTCTATAGCCATAAAGTTATTTAATTTTCGTAACTCTCCAATTCACCACACTATATTTCTCTAAACTAAAAGAGGTTCCAAAATATTAAGACCAACCAATTACAACGCATTACAACACCATAGAAAACAGAAAATATTAATTTTCAATTTTACTAATCCCGTGATTTCGTAATCACTTAAGAGCCACCGTTAAATTAAATTCCATACCGTTATCCCTAATACGGATTAAGGTTGACAACTTATATATAGCAGTTAATCCGGCAATATTAAAGAAATTGCGCAATCTTATAAAATTAAGCATAAGCTTAAGCACAGCCCTAACCGTTATCCAAAATATGTTTATGTCAGTGTAATATGTACGATTAAATTCTCGATCAATAAAGGTAACTATTGAGTTGGATCAATACTACAACACTAGTACCTATAATTTGAAGTGCGAAACGAACCGACTTGAAGAAGAAGGATTGCGAAACGATACCTAAAAAAATATATTTTATAACGTATCGTTTCGCACAATTCCTTTGAAGAGATTCATACGAAACCACCAACATTAGCAGCACAGCAGTTTGACGCCGTTTTGTGCGGCAATAGAAATAAAGCTTGTGTCGCGGGGGATTTAAAACGCTTAAACAATTAACAAAAAGACTACCAAGACTCCGAAAATATTTGTGGATCACACAATTTTTTGTCCCGTGTGGTTCGAACCGAAAGCCTTTGGCACAGTGGCAGTAGCGAGGAGACATCTTAAACCACTACAACATCAGTGCAGTTATATATGTATATAGAAGTGATCCCCTGTTTTTTGCTGCTATGTGATTTTATGCAGTATATGAATACGTAATAGTAATCATAGGTATGAGTTTCATAGTTTTCAATTGTGAGACTCGTTAATTAAATATGATAAGATATAGAGAATCATAATAAGTTATAAAACCTCTATAAATAATCTTACGTATTAATTTTGATAGTAAATATAGAATATCTGGAAATAAGACAGCTACTCGTAATAAAGTTTTATCCCTGTAACTCGGCAAGCACGTAATTGAGTTTATTCTGCGCCTGATCTCTTTCCGATCGTGTCGGATTGCCGTTCGATCGGTCCATTAGAGTTAGGTAATAGATAGTGTACTGTTTCTTTGAATTTTATTTTATTACTGCCTGTCACAATCACTGCACTCCGGCTGATGGTAAGCAGTCGTGCAGTCCACGAGCGGAGCCCTCCACACCACGCCCTCACGTGTAGTGGTGCTAAGGTCACTACTTTGTCAGCTTAAGTAGTTGCTTTTGCCAGCAGTTGAAGGACCCAGGATTGAAGGAAGAAGGAACCATTTGCCTTGGCAGAGAATTGAAATTCTTTTGACAGTTCGACAAAGGTAAGCGGAATCCAACTGCTTGGTACGAATTCTAATCGGCTCTACAGTGTAAGGGTGACACCTGAGCCCAGCATGTGTTTTTCTGGATAAGATAGATTTGTTTGTACATTATGATATTTCTTGCTAAGTTAGGTAGTTTCTTTGAACTGGTCGCCGTGACCGAAATTCTGTCTGCAAGGCATTATACTTATTGCTAACTACTTCCCGTGTCTGTGAAAATCTGTAATTGAAAAGACTTCTCTCATACATGCACGGATAATTACTTAATCAATCAGTAAACCTTGTTACATAAAGATAACAAGTCTAAGTACCTAAGAAACGATTAAAGATAATAAGTAGACTATTAAAAGAGATTAGTCTTGCACGATTGATTTCCTTACATCGAAAATTACATTGTCGGCCTCGATGGCGTAATGGTTAGTGTAACCGACTGCTACGCCTGAGGTCGCGGGTTCGATTCCCGCACAAGTCAAACATTTGTGTGCATGAACATGGATATTTGTCTTGGTCTGGGTGTTTCTATGTATAATATGTATGTATTTAAAAAAAAAAATAAAAGTATATATGTATGTTTATCCATTGTCTAGTATCCATAGTACAAGCTCTGCTTAGTTTGGGCTAGATGGTGTTGTGTGTATGTGGTAGAATATTTATTTATTTATTTATTTTATTTATTTATTTATTTACATAAGGATTAAGTAATTATACAGCAAAATTTACAAACACGAAAACACGATCACGCTTGCATATTCCTGTCATGATGGACAGTGGTGTGTTATACTTATATTTCTGTAGGTATGTTTAGGTATCCACGTAATGGTAAGGTAAATATCTGCTTTTGTCTTCCAGGCACAGATCTCAACATCAGACTTTTATTGATATTATCTAACTACAAGTTACATGTGTCCAGTTCGACCGCGCGGCCATAGCGTTTTTTTTTTAAAAAAACCATGTCAATTTTTTGTAAAAATTTGTCAAAGTTGATTCCCAAAACCATAAATTTGTCAAAGATACGGTTAAAAAGTTATAAGGGTTTGAACATGGCCGCGCCATTGAAACGCGGCGAACCGCGCGGCCACTGAGATCTTTAAAACTAAGCCTTGTAGAGACCTGAAATTTACGCAAATGCAAGATTTAATTTGTAAAAAATTTGTAAAAATATAAAAAAAATACTCAGGTTTATAGTTTAAGAGCTATAACACTAAAACCGAATGGCCGCGCCATTGAAACGGTGGAGAAAACGCTATTGCCTGTATCTCGCTGAAAAAGCATCGCAGAGGTCTGGAGTTTTTTGTAATACCTAGATTTTAATTTGTCAAAACTAGTAAAAATACAATAAAAATTCTTAAGGTTATATTTCAGAAGCTGTAGAACATTATCAGTATGTGGTGCGATAGGGTGACCATGTCTTATTGTTTACAGAATACTTTCTACTTATTGTTACAGAAATTATAATTCAAGGATTCTAAATAAAATTAAAATGAAACCATAAATATAAAAACAATTATGTTTATTGGTTTAAAAGTCACATAAATCACAGAATGTTACAAATTAAAAAAAAAACTCAAAAATCACAGATTGTTTACTTACACTAAGATATAATCAAAAATCACAAATTGTTTACTTACACTAAAATAAAATAAAAAATCACAGATATTTTACTTACACTAAGATATAATCAAAAATCACAGATTATTTACTTACACTAAAATATAATCAAAAATCACAGATTGTTTACTTACACCAAGATATAATCAGAAATCACAGATTGTTTACTTACACTAAGATATAATCAAAAATCACAGATTTACTTACACTAAGATATAATCAAAAATCACAGATTGTTTACTTACACTAAGTCAGATATAAAATGAAAAATAGAAAAAATATAAACATAATTTACTTATAATTTAGTTGCGCTATCATTAAATATAAAGTGTTTTAGTCATCATCTATTAAACCATACATTAAATTATGAATTGTAAGAGGTTGTGCAGAACTTTCATGTGTTTCAGTTTTATTGTCGTCGTAGCAAATAAATTTAGAATTATTTATTAGACAATGACACTTGTAATGCCCAATAATACCTACAACCGGGGGAACATATTCCACGGCACCTATGAATCGATATTTTTTTTGCCTTAATTGTATATATTGTGGTATTTCTTCGAGCTTAATTTTGTCTGTGCCGTTGAGATCAAATAAAATAATATCGCTCAATTCATACTTAAATCTCAAGGATTCGTTATTGCATTTCAAACAAATTTTGAAATTGGAGTCATCGATAATAACGGCATCTTCCAGTCCTCCGATTCCGAATAAATTTACGATTTCCATATTTATTGATAAAAACACTATGGTTCTTTTTGAGTGGTTGGCACATGTTTCGGTTACACATTCCTCAGATACATTGGCACTGTACAAATAATCTAAAAGTATGTGTTCAAATATAAAAGCCATATTACTTTCGCATCTATATATACTGTTTTCGCGTTTATAATATTTAGCAATAATTTCCTCTCGTAAATCATAACCATTATTTAAATTTAATGATTCTGTGAGTAATTGAATAAATTCTCTAATTAAATTGCTTGCGCATGTATTAATTATTTTTTTGATATGAACGTTTTGCTTGTATGCAAATGCTACTAAAAAGAAAACTGAATCAAACGCACATGTATTAGTAAATTTCATACTTTTATTAATAGAATTTACTAAATTCCCATTTCGCAAAAACAACACTGAGATATTCTTTGTAGAATATCCCTCTCCCCCCCAGTTTTCAGTATATGATGGCTTTACTGTAAATATGGAATCAGAAGAAAATGATTGTTTTGTGTTCATTTTAATTTTTTTACACTGCATTTTGTTTTTCGTTATTAACTTCCTTTTTCGGCCCTTGTTTGTTTGTTTTTTTGATCTTTCTAGAGTTACGTTAAGATTTTTCGCAGCTATTCTTGTCTCCCCTAATATAAAATTGTAATGAATTTTTATGAATTCATCCACGTTGTACTTATGCAGACGTGTTTCAAATAATAAATGTTTTAATGTTTTGAAATAGCTTTCAATAGCTGAAGATGTTGGCGACTTGTTTTCCGATTTGTAAAAAGGACACATGACATTGCTCCACAGAGGCAGTTTAATCATTAACCTTTTAAGAGTTGACACTAGATTCGGTAAGTAATAGTCATTTGGCTTTTCTGTTTTGTCCTTTAATTCTTCCAAGATTTTTTCTTTGTTAACAAGCTCATCAAACCAACCTATGATATCGTCATCGTCAGGTATTGTAACATAATAATAATAATCGGAAAGATCTTTTTTGTCGTTTTCTTCTACTGGGTTTTCTGTATTGACCAACAAAGATTTGAGATACTGCATGGAAATTTTACAAGTTTCATTGCTTGTGAATGCATATTTAAATGTGCAAATTTTAATAATATGGCCAAGTACAGCATTTATTATTTTAAAACTTTCACACTCTTTAATAAATAAAATACTGCGAATGTAAAACATTTTAATGTTTAAATCAACGTTATCGAAGCATCGCAAGTTGTATACGTTTTTGACAAAGTGACTTGTGTCTAATCTTAAGAAAACTTCAGGCATATCGTTACTTTTACTCATTAAAACTAAAAAAGATTGTCGTAGATAGTCACGGACTGTCTGAAAAGTAGTAAAAGCCTGAACGTTTGCTGCTATTAACGCAGAAGAATCATCAGTTACAATTTCGTGAGGGGCAGTACGTACTTCGTTGTGCCATCTTTTTAACCATGACAATATAGAGTCCGTTGTGTGGTTATCAGTTATCAATTGGCAAATTGCTGTTGACTTAATAGTTGAAGATGTTACCATGGCAACATAGAGGAACATCCGTTTCGTTAGCAGAGATCCATCTGGAAGTTTGAGCGTTCGGAAGAATGATCCAGTTGCATCTACAGTCATTGTAACACGAGGAATTTTCTCTATATACGCCTTGTAGTATTCCATTTGTTGTTCACACCAATAGCACAAATGAAAGCTCGGTACTAAAGTGAACTCTCGGACGAAATTTTGATATGTTGCCATTATCGACATCATGAGAATACTCATGATTGGATCAGAGTGCAATCGATTAATTTGCCTTCTTTCGTGTTTCACTTTCCTCAAAGTTTCCAAGGTTGGTATCACTGGACAATTTACAGTGTCATCATCATTTATGACTGCACAAGCAATTTCTTTTTGAACAACTGTTGCGGGTTTATATTGTAATTTTTTCGCTAGTTGTCGTCTTTTGTACGGTGTGAGCTTCGTCTTCTTATTTGGATTGTGGGGTATATTATTATTGGTTTTAAATATATTGCAGGTTATTGTCACTATTTTGTCTGTCGCTGCTTTGCTCGTTATTTCTGAGATGGAACTACATTGTGAGCACTTTCCCTTGATCAGCACATTGTGGTCTTCATCGATCCGCTTGGTTTTGAAAACCCATGTGCATGGAAGCCTTGTAGATTCCCATAGTTTCTCTCGTAGTAAGCAGGACCACTTATACTTAGGTAGTGTTTTGTACTTTTTATGTGTTGTAGCAACATTAGGATCACGCCTGACGTAATTAACTGAGAGGGGTTCAAATTTCTTCCAGTCATATATATCCAGTAAAAAAGTGTACTGATCAACACTTTCTACTTCGTTTGTGGTGCATTTCACAGGTGAAGAAATTGGGCTTCGACATGAAGGCGAAGATGAGGTGCTTTGTGTGAGTGAACTTTCTTCATCATATCGTTGGCCAAATATCGTCTTGAAATTTCTTTTCAATCTCATGAATAACGAATACGGCGTTATTTCATTCTTCAGTTCTTGAGCGATAGTTGTAAATATAGGATTGTTGTATGAAATTTTTTCATTTCTGCAAGTAGCTGCATATTTACGAAATATATTATTCATTTGCGCTGCATCAATTTTTGGTTTTCTACCTCTTGCCATGTTTCTGTAACAATACAATATACTTAAATAATATTACTGTGCTGACGAATTCATTGGAATTTCCATAGTTTATGATTTGAAAGTAATAAACTTTTGTCTTTTAACAAAAAAATCACGGACACATGTTTAACTGCTACCGCCTTCTTAAAAGACGCCATCAAACAAAAGAAGAATTATTAAAATTTTCTTTTGTTAAACGGCTTCCTTTAAATCTTTTGTTTTTATACATATTTGTTTAACAAACGTTTGCCGTAACCTAGATCCGGGTTAGTAATCTTCATCTTACTAATATTATAAATGCGAAAGTTTGTGAGAATGTATGGATGGATAGATGTTTGTTACTCTTTCACGCAAAAACTACTGAACGGATATGGCCTCCGTGCGCGAGTCGAACTCGCACTTAGACTTTTTTTTTGTAATAATTTCAGGGGCGTAGCTTCCGCCGTATATGCTGTATCAATTATATGGGCCCCCCGGACCACGGGAGCCTCCAACGTACCTAAGAAAAAAAAAACTTCCCAATATTTTTCAGAAATTGCAAAGGTCAAAAAAAGCAATTTCGTTTTACCCGAATAAAGCGTCAGTTCAAAAGTTGACAACACCTTTCGATAATATTTATTTATTTTAATGGTGTATTTTTAAATTGTAATATAACAATATAAAAGAACCATATTCCTGATTCTATAAAAGAGGAACCTTTAAAAAGTTTTAAAAAGAAATTAATTGCACTTTTATTAAATAAATGTTACTACTCCGTATCGGAGTTTTTAGCTGATACGCTTTAGCTGAGCTTGTATGTGTAATGATGAACTGCATCAATATTTGCATGCCAAAATGGTAGAATGTACAAGGATTCTTCAACATTTCTGTAACCACCTTATTGTAAATACCTACATTCTGAGCAAATAAATGAATATTATTATTATTTACAGGAAGTGTTTTTCTTCTCAGCCCTTAGACTGGATTTCAGCTACATTTACGGGCCGAAACCAAAGCAAATGCAGCGTGTGGTGTGTTAGTTTTATTAATATTTATGTGTTGTGATGAGGTCCTATCTCGTTCTCTTCTATCTGCATGAATTTTATTATTATTATGAGTACTTTTATTTTATCTCAGCTCAGGGCTGGTTTTGGCTACATTTACGGGCCGAAACCAAGTAAATGTAGCGTGTGGTGTGTTAATGTCATTTAGATGACGTGTTATGTGTAACCTCGTTTTCATCTAGAGACATGAACTTTCTACCAATTCTGCAGGTGTTAAGAATAGCAGCTTTTTGGAGCATAACGTATAGGGAATCTTTAAGGTCTATTAATTTCAGGCTATGGTGAAGATGTTTAGGAATGATACCGGTGGTGGAAAGAACTATGGGCACTATGTAAACTTTGTCTTGTTTCCATATTCTTGTTACTTCATCCTTCAGCTCTGCATATTTACCTATTTTCTCACTAATTGTCTTTTGTAAGTTATGCGTATTGGGGACTGCAATATCTATGAGGTATGTGATTTTATTGATTTTATCTTGTAGTGTTATATCCGGTCTGTTATAGTGGATGGTTCTGTCTGTAAGAATGGCGCGATCATAATAAAGCTTGTGTGTTGTATTTTCAAGTATAATTTGAGGCGTGTACTTGTAATAGGGCGTATTATCGTCTTGTGTGAGTTTGTGTTTATGTGCTAGTCTTTGATGGATTATGTTAACTATTTGGTTATGGCGGTGTGTGTAGTCCGTCTGTGTGAGAGTTGTGCATGCTCCTGTTATATGTTGGATGGTTTCGGGTTGAGTGTGACATTTTCGGCATTTATCATTTGTTATGGTAAGGTCTTTTATTATGTATTTTCTATAGTTTTTAGTATTTATTACTTGATCTTGAATTGCAATTATAAATCCTTCTGTTTCTGGAAATAATGTGCCAAGTTTTAACCATTTATTTGATGCTATTGAATTATTATTATTATTCTCTTCATTTAAATATTTTCAATACATTTTTCATTTTTAAATATACATATATCTATAAAAATACATATCATTTAAAAATATAAAATATATGGTACCCCACCGGCATCGGGAACAGGGTCCAAGCTGCCGGTGGTTAGGATTCCAGAGATAGGAACCTCCTCACAATGCGTGCTGTATCTAAAAGCACTGCCTTCTGCATCAAACCCTTGATCCAAGCACCCAACGCGAGCCTCTTTAGATGGTGATCGAGGCTCTTGGCTATTAGACCATTGACAGATATGACTATCGGCACAATGATTGCCGAATCAACGTCCCACATGTCGACAACCTCGCGAGCCAAATCGAGATATTTAATTTGCTTATCTTTTTCAGCTTTCGCGAGATTGCCGTCATGCGGAATGGTGACATCGATAATCAATGCGCGGCGCTCTGATCGATCTATCACCACAATGTCAGGTTTGTTGGCCACAACAGTCCTGTCCGTGATGATAGTTCGATCCCAGTACAACGTGACATGACCATTTTCGAGAACTGATTCAGCTACATACCTGTAGTACGGCACTTCAACATCTACAAGTTTGTATTTCAGAGCAAGTTGCTGGTGAATAATCCTGGCTACTTGGTTATGTCTGTGCAAGTACTCGCCGTTAGCAAGACGAGAACAACCGGAAACTATATGCCTGAGGGACTCACCAGGTAGGTGGCACGCCCGACAAATGTCAACCGTACCATCCCTCAAGATATATCTCCGGTAGTTATTCGTCTTGATAACTTCGTCCGCAATAGCACAGACAAACCCTTCGGTTTCCCCAAAGAGGTCACCGAAACGTAGCCAGTTCACGGAGGCTAACAGGTCTACATCAGCTCCATATAGAGCCTTGTAGAACCTACCGTGAAGCTCCTTGCTCTGCCATACATCCCTGCGATCGTTAGTGCTAAGTACTACAGGCTTGCGCCAGTTCTCTTTAGCCAAACTGAGCGGGGTGAGTCCGATGTCTACAGCAACTACATCCCGATGCATACCCACGTCTGCCTTAAGAAAGTATTCTCTGAGGTTGCATACCTCGCGGTTATGAAGGGCCTTGGCATTCAGAAAGCCTCGGCCACCACATTTCCGCGGGATATACAATCTCATCACAGATGAACGTGGGTGATGCATACGGTATGCCGTCAAGAGTGTACGGACCCTCCGGTCCAGGGCATCCAGTTCAGTCTGAGTCCACTTAAGTATGCCAAAGGAGTACATGAGCACCGGCATGACCCAACCGTTACAAGCGCGCACCTTGTTGCCACCTGATAAAAGACTTTTTAAAACTTTTTTCAGGCGACCAAAGAAACGCTCCTGCAACGATTGCTTCATGTCAGCCTCATTGATACTTAACGCCTGTGACATACCCAAGTACTTGTAAGTATCGGTTACAAGAAGTGATCGTAGGTTAATGGAATCCGAAAGTTGTGTTCCTTCGGATTCCACTATCCTGCCTTGCTTTACATGGATGACAGCACATTTGTCCACACCAAAATCCATACTGATAGACTTACTAAAAGTTTCAGTTACTTTAAGTAAATCCATCAACTGTAGTTTAGTGTGGGCAAACAACTTTAAGTCATCCATATACAACAAGTGGGATATCACTCCACCACCTCTATGTAACCTGTAACCTAGCCCTGAACCCTCTAGTAATGTACTAAGAGGATTCAATGCTAGGCAGAACCAAAGAGGACTCAGGCTGTCGCCCTGAAATATACCCCGCTCAATTTTTATCAATTCGCCATTCCCAGGGATCTGTCGACATCCTGGATAGCTAAGAACCGTTTTCCATTGCCCCATGCATGACTTCAAAAAGGTGCGCAGAGTTGCATTTACTTTATACAACTCTAACACCCTCAAAAGCCATGCATGAGGCACCGAATCATACGCTTTCTTATTATTAACAAACAATAATAATATTGTACTTCTGGTTTTGTAAAAAATAATGAGTGAGAGGAAAAGGAAGAGAGATTTTACCAGTGGAGTTACAAAAAAAAAACTGGGGAAGTACGAGTCGGACTCGCCCATGAAGTGTTCCGTAGTAACAAGCAAAGTTTTGCTCTTAACTTTGTTTTTCATAGTGTTTGTATGAATTACAAAGTTACGTGTGCGGTTTTTGAAATTGTGCTATATCTCAAAAACTTATGATTGTATCTTGTTCAAACCAGTTTTCATTGAAAGTTTTTATTGACATTTACATCAATTTTTTTTTCCAACTTTATTATTTCAAAAGTTAAAGGCGGGGGGGACTCATTTTACGACTTTGGAAGTGTATATCTTTCAAATGATTGACTTTAGTTTTTTTTAGTAATTTTTCCATTCATATAATATTACGCTTAAAGTAAAAACAAATATCTACATCCCTGCTAGTTATGATTGTACTTATTTAAAAATGTGGAATCAAAATGATTTACAATCATTTTAAATGTTCTAAGTTAAGTTCTAATTACCTATATGATTTAATAAAACATTAAATAATAATAATCCAGCCTATTATTGTCCCACTGCAGGGCAAACATTATATATTATTATTATTTTTGTTAGTTATTAGATAGTTTTTAGTATTTCATATAAGTTCATATACATAAGATTGTAAATATTTCATAGTAAAATATCTTAACTACACGGTCATCCATACAAATAAAGAGAGAGCTCTAACATAATCATAAAATATTTAAATGCAACATACCTTAATCACTTCTGCTGAATTGTTTACATAATTTACCGAACTGACGTTACACCACAGTACAACACTTAATCGTAATTACACACGAACTGAACATTTTAATAATCAGTAGATCACTTTTTTATCGTGTTAACATCACAACGACACACTGATAACGAAACTCTTACGCTTACGTCGCTGTACCACAGAATAATAAGTACTAACGGCTGTACGCGTCGCACTGACCTGCGGAGGCGCGCGGGGGTGGCGCGTGTGAGATGCAATAGTGTGCATTACCAATCACATAGCTTAGGGGCGGAGTTGCGTCATTTAAACCAATCTTAGGGCTAGTTTTTCGTAAGTCCACGCGGACTGTAACTGTATTATTGACTTTTCAAGCAATAAACATAATTGTTTTTATATTTATGGTTTCATTTTAATTTTATTTAGAATCCTTGAATTATAATTTCTGTAACAATAAGTAGAAAGTATTCTGTAAACAATAAGACATGGTCACCCTATCGCACCACATACTGATAATGTTCTACAGCTTCTGAAATATAACCTTAAGAATTTTTATTGTATTTTTACTAGTTTTGACAAATTAAAATCTAGGTATTACAAAAAACTCCAGACCTCTGCGATGCTTTTTCAGCGAGATACAGGCGAAATAACGTTTTATTCACCGTTTCGATGGCGTGGCCATATCGTTTTAGTCTTATAGCTCCTAAAATATAAACCTAGGAATTTTTGTTGTATTTTTCCTAGTTTCGACAAATTCAAATCTGGGTAATTACAATAAACTACACACCTCTGCGATTTTTTTTCAGCGAGATACAGGCGATAGCGTTTTCTCCACCGTTTCAATGGCGCGGCCATTCGGTTTTAGTGTTATAGCTTTTAAACTATAAACCTGAGTATTTTTTTTATATTTTTACAAATTTTTTACAAATTAAATCTTGCATTTGCGTAAATTTCAGGTCTCTACAAGGCTTAGTTTTAAAGATCTCAGTGGCCGCGCGGTTCGCCGCGTTTCAATGGCGCGGCCATGTTCAAACCCTTATAACTTTTTAACCGTATCTTTGACAAATTTATGGTTTTGGGAATCAACTTTGACAAATTTTTACAAAAAGTTGTCATGGCTTTTTAAAAAAAAAACGCTGTGGCCGCGCGGTCGAACTGGACACAGTTACATTTAATCAAAATAACCACAGCTGTCGGCGTACTTAAATAAAGCTTACATTGACTATTTGTGACCATGGTTACTGAAAAGAACAGTAACATCGGAAAATATGAATAGTTTCAAAAGTTAAAGGTTGTTGTTATAATATATCTGTAAAAAGGTATTTTAATTTTAATGTATAACAGCGATATAAACGTAAAGTAACGATTGTAACAGTGGTATAGTATGCTGGTGAAATAAATGGTATTTGCTCTACTCTTTGATGATATTCACGTGTAAAGCTTCACTAAGTGTGTCTGTGTACATCATCCTATATTAAAATGAGAATAAACGTATACTCTGTAACCTTTAACTTTGCAATAAAGGCCTCATTTCACGCATATTAATGTAACAACGAACTCTTAGCAAAAAAGAGCGTATAATTTTTGCTGGTACATAAAAACCTAATTTATACTGCCTAACAGCCGTTAAATCACTCCAGTTTTTAATCCTCCGCCACTCACGTCAGATCAGCATCAAGTGACACTCTCGTATGCAAATCCGGCGGCACGACAAAGTAATGTTGCCACTCGTAAAAATTAAGAATGGCGGTGTTGCCAACGGCAGTTATTGTCCGCCTGGGCAGTCCCGTGAGTTATGGGAGGGCATTTTGATTTATTCTTGTCCGTGATATGATCTGGTTGAGAGATGTGACATTCGCGCGCTCTGAATATTTATATCGCTTTGTTTACGCTTTTGTATCTGATGGAAGCCTTTGAAAAGTGAAGCACCGTTGAATTTACTGTGGCCATAGTAAGTTTCCTCAGCGATTATTATATTTATATATTAATCTTCTGTGCGTGAGTTTGTAATTAAACTCAAAAATTTTGTTTGTATTCAAGTGGATTCGGGAATGGTTTAGATTTTTTTTTTTTTCGTGTGTACTGGACAACGTCTGTTGGGTCAGCTAGTTATATTTATTTTTGCCGCAATGTTTACAAATCTTTGTTATAATTTTGTATTCTACTGAGATGAGAAACTGCACGAATGGCGTAGTGGTTTAAGTGGTCGCCTCACCACTGCCGCTGCGCCGAGTGTAGTGGGTCGAATCCCAGACGAAACAAAAATTTACTACGAGTCTGTATGTTCTTTGTGTCCGTTATTTGAATGTTTGTAAAAGTCCCCGCGATACAGGAATTATTTCTAGGATGAAAGTTTTCTTTTTTATAAAAAAAAAAAACCAAGTAAGTTAAACGGCTTGCCTAATAATAAGCAGTTCACTCTGCCCGTAAGCGCTTAAAACATTATCTCAGGAATACGCAGACGTCGTCAACACAGTGCGCTGTTAACACAGTGCCGCCTTATGTGACGAATAAGGCGGCACTGTGTTAACAGCGCAAGATGAAAAGGTCAAGTCTGACTTTTCGATCAAGATATACCTATGTATACAATATAACAAGAAAACTTTGTTTTTTCACGTCGCGCGTCGGGAAATGCTCCTTATGCATACCCCCTCGCCACAAGGGCAGGCGAGAGGGGTAAGTTGGGCTTTGCCCAGACTTCGGGCCTACCGGCTAAAACCACCACGGTGTGCCAGCTCGCTGCTCTGTATGGTGGGTGGGTCGCTGGAACTGAAACTTTCAGCCAACCCACCTATTTATGCAGACAAGGTGCCTTCAGTTATACATCGAGCAAAACGCTTAGGAAAGTATCAACCTACTCTTACAGAATTTAGTACATACATACACACATAAATTCACGCCTGTTTCCCAGAGGGGTAGGCAGAGACTACGGATTTCCATTTGCTACGATCCTGACACACTTCTCTGGCTTCATTCACTTTCATAACATTCCTCATACAAGCTCGCCGGTTTGAGGTGCTCTTAACCTGGCCTTTATCCAGAACGTCTCCGATCTGATCAAGAAACGTTCGCCTAGGTCTTCCCCTTGAGACTGTTCCATTCACACTAGCTTTATAAACTTTCTTAGAATATAGTAGTCAAATAAATTTGTGTTGTGTGACCACTATAGGAATCTCAGAGCTCTTTAGGTGTTGTGGTCTTCACAGATGGGCCGCTTTATCTATGCTGAAGGTCTATATCCTAGCTGCTCATCAAGACGGCTGTTTACTTGGTAGCTAATGCAGGTAGTATATCATAGATTGCTGTGTAAATCTTAAGTAAGGGTTCAGACGTGGTCGTCAAAAGGCTAATAATAATGACAACAACAATGTTAAAAACACAACGACGGGGTTTAATTACCTTACGTACTGTATTTCTCTCTGTTTTTTTGCTTTTATCTCTACATGTCTACAGTGCGCAATGCGTGAATGATAACACTGATTTTCAGTGACATAGATTTCAGTTACCGCTTACTATCAAAAATGTCAGGTGAGAAAATTGTGTAAAATACTGTCCCAAAACTTATAGCGACAGCAGAAAGTCGACTTACAAAATCCTAACTAATATTATAAATGCGAATGTGAGTCTGTTTGTTATGCTTCGACGTCTTAACTACTCGACTGATCATCATGAAATCGCATACACGTTGTCAGGGGTACAGAAAAGGACTTAGGGTACCTTTTATGTAGAAAAAGGACTGTTACCTTTAACCTAACCTAACCTACATTTATGCGCAGCTGCTGCCTCCGTGGCGCAGCGGTAGTGAATGCGACTGCTGTGCGTGAGGTCTCAAATCCCGGGTCGGGCCAACAAAAATTTATTGGGTATTTCTATTAAGAAATCTCAATAGCAGCCCGGAGTTAGGAAGTTGGCGGTGTTAGTCATCCCCGTGCCCCGGCAAGCACGTAAAGCTGTTGGTCCTGCGCCTGATCTCTTTCCGGTCGTATCGTGTCGGGTTACCGTCCCATCGGATCTTGAGGGTTAGGGAACGGAGAGTGCACTTGTGTTTGCGCACACGCTTGTGCACTATAATATCTCCTGCGCAAATGGCCAGTCTTCGTTGAGATTGGGCGCCGTGACCGAAATTCGGTCTGAAGGACATTATTATTATTATTACATTTATGCGAGAGAAGGCGCGGGCAAATACTAGTTAATAATACAATAAAATACAAACTCTAAACTTTCTGAAGTAAAGCGTCCTGTCTGTTATTACTGTAAGCAAACAACATGCACATACATTATTATATTTTTAAACCTGCGTGTGTCATGGCCGCCGCTTGTACTTCATATATTATGATCATTAATTTATGATAATCATAGAGGCATTAGTATTTTAATTTGCTCACAGTCCCTCTTTGGTACCGCACGTGGGTAGAATCGTTTCGTTTAGTAATCTTTTGTTTTGTTATCTAGGTATAGATATAAATAGTATGTATAGGTTTCTGTTTTATTTATAGATGACTTTGGACGTGGATGCAGTATGAGAAAACCTGTAGGCAGAATGTAAGAGCACTGCAGGTGCTTATTATTCAGCTTGAATTGTCTTACGTTTGAGCAATTGTTGTTCATTAATAAAGGATTTTTTATAGATTTGTTACCTTTTTTTACACTTATCCAAAATCGCAGAGAGAGAGTCTTGCTTGTCGTAATCTCTTGAATAGTAAATCATCACAAACTAAGTATCTATATATTGAATTTATATAATTTTATCTATATCTTTACTTATATTACAAAGAGTAAAGTTTTTTTATTTGTTTGTAACGACTAAACTCAAAATCTGCTTGCCCGATTTTAATAATTCTTTCACCATTAGAAAGCTACTTTATTCAGGAGTGACATAGGTTATATAATATCACGCTACGAGATACGTTAGCGGAGCAGTAATCATACCACAGGAGATAACTAGACAATGATACAAAGCTACCCACCTTCATAGAAATGTTCAATAATAAAACAAAAACTACGACAGATCGACTAAAATCAACCTACGACAGAAAAAAAATAACAAAAAAAGATCATATATGTAGGTATGTTTATCCATTGTCTAGTACAATGTCATAATACAAGCTCTGCTTAGTTTGGGCTAGATGGTGTTGTGTGTATGTGATAGAATATTAATAATATTATTATAGATAATTATAATAAGCATGAAAAAAACGTAGGAAATATCACAAAACATTTGAGTATTTTGAAATGTCTCTCCTAAGTAAAAAAATCTTGTTTTAAAGTAGTTTAAGTAACTACAAACCTAAATATCTATCATAAAAGCTAGTGTAAGATACATTCCTGCATAACTCTTCAGAAACCAAAGTCTTGATGTTTTAGTTTGTTAAGGAATACTGCTCGTACACACAGCGGCTCATCAACCTAGACTGTTTGGACTTTGAACTATTAGAAGTTGAACGCTGCGAATCGTGCGTTATATTTTTGTTACGCTGTATGCCTTACCTACATCGAAACCACTATGCACTGTCCTTTTCTGACAATTCTCTAATTTGTATGTAGCGTAGTTATGCGTATATAGTGTCTAACTTGATGTGTAGCCGTGTGTACAATCTATACTAATATTATAAAGCTGAAAAGTTATTTTGGTTGAACGCGCTAATCTCAGAAACTACGCTGCGATCAACAGGGGCGGCGCAAGAACGAAAAATGTTGTAAATTCGAAAAAAATATTCCTGTGTGACACATTGCAAATTGCGGGGGTCAGCTAACAATGTCATATAATACCGAAGTCAATCCCACTAAGGAAGACGTAGAGCTTTAATAAGTTCGATCGCGTGTTAACTAAACGTAAATTGTGTAGTTACTTTTCTTTTTTGTATTACATAACGAAAGCAGGTTACCGACTTGTTAGTATGACGTCCAATAGGATGCCTGCTGCGAATAATACGCAGAAAGCTACTCAAAAGTATATAAGTTTTAAATTTAAACACGCCGATGCAGATTAAGACCCGGTACTATATTCAAGAAACGAGTCGTTTTACGTCGGAGAGTTCCATCTTGACACATATGTATATGTATAATAATATAAGCCCTGTATTAAACTGCCCACTGCTGGGCACAGGCCTCTTCTCACTGTGAGAAGGGTTAAGCCATAGTCCACCACGGTGGACCAGTAGGAGTTGGCAGACTTCACAATCTTACTAAACATTATGTAGAACTCTTAGACATGCAGGTTTCCTCATGATGTTTTCCTTCACCGTTAAAACGAGCGATAATTAATATATTATATATTCTACCACATACACACAACACCATCTAGCCCAAACTAAGCAGAGCTTGTACTATGGGTACTAGACAATGGATAAACATACATATATACATAATATTGTCTTCAGTTTACGCGAATGTTATTCATTGAAATTAAACTACTATATACAGATTTTATCGCGTTGTTTATTTAACACTGTACTTATTACATAATTTTGAAAACTGTTACACTACTACTACTATTGAATTTTACTAATTTATAAGCTAATAAAATTATTAAAACTATTTATATGGTTTACACTTTCCCCGACGTTTCGGTTGCTTTTCAGCAGCCATGGTCACGGGGAGATATATACTTATTTATATATACCTACTTTTTTTGTAAATGCGTACATATTATACATAGAATTTTAATTAACTATTTAATACGCACATAACTTCGAAAAGTCAGAGATGCGCGCCGTAGGATCTAACTCGAGACCTCTGCGTAGCAGTCCAATGTCTCCCACTAGGCTAGTGGCCTAGTGTGTGCAGTGCAGCTATAGCTCCTACTACTTTTTGACACATATTTAATGGAAAAATTAAAAAAACACCTGTTCATATATTTTTTGATATAGGAACTGGGCCTTTGAGCGTTTATGCCTTGTAGCCTGTACCGAATGTATATATTTAGTAAATATTAGGTTGCAATGTTTCAATTCATAATGTGCATAATATAAGACGTACAAATATAGTTATATTCCATCCACGATACACTTTTACTGCAGTCTGTAGAGTGTATTGAAAACATTTTTATAATAAAGCCTAACTACATCTAAAACCTCAAAATAGGACACTCATTTGCGTCGTTTCCATTTACAACATAACAGGGTGTAAACAACACTTTTAACAACTGTTGAGAGAGGGAGATAGAGAGAGAGTGAGTGGGAGTATAACAATAATAAAGTTTATTTTTCGCCATAGCAACAGAATATAGTATATAATTATGTTAATACATAAACAATATACATACTCGTAAAAAGATACTATGGGGGGTTGATACCTGAACTAGGATGGTTCCTGTATCTCAGGTTATTAACTCTCCACTCCATATAAGGGGTATGTACGTATGTATGTAAAATACGTAAATACTCTCACATCTATATTCTCGAAAAGGTGGGCAGAGGTGTACGCATGATAAGACAAATGAGGTAGATACTAGCTCATATTTTATACTACACTTTGTAATATATATTCATGTTTACCGTAATTGGTATAAAAACTGTGTAAATAAATACGAAACCAAAATAAATCACTTTTCGTTATGGTTAGCTATAGTTTTAGGTCACACGAAATAGGTCGCGAGCTAGTTTTCTTTTTGATTTGTACTTAGGCGAAGTATCTAATAACACTGTTCAAACCGGGAACCTCATGCAAATGCTCAGGCGCGTTTTCTACCGTTGCGCCGCCAAGGCAACCACCAGCACAAAGAATTTAGGGTTGAAAAATATGACTCTCATAAATCGTGATTGTGGAAATAGCACAATTTTTACACTTACTATTCCATAGATAGTGACCCGAATATTGTGAATTCGGTCCCCACACATTTCAAAAGCTTTGTAGGAAATACTTAGTTACACAAAAAAAATATTGACAGAAAAATATAATACACTGTGTGAAACTTATTCTAGTACTATTTATAATTACAAACGTGTTAAAAAAAGATAACATAATTACAAAAACACAAATAATTATAATACTAAATATTTACAAAAATGGTTTAGGCATCGTAGAATTCTTCAGCATCGCTGTCAACTGGTAACGTGCCCAGAAGTCTGGCACGACTGGTTACACAAATAGTTGTTCTATGTGTAGGTGAGTATTTCCAATGCGTTAGGCGATTTTTAAAAGAAAAGTAATGTATAATATAATTAATATTATTTTGTAAATTTCCCTGTTGAGATAGGAATTTTCCCTACACTGAAAATACACTTCTTTCATAACTCAAAAATAATTATAAATTAATTCTGTTTGGAGGTTGTATACCTTTACTACCTCCTATATCTGACGTCTTTGCCTAGCCCTGTGAGGTACAAACGTAATATTACATCTTATAACTTAAACAATATACATACATGATACATTTTAATATTATAGTTCTAAAAAAATTGTCTGATTGGTCGCAAGAAATCGCTTGAGAAAAGGTCAAGCCTTTTCTCTCTGGAACAAACGGGCGTCAGGTGTATTTATACCTACAGCTACGACTCAATAACACCCACGAATATTATTATAATTTAATTTACAAGACAGCCCAAGATTTATTACCCGCACGAATCACTCAAAAGTACACTCAAAAGAACTAAACAAAGATCGTGCGTACCAAAACAGCTTGTTTAATCAATAACATGCAAAACAGCGGGAAACCCGAAAATAAATCACGAGCGGAAATGGTAATGTTCCATTTGAATACCCACAAGAGTTCAGGTGCATTCGTTGCCTTGAAACAAAAGCGTTAATAGAAAGTGTGTATGACAAATTGAGTACAGACATGATAAGTCAGTGTGCAAATTTGTTCATCATTATGTTTATCAACTAATATTTGCTGCACTGTCTCGGTATATAAATGTTCTGTTATCTTTTATAATAGCAGTAATATCTGTCAAGTCTTAGAATGCAGATATAATTAAAAATCTATTGTGTCTCGCCACCGGTGTGCCGCTGCGACTCTCTAGCTTAACTAGCATTAGACGAAAATATGTTGCGCTTATCGAAATCTGTGTATATCAATTGAGACATAGAGAAAATTCTGCTTCTTCTTAAAAGAGACGACTCCCACGATAGAAAAATTCATGTGTCGCGGTACACTTTACTAACATTCAAATAACAACCACAAAGAAAATCTAAATTCTGAACAACTTCTTAAAGATCAAAATTTTTCCCTTGTCTTTCGAACCCGCTCACCTCTATGACATTGGCGAGGCGACAACTAAAACTATTATCACCATAGCCAAGAAAAAAAATTATCAAGCACTTTCAAGGACAATTTAAATGCGTCCATCGTTCATCCACTATTGAAGCGACGTAAGGAGTAAGAATGTCACATATAGTATTAACCTTAATTACTGTAGTGAGTTCACCAAATTGGGCATACGAAATATACTCATACGTTTCCCACGTTATCGTCTAGCCCATTAGTAAGTGTATAAGGATTTGGAAGTCTAAGAGGATTTTGCCCAGCAGTGGGACATATAAAATAGATAAAAAATAAACAAATAGTGTGTAAGGGATTAGAAGTTGCTTGTGAAGTACACGCAGCAAACTTTTACTAAGGTTATAAACACAATTAATGAAATAAAAACGAGACGAGAGAACGACAAAAAGTGACAATATATGTACGTGTAAAATTAATTATGCAATGCCGCATATAAAGGCATTTTTTAATATTAAAATATCTAGTAGAGTCAATTTAATATTATTATTAATAAATAGATATTTTATATATATTACTATTTGGGAACCACTGATCTAGCCAAACTTTATTAATATATTATTATTTGGTTCCTTCATTTATTAATATGTTATTATTTTTATACAGTAAAGGGTATGATAAGCTGGTTTGGGCATGTAGAAAGAATGGACGAGAAAAGACTGACTAAGAAAGTATATAAGGCTAGTGTGAATCGAAACGGAAAGACCTAGGCGAACGTTTCTTGATCAGATCGGAGACGTTCTGGACAAAGGCCAAGTTAAGAGCACCTTAAACCGGCGAGCGTGTATGAAGAATGTGATGAAAGTGAATGAAGCTAGAGGAGTGTGTCAGGATCGTAGCAAATGGAAATCCGTAGTCTCTGTCTACCCCTCTGGTAAACAGGAGGGAATCTATGTATTTATGTATGTATTTTATGCAGAATTCTTCATTTAATATTTTCATGCAGTTAATGGCTAACCTAAAATTGGAAAACATTTAACCAGGCAGAGCAGTTATCCTCGCTTCAATTATTACCATAGATATGGTGTACTAGCTTTTTGTGTACTGCATGTCAATTGCCATAAAGGTAATCACAAGTCTATTAAATACTGCGTTTCATTATTTCCGCCTATGTGTAATAATGTCAACATTACCAAGTTTTTTATCTGTGCGAACAAAATCTCCCGCCAACGATAGCAGATAACGAAATGAGCACAGTGTAATGCAGATACAGCCTGCATAGACGACCTATTAACCGAATTCTGTATTCGATGTACAAACTTTTTCATAACGATTTTTCTAGAAGGTTGTAAGGAAGAGAGAAATAAATTGAGTTAGATTTCATTACATTCATAGTCTTTCGTTTCTATTGAGCCTGGAACTATGCCCGATAGACGGCAATAGGTTCTCTGTTTTTTTTATACATCCACCTTATTATAAGTGGTCACCGTAGCCTATGGACACCTGCAACACCAGAGGCATCACTTGTGCACAACCCTGTAAAAACCTTTTAACACCCTTTTTGAAGAACCCCATATTTATTGTTGTCTTGTGGGAAAACCTCGGCGAAAATTCCTTTGGAACCGCTTGGTGCGGCACCAATTGGGTTGTAAGGTGTGAGGATGAAATCCCTGCCGATGGCGAGCGGTGCGATGATAAAAAGAAGTTGAGGGCATCATCTCAAACAACTCCTCAGAACACAATCCAATATTACGTGGGACCTATCCATAAATGCCGAAACGTGGATATATACACCTCTGCCTTCCCCAACGCAGATACAGGCGTGAAACTATGTATGTAGTTATGTACAAAAAGTATCGTAGATATTAGCTCAATATATGAAATACAAAAAGATATAGAATATTCTATTTAATATAACATTTTCGTAAAAATCTTTACCAAATCATCATAGAACTAATTTTCTAAAAGTAGTCCACTAGTCTTTGATATTATAAGCTATAATAGCACGCTATAAACTACAACGTTCTACTACTACTGGGTTACCGTCTTTTGTCTGGAACTGTTATAAAAAGTAAAACAATAAAACTTTCGCGGTGTTAGATGCCAACACAATAATAAAATCCAATGTTCCACGATAAAAATAGCTAAGTATTGTAACGTTATGTTGTGTCACAGTAACAATATTTATGAAGATAGAGCAATTAATTTTTAATGAATATTGATATATCTGATAACTAGTTTTCTCAATCAGTCATATGGTGGCAATTATAAGGGAAAATCAGTCTAGAAACCAAAGAAAACAGATTTTTAACGACTCCACACAAACCGAAGTAGTTACGATAATCTTAAAGAGATGGCGCTATACTCAATTAGACATTACTGCCTATAATTCAAGCATCGCAAGCGAAGTTTACTCTACAAGCTTACTATATATACTAGTTTCTATTTATCAATCTTTGGGCCGCGATCATCCATCCTGTTTGGATGATCCTCCCTTTATGTTAGAAGGACATCACAACGACGTTCGTCAACAGGATTAACGAATGCTTTTACTTTTCATTTAATTTTTTGACAGCCTCGTAGGAACTGCGGCATAAGATTGCAGTTAATTTTGCACGCCATCGTAAGTGAGTAGAGAGTTAGGGAGCATAGACCCTACTGCGTGTAAACATTATTTGTTTCCTCTAGTATAATAATATCAGCCCTGTATTAAACTGTCCCACTGCTGGGCACGGGCCTCTTCTCACTGTGAGAAGGATTGGGTTAGGCCAGTGCTGGTCCAGACTTCACATATCTTCGAGAACATTACGTAGAACTCTCAGACATGCAGGTTTCCTCAAGATGTTTTCCTTCACCACTATTTAATATAACTATTTAATACGCACATAACTTCGAAAAGTTAGAGATGCGTGTCTGGAGATCGATCTCGAGACCTCTGCATGGCAGTCCAACGGTCTCCCACTAGACTATCGCTGCTCCGTGTGCTGCTCTAGTACGTAGTTCATTAACTCAGTGGACATGCCTAGTTTTTTGCGCCATACGGCCTAATCAAATATAATAATAGCTTGTTATCGTGTTGCCAATACAAAAAATAACAGAAAGCCAATTGCCATCATAAAAAACATACACTCTTAAAACAGTTTCTTTTTTATTAGAATAAAACCTTAATGATTTTAGCTTCTGGTGTTAACAACCTTTTGCACGCAATGATAGTGCGCATGATCCTTAATAGCATGTTTGAGGATATATTGTGGAAAGCCTACAGGTACACCAGAATAAATACTCAAACATGCAGCTTCAGTGTCACTACACCGAAGATACAAGGCAATTTATAAAAATTTATTGACCTATAAATCGTAACTAATATTAGGTATAAATGCGAATGTGAGTATGTTTGTTTCTTTGTTTCACTTTAACTACTTGACCAATCATCATGAAATTTTGCATGCACGTTTTCAAAGAAATAGGAAAGGACATAGGACATTTCATCCAGAAAAAGCGCTGTTACTAAAACCTAACGGTTTTTACGCGAGCGAAGATGCAGGCAAAATATAGTAGTAGAATTATTTTTGTTAAAAGAAAGATTGCAGCGAGCGTAGCAGTAGTGTAGTTAACATTATAGTGGTATAAAAAGTAAGAATATCTAGCGGTCAACGCATGTATTATTTGACGGTAATTTCAGTACCGCCATTACAAAAGCTATCGATTTGGCGCGCAATAACACTTTAATTCGATCATTCCATATTCAAATCACTGTTCCTTTTAACATGGCACATGACGTATGATCAGTTAAGCACGACGCGGACTACAGATAACATATGACTAGTGAAAGGCGTAATAACATGTCGATATTGTCATTAATCGTGTGCCGCTACTTGCATGACACGCTGTCAGCGAAGTAATTACGTGTTGCTCTTTATTTATGGTAATACTTGTGGTTTCTTTCGAAGAAGCTGTGCTCATATATTCAGATAGTTGACTGGCAAATTAAAAGGCGTAGTAGAAATGATTTATTTATGTAGAAAATGGGTTGATTTATTTCATAATACAGCTTTACCCTTTCGCTCTCCCGTGATAGACACAATAGAAAATCTATTGATATGTATCATATGTGATTCATCGGACAGGGAACCTGTTTAAGGATAATTTCTGCGGATTTGACAAACTTTGTGACAATGATTAAAAAAAGATATTACTAGTGAAGATAATGAAGCGATAATAAAAATATTAGCACTGTTGAAATTCTCGTTGCTAGTCTCATTGCTAGCCAGACCCCTTCTCACCACTATTGCAAGTACGCGTCAGTAGACTTTTCGTGTCTCGCGCGACATTTTCAAGAACTGTCAAACGTGCTGGTTTCTTTTATGACTTTGTTCATTACCATTTAAGCGACAGATATGGCTTATAAACCAGCCGCCTTTCTGATGAAATGCCATTTATAAACACGGTCGGGTTTCATCCCTAGATGCAATGTCAAAATGTCAGAGGACCACAGTTTTACGATCGAATCACTACTTACGGTGTTATCTGATGATGTAATAATAGGACTGTCCTTGCTTTTGTTTTTAACGCTTCCATCCTAGGGATGTATCCTGTGTTACTTTGGACTTTTCAAACATTCAAACAACAGAAATCGGACACAAGGCACACGCAGACTCGAAACAACCATTTGTGGATTACAGAATTTCTTGTTCCGAACTTACAACACTCATGTAAACCACTACGCCAATTCGGATGATGCTATCCTAGAGACAGTGTGAGCCGGCTTATTCGTACTGTCTCCGATCTAATAAGGTCTGGTGAACTACCACATTTACAAAAAAAGCAGCACACGAGAATTAACCCCAGGTATTACTGCATTAAGCCTAGTAAGTCTAGAGGTCGGCGGTTCACTAGTAACTCTTCAATCTCTATCCTTTTATTCTCTCTTAAATTCCATTTCCTTGTTGTTAGCGACTCGTGAATTACAAGTAATCATAGCCTACGAAAACAACTTACCATCAGGCCACCAGAGTTGTAAAAAAATAACACATAATACTTTCTACACATTACAAAGTCATTAAGCTATTATTTAATTTGCTACATAAATATAAAGTTATAATTCAAATTACGGAGTAGCTTGTGTGCGAAACAGCTGCCGTAACTACTTTATTACAAACAGCCTAGTATACATTAATCATATTATTTATAACAAGTTTGGTACGCCATCTTGTATTAATGTTATTACTTTAATTGAACTCATATAAGACCTGTATGAAGTACAATAAACACCGCGGCTTTTTTTTTCTGAAGAAGGAATTGTCCTGATACCTCTGGGTTAAAGCATTATTATTGCATGTGCGAAAACGAGACCATCAGAGAATGTATAGGTTTGTCTCCTTCACGCACATGCAATTGCATGCTTTAACAAAGCTTTAAGAGACGGTGGCAAGGCCTCTGATCATTCTGATAACTGCATAGTTACACAGTGATTCAAAAGATACCGTAGTACTTATTTATTAAATATTACGGTTGAAAACTAGGACAAAAATTGTGAGTTTTAGAGTTGACTACGTATACCTCTCTTGTGACGAGACATTATATCGCTCATGTCTGCGTAGAATCATGAGGTCTCAGATTACATTTCTGGGACAGGCAAAGCGTTATTAGGATGTTCTGTTAGTTAATTGTCAATACCAGTGGCATTAAAAACAATGTATCAAGATAGTGTTACTTATAACGTGATATTTGGTGTGTCCGCTATGTCAATGTTTACAATTGGTTTAAGTGAGCTAGTGCGATAGTTATCTTTTTAAACTAATTTAGATAAAAAATCCTTCCATCTTGCTTTGTAAGAAATAAAACGACCTAGTTAATCAAACTCACATTCCCAATTAGTTTGTATCTCACGATAGCCATTAAACAAAGCCATAGCAATTACGACACAATGCTATAAACACACGTAATCGAGTAGTTCATCAGACGTAAGTACGCCATATATTGTCATTAAACTTGAGTGAAAGTTTATTTTTTGACGAACGGCTATATTTAGCTCTCATTTTGACAGCGTAATGAAAGTGCTTTACCGATATGGGGAACATTTCCCGATTGCCTTTGCCTGCCATAAAAGAAAATACAACTGTCAACAAATACGGGCGTCTAGTTACGTCATCTGTCATTGAACTTGAATTTGGAATGCGTTCGAAATTAAAATGTCGGCATGTGTCATTTCAGATAACATTGTAAAAGCGTCCAAGTGTCTCTAATATATGATATCTGGGCATCCAATGTTCCAATATTAATTTTCTAATTAATTTGGAACTTTGAAGTCAAATTCTCGTTCTGATGCTCACTATTAAAATTCCTAAAGTGTAATTTATACAAATTTTATATATTTTAACGTAAATATCGTTATAAAAATATATTTATATTTAACTACTACCGCTTTGGAAAAAATTTAGGTGTGGCTAATATAAAAAAGATGAATCAATTTTTTCGTCGCTTTTAATTACGGTGTGATATTATTATTTTCCATTAAAATAATAGTGGTAGCGCACTCAAACCTTCCGAGCAAACATTCAACTATACCGTCGAACACATAACAAAAAGAGTTTCCGTAGTCCAAAAATAAAAATGAACATCAAAGACATTCGATTCAAAAATCGAATTTTCAAATAAGGCGCGTACAAAAATGGCGTCGTTACATAACTCGGAGAAAGTGAGAAGTTCAAAATGAAATTAAGTGGAATTGATGCGTCTAATATGGGCTCATTGTATAGAACGAGCGGCGATTAGACCTTTGTCAGCGATAATGGCGGCGAGATGATCGCACACGATTAAATAAATGTAATACATCGATGGCACTTTCGTAACACGTGTGAACAACTTGTAACGTTTGTTTCCGTTCACTGAGTGATTGTAGATACTGATAATTGTGTTATATCAAACATACATGTTTTATATTAGTAGTAGAAATTAGACTGCTTTGTTGGTAAATTTTGCACTTATTACGATTATCGTGAATATTATTATTATTATATTTCACATTTATTAACTAGTAACCAATAAAAATTACATTTTAAATATATAATTATAAAAAAACACATTTAAAATATAAAAATTATGGAGGCCCGCCGGTATCGAGACAAGGTCATTATTTTATTATTATTTTTTATGTTTCTCTTATCACAAGTACTTTCTAAGATATTATATTAGAAAATACCTGGCCCTTTGGGAGGCTTACACGGAGACATGGGTCCAACGTGAAGAGGCCCTTCGAGAGTTTTAATCAAAGGTGTGATGGAACACCTACAGCGGCACTAGCCGCAGCAGGCGTAGGACTATTGCTACGTATGGAATCTAATATATGGGCTATAGGTATGGGTGTTTGGTGGACCGGTATATTGCTAACTATGGATGAAAAACGGCGTCTGCCTTGAATACTCTAATAGCATCAATGCAATGGGATCAATTATTTTTATTATTATTATCGATTTCTAGGTAGACATTCCCAACTTGTTATACGAGGAATAAAATATAACTATTAAGGTCGGAGAAATAAAATGAACAGTATTTTAGAAAATGAAACCTTTATGTCTGAAGTTTAAAAAAAATATTTTTGGGTCTTCTCCAATTTACCAATTTATTATAATTTTAAAATATACATTATTTTCTAATATAATTTTTATACTTCTAGTATCTTTTAAGGTTTTATTATAGCTTCGAATACCGGTCATGAAAACAGTAAAAGCAGCGAAAAAAGGTATAATACTGTTTTTAAAAATTTGGGTTGGGATTAACTTGGGATCCCTATTTCTAGGCGGGCGGCGGGTCGAATAATATTTCATTCGGTTTACAGTAAAGAAATTTGCCGTAGCTATATACAGATGCCGTGGTTAAACATGGAACCACTTTTACCCTATAGAATATAGGAATCACACAACCTTGTGCTGTATTCCTGTAGAGTATTTTAAGAATGGTTTCCAGGGTCCGTTACAAGGTAGGTATTGTGTATTTTTCACTGTACGCAGATAGCATAGCGACGTTTTATTAAGGGTTCGTAATGCGTGTATAAAAACAGCTGAGACAAACATCCAGTCAGACAAAGTTGTACCATAAGGCATCCTTGCTTAAGATTTTTATACGACATACTTAAAACAGGTATAACTAGGTCTTTACATATATCAACACTAAAGTAATTTTTATCAGTTACTCTATGTGTGGTCCCGCGTCCATTTCAATAAATCAGCACACTGCAATTACCTGTGGATAAAGAAAAGAAAATTAAATACATGGAAACAGCTAATCACAAATAGGTGTGATGATATTATATAGAAACCTATAGCAGACTAAGCAATCTATGCCAATATTATAAAGAGGAAAGACATGATTTTTGTTTATTTGTTCGTGATTCAACTCAAAAACTACTCAACCGATTTTCAAATCCTTTCACCATTACCGAGTAACATACACAACATTTTATTTAACACAAAGTATTGTTACTAACATAACGTAACTTACCATTAGGTACGCTAGCGATTCCGCGGGAAAAAGCTAGTTACTCAAAAAAACAGAATATTTTGCTACGCTCAAAAGACCAACAAACAGTTAGAGCGAGAAGTCCAGATTAACTACCTACTCTTAATTACTTTTTGTGCCACATAAATAAATAATTTTCTCTAACTTAAATTTCCAAAATCAAAATACCACAAATATGTCGCATTTGCCGTATTTCTAAAAGACGTACCGCATGCACAAAGTTTTGATGTTTATACACAGTATTAATGACTGATTCAAAGAAAAGATAATGTTGAATTATTCTTAATTGAAGCCTTGTCGTCCTTACAAGAATAACGAGTCAAGGTTGCGGGGAAATTGTTCTGTACCTGTTTCCGTGTGCCGTCGGCTGGTAGTGGCATCCCGTCGGACCAGTCAACGCCTAGTACCGACTATACCGAGATGTACACTGCACTCAACTGCTCACCCAACGAACATAAAAGGGATATTGCATGTTTCAGACGTGTTTGATGTGATGTAAGCATGGCTTGATGTTCTCCACAACTCTTGACAATAAATACTCGACTTTCTCGTTGAAGTTTCGCGGATGGATTCTGAATTCAAAGTAAGTGATAAGCATTTTAGAGGCGTCTGAGATGAACTGATGCAGTTGGATTTATTTGTTTCAATTACGTTTTTTTCCTGTTGGTAAGGTCTAGCTAGCACACATGTACATTTATAATAGTATTAAAGAGTAAGTATTTATTATATTTATGTGCATTGACGTATCCAGGGTTATTTTCCAGGGAAGTGCACCCAAACGCCGATGGCCTTACTGTTCTAGAATTTTAAGTTGAAGCCTAAATATCCTGTGGTTCCAGACAGCAGCTCATATAAGAAAATAAGTCACAATCACATTGTAAACAATTGGCGATTGAAAAGAGTTTATTTCTTCTTGTCATGAGAGCTCTACTCTTCGAACAGGCTTTTTTTAATGTTAAACTTTTAAGAATGTCCTATTAATAAATGAGTTAATTCACGTGTTTAAAAGTATTTATACATTTTTGTGGGAGAGAATTAAGATTTTTGAATTTGACTTTGATAATTCTAAGGTGGGCATCTGGTCTTCCCATATATGCGTCAATGTATTGAATGCTTGTATGTGTTAGGATTACATACAAGTATATTGCCATCTACTGACTTGGTATAATAAATAACTATGTAAACCTAACTAATATTATTGTCGGCCTCGATGGCGTAGTGGTCAGTGTAACCGACTGCCACGCCCGAGGTTGCGGGTTCGATTCCCGCACAAGTCAAAAATTTGTGTGTATGAACATGAATGTTTGTCTTGGTCTGGGTGTTTCTATGTATAATATGTATGTATTTACAAAAAAAAAAGTATATATGTATGTATATCCATTGTCTAGTACCCATAGTACAAGCTCTGCTTAGTTTGGGCTAGATGGTGTTGTGTGTTTGTGGTAGAATATTATTATTATTATTATTATTATAAATGCGAATGGGAGTTTGTATGTTATTTACGCTTCGTCGCCTTAACTACTTAACAGATCTTCATAAAGTTTCACATAAACGTTGTCAGAGGTACAGAAAAGGACATAGGATATCTTTAATTCAAAAAAAAGTACTAGGTGTTCCGAAAAATATATAAATATCAATACATAAAAACAAATTTGATTGACATAAATCTACATTAACGCGAACGGAGTCGCGAGAAAAATCTAATATCTTATATTTACTGACGCCGCAATGTAACTGAAAATTGCATGAAAGAAAAATACAATTTCTACCCAATCCGGCACTCGCACTGCTTACATAACGATCGGCACTGAATTAACGAGCACAAAATAATACCGTGATTAAAATCCTATTAAATTGAAGGAAGAATAAAGTTGATTGGTTGCCAAACCTTGGTATGCTGTTATTCTCGTTAAAAATATACAATGGCTACTTACAGGTGCAATTGTAGACAATTCGACCGGTTGTAAACAGGTAAATTGTAAACAATCATCTTTTTTGCAAACAAATTAACTGCAGGATTAAACGGCTTGTAACTTTGTTGTTCTGCAGATTAATTATAGACTGATTAAGTGACTGCCTTGATGGGTCATTGGCCTAAGTCTACGCTTATATTTGTGGCTGATCGTGACACCCAATGTTCAATTTCTGTGACGAGCAACAATGATTAAATTTTCCTCTAACAATATTGGAAGTACTGGTCTAGCAACGTGTTACAAGATTCAGTTCCTGTGATAGGTAAACTTTATTGGCTTTTTTGTGCTTAGGCTTTAATACACATCTGCCTACTCTTTCTAGAATATACAAGCGTGGGCAAATATTTCAAAATATACATAATCATAATCACAGTTCCTCGCGGTTTTACCCACCTGCTGCAACTTACTGCTTCGCTCCCGTAGCGTGATGATATATAACCTGTGTTACATCTGGACAAAGTAGCTCTCCTATAGTGAAAGATATATTAAAATTGTTGCATTAATTATATTGTTTATCAGTTACAATCAATCCTTCCTCTTTATAATATTACTAGCTCTTGCCTGCTTCGCTCGAAAATAGTGCTTTTACTGAACGAAAGCTACTCTATGTCTTTTTCATTACTCCTGACAACGTGTATGCAAAATTTCATGATGATCGGTCGAGTAGTTAATGCGTAGATAACAAGTAAACAAACTAACATTCACATTTATAATGTTAATTATTATATTAGATTTTGCCCGCGGCTTCACTCGCGTTATTATTGGTTTGGACAATAAATTTCAATCTCTCGGGACCAGTACTTTTACTGGATGCAAAATTTCATGATGATAGGTCGGTTAGTTAAGGCCTAACATAAATACAAACAAACTCACAATCGCATTTATAATAATATTAGTTAGGATAGATAACCAATTCCACCACCCACAAACATAACTATATTTAATATCAATTTGTCGAACAGTTTGTCGCGTTCTCTAGTATAACGCTTGCACGATATTCATAGCGTCTAGACGGAACGGACACTGACAAATACCCTTCGTAATAGGTGTAATAGAAAGCTCAGTTATCGGAGTATAACGCGGATGCGCGAACAGATCGTATAGTTGTAGGTAGTGGCCTCGGCGCCATTCAAGCCGGGTAACCGTGGGCGGACCCGACCGGCCTGTCCTACAGGGCTCAGACACGCCAGGGGAGGTACAGTAAGATAACTATGCAAGTCGTACAAATTAATGTATTTATCGCAAGCTTTTTTATTTGGATGGGTCAGATCTTTTCTTTTTTTTTTTGAACGCGTCAGGTCTTATTCTACCACCACTTGGCCATTTTACAGAAGTTGTTTCTAGTGCAGATGGTAGGATTATCTCCTGTGTCGTAAACTTATAGGTTTGGCACTCACGATACAGACAGTATTCCTAGTGCAGGTGGTAGGAATAACTTCTCTATTGTGGTGGCCTTTACAAGGAAATTAATGCATTTACGAGCTGGTTTTTCTTTGGACGAGTCAGGTCTTGTTCTACCACTACTTGACTCTTTTACATGAGTTATTCCTAGTGCTGGTGGTAGGAATAACTTCTCTTTTGAGGTGGCGTTTAAACATTCAAACAATAGATACAAAGAAAAGCTAGCCTCAGTGTAACTATTTGTCCCGTGTGTGTATCGAATCTTCTCAATCCTTAGGAAAAACTCCAGTATCGCGGGGGCCCTTACAAATATTGAAACAATCTAGGCTTGGAACAGCTGTTCATGAATCACAATATTTTGACAGTATTCGTATGAACGAGGAGACCATATGGCAGTACGCTATCCATGCAGTATATGAATGATTCTTTAATACATTTTAGTTATTGCGATTTAAAGTATAACAGCGCCATCTGGTAACATTAAAACATGAATATAAATATAATACTAATGTAGTTATTGATTATACTTTTGCAACTGTCACTAGATGGCGCGAACACCAAATTAGTGCTAGACATTAGTTTTAGACTGTGTTCTTTTGCGGTATGTTTATAATGTAAGCCCAAAAGCTTGACTCACTAAAATAATTTATTATATTCAATTTTGCACTAGGATGCTGTGGTGCGTCCACGCACGACGCGCAAGTGGAATTAAAGAATAAAGAGGAGCAAGATAAATTTTACTTAATTCTAAATCTGACATGATTGTGTCTGGCCGCCGGTGTGCCGGTGTGGCTTAGTAGGTTAACTGTTAAAATAACAAATATCAAGATTTCCTAATTCAGAAACCTTTGCTACGACAATACGAAATTGGGAAATATGAAAACATGAAGTCTCTGCTTGTAAAATGTTCATACAACTGTCAATTTTCACTTTGGCATATTTTCTTTTCTTTATGTTTATTTATATACGCTTAATTAAGAGAGAAATCCATTTGTTTGCTAATATTTCACAACGGTCATCATTCAGAACAAGCACACACTGTAAATATAACGATCTATTTTGATTTATTGATGCCCTGCCAAACGTTGATTCCTGGAAATTAGAATAATCTAAATCTGACATCGATACTGGGAACAGAACTGGTTTATCAACTATATTGGCGATTCCTTCTTCGAAGCCAGATGTCAGCCTGGACAGAACGCACATTATATTCGTAGTTTTAATAATCTACCAATAAAAACGGAACTTAATCAACTCTTGCTAGTTGCCCGGGGAGATAAGATAAGGTGTTTTGCATTTTACGATTATAAAATAAATATTTTCTTTACTTACTCTCAAGACAGCAAGCACGCTAGTTGGTTTGTGGCACATAGAGTATGACCAAAAGTCTTTGATTTGTTGATTTCACTGTCCTTTGTACAGGACAGTAAAAAGGGGTAGAGCTAGGCGAAGATTTCTGAGTCCATCAGATATATGAAGCAAGAGAATATCTCTCTTGCTTTATCCAGTCGCAACATCGTAAAGTGGAGTCATAGATTCAGCCAACTACTTCGGGAAACGGGCATGGCTTTATGTAGGTGTGTTTAGTTTGGGAACGTTTATTTTACTGTACTTTGCCCTGTCTTTATCACTAATAAGTTGGCGTAGATATAATTTACAAATAGTTCTTTGGATCTCTGATTCTGATCGACCTTCGTGTCTGTTGTTCCAAGGTTGGAAAAGCCCCTCGTCAAACGTAAGTTTTCTCATTGCAAAAAATAAGGAGTAAGGTACCTTATTTATTGCAATAAGAAAATTTACGTGATATATTAACGTTTTAATTCTATCTTCAAAGATTCATATACATTTAACCAATTGCCATTAGCCTCATAAAATATTAGTAAAATCCATTTCGTCAATATAATAGCAGCTATGCAGAATCTGTTTCCAGTATCGGTGTCAGTATTAGGCAGCTGTTGTAATTTCCTAGAGTCAGTTTGGCAGGTCATCAATAAATCGGAATAGATCTCTGATCGCCAGCGATATATTATTTATTATTAAGTTTGTTGCTATATCCTTAGGAAATGTTTTGGTATGTTTCCATAAACCTGTTTCCTTATACAAATAAGGTTGCAAACAAGCATAACGTCCAGTTGATGGTAAGCGGCAATTGTCGCCTACTGGCGCATGCAACACCAGAAGCATAAGATACATATTGCAGACATTTCAAAAGGTCTCTACGCAGTAGATGAAAATGACTGGTCAACTATTGCAAGAAAAGAAAAAGCAAATTTATTTATTTATTCATAAACAACAGGGTAATAAATAAATCTTGCCAAATTGATCCTAGGCCAGAATAGAAAAGCCTGGAGCTGATACTGACAGCAGTTCCTTCAGGCACTTGAGAAACTTGAGAATTTCAAGATACTCGTATTTAGCTGCGATATTCTGTAAGGTTATTTATTAATTGCACCAAATTTAAACGAAGTCCTAGCTTGTGTAAAGTGAGCTATGATTATAGTGTATCCTACCCCTATGCCTTATAAATCATATGACGATATTGTCAAACGAATTGTACTTGCTCAAATCAACAACGTTAACAAAGTCTTACATAATTGCTTTAGTAAACAATGAGTGATGTTTTGATTACAATCAAACCAAATAGTTAAACCAATATCCGTTCCGTTTCCCGCTGATGGTCTGACGTCAGACGAATGACGTGATGCTGTCAGATATAATAAGACAACACATTTGTAGCAGTTGAGTATTTTTCTAGAAAATACTTTTGCAGGTATAACACAGTAATTTCAACCACGATACAGATTTTTTAACACAACCTGCAAAGCATACTGCTTTTCGCGCACAGTATAGCAAAGGGCGAAGAACTTTGCGGGCAGAAATAATATTAAACAAAAGAAGTCTCTAAATGCTTTACGTAGAAGCTTTTTCCTGTTTTATATTATGCATCACGAGTATCGCGACGATATAATATTATACATAGAGTAAAGTTCCTCTAAATTAGAATGTTTATAGGAGCTCTTAAATTGTAAGGTTTGTTGAAAACCGTCAATATAGAATAGGGAATTGATTTAAATCTTTAAAATAGTTAATGCTGTAATATTTATTTGGCGTTACGACAGTTTATTCATATATAAAATAGTCTATTAGTCTGTAGCGATAAAAGACTCGGCCCTTTAAAGTACAATTTTGGATACCTTATATTGTGCTATCCTCAGTAGCACCACAGATTCTCTAGGCGGCAATAGACTCCTATTGCAAGAGACATAAATCATAGTTAAAAATCTGTGGGATAATCTATACAGGCTGTCCCAGAAGTCGACGTCAAGCCGGAATCAGATAACAGGCTAAGTTATAATAGCTAGCAGAAAAATATAAAAAGAATCTAAGTTACGTATTTTAAAAATAATAGACATTTGAAAAATCAAAGAATGTACACCCTGTGACGTTTCTACAAATGTTTACCTTTTTAAATATTTTTTTTTGTTATGTTATCTCGAATAATGCTTCTTTAAGCTCTCGCCTAAAATTTAAAGTCCACTGCCAGCTTGGAAATAAAAATCACTTTTCCCCAATCAAAAATTCAAAGTTAATACTTAACCCAACTTTAGTGACCATATAGAAAAAAAATACTCTTTAATATGCCTAGTTTTTAAAATACGTAACTAAGATTTCTTTTTTTTTCTGATAGCTATTATACATATAACTTAGCCTGCTACCTGAGTCCGGCTTGACGTCGACTTCTGGGACACCCTGTATACACACCCATTTATTTCAGACTATCTATGACCGCCATAAGAAAGCATTATATTATATGATGTAATAAAAATAATATTACCATCATTGAACAATTTGCCTTCTGCATAAAGCCTGCATGTTGGCGCCATGATACATTTTTCATCAGCCACAACCGGTGTCCGTTATACCTACTTGTGTCAAAGCATTTCTACACCGCGATTGTTGCTCCCAATATAAATCTGTACTGGTTCCGTGTAAACCGACACTACACACAACGCGGATTCATGTAAACTTGCGTATCCATTGAACTACGCCTCGGTCTCCATATCTCTCTATGAGATAGACCTGATGTTCAGTAGTAAAATATTTCAATACATGTATGTGATACACAATTGTTAGGAGGCTTCTAATGGAACATATTTTATTTTTATTTAAAAAGGCACTCTGGCTAGAGGAATAAATCCTGTGTCGCGGACTACTTTTCAAAGTTTAAACAACGGACACAAAGAACATTCAGACTTGAAACAGCTATTTGTCGTACACACAAATTTCTATCCTGTGTGAAGATCGTTTCGATCGATTTTTTTCGATTTGATCGGTCTATTTTTCTTGTGTACAGGACAACTTCTGTCGGGTCCGCTAGTTTATTTATAAAACGTCAGCTGTAGCGTTTTGTTGCAGACCAACTTTCTTCTTCACCTTTGCAAACTTTTTTTCGAAAATACGGGCGATAGACTAGGTGTAGGTACATGAATGACAACAAATCAATCACTCCCTTTTTTTGTAAACTATTACACACCGCTACCTCATAAATTCAAAATACATTTAACTTTATTCCTAGTTCCTACTGCTATTATAAAATGAAAATATGAGATTTTGTTAGTTAATCACGTGTTAAGTTTAAGAAAAGTTTCGGATGAAATTTGGCACACCAGGCCACACCATGGATTCTTTACATATAAATACACGTTCCAAAGCCTTAGGCGGTAACTTTTTTATAATAAAAACGTAATAAATCATAAATGTAACTTTCCATATTTGAACTTCGAGTAATATTATGTTGTTATCTGTGCTCTACTAATCATAGCAATCTTTACCCGCCAAAATTGTTTAGCATAAGCAACTGCTATGCATATTTTCGCGTGTTCAGAAAACGAGTCAGCCGTGCCACTAATGTTTTGAATACAAATTCAACACATCACCGAGCTTATCAAACATCAGCAATATCAAGATTATCAAACATTTAAGAGAGACGTCAGTACCTCAGTCAAGCCTGTAAAACCTGCCGAATTTCACTCGCGACATTTATACGAAGGTAAAAGTTATAAAAACAAACCTGTTATTTTATCGATAAATAGTTATGATAAACGAATTGCGTGTAAATACAATTGTATTTTGATTTCTCGTAAATATGTTTTCGCTTCTTTATGTAACAGCACGCAGTAAGATCATCTGGGAAGGTAGTTTATGGAGTAGATTTGCCTGTTGTTGTCAATTATTTTGACTGGAGAAGTATTACTGGCGTACAGAAAACTACCGTAATTATGAGTAGTGATAATGTGACTGCGTTTCGCTTGATAAGTAAGAGTTCTGAAGGCTCACGCACCCACCTTTATCCTGAGGCTAGCATGTACGAGTAAGTCCGGTATTGCAAACGATCATAGACAAAGGTAACAGTCTACTATGAGGCTATATATATCCTTGTTTTCCAACTAGTTTAAGAGGTCATTGGAAAACACAAGTAGTTGTTCTGAGTCTGAATAAAGTCTTCCATGACACAGGATTTATTCCTAGTGGTTTTAAAAATAAAATAAACTAAAATATAATATGTTACCTCGATGTTTAATGACCTAAGTGTTTTTTTTAGATTACTTGCAATTTGAGTTACAAATTCTTGCCAAGCCCTCCAGCTAGACTAATATGCTTGTGTTAGAAGTTGGTTCACGTCGATAGAGCAATGGTTAGGCTTTGAAATCACGATCTCTCTAACGTCTTATCCATTGGGCTAGTCGCTTGCTGATTCCGACTTCCCAGATCGGACAGTGTTATTAAATTTAGCAAGGTACCAATAAATATATGTACCTATTACATGGTCCCTAATTATGCTTGGCTCCTATTTGCAATTTCATGCAATTTCAAATTAAAAATGCATACAGTGCCAAAAAATAAGCTCTATTTCTTTTAAATATGTAATATACATACATATACATAAAACATGTACGAACACTATCTTAAAAAAATCCAATTATCAGAATTTTTGATTATCCGAATGGGGTCTGATCCCAATTGATTCGGATAATTGGAATTCCACTATACTTGTGGATTACACAAATTTTTGTCCCGTGTTGGGATCGAACCCAGCGCGCAGTAACAATGACGAGGCTCCCACTTAAACCACTACACCTTCTGTGCAGTCTACAAGATACATGTAAAATGAATTATCCACCAACGTTTTAATCAAATCCCATTATAGATGAAAAGATTTGTAAATGAATAAACAGATACAGAACAACTGCGTCAATCTGACGGTCATTCATCAGGCTTACATCTAACGCGCATTATGACATGGCTATCATAAATTACTATGTACTTACGCAAGTACATCTGTGTATCAATATTTGATGGACTAATCATGGCGTTACGTCATCTCAGAAGCGTGTAGGATCCTTTGCTTATTTAAAACTATATAGTGCCTTGACTATGTTCAAACATAAAAATAATTTTGATGGAAACCAAAGATTTCAATGATAGATGTGCAAGAAATGTCCACACTAAGAAGAGTGAACTAACACATGAGTAATAGAAAACGATAGTGTACAATTTTCATTATGAGTGCTCGTGACACTATTTTTATAATTCGAATGTCCAGTTGTCATTGTGGCAGATGATAACATACTTGCCAGATAAGACCATATTAGACTTAATCAATGATATAAATTTTTCGAAGTTTGAAACAGGCGGTCATGACTGACACCTAGTTTTAAACTACCCACCCGAAATCAAAATCAAGTTATGTTTCATAGATCAATTTTGGAGATTTCGTGTTTAATCAACAAGTGACTGAGTTTCGCTTTTATATGCATATTACATTTGTTCCGCGGCTTTTTTATTTAAGTAATTAACAGGCTACAAATAGATTTAAATTACATTTACTGATTATATTTTTTAAACTAGGTTGAACATCTGTCATCATGTCCATTTCTTATAGATGGTTTATTATACCCGGTACAACAATATAACCCTCCCTAGTATCGTCAGTGTTTAGTGATGTTGGCCGTGGTCCCCTTTACCGCCGAACATCTTCTTAAGCCCAATAGTGATGACAGTGAGACCAACGCCAATGGAGAAGCCTCGGATTCGATTGCGTTAATGTAGGTTTGTCAATAAATTTCTACCTCTCTTCCACGGAAACAGGATCCGATTTTTATCCGGGATGAAAGGTTCGATGATCGGTCGAGTAGTTAAAGCTTGAAACCGTAACAAACAAACTCACATTTATTATATTACTTAGGATTAGGATATAGACGTATTTGTTATAGTCGTATAGTAGGTACCAGTCCGCACCCAGTAATCATTTGGTGCTATAAAACTAATAATACTATAATAGTTTATTAGTTTAGTTTATCGTAATGGTAGGCACCTTTCCATCGTGCTTAGCTTTGGCCTTGACAGTATTATCACAATATGTTACATTCTACTATTATTAGTATATTATAATGGTAACCATTTTATAATATTATGAACTGTTCTGCGATGTATGATGTGTAGTTACTGCTTCGGATTATAAAACCGAAAGTCTGAACACTTTTCTCATTTTTTCTATATCTTCTTACCTAATATTTGCTCAAACTGTAATTTTTTTGTAACTTAGTACTGGAACCACTGGACGACTCCACGAGACAGGCCTGACCTAGTGTGGAGTTCATGAGCAATGTTTTCCTTACTCTACAAGCTCCGTTTTGGTAATTTTAATACTACGGCTGCCTCGATGGTTTAGTTAGTGTAACCGACTGCCACGCCTGAGGGCGCGGGTGCGATTCCCGCACAACTCAAACATTTGTGTGCATGAACATGGATGTTTGTCTTGGTATGTGTTTTTCGATGTATAATATGTATGTATTAACAAAAAGAAAGTATATATGTATGTTTTTCATTTGTCTAGTACCCAAAGTACAACTCTGCTTAGTTTGGGCTAGATATTGTGTGTATGTGATAGAATATTAATATTATTATAAGGTCTATTGTTTAAGTAAACCTCTGTATATGTTTGAGGCAAAATTAATTACCTATTTAATACTATAATTACTTAATGAACATTTTATATCACCAGCATGCCTTTAGAGTGCTTTGGCGAACTCATCCATCTACAGTAGAGGTTCCCAGACTTTTTTCTCATAGACCACTTTCAAAATTTAGCTAGGTGGTTTGTTAGATTTCTACCTTGTGAACCCCCATTTTTTTGTCACGCCGACGTAGACCCCCATCGAGTCTCCCGTGGAACCCTGGGGGTCCACTTGGACCACTTTGGGAACTACTGATGTACACTAATATTATAAATACAAAAGGTTTGTATTTCAGTTTGTAATGAAGAATCTCAAAAACTACAAGAACTATTTCAAAAATTTTTTCACCGGTATATTGCTACTTTATCCATAAGTAACATAGGCTATATAACATCACGCTACGAGCCACAGTAGGGGAGCAGTATTCATGAACGTGGGTAAAACCGCGGCGGACAGCTAGTTGTAGAATAACATGGAAAAAGACTTCACTGCATTTATTCGGTTTACGTTATAATGACTGTATGGGTGGCGCAATGATTTAAGTGATCAACTCCATACTACTCCGCGCTGTGTCTTGTAGTACATCCGGCACGGGACAAAAATTTGTGTGATCCTAAAACGAGTGCTTATGTATCCGTTGTTTGAATGTTTGTAAAGTCCGACACTGGCATTATTTCTAGTATGGTATAGCAAAATGAATTTGCATGATACTTAGTGAGTAGGATATCAACCTCCTTAAAATGACAGCAGGACTTTTTAACTTAAGAGCCAGCAAGATGGCAGCACTGAAATTCCTTTTTTGAAGTTTTGGAAACGCGCGTGTATTGTATCTGGTATTCTAAGCGACCATAGACTACAGTATTAACATGTTTGTCTTACTGGCTGTAATAAAAAAAAAATACTGCAGCTGATGATGATGTATCAACTAACTAAGTCGTTATTGACATAACAACCTCTCTATTTTGCATCAAGGATCTACATCTTGCCGTCTCTTATCACGACGTTATGTAATTATGTCATAATTATTATGCTGGCTTATTGTCATCATTGCGACAAACCTAAGACATAAACAACAATTAAATTTGCGTGTGGATAATTGCGTTACTTGGAGTTGCGTGTCCCTCAGACATATTACAATGTGAAGGCCGAAGAAGACATCTGGCTACTTAGTATATTTATTTTTTTATAAAGCTATAGGCTTTGTAATCCAATGTCGTAATAGGGTTGTTCTCTATTAATACCCTTTTATGAAAACATAATAAAAAATAAAGAGAATAAGGCTGCGACCGTATTTTAAAAATTGGTTATAACGAAAAGGGCCATAAGACGGTAAAATCTAACTATCTTTTTTCAAAAATAATCGTGCTTATGTAGAGATGACGCAGTAAATATTGACTGCTTACATTTTACTGGTAGCAGACCCAGTACTACTAGTTTTGAAAGGGATTGCCAGCGGTTTTAAAAAATATTTATATATCCTATCCTGATTCTGTTTTATGTGTATTACTTTATTTGCTGCAACTGCAACTGTCGAAACGAGGCCCTGAAATCACATGAGGGTCACAAGTGCTTCTAGTAGCATCAGTGTGGAAAGCCCTTTTACATAAAACTGTTATGTCATTATTTTAATCACTTTCTTATTCTTAGTAGCTCTGCGTGTGGCACAGTGCCCGGTAGGCAATTGCCTGTATTATGTAAAATTGCATTGGCTTGTGAAAAGTGGGTATTTTACACAGCTGGGTACCGTACTTTCTTTCGGGAATAGGCGTGGTGCTCTGAATCTATGTAAAAACTAGGCGCACTTTATTGGTATAAATTAGTTTCCATATGTACCTACTGATCTCAATATTTATGACCTACAAAACGCAATAGTTGACTTTGTTACTGCAATCGTAATGATAAGCGGGTACTATTACTTATACCTTTACCATTATAACTACTAAGCCTACTGAATAGTATTCAGTTTTCAGCGGTGTACCCATAAAAACGCAATAAACAGACATAACTTTTTCATATAACTTTATTAGTACGAATAAGATACCCAGCATGTACCTATATGCAACCACGTCCCAATAATCAATCCATACACGAATACGTCGGATTGTTTTCAAACAGCCACTGTTATGCATATCTCTGAGCACGTGTGACTAAACACTAGATTAAACACGAACATGATTAATGTCGTTTGTAAATATGAAGTAATAGTAAAATAACGCAATCATTGTCGTGGTACCAGGTGTTCAGAGAAGCGGTGGAGATATTGCGTAAGGAGGCATGCTTAAACAGGCAATGGATCTACGCTTAAACACCCTAAATTAAATTTGCAGGTTCGGCTCAGTTCCATTTTATACTACCTTCAATAGACGACTCACGCATAAGGGCTTAAACCCTGTGTCGCTTGCGACGTTACAATCATACAATTGACGGACACAGTATACAACCAGACGTGGTACAATCATTTCTGGGTTATACAAATAATTGTCCCTTGTGGTACTCATACCTACAAAACGAATACTTAAACCACTACATCATCCGTGCAGTCTTTCTTTTAAGAAACTCTAAATAGCAGCGTGGTGTCTGATTAAAAACCCAGCATATGGAAAAAGAGACGAAATGTAGGTACATACACATATATACCTGTATCTCTCTATTAATACAATTTAAAAACCAAAAATTAAATAAAGAACTCGTAGGTGACGTACAAGTTTCCTCTTTAACACTTACCTACGTTCGCATCTTTCGGATTCTCAAATCAGTTCGCAACAAAAGCGTACTGCATTTAATTTTCGCGTACTTGTACATGATGCAAGTAGCCAGTTGTGTTTCAGTGATGTTTCTTACACGGGTGGCTCCTATGGATCTGCGGTGGTAGACTTCTGTTATTGTCGTAATAGTATTTGAAATATCTTGATGACAAAAATTAATTAAAATTATGCATGGGATCAATCCCATGCATAATTTTCAGACGTTACCAGGCGTTCATAAAAGCGATGAAGGTTAATGCATTAGGTGAACTGCTGTGTTTGTACCCTGGTGGAAGCTTGTCATGCTTGAAGCCAGTAAAAGTAAAACCTATTTGTTGGTTTCGCAATGTGTAGGTTATTCTGTTAACATAATCTTCGTAGCGTTTGGATTTACTACGTGCTTTATATGAAGGATCTCTACGCAATAAGAGGAAGCCTAACACCACAAGACAGAACTGTGCAACTCATAGTAAACAGGTGGATTTTGGAAGATCTCTGCTTACCCTCCGAGGACGTATACGCGTGTCTGTCTATTTATGTATGAAGAAATATAATGTAATCTTTGTCAGCAAGTACTAGGTGTTCAGTAGAACGGTGGAGGTTATTGCATAAGAGATATTTATTACTACAGCTGTGTCTACTATATCTATCAATCAGTCATCTCAACCGCAAGAGATCTACTAAGCCAAGGTCTCCTTCATATTTATTTCAATAAGTATATGATTTTTAATTAGATTATATAGATAGTAAAATATTAACGTTTTATGGCTTGTAAGTTTTAATAAAATAATAATACTGGCGCGGAAAGGGATTGGCCATCAAGTTTGACAAAAAAATGAATCTGAAATTTTATAATTACTATACATTTAAATTATTATTTCCAAAGATTAAACTATACAATATTACAGATACAGGTGTTTTAATGTTTTAAAAAGAATATTTATAAAACACCTGTGCCACATGCTTTAAAAATACACAGGTGTATACGATTATAATAATATAATATCAGCCGGAAACTGTCTCACTGCTGGGCTCCGGTGAGAAGTCTGGTCAGTGTCTTGGTCCACCACGCTGGCCCAGTCTGGGTTGGCAGACTTTACATATTATATTCGAGAACATTATGGATAACTCTCAGACACGCAGGTTTCCTCACGATGTTTACCTTCTCCGTTCTCTTTACCGATAATTAACTATTTTATACGCACAAAGTCAGAGTCAGATAAGTCAGAGCTGCGTGCCGTGGCATCGAACTCGGGTCTTCTGCCTGGCAGCCTAACGGTTTCCCACTAACCTATCGTTATCTATACTAACATAATTTAGCTAAAGAGTTTGTCTATTTGAACGCGCCCATCTTGGGAACTACCAGTCGAATTTAAAGTTCTTTTGCATTTGAAAGTCCATTTCTTGCAGCAGGTTATAGTTCACATAACATCACGCCACAAGCCAGGGGAGCAAAGCAGCATCATAAGCGTGGGTAACAGGTACAGTATGAATAAAAATCAGACTTCAAGTCAACTGAAATCCGCGCATAAAATTAGGGTAAACGGTAATTTCCTTGCGCACAACTGACAAGATCATGCGCCAAGAATACCGCTCGACGGGCACGCTAATAGAATGTTAACTGATATTGTAATGCGAGTGTTACTGGAATGCTGGCTTGAATTGTTAGTATGGCATGCCAGTATGATGACTGCAGGTGGACTGGACTGCAGTGCAGGTGATCTTTGGATAACATGAGTATTACATACATACCCTCACTCCTATATCCTTGAAACGATAGGCAAGGGTATATTCCTGCAGGATAAATGCGCAAGCGATCCCTGCGCCCTGCCAATAGACCGTGTAACGAAACACCGTAGTAGGTTTAGTCGGTAGGACCCGGGACTTTCTATCTTTCCCCGGGTGAGCCTGACATAACCACTCCGCCCGCCCCTGCGGAGAGTTGTGAGTCACAGCATTCAGCCACGTAAAAAATGGCAGCGGTATATTTCCACTGGAGAGGACAGGAGACTTCATACAACCTGGAGGTGCCCGAGCTCCTATCTCTTCTAAGGGCATTATCATTAAGGATGACCCTTCTCCTCCCCTACAAAGTATCCTATGGTTAATTGACACTATTGTAGCAGTGCCAAATATTTGCAAATTTTCGTTTACTATTCCATAGTTACCTTAAATGTCTTTTATATCAAAGCCTCCCAATATGTATATGAAGTCAAAGCCCTTGTGTATTACAAGTCATTTCGTCAGTTTAAGTTTTGAGTTTCCACGTAATAGGAGCCCATTGCCGTTTACTGGCTAGGTACATGTCCCGCCTCAGTGCGACTAAAAAGAATATCTTGACAGAAAAAACCGTAGTTGAGCCTCGCTGATTTAAGCATGAATGGGCCGGCTCGACCGGGGACTACCTTCGCACAGAATATCGACGTGAAATATCAGTATTCCTACTGTTGTGTTTCGTTCGGTGAATGAGAGTGCCAGAATCCCAATCACCCTCTTCCCCTTTCCCACTCCTTCTCTTTCCTACTTCCTTTTTTCACAAAGGGTCGGCAACGCGCAAGTGATGCCTCTGGTGTTGCAGGCGTCCATAGACTTCGGTGACCACTTACCATCAGGTACGAATGTTTGCCACCTAAGTTGTATGAAAAAAAAATACCAATGCTAATAAATTTTTAGTTGTAGTACGGGGTATGGAATTGTGCCACTTGCTCAGTATTGGGTGGAATCTAACGTATTGGCGAATTATGAGACCTGGGAATGGTAACCACAACGTCATCATTAGCAAACGTAACCTAAACAATAGACCAACAATAATCTAAAAAAAACACTAGTTAATAAACACAAGATTTTCGAATAATAATCATCCGTTCCGAATTCCGGTCGGAATCGTGCACCGAACCTATTATACGTTAATATCACGATTACACATCTTCCGAATGTTAAGAAGGTCGTGAGCACTCCGTCGGAGCGGGACACCGATATCATTCTTATTCACACCACGAGGCTTATGAAATAATCATTGTGTACACTTGGTGGTACGGAGAGTGCGCACAAAGTAGAAAGATTTTGGGATTAGGGACTAGAACAGAATTAAAAGATTAAGCATTATGTAATATTAGGCGATTTAGTTTTTATCAATCAAGTTTGAGGTTCAATCGAAGGCTTATTATGAGCCTAAGATAATATATGAATTCTCAGGTTTAAAGTACCTTAAACTGACAAGAGTATATATCAGCACTGTAATAAACTGTCTCACATGTGGACACAGGGCTCTTCTAAGTATGAGAAAGTTTATGCTATAGTTTATCGCGCTGGACCACATTATACATACACATATACATTCACATATCTTCGAGAACATTATGGAACTCTCAGACATGAGGTTTCCTCACGATATTTCCTTCACCCTTAAAGCGATCGATAAGAAACTAATGTGGTCATAAATTCGAAAAGTCAGAGATGCGGCCTTTGCGATCGAATTTTGAGCTTCTTAGTGGCAGACTCACGGTCTCCCAGCAGGCTATCGTTACTGATTTAATTACCAACACGAAGAATGTAGTTAAGAGTGAATAAAGCTAGAGTGATATTCCAGGATCATAGTAAGAGGAGAGAGGCGTGTGTATATGTATGTATGTAAGATTATGATTGTCGTAAATTATAAAGGTATACAAGAAGAGAAGCTGCTGTTGCTGTCGAGGTGTTCTTTGACTTGTCATTAATGGTTAGCGAATAGCTTAATTTAACTTAAAACTATACTTTCCTACTGCATTGACTTAAAATTCAAAGAAGATATTTTTTTTACCTTTCCCGCCTTATTCAGTGACTAAAAGAGAAATTATAAGCCAGCACGATGCGAATCGATTTCTAATCATTCTAACAGCGACCATTTGAATATAGTTAAACTTCCTGTCTCATTACAGAAATTAGTATCGATCGGGTGTCACCGAATCGCCTAGACACTACACTAATTAGGTACCTCCATCCATAAACTAAAGCGTTCGTGTCAAGCTAAACAGACAGGGAACTTTCATAATTCGAACGTGCGAACATATTTAACCTGTTTTAATTTTAGTCTTTAATAGTTTTCCTTATTTAAGTTGTAAAGTAGCATTAAAGTCAAGATAATTAGAGGATTGAAATATGTAATAGCAATATATTACTTTAGTCTTAAAATAATAAACGTAAATTTCAAATTATAAACTAAGTAAAGCACTAGTTTGCGATTAGTTTTTTAGTTTCTGAAGAAACGAGTATCTACTCGTAGACGTTGCATTTCCGGATTATTTTCACTCTAATTATATTAGTAAATTATAATAATAATAAAAAATGTGTCGATATACTTCTTAAAAAACTCAATACATTTAACAAGTGTTCTTTGGATAGCTGAAGAAGTTAGAAAAGGCAGACAAAGTCAAAATAATATTATTTTACTCGTATTCTATATCGCATTAATACGTGAAAGAAGACTTTGTTCCTCCTTTTAAGCATATAGCGCGCACAGTACCGTGTGAAATGTGCCATAGTTTATAAGGAGAAAGCGAGCTGTTTTATTTTACAATGAAATGATTTAGTTGATTTTCCACCGTTGGACTACTACTAGTGTTTATATAAGTATATAACATTGAATGATGCTGCGGTAGACCGCGCCATATATTTTGCTTCTTGTATTATTTTCCAATCCTATTCGCAGCTACTGTTGGCATTAAAAAGGCGCAGTTAGCCTTTACTATTATATAAATTTCTTTATTCCTAGCTTACATAATAATATGATCTGCCGCGCTACGACTGCCTGTCCATTGAAGCGACTTATTCACCGGAGCAAGGCTGCGGAGCGAAGAAACGGTGAAATATTAACCAATAGGATTGCACAAATCGCCGCTTCGCTCAGGTATGCAATTCTATTTGTTAATATTTATCCATTTCTTCGCTCCGCAGCTTCGCTCCGCTTCAATGGACAGGCAGCCTAATCAGTTAAAAAGAAATCTCGAATTCTAATATCACATCGGTAGTTACCATAGTAACGATCTGTTATTGCCATAGTTACTGCAGCAGATCTCGAAATTTCACTGGCAATTCAGAATTGAGTTTCGTATAGAGATTTATAGAACTGCCCATCAGTATGCATGCGTCGACGCACACAACACACCATGCATACATTCGTGTAATCAACTGATGCACACCTCTGATAGTTCTTAACACACATCGGCCACACATTCCATTGACTTTTGAAGCTATCTAAAGACATTTCCTTGAACTTCGGCATTCCGCGCCAAAGACAAAAAGTCAAAGACTCACCACACCACCACCACAGCTTAGTCTATGGTTACAAATACAAAAGTTATGAATGTGGGAGACTGGTGCCTAAACTAAGCCTATATCTTAGGACAATAGGTCTCTACCCCTAGTGTGTCATGTTATGTTTGTACATTTTCATGTGTTGTTATCTAATACTAAGCACCAACGTGGTACACCAACGCGATGCAGTACACAGCTGTAAGGGGGACTGTTCCAAGGTACCATATTACATAGATGTGGAGGGAGACCTTTTCCCTGCAGTGGGACAATACAGGCTTATGTATGTATGAGAAATACTCAAGAAATGAAGGCTGGAAAACAATACTTACATATAAACTCTTACGCCTGTATCGCCGAAAGAGGAAGACAGAGGGCTATTACCCTACATTGCAGTAGATATGATTTTATTGCCCACGTATGACGTAATAAAATGAAGATGGATCTACCTCTAGTTCTCTTTCCGTCCCCGGAAAAAAGAACTAAAGGTAGACCCAAGATCACGTGGATGTGTTGTGTGTTAACAAAGACATGAAGGCATGCAATGCTTCGGACCAAGACGTCAAAGATAGGGCGAAGTAGAAGAAGAAAATAAAGAAGGTTGACTCCACCACCATGTGGGATAAATAGCCAGGAGGAGCGTAATAGAAGGTGCATGAATGCCATCCACCAGTTCCAGAGCCCGGGTTGCTAATGAGAATTTCTTGGCAGAAAATCACTGTCAGAACCAAGACCTCATCGGTCATCTCATCACAGCAGTCGGAATCCCTGCCCCTAAAGACAAACACATACAAACAATCAAACATATACACATAACACACATAAGACACATCTTCAGTCTGTTCAAACATATTTTAAACTTGCTACGAAAGATCCTTAGGCGTCTTATCTCTATAATTACTTTAAATTCATCACAATACTATTAATAAAAATAATATTCATTCATTAATATCATTAATGGTCTAAAACCACGGCCATGTATGTGATATGACCACAACATATCTAATTACAAATGACTCGTTAATATGGAATTCTGATATCAGTATGATTGTTATCAAATATTTAGATGCCATTTTCACCCAACATTATAATAAAAATCCTTACAAAATACATACTTAGGTATTTTTGTATCCCGTAGCTTAAATGTCAGTAAGAATAATAATAAAATTAGAGTATAAATTTATAGTATAAATCTATAGTCTAGGTTTGAATATGTTGTTCTACTGCACAGATGGTATAGTAGTAAAGGTGGTCACCTGGTCTTGCGCCAGGTGTTGTGTGTTCTTTTCCCACACAAGAAAGTTTGTAAAGTCGGAAATCGAAATAGATACGGTCCATGCAGTCGCAGGGGACTTTACAAACTATCCTTCCTCAGGGGCGTAAAAAATGTTAAGACTTCTAATTTAACGAAACCAAAGATTTTGACCTGTTATATCCAATAACTTGCAAAGTCTATCAAGAGATACTTATAGAATACTTCAAGAGCAAAGATATATGTATGTGTTATCCACAAGCTGACAGGTTGAGTCAAAGAATTGCCAAGAATCAATCATCATCATCATCTCAGCCGAAAGACGTCCACTGCTGGACAAAGGCCTCTCCCAAGGCTTTCTACACATAACGGTCTTAGGCCACTCGCATCCAACCGCTTCCCGAGACTCTTACCGTGACAATACTTAGCAGATAAACCACATTAAGATATTTTTTGCAAAATTCCATTTGAAACTTCGACCGTGATAGACTACAGAAAAACCAAAAACACTGTCCGACTCAGTCACCAAAACTCAGATAGAAAACAAATATTATTTAAAAAATTACAACGGGACAATCAAACCAATATATCTATCTAATATTATAAAGAGGAAAGAAAACATTGCGCGAAAAGTTTTTTGTTAACAATTATTGTCTTTAATGTGTTTGTTTATTTAGATTATTGTTTTAAAATATTTACCTACGATTGATTTTATTTCTTTTGAGCTGTTTGTGAAAACTTGTCATTGACTTTATTTATGTTGTTAATTTTTTATTACTTAAATCGTATAGCTGTAAGTTTTCCATGTAATAGTAGAATAAAAAAAATGTGATTTCGTTTTTCTTTGTTTGTAAGGATTTAAAACAAAAACTACCCAACCGATTTTAAAAATTCTTTCACCATTATAAAGGTATATTATAACCGAGTAACATAGGCTATATTTTATTTTAAAAAATACTGTTACGAACATAACCTAATTAAGTTAGTAACAGTAGGTATTTTTTTAAATAAACTAACCTACTTTTACGAGCAAAGCCGCGGGCAAAAGATAGTATTAAATAAAAATACAAATAAAAGCAATTACAAAACTGCTGTATACATTTTAGTGTCCCGCAGTGTAACGGGAAATAAGAATCGTGGAATAACAAACATTGTCTGTACGTAATATGTATTGAATAATGGAATCGTGCGTAGTGCGAGTTCGCGCAGTTTGGCGCAACTATTACTACTACATATATAGCTACACTATTCTCACGGGTGTTGGAATTGATCAGTTGACTTTATTGGCAGGCTGCTTGGATAGTGAATTAAAAGGCTAAAATCCGAAATAATGCGAACTGCGAGTGTTAGTTTGTTTGTTACGCTTTCACACCTTAACTACTCGACCGATCATCATGAAATTGACATAACCTTCATTTACGCGAGCAAAGCCACGAGCATCTAGTTAATAATATATATCTCGATTGTTCAGTCTCATTTACCGTAACTACCATCATATTTCTATATCAAGTAAAGATAGGTCATTAATTTTGGCTAAAAGTAGATAGTATCTACTAATTATTTTGTGATCCACTGTACGTAAATCCGAGATTCGGTAATTATGGTGTCCTACAATGTAACGGGTAATAAAAATCGCGGAATAACAAACAATGAATAATGTTTCTCTAGATTATAATCGGACTATTCGGAGGTTTCACAAACCTTGAAACTGCGAACACAGCAAATAATTTGTGTGATTGCCGAATAGATTATATAATCTAGATAAGCTTTACAATTCTACATCGCAATGATATATTACTTAATAGAAAATTACTGATGTACCTATAAACTCTTTTACTTCAGCCACTTCGAAGATATGCCTTACAAGAAATAAACTTTATTAAACCTATGTCTTCTCAAACAGTAATTACTTACGCATGCTATCACACACTAGCGCTACTAGGCCAATAAGGCGATGAATAATTGAATTATAACAGTTTGAAGTGTAAACAACCAATTATGTGCCATAACGTTGAGTCACAGACTAATGTGAACAGTGACCACAGAATTGAATTTAAAAAGTTACACTACCTACTCATTGGACATACAAGACCATGCAAGCAGTTCAAAAATATTATGCCGCGATAGCGAAGAATTGTAAATAAAGTAATACATGGATAAAAGTTCTACAATGAAACATTAATTAATGCCCTAGAGGCTTAGAATAATATTAATAACTAGAATAATAATATATTAAAATCAACGGCCATTTAAAATAATTCGCTTACAAAAAGCTTTTTATATTAGCTTCAAATAAGAGGTTAACATTGCAAGTTCCAAATTTGAATGAACAACAAAACGCGTCAACTTAAAATAATACTTATTTTATAATTAGAATCATTTAAATTTTAGTAAATTCTATCTTATTATAATAGAGTAATCAAATTACTTATAATGAGATGACAATACAATCGACTAAGAACTTAACTCACATTAAGGCCGGCCCTAGTGGTCGATATGTCATTGAACTTGAACTCGGCATAATCAAGGGTGGCGCTCCTCTACACAATCGATGGTTCCGCTTGGCGCCATTCGGGACGCGATCAATAATGCAACACATTGTTGACGAAGATGGATATTCATACTTAATATGGAGAAAAAGATATGCAAAATAATTAAAATATTATTGTATCTATTACACGCAGGTATATATCGTTAATGTATTAGTTATTTATCATAATGACTTCCTTCGTACACGCTTGTCAGAAGTTTACGCAACGAAGAAAACGCCATTGCTTTTCTACCGAATATCTCTTATCCCATAGTATCTTAAAGAATATTGTCAGTAACCTAAGTAAGTTAACAGAGGCGTATAACATCGACATTTTACACATATTTTTAAGTTATCAGTGATTTAGGCGAGCTTATTGGCAGACATCATACTTTTAAATATCTCTCTTTTTTACTTAAAATGACATCTACCGTACTAGGAATAATTCCTGTGTCACGGGGGATTTTACAAACATTGAAATAATGGACACAGAATATCCGAACCCGAAACAATTATTTGTGGATCACACAAATTTTTGTCCCGTGTGGGAATCGAAACCGCAACACTCGGCTCGGCAGTAGTCTCTGACCAAAAATCCCAATTACCGTTATGGAAACTGAATCCGGTCAGTCACTTCCAGCCGCAAACAAACCCACAATAATACCGCAATACCGCAAAACGCATTTAATTTTCTCCAGAATAAGATTGTAGAATACCTATCTACGTTATCTAATATAATTCTAAGCTAGCGTTGTACGCAACAGTTTTCCCAATATGTAACGGAATGAAATACAAAATATTACTTGGTATTAATGCGCCGACATGATTCTAAGCCACGTTCAGAATACCGCGCCGGAATATATAACAGCAATGCACGCCATTTCTATTAACGCGCACTGGGTTTCTGTTTATCAATCTAGAGGTGTGTCTGCTTGACTGATGGTATTTGACACCGCAGTTGCGTAATCCATATCAATGGTATAAACGTTAAAGTAACTTTAGTCTATCTAAAAACCTTGCTGACATAATGATTTGCAATCAGTATTTATCATACACACATCATAACTAAATATTATAAGTGCGAATGTGAGTTTGTTTTTTGTTAAGGTTTTACGCCTTAATAACTCAATCGATTTTCATAAATCATCGCGTACATGTTGTCAAAGAAAAGGACATAGGGTACCTTTCATCCAGATAAACTCACAAGTACTGTTCTCGAACGATAGACGCCACGGTCAAAAGCTGGTAGTCTATATTTCTGAAATGGTAAGCAAAGGTTTAACCAATATGTCGCCAATTTACGTACGGTCAAACCTTTTGCTACCAAACTACGTGCTGATACCGAATTTCTCTCCGGGCCTCGAGTCTGAAACTTCGATCACCGGCAACGCAACGTACTGACGCAGTCAATCAACATTAAAATATTTACCTACCTGCAAAACTATAACTTTATAAATCAAGCAAAAATATTTAAGTCCATTGTATAAATATATATGTAATTCACCATTAAGAGGGGTATTTTGGCCCAGTTATTGAGCATACGTCAACTTCTGCCAACAAAAATGTTCATCAATATTTTAAATGTTATCAAGTAGTTCTAGTTATTATTCTTCGTTAAAAATAGTTTAATAGCCAAACATCGTCCATTGACCTTACACTCCATTCACAACTGCTTTTGTAAACAATCATTAACTGGGATCAATTATGCCAAAAAGTACCAAACAGTTAATCTATACAAATAGATAAAATTGCAGTGTCTGTTTGTAATGTCAAACAGCTTTTTACTAAATGCATATGAAAGTATACACGGTAATTAGGTATATAGATAAATCAATGTTGAAATTTTTGTCTGTCTGTCTGTCTATCTGTTTGCTCCGGCTAATCTCTGAAACGGCTAGACCGATTCTGACGGGACTTTCACTGGCAGATAGCTGATATTATAAGGAGTAACAAAGGCTACTTACATTACAAAATAGAGCTTCGCGTAAAAAAATAATCCACGCGGACGAAGTTGCGGGTAACAGCTAGTAAATAATAAATCATAATTTTCTCTCCTGGTTCTCCAAAGGGAGGTTCTCTGAAGGTACAACGGGAGCCGAATTATTGTTTTATCTTGTTATATTATTCATGGTCTCTATTACTTATTGCAAGCAAACTAAACTAAAAACTTGTACAGTAATCAGAATAACCGATAAAGTAAACCTGAGAATTCTATTTTCAAATTTGTAAACATTTTATAAAAATAACCAGCGGCGGCAGTTCTTTGCCGGTTTGAACATAAGAACAAACATAATACTTAATAAACGACGTTTATAGTGAAATAATCTATGGAGAAATAGTAAAAATAATTAAAGTAACTGATGCAGTAGTACCGGAGATTACCCTCCACCTACACACAAACTCACAGAATTCAGTCTCTCTTCATATTATTAATAAAGATAAACAGACCTTTTCTAATTTATACGTCTTAACAAATTTGTTTATCAAAATCTTTGATGCTGTTTGGCAGATTTGAGCATAACCAATCCAACTATAATCTATGGTTAGTTTGGGCGCGCGAATCGTGTGTTTGGATACACACACCTATAGAAGTACCGTGCTATCTTCACCGAGGGCTTTGGCCGCTGGGAATAAATAGAACTTCTGTTATTCCACCTTGTTTGGACTGGGCAACGTGGATATCTTCATTTTATTCTTATGCCCACATTTTATACGAAGCTACCGGTTGTTTGAGATAGCGCTAATCTTAGTGTGATGTTTGTCTCTTTGTAAATTTTGTCGCTAGCGGAATATTTCGAACTTGTACGCATTTTGTATAGGTATGCTTGTTTAGCAAATTTAAGTAAATATAAACACCAGATATTCTGGTGGTGTAAATTTGTTGGCTAATTTCGATTCCTGTGTCGAGCAGAGTGTAATTAGTTATGTTAGATTTTGGTAGCGTGCTTCTACTTAAAAACTCCAAATCGATTTAGGCATTTTTGTAGGCATGATCCGAAAACACAAACTTTTCTGGCGAAATGTACCTACACGTAATACACCGCATCTTTTGAAAGCATTCAGATTCGTTTAAAAAAATTTAAACCAATAACTCACGACATAAAAATGGCACTCTCTTCAACTAAGTAAGCAATAGATAAGTAAATTAATAAGTAATTTTATAACCAGCATACTTTTACAACGTCAGTAGGCACTAAGAAAAGTATACCTTTCTTTTACACACTTAAATTAACTGCGTGACTAAATCCACTATGTAACCTACAACTACCGAGACAAAAAACAACGACACATTGAAATAGTACCTAATACATCAAATATTTAATAACCATATTTCTCCCGCCACTCATAAAAATGAAATGGTTTTAAGCAAACATACGTAGCAATAAAACAAAAATCGATCCGCATTGCTTTCCCACGAATACACGCAATACAGAATTATTACATGCCAGACTAAAATCGACCATATATCAACGGAATAGACCTTAAAATACGCAATTTATGAACACCAGCGTACATCCGAAACAATGCATGCTTACAACGAAACCTATTTTAAGAATACCATATAAGTAGACCCCTTGAACTTGAATATTTCAATTTATGAGCGTTCCTTATTAAACTGGACATTAACGTTCGGTTTTCAAAACTGGAGTCCTGTATAATCTGTAGCAATGATTTTATCGTCTATGAACTTTAAAGGCGCGTAAAATAAAGGTGTTATTCTGCAAAACGTGAAACGTCAAACGAGAGCTATTTTCGATCGGAGCAAATTACGAATCGTTTCCCTTGAGTAAAACTGTATTTTGTGCGAGCGCGAGGGGAGTTTAGCAATAAATCAATCCTACCACACTAAACTAATCCATTCGGCGTACATTTCATTTGTCCAGTGTGTTTTCATTAGGTTTTGAGAGGGTGAAGTCGCCATTGCCTTTAGTTTTGCTTTAAAAACGTTTAGAGGCAATAAAATTAACGATCCGTGTATGGTACAAACAATTCGTCATATACCCAATAAAAAGAATGCATTTGTTTTTTGAATATTCGATAGGCACATGCAAAGACAGCGATGTTATAAAGTAAACGATAAACGAAAATGAAACCCTTACTTTTATTTTTGTTTTGCTTTCAGCTATTTCCGACTGCTTTTGCCTTGTTATATTATTCACTAGCTTGACCCGCGCTGCACCCTGATACGGTAATATTTAAAGTACTTGAAACAGCAAAATGTAACGTTTCTAAAGAGTATTTTCGTTGTTGTTTTTTGTATTGCCGAGATGGCTAGAAACATTGAATCTATACTTAATATTATAAAGCTGAAGAGTTTGTTTGTTTGCTTGAACGCGCTAATCTGAGGAACTACTGGTCCGATTTGAAAAATTATTTCTGTGTTAGATAGCCCATTTATTGAGGAAGGCTATAGGCTATATAACATAACGCTACGACCCACGGGGGAAGCGCAGTAATCATCTAGTCTTACATAAAAGCTTCCATCTTCACTACAACGTCAGTACATTGTACCTAAATCACAACACCATTTTGCCAATATTGTGATCTACAATTTTTTGTAATATTCTAGATTATAGTTCTGTTACACAGTATTGTAAAAACCAAAAGATTCGTTTAGAATGCTTGAAAGTTACAAATTACTTAGTGAAGTACGTGTCAGCCAGTTTCTTCAGATATGTAACGAGAGAGTGGTTTCTTACTAGAAACCAGCATCAGAGTAATAACACTGTTACCATTATTTCAGCCTAGTGAAAAAAGTTTCGAAGGATCCCATATTTGATCTATCGGATCAAAGAAGATTACAAGATGACAGACTCGTGTCTCTCTAACCGACAGCATAAAGATTTGGAATCATCACTGACCGCAGTTAACACAATAGGTACTAGATTGTTCAGCTGCGATCTTCTGCAGAATAGATCCCGTTGACCTCTGATAAAAAGATCACTTTACTATATACCGATGCCATGAACCTTTACAACACATATACATGAAATGACTTCCCTATTCCAATAGCAACTATTACCTATGATGATAACAAGTAGCATGGAATGTGCTATTCTCATAGAATGTTACGAGTACGTTGGATGTAGTCGTGACATTACTGTGACGAGTGTGAGAGGGTGCCGGCTATCGACCCGGCACGACCTAGCCCAATGTGAGACGGCGGGTCTCGAGACAAGGGTGACTGACAAAAGATGTGAACAAAATAAGCACACAGCTTTGTGGATGAATTGAAGTCATGTCAGACACTTTATGACTTAGTATGGTATTTTCAACTATTTGAATAAAGCCTCAAATAATCCTTACTAATATTATAAATGCCAATGTTTGTTTGTTTATTTGTTTGCTACGTTTTCACACCTTAACTACTTGACCTTTCATTACGAAATTTCACATTCAAGTTGTAAGAGATACAGAGAAGGACATGCACACCTTTCATCCAGAAAAAAAGCAAGCGCACCCGGATAGTAGCGGGCCAAAGCTAGTAATATTATATATTTTTTATAAATGGCGCGTGGTGTTGCGCGCGGCCTTTACTTTACGGTGGACTTTGCAAACATTTAATCAAAGAACACCAGACTTAAAACATATATTAATGGAACGCACAATTTTTTATATTTGTTTATAGAGGTCGAATCTACTCGCAGAAGTGACGAGGTGACCAATTGGTCACCTCGTCACTTCTATGGGGCTGAGAGTGTTTAATTAAACAAATTCGCCATCCATGCTGTCAATTACTACTGACAATTACTATTTTAAAACACATCGTAATATTATTAACATTTTTCGTCTACATTTTTTTATTTAAATTCATAACTACTATACCTATCATGCCGGTTCGTCAAGACTAAGTGATACCAAAAAATAACTCAAATAACTGTAATACTCGTTCCAAGAGAACAATTTCGTTGAACTTTAAATTTAAAAACAAAACAACACGAGATATTCGCTAAATGGATACCACAACGCAGTTTTAATCAAGAAACGTCTCGGCTTTAATAAAAGCATGTATTATTTGTCTGGACGTCGTCGCATAATTCAAATTTAACGGAGGCGGCAACGTAATAACTCAAATTAAAAAAGGGCTGGACGTCAAACGACAACTTTTTCAGAGAATTCCCGCGCGATCTTCGTGACAGAATATCGTACAAGTTTCAGGGTACAGTCATTAAAATAATACGTACTTTATACTATAAATTTTCAAGTAAATCTGTTTGATACATCTTCATGCCTAAACCACCTACTAAATGAAACCAACCGATTTTGATAATGGGAGGGGTTAAATTAAAACTCAGGAAATGGAACCCACCACATTCCAAATTTTTATATATACTATAAACTGATTACCTCACAGGGTTTCATTCGCGTAAAATAATTACTTTTTTTAAATAGAGCTTAGCCAGAGCTTAACATATTTCCATTCCACCAAAATCAGTCCAGCTATGACAACAAGCAAAACCAAATTACTTTTATTTTTATTACATTACTATCAAGCTATAAACTTAAATTTATTAATATTTATTCGCAGTAAATTAAGTTACGAAATATTTATTACAGACCATAAACTACGTTTTGAATTTGGATTGCGATCAAGTTTAAATAAGGATATTAAATTTCTGGCTAATAGGTAATAAAAGTAAAATACGTTGATTGTTAATTAATTCTACCATAATTGTATACCATTACTCTATTATTTATGGTAACACTACGTAGACACTAGCGACGTAGTGCATGATAATAGAACTAAATAAGTATGACATTAATGACAGGTTATGATACAGCTAAGGCACTCGATGCCAATGACAATGACTAAACTAAAACGTTCACTGTCGTTTCGAATAAGGGTAGAAGCAGTAAGTAGATCGTTTACTTTTGTGACACATGATTGAGATCTTAATATACACTTCTCATCAGAAAAATCGAAACACTTCCGTTTTTATGGTTTCAGTCCTACTTTAACACAAAAGAGTTTTCATTCCATGAAAAATATCACATGATTGTATAGCTGGCAGTTTGGCCATTACAGTGACAAGCGAAAATTCTAAATTCAAAATTAGAATTTCATTTATTTATCCTATAAATGAAATGATTCACTGTTTTGAGACAAATGTGTGTTTAGAGTTGGAGTACATTTCACCTTTGAAAACTAAAAATTAGCGTTTATCTTAAAACTTTTTGATATGTATTCTGTAATAACAATAACAATACTAAATCTACTAAATTCAATACTTTTTATACTTTTTTACTTGAATATGTCATCATTTTTGAACATGTTTGTATAACTTTAAAGTTACCGTAATATCAGTGTTATCTAATATCACTAAGTCTTTATGCATGTTGTGACACCTAAAAATGTTGTGCATTTACAATTTGATATTGACATAATATTTTTATATACGTGCATGTATTAATGTAACAACTACTGGTTGTCCTAATAAATAAAATAAAAAAATAAAATACGGTATGTGTACTGTGACTTAGAGACGTCTGAAAAAGTTTTTCTAAAACATATGGATACTTCGCCCGCAGAAGCCGACCAAGTGGTGGCATTGCTGGATTCTGGATTTAGTCAGCGTGTTGTGGCTGAAAGATTGCCTGCGATCTAAGCTTGTCGTCTGTTCATAGAGTCTACAAACGCTATTGGGAGACTGATTTGTTCACGCGTCGTTCAGGATCTGGCAGGAATCGGGTCACGGGCCTTAATGCTTTTCAACTGCAGCAGCAGCTTCATGTTGTACATAGGGTGGCTGTAAGTGACTCTACAATTAGAAGAAGGTTGAAGGAACGTAGACTGCTACCGCAAGCCAACAAATGGGCCGAAATTAACTGCAGACCATCGAAGAGCGCGCCCATAACTTTGCACGTGAGCACCTAAATTGGTCATACCTCCAGTGGAACAAAGTCGTCTTTTCTGATGAGTGTAAAATTATGCTGTATGGTAACGACGGAAGGAACAAGGTCTACAGAAGAAATGGAGAACGCTTTGCACAATGCTGCATTGAAGAAAAGGTCAGCTATGGTGGCGGTTCGTGGACGGTTTGGGGAGGAATCAGCGCCGACGGTAAGACAGAGCTTGCCTTTGTCTGGGCCACGTCTGCCTGCACTGAACAGTCATCGGTTCATCGAAAAGTGTCTTGAGCCTCACGTGATGCCCTGTGCACATTTTACTGGCAACGGTTTCATATTCATGCACGACAATGCTAGGGCTCACACCGCGAGCGTCGAACGAGATTATGTTACCGAAGTCGGTATCTCCATTATGGAATGGCCGGCAAGAAGCCCCGGACATGAATCCGATTGAACATCTATAGGATAAATTAAAGAGACGAATTCGTGCAAGAGATCCTGTCCCAGAAACACTTAGCCAGCTGCAAAATGCAATCCAAGAGGAATGGAATGGAATGCCATAACATTTCGATCGATGAAAAACCATATGGAAGCAGTAATAAGAGCTCGGGGAGAGAATACAGTTATTAAATAAACGTTACTTAGCTTTTTTTTCATTTATGTGTGTTGTTTTATCAATTTCCTTCATACTCCATACAGGGTAAAAATGACTTGTTAAACAAAATACGAAACCTATGAAAATTTAATTTGAATTTAGAAGATTAACATTAGGATTTGAAAACCTCATATTATTTACTATTAAACGACATTTGAATATTCCTAAATATACACATTTTCCTGATAATCCTTACAAAACATAAACTTGCAAGGTGTTTCGATTTTACTGATGAGAAGTGTATATCAAAACTAATAAAAGTTTAGGACATACACACACCTTATCCACCACCAGATACATACACCTTATAATAAAGTTAAAATAATAATTAAAATCATGTATTACCAAGTACAAATGTTGTATGTATATAGTAGACAAAAACCATCCACACTAGGCTAGGCCTGTCTCGTGGAAGTTAATACAAAAGGATTAACAGAATTTAAAAATGCAGTTCTAAATATTATCTAAACACAGATAAGATTGTTACAAAAGTTAAATAATTAAACATACAATGTATAAAAACATATTTCGTTATTATCAAGGACCTAAAGAAGTGATTAACCACACATATATATAAGTAAAGGATTATTTGGTAAAAACTAAACTCTATAATCATGGCTTAGTTAAGCCCAGAGGTCGCCTTCGAGTGGTAGCCATATTATTAAACAACTCGTCATTAACCGTTAGGACTCGCTTCATCGGACAAGATCAGCAAACCAACCTTTATATAGAAACAGCATTACACTTCGTTCCTCACAATATTATTTCAAATATGTTTAAGTAAAATTAACATATCTGATGATATTTAGTACTTTTATAAATAACACAGATAAACATTGCAAATCTCTCAGTACAAAAATAAGCACAAATATTTACAAAAGAGTAAACTTTTGCCAAACATGTGGCAGCCCTGTTCCTTATCTTTCCACACCCTCGATAATAAAGAACCCTTATTGCACTGTAGGAGCTTGCGTTTGGTTCCCGTGTTATCAACACGCCCGCATTAGAAATGCGACGACGACGTCCCGAATGTTAGGAGTGTTAAACATCAATTATGTTAGATAACGTTAAAAATGCTTTTAACGACCAAATTACATGTGTTTTAAAATCAATAACGATAACCTTTATGGCTGTTTATTATTATGTATAAAAATTATAACATATAGCGTGTAAAAAGTTTAAATTTAAATAGAATTCGAATCAAAGCTCGTCTTATATTGTGTACTAAATTATTATTATTTTAAAACCTTGGCCTTTAGCCAAGGTTAACGAAATCTTTACATTTCAGGGTACTAAAGCAAATTTATAGAGACCCTTGAACTTCCCTGCATCCTGCATCCGTATAGTGCGCGAGGCAACTACGGGAGGTCAGTTTAAACTGGGCCGTTAATATATAAAACGTATGAGAATCGCCTCCCTGTCTAGACGAGCGTCTGCGTTCCCGCGCATGCGTACTGCAATAAACCATTTTGTTTACATAATATAATGAAATTTAACGCAGGCAATGGAATTGAGCAATAACGTACAATGTACGCACGTTGGAACTTCGAACAAAATTGCTGAATGGCGTTCTCTGCGATATTACGAGTACTTGATATCTCCTCTTAGTGTTACCTTCGCATACGCCCACATTCAAAATGAAAGAAGGATAAATAAAGATTATCTTCAGCCTAATCGGCTGAGCCAATTTAGATAAATGGATAATAAACACCGGTTAGAATTGGGTTTAGTGTCGATGTTTATGAATGGCCATAATTTTGTGAATCCAATAACCGCATGGAGAATAAATTGGTCTGAAATTAGGTGCTTGAGCTCTGGAGTAGGAATGCAGATATTGTGACGTCACGATATTAAAGAGACTTTATTATAAATAACATAAACAAAACCTCTACCTAAATAATTTCAACAAAGTATGAAAACGTCTAATAAATTTTTGGGTCCCAGAACAGCCAGCCCAAAAAGAAAGAAAAATAAATTGTTTCGCCTTAACCGTGGTGTTACTACAAAATTAAAATCTTTAAAATAAAATACTTGGTATTTTCTGCCTATATAGTGTACAATATAGGCAAAAAATTCAATGTCCTACATTTAGAAGTGAGATCGCTTGTGAGATTAGAAAAGCAATGCAGATTAAAACTAATAAAGCTACGAATGATATCTAAGCTGATATCTTCCCACGCTTTAATAGGCAATTTTTATTTATCTCTCTTGTAATACGGTACAATAATACAATACGATGCAAACCTAAGATGATGTCAAAAATATTCACATCTACATTCCAATTAAAAAGAATAATCCCACATAGCTACAGTTTATTACAAATTTCGAATTTGGAACATTTTCAGATCTCAGCCAAATGTCTGCGTCCTTTTCATTAATTTCTATGCACACATGCACAACCAATGCTTACAATATGTTTCCATTTAGTAAAATCGCATCAATAAATGATTACAGAAGACTAGTGTAATGATCATAATGACTTTAGTAGGTACGTAATTTGACGTCATAGCGTGCGAACGAGGAATTATGCCTGTCATCAATTAAAAAACAACATGGAACGTGTGTGGCTATTAAACTGACTTAATTCTATTAAATGCTTATTACTGCCTATTTATAACAATCTTCATTAAACGGTTTCACGAATCGGTTTGTTGACAGTCTAGCCGTATATGGAAAACTGAATTGTTCAGCAAATCGTTTAGTGAAATACGTCAATATAAAGAGTTCACTAATATAGGTACGTTTAAAACATTTTACACCCTATAGTATTATCAAAATTATCAGCATTATCGGCGGGCTATTGATACTAGTGTTCTATATTTCTTAGCTAAAGCTAAAACTGCATGCAATAGTTATGACTTGGCAGGGCAATACTTCAGTTCCATAAGTATAACAGTATTTGTGCTAGAGGATTTATTATTATGAATTATGGCGGTTCATTTCATACGTTATAGTAAGTACCTACACTCATTTACACTGATCGCGCTGTTTAAAGAAGCATAGGCAACAACTAAATTAACATAATCGAGTCTACATTCAAAACTTCAACCGCTGCAATGATTTAAATTTCGAATTCATCAACATAAATCTAACTCCATTTATAAAGCAACACTTCATATCAGCCTCTTAAATCGCACATTTTCTACGATCTCACAACTAATAAGCCTCTAACGTAACATGAAACGAAACATTAATCCCTCGCTTTATGTAAAACCGCATTCGACATCGTTAATTTTAGGAACACTATCGTAGCTCACCGCCCGCTAATTTAGTACCCCCACACGGTACAATGCACTGACAATGTAAACAACAATCTAAATTAAACCTAGCACACTAAGATATAAGGTTTAAAGTCGTTTGGTGTATGAACACAGAAGGATCGTTGTCCAGCACTACGGAGTACGGATGATCGGCGTTGTGCACACCACTACAATTACACAGTCAGTTAGTCGTGTAAAATAAAGCTTAGATAGCTGGCAACTGTGGCAGAATGATTTCCAAAAAGAACACCATAGAGTAATTAAAGCATGTACTCGAATAGTGCTTCACACCAAAAATAAAGATTTTATTAGCTATGCATTCGTTAGATATTTAAATAAATAAGAAAATATGTAAACTGCCTAGTTGGTTCCATGAAATGAGATTACGCTTATAATTGCGGTTGATCATGAAATTTAATTTTTAGTTTGTGCATAAAAGGTTTTTGGTTTCAGCAAGTCTGTAAATGTGCGGGTATACAAACTACATGATACCTTAGTTTTCTCAACCCATGACGTTATGCTTTCCCGTAAGGCGAACTCTAGCCATCAATAAAAAACTTAAAGCACTACTCTTCAAGTTTCTATACATAAATGACAATATTCAAAGCGAAAATTCAACAAAGTCTGTGGCGGCGGATACGGCGCATACAGGTTGGCTTACATGTCTACCTAAACATAATGCACATACTATTACTTTACAATAAACCATCAAATATAGAACTAGGTAGGTACAAAATAACGACGACAATGCGCAAAATATGTTCAACTTGGTTTGTTCAACGAGTCTCTTGACCGATATAACTGCATAATCAACAACTGTACTCCGATAAGATAAGACGAGACATGTCCTTGCCTAAGTAGCAATTACAATTAAGTATAGTGTTATTTTGAATAATGTGCAAACTGTATGAATATAGTTCACAACGATACACTTCCAGATATCCACTTTGTATGGTCAAAAACGACCAAAGACAACAAACTTAAGATTTAATTCCAAGGAACTTTCGATGAATAGTACCTACTTACCATAAGTCCTTTTCTGTTTCCCTTACAACCTGTATGCGGAATTTTACGATGATCGGTCGAGTAGTTAAGGCGTGAAAGCTTAACAAACAAATAAATAAACAAACAAACAAACTCACATTCGCAATTATAATACTAGTTAGGATTATATCGTAATACGCTTGTTGGAAAACAGGTCATTTTATTGATATATTTATTAACGACCTATTAAAAAGCAAAGACCACGTGGTACCACGTGACCTTTGCATATTACTTGAACCATTTTATGACGCTTTAATTCAAACAACGGACACAAGGAACACTTAGATTCGGAAGAACTACCAGCGGATCACATTTTTTTGTCCCTTTGGGGATCGAACCTGCAATACTCATCGCAGTGCCGAGGCGACCACTGAAACACTACTAACACCAGCCGTACAGTCACTATGGAAGTCCACTAAGGCATGAAATATATTTACTGAATGCGGTTACAACCGTAGGGCACAGCTAGTTTATTACAAAATAAATTGGAAAGGATGTCGTCCGTCTGCCTACGTGCTTCAATAAGCCATATTTTACGTTCACTATAAATAAACATTAAATTACAATTTAACCACTTAATTGGTAATAATACTGTAAGTAATCATTAAATAGTTGTTTAATTAGCAAAATTATTGCTCTCTGTGCATCCTGTCTGTAAGAAAACGTGTAAGTTACTTGACAGTGCAATCTCGCAATTATTGCATAACATTCACACCGGTTTGCACTCACTGTAATTTATTTAAACGCATGTTACCTTCAACGAAAGTGAACACCAGAAGCAATAAGTAAAAATAATTTCCTTTGCCTGTTATTGAAGTGTGAGAATGAAATAAATATCTTGTTTATGGCGTCGCAACTACTTCGATTGACGTTCGAATAGACTTTTGAAAATAGGTGGCCATTTTAGCATTAACATAAATGTAGTTAACATGACTACTGTTTTTAAGAAATGCTTGTTACTGCTCTATCTTATATGCAATATTTAATCGAAAGGGAGAGGGGTAGAGGGATTGTAAAGTCAATATTTAGGCGACAGGGAGAGAAAGAGCGGAATTTAAAAAAAAACATATCAGTACAGCATAATTTAACTGTATTGTCAAAATTGCATCAAGTTTTAAATGCAGGTTGTACTCTCTTCAACAGCACACGAATTCTATTCTATGTAGAGAACTATCTATTATCAGTTTTTACATATTTTATAATGGAGATTCAACATCGAGATTAAAATTTACCATCATAATCGTGTATTACAGACATAATAAAAGTTTATCTTAATTGTTCCTCGATACTAATCGGGGCGTGTTAAAGTATCTCTTGAAGTCGTCAATAAGAATGCCATTTTCGCAATGTCATTGATTGGGATCCTTTCCTATTGAACTACTTAAAATGTCCACCAACAGCCAAAGTGGAATCATTTAGATAGACACAATGATATTATAAACCAAAATATTACTTTTTAGTAATCGGCGTCAAAAACCTGGCGACCAGATTATTTTATTATTAACTAGATGTGCCCGGGATTTCACTTGCGCTTATGATTACTGCGCTGCTCCCGTGGGTTATAGCGTGATGTTATATAGCCTATAACCTTTCTCGATAAATAGGCTAGCCAACACTAAAATAATTTTTCAATTCGGACCAGTAGTTCCTGAGATTAACGCTTTCAAGCAAACAAACAAACAAACTCTTCAGCTTTATAATATTAGTATAGATAACTGCACTTGTGTTGACAATTTGAACTAATAAGTTTCACAAAACATATAGAAAGAGCTTACGTGAAGGAGATAGCTATCATACAAATATTTCAAATGTTTTGCAAGTGATTTTGTTTTGAGACTAATAAAAAACATTCCAATCGACACGTTTTAGTCTTACCTTTGCGTAACATTCTGTTCTACTTCTTTTCTGATATAAATAAACAAAAAGTAAAATACATTATGATAAAACCAAAGACAATCCCGCCAAACATAACATTCCATAGACAACAACCTTCGATTGCTGTAACCGAACAATACAACCAACATCAAACACTGGTTATTTTCTCGTAAACATGACGAAACATGGTCCAAATACATAATAGTACATTTAATTGTCATCTATTCTGTAATAAGTACTTGCTTACGAAACCACTGCCTTCATAGGTCGCAAATGGCAACTACGTATCTGTGACCTATGATTATGCTAATACGATGTCATGCGAGGTTTTGTTTCATTCTTATGTTTCGTTTACTATTGGTATGATAGTATGGTATACGTAATAGCAGATAATTATTACATGGGTTGGTTTGGATGACATCAATTTTGGATCCAACCAACATGAAAGAAAATAAATATATATATATAATATCGTATATTTTCTTTAATGTTGGTTATGGAATCCAGCCTTTAAAAACTTTTAAGCGATCGCTTCTAGGCGCAGCAATATTGAATGCGACTGCTGTGTATAAAGTGCAGTTTTATTGGGTTTTTTTGCTAAGAAATGTTCAGTAGCATCACGGAGTCTGGAACTGTGCCCAATTGACAATAATAGTCTCGCCCTCAGTTCCTAAAACGTGGGTGTAAATGTACCTCCGCCTACCTACAGGCACAATGAAAACAGAATGATTCTATAGCCCTTTTATTAAGGAAAGATTGTGAACTTTAATAAATGGACTGCCTACAACTCAAAAGAGCAGTATACTCGAGGCAAAAAGTTATTATACGCACATTAAGCCAAGTAAACTTGAAGTAAATAAATACTTATTATAAACTTTTATTTTCGATCAAATGTACATAAGTTTGATAGTAGGCTGAGAATTTCTGTGGTCAGTAAAAATATAGCGACTATTGCAAAAAATCAATTTAGGCAATAGTCGCTATATTTTTAAAGAACCTAACAAGGAATTAAATCAATTCTAAAAATGGTAGGTATTTTGAATTAATTAATATTTCTTACAATCAAACTTGGTTGAATATTCTGACAAAACTTTTCACACCTAGACTACACGGAAGATTGAGTCAGAGCTTCTTCCGTGCCGTCTAGACTGGGAAGACGCCGGTAGCACTATTGTTATCTTCCGCTGACGCAAGCTTTTCTATTCTATTCAAACTCCATACTATCAGCGATGATAGCCTAGTGTAGGTATAGCGAACTAATAGCGCGCAAAAGTATATAAATGTATAAATAATATGGGCACGCCAGTAATTAAATAAGTATTACTAAAAAATTTACGAATATACATATATTTACCAATGATCAATGTGATACCTACCAATGTCTGATGGCTACCCCAAGTAGTCAAATGAAAGAGTTCTGTTTAATCATCGAAATAGTTTAGTTTATTAATATCACACCAACATTACAATTTACAAAGGCCTAACATACAGACTGCTTAGCTATCGGTCTACCTATCGTGCCCGGCGGGTGACGACTTCGACTGGTAGTAGCTCGCATAAATTATGCATTGCATTCCCTAAGGTCAGCGAAACGCAAAATACATGCAGGTATCGCTACATATGTATAACTTAATTGAAAAAGAGACATGTTTTTTGTTTCTTTGCTTTGATAGCACATTATACTTAAAACCAATACAAGTTCGTCATCCCTGGCCTAGTGGGAAAACGTTGGACTACCACGCAGACTCATGCTTTCAGTACGAATCCAAGGCATTAAAGATGCAAGAAAGTAATAATAAATTAGTATTATATAATTAACTTTTGTTACTCGTTTGAACGATGAATAAAAATATCGTGACGGAACTTGCATGTCTGCAAGTTAAGTCATTTTAATTATGTGAGAGCACATAGGACCCCTAGTTCGATTAGAAACGCGAGGTATACCCAAACAAAATACTAACAAGAATAAAAATTTTAAGAATAAGCCCAGAAATCTTTCTTATTTTTAAAGTCAACAAGGCACTAGGAATAAATCCTGTGTCGCGGTGGACTTTACAAAAATTCAAACAACGGACACAAAGTGCACCCAAACTCGGAACAACAATTTGTGGATCACACAAAGTTTTGTCCCTTGTGGTAATAGAGCCCACAACACTCGGCGCAGTGACAGTGGCAAGGCGACCACTTAAACCACAAATTTTTCCATCCTGAAAATTATAATACTTATATTATATAGTCTTAGCAGCGATAGCTCAGTGGGGAGACCAACAGACTGCAACGCAAAGGGTCCTCGGGCTCGAACCCACGTCGCGCACCTCCGACTTTCGGAAGTTATATGACTTTTCGAAATTATGTGCGTATTGATTGACAATTATCGCCTGCTCCGTGCCTTGGAGAGCACGTTAAGCTGTCGGTCCCGGCTGCCATGAACATCTATGGCAGTTATTATTAAGAAGTCAGTGCCCTGTAATATTCTGACACTGGTCTAGCCTTAGGGTATTGTTAGCCTTCGGGTTGCTGAGGTCAGGTGGCAACCGCTCCGTGTAAAAACTGATATCCAGTCAAATCCGGTTAGACCAGAAAAGCCGACCCCTAATTACTTAGGAATAATAAAAGCCAGGGAGAAGAAGATATAGTTTTACGCCTACATCTCCGGTATTTGCTGCACCAACAAGGCGGTCTCAGACATTATAATTACTATCATCAAAATACTAAAATTACGATCAGTTATACCCTTGTCACAATCACGTGCGCGCGTCATCATTCAAACTCGACTACGCAACCAGACTCGTGGCTCTGACGATTAACTTGATACTAGTTGCGACACACATTGGATTATCACAACAAACGTTCCAGCTTGGGCCAATGTTGGCTGTTGCGTCAAGCTTTTGTCTTAAAAGGTAAGAAGTTAGGTAATATTAAAGTGTTACCAGATGGAAATTAAAATTCATGACACTTTACCTTTGCAAAAGCGGTACAGTTCGAAATGCGAATGTAAATTTTCTATTGTTTTTTGTTTCATAATTACCTCATTGAAGCGTTTGCACGTAGAGCTTATAAGCAGTATGCCTAATGAGGGAGCGTTGTTATTTCTGACGTGAATTTACACTTTTTTGTATATTTTTTTATAATATTTCACATTAACTGTCCTCTGCGGTTTACCCAACGTATAAAGCTGTGTATAAAGTTACGTCGTACACCTATGCAACTTTTGTATAAAGCAGCTTTCTAATTATTTTTATGTATCATAAATTCACTATAGGTATATGAATTAATTCATTAAAAACAGAAATATAAATCTTTACTCTTAGACTATTAGTATAGATTAAGATATTACAAATAAATTATTGTATAGTAGTTTAATTTCAATATGACCAATATAATGTCCAACGTTTGTGATCAAGTGGAGTGATATGCAATCTGAAACGCGGTCGGGAGCAGGAAACCACTGGCGCCGTCGCCGCCTCGCTCCGACCGACACGTATCAAAGATGAAACACATCTTCTTTATGTAGGCTATGTATTTTGTCCTTCAGGTATCATTTTATAAATAACCATCTTTAATCTATACTAATATAATAAAGAGTGAAGATTTATATGTTTGTAATGAAAACTCAAAATTTGCAGAAGCGATTTCATTGTTAGAAACATAGTTGATTCAGAAATGGGAGCGGAGTAGTAATCATAAACGGGAGTGAAACCGCAAGGATACCTAGTAGTTTACAATTTTTAATCAAAATGAAAATACGTTTATTCATTTGCACGATAGACGTAGTAGGCTGGATTTCTATTGTACAAGATTAAAATATAACTGGTGCAGTGGCCTACAATGCACCAGTTATATTTTTAGTCTTGTAATACATTTTAAATAGCGCTATCTAAAAGACATAAAGGCCTTGGCTTAACGTAAAAATATAGTTTTCTACATTATGGACCAGTGTTTATGTGATCATCGCTCACTACAATCTTAAACCGGTATGTTTGCGAGTTCACCGTAATGTACTCAAAGATGTGTTAAAACTAGAAACTCCAAAGAACTAACTCTTCTAATTCATAGACAACTTTATTACACATTGTACGAGTATAAGTACTAACTATTCTATATTTAAAATCGTGCTTCGTTTACTTCTTCACACATTGCGATCATTGAATCTCATAAACGTCTTTTGAAAATCGAACGCGAAGCTGTATTTTGTTTTACTGTTTATAATGCACGTACCAACTTAATTATTCAAAGTCTATTAGAAAACCCATTCAATTATACAAAGTTATAAACCTTATGCACCTCTAAAATAAATGGAGGTAACAAAAGCTTGCAGTCTCGGTTCGATCATGCATTTCTCTTTGTACCGCTCCAGACAGATGATTAAACAAATTTGTATAGGTTTGATAGGAACCGAAGATGCACTTGACTACGTCTAGACTTCAAAGGCTCCCTCGCATTCATCCACCAAGTGCTCTTTACGCTAATTCATTTCCGCTAAGTTATTCTAAAATATAACCTGGAGTTTATTTTAAGTTTATGTAAATGAGTGTCTGCAGTTTTAAAACTATTAGATTTGTGGTTCCGAACGAAACAAAATGGCAGTCTGTTTGTCTCCTGACTGTCACTGCAGTGCACAAATACTGCTATTAACGATTAAAAAGTTGTTTTTGGAAGTTTGTCTTTGCTTGATGCTGAAAGCCCTAAAACATTTTTGTGCAAATTGAATTAAAATGATATGTAAATATTTAAGTCTGTGGTTTGTTAGTGTTGTGTGATTGCAAATATGAATCTTTCGACTTACAGCAAGTATAACGTATTCTCTCGAAACATTAACTATGACATTAATTCTCCTTTGACTCTTTTTAACGTAAATTAGGATTTAAAACAATATTTACACATCGGCAAAAAAGCGAGCTCAGATATAGGTAGCCTAAAAAGTAAAATGCAGCCATAAAATTCGCCAACGAAAACTAGATTGTCAAAAAATAGATAATATTCGGATTAGATTAGGTAACAGATGTGTTTGAAATAATTAAATATTTCATAAGAACATAATTGTTATTATGTCTCAACCACAGATACCAAAAGCTTTAAGCACAATAGGTTGCACAATGCACAAGTGAGTGACTAACGATTGAAACAGACAATGCGTTACTTGGCCGAATGTTCGCGGGAAATATTGATTCATCGGTTTATGAGACACGCCTTATCTAGTAACGTACCTATTGTACTAATTAAATTGCCCCAATTCGTTCTTCATTCAAATAGTTTGTATTTATTATATAAACACGTATTGTACGCAGTATTTTATGTAATTTCTGCGTACTTAATAAGCTTCATGGGATTCAATCTTGTGTGTCCTGTGCCGCTACTAACTTTTTTATAGCTGTTGTCAATCATAGCTTAGATTATTGTTTTTTAAGGAGGTACCAGTACGACGCAGACTTATGAGATAGTTCATATTACAGATTTTCGTAAGTCTCCGTCACATTGCTAATCTCTTAAAAGTAAATCGTGACTATATTTTTCGATCGTATAGTATAATATAGGTATGATGTTACCAATAAAGTAGACTTCACAATTGACTCTTCTTTACTGAACGACTTTATTGAATTCGCTTGTAATTTTGACAACAGCATAGCTATATGTATTGAAATTGCAAGATACTCTGAAGATCTTATTATCTACTTATCCTACGAAACTTGTCTTACTATGCTGTTGGACGGAATTTTAGTCAGATATTGCTTCACAGGTCCCGTCGATTAAGCACTTCTGTTGGCAAACGATTGCGAGAGCTCGAGTCGAAAATTAGATAAGTACAATATACTAGCCACATAGAATCTAAAATAGTACCTGATAGACCATAGCTCCATTCTCTGTTATGTGAAACCTAACTACAAAGGCGAAAGGTGGTTTTAATGTACCTACCTCAATAAATACAGGCGTTAGTTTTGAAATAAATTAGGACCCTTTACCAAAATTAAAACATTCTAATGCTAATACTATTACCTAGTATAATAAACAACTGATACTTATGCTATTAGACACGTCAACCTATTCTGGGAGCCTTTTTTTTATTTTTACGTGGGGAAATGCTCCTGATGCATTCTCGCCACAAGGGGAGGCGAGAGGGTTATGTCCGGCTCTCCCGTACTTCGGGCCTGTATAGTGGATAGGCCGCTGGCAACAATTACTACCTCAGCGACCACCCAGCAGTCTACAGCTCCTCGGTGACGCCCCGGCACTACATAGGGCATCGGACCGACTCAATGGCTGGCGGACGGTAGATCCCCGATCTCCCGCCCGCGGCCTTCATTATGGAGGCATTAGGCGCGCGTAAGCGCGTCTGCGCCGCCCGGTTCGCCGGCGACGGCTAGGATCCGCAAGAATGCTTTCTTCACGGATCCGCTCCGCCGCCTTTCGCGTCTTGTCGCGTCCTTCTGCGAGGACATCATCTCGCAGAAGGACGCGACCGCTGCCCACTTCCCCTCGCTGTCGACTATGGCTTTGATCACGGCCGGCAGCGAGAGATCTTCACCCACAACCTCAATGAGTTCACGGCGCTGCACCGCCCAAGCAGGACATTGCTCGAGCGGGTGCTGCGCCGTGTCCTCCTCACAGTCGCAGTGGTGGCAGACGGGACTCGGTTCCCTCCTAGCGACCGTGTGCAGGTATTTGCCAAAGCAACCGTGCCCTGACAACACCTGCACTAGCCGGAAGGAAAGGGTTCCATGCTGCCGCCCTGCCCACCGCTCCAATACCGGCTGGAGGGCCCCAACGGTCCTGAAACCGGCCAGGGGCGCCTTCAGCCGCGCCTTCCACTTTAAAATCATGCCCTGGTGGGCTCGATTGCGCGCGCACTCAATCACTGTCGGGAGTGGACGACAACCCGTCTCCTCCCGCACCGCCTCACTCACTGCAAACACTTCGGCGAACACTTCAGCCTCCAAATGCCACGGGGGTGTTCCGACACTGTGCGGTATCCACGTATTACCCTGACCGCTATGACTATCTGCGGTCTCCGCAAGAGAGTCCTGCACTGAGCGGTCAGGGAGTCCGCCTACACCGGTGCGCCGTAAAGCGCTATTGACCGGATTATTCTGGGTGCCTAGTGCAAGTTGTTTTAAGTTTATGCGATCGAAACGTTTACTGCGTTTGGCTCTCTGATTGGTTAAGAGCTTGGAGCGGGCCAATCGGAGCGCCGAACGTCATTAACGTGTCGATCGCGTTAACCTAAAACAAACTCGCACTAGGCACTCTGATATCGAATAAAATGTCCAATGAAAGCATCGTAATAGATAAGTAACACGACCGTTCAAATGAAATAGCAAAATTGTAACATTCAATAAGTAGGTAATGCAACAACCTTATCTTTTATCTCTATCACCTTTCAATTTTAGTGTATTGTTGCTATGTTCATCAATTGTTAAATAGCAAGCCATGTTATTTTTATACAAGCAATTGTTTTCAATAAAAAACAATGATGTTTGCAAATTGACAGTACCTAAAACTATCTAAGTAGAGAAAGTTTGTTTCTGACAAGATTTGAATGTTAGAATGATTTAGCATTTATACTAATATGTATTATAAATGCGAATTCACATGCTTTTGTTTGTTTGTTGCTTTCAGGCCTGAACTACTCGAAATTTTGCATGCACGTTGTCAGAGGTAGGTACAGAAAAGTACGTACATAGGATACCTTTTATTCCAGAAAAAAATGGTGTGCCCGAGGCATAGAAATTTATCGACAAAATCTTCATTAATGCGAGCGAAGCCGCGGGCAAAAGCTACTAAAACATAAGTTGAAAGCTACAAATAAAACACAAGCCGTACCTATAATCAAATTAAAAACAAATCGGCTTCACTGATATCGAACCTCTATGGTGTTAAAAGGCGCCAACTGTCGAATTTCAAATTAAGACCATCCGGTGTAACGGGTGCGTTCTGAGGAAGCGCACTCCATTAATTCAGTTCGCCCAGCTTACAATGGTAGCAGTGATTCTCTCCGCTTCACAAGAATAATAAGATAATGAAGTTGAATAAGTCATTTTAAAAGGTGTCTTTGTAGTAAACAGGTAGTGTTAGACAAGAGAATATTTCCAACGTTTTTTATCTATTACACATTCTTGAGCGAGATAAGCGCAATAATTACCCTGCAACATTTGTATATCTAGTGTTGTTACTCTATGAATGTAGAGTAAATAGTATATAGACTATAAAACATTATTTTTTACTAAGAATAAAGGCTCCTTTGAGTTTGAATAATTGAGAACGTCTCGAATGAGTCATCGATATTCCGTGGCCTTCTGAATAGGCAGTCCATTACTATCTAATAGATACTTGTTTGCGTGTATCATACACTAGCTTGCGTGTGTACATCTACGTAATTAAGTAACCATTAAATATTAATTTAATTTCATTCAGACATCGATCAATCGATGCATTGAGATAACTATTTTGATATTGATAGATAAATAGGACACTTTTTTATTAGAACAAATACCTATCACTTGAACTCGATACAGCTGTGCAATTCAGCTAAATGTCGCTACCAAACTCACATTGAAGTCGGCTGTTACAATTTGACATTTTCTACAGTAACCATGGCAATTTAACAGCTGGATACTATAGTTACACGATGCGACAATCGACTTCGAGATGATTTTGGTAGAGGAAGCGTGTGGTATACAACACAAGTTTTATAAATTAGGCAGGTAATTTTCCATGGTCGATTTTAACATTCTAAGCTTTCTAAGATTTTTGCGCTATTCGATAGGTATAAACATGACTTAATTGTAGTGCATTTACTTTTTAGACTAACATACAACACTCATAGGTAGATACTTACATTATATTTGCGATAGATATCACAAAGTATTAGGCAGAGATATAAAACGTTAATACCTAAAACTACATTATTGTTTCGCCAATTATAGGCAAATTTATACTAGGTACCTACCTACGTAGGTAAGTATAATATTGCCTGATAAGTTTGCCTGCTATCCTGTATGTTCTGGAAAGCCAGCTTTTTGCGCTATACCTACTAAATTCTAGATGCCTTGCTGCTCAATATCCTAACACTTTATCTGTTACTGTCCTACTCGGTAGGAGAACCTCGGCAACTCAATTGCAGCCACTATCATAAGCTAGCGCTTATGATACGTGGCCCTTGGGACTGAAGACGAACCACCTCATGGTCGGGCTGTTAAAAACTCTTTACATGCCAAAATATTAGATCTTATAAAAGTCTTACGAAGTTATTAAAAGATGGCATATTCATGTGACGTTTCTAACTTCAAGTAACTTTTAGCAAATTTATGAGTCGACTAAGCTGTACTTAAGTTTGTGTAGTCGTAGTAATCATCGACCCTGCTACCTATTTATTAACGAGATTATTTCGTAATAACAACTTATACAACAACACAACAACTTCACAGCAACAGGCACAACAGAAAACTACATGAATATAAATTATAATAACAAAACATTGAATTTAGAATCACGAAACTAACACTTGGAGTTGTGTCCTGTCGTGTAAGTAAATTATTATTATCATAACCTCACATTCCGTGTACATATTTTTAAAGAACCTAGTGATTGATTGATCACGTAGACTGGAGTTAAGGCGTCGCTTGATGCAACCAAAGGCAAGCAACGAACGCAATTCACTGCACTCCATAAGTGGAAATGCTGCGCAAACCAGTCCCTTCCCAACCCGGGAAACTCACAGCCAGTTAAAAACATTGCAAATTTATACACACCCTAACAACACCGTCTTTTTATAGCAAAACAATATATGTAAAGACATAAGATAATAAAATTGAGAATTTAATAGTAAGTTTAGTTTCAAAACTCACCGAAAAAATCCTCCCATGTCATAGAATGATCGGAATCACCGTTCGCACCGTCCATCTTCAGACACTTTTATACGCAACGCTAACTTAACATTTTCAACTACGTGCAAGTAATAAAAACACAAGATTGTTTTATTTCTATGTCACCAAACACAACTGGGTTCATTTTTTGTTTGTTGATAAACAAAAAGACATCGCGTTCGATACTCTCGCGGCAGCGGGGCAACGAAACGCACGGCCTCACGCTCAGCGGCTGACTCGTGAATGAAACTAAAAAGTTTGTTCCCTGTCGGCCCGCACCGCGGCCGCACATCTATCCCGCGCGCCGCACAAGCTTCACTTTATCTTTTGCTTACTCAACTAAAGATGCATACAAACTAGAGCATTTTTCTTGCAAGTAACGTTGTATAAGTAAATAATTATAAAAGCTAAAACTATTCACTAAGTGTTTTTACTTGTCTTATTTAATAAACAAATATATTGTCAGTATACTATATTTGTTTATTATATTATATACTCTTACTCTAGCCTCTACCAGTGTAGACTGTAGAGGCTAGGCTAGAAGAGAGGAGAAGAGAGAGCTATATAAGTAGGTACTTAACTACTATCTTTTATTTATTATTTTTATTTTTTTTTCTTTGACATTCTGTATTTATTAGGCAACGTATTGTATAGTCTGAAAGCAGTAACGGAATCATTCATAATAGTATGTTTGTTTATCAAACAAGACAAATAAGAATAATTAATGGTCTATAAATCGAATGTAGGTAATTCTTCGATCATCTGTTACTACGTCATAATTCTGTAGTACTGTGAACATTTTGTGCACCCTATTCCTAGAGAAATGCGTTGTTGTAACATTAGTTATTCACAGTCATTTTTGATCGTATTATATGACGGTATACATTCAATAGTTAAATACAGAGGATTAAAGATGAAATAGACCTGGTATTCCTTGATTGATTACGTTTGTACCAATAGACACAGAAGTAGGTAAGTATGTAACTATTTTGAATTTTATTATCTAGGTATACCTGCTCTCTAGATTTTTTTTGATAAGACTACTTCAGCACTACGTATAATTATTGTGTCAAGGATTACTTTACAACATTAAATAAATAAATAAATATTCTACCACATACACACAACACCACCTAGCCCAAACTAAGCAGAGCTTGTACTATGGGTACTAGACAATGGATAAACATACATATATACATTTTTTTTTTGTAAATACATTTATATTATACATAGAAACACCCAGGCCAAGACAAACATCCATGTTCATGCGCACAAAATGTTTGACTTGTGCGGGAATTGAACACGCGACCTCAGACGTAGCAATCGGTTACACTAACCACTACGCCATCGAGGCCGACAACGGACATAAAGAACACCTAGACTCGGAACAACTACATATATGTGGATCATCATCGATCAAATATACTATATCAAATATGCTGGTATATTTGATCGATGTGGATCACACAACTTTTGGCGAGTGTGGGGATCGAACTCATAACACTCGACGCAGTGACTGTAGCGAGGCGACTACTTAACCATTACGTCGTCCGTGCAATCAACAATCTTACACCGAATGTTTCTATTACTGGAGCCCTGTTTAATAAACATTACAATCCGACAATTTTGTAAATAAGTGACATATTTGTAAAGTTGTATGACAAGTGCTGTTTAATAAACCTTACAATTCTGAAGAATTTTACAATTAAAAACATTATGAAATATTACCATTACAAATTCTGTTTAATAAACGTTTACATGTGCAAAAAACGCCTGTAGATTTTGACGACAATATTGTATCTACAAATTTGTAATTGAAAGGTTACAAATATCATAAAATGTAAGTTTTTGTTGAATGTTCTTAAAACGAGGTTGAGGTCCACATGCTACCATAATATTCATGGAATGATCTCCGGTTTTATCTACATATGCGGATTCGTTTTGGCGAGGAGCATCCATTGTGTAAGTATATTATATTATATTTCATAAACAATTAGAATTAAAAGAACACGTGTTCTCAAAATTTGTGTGATCCACAAATGATTGTTCCGAGCTTGAACTCGGAACAATCATATGTGGAACACATAAATTTTTGTCCCGTGTGGAATTCGAACCCACAACACTCGGCGCAATGGCAGTGGCGAGGTGACCATTTGAACCACTACGACATATGTACGTGCAGTCAAACAGTCAAAGCACAATCGTTCGAAAACTTTCTTATTTATTTTCTTTCACGTAAACTCTTTTATTATCTATTGCGCTACTTATGTGTCAAATTTTCAACATATGTACAGTTATTAATAACAAAATAATATAAATCATGCATAAAACGTCCATTACTATGAAAGTGACATATCTAGAGTATAATATCATTAAGTTGAGACTGATATGAACGACTCAACGTCGACGCTCTATTTGCATACGCCTTTATAACCATAATCTTTGGTTGTCTGTGGATGTTTCCTGCAGGTAATAGTTATGAGACTGCATCTTGATGGCCGTTTGAAATAGCCTATATTAGTTATAATCAATAATTTTCTAATATATGGAATAAGAAGATGCCTTGGAATAATTCTTTATATTGAAAGAACATCTACACACGAAACAAATATCTTATTTATTATTTAAAAAAGACCGGGCACAAAGAACAACGCAGTACGTGCAGACATAGCATATCCGCAATACGTCTGCACGTATTGTGTAAGAGGTCGCCTTGCCTCTGCTTCTACGCCGAGTGTTGTGGGTACGAATCCCACACGGAACAAAGCATTGTGTGATCCAAAAATATTTATTCCGAGTTTGGGTACCGTATTACCGTTACGTACCTTACCTACCTAATCTACCTACATAACCCGGATTTCTTAATAACTAAGTAACAAGTACTTTGTAGCATAGATACCATTTTTTTTTCTTATTGTTGCTATTTTGGCAGTAAGTATATGTAATAATATACGTATGTTCAGCTTAACCTCTCAACCGTTCAAACTTTTTCTCAACCTTAAATTTATATGTTAAAAAATTCAAACACAATGTAAAATATTGTTCATGAATAAATAAATGAAATGAAATGAAACCAGTGCAGTTATCAAAAATCAAAAGGATATTCAAACAAAAGAAGACTATCATAAGCATAACAAAATTTACGTTTTAATTACCTAGTTTGGTTAAGCTCGGATGTCGACGTCTGCATCCTAGCGTTGGTTGAGAGGTTAAGTATTTTAAAAGTAAAAATAAAAGAGAAAATATGACTTTTAAGTTTGCGAAGTAGCTCAAAATTACTTTATTGACAATAATTACCTATGTTCTTAATTAAAATAGGATAAAACTATTTACTTGTTTACGTTTTATTGCTTGACGTTTTAATGAAGGAGTTAACACTGCAATAGACTTCTGCATTTCATCAGTAGGCCTTAAATATAGGGTTTGCTTATCGAACCCAAGATCCCGAGTTCGATTACCGAGTCAAACAAAGAGTTATTAGGATTTTCAGTTGGGGAAAAACAATATCTGCGCTGCCAAGTGAGAAATACTAATCACTAATATAAACATTATATCTTAGTAATTTACCTCATATTGTAACAACAGATACACAATTTGAAAGCACAGATGACGGGATGGTTAAAATGGTCGCCTCGCTATTGCCACCGCGTCGAGTGTTGTATTTCAATCCCCACACGGGATAAAAATTTGTAAGATCCACAAATATTAGTTCCGAGTCTGAGTTTTCTTTGTGCCTGTTGTTTGAATGTTTGTAAAGTTCACCACGACACAGGAATTATCCCAAGAGCGGCAGCTGTATTAAAAAAAAAATTAGTCTAGAAATGTGACTGGGGGACAGCAACAAGTTTGCACCGTATTACTTAGAGTCGATAACATGGCTAACGAAATATGACTACTTTAAATATACCTCTGTCGTCATTATCGGAGTAATTAGGATAGATATTTAATTTTGTGGACTTTAACTTGACGTTCGTTTCATTTAATTTATTCGATACCATTAAAGGTTGCAATTCCGTTATTATTATTTACTAAATAACCAATTCTCCTGCTAAAGCTCACTTCAAAACGTAGATCATCGTAATTGAAGTAAATGAAAACCCTTATTCACACACACAAACAAAATCAAAGTAATTATGTATTTTCTACGCTTCTGGTTACTGCTGAAACTATCAGACGGTATGTCGTAATACTTACATATTATCAGTATTTTAACAAGTCGTAGAAATTATAAGAAAATGGGTAGTTTTAGAAAGTTCATGAAAATACATAAGTATTTATTTATTTTTATTTATTAAATATGATGTCGTTTAGTACAAATAAATTTAGTCATACTAATATCTCCATAAATGTAGAATAAGAAGCTGTCATATTTTAATCTTAACATTATTTATTATTAATGTTCATAAAATAACTGCAGCATATTAGGTACACAGTAATTACAATTTGTTAAAATAAGCTAATAAGTAAGTTAATAAATTTGTCTGTAACTAAATGTATGAATTCACATTTATTTTTAAATAACTCGTCATTTTGTCAATATATTTGCGTTGTATGACTTTTTGGAACCTTTGTCTATACCTATCTACATATTTTGTAAGTCTCAAAAAACATTAGTAAATACGGTGTAGACGATTATCAAAATTTATGCTATTTAGTATATCGACTAATAAACTTTTCTAGAACATCGGGATAAGTACTTCCTCACTCTAGTAACACAAACAACATGGCGGAATTTTGATCAGTTGTTATGTTTCGTATCATATTCGTTTTACTACGTGAGTAATTTGAGTACTCCTATGTGTACGATTTGCGTAACTTAGTCGAATTTAGTTAATTCAAATTGTCATTAAGTGTTTGTTAAATAACTATCTATCGGCTTCTGTGATACGAGTTAGGTAAGTGTACTTCATGAAGAAAATTAACGGATAATTTCATTTTATCATCACATTGTGGTGCACGTTGAACTTTATTAAATTAAATTCTAACTTTACATAACTTTCCTATTGTTTCTTGCAGTATGCTCGCAGCTGCGGTTGTATATAAACTACTGGTATAAGAAAGTCACTGGACTAAATAGATCAAGATATTCTGAATGTTTTCGCTATGCCGCGACGCGGTACAGAGATAGTGCAATTGCCGTTACCCCCTAAAAAGAAAACAAAGACCGTGGAGGAGCCCCCGAGTCTAGATGTGAGTTTCTGTGATAACGAAGCCCTGCCCCCTGGCATTGTCTTCACTGATGTACTTCAAAAGAAATGGCGAATCGGAAAGCCCATAGGTGAGTAAGAGTAAACATAATTCCTATCTCTACAATTACTTTCCCCAATTATAAAACATTTGTAATCCCATTAGTCATTTTGTAAACAATAGCTAATCATTTGCTGTTGTTATAAAACTAGTGTATTACAGAAACTTACCTGAATGCATATTTTATTTTACCTTAGTAACTTTGCTGATGCAATGCATAAAAATAGCAAATGCTAATAAAACTGTTTACACAGACATTAAACTGCTCACACTATTCAAATTACAGATGCATCACACCCTGTGATATTGATTTTATGATGACATCTCTTTAAATGGTAGACCATGATAACATGTTCCTATTATTCACTAATGTAACTTGCTATAATATGAAATCATGTGCTCACTTAGTTGTTAAAATATATTTACATTGACAGGTTTTTTATTTGACGGAATCTGAATTTCAGACATGATTTAGTTAATTTAAAGTAGCTACTAATCTATGACATTAATTTAATATTATTATAAATGATTAATATTGGAACATAGTGACACTTATCATTTCATAATAATGTAACAGAGATAAATACATTTGCTTTGATGAATTTGAGAAATAAATGTAGTTATAGGTACTTGTAATAATAAATTTTGTTGCTATTAGTTAATTACTTGTTAAGTTGATAATTCAGTAAGTACTTACACATTATCCATGACAACATGCAATTGGCTTTATGTTTCCTAAATATACAGCGATAAATAAAATATTTATTTTCAAAAAGATACAACTATTATTTTAACAAGAGAAATTGAACAAACTTAGAACACAAAAGGTTTCAGGACACTGATACCTATAGTAAGATCTAACTTGTGTTACCCTGGATGTTAGTTTTCATCTTGTTAGCTAACCAAAAACCAAACAAAATTATATTTTCAGAGCTTCATATTTAATCCTATAATTAAAACATCCATCAACCTGACAAATACAAATCCAAAAGTAACAAATTTATTTTTTTGTTATTTATTAGCATACACAACAATAATAACAATATACAACTATACAATAGAAAGCGACTAAAGTAAATACATGTATATTTTACACAAATTATAATAAGTACAGTGACTACAAGGAATGTGTATAGACACCTCATTCATGGCACTTGGAGAAAACTTGTTTAGAACTAGATGGACCACTTTGACTACTCATGAGTTTTGTATTCACACAAGTTGCACACCAATATCATTCTATTACATCAGTAAGTTGCTATCTCTTTTTTTAGGGTACAGTAACTTACTCTGAATATGTAATTATCAATTAAATTATTTAGGTGGGCAAATATAAATAATAATTTGTACATGCAAGTGGTATTTCAATTGCTATTAGCACAATTAAAAAAAAGATGTGTTTCTTATGAAGAGTAAAAATTAGTTATTATAAAGAGAGTAATCTTTTGAACTATTGAAATATCTTTTACTAGAAAGTGGTATGTGTATTAATTTATATTGAATTACATTTGTGTATAAATGTACCTGGAGAGTTAGATAAATACAAATAATTTATTATGTACTAATTTCTTTATTGTAGCCTGGTTGTAAGTTTATTTATTTGTTTACATGTTCAAGTAACTATTAATTAAATTATTAATAAGTAGATAGTGATATTATTTGGTAATTTTTTTTACATATGAGTATGCCAACAATATAATAACAGTGACTTTATTTAGTTACAATGAAATTATCACATCAAAATACAGGAGACATTTTTGTTTATATACTATCTACCTATACATGATGCACATAGGCACTTCTGAATCTTCCTCCCTTCTTTCTTCTAGTAAGTGTCAGTAATATTTTCTGTACTAGGTGTAACTACTGGTGAAAATAGTCAAGCAATGTAGTAGTGTACCTACAAAATATCATAGTAGGTTTACCCCTAGTTTAAACTGATAAAAGTATGATTAGAAGGAAACAAAAACAAGATATATACAGTACAACTTTTAATAAGACTGATGATATATAATTTTCACTCAACATCATAGGAAGAATAGTAATCAAATACCTATTGTAACAGAGAAATTAGTGTCAATATGAATACATAATAGGGAACACAGCTGAACACATATTACATATATGAAACCAAACAAAAGAAATTTAGCCACATGTCTTTTTACTTACATGGAACAAACATTATACCGTTGTAGATTAAAAATTCTGCATTATACTATTTTGTATAATTATTAATAATTAAAATTTATCATGAAGGTGGTAAATTATGAAAATTGACTATGTTAGGAAGTCTTTATTTCAATGTAAAGGTAACATTACAGAAATAAAAATGTTTGTGTAAACATTAATGAAAATATATTATTTATATTTTTCATTTAATCCCTCACAATAAGTCATAATGTAACATAAGATTTGTAAGTACCTATTTTGAAGTTGACTATAATGCATGTAGGTACTTATTTGAAAAACAAGTCTGACAAATGTGTTTTTTAATTCCAGGCAAAGGCAGCTTTGGTAGAATTTACTTGGCATCAGATGAAGTAGAGAAAGAAGTCACAAAATTAAATGCTAGATATGTAGTTAAAATAGAGCCGCACACTAATGGACCACTCTTTGTGGAGATACACTGCCTTATTAGAACTGCACAAGCATCACAAGGTAAGGACTTCCTTTTACATAATACTATATATACAGTGTGTCCCAAAAGTCACGTCAAGCCGGATTCAGGTAACAGGCTAAGTTATAATAGCTATCAGAAAAATACAAAAAAAATCCAAGTAACATATTTAAAAAATTACAGGTATACATAGTCTAACTAATATATCGCCAAGAATATACAGAGGCCACTGACAGGCCTGATGTATGATAGACAAGGGAATACAGAAACCCACATTTCTCAGCTGATTACATTTCATTTAAAAAGGGCTCAAGGTACTACTAAAAGTCTTTGTCAACAAACAGTAGACGTAGATAACATATAACTACACAATACCTGATATAGCACTTGATAGCATGTTCCACAGGAGGCGTAAAGGCAAACCTACGCCGTTCTAACTTTTCATGTCTTTATCGAATTGAATGGATCTTATCTTATATTAAAAAAAAAATTTGATCTCTATTTTAGTTACAAATTACTAGTATTATTGTTGGCCCCTTCACCTAAACTTAGGTAGGAGTAGGTTCATGTCGTTAGTGCGATTCGAACCCGCGATATCTCGATTGCAAGTACAATGTCTTGTCCATTGGCCTGCCGCTGCATCTCAGCTCTTCTCGTACTACAACTACCGAATACTTTGTACATATATCATAATTTATATGCATAATGAACAAAAACTTAAATGTCAATCTAATCACAATATAATATTGTTCATGTTATAATTAGGTCATTGGCACACAAGAACTTTGTTATGCATTGTCAAAATTCCATCCATCATGATAAAGTCATCAGTATAGTACAAAAGTCCAATTAGTGCAAAATTATATTGTTAGTCATTGTGCACACAGTTGATGCATTTCAAGAATGTGTGTTTAATTTGACTTGACTGCACGTATGGGGTAGTGGCTTAAGTGGTCGTCTCGCCACTGCCACTGCGCCGAGTGTTGTGGGTTCGAATCCCACACGGGACAAAACTTTGTGTGATCCACAAATGGTTGTACCGAGTCTGGGTGTTCTTTGTGTCCATTGATTGAATGTTTGTAAAGTAGGCGACACAGGATTTATACCAAAGGCGTTGTCAAAAAACACTTGTATAGGGATGTGTGATTTAGGGTTTAAGGCGAATTTTCCATCAATAGAAATGCACATTTGTTAAACTTGCGACCAGATCGCAAATTAACGGTTTGTTGATACTAATAGATGCTTGTATTTATTTAACAGAGCGATTGTACACACAGCGACACATCAATCTAGACTGTTTGGACTTTGAACTATTAGAAATTAAACGCTGCGAATCGTGCGAGAGAGTGCGTTATACTTTTGTTACGCTCTATCCTTACCATTACATCGACACCACTATGCACTGTCCCTTTCTGATAATGCTCTGTTTTGTTTGTAGCGTAGTTATGCGTATATAGGGTGTCTAACTTGATGTGTAGCCGTGTGTACCAATGCAGTCGCACTTAAACACGAATGTACGGATACGACGCAGTTGTTTAAATGGTCGCCTCGCCACTGACACTGCGCTGAGTGTTGTGGGTTCGATCTCCACACAGGTCAACAGTTTGTGTGATCCATAAATAGGTGTTCGGAGTCTGGGTGTTCTTTGTATCCGACTTTTGAATGTTTGGTACCCGACACAGGATTCAAAGTACTCAGCCATTTACCAAAATACCGTTGTTGTAGTAGCGTTGTTGAATCGACTGGGAAAATCAAAATCTCGCCGTCGGTCATAACTCTAAGGCGGCAAGGTAAATAAGCATACTGCCTAAGACATGTAATAGTTTACTAACTTAATTAACCTGGGACGTCTTCCCAGAACTCATGATCATCTTTTCGTATTTGACCAATAGAGACAATCTGTAAACTTATACTGAAGAACATATTAAAACTGTGTAGCATAGAATATTAAATTTTATTGTTATTACTTTGTTTACAGTAAAAGAATGGAGACAACAGAACAAACAAAAACGCATTGGCATGCCTGTGTACATCGCAAGCGGATCATTCACAGACGACAGCACCAACACCAAGTATAGGTTCCTAGTTCTACCGCGCTACGACATTGATCTACAGAAAATTATATCTAAAACTAAGGTCTTAGACTTAAAAAATATTCTAGTACTAGCCATACAAATCTTAGATGTGTTAGAGTACTTACACAACCAAGGATACACACATTCTGATATTAAAAGCTCTAATCTTATGCTCGGCTTTGATGGTTCGAGAGTCGGCAAGGTGCCCATAGTGAGGCTAACACCGTCATTCCAGAAAGAGACTAAAGAAGTTGCTGTATTGTCCGGGAAGCATAGGAGAGCAAAAGCGACTAAATCAAGAACTTCTAATTACTATGATGATGAGGATTTCATCATTAAAGACTATAAAAGTCCAAACAATTCAGAGGATAACATGGATAACGATAAAAGACTGGCAAATGTTAAAAAGAAGTTGAGAAAGATTCTTTCTGACAGAGATAGCAGAACATTGCATAGACACCACGCATTTAACCTAAGACAGTTGTCCAATTATGTCAACTATGAAGATATGAACAGTTCAGTGTGCTCAGACCAATCTTATCAGAAGCTCTTAGACGATTTTGGCGGCAAAAGTCTTATCCGTACCACCAAAGAGTTCCAGGAGCACAAGAAAAGAAGTTCCAATAACAAGGGTGAGGCTCAACACCTTGATGAGATTTATCAAGAGGCAGTACAATCTCAAACTAATGGTCAAATATATCTGCTAGATTTTGGACTAGCTTCTAAGTTCCTAGACTCGGAAGGTAAGCATAAGGATTTTGGTATGGATGCCAGAAAGGCTCATGATGGAACATTGGAATATAGCTCAAGAGATTCTCATATTGGAGCACATTCTAGAAGGTCAGACCTCGAAACCCTTGGATACAATTTACTAGATTGGTTAACAGGCACATTACCCTGGAAGACAACTGAAGTATTAGAAGAACCTGATCTAGTACATGCTTTAAAGAAAAACTTCATGAATGATATAAAAACTCTACTGAAAACATGTTTTAAAACTGAATTTTACCCTCAGTTTATGGAGAAATACTTACAGTATGTCACAAGTCTTGATTTTACTGAAAAACCTGATTATGATTATTGTAGAAGCTTGTTTAAAAGCGAATTGTTGAAGAATGGGTGTGATAAAGATATGTCACTGAACTTTGTTGAACCTACTATGTCGTCAATGAGTCGCAAAAAATTGTGTTATTCAAAGAGATTTGGGCGAAAAAATACACCGCCGAACTTCTTAGCAAGAAATGGTATCAAAAAGACTTATGAAAGAGAAAACGTTTGTTCTCTTGAGAATGACCTGAAGCTCGAACTTCTAAAACAAACTCTTAATACTTCAAGTGACGGCATCAGAAAACCTTGCGTTTCTAGAAATTTCTTCATATCCGATGCCGATTTAGTGGCCCGACTTAAAAAATCACTAATGCCACACGATATTTTTGGCAAGAAACTATCACCTAAAAATTTACGTTCCAAAAAGAAACCGATCAAAAAACGTAGAGGTGTGAAAACACATAGAAACAGTATCGGTAAGTTTGGTAATTTTATGGGTTCAGCGCGACAGTTCACTTGGGCAGAAATTTTAGCTGGCAACCCTGAGGATATAATCCGCAAGGAGCGCAACACAACCGCAACTAGCACAGAGTATGTCGACGACGAAACATGCAAATATAGAATCAGAAAGTTATCCAATGCCTCGGAAAGTAGCGATTCACATTTACTATCACCGTTAATGCAGAAAGACTATTTACAAGGCATGAATCCTACTTACGCAATGAAAGAAGTGTTAGCGTCATTTAAAAGGAAGGTGTCTGGTAAACCTAAAGAGCTGGAAGAGCCAGTAGAAGGCCTGGAGGGATACACACCGGCAATGATCAAGGTGTACAGATTGAAAGAAAAAAGAGAGGCAAAGGAAAAGTTAGACGCCTTGAAACAGCTAGTCCCAGTAGCTAAGAAAGAAACACAGGCTCTACCAAGATGTACTAGATCAATGAAAAGCAAGAATTCTCCAGAGTCCAATTCAAGAGTGACAAGGAAGAAAGGAAGTGTTGATAGTAACAAGTCTGTTGAAGTAGAAGAAGTAACTCCTAAGAGTAGTAGAACAAAATCTAAGAGTAATAAGAAATGTACAAGTAAGAAAGATGAGAAAGAATCGCCAGCAGAGAGTGTAAAATCTACACCTACATTTAAAGTGACAAAAAGTGAGATATGATTTTTATTATTTATTTATAGATCCACGATCTTCTCATTTTCCAGTCAGGGAATTGGTCTGGACTTGGTTGTTTTATGGTTTAACCTAACTAAAAAACCAAGATTTGCAGGGCAACGCAGAACTATCAGACTTGATTGGCTATTTAATTTCTTTTTAACCCCTTGTGTATTGTCTCTGTCCTTGTTTTGGGCAAAGGTCACCCAAATACTTCTTTTTATTTACCAGATCTATTCTAAACCAAAATGCGATTAATTGTTTTTATTTTCGTTCCAGAAACATCAACAAGAAGTAAAAGCTCACCAGTTATCAATAACAGAAGGAGGTTGAGGAGCAGCAAACGCAAAAAGCAATAATTCATAGTTTTGAAAGAGCCTTGTGCATAGCGTGTCTTAGAGCTGTATGTTTTCTAACCCTATTTGACAACAAGATAATTAAAAATAATGTCTGGAAAATGCAAAATAGAAGAAGAAAATACAACATACAAACAAAATTTCTTTCTTTTTTTTGTGTATTGTGACATATTACTGCTCACATTGATCCGATGTAATACAAACAGAAGCTGTGACACATAAAGCGCGAAGTCTTCACTTTCTAGAAATATGTATGAGTGTTGCTTTTAAAATTTACCTAGAATAAGTCTAATGTAGGTACCGCCTTAATATTTTTTATTTGTCAAATCATTTACAGTGTGGCCAACTTATCGGACGTTTCATTTCCACCCCATCTGACTTCAGGTAAGTTGATTGCCCTGTACTGGTATTATTTATAAATAAATAATATCGTTTTGTTTTTATCTACGAAATAAGATGTCGGTGTAATCCCACCATTTTGATTTTTGATATTTTTTCTTTACAAAATTGAGAGATGAATGATTTAAACAAAACTGTGATTTTGAAGTGTGTGACATAGGTTTAACTTACCTATTACGCCGATGTAATAAGTCGAGTATCGTTATCCTACGTAATCCTGCTAACAACTGATCACTATATTAAAATCTTTGAATTAATTGTCAGTGAGGGGCACTAGGCGATAATTTGACTCATTGCAGAGGTTTATTGGTATTCTCTCGTGATTTTAAAATAAGCCCTAAAGTTGTTTGATTGAAATTGTGAAAATGTGGGCTGTATTCGAATATTTTTGCATTTAGTAAACTTAATTGGTTTCCTTAATCTACGCAAGTAGTTTAGCCTCTTTCCATCGTTTTTGGCTTGACGTTGTCTTGTGTTATTCCTCTTAGATCAATAAATAATTTGTTTAAAATATGGTGTTTTTTTTATTATATGTAAATTGTATGTGTTGTTTAGTACCGTAAGTCGTGATATAGACATAGAATATAATAAGAATAAAAGTGAGTACCTTCTTTAAAATTATAGGTTCTAAAATTTTAGTGAGTGAGCATAATATCGATAAAGATCAATTTTAATTTTGTAGCATGGCCATACCTTCAGTCTAAGTTGCGGAGCAACAAAATTAAATAATGTACCTATAAGAAAAATCTATATTATGTGGATATTTTCGCTCGTTGGAATTGCGATCTAAATTCAATATACCAACTTGTTGGGTTGTATGGTATATATGCCAGAGAGTTTATACACGTGTCCCAGAATATGTGCATCAAATTGTAACGGGAGATACCTTAGGTAAGGACCCTTCAAACGTGCTAAATAAAAAAATATGACCTATGTGTAAAAATAAAAATGTCTAAGTTTTCAAAAAAGTACGGCTGTCAGACTTTCAGCTACAGGTGCTTCATTTATGGTATTTTTTTTTGTTTTCCACTATTATTATTTGTGAAGGATTGATTTGTCAACTAAAACTTTTTTAAACTGACGTAATTTTGAAATCTCAACATTATTTTAGTGTATTTTTTTTGCACCAAAGAAAATCTAGTTTATTTTTATTTTAACACAGGTAATAATTTTTTATTTAGCACATTTAAAAGGTCCTTACCTAATTTTGTAGTGTAAGGAACCTTCCGTTACAATTTGATAGAAGTAGTTTGAAGTAATAACTGAAAAATCCGTGCGAATAATTGGCACAAATTAAATAAAAATGATTAGGGGAACCTTTTGCACCTTGGATAGTTTTTACATTTCTAATTTTAATTGCTATTTGACGTATACAAAGTATAATATAGGCGCGGGAGGAGGGAGGTTCCCTGCGTGACAATTAGTATAAACCTGTCTTTACGCGCTGATCGCTGGGCACCGCCACCGCGCTGCTATGCATCGACCTCGGATATAACTCGCGATTTAAATTTAGCGGAACCGAAATCGGAATCGAAGGTGCAAAATCAATTGAAAGTTCATAACTTTCGGAATCGGAATCGAACCTCCGTAACATCTCTAATCTATACTAGTTTCTGCCGTTATTTGACGATTTTCTGCCTCTATATTGGTTAAAGTTAGTCTGTGTTCCTAAATAAATCTTACTACTGGCAACACTATCGTATTTTCGTAAACTTTGACAATGACACTTGGTATGACAAGTGGTAGATGGTAATCTTGAATGACATTACGTGATATCGTTGATCCACGGACGATGGATTTACTTTGTCGTTACAATTAATTAATTGTTTATTGCTGACTTGTCCACTACAGTGATAGTGACAGGTTATGAAGACAACGGTTCACTGATTTATTTATATTTATATGAGTTGACATTCATGACATAACCTCAAAGTTCCTGTTTAGAATTCTTATGTAAATTTGTGTTATTCTGAATTAACCATGGAAAGTGAAAAGAAAAATGTTATTCGCGTTGGTTCACGGAAAAGCGAGGTGAGTACATACTTCTTTTATTTTAATAATTTTATAGAATAATATTTACTTCAATATCGACCTACTTTTTTGTAGTGTCATTACAGATAATATATTCTGAATAAATTATATTAGAATACGCAATCTTGATCATTTGAAACTATAGGTCCCTTTCTGTAATATTTATCAAAATATTTAGTTGAAATGTACTTATCAAAAATAAATATTGTTTTATGAATTAATTTAAAATAATAACTTGTGGGCATGCCAATATATTTAACGCCTATGGAATAATTTTAATTGCCTCTGTATACATACACAAGTAGGTATTGTGATATTCTAATTCTCATGCTATTTATCACACATTCTTATCTGTAATTAGGTACCTACTAAAAGTCTGATTTTGAACTCTAAGGTCAAGTTTAGATTAGCTTACATTGTTGTTAAGTAAAGAATTATTATTATTAGAAATGTATACATGTGTTAGCATAATATGTATAAGTGTGATCAACTGTATTTGGTTTTTGAGCATACTAAAAGACCCCAGGTTCAATTCTTGAGTTGAGCAAAATCTTTTTTTGTACTTGTTGGTGACAAAAAAAGATTTTAAGCTTATTTGAAACTGATGCCTTGAGTTCAGAATGAGAAAACTACCTTCACTCTCTATTGTGAGTGTTTACAAGGCTGTCTAAATGTGGGTCTCGGTCTAATTGGAAAAATTAGGATTGCTATTAAGCATCAGTAGCTGCTGAAAATTTCCTTACACATGTAGCATAGACAGGTTACATGTAAAAAACCAATCATTATTTGAGAGAGAGGGAGCACCAAATATATCAGGCACCAACAGACCCAGTCTGGTAACTTAATCCTAAATACTTTTTCTAAACAAGGTTCAATGCACCAAGTTATTATCACTTGTTTTGAATAAGATAAGAATGTTAGTTAAAGAGCTTAAACTAAGTGTGATATGCACTTATTTACACAACTAGTATATAATTCTAATAATTAATTAATTATTTTATGTTACTGGCAGTCAGTTCTCTAATTATCAAAAGTTATTCAAGCATGCATTCTGACTCAATTTAAAAACAAAACTCAGTAAAGAGAAACTCATTGCTAATCACTTAGTAATTAAATACTTGAAATTTCACACAATGCAATAATTACTTATATCCTGTGCTTCAATACATTGCAATGACTTGGCAACTTTAAAACTTATTGAAACAGTTGTTTTATAAATACATATATTGAATAATATTTTTGTTTCAGCTTGCTCTCATACAGACCAACTTTGTTATTGATAGTCTGAAGAAACTGTATCCGGAGAAGGAGTTTACTATAGGTAATTGTTCATATATAATACATAGATATATTGATTAATACCTACCCATCCCTATGAAGGTATGCAGGATGTCTATGCCTATATTACGCCGGCTATATTTTTTTGTTGTTGGCTGCACGTGTGGCGTATTTTTTTAAGTAGTCTTTTGGACACTGTTGCAACGCCAGTTGTCGTGGGTTGTTGACACAGGACAAAATGTTGTGAGCTCCACAAATAGATGCTTTGAGTCTAGCTTTCCTAGGCGTCCGTTGGTTGAATGTTTGTAAAGTCGCCCACGACACAGTATTTATTCCTTGTGAGAAATTTGAATTAAAAAAAAACGATTAGGTGACCTGTCCTAATCCTGGGAGCTTCAAGCAGGGCGTAAAAAAGCACCTCCTTAGGCCGTCAAAGCAGAGACCTCGTCACGCCTTTACGTGAGGACGTGGTGGAGAGGGCATTGCTCGTGAATTACACGACTGCTTACCATCAGGCGGAATGTAGTAGTATTGACAAGCAATTTTTAAAAAACGCATCCTGTCTTGCATATTACCAGACTTCGTTTTGCTAGTAAGAATTTTCTAACAGAAAATCCTATGTTACTATCGGATCGCACTATCTTCAATCGGTAAGCATAAGCAACGTAAGCGTACATTTATGCCACGATAGCAACAAAGTAACAGTCTAAATAAAATGCTGTTTTGCGCAATTTATTCGGGCCGTTCTATTTAATATTCTTTTGGGACGTCAAAGATGCCATTTTATTTAATTTATTTATTTATGGGCATCGAGGCATTGTCGTCTCAAGAGAGAATTAATCAAACACAGAAAAAAAAATCGTTTACCTGTGAGGCGAATGACGTTGATCGCGTTTTTTTTATTGTGCTTCGCGAAGCACTCTAGACTAGTTCGTTCTATGAAATTTGATCTAGCGGTTCAAATGTTAAACTTGAAGAATAGTCGTAACCACTTTAGCATTTCGATAAACACTGGTATCACTAATCAATATACATAGGTAGATCCCACAAAAAAAGAGATGGGTGTAAAAACCTAGGATTCAACCTCTTCGTCTTCATGTGAATTTTTGTTCTTTGTTTTTTCATCAGCTTTTTGTAATGTCCCTCTGCTGGGCAAAAGCAAATTTGTAATTGTAAATACCAATTTCTTTTAATTCTCTATTTTCTAATTCTCGAAATAACATTAATAGCGTCCATAAATACAAAAAAATCAACGGTCCATAAACGAATTTTTATTCAATAAGACATCAAAAATATCAAATAAATATAATAAACGCATAAATACGTAAAAGAAACACTCTTACATGCATACAAAATTTTCAGTACTGTAAGTAAACTAAGTAATTATAATTTTTACGTGCTTACTACTCGGTACTATTTTGACTGTCACAACTGCAAAAGAGTAAACTTTCGTTCGGCTTTTCATGTACGATATCACGGCAAAAATGCTATTTCACCAAATATGGAATAAAATCAGCTCTGTATATAAAGTACTAGTGTTGTCCACTGCTGAGCACAGCCCTCTTCTTAGTCTAAGAAGCATTAGGCCATATCCCACCAAACATGGCGAGCATGACTGAGCCAGCAGGCTCAGTACGGATTGGCAGACTCTACTTAACATATCTTTGAGAACATTATGAAGAAACTCAAACATGCAGGTTTCCTCACGACGTTCTCAACCAAGTAAGCAACCGATAATGAATTATTTAATACGCACATAACTTCAAAAAGTCAGAGGTGCGTGTCACGTGCGTGCGAGGTGGGTTTGGAGACCACTGCGTGGTAAACCTACGATCTCACACTTTGTTATCGGTGCTTATTTTAATAATATTTTATAGTAGCGAGCAAGTTATTGACCTCCCAAGAACTATCAGTGAAACACAGTATTTTCTTCCGAAATCAATACAGATTCATCAATCCCTTTATGTACTTAAGTGAGCAGCTAATAATCCTACAAAGCTCTGAGAACTGCCAGTCATATATATTTATGTGTCACTGTGTTTGTAAATATGATAAACATCACGATAACACATTCTGAGGCAGACAGTCAATGCCATGTAATCAGCTCCAAATATAAAAAGATTACAAAATACTGCTTCAAACGCTATTATTATATATATATTTTTATGGAACATGCGTGTTGCGTAAATATATGACCATACATTTCTGTGCGGACTTACAGTCGTTTTTTTATGGACAACTCCCGCACTAGGAATAATTCAGGTATTTGTATTGTATATAAGTCCGTTCTTTGAATGTTTGTAAAGTCTCCCACTTTACAAACATTCAAAGAACGGACTTAGACAGATGAGAGAATATCTAGACTCAGAACGACCTTTTGTGGATCACGCAAATTTTTATCCATGCATTTCGAACCCACAACAATCGGCGCAGTGGCTTGAGATAATACGCGGTTGCAAAAGAAAGCAGCAGCGTAACCAAACACCCCGCGGTGTGTGAGACTATATAGGTTGGGCACGTATATCATGTTTAACTTTTTTTAAATGATTTTGGAAATACTATTAAGTTTTCTGCAAATTATTGGAACAAAAGTTGTTGAGTATGATGTATAGAAGACACACGTAAAAGGTTTATAGTATTTTTCATTTAACCCTGTAAATATGTATAAGACAAGAATAATCCAATAAGATTACTCAATCTCCGAGTCGACAATAAGCGCTAGCGTAGACTTATATTGATTTTGATTTGATTTTGATTGATTTCGACCGTCACAAAAATGGGACATTGTTCCGAGTCGGGCGGTTCTTTATGTCAGTAGTCTCATTGTTCGTATCACGGAAGAGATACATTTATTATCCGTATTTCGTGTAATTCCGCGCAAGAGAGGAATGCCTAATGCATGTGGTAGTCTTTATCTTAGAAAAAGCAAGTTCGCTTATAGTGATACGACTTTGTGTGAAATAGGACTTTTGTATTATTTTAAAGACCTTCCTGTTCGCGGGGCACTTCACAAACATTCAATCAACTGATACAAATACACCCAGGCTCGGCACAACAATTTGTGTAGCACACATTTTCCCTTTTGGGGATAGAACTCGGCGAAAAACCGATCGCCTTGCCACTGTAAGTGAGCCGAGTGTTGTACTTGGCTTACTGGCAGTGGCGAGGCGACCACTTGTACCACGTCATCCGTGCAGTCAATTTAAAGCGGATAACATATTGTTACGTGCTGGATTCGACGGATAAGAATATAAAACAGTATTACCGACTAAAACGTTTTATTCTATCACACAATTAAATTTAAAACACTACAAACACTATACTACACTTTTCCACTGTAACTGCTTCAAAGTCCGTAATATTTTCGCTTCCGTTCGCTTCAATGAACACTTGATCGCTTACGATAGTAAACTGACTCGGCGGTGCGCGTGCGCTCTATTTATACGCGGGTAAAGCGCTTCTGGAGTTTTCCAGAAAACGTCACACACGGCACGCAACAGCGCGATGGTTCGAGAATGTGCCAGCGCTTTCTCCACTGAACTCGTACCGACAAATACGTAGTTCCGTAAGATGTCAATAGATGGTGCTGTAATAAATTATTATTAGAAACCGCCGACTCTTCCCCACAGGGCCGACAGAGGGCATTAGCCGTAACAATATATTAATCGATTTTGCAAATTTTAATGAACACTAGGAACGGGGCAGCCTAGGCGAAGTTAGTACGCTAAACTGACAAGTTTTTGAGAAACCTATACTGCCGGGTAACCAGGCTATCCATGCGTAATATGCATGAGTATTCTAAATTCTACGCTTAAAAACTATGCCGCCTCCCGGTCAAAAATTTCTATTCTCTTACTTGATTTGCCGATATAAGATATACTCTATAATATGTTAATTAACGAAAGGTTTTCGCTTCAATTCATTAATCTACAACATTAATAGATTAAAGAAACATATCGGCATAGAAATAAGTATACAATCATATACAAATGAATTAAAACTATACTAATATTATAAAGCTGAAGAGTTTGTTTGTTTGGTTGAACGCGCTAATCTCAGAAACTACTGGTCAGAATTAAAAAATTATTTTAGTGTCAGATAGCCTATTTATAACATCACGCTATGGCCCACGGGAGCGGCGCAGTAATAATAAACGCGGGTGAAACCACGGGCACATCTAGTGTAAAAATATTCGAAACGCTCCATTTATAAAGGCATAACGTAACATTTTTACGCCTCATCCACGATCCTTTAATTGATTTGTCAGATTTTGATAAATTATTCTAATCGTTGCTAAAAATGCTGGTTTATTAGTGTAACAAATATGTTCGATTACTAATAAGGATTATTTTCTTTAACTAATTCTCATTATTTGAAGAAAATGTGGAACTGTAAACTAAAATAAACAATAAAATTTACTTAGTTACAATTGTCACACTAACCGGTTTCTGAATTGAGAATTAGGTACATTTTGAGAACGACTCAAACTCTACTTAAGTATTACTTAAACTTATTTCTTGTTCCTATATCAAGTTTCCTTGTACTGTATTAAAATTTGAGTAGATCGAATACCTAACATCATACACATAAGTACATGTTCAGTTGATAGTGGTTTGCTAAAATTCGATTCTGTAAAATATATTCATTTTAGTTCAGATATATGTACTTACTACTTTTTTCAATTCAGAAACTGGGTGTAAAAAAGCTGTCACTGACAAAGTGTTAACACGCTTTGTTAACTGCATTGATGTGCTGTCAGTGCAAGCGACAATACATACATACCTATACATAAAATTGGCCTCTGAAGAAGGGAAGACAAGGCAAAATGTTGACGCATAAGCCCACTGTTTATGACCTCTGTATTATATACTATAACCTGTAAAATCTTGGAACACCAGACATATTTAAAAACCTATTGCTTCTGGCCGCCGGCGTGTCGCTGCGACTCAATAGGTTTAGAGTATTAATGCAGATAGGCCAGCTTGACTATAAATACCCCGTGCTATTACTATATTCCTAGTACCATGAGTACTAATTACCAACGCATGGGCTACTAGCTTGTCTGCCACATGACATGGGACGTGGATCACCATACAGCCTTGGCCAAAAGTATGGAGCACCCCTATAAAAATTGCATTTTGTAAAAAGTTTTGTATAGAATGAAATTAAACAACTTGTGTACATTTTAAATGAACTTTACTTTGATATGAAATCTATATTTCGTCGGCCACCCTTAGCCGCTAACACAGTAGCTATTCATCTTGACATAGAGCCTAAAAGATTTTAACACTGTTCTTCAGTTATGGTATTCCATTCTTGGCGGAGGCATGTTTTTAGTTCTTCTTTTGTTGTTATTGTGTGGCTTACGCTTTAGGATTCCCCATAAATGTTCTATAGGATTAAGGTCCGGCGACTATGCAGGCCATTCCAGGAGCTCAATTGAATTTTCACGAAACTATGACATTGTGCGAGCTGATTTATGGCATAGCGCGTTATCTTCTGGAATTTAACTCCATCCATATTAATGTCACCAAAAAGTGTAAAAACGAAGGCAATAGAGCTGATTCCAAACACATTCATGTATTTTGTAGAGTCCCTTCGGCCCTCATACACAAACATTTCGCTGACTCCTGTATCAGACATGCAGACCCAGGTCATCCCGGTACCTGCGCCGTGTTCTACAGTCGGGACCACACACTCTGCCATAAATTCTTCTCTCCCACGGCGACGCACGAAGGTAGCACCAGGGGTTCCAAAGACCAAACAAAAACAAAATCATGAAAAGACAACAGTATAGGTTTTTAAATTTCAACAATACTTATTTATCCATTTGGACATTCATCTTATCTAACTTACTTCAAAGTTTGATTCGTCTGACCACACAATATTTGACTAGTCTTTTTTAGTGTAATGTTGGTTCTTTAAGGCCCATGCATAGCAAGCCTTTTTATTATTGTCTGAGATCAATGGCTTCTTCCTGGTTTTACACCGTTTGAGACCAGCTTCCTGAAGTATTCGACGAGTCGTTTTGGCAGAAATTATGTTGTTACTCGCCACTGAGAACTCAGCAGCGAACTCAGAAGACATTTTTGTCCTGTTTTTCAAAGACTCACAAATATTCGATCTTCACGGTCACTGGTAATACCTTTTCGCCCAGTTCGGGGCATATCGCTGTGCGTACCGATAGCGGCGAATCGCTCAATGGTAAATTGCACCGCTTGGCGCGACCACTTAACAGTTCTGGATACCTCAACTTGGGATTACCCTTGTTCATGAAAAGGTTGTATTTTCATACGTATTTCAAGAGATAGTTGGGATGTTTTAGGTATTGTGTATCGAAATTAATATAACTGAACACAAAAAAATACAAGAAGTGCGCTAGATGACGATATGTGTACACAACGACGCAAAATAGTAAACTGAATTAAAGATTGGAAATTACTAAACGGATAAGATGCTTTGTATCGGATGTTTTATTAGCCCTAACTGGGTACACTATTGTTTTAAATATCTTTTTAGATGCCACCTAATCTATATTTAAATAAAATGTATTGTTTCCTACTGCAAATATTATGCACGTGAAAAATACATGGGGTGCTCAATACTTTTGGCCAAGGCTGTATTTCGACTTGCCTTACGTTCATTCAACATTATAATCTTCTGCTTCTTTTTCAGTTAGCATGACAACCCTTGGGGACCGTGTACTGAACATATCGCTGCCAAAGATCGGTGAGAAATCGTTGTTCACAAAAGATTTAGAAGACGCGCTGAGGAATGACACGGTGGACTTTGTGGTGCACTCACTTAAAGACCTGCCTACTACTTTACCTGATGGACTGGCGATTGGAGCTGTTTTTGAAAGGTATGTCCTATATTTCCTGGGTCAAATCTCATGCTCGAAATGCCCTTCATCGTAAGTTGTCCATAGTTGTGTTGTGTAATGTTGTGAACATCAATTTGATAACTATTTTCAAAAATGCCATTGTTCTTTCAATTTATCGTGGCCAATCGTATATACCGTCAGATCCAACGAAGAAATCGGTCAGGTAACCATTTCTTTTGCGTCTTGTGCCGAGATTTAAATCGATATGCATCTACACATTACTTTAGATATAATCATACATACATATATACATAAATTCACGCCTGTTTCCCAGAGGGGTAGGCAGAGACTACGGAGTTCCATTTGCTACGATCCTGACACACTTCTTTGGCTTCATTCACTTTCATTCATTCAGATATAATCAATCGTCGATAAATATTTCGAATGTATTCGAAAGCTAATTTATGCTAAGTTTAATTATAAATTTAATGATAGTCCGATCTCAATCGCCGTCGGCGGTTATTATTAGAGCCATATTGTAAACAATGGCGAGGCGACCTGATCCGACCTAATATGTGCAGATTTGAAAATCTCTGACCACGTATAGCCACGAAATAAGAAAGAGTGTGTATTGAATGAATAAACATCATAATATATGATCGCTACACATGGATCCACTTAATGAAATAACGAAGTGATTCACAGATTTTGTAATTAAATCTAATCATAATAATTACTTGCATAATATGCTACTGTCTAATTAAGACACTATTATAGCGTCACGACTCTTATCAGCCGCAGGTCAAGTAGTAATATTTTCATTTATTCACTTTGTTACACGTGTGTATCCATGAAATATGACATATGAAAGATCTTTTCCTGTATGAGACTGACATTTTCGCTGTCCTTTTCCCGCGGAGAGAAAGTGGCAGTCCCCCACTTTAAAAGGGGTGCCTTTTTTTATAAAGACAACTCCCGCACTAGATATAATTTCTGTTTCGCGGGGATTTTACAAACATTTAAACAACGGACACAAAGAACATTCAGACGCGGACAACTACGAGTACTTGTGGATCACACAAATTTTTGTCCCGTGTGGGATTCGAACCCACAACACTCGGCGCAGTGGCAGTGGCGAGGCGACCACTTAAACCAATACGCCATCCGAGTCTGAGAGCCTCTAAAAATGTTTTCGATACATCGATATCGAGATTATCTAAAGGAAACATGTTTTACCGCAAGGTTTTTTGGGAACATACTAGAGAAGTCTGACGATGTATGTAATCTGCCAATCGACTCTGGTCCACGTGGCAGTTTAATGGCTTAACTCATTAGCCTGCTGATACAACAGGACTAATAGAAATATATTATTGCCCTTACTAATATTTTAAATACGAATGTGAGTTTATTTATTTGTTACGCTTTCACTCCTTAACTATACAACCGAACATGATAACATTTCGCATACACGTTGTCAGGGATGCAGGAAAGGACAAGGCACCCTTCATCCAGGAAAAAGGAGTATGAAAGAAATTTATTTTATTTATAAATTTTTGTCACCCGGTACCTACTTTTTTAACATAGATTAAGGCGAACGTAGGCACGGGCAATATCCAGTATATTAAATCTATCAGCCTTATTCATAAACTGACAGAAACTAGAGACCTCTTCTCAATATGAAAAGGGTTCAACCATAGTCCACCAAGCTGGCCCAGAGCGGATTACCAGACTTCACACGTCTTCAAAAACATTATGGAGAACTCTCAGACATGCAGGTTTCCTCACGATGTTTTAATTCACCATTAAAACGAGCGATAATTAACTATTTAATACGAACATAACTTTGATAAGTCAGGGGTGCCTACCTTGGGATCGAACTCAATATTCTTGTGAGGCAGTGTGACGGTCTCCCACTAGACTATCACTGCTTTTGTATAATATAAACTAGTATTTCGCGTGGTTGCGCGGGCCGCAAGCGGCACGCGGGTGTACAGCGAGGGGGTAAGGAATCAAAAACCTAATTTTAGATTCGGATTCAGGGACCTTGAAAACCCCCGAAGCCAAAAGCCACCGATGACCCCAGTGACCTTGAAAATGACCTTTTCTGGAAAGATCTCTTCTACCTCTATGACATTTGTTTGAATACACCTCACCTATCTCTAACCGTTTCGGAGATATTAGAGGTCAAAGTTTGTATGTCGGCCATGTTTTTTTGTAAGGAAGCCATGTTTTTTTTTTTCGCCCTCCCTAAAAGTTGCCAGGGTTTTAGGAAGATTTTTTCGAGAACGACTCCCGTAGATATCACCGTTTCCGAGATCCGATGGGGTACCACCACCAAGAGCTGACCTGCCGAAGGTCAGTAATTTTTTCCGGGCCTTCTAAACGATTCTCTATACGACGCTATATTTACTTTTTCCTATGATGACTGACTAAGAGAAATAGAAGTCAGTGAGTGAGTGGTAATTTAAGTTTATATAATATGAATATTGTTTTTTTATAGGGACGATCCGAGAGACGCCTTGGTACTCCGTGAGGACTTTAAAGACTATACGTTGGCAACACTACCAGAAGGATCTGTCATTGGTAAATATTTTAATCGAGTTACATACATAGTCTCACGGCTCTATCCTCCAAGAGGGTGAACAAAGGTGTAATACACCCACATTTCGTCAACTGTTTTAGGTCCCATGTGACATATGAGGCCAGTGTATTCTATACGAATATTATAAAGCTGAAGAGTTTTACAATTCAACCTCAATATCATAATCGAGAACTCCAAAAAACCCTAGTACACCAAAATTCCAGACGTATTGGAGCAGCGGAGTTTATGTTCAGCATCTTATTTTTATAAACTCGCGTTCGTATTCTCAGTAAGTCCTTTCATTTGATACTCTTATAGTAGGCAAGCATTAAAAATCTTAGTCCGTATATTGGATTTAGAGTGACGTCACTTTATTTTTCGAGTTATTCTTAGCAAGCCCTTTCATTTGATATCCATATTGTAGAAGTGCATTAAAAATAACTAGTCAGTCATCTTGGGTGTGCCGCCATGTTGGATTTAGAATGACGTCACACAGTTAACCATGCATTGTCATCCAAACTGAACGTGTATACAAAATTTCAGCTCAATCGGTTGAAGACCACATAGCGCACCATACAGTGACACGTTCAGCATGTAAAGGCTTCTCCACAATCTGTCTTGGATTTTCAGAAGCCCAAATGCGACAATTTAGCTTGTTGACATAGTCTGACAAATGAAAATAGGCTTCGTCTGAAAAAAGATTTTTTCAGAAAAACAACGGTTTGTTCTTGAATGAATTGAGCGAATCTACGGCGATGTGAATGATCGGCTGGCTTCAATTGTTGCACCAGTTGCACCTTGTAAGGCTTTAAAGCCAAATCCTTAGGTACGCAGAATTCGCCATGTGGCTATTGGGAAAACCTCAATTGTTGAGAACGTCGAGGAATTGACAAATTCGGATCTTCTTCAACACTGTAGGTTCACGGCTGCGATGTTCTCACTTGAACGACCCGGTCGAACAAGCGTTGCTGTTAGCACATTATATACCGAGCCTGTCGACTCAAATTTACTGACCAAATTCTTAATAGCGGTCTCAGAAGGACGATTATGTTGACCCAAAATATACCGAATTTAACAAAATGTAACTTTTACAGGTCCTGCATTTTCATAGTGAATTTTTATTATTTTAAAGCAATTTTCGAGTGAAATTGAATTCATTGTAACAATTGCCCAATAGATATGTCTATAAACGAAATGTCAAAACGGTCATGAAGTTCCGGTGTGACCATATTGAAAAACAAATTTCTTGTTGAAAACCTGTTGTTTCTCCTTCTCCCTAAAATGAACAAACATATTAGTCCTTTTAAAATTATGACAAAATGTACATATTGACTCCCGGCAGCGACTGGAAATTTTTATGAAACAATGTCCCAATTGACACCGGTTTGCCACTCCCCATGGCGACTGGGACATTTCCAAAAAATAACATTCCATTCGCCACCGGAGTTGGCAACGCTACGACACCCTCGGTGGTGACACCAGAGGTAGCAATGCTGGGAGTGGCGACCGGGACTAACCCGTTTAATGGGTTGACAGGTTAAACGTCGGGCTATTTAAATATTTAATCCTGATTAAGAGACCTTGTTTTAATGTTTTTAATGGCCTCCATGACACAGACCATAGTGAGAGAATTGTCTTTCTGAGAATTGTCTCTGCGCTGGTCTTAAAACTCGTGATAAATGTGAAAGTTGTTTTTTATTTGCGCGTGTTGTTTATTTAATACATACATAAGTAAACATTGTAACAAGTTGTCCACACATATTATGTATGTTTACTTGACTCGATAACAGCCACGAGCCATTTGTGACAACAAAACGTCATATGTTCTTTATTATTCATTTATTTATAGTTGCATACGTCAAATGTTATCTATAATATCTATACTAATATTATAAAGTGGAAAAATCAAATTTTTTGTTCGTAGAGGTTTAACTCAAAAATTAGAAAACCGATATTAAAATTCTTTCACCATTAGATTTTTTAATAACTTTACTGTACTTTTACTGACATAACCTAACCTACTTTTACGCAAGCGAAGCCGCGAGCAAAAACTAGTCGTATATAGAGACACTATATTATGCCTGGCGCTAGTAATCTAACTCATATTATATATGCGAATGTGAGTTTGCTTGTTTGTTAGACTTTCACGCCTTAACTTCGCGATCGATCATCATGAAATTTCGCATACACGTTGTCGAGGATACAGAAAAAGACATGGGGTACCTTTCATCCAGAAAAAAGGTCTATTACCGAGAGCTTTTTATTGACAAAGTATAGATGGTATGGGTATGGATATTCACGTACTTTACTCTACGCCAGAGCCAGACGCCATTTAAGTGTAGTTTGCGTCTAAGGTCTGAGGTCAAATCTAATTATATTTTGAGAAATGGTTTACATTTAGTTATGTTCTTGATAGCCTATAACTCAATAGGCTATCGCTGAAAACACTGTTGAAATCTCAACATAAAGGCTCCAAAATGTGAGCTACATAACTCTGACTTCTTTTTTTAAACATACATAACTGCCGTACTAGAAATAATTCCTCAGACACGAAGAACACTGAGCCTCGGAACAACTACCTATTTATGGACCATTCAATGTTTTAACTTTGTGTTACCTAGGTGTTTAGTTTCTATGATTTTTATTATATATAATAATTTATGACAAATCTGAACATTACAGCCATATATTTCAGGATAATTTTTGAATAAATGACCTTTATATTTGTTTTTCTCTAATAATATCTTCGTTTGGCTGTGTCGCAAAAGTTTAGTTTCGTTTAAAGTTCGTTAAACACGAATGGTGGTCACTTCGTCATTACTAAAGCGCTGAGTGTTGTGGGTTCGATCCTCACACGTGTCAAAAATGTGTGAACCACAAAAAGTTGCTCCGAGTCTGAATGTTAATTGCGTTTTTAAATGTTTGTAAAGTGGCACAGGAATTCATACTAGCCGGTTCCAAGAGCAAGAGCTGTCTTTTTAGAAAAGAAAACTAAATCAAATAAATATCTATTATCAAACACTAAGGTTAAGAGTGTCACGACACGAAGCTCACCTTGCCCGCCGTCACACATCGCAGTGTGTTTTTATGTGCTATTTATTGTCGCCATATGCAATTTTATTGTCGCGCCATTGCGAGCTCATAAATGGATTTCTAACCGCATTAAAATCTATTCTTTTATACTTACCAGGCAGGTGTTTTTGATGGAAGCATTGATGTTTTCATGTCTATCAGGGTATTCTAATAAACAGTATATATATATACAATTTATTATTAATTTAATAATGTAGCCACAGACTAAGATTACACATAGGGAATTGCATTATCTCTTCTGAAATAGGAATTTGGCTAGAATAAAATATAGTGTTTTTGTAAGGTTATCCTAAGATGCCACAAATTTTACTGGTGTGAATCGAAGCCAAAACACGTTTGCCAACCCGCACTAGGCCAGTTCGGTGGACTATGGCATAACCCTTCTCATATCGAGAAGAGGCCCGTGCCCAGCAGTGGTACAGTTTAATATAGCGCTGATGTTAATGTTCGTGTGTAGGTACGTCGTCGCTCCGTCGCACGGCGCAGCTGCGAGGCTCGTACCCTCAGCTGCGCGTGTCGGACGTGCGCGGTAACCTCAACACACGCCTCGCCAAGCTCAACACTGGCGGCCAGTACGCCGCGCTACTGCTAGCCAGCGCGGGGCTACGACGGATGGGCTGGGCTGACAAGATCTCTAAGGTATGACCTTCCACTACATACTGGTCCCCTAGCCCTTTCATATGTTGACGTGTGTTTACGCAAAGTACGCTTTCAGGAACTATGTGACTGAATATGCAAAATGGTGTATCACGGAAGATATCGAGACTACAAAATGAAAAACAAAAACTAAATATTCCTAATTAATGTTTGTAATCGAAGGCTGACTGCACGGATGGTGTAGTGTTTAAAGTTGTCGCCTCGCTGCTGCCAAATGTTGTGGGTTCGAATCCCACAGAATTGTCTAACAAAATTCTCAATAACTCGTTTGCTGAAATCCAAACCTGGACGCTATCTGTTTCTTTTTTCTGTTTTAATAAGGCAACTCCCGCACTAGATATAATTGCTGTCGCTCACTTTACAAACATTCAAAAACGGACTCGGTACAACCATTTGTGGATGACACAAAGTTATGTCCCGTGTGGGACGCGAACCCACAACACTCGGCGCAGTGGTAATGGCGAGGCGACATCTAAAACCACTACGTCATCTGTGCAATCTAAATATATCTAATTTTTATTGAATATTTTTGCTGTATACATACAATATATAAGTATATATAATAATAATATTAAATAAATGAATGTTTGTAATTGTATCGCTACTCACTGACAATACTAGCCTTCACTTGGATGGAGACAGTTCTTGACTTCCGTTAAGTCAAACGGAAGGTGTGTTGCCAGTGAGTAGAATTTAATTTATAGTGTTAATATTTGTTTTATTTTCTAGTTTTATTATTGTTCTGTTCTTTGGTTCTGTTTTATTTTGTATCTTTTTAATTTTAATTTATTTCTCCATGTTTTGGGTGTGCCCTATTGTGAGCCAAAATAATTATTTTTGTTTCTCTTCTTTCTATATTTTATGTTTTAATAATAACGACGTTTTTGTTTTTGGTACACACGGCTACACATCAAGTTAGACACCTTATATACGCATAACAACGCTACATACAAAATAGAAAATTTTCAGAAAGGGACTGTGCATAGTGTTGTCGATGTGTACGGGTTACGTACACTTCTTGATAAGTGATAGAAATGATAGATAATATTAATAATTACACTATTTTATTGATTACTGAAATAAATCGACAAACTTGATAATTATGCTAAATTATGATTAATGATCGATATGTTAATGAGTGCACGATACGCTTGCTGAAAGTGAACTGATTTATTGATAGTTACAAAATCGTCACGTTGGACGTTAAATGCTAACCGCAGCAAATGTACGGTCGTTGGCCCGTACACGATGTAATAGTAAGGATAGAGCGTCGCGTCCCGTTCAGCGTGAATGAGACAAAATAACAAAAATATAACGCACTCTCTCGCACGATTCGCAGCGTTCAACTTGTAATAGTTCAAAGTCCGAACAGTCTAGGTTGATGTGTCATTGTGTGTACCTAGTAATATTTCTTTTGGTATATATGGGCGCTGTAGCATTTTAGGTTAAGGGAATTTTTTAACTGCATTTAGTTAATTATCATTATGTATATATAATCGTGTGGGTACATCAGGTGTTGCCATGCTCAGAGATGAAGTACGCGGTTGGTCAGGGCGCGCTGGCGGTGGAGTGTCGCGCTGACAACAAGGAACTGCTCGCGTTACTCGCACCCTTCAACCACCCGGAGACATACTGCAGAATACTCGCAGAAAGAAGCTTCCTCAAAACATTAGGTAACTACCCATTATATATCTATTCCCCTGTGCCTCAGAAACCACGTAAAAAGTTGTTGGTCTTGCGGCTGATCTCTCTTCAGGCGTGTCGGATTGCCGTCCCATCGGATCATGAGAGTTAGTTACAGAGAGTGCATTTGAGTTTGTGCACTGTAACATCTGCTGCGCAGTTGGCCAGTCTCCGATACGTTTGGCTGCCGTCAACGGAATTCGGTCTAGAAGTCATTATCGCATGGATAGCACTGTGTGATATGTTTATTTTAATGTAGGGGTAAATGGATAATTAAATACCCAATTTTGGATTTTCAGTCTCCGAGGCGACCGTGGCCGCGTGGTGGCCATATGGTCTGTTTAAATTTAAAGCCTTACTTGTAAAATCCATCTATGCCATCTGTCAAATGAATAGCTCTCAAGTCCTTGATCAATGATTAACTGCTGGCTACTTAATTATTTTTCAGCTAAAACTCAACGTTGAGTAATGTTTATAAGTGATATTTTATCTGATTGGTCGCTAGTAAAACTGTCAATTGTTGGAATACCAGACATAAGGGACTAGCAGCCGACGTGCCTTTCAAGATTAAAAAAATCCTTGTTTTAAGCATCTGTTAGCCGATCAAATTATTTGCTATGAGTTAAATTTTAACAAGTCTGACCAACCTTTTAAGAAACCGGAGTTCTTAAAAACACTACTCAGAATTCCATTGTTCTTTATCTAATTCTGCATAAAACTTGTGTGAACAGGCGGTGGCTGCAGCGCACCGGTAGGCGTTTCAACGACCCTCAAGCAAGTAGACCTGCAGCACCAACTATCCATCACCGGCGCCGTGTGGAGCCTCGACGGTGCCACCAAACTTCATCATACCCTCCAACAAATCTTCGCGCAAGTCAAACGCACGCACAAACACAAACTCAGTCCAACAGACGAGCAAGAAAGCAAGAAAATCAAAACTGACATCGAAACTAACGAAATCGTTCCTCCTAAAGTACTTAATGACAAATGTGAGAAATCATCTAACGGTACTGAACTGACTGCCAATGAAGTGTTCAAGGTCGATGACAGAATCTTTTGTGGACTTACAGCGAATGTTAGTATTCCTATTGATGTTATAATTAAGTGTGATAATTTAGGAAGAGATCTGGCTAATGCTCTCATAGAGAAAGGTGCTCTAGAAGTTATGAAAGTATCTCAGGATTATATTAGAAACTCTATTGTGGCGAAAACGTCGTGATTGTTAATACTGTATGTATATTGTATGTATATTAGACATATTTTTATAAAAATTGTTGTTAGATAATGTAATAAAATCAATGGTAGAATCGATTTAAAAATCGATGATATTGATTTTTTAATTGGCAATACTACTATTTATATTTTATGCTTCGTGTCAGAAGTGTTTGTAAAAAGATTTTTACAATCAATTTATTTTGTTGGTAAAATTGTTTGTAAAGGCAGGACTATATTTATTTTAGTTCTGACAATATTGTGTATATTAAAATAGCTAAAAAAATTATGAGACAGGTGATCTTTGATTGTTAAAAAGTATATAATAGATAATACAATATGGCCCTATGAAAATAATATAACTATTAACATGTCTATTGGCAATAATAGTAACAGTAACAACCATAACGTAGTGGGAGAACGTTGGACTACCACGCAGAGGTCTCAAGTTCGATCCCAAGGCGCCTCTGACTCTGACATTTCGAAGTTGTGTGTATTACATAGCCAATTATCGTTTGCTTTAACAGTGAAGAAAAACATCGTGAGGAAAACTGCGATCGAGACTTCTCTATAATGTTCTCGAAGATATGTGAAGTCTGCCAACCCGCACTGGGTCAGCGTGATGGACTATGGCCTAACCTTTTTAGACTGAGAAGAGGCCAGTGCCCAGCAGTGGGACAGTTTAATACAGAGCTGATATTATTATTATTGGCAATAGAAATGTGAAATATGTACCATATATTTTTGCCAAGTATTGCCCACACGATGAGTGGTATTTTGCAAAGATTTAAATGACAGATGCCCAACTACTATTAAATTTGGTCACGTTTCTGAACGTTAAGTTGTCATCTGACATAACGCCAATATGACATCTGAATTAAAATTATATAGTATTGTCACGCTTACTCGTATTGTAATGTGTACACTGTCGTTATCTATAATGAGCTCACTCTTCTTATTGTGGGCACATCATTGATTTAAATATTTGTTACATTTTGATACCCGTCTGATAATGGTGCCAATTCTGTTGTCACAAAATTCTCTTATCTTAGCTAAAAATCTCTAAAAATTTTTTTAGTCCTGTCACTTTTAGTGATTTAAGAATACGAAATGTCGTTTGACAGGACTAAACTAAATTTTAGAGATTTTTAGCTAAGATAAGAGAATTTTGTGACAACAGAATTGGCACCAATAGCTAATAATATTTATCCATTGGTTGAGGTACGAAGATATTTCTCCATAGAATATCTTTGCTTATAGCGGATCAGCGGTGCGATTTAGAACGTGGCAACTCAATTATCGATTCATTCGGATAAATGTCATGTTGAATAAAATCATTTTAGTTGAGAAAATTTAAGCTGTTAAATATATTCAACATCAGAATCAAATTAATCTGTCTTAAAACACTAGACCTAATTAATAATCTCTTGTGTCTAGCCGCCGGGGTGCCGCTACGATATATATAAACTGCGATAAGTTAAACAGAAGAGGGTTATAAATATCTGGGCCAGTTATATGTTTCTTTTTAAACTAAAAATGTTTTACGTCCTAGACATTTAATCTAATGAATTACATAGTAATTGAATTGCCAACCAAACTGCTGATCCGTTTTCTTATAAGATGTTTGAAGAATCAATAGAATACTGTTAGTCCCCAGTATTCTATAGATTCTTGTGTTTCTCCAGAACAATTTTTCCAACTAGTCATTCTGCATATTCCATCATCTCTCATCACTTCATATTATAAAACAAAGTCTTCCGCCGCGTCTGTCTGTCTGTTCGCGATAAACTCAAAAACTACTGAACGGATTTTCATTAGATTTTCACCAATAGACAGAGTGATATATAAGGAAGGTTTAGATGTAAAATTTGTTAAGGTTTTGTACTATCCGTGTGAAGCCTAAGGGTTCGCTAGTTTTATAAAAAAGAAATACTGTATGTTACTTATTTCCTAAATACTCAGATAAAGTACCTTTAGGTGTAGCCATGATTAATGTGCAAGTGGGAGGGAAATATACAAACTCGGTAAGAAAACTGAGACAAAACATAGCATCGTTTGTCTTATTTGGCGAGCCAGTTTGTCGCTTGGCAACTTTTAAAGTTAGCTAAACACGCGACGTTTTCTTCTTGTCGTTATAGAACTATGTCGGCCATTATTGTGATAGTTTTAGTGTATTTATTTCATTAGTTATGTGTTTGGTATATACTCAACTAATGTCTCCGTGGCGTGGGAATGAATGCGATTGATATGCCTTATATATATATATATAAGGTCTCGAGTTCGAATCCCGGGTTGAACCAACAAAAAGTTATTGGATTTTTCAGTTAAGAAATCTCAATACCAGCTCGGAATTAGGCAGTTGGCGGTGTCAGACAACCCCGTGCCTTGGAAAGCATGTAAAGCCGTTGGTCCTTAGTTTTCCTTCCTTCCTTATTATCCTTAGTTTAGTTAGTGGCTTATCTCTCTCCGGTTGTATCGGATTGCCGTCTGCTTGTGTTTGCACACACACTTATGCACTCTATTATCTTTGCGCATATGGTCAGTCTCTGTTAAGATTGGCTGCCGTGACAGAAACTCGGTCTGGACGACATTATTCTCTACGATGGTAGATACAGCGAGAGCAGTACATTAAAAAATTGTTTACTATGCTGTTTCATACGCGGCCTCGCTATCGCTCTGTCTAAAGGTACTTTGTCTAAATAGCATTTACTTGATATATTCAAGTATATAATCATATGTTAGGTTGTCGACGAACACTTATGTATAATTTATTTATTTATTGGGTACTTATGTGACATGTTTATTTAAATCCGGGGACCTAATGTAGTGTTAAGTTGATATAAAAGACTTGGTACAGAGTAATATATTATTTAATTGATAGTCAAAATTTAGTGTTAATTTTCTTTTGTGACGTTTTGCCCTCAATGTATCTAATGGTTAGGAAACATGGTATTTCGTTTGACATCGACGTTCTCCTGTAGTCATTCACGACGCTTAAGAATGATTGTAAATAATGTGCGTGAATGTTATATTCTCTTTGATTTCCTAACGTAGGCACTACAAGCACAATAGCGCCACGAAACTCATAATTATATATGGCTGGTCAATACCACTTGTGTAATCAATCGCGCTCATACACAGATGCGTGCCTTCATTTTAGAACACGTTAATCGAATACAATAATCAGTATTCGAACGACTCGATTCGATTTGATGCCGACCGAAAAACACTATGCGCGTGCTTTTATGTCCGATAATAATTGCTTCGTGCACACTAACACACTGGACGATGTTCTTTTGTTTAGTCCGATAGCGTGGTATTTTGGACTAATTTGCTAACTGGTAGCGGTGTGCTGGTTATCGATTAAAACTATTGAATTATTCGAATGTTAAGTAATTCGTATACTTTCATTTTTATTTATGTATTAGCAATAGATACCTAAAATAAGTTTACTGATGGTTTTTACCTTGGTTTGACAAAGTGATGGCAAAATAAAGTTAATCATCAATTTTACGTTAGGTATATCGAAAAACTATTTGCGTATCTCTTTTATAAAATTGTCATTAATCGTGATTCGAATGTTATTCAAATAATTATCTTTATGATACCTACATATATTCGGAGAACGAAATTTTCTTTTGAATGCAGAATGCGTTTTCTGAAACATCATATTTTCTGTTTAAATCGCGCATCGCTAAGGCAAACCCAACACTATGCCATAATTATAATTAACTATATTTTCTGAAAAATTAGGTGTTTCATCGACTGTTTGCTCAATATACTATTAGTGAAATAACTGTCTGTTTGTCAGCTCACTTGTTTCCCATTCTCCTTACTTCGCTTCTAGATTTCGCCACAAATTGTTTTGGTATGGAATCGGTCGGACAGAACGGAATCACCGCTTAAACCTTGGAGTCTACTCAAAATGGTTGACTGGCGAAATACCACCGTCCTACAGGATAGCAACTACATAACCGAGTTGTGTTTTTGCAGGTACAGTACCGATGTCAGATTCTTTTAAGATATGCTGGCGGATCAGTGTTATCTTTTGTTGGCAGCACTGCGACTCCGTTTTTGAAGGATTGGCAAGGTTGTAGCGTACTTTAACATAAGGCTAACAGTCTGCTTCTTCGACACATTCGTTTACTGGACTTTATTCGTGGCGCATCTGCTATGAACATCTCCCAATGTAAAATTAACTCACGTCTTACTTTCGAATACCTGATACTTATAGGTATTTCAGTTACTTATAGAAATTTTAAATTTACGGTTCTTTCAAAATGCACTATGTAGGTATATGGCCGCAATCAATAGACAGATAGGTACTCGTCGTGGAAAAACTTCGATGTACTTCAACGGCGAGACATCAGTAGTATGTCAACACAGAACCTGTCCAATGAGCGCGCGACAAAAAACGAAAACACTCGTTTGTGATGTCTACATAAATTATTATTATGGGAATGTATTTATTTTCGCGCATTGTATTTAGGCGATTCTCTGTGCTTATGTAGCTACTTTTTTCCACAGTCACATACACACGCACCTACCACCTACTTTTGCAGAAATATCTAGCTTCTATTGACTACAGCATAAGAACTTGTACTTACATAAAAGAAAACCTATTCCTTTTTCAATTTTACGAGCATCCATTGGGTAAGATACTTCGTTATTCAATTTACGACATCTCCCTGTCTTTTTAATTCTACTAAATTGTCTATGGATGCAATGCGCGCCGATCTTTTGGCAGTAGATAAATAAAGAATATGTAGGTATAGTAAAATTGTTATACGTAGGTACCTAATATTCGTATGATCTCCACTCCACTATTTTGTACATTACCTTCATGGAAAATAATATGGTATGTTTGTGAAATCATGTTTGCAGTGGGGTTGTATATTGTAAGTTATTAATGGTGTCTATTCAGTTGTTGTTGTTTATGTTTAATTTTATTTGAATAAACTGGTGAATGATTTGGGATAACAGTATTTTATTTACTTTCTAATAACTTAAGCTAGTTTCAGCTCAAAACGTTTAATATGCAGTGCAAGCTCTATACCTACGTCACTTAGTTTAAGCCATGCGCTTACTGCAATAGCGTTTGAATATTTATATAGCCTTCATGAGTAGCGCAGTGTAGGTATGGCTCATCTTGGCACAGCAACCAAAACCTCATTTTTTCCAACGGCGGACCGACCAATGTTGCTACTTTACGACCAATTTCAACGAATTATTAACTAATTCACTACATACGTAAACAGATTACCGGTTTGCGGTGGTGGCTGTGCCAAGATGAGCTATATTATTGCAGTAATAGGTACTTAATTAAATTTGCAGTTAAATATGTCGTTGATATCATCCAACAACTATCACACGGCACGTCCGTTCCGTCCGCCGCTCGATGTCAAAGTGACTCGGTAGTACCTATATATAAATAATACAATAAACTCATTACAAACTAGTGAGTTACAGAACACTTTAAAGGTAGTTGCGAGTCAAACAAACAATCTAGTTCAATCGTCTCCTGTAGTACGTAATAATATCAGACCTCTATAAGCAGTCCCACTGCTGGGTACGGGCTATTTCGCTGTGGCTGTTAGGCCATAGTCCACCTCGATGGCCTAGTGCATGTAGGCAATTTTTAACCCGTACATATTAACTTAATGCCTCCACTCGTATTCGGGCATAATAGGTATAAGCGTATCGTCAATGTTGTTGACACTGATACTTTCGAATTAACGGATGGCGTAGTTGTTTTAGAGGTCGCCTCGCCAATGTCATTGCGCCGAATTTTATGGGTTCTATTGCCACCCAGAAGGTAAAAAAGGTTGTGAGCATCAAGATGACGGGATCGAGTCAACAATTTAAAAAGTGGCGCTACTAGGGACTTCTCGACATACTTCCTTTACCTTTAGAGCTACAAATGTTTTGTTTAGGGTACAAATACCTAGTACATATTGTGCAGTACAAACACTTTAGTGTGATACATTTTAAATTAGGGACTTGATGCTGTCATCTTGATGCTCACAAAAGTTTATGTGATCCTCAAATATTTGTTCAAAGTCTGTGTTCCTTGTGTCCGATTTTAGAGTGTTTTTAAAGACTCTCGCGATACAGTAATTATTTCCAGTGCTGGAGTGGTCTTTTCTAAAATGAATTGTATAGAATTAGTTATATGTTTTATCTTGGATCATGAATAATATAAGGCATGCTTACATATCGTGCAAATTCAGCCAACAGAATCGTTCATTTCGCGTAGGTGTATTCATAGCGGCTTACGAAAATAACAGAATCACATCTATTTATCACTGATGTTTAGCTAGGTAGGTCACACTTTATTCACAATTATTTACTAGAAGACGCGTGCTATCTACTAATCTACACTTTGTTACAATATAGGTTAACCCATCGCATTGTTTAAGAGAGTTCGTAATCAATGTAGTCAAATTACAGAGTTTTGGTACTTCGTTTAACTTTCCTTAGCCAATCACACTACTATGGGGTCTTAATAAAACTCGTATATTTGTACAATTACTTTTATTTCACAATAAAATCTCAATCAAAACTCACAAGCATCCTTAACCAGTTGTGAACACAAAACAAAACCTAAATAACACTAACAAATACCTACATTATTATTGAACTTGCATTATCCACGATACGCTTCCCATTTGCAAAGTTTACGATATAGTCGGGGCACTTTCCAAGCACTTTTTCTATCACAGCCCAACGCACTCACTAGAAACAATTTAAGGCTTTGCAAGTCGAAAGTTTACAAATAATTAGTAATATTTTCTTTGATGGGATTTCTATAATTAACTTATTGGCTACGAAGCTAAGATGCTGTGTAAACTAAACTCAATGTAACATGGGACAGGGGTGGTCACATGGCAACATTGGCGTACTACTATTCGACGCCCGGGCATCTCATTTGTGAGGGTAACTGCCCAAAGAACTTCGAGTTTCAAGTCCAGTCAGAGAAAAGTTGATAAATTAAAATTATCTTTAAACTACCGTGACGTGAGGTACACAAACTACAATTAATTAAATAATTAACACTATAATTACTTTAAATTTCTTAATTATAAGGTATTTAGTACGAAAATATATATATTTAAACGTACCAACATTCAACATTATTTTGAATCAAATTATAAAGGAATTAATTGACCTCGCGTCAATGTAGCGGCATCTGTCGACCAACAATGGAAGTAATCCATTATGATCGAGATAACGAGGGTATGTTGTGGAAGTAGTCTCTTCTCCAACCGCATGCGACTCTAGTTGTTTATTCGACGTCTTCCTCCTGCAGCATCTTGCCGCTCACCTTCATTGAGGCTCGCAGTCTCTCGGACACCTCTGGAAGCTTCTTCAGAAGCAAATGGAAGATGGGTGCTGGCATTGTTTGTTGGAGAACCTGGAAAACGTAGGCGTTTCTTGTAGGAAAGTTTGTTTAGACATTTATACGAATACTAGCGAACCCGACCGACGCGACGTTGGCCTGCACGAACGTTGTTGTCAGGCATTCGTCTGACACATGGTGAACAAGGCCCTATTTCGACACTGCTATGAGACACTCACTTTATAAGTTTTTGATTTTGGTTCGTTGGGTTTATATTGTATATAACTAGTTATGTTATTATGTGTTTCGTTAAGCATATGTCAAATAAACAACTTTTCTATTTTCTTTCATCCAGAAAAAAGTACTGTTCCTAAACTAACCTTTTCTTTCGTGGGAAAATAAGCCAATGTGGCGAGGGGGGCGCCATAAGGGCATGCGAGAGGGTTATGTTGGGCTCTTCCGAGACTTCGGGCCTACCGACCTAAACGCCACAGTGTGCCAACTCGTTGCCTTAAATAGGTGGGTCGGTTACAATTTCTTCAGCGAGTGGCTGAAGAAATTGTGGTGCAGCGGTGCCCATTTCTAACCTAACCTATATTTACGCGGGCAGAACCGAGTTTTTTATAATGGAGACTTACGCTGAGCAGCTGTTGCGTCTGGCCGCAGACGGCGACGGCCTGGCCGAGGTGCTCTACGCCCCTCTCTATGTCTCCCGCCGCCATCAACTCCTCGCCAAGCTGGATCTGTAAAGTACAATATACTAATAATCAGCTCTGTATATAAACTATCCCACTGCTGGGCACGGACCACTTCTCAGTGTGAGATGATGCTTCTGCACAGATGGCGTAATGGTTAAAGTGGGCGCCACACCACTGCCACTGCGCCGAGTGTTATGGGTTCGAATCCCACGCGGGACAAAACTTTGTGTGATCCACAAATGGTTGTGCCGAGTCTGGGTGTTCTTTGCACCGTTGTTTCTAAAGTCCACGCGATACAGGACTTACGACAAGAGCGTTGCCTTTATAAATAAAATAAATTGTAGTAAAAATGCGTTTTGACTTTCACGCTAAATTTTCAGATTTGTAACACGGCAAACACCTTACTTTCACAGTGTGTACCTAAAAGTTTTGAATACCACCACACTAGACTTGTGCGTTTTGGCAGACACTACACATAAAAAATGTCTGACACGCTCGACCAATGCGTGTTGACATGCATATGTGGTATCTACATAAATACAATACACTCAAATATGATGCTGTTACTTGACTGCCACATATCCTGGGGTAAACATTTTAGGTCTAAATAATATAATATAATATTAGCCACCAGAATATTTTTGTTAGAGACAACTCCCGCTTTAGTAGTAAATCTTGTGTCGTGGTGGACTTTACACACATTTGGAACAACCATTTTTAATCACACAAACGTTTATCCCGTGTGGGATCGAACCCACAATACTCGGCACGGTGGCGATGGCGAGGCGACCATAGAACACATTCAATGCCATGCCAGTCACAAATGACCGCTAATGCCCAACAATGGACGTCTTTCGGCTGTGATGATGAAATGGCATTCAATGTGATTAAGCACTACGGTATCTATTATCTTATCTATCTTCGTTATCATAATTATCTGTCTATACATATTATAAAACAAAGTCCCCTGCCGCGTCTGTCTGTTCGCGATAAACTCAAAAACTACTAAACGGATTTTCATGCGGTTTCACCAATAGACAAAGTGCTTCATGAGGTTTAGGAGTATAATTTGTTATGGTTTTGTACTTGCAAAGCCCTGGTCGCTAGTCCAAAATAATTGATAGATTATAGACATTACCTGTTGTAGGAAGAATCTCTGCATAGCTTGGTGGTCGTTTATGTCAGGCAGCGGGCCGTCCAGTGTGTGCGATCGCGTCGCATTCTGCTGCGCTTTCTGCCTGCCTGCAATATACAACACACATTATCTATACAAATAAATAAAATTAAAGTGTCTGTGTGTAATGCCAAAATAACAGCTTTTTACTAAATGCATATGAAAGTGGATACGGTACACTTAAAAACAAATCAATTTTAAAATTTTTGTCCTTCTGTCTGTCTGTTTGGTCCGGCTAATCTCTAAAACGGCTGGACCAATTTTGAGGAGTTTCTCCAGCAGATAGCTGATGTTATTAAGGAGTAACTTAGGCTACTTTTATTTTAGTTTTTTTGTTAATCACCTATTTTTGTATAGATAGTATTAAGGCGGCGGCTTTAACGCTTAGCGATCTTTAGAAACGGTAGTACATAGGTTCAAAAATCCTTTAGATAGTAGCTTATCGTTTGCTAAAGTCACTGATTAGGCGAAAAACCTACTGCGCAATGTACAGTCCGCCAAAAATGATGTCTACCCTTTACGGTTGAGGTTCATTTGAACGTCATGAAACAACAAGGTCGATTTCCCCTTGCAATAATATCATGACGGTGACCATTACACTCTTTATTATGTATTAAATTTAAATCACGCCATGTGTCAAGTCAGAGAAGTCAACCTTAGCGATAATCAGACCTCACAAAAACTTTTGTTAAAACTGGTAGACCACTTTCTTGACTGACTGAACTTTGAAAAGTATGACGATATGACGTTTTTTAAGCGTAGTTATATTCGTCTCAATAGAGGGTGTGCCTCTATTGAGACGAATATAACTACGCTTCATTTATTAAATCTATCGTGCGGTTTAGGCTAAAGAGCGTGCCAAATGATACGACATAAATACATGTACCCGAAATTTATATTCATAATGAATCTGCAGTCATATAAAAACGTCACATCGTCATACTTTCTCGAAGTTCAGTCAGTCAAGAAAGTGGTCTACCAGTTTTAACAAAGGAAAAAAATTGTAATCCTAACTAATATGTATTTAGATTCGAATACTACTCTTTCACGCCTTAGCACGACCGATCATCATGAAATTTCACATACTCGTTGTCAGACGCTGAAGTAACATAAGGTCATCCAGAAAAGCAGTACTATTTCCGAGCGAAAAAAACCGCGAACACAAGCTAGTATAAACAAGATAATATAAGTGAACTGAATAATAATATTTAAAAGAAATACACACGGCAGCTGTCAGCAAAACAAATTTCCTCTGTTTTTGCAGGCTCGTTTATCAATATCATCATACAAAATCAAAAAAGAGCAGTAGTAAAACGTGCGTGCCAGTATTGAAAAAGCAAAGAGTTAACGAAACACGCAAAAGAACCGCTGAGATGAAACCGACACTCGTTTTTAACATTTTAAGATTTACGCCGACAATAAGCGTCTGTGGCACATACAAATCACTTTTTCTCTGACATTATTCTTGTTTACAATAACGCGGCAATCAGGGAAAGTGAACAGCATTGGTTTAAGTACTTGTCACTCACGTTCTAAAACGTTTTTTGTGCTTATTTTCTCTACTAATCTCAAATATTTATTCTCTTTAAAAGATAACTAGGAATAATTCCTGTGTCGCGAGGGACTTTAAAAACATTTAAATTATTGATCTATAATACGAAGGAATACGTCCTTGACGAACTTTAAAAAGACATCAAGCGAAAAATCCGTCACTCCTCATAAGACTGAAAATGCGATGCTGTATCTTGGTTTTCTTACTGAGATTGTTGTGTCCTTCTCACTTGCACATTCTGTAATCATGACTACATCTAGAAGTACTTAATCTAAGGCAGTAAGTAGCATATTACATACTGTTATGTATGTTATCAACGCTATCAAAGTGAGCGCGTATCTAAAGTAATTTCGTCATGGTGTGCCGTTTCGCTTACGTACAATACTAGTAATGTTTCTTCGAATGCTTTATATTTTATACGCCAGGTGTATCAACATGATAATTATACATAGATTAATATTGTAAATAAAACTGGTTAGCCTGCAAGTTTCTGCACGGCATTGTCCACATTGGTGAACTAATTCGGATGTGAAATTTACTGATGTTTTGCTTTCTTTGAGGTGTCATACCGTCCGTAAGACGGATGCCGCAAACACGAATTGCCGCGTGTCCGTCACTCAAGATGACAAATACACTGCGTTGAATGCAAAAACCAACGTGTACAAATCTCAGCTCAGTCGCAAAATGTCCATTTCACAAAATGTCCCTTTCGCAAAAAGCAATTCCTTGGTAAAACGTAAAAACAGTCAAATCTGATCCTTACTTCACCGTTTTATCACTGATACCAAGGAATTGAAATCTAGGAACATTATGAGAAAGGGACCTTTGCGACCTGTAGGCATATTCCGAAGTTAATATTCTGCGACTGAGCAAATTGCTTTATACTGGTTGACTAATCATTTTAATCGGTCGTCATGGATGGCAGAATCCTGTATTAATTAGGATTATTTATTTTGTAACCACGCCTAGCTATAATACCTGTGTTGGGCGTGACCTTACAAATATTTAAACAACGGACCTAATAATAATACATGTTTATTTCCAAGAAACATGTGCATACAACAATTCTATTTTGGTTAAATTTTTGTGGCTTATAATCTAGATTGAGTGAGACGTCTGTGTCAGAACTAGATAAAATTATTTATCTGTATTTCAGACATCAGTGCTCTTCCTAAATGTATAGACATTTTAGTAATCCTTCAGTATATTTTACTGATCATGAAAGTCCACCTAAAGATCATCCAGACCTGGAACAACTATCGTGCACATTTTATCAACTCTAGTCGCTATGCAGATCTCTTATCTGCATAGCCGGCACAATACCTTTTCCTTTTTCCATTTCCTTTATGGTAGGAACAGGGTTGACTTGGGTTGTCTTCACATAAAGTTCGAGCGATCCACCCACTGGCAAAGCAGTGAGTAAACAACCGTGATTTTAGTCGGTAAGCCTAGATTCTCGGGAGACAACCTCCTCATCTCCCCTTGTGACGAGGGGTATATAAGGCAGGTAATACAAGTGTTTTGTTTACATGGCTTTTGCGATGCCAAGGGATAAAACTCGGCCATATTTATGAGCAGTGGTTATTGCTTAATATCTGTTCGGCCGTTGGCATGCATACCATCAAAGACTATTATGATAAAAATATAATCAATTTTAAAGAGCCTTAGGATACGTTGATGGTATTATGTATACTAAGTTTTTTTATTCCTTTATACTGTCTAATCTCTGGAACAAACTACCAGTCGGGTTTGAAAATACTTATTATATTTGATACGAGCCACGGGAGTGGAGTAGTAATTATAGACGTCGGTAAAGTCACGGGGACAGCTAGTTTAATATAATTATGTTCGCTCGTATGATAGAAATCACATCGGACACTGTTACTAACATAACATTACGACAGTATTGCTTGGTGATGTGAGGCATAGACACACCTCCTTTATATTTTACAACAAAGCGTTATGTTGTCAGAGGTAAAACATGCGCGATGCTAACTCTAAGGCAAATACATAGTTTAAATAAGGACTGAAAAGGAAGAAATACCGTCCACAATAGGCAAGCACAGAAGACCGCCTAGGTCTATAGCATAACCTATTTTACAGAGATAACAACCAATTCCAGTAATGGGACAATTTACAAATATAACTGTTTAATGGAAAATGAATGGAATATACGAATGGCGTAGCGTAATTCACAATTACTTAGTCGTTTCGAGTCTGTGTTCTCTATGACCGGTATTTGAATGTTTGTAACGTTTCCCGCGTTAAACACGAATTATTCCTAGGAGTCGTTTTTTAAATAGTTTGTATGCTTCTGTATGAACCTTTACCGTCAACTGAGCCAGTGAGGCCAATAAACGCAGATACTTCGTATAATAACACAACTAAACATTTTATAATAATAACCAGAGCGTGAAACAACACTTTCTGACATTACGTCACCCATTATTTATACACATGTTTTTGTTTTTATTTCTATTATTTATTACCTGTATCCATGCGATGTATGAAAGTTATAAATAATGTATTATCTACACTCACGCTTGCATATTCTCAAGAGAGTGGGTAGTAGAGTATTACACGCATATTTCGCTAGCAATAATACTACTATCGCCGTGTATTGAGCACAATTCTAAGGTCCCAGTTGCGACTATTTTCCTGGCAGAATAATACAATCTTATCTTTCTTTAATCTTTAAAAAGGACAACGCCCGCCCTAGGAATTATTCTTGTGTCGCGGGGGGACTGTACAAATATTCAAACAACGGACACAAAGAAAACCCAGGCTCGGAACAACCATTTGTGGTTCACAAAATTTTTTGTCCCGTGTGAGATTCGAACCCACATCACTTGGCGCAATGGCAGTGGCGAGGTGACCACTTAAACTACTACGCCACCCGTGGAGTCAGGATGACAGACTTTAGGGACAAAAGGACACTTTTATATTCCATCCAGAAGCATACACTCTATCTCATTCTTTCATATATTAATACTACAATATTACAAGAGATAGTGATATAGCCACATTTCAGTTACATTATCATTTAAAATGTCTCAGCATAGTAAACCTATTGTTTACAGACAACTGTGCTTCACAGTGCTATAAACTTTTTATAATATGTCTATGATCAGAAAAATAACAGTTCCTATGGTCAATGACACAGCACAATAATTGGTAATGCTTTTTGTCAATCTAGGAGAATTAATAATGCTCACAGAATCTGTGTTTAAAAAAGTTATACATGCAGAGACCTTTCATAATTATTATTTGTTAAGTCTTTCATGTTTTTTTTTAATTAATTGCTTCGGCAAATTCTGGTATGTGCATGTTGTTAACAGTCATATTTTTATTTATGAGGTTTGAAAATATGTAAAATTATATAATATAAGGATGTTCCAATTAAAATATTAACTTAATGAGTGCCAGCAGTCCAATAGTGGCCAGATAAAATAGATTTTTAACTATGGTAGCAGACATAATTAAAAACCTATTATGTCTGGCCAGCAATTGATTTATTCTTTTTGATAGAAACTGGTCTTGTTTAACTTATATAAATATATTGAATGTTTAAAAATTAAAATCTATATAAATATAATTATACTGAAGATATAGATTGATTTTGTTTTAATTTGCTTATCTCTGCAACTACAAACATTTTTGTATTTGATAGCCCAAATTCTTGAGACAGGGGAAAAGCCATATAACATAATGCTTTGAGTCACAGGTGCAAAGCAGTAATCATAAACATAGGTGAAACCGCAGGGGATAGTTAATACTATATAAATGGTTTTGTAATTGCATATGGAATTTTATATCTAACAACATGTTAACGACTTATACATAATCATTAACAGTTATTGAGATAAAAATCTTCACTTATATTTCTGGAAGGCAGAACCAATTTGATTGAAATGAGCTGATAAGATTGTTTCAGATAATAGACTAGAAAATAATTACTATTATTCTACAGTGCAATGGAAATATACCTAGACATTTTTTGTTAATATTAATTATAATGAAATTAAGTTTGTTAAATAAAATGTTTAATTCTAACGATTAAATATGTAGAGTATCCCTTTTAAGCAGTAAGTAAATGTAATCAGCTCAATAAATAATCTACATTGTATGAAGTACAAATAAATTATATTTAAATAATAAGAGCTTTATACATGAGCATGTTTGGCACTGAACACCATTGTCATATTCCTTTTAATTTATTTAAGCACTCAGTTATAATTACATTAGGTTCTGTGTTACACAATGAACATGTGTCTAGGACGTATTCTATCAGTAATCCTGACGAAACATACTTTAATATAGCAATTATTGATGTGAAAATAGACTACTGCATGATGTTGTAATAGACCCTTGTGCAATTTTTAGGTTAAAAAAATATTAGAAACATAATGCAATATCGAAAGGGTAGTAAATAATTGCTTCACTAGCAATGTAAATGGCTTATTTAGTAGTTTTCAGTCAAGAAATAGAACAACTTACGTTCTCTCAACTTCTTTTTGAACAGAGGATCCTTGCGACGTTGTTGGTCAAAGTACACACAATATCCAAGGAACAATGTTCCTGCTATTCCGACTGCAATTCCCAATGTAGTGCGCGTAATCTCCATGGCTATAATTACACACTTGTTGTTTTATACACGTAAAATATCAATTCGCTTTTGTTACAGAATTTGGATACCTATTCGCCATTTATGAAAAAGGATTAATTCATTGGCAACTCTGGCTTTTCAAATTTTCTGTGTTCATAGATTATAAATGAACAAACTTCGTCAGTGGTTTTGATATTCAAATATTTTTATGAATAATATTGCGTATTTTAATTTCTTTGATTACTATACATATAAATAATCATATAAACTCATAAGTATTACGTAACACAAAAATATAATTATATTTAGAGATGAAGTTATGTAATTAGTTAGTGAACAAACACCTTTTTATGTTTGAGTTGCCGCATCAAAATTTGGCATATGTACACATGATAGAAATTCAGGATTTATAAATACTTTTCCTTTAATTATCGTGAAAATATCCATATATGTCGAAGGACCCATGTAAGAGATTCGCTTGTGAGATCCAGAGATGCCTATCTGGTAAGTTTTTTCATTATAATTTTATTTATGAACCTGTCCGCCGACAGCCGACATGAAATCAGTCGCCATCTTTGCTTCAACCTTTCAATCGCCTCCTCAGATTTGCGGGCGTTTCGTCGCCGTTTTTCAATGTTTTGCTCAAATAAATCGTTATTGTTCTGTTCTAAAGCTACATAAAAAGTTTCGGATAGCCAGTGTAAGTGATAAGTGTGAAAATGAGCTTTTTCGGGTTCGGACAGACTGCGGATATTGAAATCGTATTTGATGATGCTGACAAACGGAAGGTTGCCGAAGTGAAAACGGATGATGGCAAAAAGGAGAAGTTATTGCTCTATTACGACGGCGAAACCGTCTCCGGGAGAGTAAACGTTACTCTAAGGAAACCCGGGTCGAAACTTGAACATCAAGGTATCAAGGTCGAACTTATAGGTCAGATAGAATTATTCTATGATAGAGGTAATCATCATGAGTTCATATCGTTGGTGAAGGAGCTTGCCCGTCCTGGTGACTTGCTTCAGCACACTTCATACCCGTTCGAATTCGCGAATGTTGAAAAACCTTACGAAGTGTATACGGGCGCAAACGTCAGACTAAGGTACTTCCTGCGAGCCACAATCGTGCGTCGCCTCACTGACGTTATCAAAGAGGTGGATATTGCTGTCCACACACTGTGTAGCTATCCGGATGTACTAAACTCGATCAAAATGGAAGTAGGCATAGAGGATTGTCTACACATAGAATTTGAGTATAACAAATCAAAGTATCATCTGAAGGACGTAATTGTTGGTAAAATTTACTTCTTACTTGTCCGTATCAAAATCAAACATATGGAAATATCAATAATAAAGAGGGAGACAACAGGTTCTGGGCCTAACACATTTACAGAGAATGAGACGGTTGCAAAGTATGAAATAATGGATGGTGCTCCTGTAAGGGGAGAGAGTATTCCAATACGAGTCTTCTTAGCTGGTTATGACCTAACACCAACAATGAGAGATATAAACAATAAGTTCTCAGTACGATATTACCTAAATCTAGTGTTAATGGATACTGAGGACCGCCGCTACTTCAAACAGCAAGAAGTAACACTATGGAGGAAAAGTGATAAATCTAGACTGCCCTTACATAATGCTCATCATCCGCAGACTTTATCTCACCCAAGCCAGCAAATCCCCAGGCAGTTGAGTGCTTCGAGTGAAGAGAACTCGAATACTGTGTCTACAAATGTGTCTCCATCCAACCCTAATTTAATGCAAAGGTCAATATCTCCCTCAATGTCTGAAGGAGATAAACACAACGGTCCTTCAGAAATGGAACAGGAAAAACCAGATGTTTTAACAAATAAATTGTCTAATACACATATTGAAAACAATGAGCCAGAAGATATGGAAGAAAATGAACCTGTTACTGATAAAACAATATCTTTGGAGAAGCCACAGCTTGCTGAAAAGCCACAAATTGCAGAGAAACCAGTAATAGCAGAAAAGCCTGTCGTAAATCGGCCGGGAAGTGAAGCTAGTCCAAGTCAATAGCCGATATGCACTTGCGCAGTCAATATGACGAGTGCTGAAGAAATGAACTGTATGTTTTCATATTTGAAAACTATAGTATAAAGGAATATGTTTTACTAAGATTTTTTGCTGGCATGAGACATAGTTTGCAGTCAGCAAAAATAATTTAGTAAGGATACTCCATATACAGAAATTGTTGTAAAATTCAGGATTTCTATTATTTAAATGTTGGAGCTGTATAAATGGAAATTATTGACTTAGTGAGTACTATCAGCATTATATGAAATATGGGCTCTAATTATAAGTGTACATTGCTATCATTGCAAAAATAAATAATAGCTGGTATATCACCAGATATGTTGTTACATTAAACATTAGTAAGCATGTCCAAATTAGAACCTTATTGCAACCACATAAAAGATATTTCAGCACTACAGTATGATAATCTGATGCCTAAAAGGCCTTTGTAATTTGCATGTAAGTGCTTATTGTTTCAATTAAAAAAATATATGCTTGCTCAAGCATATAAATTATTATAATTCATTATTAATTGTAAATGTCAAACTATCTAAAATGGTCAAATAACAAGATAAGATCTTGCATGTAAGAGTGTATAATTTTTAGTTGATCAAAAAAGTGATAGTAATTAATAAAATGTATCTAAAATATTAGTTGTATGAACTGTTATATTTTATGAGTAATGCAAAAGCAATAATTTCAATAGGTATATATCAGCACTTATCAAGCTGTATGTCCATGCCAGCTGAAATTAAACTTATCTCAACCATTCATCGAATTGTGTATTTTTACTTATCAAACAAAATTGTTCCAACGTGAACATGTTAACTGGTCTTGTAAAGTATCATGTATTTCATGAGAATTCATGAATTTTTTAAATTCATTCATTATAAAAAAAACGATAAATTAAAAAAATATTTTTCATTAATATTTGTCATTGGGCAATACATTCAGATTACAAATATGTAAAATAATGTAATATAGGTCCAAGAAATTTGGACATAAACACTTGTTTCACACAGTATGATATTTTTCTAAAACACTGTATAGGCAAGAAGAGTATCATAAAACACAATAGTGCTCACAATGTTAAAATTAAACACCTATTTAAATGTAACTGTCTTGACGAAGTGCAGCTTATTATCTCACTTTAATTGTTTATAAGTTTGCCACATAGACATTGTTTTAATAGAAAATTATCAAAAGTGTGACTATACATAGTGTGTATATTAAAAAAAAAAAATTCTAAGAATATTTGGAAACATAGGTGTTGGAAAATATTATGCGAGTAACTGTTATTTTATCTAGTAGAATCGGTACATAATGTATAGTAATATTCTGGATATTTTTGTGTAATCTAATGTTTATAGCATTGGAATATAACAATTATCATTTTAACAAACACATTAATTTTACGATACAAGAGTCTGATTTAATAATGTATTAATTAGCTGCTTCTGCTTAGTTATTATAAAGTTAAAATATGTTTCATGCTTTGAGCTTATTAGTAAATCAATATCATAACCATGAGTAGTTAATGGTGTACAAAAAGCACAGAACACACAGTATTAAATGCCGCGAGCTGTGTAAATTAATTAAACCACATTATACAAATATTACAAATTTATTGAGAACATCGCGTCAATCAAGTTGGTTGATAAAATTCTGCACACAATTATAGTTCAAATGAGTGATTAGTAATTATCAGCATAGTATGTTAAAACTACTGATACAAATGTTTTTATATATTTGTGTAAAAATGTTTTATTATTCCAGCAGCATTGCCAGAAATGAGAAAAGTAGCACAGTTTAAATAAAAATAAACTTAATAAAATAATTACTAACACAGAAAAGATTTTGTGGACAATTTCATCAAAATCTGTATGCAGATATTTATGACAATTGAATGACTACAATTACTTTTCTGTGTTAAATCAATTTAATAACTATTTGGTCTTTGTTATTTGTACATATCATTGCATTGTTAAACAATGCATGAGTATAGATTGTATCTACATCAATTTATTTCAATTGAATCTGTCAAGCGGCCAGTTAGTGGCAATTGGAACTGTGTCACCATATAAGGAAACAATTACCGAGACACCCATTGATTCAGGATAACAAAAAAATCTTTTTAAATACGTATTATGATTTCCTACAACAGTAAAATAATCTTCTGAGACCATTGTCTGTAAAAAGTATACTAAAGATATGTATTGAGTATAATATATTAGTTTAAGTTTTAAAACATTTAATTGCATGTGGATGCATAGTATTGTGAAAATGACATGGAATTAATGTGTATGTTTCCAAGCCACTTGAACATAAGAAATATATTGCAGAACTATGTATAAAGCATGCATCTTGGTCTTTGTCTGCTAGAAGATGCTGTGAAGCTCTTCAGCGACGTTACTCCGACATTAAATATCCCTTTTGTAAATTATATGCTGTCCACAAGTGTAGATTCTATCCATTATTTTTATGTAAATTAGGTAAAGATACAAGTTAATATAAAAATTGTGTTATATTATAATTGTTTGGTTCTAGTATCACACTGTATAATAAAGATATCTTGTTTCTATTGAGATTAAGGCGGCATGTCGATTGTAACATTATTGTTAATAAAATATATATGTATAAATTGCTAACAAAGGGTTTTTATTGCGTATATACATTACTAATAATTTTATTTATACTAGCAGTGTCCTATTTTAACATATTCTAAATCTAACATTTATTTTTTTGTCATCTTTAAGTGAAAGTAATTATAAATTAAAGCTTTGATAAATAAAATTCTTATACTTTGCTGAAAACCAAATAAAATTGGTTCAGCAATTGTGAGGATTAGCAAGCACATAGACAAATAATATGTTTCCTATTATTCTATTGTTTTTCTACTAGCGAAGTAGTTAACCCTATAGCCATGTATGACTATTATCTGTAGATAAATTATCTTTGCCTACCCTTCAGGACTCTATGGAAGCTGATTTTGGACAACTGTATTTGTGTATACCAGTATACTTGGTGATTTGGAATAGCCAACCATTCACTCCTTTATAAGAATCATTACATAAAATAACTTACATGCGATGGTCGCCTTTGTACCCTTAAAGAGCTAATTCGATTCAACTAACTCATGAACATCTGAAGGTCTTGAGATTAATTTACCAATTATTACGTGAGGTGAGCTTTTAGAAAAAAGTATAAAATGTCGAAAGTTATCACTGCAAAACTCATTGTTTTAAGATATCGCACAATCTGTCCTCAATCTTTCATATTTGAGTGTTTGTCAAATATCTGCCTACCATAAAACGTAAACGCCGAAGTTTCGGATCAATTATATTTCTTGCTATTCGTATCATGAAACATTAATTGACTTGTACGTAACGTACCATGGAGTAAGCTGAACAACGGAGTAGGTAGGTCACTTTGGCAAAATGAAATACGAAGAAACTTCGTAATTGGTATATCCTTAATATCGCGTTCGCTTAAATTTTGGGATAAACATTTTCATTGTAGGCCTGGCCTGTACGCGAGTCTTGATTTTTGATAAATCTTCCTTTAGTAGGTAGTATAAGAGCCTTAGGCTTACAATCGGGGATATCACTCGCGCGTTGTCATTCCCGTCGCAGACCAGTTTATTTAAACTGGTCAGTGATCCCACTAAAGTGTAGTTGTACTGTAACCCAGACTGAATGTCTTCTAAAAATTTGTGAGTGCATTTAAATAATAAATCAAAAGATCATTTGGCAGCAATTATTCACAGCGACGTAGATATTTATTCATCGCAAGTTTCAGGTTACACGGAGTAGGTAATTCTCAGTGCTGCTTTTCCAATACTTTCTCAAAAGATTCCTTGCGATAGACGACGTTTTGTGCTTTTTTAGACCCTGTACTGAAGCTTAAGTTCATTAGAAATTCCTGAACAAACGCTTTTTTTCCGCGTGTTGGATAGAGTGAAGATACGCGGCTAACGGCAACGACTCACGGCCGGTTGTATAAAATATTCTAAAAAAATACAACGTAATATATTTGTTAAAAGCCTATACTTTAGTGGCATGTTAATCAGCTTACGATTCTATTTATAGCTGTTTGAGCATGTTCACGAAGATTAGTTTGATTACATAACGAGACGTTGAACTTTGGTCTTTGTAAATCTTGAGATAGCCTGCCTAACTAACTGTACACGGATACTATAGTATAGTACCTATATTGTATTTGTAAGCAGCAATAGCTTCATAATCCGGCTGGATTTGTGATTCAACTGTTAACCTTTTCAATTGATTTGTTCCTAGTCCGCCAATTAGAACAGTTACTATTAACGAGAATGTTATTACCGAAAATTGTACATATAGAAATCAGTTATTTTATGATAAAATATATATATATACAATTTTTGGAGTATTGTGTTTTGTCTTTTGAGTTCTATGGTTATCGCGGGTATAACGACAACTGCTATGATCATTTAAAAGCATTTTGTTCATTGCTTTAGGCGGGTATGTAATGAATGTATGTATATTGAATATTCATTATCAAAACTGTCGTATCCTTGTAATCTTTCATTTCTTTTATGAAATATTACAAAAATAAAACCTCCAGACGGCATTATAGATCTACAATTGAATGGCAGAATATTATTGACCGTTATAAGTTTTGCAAATATTAAACTTAAAAACTAGCTGGAATATTATTGCCCAATATTTGTATTAATTGTTACGTGTGTAGACTGTATTGCATAATGTTTTTCGTTCGAACATTCGGCATTTTTTATGTTTATCTTAATTGGACTCTGTCCCAAAAAGTAAAATAATAACACTTGATTATATTCCTTTCATATAAACATAAAAAATTGTAACACATGACAACGTAATTATTATGTAGTGCATAGTCACTTTGAAACTTGCGTTGCATGATATATGCATACCTATATTATTATTAAGTTAGGATTTATTTAACTTCAAATCAATCGTGATATTCTATTATTATTACTATTGGTAAAGAGCACACCTATTTTTTTATGAATTTGAAATTATTACCATAATCTATGACGTGTTAAAACACCTTTATTATCATCTATTCAACTGGTTTTAGAACGAAATGTATCGGTTTATAATACATACCTGTTTACAATCTATATTTTATTATTACTATCTTACCTGCGTAATAATAATGGTATTTAATTGGTATTATTAGTACGTCATTGACTAATTTGGTTTATCTGTACTAAGAACGTACCCTCGACATTCGACCTGGGGCCTTACCACCTATTAAAGTACCTAGTGTCATGATGACTGAGACAGCACGTTACAAAGTTTGTCTTGTTCTAGCGCATGTAATGACAATGCTTATCAGACGAAATGCGGGAATCATAATATTAAAAGAAAACGATTTTAACAGATCTATACCTACCTATCGCGTTGGGCTCAAACGAAATATCATTGTGTAAGAGCTCTAGCTCGGACTGATTTTATCTCTAAAATTATCATCTCGTATTCCCCTGTTGCCTCATTCAAATTTAATCTGAACCTTTTCATAAATAATACGAAAAAATTTAGCTATTTCTATATGTTATAACCAGAGATCGGATATTCTGATGCATATTTAGGAAATTTTTGGCTAACGTAGGTATTATGGAAGCGGCTATACTATAATATTTTTATTAAAATGAAAGCTCTGGATTTCGTGATTGCTTAGCTAGGTCGAAGATCGAAAATCGCATGCACCTTTTTTTGTAAGCAATATCGATGGCTGATCACTTTCTGATAGTCATTTGTTTTGTAGACATTGTTTTTACACAATTTTTTTCTTACTTAATTTACTTAGGTAGGTACTTATCCCCGTGCAACAACAACGTACAACTAGTTGGACATAATTCCACCGTAGTACTACGTAGTTTTACTAAATTCCCCTTCCCCATGGTACAACCAGTTGAACATCGCGGTTGTACAACGGGTCGGGAGCGTAAAAAAAATTATTGACCTCAGTACTAGGTATTTATTTATTTGTTAACGATATCTTACAAAATATTTATTTATTTTGTACATACAAAAAATACATAGAAAAGAAATTAAAGATAGTTGTATCTATTTGTCGATAAAAAGCGCTTGCCATAATAGCCAACACCTGAACTTTAGGTAAATATGAACTCGAATATCCGATCTCTGGTTATAATTGTTATAAGTTTGATGTCTAAAAACAACAGTATAACCCAGCCAATATTGGAATTTTTTAAAGTTCCTATCCCTTATATTAATAAAATTATGAAAAAACGGGCCATGCCAGTGGTATATGTTAAATGTTTATTCTCTAGTGTCGGGGAGAAAACAGGGAAATGGTTCTTTGGAGTAAACGCTGCTGCGTATTCCTTTTGTCTATTTATGAGAGTAATCGGTCGTAAGGTCCCTGTTAGATCTGTATCTAAGCAGACAGACTAATTGTCACACTGAAACAACTTATACATCGTTTGTCCCGAGGCACTATTTTACGCTTATGTATGCTAGTGTAATCTCGTGCTACGTGCTTGTGATTTCAATTATGTAGTAGGTAATTGGAGTTTTTTTGGAATGAAATTGTGTAGAACTTGTTCCAAGCGCCTAAGCACCGGGGAGTTAGTGACTAAGAAGTTCGAGAGAGTTCAAACAAGAATAACAGTTGAAACTTGAACCTCTTTATAGATTACAATGTGAACACTCATAAATGTTCCTATAATAATACAGGTCACCATGTTTAGTCGATTGCACAGATGTCACATTAGTTTCAGAAGTCCTGTCGACTCTGCCAGTGGGTGCGATCCTACATCCTATCCATCCTACACACGATATAATTTCTGTGATCCTCAAATACTTATTTGGTGTGTATGTAGGTGTGCTTTGTATATGTTGTTTTCATGTTCGTAAAGTTTTCTGAAGTACAGCAATTGTTCCTAATACGGGCAATAAAATCTAATCCATTAAAATAAATAAATGTCTAGAGATGAAGGTCATCATGAGTTATTAAACAGCCTATACTCCATTTGGTTAGGTACTTAACTAAAGGTAAACAATCTTGTTGTGTCTTTTTATATAAAAATTCAGTTTAAAAAATAAAATGCTGCTAAAGATCAATGTAAATACAACAATAACGATTACTAAATCAATTGAACCGTTAGTTTAAGCAGTAGTTTATTTGTTTAATATGTGTTTTTGTAAAAGTCACATCAAGATTGTTTACCGTTAGTTAAGTAGGTACCTAACCAAATGGAGTATAGATTCTGTATTTTTAAATTTAATTGGAGAATAGATTAAAAATAACATTCTTGTTAACTAATAGTTATCTATATTATTATAATATTATAAAGAGGAAATATTTGATTTTTTGTTTGTTTGTAATGATTTTACTCAAAAACAATTCACCCGACTTTAAAAATTATTTTACTATTAGAAAGCTATATTATCACCGAGTAACGTAGGCTATATTTAATATAAAAAACGCGAGCGAAACCTTGAGCAAAAGCTAGTTTTTAATATGCTTGTGTTTGGAGTGGGTTTACGACGGTAGTGAAACAGTTGGAATTCGAACCCACTACATCTCGAGCGCAACTTTAATGCGTTACCCATTGGGCTAGCGCCGAGCGCCGCTTCAAGTTTTTTATCCAACTGTTATTGTTTTTGCTACATATTCAAACACAAATAAATAACAACAGTCGGCGAATTCAAATGAAGCGTTGCACGATATCACGGACATGTGGATTTTTTTAAAAGAAAGTTTTTTCGGTCTTTTTTTAATATGGACAATCGATTCCTCTTTAAGTGGGACGAAACTATTAGGACTTGTGTCAACTGAAAATAGCTTGACTGGATTGGATCAATAATACTTTACTTTGAAATCTGGCGGGAACTCTCGGTAGGTTGTCGTTCAAACAATTCACAACAAGACACTAAAAATACCTACTGATAGATAATCATTTAACGTATCAATTGACAATTATATAAGGTCAATGTTGACAATAGCTTCGTTTGCACTGGCTATTAGTGTTGTTGTAGTGTTATATTGAAGTGTTATTCAAAGTCATTTAAGTCTAAATTAGTCGGAATGCAACATTTTACACACAAAAACAAATATTAATCAATAGAAATCTTTTAGTGGAACTAGTTTAAAATATACCAGGCCTCCAAGCTCTATTACATCGGTATGTGTGACAGTTCTACAAAGACGACGCAGATTTAAAAATAATATGTATAGATATAATTTTAGACTTTAAAAAAAGTTACCAACAGAACAAATAATATTGTAGTGTCATCAGGTCAATAAAACTTCCCTTCTACTGTTAATATATTTTATATCCTATCTGCACGCCAGTGACGAAAAATATATGTCCCCCTCCACATATTACTGTAATCTGCCAAGTGAACCTATATTGTATGATATCCGCAGATCATATAAATGATTTACCGGTATGACTACACCACGGCTCTGAGACTCAACACGCGGGCTATTCAATACCGCCTTGTAAAACATCACTGTCACTGGTACATCAAGTTCATATATCGTGAATGTTCATTTCCGATCCTTATTTAGGTCATGGACGGAGGTTTGTGTGTGTAGGTACTGTGAGTGTGCGACTAGGGTTGCCACCTTTATTTTGAACATCATCATATCAGCCGAAAGACTGCTGGACATAGGCCTCCCCCAAGGTTTTCCACACAGACCGGTCTTGGGCCACCCGCACCCAACCGCTTCCCGCGACTCTTACCAGGTCGTCGGTCCACCTTGTGGGGGCCTACCCCTGCTGCGTGGTCCGGTGCGTGGCCGCCACTCCAGAACCTTTCTGCCCCAACGGCCATCGGTTCTGCGCGCTATGTGCCCTGAACACTGCCATCTTGGCTATCCGGAGAGCTATGTCGGCAACTTTAGTTTTTCTGCGGATCTCCTCATTTCTCCTCATTTTTATTTTGAACAAATAGAGTATACTTACTTCCTGAGGTAACATAAAGTACAACATCGGAAAATAAAGTATTATTTCTTTAATTTGCCATTTTGTTGCCACATTTTTGTTGTTTCTAGCAACATCTAACAAAAATGTATTCAAGGAATGTTTTATCCGCATCTTTACAATGAATGTCTATATTAAGATAGATAAATATTTAGTGTTTTATTAAATTTAGGGAAACTTTATTCCAATGCTTCTTGTTTGTATAAGTAAACAATATAAAACCTGTAAAAGTCGACATAGGTGAAATAAATTATTTCCACGTATTGAAATTAAACTACTATATACGGATTTTATCGCGTTGTTTATTTAGCACTGTATCACAAAATTTTGAAAATATAACACTACTACTACTATTGATTTTATTTTACTAATTTATAAGCTAATAAAATTATTTAAACTATTAAATCTATTTATTTTTGGTTTACACTTTCCCCGACGTTTCGGTTGCTTTTCAGCAGCCATGGTCACGGGGAGACTAAGATGGTAGTTGTCTCCCCGTGACCATGAATGACCGTGCTAAATAAACACCGCGATAAAATCCGTATATAGTAGTTTAATTTCAATGAATATCATTCGCGTAAACAGAAGACAATATTATTTCCACGTACTTTATTTTCCTCATAAAGTATAAAGGAAATAACGTACAATACTTTATTATAAAGTTACGGTTGGCTACCCTACTTATGACTAACGCAACGGTGTGGTTAGTTAGGGCTTTTATAGGTCAATATTACTAATACCCAGCATTCATTGCATTATCCCTTTCTAGCATTAGTATTTGTAGGAAAGGAGATATAGGATAAACCATAGGTGTTTGTTAAGCGCGAATGTAGTAATGGATACTATATAATATAAATGTTTGACATGTTCGCTTGATATCCTCAAGACAGGGCTGCCACTCTGTAGAAAACTATTTTATATTTTACAAAATTCTGCCCGTGGCCCCGCTCGCGTCAATGTAGGTTATGTCAATTTTCTATCCCTCGAGAACAGTACTTTTTTTGGATAGAAGGTATGTGAAGGTGTACTTGTATGCGAAATTTTATGATAGTCGGTCGAGTAATTGAAGCGTGAAAGCGTAACAAACAAACTGACATTCGCATTTATAATATTAATTAGGATTTCGCTTTATAAGGTAACTGATAAAAATACAAAATATTGTTTACGTCACCATCCATAACCATGGTATCTAGAGCCATAAATAAAACCTGTCTGAAAATAAAGTAACAATAGAACTACATATTTCTTTCTCCAAATATTTTTAATTTTCTCCTTCGACCTTATAAAACTTTATTAAGACATTGGACTTAGTAATGCGGTTTGGAGGGGCCTACGTTATTGGGTATTTCTGTCAAGAATTTCTTAGTAGTATCCAGTCACAAAGGAGTCCGGCGATGTGCCCCGTAGGCGGCATTAGGCTCGTCTCCTATTACGTGAGAAAAGTGATTAAAACTTACTAGAGAAAATACTAAAACTTGCCAGAGAAAACACTTTAAACTTACCAGAGAAAAACTAAAACTTATCAGAGAAAAGACTTAAACTTACCAGAGAAAAGACTAAAACTTGCCAGAGAAATGACTAAAACTTACTAGAGAAAAGACTATAACTTACCAGAGAAAAAAGCCTAAACTTACCAGAGAAAAGACTTAAACTTACCAGAAAAACAGACTAAAACTTTGGTTAGCGAGATTTGGGTCTAATACCCCTCTGCCTACCCCGACTGGGACATAGGCATGGGTTTATCTATGTATGTTTGTTTCACATCAACTCATATACAAAATCTATAAACTGAAACTGATGTGTTATTAAACAAGGCTTGGCCCGTGCCGTACTTTTATTGTTTGTTTGTCTCAGTCATGAGTTGACGGCGCGCGGCGCCACAAAAACATGTGCCAACATTTATGTGACTCAGCTTTAGCTGTTTGTATAACTAGGTATATCGCACCATCTGCATCAGTGCTACAGGCCTAACTACAATTACATCGATTTCTTTTATTGTAGATCCGAATAATGCAAATAAAGATAGATTTGACAAAAAAAATTGGTTTTATACCAAAAAACATATTTGCTGCGTCATAATGAGTTCAGCTAATATTTTTGAGTCAATTAATTTTACTTATGTCTGGTTTCACTAAACTAAACAAAAGATTATAAAAATACTTCCTATAATATGTAAGTATATCAATAACAAACTGATTTTTTGCTCTTCTCTAAAGGCGTAAGAAGAATATCCTAAATATTCTTCTTACGCCTTTATTCCACTGGGGTTGCGATTTACTCAAACAATATAAACGGTGTTGCGGATTCGTATTATTGTTTGAAATGAGTAACCTCAAAACTACCCGACCGTCTTACAAATTCTTTCACCTTTAGGAAGCGTCTATATCCAGAAGTAATATAGGCATAACATCATGTTACGATCCACGGGAGCGGAGCAGTAATCATAAACGGGAGTAAAACTGCAGGAACAACTAATTGCTACAATAAAAATGCGTTATCAATGTATTTAGTATGGAAAACTGTTGTAGGAGGTACCTATCTCGATTTTTAAACAATATGATTATCCATAGGTCTATTGTAAATCAATGTTGTTGGGATAGTTGTACTACCAAATGATGGAACTATTGTAATCAAAACAGAGATTTAATTGCAATTATGTGTATAGTTTTTTATGGCTGGTTTGTCAAACAAATCTTTATTGTTTTCACTAGATTCATGATTGACTAATGTACCTATTTATAGAAAGTCCTAATCCCCACGGACTATAGAGATATGAGTTTTAGAGAGTAGGTACTTAGTTCGTCCATTTCCATAACAGCTCAAAAAAAAGGTATTTAAACTATTTTATTTTTATTTCTTTAAACTATTATAATTATTATTTCTAAATTATGGTATCGTCATCGGTCCTCGATAAGTGTGCAAAGTTTCAAATCAATCTGTCGGTTTGAAAGGGATTTATTCATATATTTTTAAGAGATACATAGATACATACCAAGCTAATAAAAGCGTTTTAAAATAGATAGAAAATAAACGACAAAATGTTATGAAAATAATACTAACTAAAAGGTTGCTACCAAGTAACTATGTTTTACGTTCTTGCGCCGAATAGAAGGTCAATAAGAAAGCTTTATGCTCTCAGCCAGCATTGGTGCTTTAATTATGCTCTATAATTTCAAATCGAAACCTAATACCCTTGGTTGGGTACAGGACAATTCTGAGAAGGACAAGGCTCTCCGGGCCGCTCCCATATTTACGCCAACGTCAGCAGGATGCCAGAGATCTTTTTCTCTTGTACTGGAAATACGGCGGCTATCTTTTAAAGGGCTAGCAATGTACAAGTACCCCTGGTACTGCGCATAAGCTCCGCTAAAAGCTTTCCATCAGGTGGCCTAATCCCAACATTGCAGTATAAAAACATTCAGCTCACGTTGAAATTTTTTGCTCTGATATTAATCGTCCATTTTATGTGATACCATGCTCGTGATATAAAATATGGAATAATAAATAACATCGACAGTGCTGTCTATCCAATTATGTCATATCGTTACGCACATGAATAATTTAAATCTTAATATGACCAGTATTTCTACTATAATGGGACAGCTTCATGAATGTTCTTTAGCTTGACGAGTGGGTTATGTATGATGGATTCGGTTTTTGTATTACATTTGTCACTGTACAGTCTTTTATTGTTCTTTGAGAGACGTTGCTAGGGAGAATTGAATCGATCGCGACTATAAATAGGTAGGTGTTCTCGTTTGTAACGGGACCTATGGAGTTTTTATTAATCGGCTAGCGCTTATATTGAGAAGGAATTTTTCATATCGAGATCATAACGATGAGCATAAAATGAAATATTGTTACAGTCTTTGCTCACTGCTTTGCTTGCGTTGAGCCTACAGGATACCAATGTTGCTTGATATCATATGTTTATACAGGACATAATACCTAAGTTAAAAATAGGAGTGAGTTTGCATCCAAATTCATTTAACGGCATAGTAAGATTAGGCAGATATCTAAAGAAAATACAATATAGTTAAGTACTTTTATAAATGGAAGTTTTACTTTAAGTACAAAGAAAAGTAGTCGACGTCTCTTTAGAGTTCGTATATTCAGTATGTTTAATTTAAGGTTTTCTTTTTATCGTAATAGAATATACTGTCAGTATGTCGGCCAGTCAGTAGACAGTCTAGCTACCGCTAATTCTCACAGGCTGCTAACGATGGTGCTAAAATAATCGTGCGGGTGGAGTGCAGGAAAACAAGGGTAAGGAAAATACCAGCTAATGGGATAATTAGGTGGTAATTACTGTCACCAGTCAATTGACAGTAGATATTAGCATTGCCATATTTATAATGGGGATCAGGTAGACCGTGCCTAGAGTTGTTTGATATTTGACACAGGGTGTCAGGTTTCAACTTAAAATACTGGCTAGAGTCGTATGTAGATCGCAGTTTACGGTACTATTTCCTCCTCAAAAATAAGCCCAGATACTTTATATACCTATATACGATAATATAACTGCCTTAATGGCGTAGTGATAGAGAATGCGACTTCTGTGCATGAGGTTTCGGGTTCGAATCCCGGGTCGGACCAAGAAAAGTTATTGGGATTTTTACCAGATTTTTAGCAGCTTGAAGTTAAGAAGTTGGTGGTGTTAGACACCCCCGTGCCGCTAAAAACACGTAAAGCCGTTAGACCAACGCCTGATCTCTCTCGGGTCGCGTCGGATTACCGTCCCATCGGATCATGAGATTTAGGGAACAGAGAGTGCACTTGTGTTTGTGCACACACTTGTGCACTATAATATCTATTGCACAGGTGACCATTCTCCTTTAAGATTGGCTGCTGTGACTGATATTCGGTTTGGAAGACATTCTATTTGATACGATCTTCGTCGAAGATGGCAACTGATATTATTGCCAATGCAATTAAACTTGAAATAAAAAGTTCGATTATTTTGACGTTTTATCTATGACGCCATCTAATGTTTACGTCTATGTTTATGGCCAACATGGCCAGTTTTATCTGTAGCTATCAGTTTATTGATTTTATAATGACTAAACCATGTGTTATCGTTAGTAAATTGACTTAGTTCGCTTGCGTTTAAGTGATTGTGAATTAATCAATTTAAGCAGTGATAAAATCTAACCTGTTTATATTGGATATGTAACTATTCTAGTTATCTTGAAGTGGCTTTTTTGTTTACGTTGTAAGAGGCAAACCATGTAAATTTGGGACAATAGTTACATAACTGTTGTGTAGATCGTCGATTAAACATGTATGCATGCATTAGCCATTGGTACCTAGTTTTAATAAAGTACAAATAAACGATCGGACATGTTGCGGCCAAACCAACGCACGGTACGGCGATACGGTGAGCTCTTCACACTACACCACCGCACCGCACCACGGACCATAATATTATTTTCGGTACCGCACCAAGTTCGATATGCAACCAGAGAACTGGTATTAATAATAATAATGTTCGGAACATTGTGCGCCACGATTGAATATAGTCCGAGAGCAAACCGCGTTCGTGGTTCGGCCGCACTAAATTCGAACATCTATTTACTTTTACAATTGGGATAGTAATATTCGAATTACCTCGTTCAAAATATATCGCATGGTCACATTATTTATTATCTATAAGCAAAAACAGGCGAAGGGGCGTTTTATATTGCCGCTGGCGTTAAATTTTAAATTTTATTTATTATGGATTAGGTATTAACAGCAACTCTATTGCATACTGACTTAACTTTAAGTCAATAAATGCATTATAGACTACAGTTGTCAGAAAATAGATTTTGACTAGACTTCCGGAGTTATTTTTTCGGTAGGCAGCAGTACCTATTACACAATTGACTAGCTAGCGGTGCCTTACCATCCGTAGAGTTATTTTGCAATAAGGTGTTTTAAAATAATTACAGACGACGCGGTTTCTACATTGAAAATCCTTCATTATATTTTGGACGGACGTAATCTATAAAAATGTTAAAGATCCTGAAACCTCTCGACTTTTAACAAGAGCTTTCGAGAGGTTTAGCAGTTATAAACCTCGGGTTTGATCGCACCTTTGACATCAGCTACGTGCGTTGAAAAATGTAAATCGCTCGCGTCAATGGTAAACTTGAATAACGTGTTTAAATTTGAATAATGTTATCGAAGATGTTCGATGTCTGCCAAAAGACATTTGGACAACGTAGTGTACGATTGTCTCTTACAACCAGATCTCTGCCCACTTGCTGACTAGGACTATGTGTAAATAAGGCTGATATAATCATAGGCATAAGCCTCTCGAAATAAACATTAATTCGGAATGATTCGATTAATAATTGCTATGGTTACATACTGGCACAAATTAAATGACATCAGGCCAATTAAAAAACTATCAAGGTCTTTAATATAGTTTATGCGCGTATATTTGTAAAACGGTAGAGTCTAATAACGTAGCAATCACGTTTTAGATATGATTTGTTATTGGACCAGTGACATAGCCAGTAGATATCATTTTTTACACGAATTTTACTAAGTACATATTATAGAATAGAACAAAGCCCCCGCCGTGTCTGTTTGTCTGTTCGCGATAAACTCAAAAACTGCTGAACAGACTCACATGCGGTTTTCACCAGTACACAGAGTGAATTATGAGGAAGGTTTAGGTGTATTAGGTATAGGTATTTGTTAGGGTACTACCCGTGCGAAGCCGGGGCGGATCGCTAGTAATAAACAAAATGACCTTTTTTCGGCGAGTTTAATCGCTGTAAATTCTTAACAACACTTAATTTACATTTACCTCTTCGTTGTCAATAATTGTCTTTGGTAAATTCAAAATCACTGAAAAAGTTATGAATAAGTTTTACACCTGCGTTTATGATTACTGCGCCGCCTCGTTGCTCGTAGCGTGATGTTATGTAATCTATTAACCGAGGAAGGTAAGAGAAGGGATCCAACACTAAAAGAAAGCACGGATGGCGGATTGGTTAAAGTGGTCGCCTCGCCACTGACGCCACGCCGAGTGTTGTGGGTTCGATCCCCACACGGGACAAAATTTGTGTGATCCACAAATTGTTGTACCGAGTCTGGGGTTCTTAGTGTCCATTTTTTGAATGTTTGTAAAGCCCCGCGACACAGGAATGATTCCTAGTCTTTCAATTATTAAATATAATTTAAATTTATTTAAATTTCGTCATTTATCTCTTCAAGGTATACCTACTGATCTCCATTGTCTAGTATACATAAGTGCTGTGAGTAGAGTGGGTTCCGTGAGCGCCTTATTGTCACTGCCACAGCATCGAGTAGAGAGAGTAGCATCTACACATAGTTATTGGCGCGGGACTGTATTAGTTCCATAAATGACGCCAAACGGTAAAACAAAAACGTTTATGCTAATCGCAACATATTACCGTCACAGTTATATGATTATTTCCATACCTGCGACATTGTGTGCGTCTTTGATGAATGATGACAAATGAACTATTTCTGACCGCGTAATCGTGAGCCACGATGACGAATAGACTCTGGTGATAAGTACCAGTGTATTATGCGTATTCATAATACAGTAAGTACCTACATACCTGCATAGCTTCGCAGTCACGCATGTTAGCTGGAGGGGTAGGCAGAGAAGAATTTCCACTTAATATGGTCCTGGCCTCTTAGTCTGTTATTTAAAACGCAAACTACTAATCCTTTCAATATCTAACTGCCATCCATAGACATAGAAAGTCACACGGGACCTCATAAACCAGAAACTGCACCCTCTCGATTCGGCCGGACCGCTTGTACATACTACTGCAATTGGCCGAAAAGACATTACGCGATACGACGCCGCCGTCATATTAACGTCAATAGTTAATACCGTTACGCCTAGTGCCATCTCTTGGCATTGTGGGGAAGACTCGGCAGTTCCGTCTAATAATTTATTACAACGCCATATATTTACGTCTTACGCAACTACGTAGTTCGCCGTTACGAGTAGAGTAGAGAGAACGCTGGCACATTCTCGAATCCTCGTACTGTTACCATGTATGACGTTTCTAGAAAACTCCCGATACGCTTTAACCGCGTATAAAAGGGAAGGCCAGCGCTCGCCGAGTCAGTTTACAATCGTAAGCGGTCAAGTAGTCATCGAAGCGAGGGGAAGCGAAAATACTACGGAGCTTGAAGCAGTTACAGTGGAAAAATGTAGTATAGTGTTGTTGTTTTAAATTTAATTGTGTGCTAAAATTAACATAATAAAAAATATATTTTTTTTAGAATAAAACCTTTTAGTCGGTAATATTGTTTAACATTCTTATCCCTCGAACCCAGCACGTAACAATACGTAGTAAACTCAGTTAAAATATTCATCGTTTTCATAATTAAAATATATATCAAAAGTTTATTCAAACATACTTACGTTCCCGTATTTGTTCGTCAAAACTTTATTAACGGGGTGGTGTCCGTAAATTCCTTAATCAATGTTGCCATGATTATGTTTATAAATGTCCGTTCAATAATTAGTTACATATTTGACATATAACAAAAATATTTTTCAAAGGCACAACTAACAAATATGTTTCTTTTCAGAACAAAGCTTCCAGGAGATTCGCTGTAAGCACGTGTTCGAAGCGATGCGACAGTGTTGTCTCAAATACAAGCCAGTGTCTCTCGTATGTGAAGGGTACAGTCTAGAGCCGCGGAAGTTTTCTCCGGCCTCTGATCGGCCGGAAAAATAAGGTGGGTAACTACTTATCTCACTCTTACCTAAGCTTTTAACAGATAAACAGAGTGAGAGCCCTATAAATACATATTTTAAGATTGGCAATACTAGGACTTTCCTTATTTTTTTTAAATTAAAATCAATGTTATTACCTGTTCCATTTTATTATAATAATATAAGTATTACTAATTCATTGACGTATTCAACAAGTGCTTATACATAAGTATGGAAATACTTTTTTTTTCGACTTTGAAAGGTTAGCAATGCACGGTACATATGCTTTGGTAACTGTTTAGCATCAAGCGGCTAATATGCTTGGCCACCATTGTTGTATATAAAAAGTATACTCCCAAACTGCAAATTGGTCTAATTGCTAGATTTATTATTAAATACCCATAGAATAAAGGCCATCGTAATTATCTTCTCAAATTGTCTCTTTAAATCACTATGTATTAATTAGCTCGTCTAATGCTTTAAGTCGGCCTTGCTCAATTTGCGTCATCACATCCTACCTTTAGTCTCAATATATTAGTAATTAGTTAATAAAAACTATACTAATATTAATTATATATATTTTCAGATTATGGATAATCGTCGTCGGAGCCAACCTCTAGGTAAAAGAAGTTGGATCTACAGGTACCCGAAAACATTTCAGATTACTTTCACTGTTTTGGGCCTGAGTATATTCTTTTCGAAGCCCATTTACGACATTTTCTTTCGCCCGCGCGATATTATTGACTTATCAGAGCCTCCAACGACACTGCACCGTCAGAAGTCTGAACAATAATGGAATCGGTGATGAGAGCGCGCGAAAGACTAGCCAAATATCCTGTAGTTTTCGCTAAATGCTCTAAGCAAGGTACGCTATACGCTCGCTGTGTTCTCCTCAAAGAAGGTTCTGTGACCAAAAACGATTGCGCCAAAGAATTCGAGCAGTTTAAAGCTTGCCTCGCTTCGGCTGCTAAGGATTTGAAGACGAGGCTTTAAGTAAGATAACTATCATGGAGCGTGTCAGGAATTTCATCAACCTGCCTCTAACCTTTCATATAGCGGCTGCAGCCGTGATCAGGTTTCTCCTGATTGTGTACGCGTACTACCACGACCAAATGTACGAGGTGCAATATACCGATGTGGACTACAGAGTATTTACTGATGCTGCTCGGCACGTGGTCAATGGCGAATCGCCGTACAGACGTCACACGTATCGCTACAGCCCCATCATCGCGTTTCTTCTAACACCAAACATCTTTATCCATCGGGACTTCGGCAAAATACTCTTTTCTATCTTTGATATATTGATAGCGATCGCTTGTAAAGAGTTGGTTGCAAGACAACTGACCTCACACGGCAGATACTCGAAAGTGCCTTCATATTGTGCCCAGCTTTGGCTCTACAATCCGATGAGCATAGCAATAACAACTCGCGGGAACGCCGACTCAGTACCATGCTTCTTCATCATAATGAGCTTATTTTTCTTGAGAACGGATACCATTAAGAACCAATTTTTTCGATATTCAGTAACTGGATTCCTTCTCGGTTTATCGATACATCTACGTTTGTATCCCATCGCGTTTAGCTTCCCTATGTTTTTGAGCTTGGGTTCATATGACACTATAACTTATGCTACGAGCGTGTTGGACGGGCTATGGCTCTTGTTACCGAACCGAAGGCAAGTAAATTTAACATTCAGTTGCATGATCACCGTCATCGCGTTTACCTACGGCATGTATCTCCTGTACGGCTACGAGTTTCTCTTCGAGACATACATCTACCATCTCTTTAGAAAGGACACACGTCATAACTTCTCAATAATGTTCTACCACTCGTATCTTACTATGGATGAGTTGCATATCGACTTTGTGAAAGTCGTGGTCCAAGTTTTCGAAGCTTTGATACTGTTCATGATCAGTTTAAAGTTTGGTGTGAAGCGGGATAGTTTGCCTTTTGCTCTGTTTTGCCAAGCAGTCGTTTTGGTAGCGTTCAACACGGTGTTGACGTCACAGTATTTCATTTGGTTCTTGTCGTTGTTGCCTTTAGTGGCTCACTGCTTTAAAATGTCAGCTTTTACGGCGACCTGCTTAGCAGCCGCTTGGCTATCATGCCAGGCGGCGTGGCTGTTCAACGCATACATGCTAGAATTCAAGAACCAGGATGTATTCATCTTCGTATGGGTGAAAAGCGTATTCTTCTTTGGTGCTCATATTTGTGTGCTTACACAGTTAATAAAGACTTACCGAGCCGGCTACGGATTTGGTCTCGTGAGTTATCCGAGATATATGGATAAAAAACGTCGATAGGTTAGTGATCAGGGTACGACTATGTTATATCATTGATATCAGTTAATATCCGTTAGTAAATGGTCAAACATAATACTGAAAGCATGGCCTAAGTATGCCACTTAGGTTATATTCCGATTTTATTAGACAGGCATAACCGTTAAACTTAGATGAAGAAGATGAGAATGATATCTTGAAAGTTTTGTGTATTTATAATACTTGTATAAATCTAGAAATATTTAACAAACACAAGTAAACTGTACCATTTTTTATGTAAATCCAATGTATATCACTAGTATCGGATATTTTCGGACCCTGTTAGTAGTTATAAACCAAATATAATGTAGGTAGATGTAGATTTTATGAATACATGTTTCTTGTGATGATTGTTCACTGTATTATTTTGTGGGTAGATTTAAAACTTAAAGACAGTGGGTAGAAATAGTTATTATGATTTGGATACTATTTGAAAATATTTATTCATAGCACAAAAAGTTATACAGTTAACAGTCACGTTTTTTATTATATTTGTGATGAACAAAATAACATTACACAGTATAATTTTAAAATTGTTTTATTTCTAACAATATCTAACGTCAACACTAAAGCATTAAATTAATTAATTAATCACCCATTAAAAAATAAGTGGTATAGAACTTGTACAGTTTTAACGATGAAGAGTTATAAGCTCTGAAATAAACATACCTTTGAGGCTTCGACTTAACCAAACAGGCTATCCTGACTAAAGTAAGCCGCTTTAGTGTTGTCGTGTATTTCAGAGCTCAATAATTCTATCCTCAAGTATTCCCCAAACATTAAAATAAGGTAGTCTCATAATATTAACAAGTAAATAGTAACTTATATTGAATCATTGAGATACTGGTAGATAGGATACTTACTTAAGCTATAGTATTCAATGTAGACTGATCGAAAAATAAATAACCTTTGGCGAGATTACTGTTTGGACATTGGTTTTAATAAATAGGAGTTAAGTTACATATATCCCAGCATTTCAGTAAACAATGGTCAAGAGTCGATATAATTATTGTAATTAGCTTATAATTGAAGCCATCGAAAATAACATTTGAGATTAGATTGTAAATGCGATCAGGATTTTCTTATTCATCTTTGTCATATGAGATCAATCTAAAGAAGGAAAATTAAAAAAAATGTATCTTCCGACTTTTGTAAATGTTCGCAGTTTTCGGATGACTTACTGGCCATATTACACACTTAAGTGACCCAATAATTTATTTATTTTGTATACTGTTGGTCTTTGTAAAAAATGGCATAGATAATACTATAATATTTGCAGTGGTAACTCTGTCATACTATTGTGATTCAATATAAGTACCGCCTGTGACTATCTACTGCTATTTCTTGTCAGGCATGTTGACCTTGGTGAGGTCTTCGGTCTCCGCGCCCTGTGACATATTTGACAGCTTCTTGCCAATGCGCTCGTGCACGTCTAGGTACTTGGCCACGCAGCGGTCCAGGCAGACTGACTCGCCTTTGCCTGGGAGAAATGTCAAACATCAATAGATTGTTACAATAGAGCAATATTATTATTATTATTAGCGTTTTATTATTTATTAGTATTATTATAAGTGTTTTTTGCATATTTAAGATAACATAATACTTTAAATATACACAGAATATATTGCTTTTAAGTAAATATGACAAGCCTTTTAAATCTTGTAGTGGCAATATTTCTGAAATAACAGAAGATGACAAATTCCTTGATATATGTGTAGGCAATATACCATTAATTGCTGACTTTGCTCTTATATCTAAATTTTAATTCTAATTTGTATTTCTTTCTTATGCTGGCACTTATTGTGATATTGTTTTAATAAAAGGTTTCTTTTAAATCCTATTTGCAGTTAAAATTATATCCAATATTACGTACAGGGCAATTCTTACAAAAAGAATGTGGTCTTTATGGTTTGCACATATGTTATTTACTGAGATGATAAGGTATAATCAGAATGTGAAATGCTGATAACAAACAAATTCAAATCCTCTTAGTGATTTCAATACAGTTAATATTACTTCAAAATTGATTCAATAGTATAAAATGTTACATCATGTTCTTACCAAGCTCAGTTTCGTGGTATTTGACAGGTATGCACTTGCGGTGGCACGCGGTGACTAGTCGGTTGTACATGTCTGACATCATCTCTATCTCCAACTCCTGCACCAGTTGCAGCTTAGCGGGATCGAGCTGTGGTACTGCCATCTTAACTCAATCACACTTCTTTGTTTTATACAGATACTTCTAAAATATATTCTGAAATTTTAAAGATTAACAATTTAATCAATGATTTTGTTTCCTATATAGACAAAGACACAAATACATACTATAGACAAAGACACAAATTAAAGACACAGGCAATCAAACCTGTATCTCGGGATTTCTCTCAACTATCCATATACAAAAAAGATTCTGTCATTATCTTCTGTGAATTGCGTTGGACACATGATATAACAATGTTTAGAGCAAATTTTCGTGTCTATTTGTGATTGAAAGGATAAGGAAATATGATTTTCTTTTAGTTAGGTATATTATGATAGTAAGTGGCATACCACCTGGAACCATTTCATCCTCAACCTTAAAGAATCAGCAAGTGCAAACTATATAATCATAACACTTAAGTTCATATAAATATAGCACAACAACAATACAAAGACAAGAATTATGTGGAGAAGACAGTGCAAGAGACTGTCCATCTTTTTCTGAAGGCAAAAGGTATATAGCCTACATTATCACTACATATTATAAAACAAAGTTCCCTGCCGCATCTACTTGCAATAGACTAAAAAACGACTAACCAGATTTTCATGGGGTTATTACCAATAGACAGTGATTTATGGCGGAAGGTTTACTATATTTTGATAAGGATTTGTACTACCCGTGTGAAACTGAGACAAAAATATATATTATAACTAGCAAGTTTTAATATATTATAATTTAACCTTTTTGCCACTGGCATGATTATCTGCTTAAATTATCAGAAAAAAGCATACTATGAACTCTGCCAACTCGGGGTCAGTATAAACGTTGTATATATAATACCACAGATAATATAATACTATACTAGTACAGATACTCAATCCCATACAAAAATCTTGGACACGCCTAACTCTGGCTATTCTACTTGCTATTTTGGTACCTATCTTTTTACACTAGATGGCAGCACAAAACTAGCGCCACTGCTGCCATCTACCCATAACAAGTACACAAGTTCCGAATCCTATTTGATAACAGCTCATAAGAGATGGCGTTGTGACAGTAAAATAGGTACTTGACTGTTTACTACGGATAAAACATATTTATACGAGCCGATGCAAAATGTGCGCAACCTTGAAAATAAAAGTTATCTACCTATAGTGTTGTGTGCCGAAATGCGTACGATCACACCCACAGTACATTTATTTATTTAGTAGGTCAACTCACAGCATATAGGTATATAAAACACTCACAATAACATCTTATACACAAACGTTCATATATACACGCCACTTACGAGCTAACACATCATTCACATGTAAAATAACAAGAATGTTTAAAAGAAAATATAAAAAGTGATTACACGTATAAATTCAATATAAATGTGAACAAAAAGTATTAAAATTTAAAAAAAAAACAATGTTTATAGTTAATATTTAAAACAAAAACGAACAAATCGGTAAAATACAAAAATCAAGAAATCAAGCATACAACATAAATAACCGTATAGAAAGACAAAACAAACATAACACTTAGCAATAGTAATATTTATACAAAAAGGTTACACAAATACCTATTACTTAACCTAACTTAATACAAAATTTTTTTTTTTTAAAGATTTCAATATTTTGTCCCGGAATTGGTTCTCATTCTCATGACACACATCAGCATCAGGCACAATCTTAAGAAACGAATTTAAGTCCCTACACATTCTGCTTAAGGGTGCATTCAAACCAAGGTTAGTTCTGGACAAGGGTACAGTAAGAATATTGCAGACGGGCTTGCGAGGAGGTCTTCTGGGTACATTAACGTTTATATTGGCAGTCAAATAAGTACTATCCATTTTATTATGCAATAATTTGTGGATAAAGAGCAAGCCATGCATCAGTCTCCTATCATGAAGGGAATCCATGCTGTAAAAAGATAGCCGATGCCGATACGGGCATCTAGGAGATATATTGCGAGACGAATAAGCAATATGACCGGTGAAGGCTCGCTGAATATTCTCAATTCGTTGGGAATGAATAGCGTAATGCGGGTTCCATGCAATATCACAATATTCAAGACGACTGCGCACAAGAGAGTTATATAGTATTATCTTTGTCCGAACGAATTGAAAATCTTTTGTGTTTCACTTTAGGAACCCTAACATTTGAGCCGACTTATTCACTGCTTTATCAACATGCTTCCTAAAACTCAATTGCTTATCCATTAACACTCCGAGATCACGCATTTCGTTAACTTCCGAAAGGGAGATACCGTTTATTTGGTAGTTTGATGTTTGGGGATGCTTCTTCTTGGTGAATTTAATGTGATAACATTTACTAACATTAAGGGTCATAAAGTTGTTGTTGCACCAATTTTGAATGCTATTTAAATCATTCTGAATATGAGAAACATCCTCGATAGATGATATCGTTTTGTAAAGTTTTAGGTCGTCGGCAAAAAGTAAATATTTGCTATTTGTGATTTGAGCTGTAATGGAGTTAATGAAAAGTGAGAATAAACACGGTCCGAGATGAGAGCCCTGCGGTACCCCCGAGGTGGCATGATATGGTAGGGACTCATATTCACTCACAACCACAACGAGAGATCTTTGTGCCAGGTAAGTTTCAAACCACCGCAGAAGCGATCCGTGCACTCCAGCTGACTCTAGTCGGGACAGTAGCAGGGTGTGATTGACTTTGTCAAATGCGCTGCTGAAGTCCGTATATACCGCATCGACTTCTTGTACCTTGTCTAGTGACCGTGATATGTCGTTAACAAATTCAACTAGGTTTGATTGTACACTACGACCAATTTTAAAGCCATGTTGATGGATACATATAATTGGATCCAGATGACGTGTAATAATAGGACATAATAGGGACTCGAAGATCTTTGCAAAGCAAGAAAGTATAGAAATGGGGCGATAGGTTTTTACGTCAGAAGGGTCTTCTTTTTTAAATATTGGCACTATCCTAGCCCGTTTCCAAACATCAGGAAATTTTCCGTGCTTAAGAGACATATTGTAAATTATACACAGAGGGAAAGCAAGAGTTTTCCTACACGTTTTAATAAATACCGGTGGAATTCCATCTGGTCCGGCACCGTTAGATGGATCAAGATTATTCAATGCCTGCGCCTCTTCTTTCTCCGTAAATTGTACCTCTCTAATAGCGTTTGAAACCTCCGGCACATCGGCCTTGCAAACACTTGTAGACCTAGATTTCCCTGTGCTATCATAAATGGATGAAAAATGTCTAGCAAATAAGTTTGCGATATCCAGGCCCGTGTCAGCAACCGTATCGTTCAAATGCATGTGAGTGGGAAGCGTGGATGAACCCTTACGTTTGTTTTTGATGTAGGACCAAAATGATTTAGAATTTATTTGAATATTGACCTCTATTTTACGTTTATATTCTCTATAGCATACATAAATATACAGTATTGTAACTCGGCCGTATTTTTGAAATAAATGCCTACAGCCGCGCGGTACGTAAACATGCGATAGGGCTGCCCACCTACAGCATTTTAATTAAATCTGCCTACTTTGAGTTTCTATCTATTTTTGTGATTGTAAATATTTTTTATTTTATTTAGGGTCGATTTTTCAGTCGTCAGATAACTTTTATCTGAGAAATATATTTGACGTTGTGACAGCTTTTGTATAGAAAATATGTCATACCGCCATATTTATTCAACAGATAAAAGTTATCTGACGATTGAAAAACCGACCCTTAAACAAATAAAATACTTAGTGAATGGAGTAGGAAGTGTTCAATAAAATGCATGTTGTTTTTTGAATGATAGATTTAATTTAAAAAAAAAACATGTTTATGTTAGATTTAAGACTTAATAACAAATCAGTCTTATAAATATGCGACTGAAAAATATTTGCGCCTCGACAGAAACGTACGGAATGCTATATTATTATATTTTAAAGTATAAAAAATCCGCATTCGAATATAAAGCTTAATTAAAAATTGTTTTAACATATGTGTGGGTATATAATATATCTAATAAAATGATGTAGTGAGTAATGAATTTTCAGACTAGCGAAGTTTATAGTAAAGAATGTGTATACTTAACTATAAAATTCGCTAGCCTGTACATACACTTAAAATTGAAAACCAAGATCAGGGCAAGTATGGAATTGTAAAAAATAAAACAAGGTCTTGAGTTTATTATTCAAGAGAGAATAACGGAATGATAAAATGTCAAATTTGACAACAGCTTTATCTATGTGACAGGTCCGAATCGTTCAATAACTATAAATTAAAAATTTAAAAACTCCCGACACATATTGAGGGAGATGTGAAAAAAAATTTAATATGCCATTTTATGGTGGCGGCCATCTTGGATGTGCTAATTATCATAGTGTATAGTATTCTACTAGTCAAGCCCTTTCATTAGATACCCATATTGAGGGAGTTGTGAAAATATGTTATCCGCCATTTTGTGGCGGATAACATATTTTGCGGCGGCCATCTTGGACCGATTTACGTCATCTAGGAACACTCCCGACTAATTCACCTTTCAAATAAAAAAACAAAATTAAAATCGGTTCATCCGTTCGGGAGCTACGATGCCACAGACAGACACACACACACACACACAGACACGTCAAACTTATAACACCCCGTCGTTTTTGCGTCGGGGGTTAAAAATAAATAACATTAATCAAATATGGTAAGCGATACCTTTAGAACTTCCTTTTTAAAAACAAAATTATTGTTTGATAATAGTTTTATGTATTAAAAGCTAAAAAATATTACGATAATTAAAAAATTGGTAATAAAGTGAAATTTTCAGAAACTGATTTCCCCGTCATCTAGCGGTTGTCACATGCAACTTTCAGAGTATAATACAACTAAATTGAATATCACTTAGTTATCTTATAGAAAGCCAACATGGTAACCTATGTAATTTGATAACGTTATAATTCAACTGTTTTCTTCTAAGTTTTAACACCATGCTCGCGACCGGTTGCGTGCCTAGCGCATGCCGACGCCCAGGCGCGTAGGTATGACTCGAGTTCCGACCGTTTGTATGAAGATAGGTTACTGTATATTTATGTACTGTGATCACACTTTGATGATTCTCATTTACTCGGTCGGATTTTCGTGAATAAATCGTGTTGCTGTCAAAATTTGACCTTGTATATATTTTTTCATATAATTTTAATGAATGCGTTTTAAAAAGTATTAATAACACAATATATTTCATTATGTATGCGATTGTGATTGATGTTCAGGTACTTTGAAAATAACTCATTGGCGTATAGAATTCTACTTTGGCAGTTAGTTATCTATATTTCACTATAATTGTAAATATAAAATAACATAAAATATTGCGCTCAGATTTTTGAAAACAACTGTGCAATACCTAGTATTTAGTCTCTGTTGAAATTTACTGAGTTATGACTATTTATAAAATACATCACATAGATTATTTTGAATTAAACTATCGAAAAATAAATATAATAACCAGCACTTTTTTTTAAAAGACTCCTACGGTTACTCTTTTGCCGTATAACAGACTCAACACAAAAAATCTGTTGAACATAATTTATTTTCTGTGTGAAAATCGAACCCATAACACTCCGCATGTCGATAAGTACCCGGTTTAAGCGATTAAACCACTACGCCATACTTGAAATCAAATCACACGCCCGCGCGAGTATCGCCTGGCGGCGGCGTTCGGTTTATTCTGGTCAGCTTCGTGAATTTTCGTCTATAAATCGTGTATGAGCGCTGCCGGAGTGCCGGTAGCCGCGGCGTCGAGTAGCGCGCCTGCCTGCCGCGTCGATTCTCAATAGAGAGTCAAACCTTGATTGTCAACTGAAGTTTTGTTATGAAATATTAATTATCTGGATCTGCTTAACACTTTAACAGAAGTTAAAGCTAATAATATAATTATTGATATACCTCCTATAAAATACAATGTACCTATTAATAGATTAAAAAACAACTGCGTTAGTAGGTATGCTTTACGCTTATTAGTCATGGCTCGTAATCTTTTAACTATGTCATAATAATTATTGACATTGTATTCTTTTACTTTTATATCCATATTAATTATTGATTTTGTAGGGAAATCAATAATTAATATGTAATAATAGTTTAAAGTCAAGTAACAAAACAATAGATAAGTACCTACCTACTAAATGAATATTGTGGTACTTATGTAAGTAAAGATCACATTAATATAGGTACCATGATAAATGCGATGTTACTAATCCTAAAACACTATTCATGCTTTGGTAATTGGTATGATTTATTTAAATATTCGTGTCTAAATAATAATTATAAGGATATATGGTGACAAAGACGTCCACGAAATATTTATCTCATGTAATATTACTATTACATCCGAATATTTATTACAATGTCAACCAAACCAGATATGAACACATTAATAGTAACTGGTTAAAAAATGATGAGTGTAATGTGATGTGAGTAAAATAGTAAATGATAATATTCGAAACGAAATGTAATGTCATAATATCGTCACGTGACGTCGACAACAGGAAGAAGCAAACAATAACCAATTTTTAAAAATATTGCTCATAATTTATATTTTTCGAAGCAAAACAAATAGTAAACTTCGTTTCATACTTGGCCTTGTAGCGCGGGGGTGGGCGGATCTTACCCTGCCCACCCCCGCGCCCGCACCAGCGCGTGCGATGAGTGTATCCTGTTCCAAAAGATTTCGTTTTGTTGTTGTAGGAGACATAAACTAATACATTGGTGCCAATTCTGTGGTCAGAAAATTCTCTTATCTTAGCTAAAAATCTCTAAAATTTAGTTTAGTCCTGTCAAACGACATTTCGTATTCTGAAATCGCTAAAAGTGACAGGATTAAACAAAATTTTAGAGATTTTTAGCTAAGATAAGAGAATTTTGTTACAACAGAATTGGCACCATTATCAGGCTATTATGAACTAGGTACTTAATATAATGCTAGTTAACGGGTCGACGTTTCGACCGACATGCATGGATCGTGTTCACGGGTTGATTAAAAAAAACGTTTATTACGTTCCTTTAAACGATAGTTAGCACGATTTATTTGATCGTCGCGTATTTCATCAAGGGATATGAAATTCACAACAAGCACAGCTGGGGTTGCCAACCGTAGGTACTTTATAGTAAAGTGTTGTACGTGATTTCGGATTTCGGGTAAACGTAATTTATACTTTAGTAGGAAATAAAGGACGTGAAGATACTGTTACGGCTAATGCCCTCTGTCGGCCCTATGGGGAAGAGTCGGCGGTTTCTAATAATAATTTATTACAGCTCCATCTATTGACATCTTACGGAACTACGTATTTGTCGGTACGAGTTCAGTGGAGAAAGCGCTGGCACATTTTCGAACCATCGCGCTGTTGCGTGCCGTGTGTGACGTTTTCTGGAAAACTCCAGAAGCGCTTTACCCGCGTATAAATAGAGCGCACGCGCACCGCCGATTCAGTTTACTATCGTAAGCGGTCAAGTGTTCATCGAAGCGAACGGAAGCGAAAATACTACGGAGTTTGAAGCAGTTACAGTGGAAAAGTGTAGTATAGTGTTTGTAGTGTTCTAAATTTAATTGTGTGATAGAATAAAACGTTTTAGTCGGTAATATTGTTTCATATTCTTATCCGTCGAACCCAGCACGTAACAATACTTTATTATACCTATGTCCGCTTATGCAGGTTTTATTTAATTATTAACATAAAGCAATGCTATAAAGATTCCCTAAATTACGACTTGCCTTATTAATTAATATTTGTTAGATTTAACTAGCATCAACAAAAATATGGTAACCAAAAGGCAGGTTAAATAAGTAATACTTTATTTTCAGATCATGTACTATTTTTACCTAAGATAGTAAACATACTCTATCTGTTCAAAATAAAGGTGGCAACCCTAATCACAACTGTGTCTAACTAGCTTTCAGGCCCTTTGAAACAAATTTAGTCAAGTTGCATCTAGTGATCAAATAATACTAGAAATTGCATAAAAACCAAACTAACAAAGCGGTATCAACAAATAACAGTCTTTAATCTTATAGAATAATTATTATGATAGGTTACTTAATATTTGCCTAACTATTTTTAGTAAAATGTTGTTATGATTTACTACATAAAACTCCATTTCTATCGGCATGTCTATCGTAAGTTTGTAATTCAATTCAGAATAAGTAGGTAGCACAGAGATAATGATTATTATAACGCCGACTAGTCCGACGACTGCGCTATATCTACTGCCGCACAAGCAAATTAAATTTGACAATAGAAGTTACGAAAACCGACCAGGTGTTTAAATATCTATAATGCCATGTAGTAAAACGAAACGTTTTGTTTAATACATTGACATTAATTGTTAAGCATACATATTTTTCATATTATAAGTAATTTCTTATTAATTAGTATCAGTAGGTAATAAACAAATATTGAAGTAAACCAAAAGAAGGGTATGAAATAAAAATACAATGTTTTTGTAGACTTGTATAAACATATAAAAGAGCCATCTAGCGTCTCATGTAGCGTCTATGTGTGATGTAAAAGATACTGATATATTGATATCTTTAAATCATAAAATAAATGCGTTTACCTTCATGCTTGTTAATTAAATATGTACAATGCTTATTTATAATATCATTTTATGGTCAATTTTCTTCCAATAAAGCATTTTGATTGATCTTAATATTAACATTGGAACTCATAGTGCCATCTATGATCTATTTTTGGAACAGTTTACTTTTTGTTCTAATTGGTACCCCATGATAATACTAAAAGTAACATAAAATACAATACTTACCAAGGTGGGATATTCACAACTTTCTGTAAACGTCAGCGTATTCTCCTTCGTTGGACTTGCGCATGCGTTCACGAGTTCTCATGTTCTCCAAACGGTTAGCATTTACGTAATTCTTTGCCACCACAAACAATGATAAACTTGTCACTGTCACAGCCAACCTACGAACATTATTTCAAAAATATGTATAGGTACATACTTTACCTTATTTTCTGCACAAATGTTGTGCAAGGAGGAAGTGTGACAGGAATACTATAAAGCAAGACCTTCCTACCATATATTATTAAAATAATATTTATTTATATATAATTATGCAGGCATGCATGCAAGTAGGATATATATATATGACTGCATTTTAAGTCTAAATGAAAATACATTATTTATCACATATGTACTTACAAATAAAAATTATAAGTTGTTAAATACAAAAAGAAATTTAATCTTCAACAACATTGGCTTTAGCCAAATTATACAATTCACCAAATTCAGGCCTGATTTGTAAATCTAAATATCAGACGTCTTGATGATAGACGTGTGTCACAGCAAATAAATATTAAGATTTTCGATTTATAGACTTAAATGAATATGATTTACGAATGTTAAACAGTTCAAATTAGATCTATATTTAATGAAAAAGGTTAGGCATGAAATAAAATACCCAGGCATTACAAAATACAATAATGACAAAATATATACAAACGCGGTTGTGTAGCAACGAGATGAGACTTACATAATTTTATAAAAAGAATCGGCCTATTTCATCAGATTAAGTGATAAATAATGAAATCAATAAAGAAAATAAGCGAAATATCGAGGGCTCACCACAATTGAACTGTACAATGTTAACAGGCAATGTGTATTTATTATTCAAGTAATTACCACGAAAGTGTAATTTTTCCGAATTTTCCAAGCGGCATACTATAATCTGGTAATCTCGTGAAAACTTCAGTAAAATTATTTAAGGTTAGGTTAGGGTTTTACTGGCAGTTCAACACGTTACGTCATGGCATGACATGAAGTTTCTAGAGAAATCCCTCCGTCATAATCGACTAATAAAATATTTATTTAATTTATTAATTTGCCGTTATGTATCAAATTGCTTATATCCTCAAAAAGCAAATAATCATCTACGTATGGAACCGAGCACAGATTAATATATGTAGCAAGCTAGAACCGAGTAGCTGATATCTGAGTAAACAACTTAACATGACAATATCAATGTTGCATTTCTGATATTGAGATGTTCAACGTAGCGTTGCAAGCTGATATATATCAAAATATATTGAATTTACACAATATTAGTGTGTTTTTACTAAAAACATGCAAAAGAAACTCTCTTCTTAGTACAAAGTTTCTGAACGAAAGCAATATATAAAAAAGAAACGTCAATCAATTCAATCATACCAAAATCAAAACAAAACAGAACGTGGTTGAGCTTTGTCCGAATTACCTATTATAAATTTTGTACATTTTATCAAAATGCCTAAACCAACAAAATTACATTCCAAAGGAAAATCCAATTCTCTTCAGAAGGCATGTAAGGTGGAGAAAGATACTACAGATGGCGTAGACCCCGAAGAATCCGTGAGACAGTTCCAGTTAGAACTCTGTTGGTGTATTCAACAATTGGAACGGTCTTTAAATGAGAAAAAGGGCACAGAAAAACAATGTAAGTGATTATGTACTATGTCATATAATTTTTCTTTATTTCATTACTTATTATTTAGGTACCTGAAGATAAAATATGTTAGTAAAATTTCAGCAATAATTATTCAAGGTTTGTTAAAAAGACGTGCCCGACGGTTTCTGCTTTTTGTAATTGGCATTTGTTTATAATAAAAAAGCATACTTAACACATAGAATCCCACTCATTCATAAGCAATCAGGTGATTTTACAATTTCTTACATATTGCCAGGCCAATATTTTACTAATAATGTTCAAGCTTTTTATTCCTTTCCAAAAATCATGTTATGATTATGATGTGACCATGTATTTTGTCATTAAGGAATCCTTCAAGAGCCAGAACCAAGACAATGAAAAGCCATTGTCCCCGAGGGCTAAGGATGGCTCATGTGATTATTTACTATGTTAACATGTCAATGTAGACATCAATAATTTCACAACAATACGTAATCCGGTCTTATTCATCAAAGTAATTTTGTTGTATCGGTTAAAGTACATTAATGCACAGGTTATGGATGAACTTGCATGAGCTTAATATCATGATAATGATCCTGATCAGTAGGAGTGTCATTGGATATTTCTGCCAAGAAATTCTTAGTAGTAGAACAGTCTGATATGTTGCCCAATAGGCAGTACCACAGAATTTCAGATCTCATGTTATAAGTGAAGCCTTCACTTATAACATGAGATCTGAAATTCTAAAACCATATTTGGCTAAATGCAAATATGGTATACCAGCATTTCTATATTCGGAATGTAGCCATGGACAATAGATATAGACATATTAGACACAAATAAATTTTGCTTAAATACACCTAAGAACCTGAAACTCAGAACTTGGTAACTTGGATAACTGATTGTAATAAAATTTGCAGACAGGTAAGGGACTTCAAAGAAGTAGAAAACCTAGTAGAATATACTAATGAATATGTTTACCTAGGTAAATTGGTGTCCTTCGATGCTAATAGCAACGAAAACTAAATAGACAGAGGAATAAGTACAATGTGGAAGAAATACTGGGACCAAAAAGAAATTCTTAAAGGGAATTATAGCCCTAATATAAAAAAGACTATTATAACCTACACTAGCTAGACATGGGTCTTCACAGAAAGAGTTAAAAACAAAATCTCATCTTGCCAATATGCAATGGAACGAAGTATACTGAAACTGAGGAAAATACAAAAAACCAGAAACACAATGTCTGCATGAAAACTAAATTAACAGACGCTCTTCATTTTAGTTTGAAACAGAAGTGGAACTGGGCATTGCACTTGTCAAGGTACAACAATAAGAAATGGACTTACCAACATATACAATACAACTAAATGGCAGGACAAAAAAGGCAAAAGAAACATGGGAAGACAGAAGAAAAGATAGGCAGATGACATAATAAACATAGTAGGAAAAAGTTGGATGTATATGGCCAAAGACAGGAAAAGGTGGAAAAGAATGGAGGAGGCTTACCCATAAGGGAACCGCATAACAAAGAAATGAAAAGAAAATGATTATAATCAGATGTATATTTGTAAGAATTGTTAAGTGGAGAATAAAGCTATAATAATAATAAAAGGGACTTCAAAGTTCTTTACTCTTTGGTATATCAACAATTGTTACTAAAACTCCTAAACAGTGAAGCCCTATACACAATTATAGAATTATAAATTTACTTTTTAACTGCCACAGTAATGTATAGATGACAAAGCAAAATGTGTCCAGCATGCCATGATCACAACAGGACAGACTTTTAAATGCTAATAAATTGATGTTAATTATGTAGCTAAACCCAACCCAATTTATATTATGTGAACTGCTTACTATTTATTTCATCCATATTAGCATAAGATCACAAAAATGATGTAGGTATTAAACAATGAAATCGTAGCTTGGCGCCGATAGCACGCTTTTGCTTTTTTAACGTAGCTGTCAAAGGGTTAAACTTTACAGCCTGGGATGGGCTAAAGCATTCACTTGCTTGCAAAGTTTTATTACAATCGGTTCAGCCATTCTGAAGGTATCTTTAAAATAGCTGAACAAGTTGCAAAAGCCATATATGTATATAAATATAAAAATAATAATAATAATAAAAAAAATTAAGATTAAACTTACCTCTTGTCTACCATTTTGAGGATATAAGCATCAGACTATGTATGTATTTAAAGAGATTATGATTTTGATTTCAGTGCAAGAAGCATGGAAAGTACTAACAGTGTTGAAGAATAACAATCAGCCTATGATTCGCAAGAGACAGCTCATGAGAACTCACTTTGGTGACTACCGGGCTAAGATGGCTGCTGAAGAAAAGAAACTGGCTAAAAGTGAGTTAAATCAATAAACAATAAAATCAATAATTATGATGTTTACCAAATAAGGAGGATGCATCAAATAACCTGGGTGCCTGGCTGGCCATAGCTTGACGCTTGATGTCCAGAACATCCTCCTAACTAATATTATAAATACGAATGCGAGTTCATTTGTTTGTTACGCTTTCACACCCTAATTACTCAACCGATCATCATAAAATTTCACATACATGTTATTAGGGTTACAGAATAGGACATCCAATACCTTCCATCCAGAAACTAAACTACATTTACACGAGCAAAGCTGCGGGAAAAACTAAGTAGCTAGTAGCGTAAACTTTGCTTGGGAGATTAAGGATTGTATGAGGTAGTGTGTAAATTGTGTACAGCACTATCTCTTCTTATAAGTCATTACTTCTTCGCTTGTGTGGAACCAGTACAGTACTTATGCTTAACGCTCGTTGCATGTATTACAAATATGTATTGTTTTGAGTTTCTAACAGTTTAAAGCGTAAGGCAAAAGTGATATTATTAATATACACTATTACACCACAATATGACTCATAGCAATCAATAGTATTGAAATGAAACTTCTTCTATGGTAGGGATAAACAAACCGCATTACGTTTTCCATTCACGACTATGTGAGTTTTATAATTTGGAAAGAATATTCATTGCCTAGTTTAAAGAGACTCTTCCTACAGTAGTCAATATAGAAAGACAAGTAAATAAGAGAGGAAGAAGAGACCGAAGTGAAATAGGCTGTAGCGTAACCTATAGTGGTGTCAGATCTTTTATTAATACAAACTACTTGACCAATAGCGCTGTATCGGGCCCCGAGTGCGATAGACGTGTGCGGCGGGAACGAAAGCACTAGCGAAAAATGCCATCGCCTCAAGTTGTTGAGGCGATGGCATTTTTCGCTAGTGCTTTCGTCTATCTATCAAACTATTTATTTAAATTATCTTTTGCAGTGGCCAGCAAGATCAAAATATCGGAAGTACCCGACAAACCCAAAGCGACGTTTTTAAGAAAGTCAGCATTTTTAACAACAGGCGATGAATCATTTAGATTTAATTTCCATTTAGTACCTGAACAAGCTGATAATGGCAACAATAGAAATGCTGGCAACACTGCAGTTGCTGGCAACACTAGCGTTCCAAAACCGGAAGTACCTGTAGAAAATAGTGAGAAACCCAGCGAAGATAGCGAGAAAATATTTAAATTTTCTTTTTCAAACACAGATTTTAAGTTTAATTTTAATGTAGATAATTAGATCAAATTTGAATTTCTATTTAATGTGATTTTTGTAAACGTTGCTTCATCATACGGTTCGGTAATTTGAAGTGTCATTTTCATTCCTAAGTATAAAATCTCTTTTAAACATACCTATGGCATTTATAGGCATTGTAAGTATTTAAGTGAGAAAATAACCGTTTGCCAGTCGCGTTCCCGTCGGCTTTAGAACAAGTGCCTAAATGGCCTCTTAAAACATAGAATACATATGGTATAGGTTAAAGTAAATAAAATAATAAGTGAGATAGTCAATCTCACAACACAACGATTAATTTCGTAAAAAAATGTAATATTATACATATATGTAATTTTTTCTTTAGCTTTGATGATAGCTCTTGACGTAATTCTACGTGGTCGATTAATTTCTATACATCATCTAAAAAGTACCCGTAACTAAGATTATTTAATCAAAATGTATGTCAAGACATGCCGACATGCCTTCCTATAGTTTTTTAAGTGTGAAGTTTACGTTTTCATTATTTTAGTGATTTTGTAATATCTTCGCAGTAAAATATAGGTTGATCGATACTGTAAAATACCGATCGTTTGAGCGAGCTCTAACTGGATAATATAAGATTTATAATCTACAACAAGAGTTTTATTTAACACCGTGCTACCCGCCCCGGCTTTGCATGGGAACTACAAAACCTTAGCAAATTATACACTAAAACCTTCCTCATGAATAACTCTGTCTATTGGTGAAAACCGCATGAAAATTCGTTCAGTAGTTTTTGAGTTTAACGCGAACAGACATACAGACAGACACGGCGGGCGACTTGAATTAATCGATAACTTTGGTTCACATAGTGGTGGGGTAATCGTGAATTACCCCTCTACCCACAGTGGTAAGGTACAGTATATAATATGTAGTGATATTCCAGAATAATTCAGCTCCAAAAAAACACAAGAACAGTTGTATAAAAATATTTTATTATAAAACAATATCATTAGGGCTTGCAAAGACTCTGGTAATATCCTTTAGAGTTCAACATTTCATTCGCATCCCTAATATGTTTCGCGCAAATGAAATCTTTGTTGAAATTAGGCGAATTTGCAAAGGCAAATCCTACGGGTAATTCTATTGATACCCGACTGTTGTAAGTCCCCCACGTGGCTACCCCCATAAGTTTATTCGATATAGTGTCAAATACCGCGCCACCTTCCACCCCGTGGTACTTTTTACATGTCTCCTTATTTTTCAGCAGTTGTGTGATACTGCAAGCGTAGTAGCATGGGACGATGAATGCTTGTAGCACTACTTGGTCGGTTAATATCGTCGGACATATGTCCAAGCCGACCACTATGTCTAGAGCGGTCAAGTTGTATTGTGTTTCTGCTTTCCAACGTTTGTGAGGGCCCTGTTGGCAAATAATGGCATAAGAAATATAGCAAAGCAATATTAGAATTAGGAATATCATCAATATTGTAATACCTTAATTTGTTCCAACACACAACATCAGTGATGTCATACAAAAATGGAATTGAGCTGGAATATTCGTCGCATGTCGCACATTCTAGCGTCAGTTTATGTTGAACTAAATAAATACTAACTAGTGGAAATGTGATAAACAAACGTCTGTCTACTTGTAGAACAATGACAAAAATGATATTATATGATGTTAAATCATTATATAATTATATTTTTAAATAAGAGCTACAAAGATACAGTAACAATTAATTCTGCACGCCTCTATACAAGCCAACTATGCCACTAAGCGGACTGATGATGATGTCATAAACCGGCACTCATGTTGCTCCCATAACAGTGGACTTTGATCTTGATTTAGTAGTCCGGGGGTTAATGGTAGGTATGGTGCACACGCAGAGTCATCAGGTTCTTTCCTCATTGTTAGATTAAAATGTTGCCAGTCTGAATAATCACTAGACTTAGGGCTTGTCCCAACACCTCCAAATGACATTTATCTAAAGGTGAGATAAAAGTCTCGCCATCTCTCTTCTTTAACTAACAAGAATGAGACAGCATGCGATTTATCTTTCGGATATTGTTAGTTGTGGGATTGGCCATAAGTCTAAAAGTAGGTACTTACTAAAAATTTAATATTTCTTTCTTATAAAAACACAACTCACTGCGCTATCAGTGTAGTAGGTACTCTTTGGTGTTATCACTAATGGTTGTACCCACTGTCTGTGTAGTTTGAATTATTTGTAATGTTCCCCATTTTATAAGCTTTATTCCTAGTGTGTGAGTTGTTTTTATAAGAACGAAATATTAAATTTTAAATTTGTCGTAGTTTGATCTTAGATATAGTGTGTCGTAGAGATACATAAACTATTGCCGTACTAAGTAGTGCAGTACGTAACTAGTGTCATGCGCTGCTTGAAAGTTCTTTATCTAAGCGTACATGGTAAACAACTGTAATTTAAAAAAATACATACCTTCTGAGCAGCATATCCTATAACTTTACTTTTAATGTTGCCATTTGAAAAGTTTATGAACCACGTGAATACGTTGTCTGTTCTCTTGACGTGATTAAAGAGTTTGGCCGTAGACCATTCTCCTTTGACATTCTTACTCCTTACTATTATAAACCCAATGTCATCAAACGCTTGCTTGCTCATCTCCGACGGCACAACAAATGCTAAGGCGTGGAGATGTTTTGATTTGTATATTATTGATGTGTAGTTTACTCTAAGACTGAAAAATGCCAATTAGTTGGATGAGTAAATACTATTTTTGCAGAGGAATGTATTACACACACATTTGCCCAGCTATGGTTCTTCCACGTAATAAAAATACGCTGCGGTGGAGCGGCCATGTCGCTCGGATATCTGACAACAGAGTGGCTAAGCGTATCTTCTATTCAGAGCTACAGGATAGCCAGCAAAAACAAAGCGGCCAATTCCTGCGCTCTACAAAGATGTGCTCAAGCGTCACACTGAAACGCTGCGACATTGACTCGACGCAGTGGGAAGCAGTGGCGGTGGACAGGCCACTATAGAGGAGCACTGTGCGCACTAAGGTATTCGAGTTCGAAAGGCGACGGAAAGAAGGGCTTGATGCCAAACGGGACGAGCTCAAGGCCCAACCACCTGCGGTCATACATTACAATTATGTCGGAGGAGTGCTGACTTGCAGTGATTGCGGACGCACGTTCACGGCAAAAATTAGGTATGTCAGTCACCTGAGAGCACACCAACGAAGCTCTCAATAATGATCAGAAGAGTATGAATCACAAAAATTTATTTGGCAGCCTTGTGCCAGCTTGCGCAGCCAGTGCTTATGCTTTCAACTTCCATTACCTTAACACCCTGCCTGATGTGGCAGGGTATTAAAATACATGGGAAATGTGCCTGGTACACGACGATAGGTTCGCAGAGTTCCAAGTCGCCGTGGCCGAATACGGTCTGGACGGTATTATTATTATTAAGGGTCGAGTTTATTGCTATCTACGGGATTCAGTCGCAGAATCCGTGCTGCTACTGAAAATTTCTTGACAGGAAAACGCGATATCATACGCCCTACTGTCGGACAAGAGTATCCACACATGTGTGAGGTCGATATATCCCACAACGATACAGCAATCCCAGTGTTTCAGTATGAAAAATAAAGCATCTCCGGCAAAATCTAGCGCCAAAGCAACACTGCTGGAATTTCAAGCACTAATAAAATAGAATATGCATGTCGCAAATTTTGTCGTTATAACTCTTGCAAGTTAAGACAGTTCAGCAGAGCAGTCAAATTAAGTTGTCTTTTAAGATTTGGCAAATTTAATGGCGAATGCAAAAACATTTTAGACACCATATTTTGAGAAAATAGGGACATTGCTTCATCCAAGTAGTTAATCTTAAGTATTTAAAGAAACAGATTCTGAACACACAAAGCTACCTACGAATAGATGCACCTTGCTGCTGTGATAAAGATTGCGGGGTCTATGCACGCGGCGGTGCACACGTGAGGTATGTTCTTAGTCCGCGAGTGGACGACGCGAGCTATCCAAGGGTACTCTTTCTCAGTCACCAGATCCGCATCGACTTGGTAGTTTTCCAGCCAAGAGAAAACTGAAACACATTATAATAATAAAATAATATTTTGTTGGTTTAATAAATTTTACGAACTTACTTTGGAGCTCCGTTACCTGAGCTAGGTTTGAAGTTTAGGTGAAGAGGACACGGCGCAGCACACGCTAGTCTAGCTTGGGCGGTGCTGCGACGTGAACTCGTGGATGTCGTTGGTGACGACCTCTCGCTGCCGGCTGTGATCATAGCCATGGTCGACAGACAGAGGAAGTAAGTAGCGATCCTGCGACCGCGGAGAACGGAGCTCCCGCCCACCAGCTATTGAGTCGTTGCCTGCAGACCTTCCCTGTCTGTATTAGGCGCTGTTTGGTGGGTCTCTGATGTAGTTTCACTTCCAGCAACCCACCCACCAGCAGCGAGTAGCGAGTTGGCACACCGTGATGGGTTTAGTCGGTAGGCCCCGAAGTCTCGGGAGAGCCCAACAGAGCCCTCTCGCCTCTCTTAGTGGCGACGAGGTATGCATTAGGAGCATTTACCCAGGTAAAAAAAAAGCAGCCAACCATAATCTTCTCCTCTTAATTTAAAAAAGCAGCTACCTAGCTAACAGCTCGTAGCAACATGGATTCTTTGTAATTATAAATTAGAAAATAAGTATATGGAGAAATTCCGATTAAACTTAAAGCAGTTCGACTAAAAATTGTTTAACTATTCAGAAAATTGCAACAAAATAACATTATGTACCGTTCCTACAATTCGGAGGTTCATGTTGTGAAAAACTTAGCAGGAAAATCACGTTGCGCTGGCAGCAAGCAAATTTTGGTACCTGTTCATCCCGATTAATCAGATTGTCCCGAAGAAATCATAAAAGCAGCTTATTTTTAATTTTGGTTCAGCAGGCACATTGAAAATCTTGACGTTTCTTCAGTTATGTCAAATTAGCTTACTCGAACCTTGAGCTGTAATTAGTAGTTTCGAACAGTTCGAACAGTAACGTCGTGGTAGTGTGACTGCCCAGGGTGCGAGATTAGATCGATCGCTAAAGACTTGTGTGCTTGTATGTTTGCGACTTGCGGTTGCAACGCCTAGGAATTCGTAGTAGAATCGACAGTTTCAGTTTCCGCCAGAAACTGCCGGCCTACACTTTTCGGTAATTAATATGTCAGACATATCTTAGAAGTTGTATATAAATAAAATTCCAGTTAAGCGTATAGTGAAATACTTTATAGGGTCTATAGTTACATAACATACTCATGAATTTTGAATAACCACGTAAAATACTTAATTATAAGAACAAGTTAGAGGCCTGTCGACAAGGCCGAAATAAGCCATTAGAGGAGCAAGTACTGCGGGGATACTGAACGATTTTTTTAACACAGTATTATCTATCTACATAGCTCAGAGCCTCTACGGTATATGCAATTGTCTAAAGAAGGCACTTGGGCTATTCTGGCCGCGTCTCTCAACACCATTACTATTTACCATCCTCTTATCATATTAACTAGGTTGTAACTTCTCCACCCGTAAGCGGCAACCACAGGATTTTCGAGCCGTTTATTTGCCCGTGAATCTTTTGCAAATATATGACAAATACATTACATTTATTAGCGTGTATCTTAATATAGTAAAAGAAAAGATGTTTTTAAAGGCCACGGAGAATCCAAGAGGAAAGAATGTTGGCACACTTGTTACGGCATGACAGCTTCATAAACACCATCTTAGAAGAGAACTTGAAGAAATACGAGGAAGGGAAGGAAAAAATGAAAGTCATATCGAACCAAAATGTCAGTCATGGTAGAGAATAGAGAGACATGAAAGAGGCTTCACCGATTGGCATAAAACAAGGCTCTTAAATTGATTGATTGATCGTTCGTATGCGCTCTAAGCAGCCACGGTATCTATTTGGGCCTTTATTGTTGGTTACTAAGACAACCGGTCTCTGTCATGTCGGGATTGAGATGATCCCGTATCATACAATCCATCCATTGGATGTCAGTGTTATTTCAACACAGAAAGATGGATTTTGGCCCTAAATGACCAAAATCCATTTTTCTGGATCCTGACTTGGTCTAAAAATATACAATAAGAAGTGTATACTAACATGAGTCACTTAAATTCAACTCCTCTCCTTTACTTCTTGCTAACTTTTGCGCTCTGAAATTATAATCGGACTCATCCGACAGATCCGATTCCACACAAATCCCTATCCCCACAAAAAAACTGATCAATACAAACACCAACATTTTCACACACAAATAAAACAGTTTTTAATTTATTTTATCGCGTTTATTTATAATTTATAGGTTTTATACAATCTATATAAATTACATGGTAGTAGTGAACTTATATGAAATAGTGAATAGTAAAATAGTTTTATATAAGTCATAATAATTTTATATTATAAACTTATGAAAATGTTTCTAACATATAGTTTTTCTGGCAACTTAGCAGGAATGTTACAAATAAAATAATACATATATATTTTGTAATACGATAAGAAACTTATCAATTTAACACAATATTTTAACAAAATTATTCCTTATGTATCGATTATAAGTTTAAAAATTCAATTTAAGGCTAAGATAACGTCGGTAGATATGATAGCGGAGAGCAACATTATCAGTTTTATGAAACACACGGCTAATGTATTTTATAAATAAAAGACAGGTGACACCGATTAAAATTTATAATATTTTTCGTATGTTTAATTAACCTGGTTGTCAGCCACACGATACCTATTTAGATATTATGTTTTAATTTATTAATTCCCGGTATATCAACTTGACATAATATGTATCGTTCAGAAAGAGATAATGGCTGCATTCGAATTGACGCTTAAAATTTTGAACAGAAGTACCTATGTCGCCTCCTGTTTTTAAAATAAAGTGTACGTTCTCCTAATATGGAACTAAAAACTATAGAAAGATAACCAGCACGCGCCAAATCCAGTTGTAAAAAAATTGTTCGTCGCTATCAAATCTACCGCCAAAATAAACCCATCTGACATTAAACAATCTCGTATTTGTCGGGATGGAAGCTGATCTCCTGCGAGAAGTCGAGAGGCGCGGTATCCTCGGCGTGAGTCACTTTGGTGGCGGTGAGTAGCGCCAGAGATGTGTCGGATGTCCACGTCACCGTCAGGGGGAAGAAGTCGTTGGGTATCGCTGGGGTCACGCTGTTGGATTGATTAACAAATATAATTACCATGACGTGTGCTTATTTTTTTAAAGACATCTGCCACACTTGGAATGTTATAGAGGGCAACTTTATAATTTAAAATAACGGACATAAAAACCACCCAGACTCGAGAAAACCATTTATGGATCACATATTTTTTGTCCTTATTAGAGCAACAATGCTCGCCGCAGTAGGAGTGACTGAACCGAATGCACCATACGTGTTGGCAATATTGTTAAAATACTGTCTTTCAATTTGAATGTTACCTACCATTACAGGTTTTGGGGAGTTGTATGGCAGAATTCGAAATATAGTCATAAAATGATAAACATTATGATACGATCATGATAAAATTCGTAAAAATTAAACTTAATCTAATGGGCAGTGTTTGAGAGGTCCATAAAAATGCCTCCAACGAAAAATTCAAAAGTTTATTTTATGGAAATAAGAAGGTAAAAGCAGTCTTAATGGCTTTGAATTTGATTAATATGTAGAGATTTTGTCTGAATTTCTAATTAAAATATCTTTAAACCGATGTTAACTAACTTGAGTTGTAGACAAATATCGACAAATAGACAATAACATGATAAACAATCATTTTAAGCTCTTTCCAGGTCGGAAGATGATTGTATCATTCATATATTTTGAATTTGATTACTAGCATCTGCAGATCTCACTAACTATTGAATCGTTAGTTATAAAGGCTTAAAGAAGTATCACGTATCTAAAAGGAAATATAAGTAAAATAAATCTGCAAGATATTTGTAATAGTATTTAGATCTGCTTTAACATTCGTAGTTCAACTAAGCAAAAATAATAAGAGCGTGCAATAAGTTTTATACTCACGTAAACTCAAGGCTGCCGGACTTGTGAAGCTTGTTAATGATGGGTATACTCCAGTTCAACGTGCGACCTTTTTGGGCGTAGCTGCCTTCCCACGCGTGGACTACCACTGAGCTGTTGCCGGTCCTACACCAATGACAAAGTAAAACTTAAACATTGCACTACCATTATGTCATTCGAAAATATTCTTTATTTTTTTTAATAAATCGAACTATTTATCGTAAAACAGTGTTCCTAACACAATTAAATATTTACTTAGATAATGAAACGGCACAATCAGCAACGTTATTAGCTAAACATAGAAAATCGAAAAAATATTTTTATATTAAAATTCAAATTATTATTCTTTTTTATTGAGCTGTTATTAAATCAACTATCTTTTAACTACTAGTGCTATAAAAACCTTACTATTACTATAATTTTGAAAAAAAAAGAGATCAAATCCAAATCTCGCATATCTATCGTATCGACTTTTGTTGCTGACTGTACCATAATAACCAGAATTCTTTAATTTAATTTCTTTTTTGAAAAGACATTTTCCGCTATAGGCATATTTCCTGCATCGCGGGTGACTTTACAAACATTACAAACAACGGACACAAAGAAAACCCAAACACAGAACAACCATTTGTGGATCCCGTGGTACCGAACTTAAAACAGTCGGCGCGGCGGTAGTGGCGACGCGACCACTTAAATCGCACTATCCGTGCAATCGAATTGTAATGTAGGTGTTAACGTCAAAGGCGTCAATAATTTCAGTTGTAAATTACAATTAGCCTGGCTAAGTAAGCCTGCCATATGCTGAACTAGGTCCCACTTGGCAAAATTTATTAACCTTTGAGTCTTCTTCCAAGAGGTTAATGAAAACGCTATGTGGGTCTGTGTGTCTGTATGTTAGTGACAGGCATAGCCCCGGAATCACTGGACCGATTGACTTGTAACTTGGTGTACAGGCACCTTGGGGTCATCCCTCGGTCGAGTTTGAATATGGGTCAAAAAACCCCCGAGATATAGGAGTCACAAGGTCATAAGGTCAGGGGATATCCACCAACGAAGGGATTTGGAAGTCCAAGGGAGAGGCTTTTGCACAGCAGTGGGACATTACAAAAGGCTGATAAAAAAAGGTCACATGAAGACGAAGAGGTTGAATCAGGGGGGCACAGTTAGAACATCCTTAATATTTACAAAGAAAGTAGCGCCATCTTGATATTCGGACGTAGAAACATATAGACGTAGTGCTTTATTTATTTTCCGACAGGTGTCGCTAACAGGTTTTTCTTTTACAATTGAATATACATAATTCATAAATAAAAAATAATTAGTCTTAAAACAATAATACATGCCTTAATTGTAAGAAATGAGATTTACAACCCAACCGACACCATCAATTAATATTTAACATGGCAACACTTGCATATTTGATAAATTTATTGTTATTAAATGGCCATCGCGACTTGCGCCCGCGCTCGTTTGTGATTATTCCATTTTGTGTGTATTTTTTTGGTATTTCCGGTGTCTCCTGTTCATCAAACTTTGAGTCGAGATCACTCCTCCGTTCTGGTGTTCAAACTAGTTCCAGAAAAATAATATTGACTGTTTTTGTAGTGCGACGAATTGTCGTTCTATAATCTTGTGTATCACTGCTAGTTTAGTGATATTTTGCGAAAAGGACGCTTCTTCTTGTGTGAGAGTTATTTATATTAATACGATACCTCAACACTTTGCATTTGGAATATTTGGATGCAAAAACGCCAACACTGGTAACTTACCAATTTAACAAGTTAACTTGTGCTAGCCGGCATTTTGATATTTTAGATTCACGGATTTATTGCAACATTTCGATTCAATTTAATGAAAAAAGAAAAGATATTTATTTAATGAAATATTTATTAGGGTATGTAAATTAATGAAAAATGAATGACTGGATAGGGAAACTAACTATAAAATGACGACAAATAATTAAGTTTCAAATAGCACATACTGTATTTTTGTTCTAATGAATAAAAATAGATTTAATATCAGCTGCGTCATGCAACAACAATGCGCTATAGGGAATATTATGGGATATATTATGAAAGTAATTGAAATACATAAGTCTTGCAGCTTTAATATTAGTAAGCTGTCTTGCTTTGTGGCAAACATCTTATTTTAAAACAATTTCATACACATTTTATATAGCAATTGTATGTTATAAAACAGTTTCATCTTAAGTAGTATCTATGCAGATTCTTAAATAAGTGTACCTTTTGTAATAATCATTTTGTTTTAGGTACGTATACTCCTGCTGTTGCACAAATATATTATAATAAAAATAAAAATATATAAAATAGAAAATTATATAAAATAAATGATAAAATGAATAAATCTATTCTTGTTTTATTTATTTGTTATTTCCTTAACACTGAGTGTCCTAGCAAGCGGGTATCAAACCGAAAGGAGACTTATAGAGATTCATGTCAATGAAAATATGTTAATCACAATCTTTCGGCTTGGTACTCTTTAACACTAGGGTACATGGTACTCTTTAGCTACTCAGTATGAGTAGCTAAATAGAAAAAGAGCTTCATAGATGTACATACATAGCTATAGATATATAGCTACATAGATAATTAGTTTTGGTTAGGAAATAGAGATGGCGCTTTGAAAGCGCATGCATGTTTATGCTGAGAGATGGCACTCTTTTCAAACCTAGTTGATATACTCTTTGGGTTGAATCCTTACAGTCATCTCGTTTATTTTAATAATTAACTTGTTAATATTGTTTATGATCAATTATTCTTGCTCCATCTACGCGAAATACTCGTCGTGTGTTCATTCATTCATTCATTCATTCACGTGTTAATACAAGTGTTCTCTATATATCTTAGTTGGCTGAATTATATAGAAATGATAACGATACTACACTTCGTAAAATAATTCGAAGTCATTTATTTTTCATGTCTGTTTGTTTGTTCTAGTTTCACAAAAAACCAAAAAAAATATTGTGCTGCTGTTGGTTTTTACAGTTTGACTTGCTAATCAAAAATCGAAGACATTTCATAAAATTTATTACAGTAAAATTGGCGTTATTGAGCCTCAAACACGGCCGCTGCGGTAGATATTTAAGGTCGCGGGTTCGAAACCCACCCATTGCACTACCGATGTGAACCCAATCCTAATACAAGCATTCTAGGTTAGCTGGAGGGATTAACAAGAATACCAGTAATTAGAAACCCAAAATGCTAGAAATCTTTAAAACAAAAAAGTATGATCGTCTTCCTGGACGTTTGGTCGTCACCTGTCACATCTGAATCTCTGATTTAAATTTATATTACTGATATTATTTATAATTATGGCTAGTTTCACAACTGTCAAGTAAAATTTATCTTGCTGTTTCACTCTTGTTAGGTTAAAGAAGAGAGTTTCCTTGGACACTTATGTGGGTCGCTGATGTAGTTTCGTTTTTAGCGACCCACCCACTATACAAAGCAGTGAGTTGACACGTTGTGGGGTTTTAGTCATTAGGCCCGAAGTACGGGAGAGCCGGACATAACCCTCTTGCCTCCCTTTAAAAAAGTGAGATGCCGAGACGTTTATCTTATAGATAAATGCTATTTAGAGGTTGTGGAACAGGTCATTAACATTGCGAGTATTTTATTAATGTATGTATGGGCGGTACTCACGGCAGAGGAATATGTATGTTGACATCGTTCAGTGTGAGGTGGTCGTGTTCCAACTCGTACTCGATGTTCACGTCGCAGCCACCGCCCGTGCCCTCTGACGGCCAGCAGTTCACTGACACAAACAATGCGCTTCTTATTATCTTTTTAAAAAAGACGATTCCTGCACTTGTAATAACTCGTGTCACGGAGAATTTTACAAACAATCAAACAACGGACACAAATAATATTTAGTCTCAGATCAACCATTTGTAGATCACACAAAGTTTTGTCCCGTGTGGGATTCGAACCCACAACACTCGGCGCAGTGGCAGTGGCGAGGCGACCACTAAGACCATTACGCCATCCCGTTAATTTTGTAAACCATAACTCGTTAAAACTTAATTTATTTTACTTAGTTAACAATGTTTATTTCCTTGATTTGTTATTTGAGATTAAATTATTAAAAAAGTCACTGTAAAATTGTGAAAATTGTGATCAAGGTACTTAAAAATGCGAGCAAATGTGTCAAATTTTCAACTATTTCGAAAAATATCTATTATCGCTTGACTAAGTGACATGGATATTTTTCTTATTTTTTTCATAACTGGTATACCTTGGCCTCTCGCCCGGTACCAGGATATCGTAGAGTTTCGGGACACCCTGTATATAGTAGATACTTGTAGTCTTTATTGTAAACTTTATAATGTTATATAACTTATTATACTTATGTGCTGTGAATTATAATATTTCGGGTTTATATCATCATAGTACCATATTCGATCGAATAAATAAATTGAATTAAAATGCCGTATCGCTTTGCGTACTATTGTATCCGAATGTCATTCGATTACAATTGCGTGGATATGTAGTTACCTACGCTATAGTACGAGCCCCAATGCAAAAATGTTCGTCTACTTAGAAAATTGAATGTATCCATGTATTGTAAGTGTAATATAAATAAGTAATGTCGGTTTAATGAGTCTAACAAATAAAAATGAGATTAGTAAATTAAATTAAGTTTATTTACTGTGAAGTACTCAAATACAATATTTTGTCGTTACAAAAAAAATATGAATTCTTCCATCAATTATAACTCATAACAGTTCGGCTATCGCAGTTGAACACGCAAAACAGTTCGTCTACCACTTGGTTGTATCTCCTTTACTATCAATAACGGATTTAATCCTAAGTGGCATCGTCGCTACTAACTGTTCACATTCTTCTGGAGTTGTTGAATCCCAAACAGTCTTAATTTTCTCCTTTAAATCTTTTTTTGACCTTGATGGATTTTTTCGCAACATCTTCTTCATTTTCCACCACATTGTCTCAATAGGAGACAAATCTGGACTGTTTGACGGCCACTCCATTGTAGGTATTTGTTTAGAGGTGAACCAAGCCTTTCTTGTCCTTGCAGTATGACAGGAAGCACCATCTTGTTGAAAAACATAGGCATTTTGATGTTTCAAAATCGGAATGGACGGCAATAAACTCGTTTCTAAAATGTTTTGGTATTTTACTGCATTAACAGTCTCGTCTGCAAATTGCAGGCGATCCACACCTTGTGCTGACATGCAGCCCCATATCATTACAGACGCAGGGAACTTCACTTTTCTCTTGATACAGTCTTGGTGAAATGCTTCATCTTTATTTCGGATAACTTTTTTTCGTACATCACCGACAGTCACCTCGAATTTGGACTCGTCACTCCATATTATTTGACGCCACTGGTCAGCAGTCCAGTTTAAGTGATCACGAGCGAATTTTAACCTTTTCTTTTTCTGAAGTAATGTGAGTAAGGGTTTCTCTTTAGCCGTGTAAAAGCCGTAACCCATTCTCTTCAGGACTCTTTTACAAGTATCGACCGAGACATCTTTTTTAATCATATCACGCCATTGTACGGTAAGCTCTCCTGCACGAGCACGACGGTTTTTCTTTATAATTTTCTTTAAAACACGGTTTTCAGCTTTACTCGTAATACGAGGGCGGCCTGATCTCTTCAAACACGAAACTGTGCCGTTATTTTTGCTATGCTGATTATTGACTGGACAGTTGATCTTGGCAAAAATAAGTCTTTGGCGATTTGGTATGCAGATTTCCCATTATCACTGCTTGAAATAATATTTTTTCGAACTTCTACCGCGATAGGATTTCCACGACCCATAAATTATTAGCGAAAATAATGAAAAAATACTTGGAACACGCCTTTTTATAGCCTTTGACATCTTAAAAACAATTGAATTCTATTTTTAAGATAATTTATTTTTAAATTTTGGTGTAACAATTAAAAAAGTATATTAACATTAGGCATAGACGAACTATTTTGCATCAATTAAGCACTAGACGAATTATTTTGCGTGACCATTTAAACAGTAATTTAACTAAGATACATAATTTTAAAAAAGGATTATTTTTTCAATAGTACCAAAATAACGTTATTTATATGGAGTATTTTATTAAATAAATTGTTTACTGCTAGTGTCTTTCTAGGAACGAAGAAAGTTAAAAAGAAAAATGTGTTCTTCATAATGTGTGACTAGACGAACATTTTTGCATTGGGGCTCGTACATAGGTAGTATTAGTGACAGTGATGTACAATTACTACGAAAAATATAATTCGTATATTCGAAAACTGTATTCGAACATCAGAAATCGATTGAGAAAAAAATCGCATATTCGGCATTTCATTTTTTGATGACACATTTCATCGTAGTCAGATGTGAATACTTTAGTATCCCTTGTTGCATCATCAACCTGTGTTTGTGCTCGAATGCACAAACACAGGTTGATGATGCAACAAGGGATAAATAATATTATAAGTATTTCGAACGATTAAATATGCTTGAAGATTCGGATGGTAATCGATAATTCCACATCGCTAATTTGTCACACTACCACATCAACAATTCATCGAAAGAGATATTATATGTATAACGCCCGCAAATATTATTAAAAGGCAGATAAGTCACGGGGAAAAGCTAGTTAAAAAACAAATATTTATGGTAAACCATAACCATAGACGTCTATTCTCGGGCTACTTACCAGAGAGTGGCGCGAGTTTATCATCGTTGGCGTTGAGCCGCCATTTTAGTACGCCGACGTCACTGTTGAGCGGGAATGCGCGCTGACTCTGCTTCAGACCGATCACACCGTTGCATCTGAACGCCTCCTTGTCCACGTTGGGATGAGTCTGACAACAAAGCATTTCCATTCGGATTATATATTACACACTAGTTTTTGCCCGCGGCTTTGCACATGTAATTGTAGGTTAGGTGAGGTTAGTAACAGTACTTTTTTCTGGACGAAATACCTTTCAATTTTCAAGTTGTCAGGGGTACAGAATAGGATCTTCTCCCTAGTCTTTATTATTCTCAAGTCACTTGGGATCGGCTTTTCTGGTCTAACCGGCTTTGTCTGGATATCAGTTTTTACACGGAGCGGCTGCCATCTGACCTCCGCAACCCGAAGGCTAACGATACCCTAAAGCTAGACCTGTGTCAGGATATTATAGGGCACTGACTTCCCAATAACGACTGTCATAGATGTTCATCGCAGCCGGGACCGACGGCTTAACGTGCTCTCCGAGGTACGGAGCAGGCGAAAACTTATACGCACTCAATTAATACGCACATAATTTCGAAAAGTCATATAACTTCCGAAAGTCAGAGGCGCGCTACGTGGGTTCGAACCCGAGACCCTCTGCATTGCAGTCTGTTGGTTTCCCCACTGAGCTATCTATAGCTAGTATATAGGGTATTATTAATTTGTTCAATACCAGCTCGGGCAAAGTTTTCTGTTAGATGGATATCTAACAGAAAACTTTGCCGCAGGGTTGGCAGATGTGGACAGACAACCATATTTAAGGAGGCATGCCAAATCAAATAGTATGCAAGCCTATTACCATCCGACTCTGTGCTGCACTTTGCACAATCCAGGAATTAAATCCGAGACCTTCAACTATCAAACAGATTTTCGCACGCAGACTGAGGAGCATAAAATTTCCCACCTTTATTTACCGTTGCAGGCGGCAATTTGGAATCATAATCAATTAAATAAATAATTTAATCATTATTATCCAATGTGTTTTTTGGCGTTTTCTGATACACCAATTTGGTAATACAATTGATTATATAGTACGCAAACGACATACCATTAAGCGGGCAGTAGGTACGCTATTTTACACCCTACTACATACATACACACATAGATTCACGCCTGTTTTCCAGAGGGGTAGACAGAGACTTCGGATTTCCATTTGCTACGATCCTGACACACTGCTCTTGGTTTATTCAGTTTCATCACATTCTTCATACACGCTAGCCGGTTTAAGGTGCTCTTAACCTGGCCTTTGTCCAGAACGTCTCCGATCTGATCGAGAAACGTACGGATTGTCCCCTTGCGACTGTTCCATTTACACTAGCCTTATAAACTTTCTTAGTCAGTCTTTTCTCGTCCATTCGTTCTACATGCTCAAACCAGCTTAACATATCCTTTTCTATTCCTGTCACTATATCCACTTTGATGTCGCATCTCTCTTATCACACTATTCCTTATTCTATCTTTCAAAGTCACACCACATATGTTTCTCAGCGCTCTCATTTCCACAGCATTTATTCTGCTCTCATGCTTTTTTCGCCATACCCAACTTTCAATTCCATGCATAAGTGTAGTCCTCTATGAACAGCCAAAGTGCCTTTTCGGATACATTTCGACTGTTTATAAAAGCGCGTAGAGCTCCACTCACTTTATTGCCAGCAATCGTTCTACTTTCAATATCTCCCTCTTATTTCCAGAACGTCGCCGGTCCGATCGAGAAATGCTCAGATCTTTCTCTTGCGACTGTTCCATTCACACTAGCGTTATAAACTTTCTTAGTCAGTCTTTTCTCGTCTATTCTTTCTACATGCCCAAACCAGCTTAACAACTTAACCCTTTTTTTTTTACGTGGGGGAATGCTTTGACGCATACCTCTCCGCGGGGCGACGGAGAGGTTATGTCGGGCTCACCGGGGAAAAGATACCCCGGTAATACCGACTAAACCTACCACGGTGTTCCTCGACATAACCATAGACGGCGAGGCTGCGCGAATCGCTTTCACATGCAATCGCGACCCCGCCGTGGTTTCGGTCCGCCGTGTGAAACGGCAGGCCACTACAGAAAAATACTTCCTCCACCGTCCCCCTGGGAGGGAACGAAGACACGACACATAGGCGCACGTGGGAACACGCACGCTGCATCTCAGACCTGGTGCTGATCGGGTGGCGAGCAGGCCCACACAGCCCTCCATCCCCAGGTCAAACCTCAGGGTGGCAGGAGGTCATCACGCGCCCTCCGGCGCCCGGTTCTGTGGTTGGGGAGAGGGTTTGAGCGCTCTCTCTCCCGCTCCGCCGCCTCCTTGATGGAAATCACTTCCTCACAGAAGGAGGCGACGGCGTTCTACGATCTCTCACTCCGGACACGGCCGGGAGCGAGAGGGCAACCAGTCCGACTGCCGCGATCAACTCACGGCGCTGCGATGCCCAGGCGGGGCATTCCGCCAAAGTGTGCAGCGCCATGTCCACAACAACATCGCGGCAGTCGCCGCAGTGATGACATCCGGGCGTCTCCTGCCAGCCTATGCGACACAGGAACCGTGGCCAGTCATTACCTGTGTCAGCCGGAAGGTGAGAGCGCCATGCCGCCTCTCCAGCCACTCCTCAAAAACGGGCCTTACCGCCTCAATCGTGGCGTGCCCGAACTTAACCCTACTACTCCCAACGTAATAAAACATATATATTACCTGCAGCTGCAGTGGGCGTGTGTCCTTATTGTCCACGTGTACGTGTATACGCCCGTACTGTTCGTTGCTTATACGCAGCGTCAGCAAACCTAGCACAAAACACATCGTTATAAGATTATTTGCAGTTATTGTTATTTATATTTCTAACTATCTACCGCGGTTTCGTCCACTCTTATGATTATTGCACTGTTCCCGAGGCTCGTAGCGTGATTATATAAAATAAGTTACTATTGGATGAAGTAGCTTTCTAATTGTGAAAAATTATTTTAGTCGGAGTTTTTGACTTAGTACTTCACAATGAAAATACAAATATTTTTAGGGTTCCGTTCCCTTATGGATTCGTCATGTGTGTCTTTCCGTCCATATGTCACAGCCACTTTTTTCCGAAACTATAAGAACTATGCTGTTGAAACTTGGTAAGTAGATGTATTCTGTGAACCGTATTAAGATTTTCACACAAAAATAGAAAAACAATAAATTTTGGGGGCAATACTTAGAACAGAAACTCAAAAATATTTTTTCGTCAAACCCTTCCGTGTGTGTATCTATGAATAGGTCTTCAAAAATGATATTGAGGTTTGTAATATAATTTTTTTGTATACTGAATAGTTTGCGCTAGAGACACTTCCAAAGTGGTAAAATGTGTGTCCCCTCCCCTGTAACTTCTAAAATAACAGAATGATAAAACTAAAAAAATATATGTTGTACATTACCATGTAAACTTCCACCGAAAATTGGTTTGAACGAGATCTAGTAAGTAGTTTTTTTTAATACGTCATAAAAACATCGATCAAAGTTACAACGAACTACAAGAACTTTTATATTATGTTACTTGCTGCTACGGAACCCTTCATGGGCGAGTCCGACTCGCACTTGGCCGCTTTTTTTTAATATAATATTATTACAGATATATTTAAATAGGTAATATTTGATTGTTTCGATCCAGAAATAATATTGGCTAACATCACGCTAAAAATTTCGGGAGCGTAGCAGTACTCATAAACGTGGGTGAAGTAGGCTTCACTCACGTTTATGAGTACTGCTACGCTCCCGAAATTTTTATCCCGAAATATGGATCACACAATTTTACGTACGTAATAGGTTACGTACGTTAAATTGTGTGATCCATATTTCTTTCTTTCCTTCTTTTCGTGTGGTTAGTGGCCAACCTGTTGTCAAGAGTTGTTGTGAGCTGCCCGTAGGCCTCTGACATGGCTTAACGTTTGCTGGCAATTTGGCAACGACCGGGACTGACTTATGTGCCCTCCGAAGCACGGAGACGCTCAGATAAAATACTACTAAGCGGTCACCCATCTATAGACTGACCGCACCTAACGTTGCTTAACCTCGCTAATCTTTTACCGATCAGTGAGTGCAACTGGCTATGAGCGCCCATATTGAAAAATCCTTACTTGTGGTGTCTCAATGATCAATTAAAAAAATTAATATGATTTATAATTTTTAACTGTTAAAAGTCATACTATTTTACGTATTTAATAGGCTTAAAACGTGGTAGAAAGTTATGGCAAATAAAATGGTAGCATATTGTAAAATCGACTAATTGAAAAATCTAAGTACCATATTTATAATTCACATTTTACGTTGGCATTGTGTCAGACGACAATTAAACGTCCAGAAAGATGAACATTTTTAAACATAGTAGGACACAGTACTAAAGTTTAAGTTATTTAGATTAAAGTTTTAAATATAACATTAAATATTTGTAATTTAATATATTTACCGCTAAGCTCAAAGTTCTGTACGTCGCCGTCACGACCTGCGATCAGCGTCAGACGCTCTTCAAAGCGCAGGTGCACACTGCAACAAGGATAACAAATTATTATTAGTTTAAGAAGGAACGAGATGTGATATTTCTTCGATATGATACACACGGGATCTGCACACGGGATTCATGAAGCTAACCAAGGTAGATAGGTTTATAGTACTTTTTAGAGTTCGAAAAACTCTTATACAACAGCTTTGTTCGTCTGTCTGTTATACAACTTTCAACTTAAGAACCGTAAGAGCCAGATACTTGCGGTCAACGCCATTCGACTCAAAATAGTCGATATACCTTGAAATGACTATGACCTTTGACCTCTGACCTCAAGGTCACGTGATACCATTTTTTCGAACTCTCATATTTACGGCAGTTCATTGCCGTTTCTCACTTTTTTATAAAGACAACTCCCGCACTACGAATTATTCCTGTGTCGCGAAGGACTACACAAACATTCACACAACAGACACAAACTGCACTCAGACTCGGAACAACCATTTGTGGATCACAAATTTTTATCCCGTGTGGGATTCGAACCCACATCACTAGGCGTAGTGGTTGTGGCGAGGCGAACACTTAAACTACTACGCTATCCGTGACTTGACAGAAAAGTTTGCCCGACAATCGAGTCATTTGTAACTCGCAAACTTTGTTAGGGCGATTCAGGTTCCACTACAATCTGCATGGTAGTACGGAATTGAGAACAGCGCCATCTCTTTTGGCTTGCTGTATAATTGTTTTGTTGTGCGTATGTAGAAAACGCGACTAGTTCAGATAAGCTGCCTAGGTCTGTATTGGTTGTCTTCAAGTTGGGAGTGAATAGGTATCTTCTAGGCAAGCGTGCTCCATCGTCGATAGCTTCGACACTTAACATCAGGTGAGATCGAGGTTGGGTGATGTAGACAGTGGTGTAGTCTTACTCCTTGTGGTCGGGGGGCGGAGGCTTGGCGAGGTCCTGGCGCGCGGGCTGTGCGGCGGCGGCGGCGTCGCCCTCGCTGCGGAGCCGCGACACGAACGACTCCGCGTCCGTCCCGCGGGACCCTAGCTTCATGGCTGAACGCCCTGACGGACGTCCGCTGTGGGGGACGAATAACATTAATATTATATACAAAATAATAATATTATATGCAATATAAATAAATATAATATTATGTACAAGACTTGCAATTGCATGAACTAGATACAGTTATTAGATATTGCGCTATCTCCTTCTGACAGCTGCATTTAAATAGCGGTTACGTCACAGTTTGTAACGTGCATCCTTTTTCTGATAAATGACAAATAGTCACCTCTAGTAACAGATATGAAAAGACTGTTAAATATTTTTGAGTAGATTTGAAAATTTTTATTAATTTATAGTTTGGATAATGAAACTATTTGACTTAACTAATCAAAAATTGTGAATCAACTGCCCTATTCCATGAACATTTTGCTGGCACGCAACTTTCTGCCAACTAACGTAGAACAGGCCGTAAAATGTGAAAACACATTAACTTTTAATAAAACCGAGTAGATACATAGAAAACTACTTACATTTCACGTGCCGGTGTAGTGGGTATCTTTTCGGCGATAGGTTCAGTCACAGCGGATGATGACATGGACGAACTGCCGAAGCCACTTCCTGTGTACGATAATACAAACAAACTTATCATTAAGACTGCGCCGAGCGTAAGACGCGGTTGGACTGAATGTCAGAGCTCGATATTCAAATCAGCGCGCGGCCGCCATAGTAAAATTGTATAGAGGATTTGAAGTGCTTTTTTGATCAATATGTATCTTTATTGACAACCAATAACTTAAATATTTGGGACGGAAAAATTGTAATATAACTATTTATGTTTCGCTTATGCTGTAAAATAGGATAGTTTTCTACTGTTACAATCTAAAAATCACGTACCACGAGCTTACGTTTTTGCATTTTTCGTGCAAATTTACATAATTTTGTAGGCGAAAATATTAATTATTTTAAGTTTTTTACACGGAGTCATTGTAAACACATTGATTGTTATGGTAAATGTTAATTTTATATTTGTATTAAACAAAAAATGTGTTGATTTTATCAACTTAACTGTGACTGCCTGTTTTGGCACATTTCGCTCGGCGCAGTCTTAACACGTTAAGTCGATTAACAATGAGTTAACGTGCTACTAATGTCAACTTGTAACGTAAACCGTAAATTAATTGAACGTTTTTTATTTGACCTGATATTTTATTGTTTAATTATAAACAATTTGATTAAATGTATTAATGAAAAACGTTTGATTGATGCTTGTACTTAGATGAACTTCCCTTCATACTTTAGCTTCAGGCTTAGGACTGACTAAATTCGTCATCGTTTTCTTTAAAAAGCTATGTATTTCAAAAATAACTCTTGTCTACGTAACTTAAGAGTTCAAATTCGATCGTCACTTGCAATGTATGATGTTATTTTCAACGTAAGTATCGAGTATTCATTAATGTCGTTAACGAATGCAACTAGTTGACTCATAAACAGTTAACGTTGATACGTTGACAGCAGATCTACGGTTGATTCAACTAGTTCGTTGATTTAACGCCTATCGCTAAGACAGACACACAAACCCACATAGTGTGAAAATTAACCTCTTCGAAGAAGAGTCAGAGGTTAATAATGAGTGAATACCGGAAACTGTACAAACATTAAAACAAAGAACCCGGGTCTTCTTTGTTTCTCGGAACAACTATTTGTGTATCATACAAATGTTTGCCTGATGTAGGGATTGAACAGCACTCTTCGCATAGGCAATGGCGAGATGACTTTTCAAACAAAGGATGCTGTCAAACAACTTGCTATGGTTTTCTTTTCTCAATTAAAATGATAAATTATATGTATGTTATTAAACTACTAATAGTCTCCCCATGACCATGGCTGCTGAAAAACAACCGATACGTCGGGGAAAGTGTAAACCTAAATATAAATAGATTTAATAGTTTAAATAATTTTATAATATTATATAAATTATATTATATAAATTTTTAATAAAATAAAATTATTATATTATTATATAAATTAGTAAAATTCAATGGTAGTAGTGGTGTAATAGTTTTAAAATTATGTAATACAGTGATTAATAAACAACGCGATAAAAACCGTATATAGTAGATTAATTTCAATGAATAGCATTCGCGTAAACAGAAGACAATATTATATATGTATGTTTATAAAATGTTACCGAAAGACATCTGGCTGCGTGGCAGCGCGCCTCTCTTGGCGGCCTCCAATCTCTCTCGCTGCAGCTCCTTGGCGCGCTCACGCATACGGTTGGCAGCCTCACGTTCTTGCGTCTGATGGGCGATGGCATATAGATTATACTAGATTATATCAAATTTTTGTGTGTATGCAACACATTAATAGGCCTGGTCATATTCAAGGGATGATAATTACAGGAATCAAGATAAAATTCAAGAATTTTCTGATAGTAAAACCCCTTCACTAATTCAGTTTTACCAGTTGGTATAAATGCCGAGTCTTAGTGTGATTTTCTGTGCTCTATCAGAAATAAACGAACGAGTATCCTAACCAATATTATAAATGCGAATGCGTGTTTGTTTGTTACACTTTCACGCCTTAACTATTTGACCGATCATCATGAGATTTCGCATAAACGTTGTCAGGGACCTTTCATCTAGGAAAAATACTGTTACTAATCTATCCTAACCTCTAGTATAAAATATGTATCAATGCGAGTAATATGCATTCTCTAATACTGTATTATGTGTCTAAACATAAAAGTTTAATAACAATTAAAATATGCAATATATTGTACAATACACACCTGTCTCACAGCTTGATATATCTTTTCCTCATGGGAATCCATCTCAACGAATGAACGCACTTGTGCCAAATTAACACTCTCCCTGTATCCCAGTGCTACAATTTCATCAAAAGCGAACAGTAAATTGAACGCTTGGTTCAGCACTTCAGCTTCAGTCAGCTGAGTGCAGTATTCAGGCACCTGTTGATGATAAGAAAATATAGAATAACTATCATTTAGGAACTTATATCTAACATTGCAGGTAAGAAATTTAATATCAATGAAAGGAAACACATTGCAATGAAACAATTTTTTATTGTTTTTAACTTATGGAAGGGACTGGATCCAGACACAGAGAAGCTAGTGTGGGGCCAGAGATATATTGTATTTCTTTTTTCTTTAAGTGTGTAAGTCTAGTTTTGTAATATGTATTGTACTAATGTTTGAATGAATAAAGAAATTTATTATTACTATTTTTGGAGTGTGTCACTTTTCATCATCAAAACTAAACTTTTACAAAAATATTGCAGTGCAACTTAATTTCATATTTATAATAATGAAATTAAAGAGTGCACAGACATGTCTATTTCAGTGTTTTATTTGTTGTTGAAACAGTATAGTAAAAACACTACAGATCTACCAGACAGATAACTAATACAACTTTTAAAAGAAGTTGCGTTGATTGCTTCATACATTTTGAATGGCTAATTTAGAAAATGTAAGGAAATTTAGACATAAAATGTGTTAATGTTTAATTTTGTGGTAGACCCTCTGGAATTAGAAGTAATGAACATACCACTCTGCTGAAAAGGCGCAAAGTCTCAAGATCTTCCAGAATATTACTGGCTTTAGTGGTGATCAACAGCATGTATAGCTTGTCCAAGGGCTGGTATACATATCTGCAATGAGGAAGACCGGTTAAACAAAGCCAAACAGTAATAAACTTAAGCTTGCATATATTATGGTAACAGATATGTATATATTGTTCCTTTTAAACTATTATCCAAGTGATAGTATAATTAATGTAATGCAATCTATTTAAATATTATAATCTACTAATACATTTATTTCTTTTATGGATAAGTTGATAATCCATACTAACTATATAAGTTAGTATAGATAAACGACTTATAAGAGCTATATAGCTGTAGAATTTGTTAAATTTTTTAATGAAAATGCTAGTCTTAAGGACTTCCATTTGAATTTGTAAAATCCTTTTTGCATTCAATAACAGCTAGTGTCTAATATGCTTGTCTAAAACCCTTTTTAAATGTTTACTTATGTTCATAAAAACAGTCGTACAAGTATTGACCACTGTTAGTATTAGAAGTTGCCATATTTATACAGTAAGGAAATTGAATTAATTTGGGTCTTTCATCATATAATTAAGTAGGTACCTTAAAAATATTATGTACCCTAGGTTAGTAATAGCAGTGGCATATATTATGTCTCGTGTACTTTCAAAGTAGGTGAATTAACTACACAACTACTTTGAGAGTTGACTGATGATAAATATTTTTCAGCATAAGTTAATTACCTAACAGACTCAGTTTCCACAAAGGTGTGCTGCCGTCCACCAGTCATGAGCTTGGGAAATGCAGCGAGTAGACCCTCGATACGTGCCTTCGTCATCTCCACGAATTGACGGGAAACTAGTGCTGAAATATGAGTTACGTATGTAAATATTTACTACTAAATTATAACATGAAATCATACTTTATAGTAAGGTATTGATATATATATACCTTTCCCAGACTTTGTACATACTGTTGCCGCTATCAGCACCTGAAATAACATAAAAACACCGTTGAAAACTAAAAACATAAGCCGCACAGCACTGACACGTTTCTATAAAAGTATAGATTTTTATACAGAGTACAGCGTAGTCCACTATATGTACATTATTAAAGAGACACTAATTAAACTATTACCATTTTGAATCGTCTCCTATTTGCGAATATATCATAAAAATATTACAAATTGCAAACTGACAGCACACACTGAGATGACGTGTGTTGGTTAATTTTTAAAGTGTTGTCATTATTTTAAACAAATGTCAAAGCATGAAATAGCACAACTACAGTGGAATACTTTGTCCCAAAGAACGATAAAATACTCTTTTTGAACTGCTGTTCGCGTTACGCTCACCATTCTAAGTCTATGGACACAACACAATCAAATGGTTGAGCAGAAGAGCAGAATGTTTAAATTCACGTGGGCCTCACGTGCCGGTCGCATGTTATACAATCAATTAAATGATTACTTCTCGACTATCCCTATATAATATTTCTTAGCTGATGTTTGAATTAGTACCAATTCTAACGTACATAGTGTTCTTACGTACGTAGTAAATATGTACACTATGTTCACACATTGAGTTATTTCTATAATCTCGAATATAATTTTAGGATATATTTTTGAATTAAATTTGCGTTGCATGGTTCCATTTCTATCCAATGTAATGTCTATATTAGTTGTTATCGTTTATTTATGCATTTCGCCCCCTGCCATCTTCATGTCTCACTCCGAATTAAATATTTTTTGCGCGTACTTTCTTAGTTGCATTGCTTAATACAGATGAAATAACAACAAATTTTGCTAATATTAAGTTAATGTAAAAGAAGAACGATGAGCAATTACTACAAACAAATCGAGTTATCGAAAATTGTATAATCCTGTATCCAAAGGTTTTAAACTTGATTCAATGATGATACGATTGATTAATTGATCGTGGCTCGTTTGATTCGCCAGATCGTGCTTGCTCTATAATGTATGGTGGACAATGACCTCAGACGACACCGATGATAACCTTTATAGAGCGTGTGTCTTCGTCATATATCTGTGCTCGCTGTACCCGTCATACTGCATGCTGCATTACTATGTTCTCGTAGGTATTGGTCAACGGTGTAGCGACTACGCAGTCTCCGCACAGACAAAGAATTTTCAACATTGACAAGAGATGACGCTATACATAATATACGCTCCGCCATATAAACCTGAAGCAGGCAAGTGAAGTTTATACAACTTTTTATTAGTAACTATATATAAAAGTACCCGATATCAACAATGGGGCCACAGCCCGCCAGGCACGATTACCCAGTCTGGTCGGAGAATTCTTCCTTTGTGTTTGAGGGACATCACACAACGTTCCTCCACAACGGTACTGTCAATATTTTCTAAGCTTTAAGGTTTTCCGTGTAATATATCCATGCCCCTGTGTATTCATACCGCGTGAATATCTTGGCTATATCGTAATCGTATTTGCGTATGGTTAATAGATATGTACGTAATCAAGTAATTGTTCAATATGAATGTCAAATTATAGTTTATCAAAGATTCGAATATTTCGATTTCTGGTAGATACGAGTAATTCCATTTTTTTATCTATACTAGCCCTTTGCCCGTGTAGATTACATGCTAATTACATTAAATAGTGTTCTATTAATCACCATTGTCAACAAAAATGTATGAACTTATAAGTTAATTCCTTCTAATTTCTTCTTCTAGAGGGAGAGCCTACTGCTTTTTACCGGGCATCCCGACTGCTACTGAGAATTTCTTGGCAGTAATCCCAATATTACTTTGTCTGACCCGGGAATCAAACCTTACACCTTAATCACAGCAGCCGCATACACTTCCGTCGATGCACCGAGGCAGTCTATATCACTATCTATATATGTACATTTCAACCGATATTTCTTTTATCTTTCTAGTAGTTTAGGTCAAGTAGGCTACTAGGGAAACTGCGTTCAAACATGGGCAAGCTGGCCTGGAAACTTTCATAGTCCGTCGCAAAGAAAGTCACGTCCAAATAACATTGTGTTGTGGTGCTACGATAAGAAAAGGTTTTAGAATGCCGTTAGGACTATTTTAGATTAACAGACTATGTGATACCTTTTCGACGCCCATGCCTATAATACGCAATGTCTCGCTCAGCACCACGCTTCAAATGTATAACTACATACAGCTAAACCTATATGGGTATGGGATGCTTTTCTATCGATAAAAAATGATGACATGTTTAAATAGAAGTTTAATCGTCAATTTACGAAGACAAATAAAAACTGATATGGTATTTTCATAATTAGTTTTATTTTATAAAAATATATAGTAAGAAAACTTAAAATATGTTGTCAGTAATTAAAGTAAAAGAATCACTCTCCTCAGATTCATTGTCCTCTGTTTCGACATCAAATTCTGATTCAGAATCCGAGCCTTGGTGTATTCGCAATAATTCGTCAGAACTATAATCTATAATAAACTATAATCGCTGGGTACAATTAAAAAAGTTTGCATATTAATCTTACTGTAGTCCCGGTACCTTTCGGGAGGGAAAAAAATCCTTTAAAAGGACTTAAATTACGTACCTAGTATACTAGTAAGTATAATCATTTTATAGTGTTACCTTTCGGAGTTTCCAGGTAATCTAAAAGTAGTTATCTCTGGGTGCGTTATTGAGGAATTCATGCAACCAAAAACAGTACAATATATTCTACTTGTCATATTAAATAGGCTATACTTGTACTTATTTTGGGTATAAAAATCGCACGGTTACTGTTTAAAAAATAATACACCGTCCGTTCGTCACTGCGGCGCATTCGCGACTGGTTGGGTGCCGAGCGCATGCCGACGCCGAGGCGCGTAGGTATGACTCGAGTTCCGACCTTTTGTATGAAGATAGGTTACTGTATATTTATGTACTGTGGTTGAGGGCACTAATAATTCGCCTTTTTGTAGGGATGGGTGTTTCAAACGGAGTTTCATTATCGACAATAGTTAAGTGAGATAAAACGTACTCATACATTTCGATATAGAGAGAAACTCTAGTTAAAATTTGGCAGTTTATATAATGTGAATGTTATTTATTGACCTATTTTTTTTCAATCATATTAATTTATAAATATTTCGAAGAGATGAATCATAACGTGGTAACTATTGTGTGAATTGTGTCCCATCACTAGCCTACTTTATATCAAGTGCTTGGCGCTATGGGCTTTAAAAATTTTGTGAGGCGATTTTGTTTTCGTTATTATAAAAAAACTAGAGCTTGTTTTGGAAGAAAAATTAAAACATACGGCTTGAGACAGAGAGATCTTTTAAAAAAACAACAAAGGAACCTTTAAATATCGTAAATTTATTTATTACAGTAGTTAGTTCTAATAAAGTAGTGGCGCTGAAAAGGTTAAATATACTGACTTTGTATTAAGGTTTTTGAAAATGCGGTCGGCTGAAAACAATAAAATTCTAAGCGATCGTTGTATGGCTTGTAAGTAATGTAATCGCTTTAGAGTTTTCTTGAAAAGAATTAGCATCTATCTTTCAAATAAAGACCACTGGTCTTTTACTGGCAATATAAAATTTTTTTGTTTGTAGCTTTGGTGTTACGCGTTTTGTGGACAATAGTCAATGCTCTTCATCAATCGGGCTGCATGCTTGTTAGTAACAGTAGGTATACAAAACAGTTTTAATGAAACACGAATTAAAAATAACCAATTTTTGACGTAGAAAAATATTTACTTATGAAACAAATTCATATTACATAGACTTTGATAGTATCCGTTGGTGATTAACAGGGCATTGTCATTTCTTATTCTTCTGGCGCAAGTGTAGTCCTTGTAAAAATTCGGCGAATTTGCAAAAGCAAACCCCACTGGCAATTCAAGCTGGCTTGAAAAAGCTCCCCATGTGGCGACTCCAAGAAGCTTTTTGGATAACGTATCGTATACTGCCCCGCCTTCAACGCCATGGTATCTACTACACTCGTCGTGGTCTCGCAAAAATTCAGCAAATGTGCATGCATAGTAGCACGGAACATAGAATGCTTTGACTTTATTACTGTCTGTTAGCAGCTTCGGACATATGTCCAAACCTACGATCACGTTTAATGCTGTCAAGTTAAACCGTCTTTCTGCTAACCACGATTGCTGTTGGTTCTGTGGAAAAATAAATGTAATATTGCATAATCCTAGTAATTTTATAAAAGAGACGAGTTTATAACCACCAAATCCTGAAGTAGCCAAACTGTGGCACCAACTCTACCCTCCGGAAGATCGCAGCCAAATAAATAAACCTTTTGTTACGACTCTATTGTAAAGAGACTGTAGAGAGACTGCAATGATTTTCTTATGGAGACGTTTGATTTTTGATTTTCTTTTGGAGACTTCTTCCTCTGCTAACTGCACAACAGTTAGCAGAGGAAGCAGCGGACAGGATAGCTGACTTATGGCCACTTAGCCAATATAAAAAATTATAAGCTGACGAAAGTCATCCATTGTTCATTGTGTGACTGACTGTTGAAAGGTGATGGACAATCGGCCGATCTATGATGTTAGCGTTTGTCAGACTAAGCGTGATGTAGTCTTTCATTGGATTTCCTTGTTCGAGATAAGTGAGAGTTTATAATAGAAATGTAGAATAATATTCACCTAATCTTTAAATACTTAATTCTCGCTTGATTTAATGGTGAAGAAAAACATCGTGAGGAAACATGCATGTCTGAGAGTTCACCTTAATTATCTCAAAGAGAGTCTGCCAACCCGCACTAGGTCAAAGTGGTGGACTATGCTCTAAACTTCCTCATACTAAGAAGTGGCCCGTGCCCAGCTGTAATACAGTTTATATAATATACAAACCTTTTCAGCAGCGTAGCCGACGACTTTACTATTTATATTCCCGTAAGTAAAGTCTAAATTGGCGAACCATCTGAAAACACTGTCTGTCCTGTTGATACTGAATAGCTCGATGACAGCCCATCTTTTAATGCTTTTGCTCTTGACTACTATAAAACCAATGTCATCAAAACCTTGTTTGCTCATCTCTGTTGGAAGAACAAAGGCGATAGCGTGTAGACGTTTTGCTCTGTATATTATTGTTGTGTAGTTAACTTTAAGACTGAAAGTAAATTTGTATAAAGATATATATAATGTAGTGTTTTTGTATTGGTCTACTTTGCATTGTCACATAAGTTTGTATCATGCAATAAAGTAGTATGGTCTTTCCATTACCATTCATATTTACAGAAAAGGAATTTTCTCTGAGGATTGGTATTAGAATGCATCAGTAAAATTCGCCGTGGCATCGATTAGGGAGTCCTTGGAAAGAACTAAATAAAAATAGTAATTCAATTTTTTAGGTAATTAAACTATTTGTTTGAATATACTGACTTTATGTTAAGGTTTTGACGTTACGTTTACGACCAACTGAATCCAAAAAAAATTAAGTGATCTTTGTATGCCTTGTAAGTCAAGTAATCGCTTTAGAATTTTCTTGAGAGGAACAAGCATCAATTTTCCAGGTAAACCTCATTAATATTCAAATACAAAAATAACATTTGAGGCTGTCCATCAACATCGTGATTCACTAAAAATATTTAACGGAATGCCAAGTTCTTTTTTATATTACATATTGTATCACAAAGTCAGTCAAGAAAACATTCAGCCTTAAAGAGGGTGTAGAAAAATAATTTATCAGTTACGGTTTTCCATCAGGTATACCGCTGGAGCTGGTGTTTCTGCCACCAGTCAAGAAAATTGGCTAAACAATACATGAAAGGTTCCAAATGGCTGAGTTGGTCCAGGATCTTACCACCATATTGGTAAACATACAACGCTACCTACGTATAGATGCACCTAGCTGCAGTGATGAATATCGCTGGGTCGATACACACGGCAGTGCACACGTGAGGTATGTTTTTGTTCCGCGAATGTATGACACGAGCTATCCAAGGGTATGATGCTTCAGTAACCTGTTCAGCATCAACGTGGTAGTTTTCGAGCGAAGAGAAATCTGAAATGGCATGGTATTACATTCACAATTATATTTTTTGCATAATATTATCTTTAACTAACGTTACAGGCGCCTGGCCCTCTGGAGTGGAATATTATAATAATAATAATATCTTTATTTGCAGAAAAATATGATTGTAGGTTTTACAAATGTAGTAGGTATACATGAAGTTTTAAAGTTTTAAATACTAATTACAATAAAAATGGGTGTAGTACTGTTCTCTTAAATAGGCTACAAATTAGCCTGTGATAAGGAGATAAATAATTGTATAATTCCATTACACGCTCAGTGACGGGCATTTCAAACAAAAATCTGGTAAAATCTATCTTGTTAGGCTATGAACCTTGCGTAATAGTTCACTGACTGTAATTTCGGGTAGAACATTGCAACAATGTTTAAAAATCTTTGCACAAGCCTCTATTATCGTGCTGCCGTCTGCGAACCCAATGGTATGGGATTTTTGCAGAACCTTAATTTGGACCAAGAATAACAATATTACGCCATAATGACACCTGAGTTCCGTATCCGTAGCTGACAATTGGATGAGTACCGTCAATGCTGTATGCATACAAGAGACATGAATAAAAATTGAGACAAAAGTAATATCCACAATCCATATAATTTTATGTCCACAATTCTGATGTTCTTAATAAACTAAAAACATAGACTCATGTTTGTGCTGAAATTTGTATGCATTTTATTGAGAATCTAAACAGATATAGTCAGTTGAAGTTGAAAGCTGTCTGATGTTGTATGCGTTGACGGTATGCGTCAAAGAAATCTCGAATCCACAGATCCAGACATTCTATAACCCATTTAGTGGGTAGGTTAGTAGACCATATTAAAAGCCTTGCTTGTAAGAACATCGTGTAGGCTAACATGATATCCTAATATCTGGAATGAAAGACTTTTAAGTATAAACAGAAACGGCAATCGCCATAGTGTTTTTCATAGATTTAAGTTCCCGCGTAGACTAGTTTTGGCAGCAACCATATTGCTAGTAATTTAAGAAGTTGCTATCTTCTGTAATACTCATCTGCAATCAACGTCGAACTAGCTATACTGTCACTTTTGGTGCCGGCTTCACGATATAATGTCTAAAAGCTTTTAAGGCTTTCGACTCTGATTCACCAAGCAAAGGCAAAATTGGTGTATCAAGGTTCAAAACTGATCAGACTGCTTTTCCATCAGCTTTTTGTAATGGAGTCTTTGACAAACGTCTTTTTGAATAATGGTCTAGTGTAGCTTGATTAAGTCCCAAGGCTAAAAATGTCTATATTCTGTAAATTTGAGTATAGCACTCTCAGCAGTAACTTTTTTATTAAAGACCACTCTCTCACTGGCAATAAGTCCTGTGTCGCAGGGGACTGTACAAACATTTAATCAACGGACACAAATAATATAGATATTTTTCTTGTCTGTTGAGGACTAGCAGCGAGGTCTTTAAGTATTGCAGCAAGGAAGTCTAACCATTCTGCTATTACCAGTGTATTTTTGGCAAGCCGAAAATTTGTGATTAAATTTGATGTACCTAATATTGATGGACGTCGATTATAACTCATTAACATAAATGATACTGGATGGGTAAAAATTTTAGATTCTGCAGAAATATAGCCGTTAGCATAACCTTGCTCCCTTGCTATAGGACAGCCCGAGACAACCCTCTGTGGTTTTTGGTGGTAACAAAGTCACGTTGGACGTAACCAACGTAAATTAGTCGCCAAACGACTTATTCATGATTATTGTTCTTCGTAATATAAAGCTAGCACAGTTTTTGAGAGTGGAGTAAAAGTGCCACGTAATTCGTGATCAGAAAGCAATTAAAAAGGATATACTAACAACTGTCGTTTAAGTTCAATTCCTTAATAGTTCTTATTGACTTCGAAGGATTAAAATGGAATGACAGCGTTTCAAATTCAGTTTTAGCACTTAGTCCAACAAAAAAACTGATCAATACAAACACGAACATTTTCACACACAAATAAAACAGTTTTTAATTTATTTTATCGCGTTTATTTATAATTTATAGGTTTTATACAATCTATATAAATTACATGGTTGTAGTGAACTTATATGAAATAGTGAATAGTAAAATAGTTTTATATAAGTCATAATAATTTTATATTATAAACTTATGAAAATGTTTCTAACATATAGTTTTTCTGGCAACTAACAAATGTTACAAATAATATTTTTTATGTAATCCGCAGTTGAGACAGTAATTCCACTATGAATAGATTAATGAATTTAATGTATGTCTAGAAAATGTATTAAATTATTATAAAAATACTAAGTTCTGGTGAGTCCTGCCTCTACTGGTGCCGCCAATTCAATCGCAGGATTAATTTACCTATTCGATGACAGATCGTCCTGTATCCAGTATAGTATATAGTGAATGTGATGTATTTTATTATGCACTAAGTTCACGCAAACGACTTTTATCAAATTGTTAAAGAGCTTGTTGAAAGAGCTTTTTGGGTATTAAAATTAGTATGCTAAATCACTCAAAGTTGGTGTGTGGAAAATTTAATTACGATTCGTTCAACCATTCGGAATATTAGGTGATACTAATAAACAAATACGCAGACAAAATATGATTAAAAATCAGTTTAACTATGTTCTGCAAAGAAGCATATAAATAATCACAGCAGAAATAAATAACTGAATATAGATGCATCAACTATCTTCTTCCTTAGCCAGAAAAATAGGGCCAAGATACCCATATCGATTACTTAATTAGGGGAATACCTACGTAATATTTTACACTACTGAAATACTCGTTCTATCTTTGACTCCACCTATCGGTAGCAAAATGACGCGATACTGTTATGGCCAATGGCGAAACGCCTTACTTCGTTCACGTGATATTTGACTGTGTCCACGATACAAGTTCGAACATTGAACGAAAAGCATAGTGATTATAATTTAGCCTTGATATATGCCCCGGGCAGCAATATGAGGGGCGTCAAGCATTCAGCGCACATTGTTCTATCGACTATTCATTAACCTTTTAACCACCACAGTCATATATACGTGACAAAGCAAAATGCAAGTGTCCAGCACGCCACGGTCACGACCACATGACAAATTAAAGTATGAAATCGTAGCTTGGCGCCGTGAGGACGCTTTTGCTTTTTTGACGTGGTGGTCAAAGACTAAAAACGCATTCCAGTTAGATTTAAACATATTCCAAGTAATTTTTGAATTAATCCTAAGTTTACTTATTTATTTTAAACACACTTATAATATAGTTACAGGATATCCTAAAACGATATTATAAGCGAAGTATACATAATATAATATAAATAAGACAATAAAAATAATTTTACAAATTAAATAGGTACCTACAATGCATTTTTCGCAAATTCTTTGAATTTCGGCAGGCTAGTGATAAATATCAACGTCATTGGCAATTATATTAATAAGTCGTATAGTGCTCGACAACGTGGCAAACTTTAGTAAGTTTGTCCTCTAAGTTATTTTTTGAACGCGTGCTTAGTGTACGTTAAAGGAATGTCTGCCAAAGTATCCCATGAAAAATGGTCACTGCGGTCTAAAGGATAACCAGGCATAAGTCAAGTGACAATTGCAGTTTGTTTATGTGGGTGATTGGGTTGCGTATTCAGCTTTATTATAATATAGTAGCGAAGCAATACGCTAAATAATATAAATATTAATGACTTCCCATCCGCTACAACATTTCCAATGGTAATGTTTGCTGATGATAGTACCATCATATTTAATAATGACAATGTTAATACCACTAACTCTATAATCAAAGACAATGTTGTATCATTGGTGAGTTGGTTGGACTCGCAAAATTTAAAAATCAACTTCAGTAAAACTACTGTTATGAATTCTGGACAAAAAGAAAATAAAACAAAATATATAAATATTATTTATAATAGTAAACATATTAGTGACATTAAGGAAACAAAATTCTTAGGTCTGCAAATTGAAAGCACTTTGAAGTGGAATAAACAAATAGAAAAGGTATGTAGTAAAGTAAACCAATATGCATATGCACTTCACATGTTAAACAAAACTGTTAACCAAGACACGATTGTTACTGCTTATCATGGACTAGTTGCAGCCACGATAAGTTATGGAATTATATTTTGGGGCAATGCAACAGGTAAAGAATTAGTTTTTAAGTCTCAAAAACGCTGCATAAGAGCAATCTGTAAAATATATTCTACTGACACGTGTAAACCACACTTCATTAATTTAAAAATATTGACAATGCCTTCAATGTATATATTTGAAACAGCGCTATTTGTTAAAAAAAACTGGTCAAAATTCTCAAAGGTCACTAGTAATCGCAGAATTGGTAAATTACACATGGTTCAAGCTAGAACCGCTTTATATCACAACAGCATATTTGTGATGGCACCCAAGATTTACAATAAGCTGCCTAAATGTATTCAAACTGCAGACAATTTACAAATATTTAAAAAGGCATTGAAGGAATTTCTTATAAATAAAGCGTATTATTCTGTTGACGAATATCTCAATGACAAAATAATGTAATAGTAATATTTTTTTGTAATTTTAATAACGACATAATTCTGCCTATCATAATTACTTACTTTAATTTAAATCTGACATGTATTTTGCAAATTATTTAGTGACATATTTATTTAATTCTTATTTTTTATTGTAACCAATAATTATCATTGAAATTATTAGCACTAGACATACAATTATTATTTTTTGACCTGTAATTAGTATACCATCAATATCTGTATTAAATATAATTTGTACACCACATGATGTGGTAGGATATAGTGGTACTTTAAAATAATATTAAGATCAGTATATGACCTATATTCTACAAATAAAGTATTATGATTCTGATTATGAAATAATTGATCTCAAAAGCTGGGGAGAGAGCGACACTTTCTAGTTACCGCTCCGGTTCGGAAAAATTCTAGGTCCGGGACTGTTATAATTATGGTAGTTGCATTTGGGAACGCAATCATTTATTTGCATTCGAATTAAATTCGAATTTAGTTACTGCATTGTATATAGTACGTTACGTTCGCTGTGTACTTGACTATGCGAAGTAGTCTATCGCGCTGTGAACAACTATTCGAAAATAATTTGTAAGTATGCTTCTGATGAATCTTTACAATGGAATGACTATGGGTTTAATATTTTTATAAATAAGAGAAAATTGCGCTTTAAAGATAAAGATAAATTGAATCAACATGAATCGTGTACAATCAGTTGTTACATTTTTTTTGTCTCGTCATGCTCTTTCTTGTCAGACATGCAAATGTATGTGCTTGCCAATTAATAAGAATTTTAATATTATTCTGGATCTAATATAATAATGATCATATCAATTACAGTGCCAATTCACTCACCGAGTGATTAGGACGCGTTTAGAGTTATTGTTTAACTATTTAATACTCGTCGCTTACATAAAAACCGGTTCAAGCCAGCGCGCGCAAGCGCAGCCGCTCGTTAACGGGTATTGAAACTTATTCATAATGAGTGAGCGTTTAGTTGAGATTGACGTAGTTAGTGAAGTTGTCGATAATATTTCTAAAGAAGGTAGTAGTATGGAGGAAGAAGACTTAAGGCAAGGAGAATCCCTAGTAATGAATAATAATGAGGAAGGCATACCCAGCCAGGAGGATACATGGATGTTATACAGAAGAGAAAAGAGAAGGAAAAGCGAGATTATTGACATATGTATTACGAGTAGCGAGAAGTTACTACAACAGTTTTCGTTGGCCAAACTTTTTGAAAAAGAAAATATATGTGGTATTATTGACATAAAATATGTTAACGCTTTAAAAATAAGAGTTTCCTTTGAGAACTTACTATGTGCGAAAAAAGGAGGTTGGTGTTTCGTACGGGATTATAAGAAACATAGACCTTGAATTATCCGATGAGGAATTACTACCTATCTGCTATCAAAAGTAAGAATGATTGTGAGATTTTATCGGTAAAAGGCTAATTCGAAGAGGGTTCGAATCCGAATGGATTCCTACCGAGACAGTACGTAGGTATGTGTATTAAAGGAAGCTCACGCCCGGAATATATTAAATTGATTAATATTAGAGTAAAGGTAGAACCATTTATATTTTCATTTAACACAATGTTACCGCTGTTAGCCCTTCGGCCATCCTAAAAAGTTCTGTCCATCTATTAAAATAGTTTGCCCAAAGTGTGGTCAAGATCACGCAAATTGTGACACAACCTTATTTAAATGCGTGAATTGTAAGGAAATCATATGTCTCCGGCTAAAACTTGTCTTGTGTATATAAAAGAGAAAAAGATACGGAGTCTAATGTCAGATTTCAATTGTACATACAGACGTGCGTTTAATATGTATGTACCTCCTTTCTCACCACGACCCAATGTGCAATCTGAAACCACGATTCTTACCAATGCTAATAACATACCGGCCATATCTCAACCGCCGTCGAGTGTTTCAACCCATGCGACCATTACAGCGGAACAAATAATAACCTTAACATGTCAAGTAATACAAGATTGCAATCTTCTAAGCGGAAACAACGTAATTCATCGGAGCAGATTACATTCAATTTTTAATACTTCGGTTTCGGAGTCGGACATCGAACTGAAAGTGGAGCTGCCTCGGTCGCGTCGCCGTGGCCGCCCGCGTCGTCGGCATCGGTCAACTACTGCGAACGACAATCTTGGCGACGACACCTCATCTTGTTCAAATGATGCGCACATGAATATTTCAGAAAAAACACAACAAAAAACATTCCGAGCCTGCGCCGAGTAAAAATAAGTCATTGAAAACATTAGTTATTAGGATTAAAAAACTAATATTTTCTAACTGGGAGGAAAAAATTGAATCTGCGATGAACATAATTGAAGAATGATGCTTGTCTACGTTTATTCAAAGTATTTCGGATATGTCCTTATTTAAAAATATGTTTGATATGTTAAATTGTAAGAATGGCGAACATCAAGATTACTATTGTGCAGTGGCATTCGCAGAGTGTTAGACCAAAGCGGTTGGAATTCGAACAATTATTAATCCAAGATAAAATACACATCGCCGCGATTTGCGAAATTACCTTACACGATTTAGAAACCAGTATCAAAGCTAGCGATACGGCACCGGGGTGCGATGTAAAAAAATAACCAGTTGTTGCCAAAAAGATACTATGTTCCATAAACAATATTTGCCTGACAACCGGCTTTGTTTCCTCTCAGTGGCGAGATATTACTGTGATTCCAATTCTTAAGGCCGGTCGTGAACCACACTCATTTCATCTCTTCGGCCAATAAGTTTAATTTCATGTGTCTGCAAGATTTTTCATTCAATCCTAAATAGGCGGTTAGAATGGTTTTGTGAAAGGAAAGGATTATTTTCAGAAGAAACAGTAGGATTTAGGAAATCAAAATATAGCCTAGACAGCCTAACACGATTGGTTACGAGAATTCAATCAGGTTTTAAATCCTTTGAGGATTTGGTGACTGTTGGATGCTTTGTCGACATTGACAGCGCGTATAATTATTTAAATATAAATTCATTATTATCCATTCTAGATCAAATTGGTGTAGGATCTAAAATATACAATTATCTTTGGAATTTTCTAAGTTTGAACAACTTAGAAATTAAAGACGATTCTGTTTTTATCAGCCGAACTACTAGCCAGGGTCTAGCGCAAGGCAATCAACTTTTCCCATGACTATTCAACATTGCAACATATAATATTTTTAATTCTATTAAAAATGTATACGTATCTCAGTATACCGACGATTTTGCTATATATTGTACTGAGAAGAATGTAGAAAATGCTCGTGTAGCGCTCCAGAGCTCATTAGGCTTACTAATTAATATTTTACAAAATTTGGGTTTGATTGTATCGCCTTCCAATAGTGAAGTCTATTAGGATATTTAAGAAGGGAATAAATAGGGACAATTGTTGTGACAAAATTTACTCTGAACCACTTCGAGAAGTGGTAAACGTAAAGTATTTAGGTATATGGCTGGACCGTTCCCTAAGATGGACTAAGCACAAAAATTAATTTAATTATACGAAAAATTGTATACTTTTTTAAATATTCTGAAAGTATTAGCTGGGCTTGGATGGGGTGTACACCCTAAGCATCTAAGACGTCTGCCTGTATATGTCAATTATTAGAAGTCGTCTAGACTACGGTAGCTTTTTGTTTGACAATGCCTGCACATCTAAGTTATACAAGTTGGACAAAGTCCAGAATGCAGCTATGGCGCATAGGTGGTTTTGTAAAAAGCACTCCCATCCACGTGACGGAGAGTGAGTTGTGTATTACTCCCTTAAGAATTCGCAGACACTTTTTGGTGACAAATTTTTCAAAAAGGCTTAAATCGATGTCGTTGTTTAACAGTATTTCAATTAATGTTTTAGAAGAACTAAAGTTACTCACTTCACGCAGATATTGGCGACGTAAAAAAGTCCAAAGTTGAGATACATTTAAAATTTCAGAATATTGCTATAGATTCTAGATCATTTTTGGATATGTTTTCTTTGGACCACTCGAGTAGCTTTTATGAAATAAACCATATAGTTAGGTATAACATCGAAAGCATATCACATGCTAAGAGGGATTATGTACCTATTTTACTACGCGAAAAATGTTTTTTGTTTCTTAATAGTAAATATGACAATCATTATAAAATATATACAGATGCATCAAAAGAAAATAAGTCGAATATGGGTATTGCTATTTTTGACCCCCAAACTAATTATAGTCTACTGTACAAAATTGTTCATAGTATGTGTAGTACTTCTCTTGAACTGATTGCCATCTATAAAGCAAGTATATCATTCAATGTATACTAAGGTATACATTGAAACAATAAATTATAATAGGATTGTAATCTTAACAGACTCGAGAAGTGCTTTACAACATGTGGCTCCGATAGCCTACGAGATTATAAAACTTCTTTGAAATTAAACTAGATAGGCGATTTGCGATTTCGAACTGCTGTCAAGGAAGTTTTGTAAAATACTGTGAAATGAAATGAAATGTCATTCAATACAATCAACCATGATTGGTATTAATTGATAGATTGGCTGCCATATTATAGCAGACAATTAGAAAGCCTTTGTTGGCAGAGACTGGTAACCATAATGATTGTTGTTCAATGAGATGTCATGTCATGTTCATAGATAAGACACTATATACTGGTCATGTTGATGTAAATGTCAATATCATAGAGTACAGTAATATATTCGAATAAAAATCTGTGGTTACCTGTACTTAAAATTGCATATGCTGTTCATATTATTTGAGTCATATGTGGATCTTCAGCCAATCTGGAAAATACATATATAATATGAAAACCTTTTTTAGTATGTATCATTTACAATGCATGACATGACACCGACACACTAATCAAGCATGAGATGGAAATAATTATTGACTAAAATATGGATGTCTAGTTGCCCAACTAGGGTACTTGTATTGCTATTTTTGTTTTTTTATCAAGGCTTTTTCTGCACTAGGAATAAGTAATGTGTTGCAGGGGACTTTACAAACATTTAAACAACAGAAACAAAGAACAACCAGATTCAGGAGAACCATTTGTGAATCACACATATTTTGATGTGATTTTATATGGGATTCAAACCCACAATAGATTGTTATGTTTTAGCTTTTTATGTTTTAGTTTGTGCAAAACAAATAAAGTAATGGCAAAATCACAATAAAGTAATAATGTATGTCTTGATTTAATGATTAGATCTGGTTTTACTTAGAAAGCTGAATAAAAAAGGAAATCTGTAAAGAATTAGTTTGTGTCTAGTTTACTAAACTTTCTTTAGATTTAATCAATTGTTACCCATCCACATTATTGCCCCTCTCCATACCTGAATATTATAATATATTGATAAATAAAAAATTGTTTAAGAAAGGAATACCTTTAACTGATATATATAATTTAAGAAAACATTCCCAGGCTAGACGAGAACCACAAAACTAATTCTGTTAAAATTTGACACTTATATAAATATCAAAAACTCTAAAGATGTCCATCCTTAAGAAACTCTTAAAATGTCTGTCCTTAGGAGACACTACGATAATATTTATTTTTATTAAATACATTTAATAGATATGCATGTATTACAAATTACCCGCCAGATTCGATTTTCAAGCACATTTTTAAGCACCCAGTAGTCAATAGCTTGGGGTAAGCAGATATCAGAACGTCGTATCTTCATAGTCTTGAGGATCTGTCGGAGAACGAAAGATCTGTTTATTTATAATTATATCCATACAGATAATATGTAAAAGATGAGTTTAGTTTTTCAAATCGGATTGTATGAATGTCGAATTGACTTGTTGTACAGAATAATTACTTACAGATCCTAATAACATAAAAACTAGTTGAAAAATGAATAAATATAATAAGCCGCTCTATACAGTACATGGATTAGTAATTCTATATTGTGAATATATAAGGCTAAGTGTTACAATGGAAGACGACAATTAGTTTCATTTGCCCATTTGGAACTGTGTAAGTATTGCTATTCAGCCCAGATTGGAGCCATGGAGACAACTCAGAGCCCAAAAGGAATAAATATAAATAAACACCAATAAACACCTGTAAAGTTGACAATTATCTCTGACATGACATTAGACAAGCGATTGACACAGACACTGACAGATACAGTGGGTTACAAGCTTCAAGTGTAAAATAAACTAGAATAGCTTTCCAATAAAGTTTTAATATCTCAGTCACCAGATTGTTTCGATTAAAACTTTCGTTTTATTTTATCATATCGTTTTCTTCTATTATAGATACTTTACAAATTCTTACATGTTTTTGAACTAGGTAAATCCATTCCATATCCATTATCCAGGGTTGTTTATTAGCGGTAGGCAGTCGAAGAGTGTCGTTGTCGATACTGCAGTATACAAATGGATAACAGGACAGTAAGAAAAGAAATCTCGTAACCTGTATTCCATATGGGTATCAGTTTGGCTGCATAGTAATATTATGTATGTATATAGTTAAAACCAATGAATCTCATAAAAAAAATCTCGAAGCAACTTATGACCTTCAAACTATACAGTGTGAGTTTATAAAGTGCACATATTAAAAAGGGTGAAAGTATAAACAATTTCACCAACGGAAAAAAAGTTGTCTAAAAAAAATTTAAACTTTTTATGGACTTTTAATTTTTTTTACTCTTGTCTTGGTACCCCATGTAAACAAACTGTTACTACTTTTAAAATAAATGTGATAATAAAACAAAACAAAATTAATAATGATCTCTAATAATAGGCCAAGCTAATAAAGCCATAATTTATTGAAAAATAAACCTCATAAATTAGTTATTAATGATTTTTTGAAGAAAATTTACCATTTTTCTACCAATTTTTGCAATAAATGTAAAATTTATCAAAAATATGACCCCCTTTACCCTACTTTTTTCTTATTTTATGTTATTCTACATCGTAATAGCTAGTTTTTGGTAAAAATCCCATGGTTGTAGCTAAAACACAACATTTGCTATCAGAGGCTAAAAAAGAGGCTCACCGGGTGTGTTATTAATTCGAAAGGATAATTACTTTCTTATGAAGGCTATGTAATTCATAAAACAAAGAAGCGTAGGTTAGGTTAATCAAAATCATTTATTATTTCACATGAAACTTAAAACTAATGCATTAATTGCTCAAAATGTCCGCCACGCTGTTATAAACACAAAAACATACATTTATTGCAAAAGTTGGTAGAAAAATGGTAAATTTTCTTCAAAAAATCATTAATTACTAGTTTATGAGGTTTATTTTTCAAAAAATTAAGGCTTTATTAGCTCGGCCTATTATTCGAGATTATTATTAATTTTGTTTTGTTTTAATATCACATTTAGTTTAAAAGTAGTAACACTTTGTTTGCATGGGGTACCAAGACGAGAGTAAAAAAAATTAAGTGCATAAAAAAAAATTTTTTTAGATATTTTTAAACATTTTTCCGTTTATATAATTATTTATATTTTCACCCTTTTTAATATGTGCACTTTATCAAGACTCACACTGTAGAACTTTTTTATGACATTGTATGGGTAATACATAATATATACACATTCAAGTGATGTTATGACATCATTTATTAATTTTGAATAATAGCACACTAAACGTTTTATCGGTGAGAATTTATACTAAATATAGTACAGATGATGGAAAGATCATGGAATGCTGATGATTGGTTACTCTTTTTAAAACTTTCTTATCTATGTCTTATTCCTAAAATAAATGTCAAATTTGTCAAAAGTAAGCAAAGCACATTGGGGTTATTGTTCGTTTTTCCACAATTTTAACGTGTACCTAGTATCTTTTACACGTAATTGAGTTTTATTGTTAAAGTGTTCACTTACGTTGTACGGACGATGGAGCTATTTATTTGATATAGTGCTTAGGTTCTATGGAATATACTTGCATACTACAGAAGCCAAATAACAGTAGTAAGTGCAGATTTTTATTATTTTGTATTGGTATTTAGCGGTAGTGGTTTAGGTCACATGCTCTCGAGTATGCGTACGTTGTAAATGAGTGTTACCGTCATTATTTTCGCTAATGGTCAAACATTTGATTTGCATACAATGATATTTTTCTTTATGCCTGATTATCTTTTTATCCAATATTGTTCACTATTGTTAATACGTGATCATGCAATCAGTGCAGATAGCTGTACACTATTTTTGAATTCTTTTAAAAGTTATGTAGCATAGGTTTTAATGTTTTGGTGCTATGGAAGACATTTATCTTATTGATAGTGACAATGAGGTATTTATGTTTACTCTATATTCTATCTTTATAGTTCACAGTTATTCTTAGAACTAATATATTTAATTGATAAAATTTTATTTGCTGTTTATTTTATTTTTTACTAGTGATCAATATGTGGAATTGGTGACAGGGCAATAGACAACAATTATTCAGTCTCTATAGGACCAATCAATTTAGGTTTGTGGCACTCTGAATTTGTTGAAACATTCGACAATAACTAATTATTATACTGAAGGACTTTATTGACAGTCCACAGTTGAGAAGTATGTGTAGTCATGAAGAGATGTGATGCGTGCCGTGTCCGTTCAGAACGGAGGTCGGAGGAGAGACCGGAGGAGACCGGGGACAGAGACCCGCTCATAGACACCCCCACGGTCTCTCAGGAGGACTCTTACGATAACCAAAATTTAGTAAGATCAACATCATTACGTTATTGTAGTTAGCACTTTTATTTTTATGTGCACTGTTAGTATTTCGTGCACTCATTTAGTTATTTCTCTGCAAGAACTCATTTGTTTTGTTTTATTCCTTGTCTATGTCAGTGCATCATGTTATTTATTATGTTATGACTATAGCATTAATCAATGTTTTATTGGTGTGTCAGTATAATATGATAGTAGAATAATTACCAGTAACATACTATTTGATTAAGTTCTTGATAGTAATTATATGAGATAACAGTCTATTTATACAAACTTTTCAATATAATCTTATAAAAATAAGAATACCCACATATAGTGAATATTCATATATTTTCTATTAAAAAGTTATATCATAGTTATTTATACCTTACTTATAAAAAAGTAATTTAACTAAGCTGTTGAGTAAAGAGGTATAATAACCCTACATTTATTTATGAAAGCTATACTTGAATACTATACCTATCAATTAAAATGAAATTATTATATTTCATGCAAACAATGTATGACAGAATTATTAAAGATATAATTTACAGAAAAAGCTATTAGTCTATGAGTATTGAACTCTCCGGAAATGTTAGATATTTGACATAGGTAACACATGTTTAGTTTTGTTTTGTCATTGTTGTGCCAACAATGTGTCCCCTTATGCATTGACCATCCTCTTTTGCCTCACAATCAATAATGTGAATTTGTAGTCGCAAAATAAATCCAAAAAATAAATCCATGTATATTTAATTCTGGATAAATTTTAAATATGTTGTCCATCATAAATACCTCTGTATTTATATAGACATAGAAATTCACAGATTGCATCTCCAAAGTTAGAAATATTCCCTTTATTGTTGGCTGTAATGCTCGCATATACACACTCACACTACCTACTGTAATCGGCCAACAAGCCTACATTATGCCTTAATTGCCATTAGGTCTTAATTTCATTTGCTATACTCAAAAATATAAAATTATGATGATGGCCTTCTTGCGTAATAGTCAGTAATTGATTGTTTTTAAAAAGAAAATACGTAACATATCACCATTTAAATATTTTTCTTACTCATTCGTACGATAATACATTAGTAACGATATAGCGCCCGTAATTTAAGTAGGTAATAATAAATCAATGTCTACACGTAAAAATCTTATCAATTACGAAAGAATATATGCTACATACATATAATTATAAAACTATACATATATTGAGATCATATTGATAACAAACTATCATTTTATATTATGTATTAATGCTTAAGGAAATAATACATCAATGATAAGATTGACAAAGTAGGCATACAAACCTATATGTCTCTATATACGAGGCAAGTTTTTATGTAAATGTCATGTTATCTTTATCTTACTTGGCGAAAACATTGGAATAGCTCGATTATTTCTCCAAAAAACATAGCCTATGTAAATGGACCTTTAAAAATTTACTTGCCTGCCAATGAAACAAGACGAATTTTTGAAAATTAAATTTTATCCACACATGCATAATATGATCTATTAGGTACCTATTTATTTATGTAAAACTGCTTGGTTCTGTTGAATATAAAGGATTATGCTAAATAAAATTTGTATTGAAATTAAATTAATATATACGGATTTTATCGCGTTGTTTATTTGTCACTGTATTACGTAATTTAGAAACTGTTCACTACTACTACTATTGAATTTTACTAATTTATAAGCTAATAAAATTATTTAAACTATTAAAACTATTTATATTTAGCTTTACACTTTCCCCGACGTTTCGGTTGCTTTTCAGCAGCCATGGTCATGGGGAGAATTTGTAGTCAATAGTGCAATGGGTAAGGACACATGCACTCAACTGTGCGATTGTAAGTTCGATGACACCCGTTTATCGCATAATTTTATTAAAGATTGTGGACTTTTATTTGTCAGTGATTATCCGTCTTTATATTAATTATAGATTAAAAGTCCTACAAATCACACATGGTCTAGCCTGTCGTATGTCTGTAACCGCATTATCGAACAAAGTAAACAAAGCGAAAAACTTTGTTGGTCATTAACAAGTGATAAAAACCTTTACTAGATTACTATAGATTAAAAAACTTAGATAATGTTGATGCAACCACTCTATTAAGACCCGCATAAATAATGAAAGACGTGTTTGTAATTCGTCAATGCGTGTGAGATGTCAGAGGTCTTTTTATGTTGGTGAGGATTTCCCGCCTTCGAAGTCAAGAACACAGTCATTTAAGAGCAGGCAAAGACAGTCACTGTTATGCCTTCTAGGAACAAGGTAGTGTTGATCGGTATAAAAAGACATTTAGTGCTGGCAAAGGAATGAGTTTAGTGACCCAAGTTTTGTTTAGTGTTATTTAAAAAATGAAGAAGAAAATTAATATTACCATCGCCCCGAAAAAGGTAGAGCTTGCGTTACATATATTTTGTATTAGTTTTAATCCTCTATGGTGTATTATAAAAATCCCTCGTGACAAAACGTATATATCTAGTTACTTAATTTGATTGTAGAACGTAAATATTGTCGATAATAGTGAGTTATAAACCTAGTTATAACGCTAATAATCAACCCAATTACCTACTAATAATCGTAGTTCAGAAGATAAAGCTATACGGATATTTTGTTTCCTTCTTTCGAATTTACAATCAGCTGCTAAAGATAGAGAGAAAGTACAGCATGACTAATCCAATGTCGAACAACCATTATTTATAAAGCCGATGTATAGTTTTGAAAGCGAGTTTTCTTCATGAACGTTACAAAAATTACGTTATCTTAATTATTTTGTCGTAAGCGGTCATGCGAATACGCGACTAATAAGGTCTATTGTTTATTTCGTTGGTCATTTGAAATTATAACGAGGTTAACATTGAAGAACGTACGCGGCTTAGGCCTGATATACATATACGCGTATAAATTGTGAAAAAGAAGCGTCGACGTGATACTGCAAGAAACCCGACGTTCATATAAAACGTGTTAAGAAACTGGTAAACTATTTTCATTCATCTATATATTAATACGTGAAGCAAAATCTTTGTACCTCTTTTTACGAAAATTGCGCGGAGAGAAGAGGAGTACGATATTTGAAAAAAAAAAACACATTTAAAGTTTATATGGAGAAGAAGTGGCGAATCCTAATATTTTTATATAATATGCTTTAGAAATACGTTAAATTAATGAAAAAAGGCTAAACGCACACAACCATGCATTTCACACAAGCAGTCGAATCGCGTTCGCAGTATTTAGGCATTGTTCGGTTGATATCGTAGAATTATTCGTAACTATAGTTACATATTATGTATGTGGTAGGTGTATAGTAGGTGACAAAATGAAATTAAGGATATAGTTATAGACAATAAAACCTTAATAACAATCAAACTTAAAATTTAAATCAATTATGGTCGAATTTAGTCCACTTGGCGATCGCTAGTACTTATAAAACTACTAGCGACCCGCCTCGATTTCGCACGGATACTTAGTACAAAACCTTAAAAAATAATGACCTAAACCTTCCTCATGAATCATTCTGTCTATTGGTGAAAACCGCATGATAATCTGTTTAGTAGTTTTTGAGTTTATCGCGTACAGACAGACGCGGAGGACTTTGTTTAAACAAAAAATCGGAAACTGTTCAGACGGCTGCTTCTTGTGTACCGGGGGTAGTACGGTCACTTAATAAGTTTGTGATTTTTCCTTTAGGATGTTTAGGATTTTGTATAGAGTTATACTGTTGTCAGCGAGGATATATTCGAGAAGCCCACTTTGGCATTTTGGCAATCGGTAACACTAACTGTAATATATAAGACTGATACCGACGTGACGCCAACACAAAGGTCAAAGATTACTAGTCTCCTGCTATCAGCAAAATACTTTCTTAAGAACCCTGGAAACCCTACATATATACATAGTTGTGTGGCTTCGATCTTCTGTATTGTGGAAAAACGTCCCCAGGCTGCTATAGTTCAAACAGGAACCTACGTATAAGCGATTTAAAGAATTAAAAACAAGGTTTATTAAACATAGTCCTTTGTACTGCGGAGACAGCAACTCCTTCTTAATTTTATTATCCCGTTGAAAGAGCTTCTGGCTAAGGTAACAGCTTACCTTAAAGCAGGCCGCATATAGATTCTAGTTCTAGCGACCTACCCAACCTTCAAGACAACAAATAGACACACCGTGAGTTAGTCGGTAGGACTCGGTACTTTTCATCTTTCCTCGGATGAGCCCGGCATACCCTCTATGCTCCCCTTTTCCTTTCACCACGAAAAAAAACAATGGCGGCATATAGATACTGCATGAAAATGTATTATGTGGTTAAGCGACTTAGATAGTACTATAACTTGCCTTAGCGTGTGTGTGTTCTTGGCTTATTTGTAGCAAGTGAGTGTAGTGCAAAAATATAAGGTAATTATGTATCGCGGCTACGATCAGTCCTTGTGTTAATTTATTCGTTTGTACATATTTGTGACATTTAACGTTACTTGTTTTCACACAGAACCTTGTAATGTCAGTCCGGCCTTTGTCGATTGAGTTTTTAAGCTAAAGCTAGCTGTTCACCGCACGTTAATTTTAATTGTTGTCTATGCTAGATGTTCGAATTTCGAAATGGGTAATTTTATCGTTGTTTAAAAATCCTTGTGGTTCTTTATTTTTGACTTAGTATCGCTTATTGGTTTTTAAATGGTTTGGTAGTAGGCGCATTTCGTCACTGTCGAAAAATTGTCGAATCTAGAAATAGTTGTTCCGGGTCTGCGCGTTCTTTGTGTCCTTTGTTTGAAAAGTCTTTCGTGATTTCGTAACAAAATATTCATTCCTAAACAAACCAAAACCAAAACTAAGCTTGTCACACTCAGGCTTGGCTAGCTATGGAACCCGCGTAAAACGGCACGAGCCTATTAACATTTTCTGGCCATAGTTTAGCTTGCTGCTGAAAATAGTCGCAGGAAAAGATCATAAGCAACCAAACTCAGGACTAAACTAATATATAGATATCTTGACATCACATAGGTCATATGTCTCTTGTGTATCCTTATGAGCACGAGTAATAGAGCTATTGCCAATTATTTGATAACGGCATGCATCAGCTGGCTTGCTCGTGTAGTACTACTTTCTTACAGGATATCGGCGTAATGACAGTAACACTGTTATAGCATCTCGCCTGTTGAATAGGAAGTACAGTATGACTCTCATACTTTACATTCCCTTTTATCTTATTGTCTGGAGTCACTTACGGCTAAATGACACGCAGACCGAATTTCGGTCACGGCGTCTAATCGTAACGGAGACTGGCCATCTACGTAGGAGATAATATTATAGTGCACAAGTGTGTGCGCAAACACGAATGCCCTATCTGGTCCCCAAATCGAATGATCCGATGGGACGTTAATTCGACACAACCGGAGAGAGATCAGCGCAAGACCGAAGGCTTTACGTGCTTTCCGAGGTACGGGGTGTCTAATACCGCCAACTTTCTAAATCCGAGCTTATATTGTGATTTCTTAGCAGAAAAATGCAATAACTTTTTGTTGGCGTAACCCGGGATTTGAACCCAAGACTTCATGCACAGCATTCGCATTCACTTCACTGCGCCGCGGAGGCATAACAAGCAATTGATGGCTATAGTACCCATTTACGTTCAGATGTTCCGTTTGCTTGTTTGCTGCCTTGGTATCAATAAAAGCAGACCAGGCAAGGCTAATCAATATTACTGTGAATTATTTCTTAGGCGCGAAGTCAATAAGCGATGTAAATTAAGATTTGATACGAGCCGACTTCTTTGAGAATTGTTCGGCTTTAGATAATTACGTTCAGCTTATACTTAAATTAGTACCGCGAAGAATATTCGGACTCTGTAAAACTACTTGTAGATCACACTATTTTTGGTTTAGTGGAAATAGAACCTTACAGACTAACAGTGTCAAGATTAACCTATTGAGCCACAGCGGCACACCAGCTGACAGACACAAAAGGTTTTTAATTGTGTATGTTATTTCAAGACTTGGCAGGTTAATATATACATAAATTACTACACTATTTTTCCAGTCCAATTATTTTAGTTTAAGTCATCAGCTAGTTACGTGTTGCTATTGGCTAACTGATTTGGCGCCAAATACACAGCAGAATTGTATTTACGCGCGAAACCTGAAGTCAAAAAGTAACTTTACTATATAATAATGCATTAGAATTGTTTTACTAATTGATTATGTTTCTTAAAAAACTATAGTGCCCAAAGTAATTCGGTTAGGTTAGGTTAATAAAAGTGTGTTCCTTGGATGAAAGGTACCTATGTATGTCCTTTTCTGCACCCCTGACAATGTAAATACAAATTTCAAATTTCATGATGATCGGTTCAGGAGTTAAGGCGTGAAAGCGTAACAAACAAATAAACAAACTCACATTCGCATTTATAATATTAGTTAGGATTAAAGGCCGGCTGGTGTCTAAACTTTTTTACTTGCGGTTATTTGCTTTGACGCATAACCCTCCGCGGGGGCGGGCGGAGGGGTTATGTCGGACTCACCGGGGTAAAAGAAAGATGTTGAAAAGATAATGTACCTCCCGGAATACCGACTAAACCTACCACGGTCTTCCTCGACAAAACCGCTATCGACGGGGCCGCGCGAATCATTTTCGCATGCGGTCGCGACCCCGCCGTATGAAACGGCAGGCCACTACGCGAAAAGACCTACCCATTAGGTACTATGCACTTAAGCCCTACTGTCTCTCCTCTAGAGGGGAGACGGACTCGACACACGCCGCCTCTCGGGACTCAACTATCCTGAACGTAACTTCAGTAACTTCATTAACTATTAAACATTGACGCTCATAACTTTTGCTTTGTGACCTAAATTAAGAAATTATTTTGACTTTGACAAACATTTTTGATTTGCCCTTGTCCTTGTTACATTAAAGTTCAAAATACTCCAACGTCTTTGTTTCTAAACGATATCAATGTTCGTGACCTGATAACGACGTAGATCGCGTGAATAAGCTTATAAATACCTTTTTATAAGCCTTCATAAAACAAAGGAACCAGGAAATGAATTCTATCAGTGCAATGTTACCAAGCTATACCTTTTTATGTTTGCGTAGAGTTGTCGCAACGTTCTTTGCACATATTATTAAGATTTTTATCTCTGAAGGTAACGGAACCCTTAAGGGCCAGACCCTTTTTTGGGATCTATGTAGTAAGTCGTTGGATTACGGAAATATGGACTCACTACGACTACTTTAAATATTCTTTGGCGTATACTATTAATGTCTGCGGCGTAGTTGCTAAAGTTAGAGACATTTTGTAAAACAATAATAATAAGTCCACCCATTCGATTGATACTATTAGAGTATTCAGAGCAGACGCCGTTTTTCATCCATAGTTACCAATATACCGGTCCATTAAACGCCCATGCCCATCCTCGTACGCCTGCTGCGGCTAGTGCCACCGTAAGTGTTCCATCCCACTTTAGATTAAAACTCTCGAAGGGCCTCTTCACGTTGGATCCAAGTCTCCATGTAGGCCTTCCAAAGGGCTAGATATTTTTCTAATATGTTAGAAAAATGTCTGTGATATGAGAAACATAATAATCTTTATTGTCTCGAATAATACAAACATGTTACACATTACAATTTTGAAGCAGTTAGAACATTGTTGTTGTATTTTACTAAAATGTACTGATACTGCTCTCCCAAACTAGGCATTATCTTTAACCTGTATTTTGCAGTTCAGTGTTCAGCCCTAGAAATGACACAGTTAATGCAAACTTGTTTCACTTTGCATAATATAGGTATAATGATATTACTCTATTTTAAGATGGCATTTAGGTAGTAAATAAACAATTCAATATACAAATGCAAGTACTAATTGAGATAATTTTTGTAGTATGAAAAGCGACGTTTCACTGTAATTAACTATTTTATACGGATTTCATCGCGTTGTTTATTTTAAATATCTATTACTCGTATTACCTAATTTTGAAACTATTAAACTTTACTACTATATAAGCTATTTGATTATTATTAAAAGTATTTAGTTTTGAGTTTACACGTTCTAAATTGTATGGCCAGTCCCACCACTAACAAGTAAAAGTTATCCGAAAGATAAATCGCATGCTGTCACACTCTTGTTAGGTTAAAGACGAGAGGTGGCGAGACTTTTATCTTATAGATAAATGCTATTTGGAGATGATGGGACAAGCCCTTAGTATTGTATCATTATTGTATCGGTATTATTTTAAAGCTGACTTTTGATCCGTGTGCTTCTTCAGGTGTGCAGTATAATTACATCCCTTAATGCAATGCGATATGCGGATAGCCGCTTGCGCTATTATATACGTGCCACAATATTTATAACTATAGGACAAACAAGTCACATAAATTCAATGTACCCACTATATACGATCGACGATTTATATTTATATTGGACGACCCTTAAATCTTAATAGATTGTAATGGATGCAAAGCATTAAATTAATATTCTAACTAATATTATAAATGCGAATGTGAGTTCGTTTGTTTCGGTTTCACACTTTAACTACTAGACCAATCATCATAAAATTGCGCATACACGTTATCAGGGGTACGGAAAAAGTGTACCGTTCCCGAGGGAAGGTATTTATTGACAAAATTTACATACGCGAGCATAGCCGTGAGCAAAAACTAGTACAGCGTAATTCACATCGGAATAAAGGAAGTGCAGCCACTGAAATCCATTAATTTGTTGGCTGTATTTAGACTAGTGGAAAATAAAATAACTGAAGCGATCGCCTTTTGACACTAAACACGTTCTGAAACGTTTAAACTAAGTCTTCTGTTACTTTTGTTTGAACAACAATAGGGAGAACTTGTATACGGGTTGCCATGGCTCGTTCAGTATTACATCGTACGAGGCCGTGAATGATGAGTACTTTGGGACACATGGCGCTTCTCATATCAAATATTTATTTCGTATCAATGGCTATACGCGTTAGATCGAATTCCATGCAATTTTCAAGAAGGTCGTTTCAAGGACCTTTTTTAGTTACTATTCAACTCTTCAGATCGATTGATTGATGATTGCGTGGCTGGCATAGTGGTCTATGTGGTCGTCTCTCGCTGCCACTGTTGAGTGTTGTGGGTTCGATCTCCCACACGAGATAAAAATGTGTGTGATCTACAAGTAGTTGTTCCGAATTCTGAGTGTTCTGTGTCCGTTTTTTTAAGGGTAAGATCCTACGATGGTATTTGCTCTATGGTTGCTATTTCTTAGTCTCTCATGTAATGTAGCTACAAACTTGTATATTATCAAAGGATTAGGCAGATGAGTTCGATCATCTACTTTTCGAAGTGCCGTACACATAAAAACATGGCTCCTTTTTAGTGATAGGTCCTAAGGAAACTTGTATGTATGAAAGATTTTCCGATATTGGGAAATGTAATGCCTGTCTACCACCCACATTTAGTCAACGTGGAAGATTGATCTAAGACATTTTATTTTAAACTTCGTACTTCGAAAATTCGGCTTAGTATTAATTAGACCTATTCTGTCTTTAGTCCTGAAAGATTTAAATACCCAAGAACGACTCTATTTATAACACACGCTACAATCCAAGCCAAAAGCTAAATATTGCCACATCATTTTAAATACCATTGTTTGTCATATGAACAATTTTCTGACGGCGCGTCATTCCATTTTTAAGAGTAGCGCCTCATCTAGATAATATCTCTGTCATATCCAATCCAAGGGAACTGATTGGAGTGCCTTTAGTAGAGTGCCACTTGGCATTTGGACGGAATCCGCCATTTTTATATACATAACTATGACAACAATCATTTGAGCGATATAAATAAAACAATATGGCATCTCTGCGAAGGTTCGGCCAGAACTATATTACCCACACACACAGCCATCTCACGCCTCTTTCTCCAAATGTGTAGAAAGAGGTGTATGATTTCGTCTACTAAGTTTAAGGTTTCAAGTAATAGCGGGCAAGTATTTATTGATATCTACTGGGCGCAGTTTATGACTCCGTGCTACAATTTCTATTGTTAGAAAATCCCAATCACTTTTACCTTTCCCGGAAAACGAACCATTTACTACCGCTGCGTCGTCAAGGCAGTATATATTACAAACATTTCGCTATTTTCGCTTTAGGTTCTATGACGTATGCGTATATATAAACAACTTCAAACGCGGGTAGCTAAAAAATAAACGATCTTAAAGCTACCACAGATTTCTACAAGACTTTGTACAGTCATTCAGATTTTCTAGACGGCCATAATGAATTCGCGAGTATGCCTTTCACAAAAGTGCAGTTTTCTCCGTACTACTAAATGCCACGTACCTGTCGGCCATACTGATTGATGTTGCTGCGCCGTAGCTTTCGCTGCAACGGCACCTGCTATAAAATTTACACAAACAGACAATAAAACGTCAACTATATATAGACATGCATAAGGCGTTCCGCAGTCTTTCTTCCAATGAACAACCCGTTATCAGGGCAAAGGGTTAGCCGTTGGAAAAAGACCGTCATCTAACACTCTTTTTTTAAGGTGGGCGAATAAGTTTACGTATAACTCTGGAGCGGAAAGGTCGGGCTCACCCGAGATAAGAGGGAACGTACCGGATACTAACGACTACACCTACTACGGTGTTGCAACTCCCTGCCTTGAATGGTCTGAGGGTCGCTGGTACTGTAACTACCGTCGTCTCACCTAACCTAGCATCTAACCTAAATGTAAATTCAATAACTTTACTAAACTTACTAACTCACAAACTTTGACGATTGTGAGTGATTTTTGGCTTGGACTTTAAATTTGACGGAAAAGTCCGGTTCTGTCCGTTATCGTCCACGGCTGCCCGCGTTTGTTTGCCACGGCTGGCAGTTTGTTTTGTCAGACAACGCTTGCCGGTTTCTGATTTGTCAGACGACGTCCACCGGACTCAGCCAAATACTAACGGACTTCTAGGCTTTGTCCTTCGTATGCATTGCTGCGTAGGATTCCAAATGTTCCATATACGAGTCAAATTGCCCGCCATTATCCGGCTACGGAACGCCTTAGCTGACATACTTGCAAGCCGTTTTGCCATAAGTACCGTTGCTTCCCAAGTTCGATTTTGTGGTCGAGCAACTGTACCTATGAATTTTTTGACACGAAATGTCTTAAGTAGCACGATATCTGGCAATGTGCCAGGGAAGCAATGGGCTTGGCCTTTGGAGCCTAACTAATCAAACCATTGGTATATAATGTAACTATTGAATCTAGGTGACGAAATGTGGGTGTATAAGAAATACTTTCGAACAATATTTAAGTAACTTATGTCTGTACGCGGCTTACCCGCTTGAATGGGCACGCGTACCGAAATAAAAGTCAAAAATATTTACTTCCATAAAAATGTGTAGACATTTCTTGGTCACGATAGTCACGACAATTACATTATAATCGACAGCGAGCGAACCCGCGGGCCAAAGCTAGTACATCATAAAGGGAAACTGTGTGCAAAATTTTAGCTTTCTAGGTCGAGTCGTTCGGGCTGGGCGTTGATGAGTCAGTCAATGAGTGATTAAAAACTTTTCTTTTTATTTATAGCTGCTTTGCTGACTGCTCTGATGGCGTTGTAGTTTAAGTGTGCGCCTTGCCACTCGTCTACTGCGCTAAGTGGTGTGGTTCAAATCCCGCATGGAACAAATATTTGTGTGATCCTCGAATGGTTGTTCTGAGTCTAAGCTTTCTTGGTATCCGTTCTTTGAAATATGGTTATGGCGAATGCAGGTCACTTCTATATACAGGGTGTCCCAGATCTCAACGTCAAGCCGAAACGGGGTGACAGGATTGATTGTAATCATGAGAAAAATCAGAAAAAAAATCTATCCCATGCAGTTTGAAAATTATGGGCATTTAAGAAAAACCTAGAAATTTGGTCAAACTATAACCATTTTTCGGTTATTGTGTTTAATTTTTATTATTTTTACTTATCTCAAATTTGTCTGGAGTCAGGAGAGCCTGACTCCAGACAAATTGGTGCTCAGATAAGTGTAACCTGATTACACAATACAACAATGCATTTTTATTATGTGTTGATGACCGCATTTGTCTGTCACACGGTGCATGTAATCGATTGCACTAAGCAACAGAAACTGCAAGTTTCTTATCAGAGGCTGCAGACAGTGACATTCGACCCAAGGAAATGTGGCCCTTTAATGCGGTCTGTTCTCAATGGCATTCCGGCACGCCATCGTATGCACTGACACTGCTGGCTTGTACGTTGGTAGCTTATCGTTCTGTTTCGTGTGTTGGAGATAGCCTTGTGATTGATTTAAACCAGTTACGGAAGGTGAAGGGACAAGGTATGGTTTTCTTTTTATTTTTCTTTTTTTGTCACGGCTTTCCTCGCGTACTAATAGATTTTGAAACAAAATATATACACTTCGGAAAAGTACCATGTGTCCTTTTCTGTACGCCTGACATCGCGTATGCGAAATTTTATGATGATCTGTCAAATAGGATTAATTCCTGTGTCCCGGAAGACTTTACAAACATTTAAACAACAGACACAAAGTACACCCAGACTCGGAACAATTATTTGTGGATCACAATTTTTTTTGTTCCGTGTGCGGATCGAATTATGACGCGGCGGCAGTGAGATGACCATTTAAATAACTACGCTATTCACCATTCCCTGTATTATTGAGAAGCGATTTGTTAAATAATAAAAACTACATTCCCACAGAATATGATGAATTTATAATTGTTATCATGTTTTGAGTCAACTGGCTTAAAGGTACAGCTATTAATTGACTAGCTTTATAATAGAATAGTCGCTTCTAAAGTTGCTATAAGTAATATTTAGGTGTCTCTGGCAATGGATTACTGTAAATTCGATAGTCGATTAATCGTTAATTTTGTTAAAAACTGACTCTATGATATACGGATTGTTCATATCTGTTGTCAGGTGTTAAGTTAAAAGCACAATAATGAGTTTACTAGATTAAATAAGACAGTTTCCTCTTTAAGGTGTCATATTAATTAGTACCTATTTGGGTGTTTCTAGAAATGGATTGCTGTAAATGCAATGCTTGTATATGTTAGACGTTTCTTCAATTGCCTAACGCACTGGTCGGCAACCTTGTCATTCAAAAGAGCCAAATAGTCAATACACAATTAAAATCTATTCAAAGACTCAAATTAGGATTGAAAGAACACTTTCGAGCTTGTCTTTGACAAATAAGTTTCAGTTTAACGAATAGTAAATTTAATAACATTTGTATCATATTTATAAGGCCAGATAATAAGTATTTAGGGGCTACACTAAACATTTCGTGGATGAGCCGAAGCCGAGGAGTCAAAGAGCCGCGGTTTGCCGACCGCTGGTCTAATGTATACAGAATTAGCTGATTACTTAGAGAAGTCGTTAAAAGAAAGTACATAGACAAGATAAAAGTCTCGTTGATTTATCGCAAGATACAACTGTCCTCGAATGTGACGTAGACTTAGGCCATAACGAAGATAGTTTTTAAGGACCATAGTCAATTTTGGTATAGTGACGATCGGTGACCAAATTTATACCAACTCGATTGACGTAAATCCAATACTGCTTCGGTCATGATGGATATACGTAAATCAGACCTATTAGCACGAGACTAGAGATACTGCAACGGTGGAGCAGCGGTAGGGTGTGCGCGTTCTGTGAGTACCCGGGTTTGATACTTGATCGGGAAAAATGTTATTTTGTTCTCAGTAGCAACTTAGAGTCTGGCGTTGTGTGCACTAAAGGAGAATAGGCTCGCCCCCTATTACGTGTGACCTAAAAACTGTTGGCGAAATGTCGGTTTAATACACCCCTGCTCTATCTATTCCATTAGGGTTTTAGGCGTGAGACTACCTGCGTATTTAATAGGCGCCCTCATACTTCCATTTTTGGGTATACTCAGAAACAATCTTTGGCGGCCTCGATGGCGTAGTGGTTTGTGTAACCGACTGCCACGCCTGAGGTCGCAGGTTCGATTCCCGCACAAGTCAATCATTCGTGGGCATGGGCATGGATGTTTGTTTTGGTCTGGGTGTTTCTATGTATAATACGTATGTATTTACAAAAAAAAGATGTATATAGGTATGTATGTTTATCCATTGTCTAGTACCCATAGTACAAGCTCTGCTTACTTTGGGTTAAACAGTGTTGTGTGTATATGATAGAATGATGGAACTGAGTCTGAATCTATGCAAATATAGGTATCTATGACAAAACCCGGCCTTCCAACTGCCGTCAGTTCAGTTTTTAGTCCACCCTAGCCACGTTTTAAGGTCATTAGTCCAGCTGCTTATCTGTTCTGATTTATATACCTTGCAGCTTCATCCCTGTTTATGTTTACTGATGCACTTTCATGGCTTGTAGCCTGCGTTATATAGCCTGTAACCTTCCTCAAGAATTAGGCTACTAATGTAAAAGAAAAACCAACTGGTAATTTCAGAGATTAGCGCGTTCAAACAAACTCTTCAGCCGTTTTTCTTTGATTTATCTTTTTTAGAAAAGACAACCGCCGCACTAGGAGTCTCTCTTGTGTCGCGACTTTACAAATATTTAAACAACGAACACAGAACACCCCAGACTCGGAACAACCATATGTGGATCACACAGATTTTTGTCCCGTGGATCGAACCCACAACACTCGGCGCGGTTGCAGTGGCGAGGCAACCACTTAAATCACCACGCCATCTGTGTCTATTATACTAGTATTATATTCGTAATACTCGATTTTGTCACAAATTTGGCAGCCATAGGTCATATATTTCTATCCAATATCTATGTTCGTGTGTGTAAAACTACGGTATACTATAATTATAGTGTATTCTCATCGATTATTGACAAACCGATTACAATGACTCAAGGTATAGATTAGATTACTAGGTAGGTAAAATATAATACACTGATTTAATAGTACTGGATGACGTATACTTAAAACAATGGGTGATTCTTGCAAGAAAAAGGTTTTAATTACCTACCGGGTGATAAAGTGTTGCATTTGCCTGCTTTATCGATCACTTTTGTGAAACAACGATAAGAAGAAAAATTCTGTACAATAAATGTGGGTATTAAATTCAGGCAATGTATTCGAAATATATATTTGAATGCGTTATCAACACTAATACATATGCGCGTCTACCAAGGTCTTGATCATATAAAGCAGGTAAAGCTTTACGCATAGTTGCATTCGAATGAAATTTCGAAATTATTCGAATGCAATTTCAGCGTATCCCAACTATCGGTATTGGCACATTCAATTTACGTGGTTAGATGCTCCTTATGCATACCTTCTCGCAACAAGGGGAGGCGAGAAGGTTATGTCAGGCTGTCACGAGACTTCAGGTCTCGGTAGACCTGAAGTAACGCACACTGTGGTGGTTTCAGTCGGTACTGAAACCACCACAGTGTGCCAGCTCGCTGCTTTGTATGGTGGGTGGGTCGCTGGAACTGAAACTACATCAGCGAACCACCCAGCGGTGCCCAATGCAGAGATGTTTTCGCTTTTGGCACCTGGTTTATAAGGTTGGGACCGCGTGGTTAATACTTCAACCTGTTGAGGTTCATAAGTGAAACAATGCTTTTCCATGTTAATACCTGTTTTTATATCCTAACTAATATTATAAATGCGAATGTGCGTTTGTTTGTTTGTTACGCTTTTACGCATTAACTGCTCAACCGATCATCATGGCATTTTGCATTCACGTTGTCAGATGTACAGAAAAGGGGATAGGGTACCTTTCATTCAGAAAGAAGTACTGTTCCCGAGGGATAGGTAGTATCTAATATTTTTCGTAACAAATCAATACAGCCAAATATTTACGTACCCGCTATATGTACCTATACAACCAAACTTTGCTAACGAGAGGGTGTCTATAAATTCTTAAGCAAATGCTAATATCATTCGCAGTTCCTTTAGCTGTCTCAGTTGAAATAAACGTAATACCCGTGGGCCTCAAAACATACGCCCCTAACGAATACGCTCAGCTCTGCGTTGCGTTTTCACGCTCACTATTGCCGCTTATTATTTTTTGATCGCAGTAGTAAAGAAGCTAGCCATAAATTTTATTGGAATAATATTTTAAGTAAGTACAGATAGACATTCATTAAGAAGTCTTTAGGCAATGAGTATCATATTGTATAAGGTATTAATGTCAGCTTATATTTATTGTTCGGCAAGTAAATAAATCTTATTTTAAGATTGTATATTATTGCATAAAAATTAGGACGCCATTTTCTGTCAGTGTTACCATTATTAAATTATCACTTATAGATATAGTGTTAGAATAATAAGTTATCGTGCTTTGGTTATCATAACTAAATCAAGTTCGGGTAAAACAAAAATTAACAAATGAGTGTTCTATTTTGATAAGAATAATCTTATTAAATATTTTAAAAGGCTGAAGTAGGTTGAAAGTAAGCTGTTAATTGGAAATCACCCCGTGCAATAATCCGTTCAATGTGTTTAAAACTAGTAGTTAACTGCGATATAAACTACTATTCATTATCTATGGTACTTATAACTTATTAATAAAGTTAGGACTGTAATCAAACCTAATGATAGGTATGGCAGTCAATCGATACAGCCCCGATTTCTCATCACTTTTACACTGAGTAGACAGCTGGAAGTATGCGTAAACATACACACTGGCGAAAGTGGCGGAAAAACGGGAACTTTGAGAAAGCTTAAGAAACGTTTAACAATTATATTTTCACTAGATGTGCCCGCGGTTTCATCCGCGTTTTTCGTTACTGCGCCGCTCCCGTAGGTCGTGGTGTTGCTATATAGCCTATAGTCTTCCTCGATGAATAGGCTATCCAAAACAAAGAATATTTCAATTCGAACCAGTACTTTCTGAGATTAGCGCGTTCAACCAAACAAACAAACAAACAAACTCTTCAGGTTTATAATATAAGTATAGATATGAAAATGTTACTGTGGCGTAAAAGTATGAGTAAATTTTTTTTTACTAATGAGAATTTCTTGTCTGAAATCCTAAATTGCCTGATTCGGGATCTGCACCCGAGACCTAATGCGCAGCAGCCACATTCACTACCGCTGTGCCACCGACGCGCGAGTTTTATAATATACTAGTTTTCCCCGCGGCTTCACTCGTGTAAATTTAGATTAGGTTAGGTTAGTAACAGTATTTTTCTGGTTGAAAGGTACCCTATGTCCTTTTCTGTACCCCTGACAACGTGTATGCGAAATTTTACGACGATCGGTCGAGTAGTTAATGCGGGAAAGCGTAACAAAGAAACAAACAGACTCACATTCACATTTAGTAGATAGGATATAACTTTGTCTCTTTCCTGTAAAGTAAGAATACTATAAAACTGCTATAAATACTATATTATGGCTTTCGGAAGTATTTTAAACTATTTCTTGTCAGAGTGACTACAGCAAATTAAAATTATACGTAGGTACTAAAATACCGCGGCAGTGAAATTTTATGGTGATAAATAAAGGCCGACCTTAATCTTTTCAGTGTAAATGTAAAAAAATGTAATGCCGACATAAGTTAGTGAAAGTATTTTTAACTTGTGTTTATTTTAAATAAAACATTATAACACAAGTATAGTCGTTTATGAAAATGATAAAGTTGGTCAAATGTGTTGACGTGAAGTTTATTGAAATTTTATAGCTGCCTCGGTGACGTAGTAGTTGTGATTGTGTCTGTTGTGCTTGAGGTTTTGAGTTCGATTTCTGAGTTGCGCAAAATGTGATTGGGGATTTTTCTGTTAAGAAATTCTCAGTAGCATTTTGAAGTTTGGCATTGCAAGTAGAAGTAGACTGCAATAGACTCACTTTATATGGAAACTAAGACGTCGACTGGATGGTGCTGCCACGCAGTGTTGTCGGTCCGAATCTCAGGTTGGACAATTACCCGCATGTGTGTGTACCATTTCCTTCGGTGATAAAATACAAATACCTACTTCCTGTGTCGTGGTGGACTTAATCAACCAACCAAACACAATATTTTTTTATTATTTCTCTTATTCACCGACAACACAACACGAACGACTACACAACGAAACAACGGACACAAAGAACATTCAGACACAAAACAACTACATATGGATTACAAAAATAAATCTTCTTCTTCTCCCTGGCCGTTAATATTCCCAAGTCACTTGGGGTCGGCTTTTCTAGTCTAACCGGGTTTGACTGGATATCAGTTTTTACACGGAGCGGCTGCCACCTGACCTCCGCAACCCGAAGGCTAACGATACCCTAAGGCTAGACCAGTGTCAGGATATTATAGGGCACTGACCTCCCAATAACGACTGCCATAGATGTTCATGGCAGCCGGGACCGACGGCTTAACGTACTCTCCGAGGCACGGAGCAGGCGATAATTGTCAATCAATACGCACATCATTTCGAAAAGTCATATAACTTCCAAAAGTCAGAGGTGCGCGAACGTCTGTCCGAACCCGAGACCATCTGCATTGCAGTCTGTTGTCTCCCTACTGAGCTATCGCTGCTCTACAAAAATAAATATCTGGGTAATATATTTGGGGTAATATAACACAAAATTCGGCACCTAAAACACTACATCACCCGAGCATGTTTCATACATACGGCTACACATCAAGTTAGACACCCTATATAAGTACGCATAACCACGCTACATACAAAAAAGAGATTTGATTTCGGAAAGAGACAGTGCATAGTGGTGTCGATGTAATGGTAAGGATAGAGCGTCGCGTCCCGTTCAGCGTGAGTGAGACTAAATAACAAAAATATAACGCACTCTCTCGCACGATTCGCAGCGTTCAACTTCTGTCTAGGTGTCGCTGTGTGTACATGTTCGCTTGCGTCAAATCTGATACTCCTGTAAAATATGATATACTAGCTTTTGCCCGCAGCTTCGCGTAAAAGTAAGGTACTTATTTGTAAAATAAAATATAGCCTCACTCGGCGATATTTATAGCTTTCTATAGATGAAAGCATTTTTAAAATCGGTTGACAAGTTTTATGTAAATCCTTACAAACAAACAATACATCACATATTTCGTTTTTTTAATAATAATATGAATAATATAGATAAATGCGCTCTAACCTATCTTTTATCTACTAATAACAAAAACAAACATGGACGCCATTTAATATCATAACTACAACATGTATCGCTCCTCCTATTACAATATAGGCCAGTCAAGCATCAGTAGTGAGAGGTCGCGATCCCTCATTAACGACCGACCGGGGTACCCTACGCCGCGCGGCAGTCTAACTCTCAAATACGAATGGATATATTGCAGTGAACACTGAGACCTTTATAAACTTTCAATGGGTGTAAAGTCATGTGGATATGTATGTATCGAATTACTGCCTGTCTGTTTGCTTGTTTTAAGTTAGTTGTCACTGTTATGCCCGTGCGCAGCTGCCGGTTGTGAGTGTGATGTGTTGTGTTTTGCTCTGAGGAAATTGTTTGTTGATGGAGTTTGGATGTACGGTAGGACTTGATATCCTGTTACGTGGGTTGGGGGCTGGTGGAATATGGGTGTGGTGTTCCTTTTTCCTTTTGGATGTAATTGTAACACTGTGTAGCTAATGCGAATCCACCACTTTGTGAATGTTCGTTGACGGGTGACGTAAATACCAGCAAATCAAGCTACTAGTTGGTACTTACATCGCCGGTTTTGCTATACAAGATTGTTTTCATGCGAATTAACTCTATCAATTGACTAGATTTTAACTATGCAGAGATTAAGGATTCCGTGGTATCTGGGCGTTTATAGAGTTCACTGACTCCGCAATGATGTTTTATACTACCACTATGGCAGATTCTGTGTATCACACAATTCCTACATCTAACTTTCATATTATATACTTGAAAATTCTCATTGCCACTTCATTGACTTGTATACTAGTATGCTACCTGGAATGCAAAAAGAGACGGTTGACAACAAGAACCTTACTTAAAAGGATTTCTCAACAAAGCGTACGGTAGGCCCCTATTACGAGGGACCTAAAACCATTATCGAAATGTGGGTATCATAACTCATATCATAACATCTCCGAAATATGTATTCTAACTAATATTATAAATGCGAATGTGAGTTTGCTTGTTTCTTACGTTTTCACGTCTTAACTACTCGACCGATCATCATAAAACTTCGCATACATGTTGTCAGGGATACAAAAATAGACTTAGGCTATACATCATACAAAAAAACAATATTGTTCCTGAACGAAGCCGCCGGCAAAAACTTAATGTATAATATTTCGTTTTCTATAAAATCTTTTCAGCAAACCGAAATACAAACTAGTAACTTGTAATTTATTTAAATTAATGAATAAACATTATGTAAATATGAAAAGCGGTTTGTTTGCCCTTCACGAGCGAGCAAAGAAAACTTTAAAACATTAAAATGATGTACAACATTCAGCCATGCATGTTACAAGTCGTAACCGGCCGTGAAACTTGCCGAAACAATTATATTATAACAGAAAACGTTATAAAACTTTATGAGTTAAGTAATTGGGACACAGTCTAAGGCTGCCGATATTTATTTATTAATGTTTAAAGAAAATTAACACGTTTAAATTATATTCGGTTTATTATGCACATTGCTATTAGTCCAACAGCCCGGTGCGATGAGAACTTCTTTATTTTATAAAACCTGAAAGTTTCTCTGTGTATGCCCCTAATACAGGTAAAAGCGATTCCCAACCAAAGTTTGGATCACAATTGCTTTGAAAGGTATGGGGTACCAACGGTGTATAAAATTACACCTGTGTGAACGAAGGTCTGATCGTCACGGGCTCTTACTCTATAATCATAATCGTCATACTATCTATTTTGTTAACTGCCTCCGTGGCGCAGCAGTAGTGAATGCGACTGCTATGTATGAGGTCTCGGGTTCGAATCCCGGGTCGGGCTAACAAAAAGTTATAGGGATTTTATGTTACGAAATCTTAATAGCAGCCCGAAGTTAGGAAGTTGGCGGTGTTAGACACCTCCGTGCCTCGGTAAGCACGTGAAGCCGTTGCTCCTGCGCTGATCGCTCGCAGGTCATGTCGGACTACCATCCCATCGGATCATGAGAGTTAGGGAACAGATAGTGCACTTGTGTTTGTGCACAGACTTGTGTACTATAATATCTCCCGTGCAGATGGCCAGACTCTGTTAAGACTATAATGTCCGCCGTGACCGAAATTCGGTCTGGAGGATATTATTATTATTATCTAATTTGTACGATGAATGTTTTATAGTACGATTTCGTTAAAACTGCTATTACTCTGGCATTCCAATACGGTTTACTAAGCTCCTCATTATAGTACGCTATAGACTCACAATGGGCAGTCAAAACCGTCATTTAATAAATGGCAAACTCCGTTTCAGTCCATTGATTCTTAATATGAAACAATAAAACCCGATTGTGAAAGAAACTGTATGTAATTCCGTTCTCAATGTCGTACAATACCAAGAAGATTATTTTAATTTAAAAATATAGCGCCACAATGGACAAAGCATATGGTCCTCGACTGCGCGCCTAAAATTCTGGATTGCTTATGGTTCATTATTTTGGCGTCAAACACGTTGGTCACGTGATGCTTATTAATCGATCTAGCAACTGAAAATAGTTACAAGAAGGTATATTACGTTTACTTTTAGTTATAAAGATAGTTATCTAGATATTGCCCGTGGCTTTGCTCGCGTAAATGAAGGTTAGATTAGGTTAGTAACGGGCACGCCACGATCGTGGCGGTAAGTCCCGTTTTTGAGGAGTGGCTGGAGAGGCGGCATGGCGCCCTCACCTTCCGGCTGACACAGGTTCTGACTGGCCACGGTTGTTTTGGCCGGTTCCTGTGTCGTATACGCCGGCAAGAGACGCCCGGTTGTCACCACTGCGGCGACTGCCGCGACGTTGTTGAGGACACGGCGCTGCACACTTTGGCGGTTTGCCCCGCCTGGGCATCGCAGCGCCGTGATTTGATCGCGGCAGTCGGATCGGTTGCCCTCTCGCTCCCGGCCGTAGTTCAGTCTATGGTCCGGAGTGAGAGGTCGTGGAACGCCGTCGCCTCCTTCTGTGAGGAAGTTATTTCCATCAAGGAGGCGGCGGAGCGGGAGAGGGAGCGTTTAAACCCTCTCCCCAACCGCAGAGCCGGGCGCCGGAGGGCGCGAGACGACCTCCAGCCACCCTGAGGTTTGACCTGGGGGTGGCGGGCTTTGTGGGCCTGCCCGCCATCCGTTCAGCACCAGGTCCGAGAGGCGGCGTGCGTGTTCCCACGCGCGCCTCTGTGTCGAGTCCGTCTCCCCTCTAGGGGAGACAGTAGGGTTTTAAGCGACGTAGTGCCTATTTTGGGTAGGTCTTTCGTGTAGTGGCCTGCCGTTTCATACGGCAGGCCGTAACCGTGGTGGGGTCGCGACCGCATGCGAAAGCGATTCGCGCGGCCCCGTCGATAGTGGTTTTGTCGAGGAACACCGTGGTAGGTTTAGTCGGTATTCCGGGAGGTACATTACTATTATTTCCATCTTTCTTTTACCCCGGCGAGTCCGACATAATCCCTCCGCCCGCCCCCGCGGAGGGATATGCGTCATAGCATTCCACCACGTAAAAAAAAAAAAAAAAAAAAGGTTAGTAAGAGATTTTTTTTCTAGACGATGTGTACTCGATATCCTATTCTGTACTCCGGACAACGTATATACGAAATTTCATGATGATCGGTCAAGTAGTTAAGGTGTGAAAGCGTAACAAACAACTTACTTTTGCATTTATAATATAAGTTAGGATAACGGCTCACTTAATAAACATTGTACCTATTTAAAGAATTGTGATTCAACGTTAGGTACCGTTTTTAGACGGTGTGTAAAGTGTAAGGATAAACAGCAGATTCGGTCTCATGAATCGTAAGAGTTGATTGGTTAGGTAAATTTATTGTATGTTTATAATATTTAGTCAGCATTGTCACTTTCGAAAATCGATTGCTCTTTGCGATTCCGTATGTAATGTATAATTCTAGGAATCAAAATGTATGTATCGTTAAAGACAGAAAATGATCTTTCGCGTAAACACATCTCAACGATTGTGATAGAAATAGTTCGATATTTCCGAACTTCTTTTATTATTTGACAGGAAAAGCATTTTCAATATTATTCACTAAATAAACAAGTAATATGCTTTAACATGTAATTCATATCATCTATGACGATTTGGCAGTGAATAAAAACAACGGAAAACGTAGTTATGAGACCTTAACTACTCCCGCACTAGGAATAAATCTTGTATCGCGGGTGACTTTAAAACATTCAAATAACGGACATAAAGAACACCCAGACTCGGAACAGCCATTTGTGCATCATACAAATTTTTGTCCCGTGTGGGATTCGAAATTTCCGAATTTCGAATTCCCACAACATTCGGCATAGTGAGAGTGGCGAGGCGACCACTTAAACCAATACAGTCTAAAGTATCCGTATTAACAGACGTCATGCCAAAATGGCCGCCAATTAAACCCTAATTTAATCAAAGTATGATAACTAAAGATCTTATTCAAAAAGGACATTCATATTATAAAATCGTCCATATTATTTCGACGATCTTTAGTCCTGCCTTATAAACATACCTACTTACTTTCATCGATCGACAATGGAAAAAGCTACTGAATTGCGTTTTTCACCACTTAAAGTACTCGTAGCTAACAGTCAGCTAACCTCGTTGAGTTAGAGAGTACATTTATTTAATCGCGTGAACGCTTACACGCTACTCGAAGCGGATAAGCCTCTTAATTTGCAGTAGGCGACACGTTAAGCCTTTTCCCGCCAAGACACTCAGTCCATTTGACAGGTTGTTAACCCGTATCTAGAAGCCAAGGAGTTTGTCTTAAGATGTATCTTTTTGTGTAAGCTTGATTCTTTCGGAGTTTTAAATTTAGACTACCGGTCATAATAGAAAATTAAATTTGTCCATAACCGTTTGGTTTTGCTACGATTCCTGTAACATTATTTTGTATGTACCTACTACTGGAATATTTTGTTCGTGTAGTAGTATCTTCAGATACAACTGACAGAGGTTTTCCTGTAGTTTCTCCTACTAAATTTGAAGATAGACTTTTATTGCACTGTAGCTATTTTACTACAATAACTACAAAGTGCTAAATTTACTTTTATAAAGTGTACAATACAGCCGTGTTAATCGAGAGGGCAGTAAGTCAAAGATGGCCATTTTTTAAATTACTGGTTTGGTTGGTAGGTTTGGAATTCCTTTCTACTGTAAACAACATATTATTTTCCTTTCTTTTGACATATAGAACATAAAAATCGAGTATATAGTTTTATCACAAACGCGAAAATTGTAAAAAAATATTGGCGCGCTGTTTTCTAAAACTGCTTCTTCTGACTTAGATTCCTACTCGATTACCACAGCAGAATATGTCTCAGAGGTAAAGTTGAAAATATGTTTCCTTTCTTTATAGTTATGTTTCTTTTATGTAGTCGAAGATTTAATGTTTCACAAGAGTCTAACTAAGCCAAAAAATTACTTGCTTGAACAATTGTTTTTATTAAAGTTTATGCCGGCGGCTTCGCTCGTACGAATTCCACGGAAACGTATACTGCACTAATAAATATGCTGTGTTAATTCGTGACATGTGTATCTGTGTGTAATGTTTTATTTAAATCGGTTCAAAGATTTGTGCGGAATTGAGTAAAGAATATGCAACCATCTTTAAAAATTGTCACTTATAATATTAGAAAACAATATTTGCTGTAGATTTTTTAGAAGACCAATTTCTTGTATTATAAATAGAATATTAGTTGATGTGAAAAGTCAACAGCTTCAATAGAATTCTGAGTACTAGTCAAATTGTTGAGAGAAGTTAGATCTACCAGCGGAAAGCTCTGAAACTATGAAATACTACCCTCACGAGAAATAATATGACGTCACCGGACCCAGAGGTGTCAAAACCTTCCTAACATTCATTTATTTTTCTTTTTAAACTTAACACTTTCTACGTTCGTTGCACAGAGAGTTGTGTCCTCTATAACAATAGATAATTATAAAGGGAGTTGAAAGTTTACTACCCGTTCTGTTTTATATTTTGTTTCGATGCAATCCCAGTGTAATCTCATGGGAATATTGTTGTCATTGCAATATAACTTTTTTAATCTAACTAATGTAAAGAGTTATTTTGGATAAAACAGCTTATTTCGTTAGTTCTATAACATAAGTTAGCAGCGATTACCTACTGGGAGACCGTTGCGTTGGACTGCCACGCAGATGTCTCATCGATCCCAAAATTACCGGTCGCTATAACGGTGAAGGAAATCTTCGTGTGGAAACCTGCATGTCTGAGAGTTCACCATAATATTCTCAAAGATATGTGATGTCTGCTAACCCACACTGGGCCAGCGTGGTGGACTATGGCCTAAACCTTACAGTGAGAAGAGGCCCGTGCCCAGCAGTAGGACAGTTTAATACAGGGCTGGTATCATTATATTATAAAACATAAGTTTGCGTATACTTTTAAGGCTTTGAACGTAGTAAAACTTTTAAATCGAATCAAATTTAGGGGAGTAATCTCACGTTTCTTCCGTCAATCTCGCAGACTATCTTAAAATTTGCTTATTATTATATCAAATCTGTAAATACCTATAGCCATGCCCTATCTATACTAAGGAATATTATAAAGCTGAAATAACTGTCTTTCAGTATGTTTAAAGGCGCTTATCTCGAAAGTAAGAAGTCCAATTTGTAACATTTTGACAGAGTGATTCATGAGAAAGGTTTAGGTGTATTATTTATTAAGGTTTTATATTATCCGTGCAAAGCCCGGGCGGATCGCTAGTTAAGTAATATGTCTTCGTTAACACTCTATACTTTTGGCGATGTACAAGCTTGGCTATTTATTTATTAATACTGTCGATACGTTGACCATTCACCGTCTTAATAGTCTTTAATGAATAAATCAATATATTAACTGTGCCAACTGCTATCGTATCATAATAGGAAAAGAGTAGCAGTGTGTTTCCAGTAGGTATCTACTCTTCATCCTTCTAATATTATAAATGTGAAAGTTTTTGAGGATGGATGAATGGATGGATGTTTGTTACTCTTTCACGCAAAAACTATTGAACCGATTGCGATAAAACCTGGTATGTAGATAGCTGGGGACTAGGATTAACACATAGGTTTTTATCCTGATGCTCTCACGGGTGAAACAGCAGGTCGCAACTAGACTAACATAGATATAATTATTCAGTAATTTCAATAAACTCACTGACCAATAAACTTTGACATTTTATGAGTTACCTACTTTGTGACCTTTACGACAAATGATATTTGACTTTCACTTTGAATATTCTAACAACATGAATAAGCTCATTATAATTATTTGGAAAAGTCAATAAAAAAATTATTGATTTTATATGTACCTATGTCACCCAGACTCTGAGATACGCAATGTGAGTTTGTTCGTTTGTGACGCTTCCGCGCCGAACGTACTGCGACTACGAAAAGTACTGCTTTCGAGCGCAGCGAACCAAAAGCTAGTGCATGATTGATAAATCTCTTTTTTGCACTATAATAAGTCGTGTCCACAGGAATAAACAATATTTTTGGGACAAATCCATGCGACCTTTTTTCTATGACGCTATAAACAAGACAAATAGACCAATAGGTAGTTTCCACGCACTGCAATTACTTAAAATATGTAGGTTAACGAATCTCTGTCACTATAAGACCGCGATGCAGCCTAGATAAATATGGGCGGACCATTAACGCGAATATATGTCGGTACAGCGGTCAATGACACCGTTAAGATCGTATGATACTAATATTTCATCTGTTACTAGGATGGCTATATTAATAATAACTATAAAGCAATAGTATCCCACACCCGCCGCGGTTAAATTCTCTGAAGCTATCCCATCCCGATCTAGATTATAACTCTCGACGGGCCTCTGCAATTTGGATCCATATCTTCGTGTAAGCTTACCAAAGAGGTATTTCCTTGACATACTATGAAAATATCTGTGCAAGAGAAACAAATCATAGTTATATCAGCCCAGTATATAAACTGTGCCATAGCTGGGCACGGCCCTCTTCTCAGTGTGAGAAGGTTGAGGTCATAGTCAGCCACGCTGATTGAGTGCGGCATGGCAAACTTTACATATTTTCGAGATTATAATGAAAAATTCTCAGACATGAGCGCCATGCAGATTTCCTTATGGTCTTTTGCTTCACCGTTAAAGCAAACGATAATTAACTATTTAATACACATACTAATTTTGCTAAGCCAGAGGTACGTATCTTGGAAGCAAACTTGAGACCTCTGGACAGCAACCCAGTGGTCTTCCAGTAGACTATCATTTGCATCCAGGGTAATTATACCTATAAAAAAGTAAATTGACTGTGAGGTGGAGGTTCTTCTCTTCTTCTTCTTCTTTGTATAGCATGGTTGTTGTAGCATACAATGGGTACGTAAGCTCAACCCTTAGATACGGTATAATATTCTGGGGTAATAGCACAGACAAAGGCCGCGCATTTGTAGCGCAAAAACGCTGTATAAGGGCTATGCTCAATCTGCACGAAACCAATTCATGTATACCTCACTTTAAAAATCTTAAAATTCTTACTTTGCCTGGTATCTACATTTTGGAGGTTGCATTATTTGTCAAAAATAATCCACAGCTATACAATTATCGTAAGCGTATAAGACACCAAGATAAATTGCACATAGTGCCTAGCAAGACTCATTTTATGCATGAGAGTATATTTTGTACAGCGTCGCGGATATACAATAATATACCAAGAGAGATTAGAGCAGTTACGGAAATACTTACGTTTAAAAAGAAATTACATGAGTTTTTAACACAAAAATGTTACTACTCAGTAAAAGATTACCTAAACGATAAAACACTATAGCATTCCACTATGCCCAATCGTGATGTGTTCAGTATTCTCCACTTTTACATTTTTATTACCTATTTATAAGCTCTGTGACATTGCTACACATATTGACATTGACTAAAATACTTATTCTATGAATGTACCTATCTAATTCAATTGACATAAATTAATTATTATTATATAGATTCAATTATTGCAATTATTGTATGCCCAATGGGCAGGACATAGCTGACCTAATAATTTTAAACTATAACATCTGTCTTATGTACCTACCTATGATCCACAATAAAGAATTACTTACTTACTTACTGTATGAGTAAATATATTGATTATAACAATATTTATTTGCTAGAATATGGTTAAGAATATATGGTCAATGTGTGCTATTTCTCTTCACATACATACAAAAAGCCTGTTAATGATTGCAGGTGTAAGCAGAGGTTGCTTACACCCATATTTCGCTAGTTATGATGGGCTGAATCTCTTGCCGTTTTATGTTTTATAAACCTTAAATGGTTGAGTTTTCGCCGACCTATGTTTTAGGACCCACGTTATACGTAGTAAGGCTACAGCCACCCGTTCCAATAACCGAAATCCAGATCAGGAACCTTATCACTATAATTCAAAGCATTGTCATTTCATGTGCAAAAATGAGACAGCGCGTTAGCTTTGTCTCGTACTCGCGCATACAATAATAATTTTATAGGACCCTGGACAAACAATGGACATAAGTCGCCGTCTTTTTAAAATATTGTCAAATCATGTGCAATAATGAAACAGCGCGCTTTAGCTTTAACACGTTCTCGCGCATGCAATGAGATGGTGGTAAGGCATTTGAAGTTTAAACCAACGGGACAAATTATACTTTGTTTTTAAAATATAAATGCAAGGTCACGACTATAGCCTCGGAAGGGGCAAGCAGGGTATGTATGACAACCACTTTTTGCTAGCTACGAGGCTTTAGGTCCTACGTAACAGGTGGCACGCCTATTGACTCATACTGGGCATAGTTCAGCTCAGTACTAAGAATTTCTTAACAGAAGTACCAATAATAGTTTACTCGGCATCGAACCCGAGACCACATTTGCATCAGTGGCATAAACCACCGAAACATAATTACTTTCAATTATTGGACAACCAGCTGTTCGTTATTTCCTGCTCCACACATGGAAGTGACTCGGACGACGCGTTGTTTCTTTGATAAAGCGCTCTCATCCTATTGGCTATAAGAAACTTCATTATGAAGAGCTATGATAAGCGATGTGTGCTAAATTATCGTCCGTTAACCGACCAATGCGATATCAGTTAATAATTATACCTATTTAGTTTTGTGGTTAACTTAAATGGTATCTAACGTTAATGAACGCTGCTGTTACTCATCGTAGTGGAAATATAACCATCACCTTACATCATTCAATGAATTGGTATGTGTCTATTTTGTATACATGTCGGCCCTTCAAGAATGAAATGTAAAAGCCAAAATACTACTTCCCAGGAGATTCAAATCTCAGATTTACATTTCTCTTTTTACTTTTTTGGTTTGGGCGCTATAATAAAACAATTTAAATATGTGAACATAGCTTTTTTAGCTCTTTATGTTCTATAATTATGAAATGATAGCTTTTACATCGTTTATGGCGAGTGAAGTATAATTTGCAATATTAAAAATAAAAGTATTTATGCTGCCGTTTTTTCTGGGTGGTAAAACATATTTTTTAGCTTATATTAACATTTTAAATATATAGGTCGATGCAGCTTGAACATTGAACCTTATTCAATTTAATTCAATTCAGTCATTTTGGGGAAAATGAGCTACTGATGTAGATCAATAGCTCATTTTCGCCAAAATGACTTACAACATTTTATCCTCCTGGGTCTATGTGTATAATATTTGCCATCAATTGAACATTTTTATATGTTTCAACCATAGATAGATGTGCCTTTAAGTCGCGCGAAGGTGTGCACACTAAGAACAGTTCAGACAGATTACATTTACCGATAGAAAACGTACAACTCCATATGAGTGAACGTTAAAAGACTATGTTTATAATTTAGATGCCATGTTGTGTGTCAGTTGACGATTTAATATCCAGAAAGGGGATCATATTTATCGCGCATCAATGGCTTAAATTATGTTTTCGTTGTTTGTGTCCGTAAAATTTGAAAATAGGTGATGGATTAACTTGTAATTTTTACACAACGTGGTATTTCAAGAGTGTTTTCATAACGTTTCTTAACATTTGCCAAATTTATCATTGAAACGGAATACTTAACAAAAATGTTAGACAAAGCCCAGCAGGACTTAGCCAGTATCAATAATAGGCGGCCTCGATGGCGTAGTGGTTAGTATAACCGACTGCCTCGTCTGAAGTCTCAGGTTCGATTCCCGCTCAAGTCAAACATTTGTGTGCATGAACATGTACACAGTATGTTTATCCATTGTCTAGTACCCATAGTACAAGCTCTACTTAGTTTGGGCTAGATAGTGTTGTGTGTATGTGGTAGAATATTATATATATTTTCAAAGCTATAATATAGATAATATTGTCTTCTGTTTACGCGAATGTTATTCATTGCAATTAAACTACTATATACGGATTTTATCGCGTTGTTTATTTATCACTGTATTACAAAATTTTGAAAATATTACACTTCTACTACTATTGATTTTATTTTACTAGTTTATAAGCTAATAAAATTGTTTAAACTATTAAATCTATTTATTTTTGGTTTACACTTTCCCCGACGTGTCAGTTGCTTTTCAGCAGCCATGGTCACGGGGAGACTAAGATGGTAGTTGTCTCAATGTTCCAGTGTAGTTATTTCAAAGTACCCGAACATAATTTAATTATTGGTGTTTCTATTTACGCAGAATGAGCTCAAAATTTCATGAAGTCTAGCTGTGGTTTGTTTCTTCTTGGGTTTGACTATTTGAAGTACTGGATCCCAAGCTGGTGGTACATTCCAACCATCTTCTCTATTGAAATTGGGATGTTTTTGATTTCAATAGCCTCGCGAATATAGGTTTTGTGTGTGTCTGTGTCAAGACAGACCAAGTCAAGTGTCAGTTATTATTTGCAATTTACACCCGGCTTCTTAAGGGAGATCGAAATAAGAATTTGTTAACAGACGTTCAATGCATGTCAATGCTGTGATTGGCTGACTAAATTAGCAACAGCCAATCAAATCACTTGACATGAGCGTAAATTTGACACGGCGCACTGTGGGCTGAAAATCGACCTCCATAGACATAGAAATGAAAGTTGCTAGATGTTCGTTTTGTTGACAGATATGGCTTCTATTAGCTATTATACACATAACAATGTCGTCTGAGCTAACTCCGCACAGAAATGAATTTATTATAAGGTTTTTTCGAAAAAAATGTATGGAGCTAGCATGAAAAATCTGAATATCTCTGAACTTGCAAGGAAAACCGTAATATCCTCAGAGATGGTTATAGGACTAATTATTTGTGATTTTTTGACATACTTCATATAACGGTACCTGCTGCAGAATTTTTTTTAAAAATCATCAATTTTTTAATTAATTTTTTTTAACATTAAACGATTTGTTTTATTGTAAAAGTAAAGAAACAACACGTTATATGCATATAATACTAAATCTTCGCCAGTTATTTGTTAAAATATCAAGAAAATTATTTTTGCCTTACATAGTATATATGTTTTAAAACAGGTAATTGGATACCATTACTAAACTTTGCATACAGGTAAACCACTGAATATTAAATTAGCCTTCTAATGAGTTCTGAATAAGAGATTAAGTGATTTGCAATATCGCACAATGGTAACTACGGAGTACACTAATTAAATTCTTACAGGTAAGTACATAAGTAAACTAATTAGTTAATTAGACATGTTACGAGTTCTAAGAAATATTTTCGACAACTGTCTAATTATTTTATTATTATGTCTAAATGAAGGTATTTTTTTAAATCATTAAATTCTACTAATGTCAAAGTAAAGATCAATCGATAAGTTAGTTATTTTATTAACGCTAATAATAGGCATTAAATAAAAAGAAAAATAAATTGAAAAGGTATTTTTTAATAGTTGATAAAATTTATATAAAACAAAACATAGGTACAAAAGAATGCAAAAATATAAATAGGTACAAGAATAGTAATATAAAATATTTAAAAATAAATCAATTGCAAAACATAGTTACGTACCAAAGCTAAATAACGAAAGATCATGAAAAAATTACATTGAATAGAATTATAATTAAAAGCACAAAAAGTTTCTAGTTTTCCTTATCACTCTCGTCGATTTCTGAATCAGAATCTAGATTGCCTAGAAACTCAAAGTCAGTTTCTTGAAACTGAATTAAATTGAGGGTTTCAGGAAATAAATCCTCCTTTTTCTTGGCATCTAACTTGGGCCTTTGTACATTTATAAAAGGATCCGAAGAAACAACTAACATATTAAGGATATCATGATTCGAATCTTGCCTGCTCTTTTTCTGCGAATGATGTTCCCGAAACCTCCTAAAATCTTTATTGCGAGACTCGGATGCTTCTTCCGAGAGACTACACAACATCATTCTTCTCGATTATGTCTGCCCCGTGTATAAGTAATTTGTGGACGGTTGATGACATATAGTACCAGTCATATAATTCCACGTACCTCTCTGCTGTTTTGAAGGCATAATCTTTAAATTTAATTATATCTACTTTTTCCCCGGAAGTTATTGCCTGTAAAATCACAGCAAATCTTCTTATTAGTTCTTCGTCCAACCCAGTAATGGCTGCAGTTTTATGGGGAAATTTGAAAAACTTTCTTGCAGTGTTGCCGTCATTAGTAGTTCCGGAACCTTGTTTAACAATGTCAATCAATAGATTTAATTCGTCTTTAAATTTGTCTTGAATAATCTTTTTTCTCTTACTTAGCATTTCTTTGTGCTCGTTACCTCTCGCAGCCCACTCTTTAAAATCTAGTCTATACGAAATATGTAGTAAACATTCCATACAATTTATACGGGCGTGTAGAGATGACAATCCAAACTCGTATATATCAGAAGATACGGTCTTTGCTGTTACTACACTCAAACGGTTCATTTCTGTCGGTTTTGCCAGACACAAATAGCATGATGAACTTGATCTGGCTTGAGACAAATACGTGCAGACTTTACCATCGATCATTGTCATCATTAGGTGATGATTCACCCTGTTTCTATTATTGCACTCTGTAGGAATGAGAGCCTTAATTTCTTCATCCATTCGTCGTTTGTGTTCGATGACTACTGCTTCGCTTTCCTTCACAAAAGTAAATTGAACTGGACGACAATACATTGCTGAGCATGGTTTTGGGTTCATCCACAAAGTATTGTCTCCATCAGTCAGTTTTAGTGGCACCAAGGAAGTCATGAAAATACTTGAATCGTCTTGATCGCTATCCATTTTCTGCTTGTATCGGCTTTGGTTTGACGCACCATCGAAACCCCATTTAGATATCAATTTTAAATCCTTATTTTGCACATCATCGTTAGGAAAACTTTGGAGGATTCTTTTGACCGTAATGTCGAGTAAAGCTTGAAGGGTTATTCTTGCCGATGAATCGGTCACTAACACTGATTGCTTCGGAGGATAGCATGCCAGCTTGGTTTGTTGCACTTTATAGTAGGATGGATAAATATCCTTTCTACCTTCCCGAATAGCTGACTCTCGTAAAGTGATGTATTGCCACTTTGATAATTTTAATGAAAGGAGTAATCCAAGTGCTTTTTCTGGTGTAAATAAGATAGTTTTCACCGGTTGCTTAAGCGTTTCCTTAATTTTAGAGGCTGCTTCAGGATGTTTCAGCATATATTCGATTACAGATGCGATATCCTCACAACCTTCTTCCTTAAAACGCGCTGCTGCTGTATATGCCAATTCACTGGGATTGTCAGTTTTATGCTCATCAGATCTTCTCTTCTTCTGTTTGCTTTCCAGATCTTCGAATGGTTTTCGTGACCTCTTTGTCATTGTACCAACAGAGTATGATGTTGAGGGTTCTGGAGAGATTGATCTTGATCCCTCAGCAACAGTTGGTTCTTGAGCGACTAAATTTATACAACTTGGCCAATCGATAGTTGCTTGCAGCCAAATTTCGTATTGTTTTCTAAAAGTATCAAGAATTCGGTGAGATTTTTGCCACCTTTGTGATGCAGCTCGTACAAATCTCCGACAAAATTCTTTTAGAGTCACTTGATCTTCAACGGAAAGACAAACGTCTAGGCGGGATATAACTTCACTAAACAATACCTCATGATCAAATGAAGTACTCTTACATTTTAGAAGAACGAATAGGTCTTAATTGGTATTTAAACTTTCCATTATAAAATTTCACAGTGATATGTTAGGGGTAACAAAGCTTAGAATAAACTAAATTATGATGCAAAATGTTAACCATTTTATATTTCAGTCCAGCATTAGTTAACGACCTCATTAGACAGTTGTCGAAAATATTTCTTAGAACTCGTAAAATATCTAATTAACTATTTAAGTTACTTACCTGTAAGATTTTAATTAGTGTAATCCGTAGTTACCATTGTGCGACATTGCAAATCACTTAATCTCTTATTCAGAACTCATTAGAAGGCTAATTTATTATTCAGTAGTTTACCTGTATGCAAAGTTCAGTAATGGTATCCAATTAACTGTTTTAAAACATATATACTATGTTAGGCAAAAATAATTTTCTTGATATTTTAACAAATAACTGGCGAAGATTTAGTATTATATGCATATAACGTGTTGTTTCTTTACTTATACACCAAAACAAATCGTTTAATGTTAAAAAAAATTAATTAAAAATAAGATGATTTTTAAAAAAAATTCTGCAGCAGGTACCGTTATATGAAGTATGTCAAAAAATCACAAATAATTAGTCCTATAACCATCTCTGAGGATATTACGGTTTTCCTTGCAAGTTCAGAGATATTCAGATTTTTCATGCTAGCTCCATACATTTTTTTCGAAAAAACCTTATAATAAATTCATTTTTGTGCGGAGTTAGCTCAGATGACATTGTTATGTGTATAATAGCTAATAGAAGCCATATCCGTCAACAAAACGAACATCTAGCAACTTTCATTTCTATGTCTATGGAGGTCGATTTTCAGCCCACAGTGCGGCGTTAGCCCTTTTAGAATTCGGGTGAACTTGATTTTTTGAAAAGGAATGCTTACTGTACTTGGTATCTCGTGGTTGAGCAGTGTTATTGAGTTTTTCTGTCAAGAAATTCTCAGAAGCACGGAGTTTAAAAAAACTATGTCCAATATGTATCAACAAGCTCACCACATATTACTCGGAAAGTAGACCATAGTTGGCACAATTTGGGTATAACACCTCCAATAAGGCAGGTATAGCAAAATGCAGGTGTAATATAGAGGGAAGCAGATACAGATGGATTTAGGTCCTACCTATTCACCTAGGTGGCAATTATTCTTCTCTTACAATTTCACCGGACAGTTCCAAACAGCGCTGTTTCTGAAGAATTCTTGACTGTAGAACCCAAAAACCCTTCGACTCGAGGTCTCGATGTCTGAATTGAACCTCAGGCATCACGCTCAGCATTTGATTCCTACCGCTGAAGTACAGAACCTTGTAAATAATATCAATTGTGAAGTTATCCATTATTGACGTGCGCAAATGCAATCGTGCGTGGCACTCATATTAATACCTAGATTGCAGTGACCGCAAATAATATAAATATACGCAAGGTGTCTATTTAATCCCTTCCATTATATTAATATTTTATATTTATTAATAAAACAAATAAGAATGATCTAACTTGTGGTTTTATCGGGCTCTCTCTATAAAGTAAATCGAGAATGTAAATAACTTTTTGAATACGCAGCAATAAGCCGACTATTGGTCGCTCACCGTCAGGTTTGTATAACTTTAACCAAATTCAAGGCAGAATCTTTGTATAAAAAAATGTTCAGTTTAATAGAAAGTATAAAAATTGTATTTTTATACAGCATGTAACAAAAAGGGGTGGTTGGAAAACCGCGTCAAGCAAATCCGTATACATTATTATTTTTTGCTAAGATATAGCATTTTCTTTTTATCGACTTATCAACATCATGCATTCTAGTCGATACTAGTGTTGTTTAACACTAACAGCTAACTCGGGTGATCTCTGTGAACCCGAAAATGACCAGATGCAATTTGAATAGTGATATAGCGTATTTGTTTCGACGTTTAAATAATAAATAGAATGTTTGTAATTGCCTAAAATTAAAATTGATTTTGTAATCCAGGCATTTTAATTTAATTTATATATGAGATATTACGGCCCTAAAATATGACCTCACCTTTCTGCTATACGCTACATTGCTTTTGGAATTGCCTTTACCAAGCAGAAGACAGAGATGTGGCGATTGCTCCACCGACAAAAGCTATGCTCTTAAATTGAAGAAGTCTTTTCCAAGTTTTTTGTCTTTAAACAATATCTTGAATTATTTAGGTCAATAATATTTACAAAGATTCTATATTCAATTTGGTTATAGAAAAGTACCTATATGTTTATCCGTTGACAGCACTTGTAGCCGCATAGGTTGTAAACCCAACACCTTGTACCGTAACCGCCAGCAGCTTTGGTCTCGAGAACAGGGTCTAATAATTCCTAAAACCTGCTTGCCTATGAGAGTAGATTCAATAAAGCTCTTTAAAAGTCCTACTTCCACTAATGAAGGCATGAGTACAGTTTTCAGGTATGGATTTAAGTTCCGTAAATTTAAATATAAAAATAATAATTAAATAAGGGTACAAAAACGCACCTTTACCGGAGCGTCGCCCACAGACGATAAGCCTGCTTGGAGTACTGCCGGTTGAGTCGCTGATGTAGTTTCAGTTCCAGTGACCCACCCACCATTAAAGACAGGTGTAGACACACCGTGGTAGGTTTATTCAGTAGACCGAAATAATTCAAAATGAAGCTTAATAATTTGAATCGATTTATATAAATAATCTTGCGGGGTGTACTAAAGTTAAGAGCACTCGCTATTCCTATCAGTTTTTCGATATTATCCAGCTAAACCTGTCCACGACCAATATTTGATGTATTTAGTATGCGTGCCTACAAAAGCACATCAAGTTTCACAAAAGTAGAACATACGTGAATATGCTCAGCGGGCTGTGTTGCTTTATACATTTGTATCTGATGCGTTTAAACTTGCTGCGCTGAATGCATTTTCTTCTTGACCTTGATTTTTAGGTTATTGTGCCTAGTAAACTCCAGCATAATTGCATTTTTCCTAATTAAATTAAAATCAAGAGTTGCATGTTGTTTGCCTTTGCCTTATCGAGGCTAATCTAACTGGAAGCCAGTCCTCAGTAAAGTTGGAGCAACTATTGTCTAACATTATGCTTATGGCAAGCAGGTTTTATATCAAAGCCAGTGGTATACCGTGCTACGAAATTAGACAGTAAGACCGCTAGTTATTAGACAGAGTAATTTGTCAATAAGTTGAAGTTTCGGTATATTATCCTTTAGAGATCGTCTTGAAACCGATATTTTCTAGCCGATCTCTGTCTATGTGTTTCTAGGCTTTCATAGTATAGTTTGTAAAATATTATTTGCACCGATAAATGTTATTGTTTATAATTTACGTATTGTGTGAAGTGTATTACCAAAGTTAACAAAATAGTAACGCCTTAAACTAATAACAGTAGAACATAAGAGGAAGTGGCAAGTCCCTCGCTAAACCTATTCTTCTTTATCTTATGTTTTCAATCTTACCTCCAATATTGTATGTAGTTCTGTTGTTTATTATAGTTTGTCCGAATTGTAGCTTTCCTTGTTTTGAATCAGGCTTATGTCACTCTGAGCCTATTCAGTCGTTTGTTAATACGAATCAGTGCAAGTAATATTTCATAAACTAAACAGGCTCTGCTTCTTGAAGCCTTTGGTGTAAACGATACCGATTCTTTAAACTTGTGCTTTGACATTACTGTATGGTGTGTGCAGTCGTGCGGCATCTGCGCCATGTTCCCGTCGTGCATGTCGCTGTTGTCGCGGCGGTCGGAACAGCGCGCGCCTCGCCCCGGACAGTCGCCCGTCGTACTCAATGTATACGACATGTATTGGACCAACTGGTATGTAAATCAGTATAAACTAAAACACTTACCTACTTGTTAAAAAATATTTTGCATGAATTAAAATTTAGTCCAGTAGGTATGAATTGTCTCACCGTTGGGCATAATCCTCACCTAAGTATGACAAAGGAAAACTATAGGCCGAGCCCTATGCGGGTCATCTTAGAGAACAGTATGGAGAACTCCCAGATATGCAGATTTACGAAGCTTTTCTTTACCGTTAAAGCGAGCAAGCTTACTATTTAATACGCACATTACTTTAAAAACCCAGTGATGCGTACCCTGGAGTCATACTCCTTCCTCATAGCCTTTTCATCACACCCATATTTTACTAAAAAAATTACTATGTGTCACAAAACGGGTAGCGAGCTTTACCAACCTACCGAGCACATTTTACAGACACACGCAGATTTTGAGAAATTCCAAAGAGAAAACCCTGTAACACTTTACCCGCTTTTGCAATCGAAACCAGGATCTTACGGTCACTTGCAGACATAAGTGCACACTTATGCCATAGAACGGTACGGTTAGTTTTTATTTCAATTCTCTGGTATTAGGTACACGGCGGGCGCGGGGGTCGGTGTGTTCCACAGTGGGGTTCAAGTCCACGGCTCGGAATGGGCGTACGGGGGACACCCTTACGCATTCACCGGAGTCTTCGAAATCACGCCGAGGGACGAACGGGAGCTCGGGGAACAGTTCAGATTCAGGTGCGTATTAAAACTGAGATGGTCTTTCAATTGGACTGTGGGTCGACACACAAAAATGCGGATTATTGATATTTCAGCGCTGCAAGCTGCAATGAGAATGGCTCTCTTATAGACAGCGCCGCCGCGCGAATAAAAGTCACTCGCAGCTGACAAATCGCTTCGCAAAAATCTGCATTTTGTGTTTTAATTATATGGATACAGTTTAAGGGAAATCTTGCCATGGTTGGCGTTCGTCTGGTTTTTCCAACATTTTGTAATGTGAAATATAAATGATATGCTCTTCTTCCAACAAGTTAATGAAGATAGAAATATAGATTACTAGCAAAACAGACCTTTAGACCGTCGCCGTTGTGTTTTCCCGGCTGAGCTTCTACGATACCAAGAAGATAGTCATGACGATGAGTGGTAATTACCGCTTACATTATGTAGGCCACTGGATCGTGTGCCACCAAAAATAGCAATAAAAAGCACATATTGTGATCGTTTATACACTAAAAACAAAAAAAAAATATTATTCATTTTATTTCTTCTACTTTTCAGCTGCTGCTGCGAAACGTTCTCATAAGGAATATGTATGTGTTGTTGGTTTCAGACAAAGTGTGCACATAGGGTATACGGACTTCAGCGAAGACGAGGTCAGACGACTGGTCGCGGAGCTCGGCAAACAGTTTCGCGGTGACAGGTTCGTATACACTAAAACACTATACTGAAGATTGAAACGGTTCCCAAAGAACCGGTAATTAAACGGTTTCGTTGTTGAGACCTAAACGGAAGCTTTAAAATACCAGTTCTTCAAACCGAGTCTGAAGTTATTTTAATTCATACGATACTCTTATTATGTTACTGTAGTTGAGTACGTATTAGTTTTTAGTTATGTTACTATTTTATCGCATTATGTTAAGAATTTGTAATATTAGTTTAGTAGTTAAAAATAAATAAAACTCAGTACTATAACGGCCAAGTGCGATGGCGGCTGCCGGAGGGCGAAGGTTTTCTAGATTTTGGAGGAAAGTAATTTTTTGATAGACTATCCCCATCATTCTTTGAATAATCAACTATCACCTCTCTCTTAAGAACCTTTTAAGGATGATACGGCACTAGCATTTCGGAACCTTTATTATAAACCGATTCTATGTAACCAGAACCATACCGAAAAGATGAGGCCCTTTTAATAACCTAAAGCAAAGAACTGAGACCCATATTTATACCGCTCAATTAAATCAATCAAATTTCCTAACACATGGATGGCGCCGTGTTATAATATCGAATACCACCCGAAACTATCATTAGTATGTCCTAAAAATGATTGTAAGTCTAGATGCACGAGTATATAATTGTAAGTTCATAAAGTCCACTTTTACCATTTTGATATGGAATCCTAAAACCATTACATTTACACAGAATTGATATATACTATATAATATATCAACTTTGAGTAAACATAATGTCCATACTTTTGCATGTTATCACCTGATGAAAGTATGATAATGATCTATTACATTTAATAAAATGCCACTCATTTTCATAATGTAGGAGTAAATAAACCACGATAGCACATTGCAAAAATGGTCTTCTAAAAAAAAACCGTAGTCTGCCCCAGGATATTCGGTTCTAGAGTGAATATAGGCCATCGCTGATTATATCGGTCAAGCACCCCCAGTAAACTAACCCAAGATACTTCAATATTCACAAGTAGTTGTTAAAAAGCAAAGATTATTTAACTGCAAAAGGTTGACACAGGGGTACAAAAAAGGACATGGGGGGTCCATGTCCTTTTTTGTACCCCTGTGTCAACAAGTATACGAAATTTCATGATGATATGCCGAGTAGTTAAGACGTGAGAACCTAACAAATCACACCGCAATCATAATATTAGTTAAGATATTCTTAGTTGAATAAAATGTGTATTGTTAAAGAGTGGCTTGGCATTTCTGATGGCAACATGGCGGACGATGCGATAAACTGGCACAATGGGGTCTAGTAACGATATCAGCACGCTCAGCGGCACAGCACTGATTGATACTACACGTGCTGTGAACTACGTGTGGTTATTCAATTGTACATGATATCGATATATTATATGTATTTCATTAATATTTAGTTTTAAACTTATTAAAAATGCTATTCTTGCAAATTATTTCCAATTTATATATTTATTTCAAAATTTTTCCATTATTATCACAGATCTAAACCACTGGTACTCCTTCCGGTAAAAAGTACTAACGATATAATAAAAGACCATTCTCAAAACCGCCTCGATCATTTTACCAATATTTTTATTCGACATACGTGTCTAATTTGATATATGTATTTAATAATAGCGATAGCGAATACTTCTTAGCAGTTTTAACATCACCAACTGAAAATATCAATACTAATTTAAATGTGAAAATGTTATCTCGGCTAAGTGAAAAATTGAAAATTCGTCCGAAACCGCAGATCGTCGCTAAGTTACTATATGAGGACCATAAATATCATCCTCGAAAGAATAAACAAATGGTATTGAAAGCAGAACCGAATGATTTTTATCTTGAGTTGTTGTTGAACACTAACTAAATTGTCGATACGATAGACAGTCATATGTAGTGTTACTATTGCACTATAAATACATATATTATTAAGTTTTTAGCTATAATAAAGTGTATTATTAATAATAAATATCAATAACCTTTTACACAATTAGTATTTAAAGTTATATCGTTTAGTAGACACAACGAATACGGGCAGACGCCCGTAGGTATTCGTTGTTTCAATTCGCCTCCGTAATTACATGATCTTTTTGTTAATTTAATACAAACCATAATGACCTAAATACCTACATGAACAAAAGGTAGTTCGAATTGTCCATAAAAAAATATTTATGTAATCTATACTAATATTATAAAGCTAAAGAGTTTGTTTGTTTGGTTGAACGCGCTAATCTCAGGGACTACTGGTTCGAATTAAAAAAATCTTCTAGTGTTGGATAGCCCATTTATCGAGGAAGGCTATAGGCTATATAACATCACGCTACGACCCACGGAGGTGGCGCAGTAATCATAAACGCGGGTGAAACCGCAGGCACATCTAGTAGTTAATATAAAAACCACAACGTCACCGATTTTCTTTATACAAAGCGGAAAACTCACATTTAAACCTCTAATAATATTTATATTTCACGCTAATATTAGTTCTGTTTGTTTACAGATATCACTTAATGAACAACAATTGTAACCACTTCACGTCAGCATTTTGTTTGGTGAGTGATTTTATTTATTTACTTCAGTTAAGAAGCGGCTGTAGTCCAAGATGTGGATTTGGACTCGCGGTTGAGAGATCCTCGGTTCGAAATGTTAATGTAATACACGTCCACCCCTTAAGGGATATCACCGTGAGATACTTAGATCATTTACTACATAGTAGTACATCCTTTTTAACATAATGTAACTAGCTTTTGCCCGCTCGTATAAAAGTAGCTTTGGTTATGTTCTTCTGTAAGGAAGTCATTTCCATCAAGGAGGCAGCGGAGCGGGAGAGGGATCGTTTGGACCCTCTCCCCAACCGTGGAACCGGACGCTAGAGGGTGCGAGATGATCTCCAACCACCATTAGGTAGTAGGTACCCGTAGTTGGTGGACAGGCCCACGAAGCCCACAGGATCAGCTCCAGGCCCGAGAGGCGGCGTGCGTGTTCCCACGCGCGCTTCTCAGTCGTTTTGTCTCCGTCCCCCCATAGGGGGCCAATTAGAGCGTAACGCAGATTGTGTTTCTGGATAGTTCAGTTTCGCGTAAAAAAAACATACCTTTTTAAAATATATATCTTATGTTATTTGGTGATAACATAACTTTCTAATGGTCAAAGATTTTTTTAAATCGGTTAAATAGTTCTAAAGTTAAACTCTTACAGATAATCAAAAAATTATTTGTTTCCTATTTATTTATTTTGCTATTATAGTATAGATATCGCGTATTTTTTTATATCTGGCAACAAAGTCAATAATAATATTTATCCGATACGCGGCACTGACAATAATTAATCAGTCCAATTAACTCGCTACACAATACAACGATTAGCGATAACAAGACTGGAGCTGCGCTTGCGTCGATAAATTGTGTTGCGCGTGCGCAGATCCCGCATACACGTGTAGCGATAAACTAGTGGTGTACGCATGGATTTTGTTATAATAGAATAACATAACGTAGAGTAACGTTTGTATTTCTTTATAATTACCGGAGCTTTGTCCCGCCCTAACGAAATAACATTCCGAAATAACATCGCAGCGCTACCTACGGACCCAATTGTAAATCTAAACTATCCAAGGACCCACCCAAACACACACGTAATTTTTATCAATATCAGTCCAGCTGTTTTTTACGAGTTCATAGCCATACACACATACAGAAGAAGTACATATGTAAAGATGATGGCAGTAATTTATCTGGCTGCTGCTCATGTAGTCCCAGGTTCAATTCCCGGGCGAAGTTGACTGCACGGATGGCGTAGTGGTTTAAGTGGTCGCCTCGCCACTGCCACTGCTCCGTGTGTTGTGGGTTCGAAATCTATATGGGACAAAAATTTGTGTGATCCAAAAATGGTTGTTACGAATTTGGGTGTGTGCCCGTTGTTTATATATCTGTTAAAACCCCGCGACACAGGATTCAATCTCAGTGCGGGAAAGGTACTTAAAAATAATGTGCCTTTGGGTTTTCTGAGACTGGATCCTGCCTATGGTAATAGCCCGCCTTTTATTTACCTAAAACCATAGTTGACTAAATATCGGTTCAATCTAACGATACCTTTACCTTCTGTATAATAATAATAATATTAACCATGTACTAAACTGACCCACTGCTAGGCACGGGCCTCACCTCAGTGTGAGAAGGGTTAAGCCACTCCAGGACTCTCAGGCATGCAGGTTTCCTCACGATTCTCCTTCACCTTTAAAGCGAGCAATAATGAACTATTTAATAACTTCGAAAATTCTGTGCCTCGATATTGAACTCGAGACCTTAATTTCGAAAAGTCAGAGATGTGTGCCTGGGATCGAACTTGAGACCTCTGCGTGGCTGTTCAACGGCCTCCGATTTGGCTATCGCTGCTTATACGACGCCTTTTATTTATCTTAAACCATAGTTGACTATATCTAGATGTAACATTAACCTGTCTAACCTTTCCATATAAGCGTGATATTATATAATATGTATATAATAATGTTACAGGCGTTATGTGACCGAGACATCCCGGCGTGGGTGAACCGACTGGCGTACGTGAGTTCCTGTGTGCCCTTCCTACAGCGGTGTTTGCCCAAGTAAGTACTTATATAATATTATATACATTCATAGCTGCGATTTGTCTTATTAAAAACAGCAAAAAGCGTGTAGAAATACTGTGTCTCAGGTAGTAATGTGGATCTTGTGAATATCGTGAACTTCTATCTAATATTATAAATGATAATGTTAGTTTGTTTTTTGCGTCTGAACTAGCCGACTGATCATTATGAAATCGGAGAACGAGGTGTGCCAAAACTATACAGTACATATATATATTGTATACGTTCGCCCACTTACGGTTTTACGAATCGGTCTATTAATACTGTAGATGTACTAAGAAAATGTATATCCAAAACTTCGGTCCGAACAAAACTCCTTAAAAATGTTACTCCGTTGTTTCGACTATTTCATAACAGGATTAAGGAACAGGGTCCTCCAGCGCCAAGCTATACCTAATGTGTTTCACGGTTAGAATAGTCCGTCCGAAACTTCGGTATAAATTACGTATCTACTGTTCATACGTACACCGAAAAAAAAACGGGTACATTCGGTTTTGACTTAAAAATTGAATTGAAATATCTTTATTCATTTAGGTCACAAAGTAACACTTATGAACGTCTAAAATTGAATCGAAATATCTTTATTCGTTTAGGTCACAAAGTAACACTTATGAAGATCAAGGTTATACTAACTAAACAATAATATGAATTTACATTTACCTGTTGCCACGTTCAGCAAATTTAGGGCATAGAACAAATGAGAAGAAGGGAAAAAAAAGTCAGGGCCTCTTTTACCTCGCCAATTTTACAATGCTGCTTGTCTTACATTTGATAATGTAGTAGAGTAAATATGCAGTAGCATATTTATTTTAATACGTCAACAAATATAATTTGATCGGTTTGCTGATACGGTTTTCAATCAGCAAACCGATTCGGCAAAATCGTAAGGGTATAAAAAATCTGTAGGTCTATTCGTTTAATCCAAAAGTGATCGATTGAAATCATTTTAAACCTCTATTTAAAATGATTTCAATCGATCACAACGGTCTCCTATAGCCCAGACAGGATCGTGTACTGTATACACAGCAGCGATTGTCACATAGTTTAATATTTATTTGTTGATATTTACACAGTAATACACCTATATTCTTGTGCTTATCAGTTATTTAGGCAACCTACGACTTCTATGACTGCTTTATAGGATTTAGTGTACTTGGTAGTGATGAAAGTTTAAACTTATTTCAAAAATAATCGGTACTTTGGCCATGCAAAATAGGTATTGCGTCGGACAATACCTATTTGGCATAGCCAAGGACTTAGCGCCCGCACTTAGGTACAGTCTTAGCAATACTCTATACAAAAGAAATTCTGCACATCGTTAATGGCAATGTCATCATCATCATCTCAGCCGAAAGACGTTTTCCACACAGACCAGTCTTAGGCTACCCGCGTCTAACCGCTTCCCGCCACTCTTACCAGGTCGTTCACCTTGTGGGGAGGCCAACCCCTGCTGCGTCTTCCGATAATGTATTCGAATATAATTCGAATGCAATAATGCACATTGCTTATTCTAGATAATGTTATGTTAGGTAAAACTATCTTGGTATAATGGTTTTACGTCAATAAGCCACCATCGATCCTTCTATCATCTATTTGGTGTTATAGGTTTTACATCAGTAGGACCTAACCTTAATCTAATTTGCTAACCTTCAACATTATTATGCTTTCTTACGCAAGTGACACTTTTGTGTTATAAATAAGAAATAAAGATTACACTGAACTTGAATTTGGGCAGCTATTGGTTCTTCTATCAGTTTTAGAAGTAGGTTACGAACTAATAGAGTAATGTGTGTAAACTTGCCACACAGCTCACTGTGCCGGTACCCCGGCGCGTGCAAGAACCTGTGCCTGTGCGCCACTAGCGAGCTCCGCGCCGCTAGCAGTTCCGACAGTGACGCGTAGTTCCGCACTCCCCGCTCACCCCGCACACCCCGCACACCCTGTCCGCAAGAGTGCAAAGTCATGGCCGTACGAACGCTTTTGACTATCTTGTAGTTGTCAGACTATAATTAGTTGTCTAATTAGTTAAGTTGTCATACCGGTTTAATAAGTTCAGGGTACTATGTAGTCGATCCACGGGTAGTTGTAACGCGTCTAGGTGTACTTTAGGTATGTAGTTTTAATGGTTGTTTAGTTGTAACATTGTCGCACGACAGAAGAATTATTTGTTGTAGGATTGTTATACTATTGTGTATGTTTAAACTTCTTGCGTATTACCAAACAATTTACAATGGTAGATTGAATAATAAATACGTTTTCAATATTTTCTACTAATCTAAAAGACGGAATAAAATCTTTTTGTAATCCTGCTGCCTATTGTTCGCATATTCGTGGCCTTGTTCCATACTTTCCGTACGTCACAGAGAGTAACGATAAGTAAGTGTCAGTAAGTGTAACGTGTGTGTTGTTGTACGTGCCCAGGGAGTGGCTGACGCCGGCGGCCCTGCAGCAGTCCCTGGCGGCGCACTCGCGCTCCTCCTCGCCGCAGACGCCGCAATAGCATCGTGAGTACACACAACAACATCATAATACTCAATGCACGATTGTCGTAGGGGTTTAAGTGGTTCCTGCCACTGCCACTGTGCCGAGTGCTATGGACTAAATTCATATGGGGCAAGAATTTATATGAACCACAAATAGTTGTTCAGAGTCTAGTTGCTCGTTGTGTCCGTTTTCCCCACATTGGACATAAAAATGTGTGCTCCATAAATAGTTGGTAAAAAATTGGTAGATACCCGACACAGGATTATTTTTGGCGCGGAAGATGAAAATCAGAATATAATAGCTGGGTTGTCAGCTGGTCACATACTAATAGCAGTGTCTATTTAAAAAGCCTGAATACGCTGTTTATAGCCGAAAAACAAGGTACCGATCCCAGGCGAGCGAAGCCGCGGGCAACAGCCAGTACCCTATGAAGTACCTCTCCAGTCGGGTTGTCTTAGTATAAAGAATATACCAGATTTAACCCACACGTCGCTACGTTTGGATTTGGGTCCCGCGTATTAATCTCGAACATATTGCCAACTACCGGTCACAGTAACAGAGTCCATGCTAACATTTTCTTGATACAAAGTCTAATAAAACTGCCTGATCAGGGAATCAAACTTCAGTCATATTAACTTCTGCTGCGCCAGTGACAGCGATAAGCAGTTCTTATTGTATGATCACTAATAAAATTGTTTTAATATGTGTGTCCACAGAAGTCGTACTGCATTGGTGCAGATAAGCAGTCAGAAGTGTTGTGCGAACTAATACATACTAGGTTTAAAGTTAGCTAATACTGAGTTTGGCGCATTGTCGATCATACTAGAGGTGGGGACGCGCGGACGCCGAACAAGCACCAATACTCGATTGTACAATTAACATTTAGTCGATTATTGTCTATGGCCCGATGGAAAAATATATTTTCAATGTCTGTGATTTAAAAAAAATAGTGTCAATAATTTGGCGGGAAATGTCATGACGGCGCCGTCGCGACCCCGGTCTGATAATGTATAATATCTAATTGTAATTCTATCCTTATAATAAAAGTTGAGATATGCCGTCTCTGTATGATGAGTGTAGAAGGGACAGGGACGGATATATTTTCCTCGTTGTTTATTGATGAGGTTGTTTATTGAGTATTTTTTGCAGTAGAGTTGTCCCCATTTAACGTTCCTATTTTATACGGAACTTGTATTTATCGAATATTTAAAATGTTAAAGTTATACCTTATGGAATTGAACTTAAACGCCTTTAGTTTCTATTCTTAGAATATAAATAATTATTGTCTGTTTCTTTTAATTCATTACATTTTAAATTGTAAGGGGTATTTAATAAGTGGTATTTAATTTATAAAACTGTCCTTATATGCGTTCTTTTACGATCACCTTATTTATTTACTACATTAACTCCTAAATTATTTCCAGATTATTTTTAAGGCCATCTGGTCATTAGCTACTTTTGTGATACGATTTGGCGACAAAATGTAGTTAGTGTGGGATGGTACTGACAAATTACTAATAAAAACCACAAATAATATAGGTACAAAGATGGCAGGCTTAATAAAATAAGTACATGATAATAAAAACGCTCACGTACAGAAACGATTCAGATCAACTTTGGGGAATTGATACTTTACCAAATTTATCCATAATCGCCTTAATAAGATTGACATAATAATATTTGTATGGACCGTATGTCAAGGATAGTTAAACATGTAGTTCGTGGCCCGAAATGTAGGCTAACACCTAGTTAAGGCACCAATCTCCTACAACAGACTAATGTCATCTATTATATAATTTAAACAAGATCACATACGGTGGTGAGAAAAATAAATATATTTGTTATTTAACTGCATATGTGTGACGCGTATTTGACCGTTTTGTATTAAGCTGACCATCAACATCCTATCTGGTTTGTGTAAAAATATTTGAGTGTCGAAATATTATTGAAAAATATATGTTGTGACGGCTGCGCGCGCGTGTGTGTGTTGAAAATATACGTAGGTCATTGTAGTCCGTCCGTCGAAATACTGAACTGAAATCGTTAACCCTAAGTACGTTTAACCTTGGTTTATAGTAAGCTGGCTATACACGCTCCAACGGATTGACTATATATGGATATGACAGACTTTCTATGAGGTAGATGTGTGGCCAGCTTTACAACTAAAAGATAATTGATGGAATCGTGTGAGCTTGATTTAAAAAATATTTGGATATTAATTATTTTACGTGCAGATTATAATTTTTCATATTTCATTGCATCAATGATGTGGAATTATACTAAATATGTAAGTTTAATTTCGATGCGATCTTACATTCAACTATATTATTCTTTTCTATATATCTTTCCGTGTGTCTTTTCGAGCCAGCGATGTTATAAAGACGTGTGATACATACAAAGTTAAGTGCACTTAGTGCTACGTGTTGTACTGCTGTGCTAATGAGTTGTTGTAGTACACAATGTACTAATCTGTGCGTTAATTAGTCTTATCATAATGTTATCCTGTGTGGTATTCCTAAGTGTTAAAGTGTTACTCAGGATCGCAGCTCAAATAACTTTATTATAATTTTAAAATAATACCAATTTGGGTAACTTTCACAATTCGTGTGGAATCTTTCACAACTTTTGACTAAGTTGTGCCAAACATAACCTTACTTACAGTACTGTATTGCAAATACGTCTAACAAGAAAACACATGAATATCTGGCAACACGGTAGATATTTCCATGTTGGTAACTTTCATCGCTAATGTTACCTAGTGAGTAATAAAGTAAATAAGGTGTAGATTTTAAACATGTTTTGTTAAAGTTACCAGACTTTTAAGTACTTATATTGTCTAATTATATTACCTATTATTATGTAAAACATTAATATACACTATGAAAATCTATATTGTTACGCCCAAATAAAAATAGATGAATTACGAATAATGACATTATTTTAGATAACAGTATATATAGATTATTCTTTAGCTTGCATGATATGAATGTAATAAAGTAATGCGTATGTTTCCAACCTACTATGGCGAAAGATTAAACTTATAATTAATACTACGAATAAATAATAGAAATACGTGTAAGTTTAGCTACGATCCTGATATTTCACAAAAGTGCCATTGGTATAATAATGGGAGATAGGTAAAATTTATTTATTTGGTTTCGCGGTATTTTAATGTTGTGAAGATCAGTTTTATTACTAGTGAAATTCGATAGGATAGCTGCTTTTATAAATAAAATATGAGCGTAACATGATTATATTGTAATATACTTAACCATATTTTTCAATCTTGACAATGCGCCAACATATAACGTATTTCAAATGGAAACACTGAACAACGCTGCGATATACTTCCTATATTTGAAATCTATTATGTCTGACTCTGTATGATTTGGATTTTCTCTTTGCTTGCTTATTTAGAGCCTCATATGTCTGGCATTATTTCCCTCAATACCTTACTAACTTAGTAACATTCGCATCATTGCAATGTGGTAACCTTTATAATGGTAACTTATATATCGTATGTTACGGTATATTTCGTTTTATATTTGAGTCGTATATGTATATAAAATATATAGAGCGGCGGTGCGGCGTGTTGTCCAGTTGAAATACGCGAGTATCGTGTGTAAGTATCGGAACTAACACAATAATGTGCCACTCTTCACCTCAGTGTTTCAAGTTATGACATTTTTACAAGTAAATAGGGATATATTGTACGTCTGGAGTAACGTGCTTACGTCACAATGTGTTAATAATAAATAAAGGTTTAGTATTTTGCGAATAATTATAATATATGAGATCTTTTTAAAAAAATACCTTAATCTTAATTCGATATCAAATATTTATTTTATTGTTTATCTGGTCTATTGTTTACTTGGCTATCGAAATTATGTAAAATTGCTGAGCTTATAACGTATAGCTCAAGCTTTTCGTTGCCAATTTCCATTTTAAAATTTTATATCGTATTAGTTCTATCTTTTATTATTAATTGAACGCAGGGTTACTAGCTCATGACACCTTTTCTTTAATAAAATTAAGCAATTAAACATATAAATAAAAGTAAATGAACTATAATTTAAATCCAAAAACGTGAAACGCGTTACACCAGACTCTAAAATACTGTAGTTTTTGGAAATATAATATGCAAATAAAAGAGTTAAACTGTTGAATAACAATATAAAATATTACTGTTTAAGGTAGAATTATATATTGTAAACTATTATATGTTAAATCCTGTTTTTATTAATTTATTGAAATGTAAGGGCAATTGTACTTGGATATCAAACAGCTCAAATTTAATAATGTTATGATGGACGTTTTGAATTTGCTTCTATTCCTTCGCCAAAGTCACATCTGAAAGAATAAAAATCTTCACAAAATGTAACTTTCGCAAAGTACCTATTTTACAAAGTTTCATGATATATTATTCAATTGGTTACTTTGCTGGGGCTTTACTTTGTAGTGAACATATATAATCAACCTATTTTGTCAAAATTAATCCTTTTGCAAATTCAAAATCGTTGAACTCGTAGAATCGATTCCGATTGCTAATGTCCTTTCAAAAGTACAGATTGTTCTAAATACATGTCTGTGCTGGATATTGCCGCACTTATGACGCAATTTCATACAAGCGACGCGATGAATTCAGCTCTTATTCTCATTGATCAGTCGCAGAAAATAAGTATGATATATAGCTAAAGAATTCCTATTAAAGTAATTGACAGATGTATTAATTTGTAGTTAAGAGAGCCGGAGTGCCCGGTACGCCCGGTACACATTGTCCAGATCCAGAGCCAGTGTAACTATGTATAAATCAGGATGTAAGTGTACTTGCTCTTACTGTACTATTTATATATATATATATATATATAAATTATTATTGTGTAATTGGGTCGAACTAAAACCAAAGATCTCCACCACCTATGTTTGTTTATTTAAACAGTGACAATTAACGACGTGACGATAGCTTTTTTAAACGTTTCTTTATTTATTATAACTTTTTATTATTTATTTAATAATTTCATCCTTATAACTTGATGGCTAATGAAATTCTACTCTTTATTTATTTTTATATATATTTTAGAGGACTATGTACTTCTACATAAAAATTTCAAATCCGTCACTTTAATTATCATTCTTTGTTTATTTTGTGCATAGACCCTCTTGGTCAATAACTAAACCATTAAAATATTTTGAAGAGATTATGTAAAACATGCAATTATAGGATAAAGTCCAATGTCATTGCAATGTTTTCACTATCGCGGTTTTCGTGTAAATCTTACCTGGCCACCAATGTATCGCCGACATACTAACATGACAATAATTGTTTTGACAGCTTCAACGCTTAAAAACCTATAATTTCAACATTCCTATTTTAGCCCCACTATCTCATTAATTGATTTTGATAATTATTATATTATCATGTAAACTTGGTAAATAAACAATGCGTGGGATATATTTGAACCAAGGATGTTGAGGATGCAGATTTTTTGACATCCGAGGATGCGTATACGGATTTTTGAAGACTCACATTCGCGGATGCGGAATCCAAATCGATATGCGGAAGTTCCGCAATTGCAGATGCGGATTTTGATGAAAATTGTTCATCTTATTTAATAAAAAGTATCTAATATCACCGCTTTCGCAAGTTCAAGCAGGTTTTGCAAAAGTTCATGAATTAAACACGTACTACTGAACAACTGATTTCTTTCTTATCGTAACCTACGCTATATCTGGCTCCACATTAACATCCGCGTTGATTATTGCGGATGCGGATGCGAATATTCGCAACATCCCTGATTTGAACAGTATAGAATGCGTTTGTTTATATTGGTCACAGATGTCGTATAATTTGTTTACCGGGTTCGTTAGTTATTTACCAAAGTTTATTCTAGTTTAGTGTTCGCATTTATTTGAACTTTAGTTTGTGTGCATGTGCGTATTTTGTACTGTAAAGCCATATTTTAGCTGATATGTTTTATGTGAACCGGTTATTCGTGATCCTCGACGAGTATACTTTTGAAATGTTTGTACAATATGTTTGTAGTTTAAATTGTAGTTGCGAGTTGAATTTCGATTTGGTGTTGTAGATTTGAGTGTGGGTTAAAGAAGTCTCTATTTTTATTATGATGTAATTAAATGATAATGTAACGAACTAATGTAGTACATAAATAATATAACACTGTTACATAAAACTAAATCAATGTATATTCTATTCGGTGAGGCGGAAACATGATGTCGATAATTGCCGCTCATTGAATGGCGTTTAATGGTTTTTCACAATATTGTCAAGATCAAAGTTTGGCAATAGTATAATTTTTGAATGAATAAACTGTGTAAAAAGTTTGCAATCTGTTGTATTAATATTCAACCCCTGTGCCCACATAGAAGGTATCCTTACGCTTAGGTAGGTACCTACTTAGTTTGGAGATAGCCTGCTTGGTCTTGCCTCACAACACCCGCGACATGTTTGCGGTCCACGTCAAATTCTGAATTCGATTGCTAGGGCAAGCAGTTATTGGCTTTGTCTGTTATAAAATTTTCAGGGACCCTGACCCGTTCACCCACCAGCATCACCCACGAGTGGGTCCACGGGGAATTTCCGTTTACCTGTGCACCCACTGCAACCTTATGCATAAGGACGGGAAAATGTATATATCGATATGAATACTATTTTAACATTCTTTATTGTTATACTTCACCATTGAGTTAATTAGGTTCTGTTTTAGTAGTCATATGGCACATGACATGCTGACATGACATGGCTGCATGCTTTTTAGCTCCACGCGATAGAGATAAAATCACTAGATTATTTTTAACCAGCACACTGATGATCTATAAGCTCATAAACAAATGGCAATATCGTTAGAATACTTCAAGATGGGCCGTCATCTCTAGCTTTACCCACTCCTTTCTGAGCGCCTGATGATGTCCTGGCTGGAGGTAGATCACGGTATTGTCTAATTGTTTGTGAACGTCACGGTAACTTTAAAAGCTTATTTTTCTGTATGAGGATTCGGTACTAATGTGAAGTGTCCATTCAAGGTGCAGGGATCGTAAATAATATGTGATGTTCTTAATTAATACTTTTATTATATAATCATTACCAGTGGCGACACTCGAACGCGCCGCGAACTTAACTAAACATTTGTACACAGAAGCTTGAGCTTTTCATTCACTCACTCACACACAGACAATCTATCGTTACTTATGTAACTTAGTCATTAAAAAAACTTACAACTATCCCCAATTTATATTAATTAATTACAATTAAATTTTACAGTCACCTCTGTACCTAATTGGTAAAATATTGCCGCTCGCTCGAATGTTATCGAGGAAAAAGGAAAATACTTCGTCGTAAGACAACATTGAAACGTTGAATCAAAGCCAATCACTCGACTAAAGAAAACATCACAGAATGGCTTTGCTTGAAACAAATAATACTTTCTAAAACACAACTTAAACTTCTCCCAGTTCGTATACCACAAAACCTACCAGTTTCTCTTGGAAACCGTAAAAGGCCTCAATAATTATTCCATAAAAGTAAAAACGTAAGACAAATTACAATGGTTTGTTGTTAATAGATGGCTACGTTACTGTTGTACTAAGTAATATTTATCGAACGGTTAGCCTTTTACTGTTCGCCACTAAGACCTTTACTTTGAGTATAAGAACCGACAGAGTTCGTAAGAGCCCAAGCAAGATCATGTACCGTGTAATGACTGCCATCGCGCAGTATCACAATATTTGAGATGCAGTGCCCGCAGTGTAATACGAATATGACATTAGACCAACATATTGCATCTATCTGAAAACTACAATATTAGTTCAAAATGTAATACATATAATTAATATGTAGTGTAACGATTGACTATCAAGTATGTTGAATGTAATATTGTATTGTTGTGTTTTTTATTATTAGGTATCTAATGAATATCTATACTAATTTTATAAATGTGAAAGTTTGTGAGGATGTATGGATGTTTGTTACTCTTTCACGTAAAATCTACTTAACTGATTGCGATGAAACTTGGTATGTAAATCGCTGGAGACCTGGATTCATACATAGGCTACTTTTTATCCCGATATTCCCACGGCAACGGGACTTACACGGGTGAAACCGCGGGCAAAATCTAGTGCCTAGTAAAATTTCATAATAGTATTATTATTTTATATCACTAAAGTGTTATAATAGCATTACTTTATTGCAATAATTAGGTATTGTAGTCTACACCTAACAGTCAACAATCGAAACACAAAACATACAGTGTCGCACAAAAGTACGACTTCTCTGTAGCATTTATTTTGTAAAATATTTAACTAAAATATAAAAACAATGATAATTCTTTGACTTCGTTTCAATGAGCCACTAGCTATTCAAAAAATGAAATATTAAAACGTCGATTTGCACAAAAAAAAACAAAACTGTGCGAAACAACTAAACAGTAACTACTAAATAGTCTTATGTGGACTTCCGAGATACGGTGCCTTGCTTTGTTGAGTTACGACTAGATTCAGAAACTAGAATATGTTAAAATATGTAGTGTAATTACTTTATCAGCATAATAATTAATTTTGAGAAAATTCACATATCATTATTACATGTTCATTCAAATGGTTCATTCACTGCACACTATTAAATATAGCGTGTAAAAGTCAATACTTCTGACGCAATGTTTTTAACAATGCTTGTTTGGTATGCGGAATAGTATGATTTATATTATATACGAATAATCGACTAACATACAAAATTAATTTGTCACCTGTACTCACAAACCACAGCGATTAGCCGACGTAAAGCTTCTAACATCACGGAAGCCCACACATGACTGAGACTATCTAAACGTTTACACGACTATGCAAAGGCGAAATACTTAATATTTCCATCACATCATTCAGTGCACACAAATCTGTGAACATATTAAACCTAAACACAGTGTTATAAAAGCTCATTGCAACTTGTATTTGCAACATGAGTGAACCAAACCTGCGCCTAACTATTATTGTTAAACGACTTATATTTAACCTTTGCAATGTCGATATGTGTTCTATGACTGCCCGACTGGCAACATCTTTGAGTAAAAATCTACTGGATTTTTTGATAAGACTCGGTCCCAGACAAAAAACGATGTTCAAGAAATAATATACCTCTTTTCTCTTTCTTGTGTTGTACAATATAAAGGAAGGGGCTTATAGCACTTAGTGTGTGTATCTGTCTGTATGTTGAGTAAACAATGAGGATCTAGTAGTTTTAAATCGTTTGGTCGCCAGTTCGTTGTCGGTACATTGTAGCTAATTTCGTCACTTCTTGTCGCCTCCTGTCACTGCGTTTTGGCCGCCGCTGTTAGCGTTGCCCGTATTGTAATTCTGCAACAATTAACATGTTCTAATTATTTCATTTCTTAACCAGAGAGCCGGCTAAAAGTACAGGTAGCACGTGAAGGGAAAACTATTTTAAATACTAAGGTGTGTTCCGTTCTGGCCCGGCCACGATGCCAAATAAGGTTATGGCTATGGCAGTAGACTGTATGTGTATGTACCTTTTGGTACTAGAAAGAGAAATAAGAGTACCACATTATTTCATGACTTATAGACAAATTTCAGTGGCCGTGCTACAGCGTATCCGTCCTAGCACGGCCACGCTTAGATCGGTTGAAATCCACAATTTTAATGGATGATTCCTATCTGAGATAAATGTACGTGTTATCTACTGTAAACCAGACCTACTTATATTTAAATGAAAACCTGTAAAATCTATTTAAAAGTCACTTCAATTTGTAAGTAGCATACGCCTGACAATAATTCGATAGCAATAGTATAACTTGACAACTTACAGTCACTATTCAAGGGTCATACTCTTCTTATTTATGAATGGGGCAACGTAGTAGAACGTGATAGATATACAAGTACTGTGTATAATAAGTATCTATTGTGATAAAGTAAGAACTTTAAATTATAAAAAAAAACAAACAAAAGGTTGAGTTTTATACTCATAACATTCATTTCCATAATAATAAAATAATTATAAATACTTTTGTTTTCAAGCAGTACAGGCCCATAGATAAATAGCTTAACCTAAATATACATATATTAATATAATCAAAACGTGTGTTAATAAATAACTTGTGTTAGTAAATAATATTCTTTTATGTAACTACCTGGGTCACCCATGTAACTCTTAATAAAGGGCTTGCCCCTTTGTACGAACCACGTCCTGTTTACTGTTCGCGTAGGATTATGAATATTGTTAAATACATATATCTAATTATTTTAATTACTAGACAATTAAAAGTGTTAATTGTTGATCTATCGTTAATCTGTGCAAAACTTAACCTTAAGACACCACGCCCGTACGACGTGGCCTGTCCTATTTCTGGATCGATCAGATCTCTAATTAATAACCACATAACAGGTTACAACAAAAAAATACATTGTATATAAAGTCAGTAATACTTATATTTTGCTAGCATATAACTCGACTATGTTTACTAACCTGATAATATTGTGCCCACGCCTGAGCTTGATCCTGCTGCGTATTGCCGGTCTGGTTGCCTTGCTGATACTGTATAACAAATTTTACGTTACTTTTGATATTTCCTAACTTATTTAATAAGATAATCTATCAATCAATTAGCTTGTTGTTGTCTGCTTTTGGACTTAATCCTCTCTCGATTTATGACAGCTCGAGTTTCGGCCTTTCGCATCTAATGCATAGTTCAGGTTGTTGACTATCTGAGCAGAAGCCGTTCTATCTTACATTTACCAATTCGTGGTCTCCACCGTTGTGTCAACAGATTTGGTCCTTTGGCAGATATGATCACTTAGCCCAGATGTGAATATTTAGCGCCCTAAATTTGAATTTAAAATCATTTAAAATTCGGAAGAATTAATTGTTCACTACCATTTTGATTAAGTAATTTCTTGGTTAAGGCTTAAACGGCAATATATACTTCAGTGAGGTTGTAAATAGTCTTTGGCGGTTTTTGACAATTCAATGATCGCACGAGTAACAAGGCAATATATGACGTAAAAACGTTAGTGGGTAAGGTTTCTAAGCTCCTTAAGGAAATGCTGTACCATCAATAGATACACCAGCCTTCTTTGTTTGTCTGATTACTGCTAGAGCTATACGCAATAGCTATATAATATTGTTATTAGGAAGTCTTCCCACTACACCGTCTCATACCTAGACCGTGCTAGGAACGTATCAAACCCGAAAAGCAACACGATACGCTCTGCTATAGGAACTGCTGGTAGGTGACGTAACGGTCTAGTGGGCATAGTCTTATACATTTCCTTACAAATTTTTTTCCTGACCCTTTTCTTGCATGGTCTTGGTATGAGAAGGGGTAGTGGGCAGACTTCTTGACTGTAAGTTAGAGTGTAAACTCACCCCGGGCCACGCCTGCTGTTGTTGCTGCTGCCACTGTTGCCACTGGTACCACTGCTGTGCGGTGTAGTTGGGCGGCCACTGCTGCTGCTGCTGTTGTTGCTGGCCCTGTTGTGCCTGACCTTTACCGGCCTGGCCTTGAACTTGCTGACCTTGACCTTGTCCTTGGCCTTGCTGCTGGTTTCCTCCCTGGTTCGGGTTGCCCCAATTGCCCCAGTTACTCCAGTTGCCCCAGCCAGCAGCTGCTATACGTGATATCAATGTTAAACTCAATATTGTTGAAGTAAAATATAATACTTAATGTGATCGTTACATTTAAGTATGTTATACCTATGTCAAATTAGAATTACAGTTGCCATACAACTAAGTTGAGCTAATAAACGAAAATTATAAGATCCTATTAATGGGTATCAAACACAAACTTCGCACACATCTCTAGTGAATAAGACTATATTAACACAAAATTGTGTATTATCGCAGCATTAGTGAGCTTCGCCCGACGACGAACTACGACGGGTCGAGCGTTATCATTGGATTCTGCCGACTAAAATTCTCACTTGGAACCGAAGGCCAGACCTTCGGGACTTTATCCGACAGACGGCAATTGAATTGTCCTATTATATAGATGGCGGATTGTGTGTGATACACTTTTGCTAAGGCGGGTAAATATGTATGATTGTTATAATGCGCTTCGTGTGCCGGCTCTATGATGCGGCAGACGGGGCGGCCACCCCCGGCGCCGAGTGCCAGTGAGCAGTTTCCGTGCCTCAGTGGTTATAAAATGAATTAGAAGCAAACTATGTGAGCATTCTAATTGAATCTCGCTCCATCCTAAAACCTGCTTCGATTCGACATTGATGTTGAGTCATCAATTAATATAATGAAGGCAGAGATATACCTTGGTTCTGGTTCCAGTTACCCCAGCCTCCCCAGCCACCAGCCCATTGGTTCCAATTTTGCTGGTTCTGCTGGTTTTGATTCTGGTTCTGGTTTGGTCCATCCTGCGAGTAAACAATTATGAAGGTCACTAAGGATAGAGAAATCTACAATTTGAGAATTAGATGTGTTAGTTTATTAACACACTACACTTTTGGTAAATTTAGAGTGATATTTGATATTGTCATACAATTTATCATTTAAATTTGCTTAATTATTATCGTATTTAGTTGAATTTTATGAAAAAGTTTTGACGGGTGGGAAATATATTAATAAAGTGGTAAATAAGTCATAAGTATTTTATATATTTTAACTTAATAATATTTTTATTTTATTTTAAAATTAATCCGATTTTATTTATTTAAATCAGATGCGCGTAGTAATTGATAATTGACAGAAAAGGATGCGCCGTCGCCGCCACATAATAGTGGTGGTGAGAGTACCTTCTGGTTGTTGGGCCTGGGCGCGTGGTGCGGTGGCGCGCCCACAGGTCGCGGCGCCATGGCGTGTCGCCGCCGCCGCCACATAATAGTGGTGGTGAGAGTACCTTCTGGTTGTTGGGCCTGGGCGCGTGGTGCGGTGGCGCGCCCACAGGTCGCGGCGCCATGGCGTGTCGCCGCCGCCGCCACATAATAGTGGTGGTGAGAGTACCTTCTGGTTGTTGGGCCTGGGCGCGTGGTGCGGTGGCGCGCCCACAGGTCGCGGCGCCATGGCGTGTCGCCGCCGCCGCCACATAATAGTGGTGGTGGGAGTACCTTCTGGTTGTTGGGCCTGGGCGCGTGGTGCGGTGGCGCGCCCACAGGTCGCGGCGCCATGGCGTGTCGCCGCCGCCGCCACATAATAGTGGTGGTGGGAGTACCTTCTGGTTGTTGGGCCTGGGCGCGTGGTGCGGTGGCGCGCCCACAGGTCGCGGCGCCATGGCGTGTCGCCGCCGCCGCCACATAATAGTGGTGGTGAGAGTACCTTCTGGTTGTTGGGCCTGGGCGCGTGGTGCGGTGGCGCGCCCACAGGTCGCGGCGCCATGGCGTGTCGCCGCCGCCGCCACATAATAGTGGTGGTGGGAGTACCTTCTGGTTGTTGGGCCTGGGCGCGTGGTGCGGTGGCGCGCCCACAGGTCGCGGCGCCATGGCGTGTCGCCGCCGCCGCCACATAATAGTGGTGGTGGGAGTACCTTCTGGTTGTTGGGCCTGGGCGCGTGGTGCGGTGGCGCGCCCACAGGTCGCGGCGCCATGGCGTGTCGCCGCCGCCGCCACATAATAGTGGTGGTGGGAGTACCTTCTGGTTGTTGGGCCTGGGCGCGTGGTGCGGTGGCGCGCCCACAGGTCGCGGCGCCATGGCGTGTCGCCGCCGCCGCCACATAATAGTGGTGGTGGGAGTACCTTCTGGTTGTTGGGCCTGGGCGCGTGGTGCGGTGGCGCGCCCACAGGTCGCGGCGCCATGGCGTGTCGCCGCCGCCGCCACATAATAGTGGTGGTGGGAGTACCTTCTGGTTGTTGGGCCTGGGCGCGTGGTGCGGTGGCGCGCCCACAGGTCGCGGCGCCATGGCGTGTCGCCGCCGCCGCCACATAATAGTGGTGGTGGGAGTACCTTCTGGTTGTTGGGCCTGGGCGCGTGGTGCGGTGGCGCGCCCACAGGTCGCGGCGCCATGGCGTGTCGCCGCCGCCGCCACATAATAGTGGTGGTGGGAGTACCTTCTGGTTGTTGGGCCTGGGCGCGTGGTGCGGTGGCGCGCCCACAGGTCGCGGCGCCATGGCGTGTCGCCGCCGCCGCCACATAATAGTGGTGGTGGGAGTACCTTCTGGTTGTTGGGCCTGGGCGCGTGGTGCGGTGGCGCGCCCACAGGTCGCGGCGCCATGGCGTGTCGCCGCCGCCGCCACATAATAGTGGTGGTGGGAGTACCTTCTGGTTGTTGGGCCTGGGCGCGTGGTGCGGTGGCGCGCCCACAGGTCGCGGCGCCATGGCGTGTCGCCGCCGCCGCCACATAATAGTGGTGGTGGGAGTACCTTCTGGTTGTTGGGCCTGGGCGCGTGGTGCGGTGGCGCGCCCACAGGTCGCGGCGCCATGGCGTGTCGCCGCCGCCGCCACATAATAGTGGTGGTGGGAGTACCTTCTGGTTGTTGGGCCTGGGCGCGTGGTGCGGTGGCGCGCCCACAGGTCGCGGCGCCATGGCGTGTCGCCGCCGCCGCCACATAATAGTGGTGGTGGGAGTACCTTCTGGTTGTTGGGCCTGGGCGCGTGGTGCGGTGGCGCGCCCACAGGTCGCGGCGCCATGGCGTGTCGCCGCCGCCGCCACATAATAGTGGTGGTGGGAGTACCTTCTGGTTGTTGGGCCTGGGCGCGTGGTGCGGTGGCGCGCCCACAGGTCGCGGCGCCATGGCGTGTCGCCGCCGCCGCCACATAATAGTGGTGGTGGGAGTACCTTCTGGTTGTTGGGCCTGGGCGCGTGGTGCGGTGGCGCGCCCACAGGTCGCGGCGCCATGGCGTGTCGCCGCCGCCGCCACATAATAGTGGTGGTGGGAGTACCTTCTGGTTGTTGGGCCTGGGCGCGTGGTGCGGTGGCGCGCCCACAGGTCGCGGCGCCATGGCGTGTCGCCGCCGCCGCCACATAATAGTGGTGGTGGGAGTACCTTCTGGTTGTTGGGCCTGGGCGCGTGGTGCGGTGGCGCGCCCACAGGTCGCGGCGCCATGGCGTGTCGCCGCCGCCGCCACATAATAGTGGTGGTGGGAGTACCTTCTGGTTGTTGGGCCTGGGCGCGTGGTGCGGTGGCGCGCCCACAGGTCGCGGCGCCATGGCGTGTCGCCGCCGCCGCCACATAATAGTGGTGGTGGGAGTACCTTCTGGTTGTTGGGCCTGGGCGCGTGGTGCGGTGGCGCGCCCACAGGTCGCGGCGCCATGGCGTGTCGCCGCCGCCGCCACATAATAGTGGTGGTGGGAGTACCTTCTGGTTGTTGGGCCTGGGCGCGTGGTGCGGTGGCGCGCCCACAGGTCGCGGCGCCATGGCGTGTCGCCGCCGCCGCCACATAATAGTGGTGGTGGGAGTACCTTCTGGTTGTTGGGCCTGGGCGCGTGGTGCGGTGGCGCGCCCACAGGTCGCGGCGCCATGGCGTGTCGCCGCCGCCGCCACATAATAGTGGTGGTGGGAGTACCTTCTGGTTGTTGGGCCTGGGCGCGTGGTGCGGTGGCGCGCCCACAGGTCGCGGCGCCATGGCGTGTCGCCGCCGCCGCCACATAATAGTGGTGGTGGGAGTACCTTCTGGTTGTTGGGCCTGGGCGCGTGGTGCGGTGGCGCGCCCACAGGTCGCGGCGCCATGGCGTGTCGCCGCCGCCGCCACATAATAGTGGTGGTGGGAGTACCTTCTGGTTGTTGGGCCTGGGCGCGTGGTGCGGTGGCGCGCCCACAGGTCGCGGCGCCATGGCGTGTCGCCGCCGCCGCCACATAATAGTGGTGGTGGGAGTACCTTCTGGTTGTTGGGCCTGGGCGCGTGGTGCGGTGGCGCGCCCACAGGTCGCGGCGCCATGGCGTGTCGCCGCCGCCGCCACATAATAGTGGTGGTGGGAGTACCTTCTGGTTGTTGGGCCTGGGCGCGTGGTGCGGTGGCGCGCCCACAGGTCGCGGCGCCATGGCGTGTCGCCGCCGCCGCCACATAATAGTGGTGGTGGGAGTACCTTCTGGTTGTTGGGCCTGGGCGCGTGGTGCGGTGGCGCGCCCACAGGTCGCGGCGCCATGGCGTGTCGCCGCCGCCGCCACATAATAGTGGTGGTGGGAGTACCTTCTGGTTGTTGGGCCTGGGCGCGTGGTGCGGTGGCGCGCCCACAGGTCGCGGCGCCATGGCGTGTCGCCGCCGCCGCCACATAATAGTGGTGGTGGGAGTACCTTCTGGTTGTTGGGCCTGGGCGCGTGGTGCGGTGGCGCGCCCACAGGTCGCGGCGCCATGGCGTGTCGCGCGCCGCGCTGCCAGCCGCCCGCGCCGCCGCCGCCGCCGGAGTTGTTGTTGCCACCACCGCCGCCACCTGCGCAACCGCCACTAATTGTTAGCACACAAAATTCTCAACAACGTCTTTTAAATATCTTAAATAAGTAGAGAAATTTTATGTTAACAATCGGGAAGAGGAAGGAGAGAACTAGACGTTCCTGTGCCCAATAAGTGATGGAAACATTAGGCAACAAGTCGTAAGAATTTAAAATAGAAGACGAAAAATAACCTTTATTGTCTTGAGACATGGCAAATCAAGATGTTACAAGTTAAGAAAGGTTAAGGAATTTGAAAATTGAACACAATTAGGTTTTGAAGATTATTTTTGAATCGTTTTCTCTTAACCAATCTATAATGCTACCTATTGTTAGGTATACTTCTTCTTGGTGATTTAACACAATTCACTACCATGACTAAATAGAAAATGTTTTGTTAGCGGTCATTTATGATCGGCACGGCGTTCACTAATATATCATCGACGAAAAGTACATATCTATGTTTATTAATGTTATGCAGATCGTTAATATATATAAGAGAAACATGAGTGCCCCGAGAATACTGCCCTGTGGAACTCCAGAAGTATTAACCTTAAACATGGATCTATATAGTGAACACGTAAAACAAATTTCGCTCCTATGCGTAATATTTAAACACGTTGCTTTCTGTTGGCTAGATAGCTTTGTATCCAGTTTAGAACAGGCGCACAGAACATTATCAATGTTTGTGTCTGTGTCAAAAGCCCTACTCATTCATATACAGGAAAATAAGAGTCCGTTTTCTTATCGTCGATATTTTCTGTTACAGACTGCAATGGTAAAAACGCTGCTAATGTGGTACTTTTGGTGTTGATGACAATGTTTGACTTTGAAAATGTTATTAAGATTTTTTATAAAGCTTTTGCTCAGTAAACAACAATAGGTTCGCCACTAATTACGTAGAATTTTAACCATAACTTATGATACACAGATTTAATACATCGTTACACATTGTCTATTATTTCGGGGATATAGACATTTATTTATTTATTTACTTACTTACATTTACCATTACAGGATGACCCAATGCGATAAATGCGAACTATTTAATCTTAACTTACTTATTATTTATAACTAATTACAAACAAAGCATTCCTTGTGAATTCACTCAGAGAACAGTGGAATAAGTCCGTCTCACTCGCTATGAGGTTGAGTGTGCGGAGCGTACGCGTCAGCGGGGCCTCCTTTAGAAAGTTAATCCGAGCACGCGGTTTCACTAGCAGTCGTGGCTAGGTATGCTTGTACAATAAAATTGTAATAATTTTCTAATGAATTATTGTCTTAATTTAATTAACTATTAGAGAAAAAAGTATAGAACTTTCTGACGCAGACGTTTTTCCTGTAAATTTACGCTGCATTTGAATAGTATAAAGCAATATTATAATAATTATTTCTGGTCATTAGCATTTTATGTGTATCGCGAGTGATCTGCGCTTATTTACATATACTGCAAATATGTGCTAAGACATTAATTTATATAATCAAACAAGAGTGTTTAAAATGATGCCAAATTCGAGCTTTGGTCCATTTGGTCGCAGCCAACTTTTACGAAGAAATCCCCCGCTGCCGCAGTAGCCACCAGCCCGTCCAATTGATAAAATCTCGCCCGATATTGTGGCGCCACCAGAAGTTCTTCCTATAGCTGATTTACAAAGATTGGTATTTAAAATTGACGAATACCTGAGTGAAGTTTGCACAATAGCAGCCGAAAGCAAAATCAATAGTGAGCAAAAGGTGCGGGTTACCAATTTATGCCGGTAGGTTACCTACGGGACATCTCACATAGCACTGCTTTATCAGTATTTGAAGCAAAAAGCTATCCAGGCCCATGATGCCATCCAGCACCTACAGGAAAAAGACCATATTTCCGAAACAATCGAGAACTTCAAAGATGTAGTTGAAGTGAGCTGCAAACCTCCTCACGAAAAAAGCTCTTTTGCTGATATGGCGAAAAAAGGTGGTAATAACGTTGTTCGTCCATCCAATCTTAGCTCCGTAATCCCCGAGCGATAGAAATAAATCAAGAGACGACACCAAGGCATACAAACTGTCATATCCTCGGAAGAACTAAAGTTAAATGTACGTGACCTTAGGAATGTAAAAAACTATGGAGTTGTAATTAGCACTCAAACCAAAGAGGACAAGAGGACATCGAGAAATTAATGAGCTCAAGCAAATTGATTTCATCAGGCCTGACTGTATAAGAGACAGTTTAACGTCGCCCCAGGATAACCATTATTGGCGTACCTGCTGCACTCAGGGAGAAAGAGGTAATCGAGTGCATTTTTGAGCAGAACCTGGCATCCAAATTACCATTTTAATTTGGACAAACACGTGACTCGTTTTTTGTCTAAGTTATAAGTCTGGAAGAAAGGACACTGCTACATGTAATTATATAGTTGAAGTACCATCCAGCGTCCGAAAAGCCCTTATAAACCAAGAACGAGTGTTTATAAATTGGTCAACATGTCCGGTGAAAGATTTCACCCTAGTAACGAGGTGTCAATTGTCAGCAGTACGGGCATGCAGCCAAGTTCTATCGTGAAACCAACCCTACTTGCAGTCACAGTGGCGAGACAAGACATTGCATCAAGGAATGCACCACGAAATCTGCCCCTTCGACGTGTGCCACATGGAAGAGGTTTAAACAACCTTGTACCCACCAAACTGGAGATATGAGCTGCCCTGCTAAGAAGTATGCCTAGTACGCCTATGCATCTACTATGAAGGCGCCTAAGAGTGTCGTAACCACGCGGTAACAAGCACAACAAAGGTATTTATAAGTTATGGCTAATAAGATAATTTATGACCTCGACTCTTTCTCTGTATCTTCTAAATTGCAAGAACTTTCTTCCCAAATCTGTTAAAACTTGACGATTCTCACTCAAAACATCCGCAATATACGTCGAAACAAAACTGCTTTCGAAGTACTCTTGAATACTATAAATATAAATTGTGACATATGTACTTGTTTTAACAGAATGCTGGTTGTCAAAGTGGGTAACATGTTTACCGTTCCTTAGTAGCTATAAGGTGCAAGTAGTGAAAAAATCATTAAACAGTACGATGGTAGTATATATCGGCGTGGTAGTATATATAAAAAGTAATATAAATGTAAGCGTAGAGGAACCACAGATCCAAGACTGCAACTGTTTGATGATTAAAATTAATTCTGACGCAGTCATCTTAGCAATTTATAGACATCCTCCATATTTATAGACATTCCATAAATGTTGACAAATTTTTGTTTTCACTCAATTTAGTTTTAAATAAGTTAAATCTTTATAGAAATATAATAATTACAGGAGATATTAATATAAATATTTTGACAGGAAAAATGGATTCTCGAGGACTTGATTATCTTAATATTTGAGACCGGCTCATACCTATCCGACACATCAAAGTGTGTCATGTCTAGATCATTTTATTATTAAAACAATTCATCCAGCTATTACTTTGGTCATAAATTCAAGTATAACAGATAGATCTGCAAGCAATTATTTTTAAAAACTATCACTTCCTAAAAATAATTGCATGCTATACAAAAATAAACATGACTAATCTAGAAGCTATCGACTTTGCCCCGGTTTACTCTTCCGCTGACGTGAACATTTCACTGAACTACTTTATAAATGTACTACAATATGCAATTAATAGAAATACTGAATCAGTAAAATTAGGCAGTAAATACAAAAAGATAAAACCCTGGATTACACCGGGTCTTTTGCGATATATATAAGGCACAGGGACAAACTTCATTCAAAAGGTAAACGGTCACCTGAGAATGAGATTATTTTAGTAACATACAAAAGATATTGGAACTTTTGTAATAATCTGTTAAAGAAATTAAAACTGGCTATAACAAGGCCGAATTAGAAAAGACAGGCAAAAATAGCAAATTGGTTTGGAAATTCATAAAATCCAGTACTACTCACAGACACAAACCTTCGATAGGCGACCAACAAAGCTAATAAGCTTTTTTGTTAACGTTGGCAAAAACTTAGCAGAAAATATTTCATTCATAGGAAATTTACTTTTGTCTCCTACCCCCAAATTTTATCAGCCGTCCAGGCTTCAAATCCTTTTTATTGCTATAAACCGACAAAGAGGAAGTTATAAATGTAATTTTGGGCTAAAAGACACTTGTGCAGTTGGATGGGATAATACCCCTCCCCTACCAACGTAATCAAAAGATTTAAGTGCTGTCTTGCCTAACCTTTAACTCATATATTACAAATATGTATGACCGAAGAAATTTTCCCTAAAGTATTAAAAAAGCTGTTGTTATCCCGGTCCATAAGTCCAGAAACAAAAGCGAATTTATAGACCAAATTCTATCTTACCAACATTTTCTAAAGTTTAGAAAAGTTAATAAATAATAGATTAATAAAACACATAGAGGTAAACAATATTCTCTCGGACAGACAGTTTGGATTTAGACCACAACGATCAACCAGTCATGCGGTTCAACAACTAACTGACCATTCAACCTCTAACTTGTAAATTGGAATCTTCTTGGAACTCGCCAAAGCACACGAATCTTAAGAAGCTCGAATCGGTTGGAATAAGAGGCAAACAGCTACAACTATTTGCTGACTATCTAACTGATCGATATCAATGTGTAAATATAGACGAATACATCAGTAAGGACATTTCAAATACTTTTTTTGGAATTCTCCAGGGAAGTATTATCGGTCCTACACTTTTCCTTATTTACATAAATGATCTGTGTAATTTGTATCTTCGGAACGGGGTTATAATATCATACGCGGTTGACACAGTAATACTGTTCACCGCTCAATCACGCATCGAAGCCTATCAGCGAGCTCAAGAAGGTTTTAATACTATCAGTAATGGCTCTCAAACAACTGTTTAACCCTAAATGCACAAAATACTAAATATATTCACTTTTCAATGCGGAACAAAAACACGCCATATTACTTAAACTTTAACAATATTATTGCTCACAATCACAATTTTCAGCTATCTGCTGACACCGCATGCACTTGCCACACTTTAGAAGCAACCGATTGTATAAAATACTTAGGCATTACGCTTGACATTAACCTTAATTACAGCAAACATATTTATTTATTATGCAATAGAGTACGCAAACTGATATATATTTTCAAGAATCTTCGTAGCGTTGCAAAATTTAAATTACAAAAGGAGGTGTACTTAGCATTATGCCAATCAATCATAACCTATTGTGTAACATCGTGGGGTGGAGCATCGAAAACAATATTGCCATTAGAACGTGTTCAGAGCCATCTTAAAGGTAGCCATATTCTGCCCTTTCATCTTCCCTACCTATGAACTATACCAATCCACTAACATTTTAACTGTCCGTCAACTATTTATCCTGCACACTGTCCTTAAACAACATACACTACTACCTTTTTTACCTACGGACAAAAGAAGGAAAGACTTAGTTTGTGAAAGTTTCCAAACTAAGCATGCTAACATGAAGAGATTTTTCTTATTCTTAGGACCTTTTTTGTACAATAAACTAAATAAGTTACAAAGTACCTAAAAACACTTACGTATTCAGATGCAGAGAATTTGCTAGTATTGAAATTAAACTGCAACAACTTTCTTACCACTGTAGGATTGTCCCTCCCCTAAGCCAAGTGCACATCAGGCTAGTTTAAGTATGAGCTTGTGAGTGTTCGCGATGGGTCTGTGTGTGTGGTAATGATTGTGTGATATCCGGTTCGCATTGTAAAAATTTTCTTACTAATCGGCACGTATTTAATATTGCTGTCTTTTGCAGAAGATAGTAGGTATTTGGTGGTAAGTTTAAAGTTTTAAGGGATCAGTGTAGCTGCTTTGGTATGACTCCTGTTGTAGAAAGAATTATAGGGATAATTATTAATTTCTGTAAATGCCATAATCGAGTTATTTCATATTTTAGTTCCATATATTTGCTAAGTTTTTCTGCTATTGTAAAATGTAAGTTGTGTGTTTGGTATGGCGATGTCAATAAGGTTTCCTGTCTTGGTTGATTTATTAATTAAAGTAATGTCTGGTCTATTGTAATGGATTTATTATTATTATAACTAATCCAAATGTAGTAATTATAGGAAATACATCATACCAGGTTGATGCGGTCTCTTGTCCGGCCTGTCGTTAGGGCGGGGCGGCCGGTCTCGTCCAAAGCGGTCGCTGGGCGGGCCGCCGCCCCCGCGGCCGCCGCGGTCCGGCCGCTGCCCGCCGCGTCCGCCGCGGAACCCGTCGCGGTCTCGGCCGCCGCCGAAGTCTCCTCTGTACGCACAACAACAAACATTACAAATGTATTATTTAACTGATATTCACAATAGCTGGTATTTAACTAACAATGTGCGAAATTATATACAAGGGTGTTGAGAACACAATACTGCGTTTACAATTGTATTCAAAAATAAGTCGAATGCAATTCTGCGGACTGTATTGTGTAAGCAGATGACGCAACTATATTTTTTACAAACGACCATTTGAATGATAAAGATTTTGAAAATAATTTAAATGTAACATTAAATACAGTTATAAATTGGCTAGAGTCTATAAATTTAAAAGTTAAGCTCTCTAAAACAAAAATAATATTATTTAGAAATTATAAGTCTAAACTGTTACCTCTTAAAATTCTTGATCAGAACACAGAAATCGAGGATGTGGTACAAATTAATTTCTTGGGAGTTACACTAGATCAACATATGAATTGGCAAGCACAAGTTGAAAAATTAATAAAAGAATTTCTAGTTATTGTTATGTTCTTTCCGTTTTAGTTGAAACTACTTCTATTTTTAGAGCCAAGTCCACATACTTCGGCTATGTATATGCCCTACTCACATACGGTGTCATTTATTGGGCAAATTCCACAAATGTACATTCGACATTTGTGCTTCAAAAGAAATGTTTGCGCATTATATACAACATGCAAAACCCAGACACATTACGCAATACATTCAAAGACAAAGGGTTTCTAACACTGACGGGTATATACATACTGCAGCTCTGCCTATTTGTTAAATATAAAACCGATTTATAAAATTTTAAAGCAGACACTGAATATTCACAGTAAATATAAATATAATATTAACTTCCCTATTATAAACAATGATATTTATTATAAAAGCGCTTATATTACTGCTATACGTGTGTTTAATCATATCCCTGTCTACATAAAACAATTAAATGGCAATATGTTTAAAATTCCTTTAAAAAGTAGCTAATTAACCTTTTGACCGCCACAGCATACATGACAAAGCAAAATGTGTCCAACACGCCACGGTCACGATTATAGGACAAATTAAAGGATGAAACTGAGAGCACGTTTTTGCTTTTTGACGTGGCGGTCAAAGGGTTAATAATGCCTTCTACAGTCTAAGGCAATTTTTTGATAATAAATAATATGTGTAGTCATAAAGCATTCTTGATGTTTACTAGAAATAACAAATGTAAAGTTGCAATACCCGAATGAGTAACTGTTAATTCTAATATTATGTAACACCATTGTACACACAGTTTTATGCAATAAATATATGTCTATGTCTATTACTATTTTAGACAACATACGTTCTGAGAATATACTTATACTACTTATGCACTCGATAAATATTGCCTTAATATATAATAAATTAGGTATTAAAGTGAGAGTATGAGTGTGTGTACGTACCGTCCACCAGGTGGTCCGCCATGCGACTGCCATGGCCGGTCGAAGCGCGACTGGTTGGGCGGCGGGCCGGAGGGCCCGCGGGGCTCCCGTGGCCCCCAGCGACTGCCGCCGCGGCCGCCACCGCCGCCGCCACCGCCGCCGCCGCCGCCGGAGCCTCCCCAACGGGAGCCGCCGCCGCCGCCTCCACCGCCGCCACCCCATCTATCTTCTGTAGGAGAAAATATTCTATTGTACAAAAACCCTTATCTTAATAGACCCGAGCAGATACGGTTTCAAGGCTCATTACGGATTTCCTCCTTCGGATCGGTGTACTACGGGGCCGGGCTGACCCACTGTGCCCTCGAAGAGCGAGGTATAGACTGTCGATAGCGTTGTTGTTAGCCGCAGAGGAAGACAGGTTCGGGCATCTTAATCGTGCGCGACTAGTGCATCCTTGTAGGAATGCGTGGAGCACGGAGTTCTAGGTGTCGGCGTTTAACCTGCCGCAATATATCTCGGGTTGCCTATGCAGCAAATAGTCAATATATTAAGTGAATTGAGCATTGCCCAGACTTTAGGCATTTGTGTAAACATATAGTCCTCTCATTTGAGTAGACCATGGTACCATACCGGTATTGTTTCGGTTCGTTTTATCCAAGTTTGCAGTTAGATTATTTTCTTTCAACCATTTTGATATTGATTCTATTGTTTCTATTTAACTTTCTTTATAGTTTTAGTTGGAGCTATAATTATATCGAGGAACTACTGTAGAAATTTTATTTGCAAATAACGTACACTTATGGTGTGATATCTGTGGCATACCAATCACGTACCTATATCAAAAATAAAAGGGGCCCCAACTTACTTCCCTGGGGAACTCCAAATCTGTTATATATATAAAGATATCGATTTTTAATTGACACGAATAATCTCAACACTTTATTGGCGGTTACTTAAATAACTTTCTTACCACTGTAGGATTTTGCTGCGTATGACATTAAGATTATATTTGTGAAGGATAGTTTGGTGATCGACAAAATCGAAAGCATTGGACATGTCGAAAAATATAGCCACACTTGTTTGTCTAGTGACTGTAACATATTTTTATAAGGGAACAAGCCGCAAGTGTAGATGATTTATATTTTTTAAATTCATTTTGTATGTTTAAATAAATATTTTATTATCATTTCAGATATTTTTGAAATGATCGGTACTAGAATAATAGGGCGATAGGAATATAAAGCAGCGATAGCTCAGTGGGGACACCAACAGACTGCAATGCAGAGAGTCTCGGGTTCGAACCCACGTGGCGCGCCTCTGACTTTCAGAAGTTATAAGACTTTTCGAAATTATGTGCGTATTGATTGACAATTATCGCTTGCTTCGTGCCTCGGAGAACACGTTAAGCCGTCGGTCCCGGTTGCCATGAATATCTATGGCAGTTGTTTTTGGGAAGTCAGTGCCCTATAATATCCTGACACTGGTCTAACCTTAGGGTATCGTTAGCCTTCGGGTTGCGGAGGTCAGGTGGCAGCCGCTCCGTGTAAAAACTGATATCCAGTCAAATCCGGTTAGACCAGAAAAGCCGACTCCAAGTGACTTGGGAATAATAAAGGGTAGGGAGAAGAAGAAATTATAAACGGTGGTAGTGTGGTATGGCAGCAGATAGTCGTGACTCACCGCGGTCCCGGGCGAAGTCCCTCGGGCGGCGGTCGTGGGGCGCGTGGGAGGCGTGGGGCGCGTGGGGCGCGTGCGGGACGGGCGGCCCGTGGCGCGGCTTGTCGCTGGAGCGGTGGCGCTTGCTGGGCGGCTGGTCGCGCGAGGCGGAGCGCTCGCGGCGCTCCTTGTCGCGCACGACGCCGGCGGCGCGCGCCTCGCGGTGGTAGTCGTCCACGACGCCGCGCGCGGCCGCCTCGCCGAGCTCGGGGAACAGCACGTCGTCTAGCCACGAGCACTTCTCGGGGAGCGCGAAGTTAGCTGCAACAGGGCGGCGGTCAGTGCCTGGCGGCGTCGGGCGGAGTACCCTGGGCGGGGGCGGAGCGGCTGCCGGCGGCTACCAACCTTTCATGTCCACGATAGCGGGGTCGGGCACCTCCTTGCCTTCGGCCTCCTCCCTGCGTTTGAGTCGGTCGCGGAACGTTTCGTCGTCGGTCACGATCGCGACCGCGATCCGCCGGTACCCGTCGAATTCCCGCAACTTGCGCCTCTGAGCCGACGGGTATACGTTCGTCTGTTTTTACCCAACGCGATATCGAAACCGCGGGAATATGACGCCGTCGGTGGTGCACGCAGATTATGATGTGGAGCAAAACATTCTCATTATAGATAGCGATGTCCCGTCGTTTATAGTTTTTATCTTTGTGGCAGATCGACACCTAGAACAAGCTCAATAGAGATCCCATTCGCGGTTATAGTCAGTGTTCCGACCGAAGGCACCGCTTCCGCCTAGTCTAGTGACTACAGTACTTACCTCCGACGTTCTAAAATAACACATTACATGGGGCCCTACTTATTGCGGAAGCGGTGTGGTCATACATAGCCTTAACTACACTTATACATAGGACGTACCTTAACGATGCGGGGGTGCATAGTCGATACGGAGTAAGACGCTACTAATTTGGACATACATCAAGAATTAACAAGATTGGGGGTGGCCAAAGTATCAGTATCAGTCAGGGGCGTACGATCTCGATTGTTCCTGATTAAGTGCGCTGCCGAAATGGATCGCAGTTAATGTAAAAGAGGGAAAGGTTCTCACCTGGTCGAGGATAAAATTCCTCCGGCGGCCCTTCGCCATTTCCAACAATTTAAGCACGCATTTAGCGCACTTGGCGACCATGGCGTCCCACCTGGCCTCGTAGCTCGCGCGGAAGGGTTTACAGTCCACCTGAACGATGTACACACGCATACAGAACTTGAGCACAGCGCTTACACTAGCTTATCGCTAAACAGTATATGCATTGTGATACCAGGGACACTCCGTGTTGACTGTCACTCGGGACTCGCATACGATCGTCCTCTTCACTCGGCGATCCACTGGTATCATATTAACTACTCGACTTGACCGCTAAAGGTCGCAACACATGGATTTTTGTTTGTAATATTTCATTTATAAATGTTGCTCATATTGCACCCTGTTGAAAATACAGACGGACATTAGTATCAGTGTTTATATTTGTTGTGCTCGCTGTGTTTGTTCTTATACCTCACACAAGTGCTGAAAGGGAAACGTTCATTAGTTCGTGTCGAGTGTTGAGACTGTTTGTATGTGCGTGTGTGTGTGTGTGTGTGCGTGTGTGGGAAATCAAATGTTTTAAATATTGTTAAGACTAAAAGAATACTTGATATTTTGAGGTGTTGTCATGTAAGAAAATAATACTGGCATGAGAGCATTCACACATCCATTCCGTATATCCTTTCAAGCAAACGATATAAGCGTTATGTTAGACGGTAAAAAGTGAATCCGAAATGAAACTCTTTTGCGTCAAATATTAGCATCGTTAAGGCTACGCGCGCATGATAACTGACGCGCTGGTTATTAGACCAAGCGTATACTTATTGTCGTTACATAAACATACTTACGGAGCTGTGGACATCAAGAGTACAACCATTTTTATATTCAATATTCGTTCAATCAGTTTTTGATGTTAAAAGACGAGAACACAATACTACCATGCGCGTTTAACCTAATATTTTCTTATGTATTCCATATAAAACATGTCAACAACTCAAAATAATTACCCAATATATTATAACAACAAACAAAAGATTTAACGGTTTTTGTGTTGCAATATAATCACGCTACAGAGCCATCATTAGGATTATCGAAAATAAAGACATCAAATTAAAAATTAAAGAACTACAATATGAGCTTACCTAGAACCTATGCCTAAAATGATACTGTTGAAGTAGAGTGAATACTATACCGCAACTAAAAACCATCAAAAGTCTCGGTTGTAAGTTTAATTACTAAGTTAGGCTGTGTGTGTGCGTGTGTATACAGTGTGTGTGCAGTGTGTGGTGCGCGTGTGTGCGCGCGTACCTTCATCTTGTCGAAGAGCGAGCCGGTGGAGAGTATGTTGTACCGCTTGTCGGGGTTAGCGGCCACGTGGTTCTTCACCCAGTACGTCTTGCCTGAGCCTGGCATGCCCACCATGAGGATCACCTGGAACATTAGTGCTAGTTTATAAAAACGTTTAATAGTATATACTACTAATTTAATATGGCAAAAGAGTTTTGGTTTTTGGTTTAAACGCGTTAGTCTCTGGAACCACCAGTCGAATTTGAAAACCAAAATCATGTATACATTCAAAAAAACTTAAAAATAAAAGTTAAACTGTCTTTAAAATAGAACATCAACACAAAAAAGCGAAATATAAACTTAATAAAACATTAAATTCAAAGGATAGAAATGTGTAACAATTCTCTTTTACAGATTTCCAATTTCGTTTCAAATAACTTACAGTGCCCTCCAAAAGTTAGTTGAAATTAATACACCTTATCAATGATGTCACATAATTTCCGAAATACACGGTTTCAATGAATGAACTGCTTACTATTTATGTTCGGATACACTATTCTAATACGCACAGTAGGAAATTCACCGAAATTCATTTTGTATTCTTCTATAATCCATGTTTATGTGCTCGCTACTTGAATTGAGTGTGTCAAAAGTCAGTTGAAGTAGGAAACTTTTAACGATTCACGATACTCTCGCGGTTTTAAACTCATTTATTAATATTGTTAGGGCAGTGTGGGTAGTTTAAATTCAATAATAAGATATTGTAAGGTGATTTGACTGTGTTTGAATAAATAATGGCTCTGAGACGAAAATTAACTAGAAGAAAGAACGAAGATTGTGTGTAAATACAAAAAAATTGAAAAGCTTTAGTGCTGTGGGAAAATTATTTAAAGTTAGTCCAGAAGGTGTGCAGAAAATAATAAATAAGAGTTTAGAATATCTTAGTCTTGCAGATAAGCCACGGTAGGGGCGTCCTAGGGCTACTACTTCTGTTGATGATCACAAGACAAGATTGTGGTACGTAAGATCAAAGATCAGTTACAGGAAGCAGGAACCTCGGTTTCTGAAACTACTACCAGGCGACGCCTGCATAATGCTAATTTACGAGGTCACGTTGCCAGAAAGAAACCTCTTTTAACATCGAGCTATAAAAACCAAGGATGGAGTTCGCAAGTATTTGTATAAGCCAATAGACTTTTGGAAGAGAGTAGTCTTTAGTGATGAATCAAAGTTCGAACTATTTGGAAATCGACGTCGGCAATTGTAAAGCGCAGTAGCAATGATAATTCTTACGACGACAAATACTTGCAGCCCACTGTGAAACACGGCAGTGGGAGTGTGATGGTTTGGGGGTGTTTTTCTTGGCATGGTGTGGGCCGACTGCAAATAATTGAAGGCAGGATGACAGCACAGACCTATTGTAATATTCTCCTTGACAATTTAAAACAATCTGCTGAAACAATGGGGTTAGGTCGGTTTTACAAGATCCAACAAGACAACGAACCGAAGCATACAGCAAGAATAACTAAAGAATATTTTGAAGATAACGAAGTGGAATTACTGGAATGGCCTTCAATGTCATCCGACCTTAACCCCATTGAACATTTGTTGGGTGAATTAGACCGCAGGATCCCTGTTTGCATAAGACGCAACAGGAACTTGTTTAAAAATAAAATTCATGAAACATGGTCCACTATACCGGTCAAAACATTACCAAATCTTGTAGAATCAATGCCTAGACGACTTGTAAGCAGTTGTACAGAATAATGGCGGTCTTACAAAATATTAAAAGTTGAGACATTGGCAAAGACACAATCCGTGAAATAATTTTTCAACAATTTCAACTAACTTTTGACATCGTAATTTCACTGTTTATTTACATAAATTATAATTATTACATTTTTTATAGTTATCTTATTGATAGAAATATCCTAAATTGATTATATTTTAATAAATAGTCCTTGAAGCCATGATTTTATTTGGTTTTATTATAATTTCCTCGCATTTATTACATTATTGATCATTTCAACTAACTTTTGGAGGGCACTGTACATACGTAAAGAACAATGGCAGAATTTTGTCTGGTGTATTTTAGACGTCCATAGATTTCATTTATAGCAAAGTAATTAAATTAATTTTCTAAGGTTTTTCAAATATTCATTCATTTTCCTAAAAGCCGGCATTATTTATATTTAATAAAGGTATTTTAAATGATGGACGAATTACCTTCAAAATGTTAACATACAAATAGGGGTGTAGTAAGTGCATGTAGTATTCTATAGTTATCTGTATCGATTAAATTAAACTAAATAATCGATATGGATTGGTTGACATTGTTTGAATCTTTATTAATATCCACTGTAATTCTTCTATTTTTAATTAAACAGATGGTAAAAATGCTGATGTCTCTGAAGCGATCCTACTTGTATTTGAATTTTATTATCTAAGAATTGTTACGATATTGTTTTGATAGTAATCAAAATCGATCGAAACGTGTCAGCTCACTGTCAGCTCTACTTTGGATTTTGACGTTTATTACAGAATGCTTCTGCGCTTTTGTTGTTTGCTGTGTTTTGTGTGTTTTGCGGTTTTCCTTTTATTTTACCCGACCTGGACTGTTTATGGACTGATTGATACTCTCTTTTGTGACTACTGTGCTAATTCTTACTGGACTCTTGAGTGTGCCGAGTGAATAGGATTTTTTTGGAAGCCTGGTACTATGGGAGATTACGGTAGAAAACCGCGTCCCACGCGTATTTTATGTGTGAACTGTAATGTTTGCGTCAATACGCTGCGCCGATACCAAGTCTTAGCACTTGACCCGAGAGTTGGCGGCTTACTTTGCAGCTGGGTATACCCACAAATCGTAAGTACCTATCAGTGTTCTGTATTGTCAGTTATATAAAGAGATCTCTGTAAGCAAACCGAGACAGTATTTAAAATATAATATTTTTGACAGGTTGTAGAAGAAAACTATGTGTGTGAAGCATGCAGAGATCTGGCAATGTTCTCAGTAAATGAGAATTTGCAGCAACAAGTTTCTGGCAATGCGGATCTACAAGCTGGGCCCAGTCATGAAGGTCACACTAATGTGTGTCTATTGTGTGGATTATCAACTTTAAGAAGACGGAGTGATAGAATATTAAGAAGCAATCCTACAGAACTGCAACTGTCCATGATTGCTATTATAGAAAGCAGGGTAGCACCACAACTGGTATGAATATTATTTTAAATAAACTAAAAAAAAGTAAATTACAAAATAATAATACATTTAGAATAGACACAATGTTTTTTAAATAAAATACTTCTGCATTTATTTAGGTAGTTAAGTCTAGATTAATTAAGTGAATGAAATAAAAATTATATGTTTACTTTAATAAGAGTATATTGTTATTTTATTTGAGGTATAGTAGTTTGTCTAAATAAAATACTTATTGTATTTAGATTCTTTTGTAAATTTAATTTTTGTATTTATTTATATAATAGATATAAATGAATGAAGCATTAGATATGTAATTTAATTATTATTTCAGGTTACAGAACATGATAATGTGTGCCATACATGCTGGCTTCGGATGCAAAGGGAAGCTCGACGCAGTGCTACCATTAATGCTGCAAGATTTCAAATGAATGCACTAGTTTCACCACCACTGGAGCCGCCCCAAGTGTTGGAGGAGTCCCAAGTATTGGAGGAGCCCCAAGTGTCAGAGGAGCCCCAAGTGTCAGAGGCAGATTAAGTAACACAATCAATAAATGAAGTGACATTGCCAGATTATAGAAGAGCAGCTAACACTAATCATCACTGTGTATTTCCAAATTGTGGAAGCACAACATTGCATGGTATTTCAGATAATTTAAGATCAATAATCCTAAGTAACCATAACTATTATCTGCCAAAGGAAGCCCGGGTTTGTAATGACCATTTGGCAGCCAACATGTGGGATACATTGTTTGACTCCCAAAACAGTTATACAACATTTACAATTGCACAAATACAACATGTTTTTTCTTTTGTAAACGCATTTAACCCATCAATTGATTTTGAAAATATAGAAGAAATGGATGATATTTGAGTACTGGATAGGGCGAACAAAAGAAAACTTCAGTTTATTGCTGGATGAAATACCTAGAATAAGGGAAATTCGTAGAGGTACATTAGGTCTTGTAACATTTTTGTTAAAATTGAGGACAGGCGATTCTGATGAAAGAATCTCCACTCTGGTTAACATTCCACATAGAACACTAGAAGTGCTGATGGACAAAGTAAGGGATATACTTCTTCAAGATTTTGTTCCGAGGAATCTTGGGATTAATCATATGTCCAGGGATGAATTACTTCAACATAATTTATTAATCCCAATTGGACTGTACGGAAATGGAACCAATGCAATTGTTATTTGTGATGGAACCTATATTTATGTGCATAAAAGTTCAAACTATATGTTCCAAAAGCAAACATACTCGCTCCATAAATATAGGAACCTTTTAAAGCCATTTATGATTGTCGCTTGTGATGGTTATATTGTTGATTGTTTTGGCCCATACAAAGCTACAACTTCAGATGCCGATATTATGAATAGTTTGTTCTGTCATGGTTCTGCCTTAAGGTCATATTTTCAAAATAATGATGTTTTTATCTTGGATAGAGGTTTTAGGGACAGCATAAGCCTGTTAGAGGGATGTGGCTATAGACCACATATGCCAGAAACACTGTTAGAAGGCGAACGCCAGTTAACAACTGCTCAAGCAAATCGTAGCCGTTGTGTAACAATTTGCAGGTGGGTGGTAGAGGCCGTTAATGGTCATTTGAAAAGAGATTTTAAACTCTTAAGACAAGAATATTTTCATTGGTCTCTACCACACATGATGCAGACTTTTCAAATAGCTGCAGCTTTGTTGAATAGGTTTGGTATTCGGTTTGAGAACAATATATATTCTAGTCAAATATGTGAGATAATACAAGAAAGAATGCAATTAGAAAATAATTTGGCAAATATGGTGGAGGCCCTTAATATGAATAGACGGTCAGCACACTTTGAAAACATATGTGCTGATAATAATCTACCATGTTTTCCAATATTAGAATATAGCGATCTGATTCTATTCTCCTTGGGGACGTACCAAATAAGACAAGCTCGTTCTTATTACGGCGAGCATGTGCGTTTCCAAGGCGGATATAGAATCGAAGTGAATAGGGGCGAAGCCATCACCCAAAACGAATATAATCTGCGAGGAGGTAGCGAAATAAAGACTTTAATAAGGGGGAAAATAAAGTCCCGTCACATATCACAAAAACAATATTATGTGTACATCTTGATAGAAAACAATGTACCTGGCAGAACCGCTATAGTTGAATACTGTTGTAGTTGCCTAGTTGGTCGGCGCACTGTAGGCTGTTGTGCCCACACAATGACTATAGTGTGGTATTTAGGATGGGCCAGACATCAAGAATATATTTCAGCCCCAACAGGTTTCCTTGATGATATAATCGTACAAGATGATGAGGATTAAAATGTATGTCTTACAAAATGAATTTTATTTATCCTTGCATTATCATAACCTCCACTTAATTAGTATTTACGGAGCAAATGCGATAGACTTTCGATTAAACAGGCTGTAATTATTTTTGAATAAGCGGTCTTTATGGACCATACAAAAAGGCAGTTACACCGCAGATAAACATTTGAGTTTTTGACAGTTCATTTTGCCGTAAATAATAATATAATAATAATAATAAATAATATTCTATCACATACACACAACACCATCTAGCCCAAACTAAGCAGAGCTTGTACTATGGGTACTAGACAATGGATAAACATACATATATACTTTTTTTTTTGTAAATACATATTATACATAGAAACACCCAGATCAAGGCCAACATCCATATTCATGCACACAAATGTTTGACTTGTGCGGGAATCGAACCCGCGACCTCAGACGTGGCAGTCAGTTACACTAACCACTACGCCATAGAGGCCGTCACAAAATGCTCTTATTCTAATAGGTAAAATAATAACTTTATTTTTCTCTCTATTATCCGTTTTTGTTTGATTATTACGACAATTGTTATATACGTACACAGTTCGCAACCTAAACAATTCAAACCACAATATCTTATTTTTTCGGCTTTCTCAAGTGAAAATAGATTCACTTATAGAGTCTGGAACTAACGCCGAATATTTTGACTTATTTTTCATTACAGGACGCTGCCATACGATCCCAGACATTTTGTAGTATGGAGACCTGCCATTGTTCTTTTGTACTAAATTATTACAAAATCTTAATAAACGAAAAACTTTACTTTTGTGAACTGCCGGGCAGGCAGTTCACAAAAGTAAAGTTTTCGTTTATTAAGATTTTGTAATAATTTAATATTTGAACTGCCCGCCCTCTTACCAATTTAATATATTATTCGAGAAATACCTATAACAATATTATTTTACTTCTCAATTATGTAGTATTTAGTATTTACAAATTATGATGATTTATTTACACAATTGCATTGATAATTTTTGTCTAAACCTGTTAACTATTAATTTAAATAAAGTATTATTATAACTGCTTGGTACATACTGATCTGTTTGAAGTCGAAATTAAAGTTTATTTATTTTCAATTTTAGTTAATTTACTATAATAACTAAAGATACCGCCCGCTCGAGGGAAAAGAGAGACAAGGAATCGTTTGAAGCAAAGAACGTTTATCCAAAAATTGAAAACGGAATGCCATATCTCGTCCCCAAGAATCACCATTGACACGTCATGCTAGATTATCTCAGATGAGAAATTACATCCGTTTTCAATTGTCACAGGAATCGCAAAGTGAAAGGACCCATCGACTCAATACATGAGCGTTTGAGTGGCGAGTCAACTGCACAGCGCGAGCATCGTCGAAGCGTTGTACGGCTCCGACTGCGCTCCGACTGCGCACCGACTGCGCACCGACCGCCTAACGACTTCCGAGCAGCGCGAATATCGTTTAAATGACATACGAGACCGATTGACCAATCAATGTGTATAATCATGATGATTTCGTTGAAAATAATGACCCTACACCGCTATGCCCGATGAAGGTTTCTTAAGTGGAATCTGGAGCCTGAATGTTCAACTAAAAGATTTAATGAAACAAGTGTCTATACCATTGAGAGAGTCATCATGTTAAATGACAATATAAAAAGGCTGCCTTTGTTATTGTTCATAACGGGTGCAGCAGGCAGCGGAAAATCGTTCCTATTAAAATTAATTGTTGAGCATATCAGGCGCTGACGGATACCGCACCCCTGACAGAACAACGCGACGCGAACGTTGGAACAACATCGGAGGCAGCCCAACGTGCAGATCCGGTCACGGCTGATGCCGAAGTAGAGCCGACTCACTCAGCCGATACAAAAACAGGCTCGCGTCGCAAACGCGGGCCTCGGAAACGCGGACCACGCACCGATGCGCATCGCCCGTCACGTCCGGACACAGCGGGTGCGCCCACTCTGCCTGCAAAAGCAAAGAGAGAGCGCCCAAACGATACGTCGTCTCCGAGAGACGGGCCGAAGCGCGCGAAGCTGGACCAGACGCCAAGGAGAGCAACGACAAGCTATGCAGACGCGACTAAATCGCACCTGCTAATAGCTGTCGCTGCCACGCCTCCTACAGACCTAACGGTGGAACAGGCACAGCAGCTCGAACTCTCCTTAGAGGAGAAGATTATTGAAGCAGCACTTGCTCCACCGCCAGACAACGAGCCAGCACCCGCACCAGCATTCCGAGGGAAACCTCTGTCCACAGAGGGAGTACTGAAGATGTGGTGCGAGAACGACAGCACTTTAACCTGGCTCAAGAACACAGTAGCCACGCTGCAATCACCGATTCCAGGGACCAAGCTGACCGTCATTCGACAGTCAGACATAGTGAAGCGAGTTCGCGCTTCGCTATGGCTGCCGAAGTCAATCGGGTTGGACCTGACGAGGACTCATCGTCTCCTAATTGCGCAGAACCCATGGTACAGCGTCAAAACCTGGCAGCTGTACGGTGCGGCTATGCAGGAGAAGGGCATCTTCCTGACCCTGGGCATCCCAAAATCTGAAGTGGCCAAGATTTTGGAGAGAGGTCGCCGAGTCTCCTTCGTCTCCGGTAGTGTCTACGTTAAGTTTCACACTGCCGGGGACGGAGACGACTCGGTGACTACGGGGCCCCGGGAGGAGCCCAACACCGGCAATGAGGAGTTACCAAAACGGGCACTGCCACCTACTGGCCCAAGTACGTCAGGCACAGCCTGCTGCAAACAGGTATCCATGGTAGATGACGCTACTCCCATACCTACCATGGAAACCAGCGACCACCACACGTCTTCAGACGGGGAGTCCGTGGACAGCGATGTTCTCGGATCCTCGTCAGATTAGTGTGGTACAAACCAACCTCCAGCACAAACAAATTGCGACGGCTACCCTACGCACACTGCTGGAGGTTAACCAAAGGACCATAGCCCTGATCCAGGAGCCGTGGATCAGAGGCGACAGAATATGCGGTCTGAAAAGCATCGGGGGTAAGTTGATGCACAATACTTCGGTTCATAAGCCAAGAACTTGCATCTATATCCCTTTTTTTTTTTTTTTTTTTTTGGTACCCAGGAAAAAATGCTTGATGCACTACCCGCCGGCTAGGGGACGGCACCGGCGGCGTGTAGATCAATATCAGCTCTGCTGTTAACAAACTTCTGTTCTAGAGACCTTACCGCGGTAGGACTCCAAACAGAGCCCAACAACCAAACGTTAGTACTAGCTTCAGTCTACATGCCCGGCGATGAGGAAATCCCATCGAAGGAGCTGGTTGAACTGGTACAACACTGTGAAGACCACGGCTGGCACATCATCATCTCAGCCGACGCAAACGCTCACCATCCACTGTGGGGAAGCCTCCCACCAAACAAAAGAGGTGAGTCCTTAACTGAATATATTTTCTCGACTAACCTGTCTATAATGAACAATGGTTGCGAGCCCACCTTTGTTAGTTCTAGATATAAACTATAGTAGACATCACACTTGCATCGGAGGGTGCGGCAGAACTAGTGTCAAACTGGCACGTTTCAGCCGAACCTTCCTTTGCAGATCACAGGCGCATCTGCTACACTATACAAGTGCCAGAGACGGACCAACTGCCTAAACGCAACCCCCGCAAGACGGACGTAGCAAGGTACAGGAGCCTTCTCCAACATGAGGTAGATAAAATCTGTTTTAAAGACATGTCTACCAGCACTGACAACATAGACCATAACACTTACATACTTACCAAATGCATCCAACAAAACTACCAACAAGCCTGTCCCTCCACACAACCACCAGTAACAGGTAAGTCCCAATGGTGGGGACCAGAGCTGGAGAAACTTAGACTCAATCTGAGGAAACTGTTTAACCGAGCTAAAAACACCAGGACTGATGAAGACTGGGAGCGATACAAACAAGCTCAATACCACTACAAGAAACGCATAAGATACCGCAGAGGAGAATCTTGGCGGCGTTTCTGCAGCAACATTAACACCACTAATGAAGCAGCCAGGGTGAAAAAGGTCCTATCGCAAGAAAACAACAGAACCCTAGGCGCCATTAGAAAACAAGATGGTACCTATGCGATTTCAGACAATGAAATAAGTCAGGTACTACTCGAAACACACTTCCCTGGGTGCGAAGTAACGGTAAACCCAAACTGGGAAGACACACCTTACAATCAACCAACCCAGATTGACTGGACAGTAGCCAAATCTATGGTCACTGCTGACCGAATATCATGCGCGATAGATAGCTTCCAACCCTTTAAATCTGCGGGCCTGGACGAAATATTCCCAGCTCTCTTGAAATGGGGACAAACAACAGTTGTGCCACACCTGGTCAACATATACAGAGCATCGATAGCGCATAACTACATACCACGCCAGTGGAGAGAAGTCAAAGTAATCTTCCTACCTAAGCCGGGTAAGTCAGATTACACACAGGCGAAATCATACAGACCGATCAGCCTAACCTCTTTCCTGCTGAAGACTCTTGAGAGGCTAGCTGATCGGTATCTAAGGGAAGGTGCTCTAAGATTCAAGCCACTACACCGCCAACAACACGCCTACAGAAAAGGCAGATCAACGGAATCAGCGCTGCACTCTGTTGTAGGAACAATAGAAACAGCATTATCTGACAAATTAATGACACTAGGGGCTTTCATCGATATAGAAGGAGCTTTTGATAAAACAAAATTCAACAGCATTAACCAGTCACTCATCACATTTGGAGTTGATAGAACCACTAGTGGCTGGATCGATCAACTTCTAAAGATGCGGGCCATACAATTCACGGTGAACTCTACCACGAGAGGCATAGTAGCGAAGGGCTGTCCCCAGGGAGGAGTACTCTCGCCGCTGCTATGGAATATCGTGGTAGATGACCTGTTAGAACGCCTTAATAGCAGATGCTACTACACGGTTGGCTATGCGGACGACATAACCATCCTGATCAAAGGCGACTCAGAAAACATAATCTGTAATCGCATGCAATCAGCCCTCAGGATCATGGAACAATGGTGTAACCATCATGAACTGACGGTGAATCCGACGAAGACAGAACTGGTCCTTTTCACACATAAAAGGAAAACTCAGTTAACTAACATGCCAAAATTATTTGGAACGGACCTTACCCTATCGCAAGAAGTCAAGTATCTGGGCGTAGTACTCGACCATAAGCTCAACTGGAGTAAGCACCTTAACACAAAAATAACCAAAGCATGCACAATATTCTGGCAATGCAGAAGACTAATAGGCAGAAAATGGGGCCTCAAACCATCTATAACCTTGTGGCTCTACACGGCCATAATACGCCCAATGATAACATATGGCGCCATAGTTTGGTGGCCTCGCACTCTTCTAAGCACAGCTATACAAAAACTACAAAGCCTACAACGACTCGCCTGCCTGGCGACGACAGGCTGTATGAGAACAACCCCCACGGCAGCGCTGGAGGCCATACTAAACCTCAGACCCCTACACCTAATCATACAGCAGGAAGCAGTCACAGCTGCCATACGGCTTGAAAAGGTAGGGCTCTGGAAACGGGACAGTAGGATAACTCATGCACGCCTAAAGGAGTTAGTATACAACGAAATTCCAATGATAGCGGCGACATGTGATATCATCCCAAAAACTTTTGTTTTCGACAAAAAATACCACATCCAACTTCATGAAGAATTCAAAGATAGCTCTGGTATACACGAAGTGAGAATATACACGGATGGATCCAAAACAAAATCAGGAACAGGAGTCGGAGTCTTCTCCCACGACCTAAACATCAATTACTCAACAACCCTGGGAAACCTCAACACTATCTTCCAGGCAGAATGTGTTGGAATCACCCGGGCTGCAACAGCGGTTACATCAAGGGGTATAAGCGATAAGACGATACGCATTATCTCGGATAGTGCCGCGGTATTACAAGCTCTGAAAAGCAACTGCTTTAACAGTGGACTCATCCTGGAGTGTCACCGTGAGCTGCAAAGAATTGCAACGAAAAATCGGGTAACGTTGCAATGGATACGCGGCCACAGCAACTCTACTGGCAATGACGCTGCAGACCAACTGGCAAAGAGAGGATCGAGCATTAAAATGGTAGGACCCGAACCAATTGCCCCGATACCCTTCTGCCAACTCAAAACATGGTTATGTGACAGAACCACGAAACTACATGAAAAACAATGGGCAGAAACAAAGGAATGTAGACAGACAAAGGAAGCCCTTCCCTCCTTAGACATACATCTGTCACGCAAACTGCTACGTTCTTCAAGGAAAAACCTGCGTCATCTAGTGGGTATAATAACAGGTCACTGCTCACTCAACAAACACCTATTTAACATCGGCATCACTGACAGCCCTTTATGTAGAGGCTGCATGGAGACCGAGGAAACACCGGCTCACGTGCTGCTGTATTGCAAAAGCGTGAGCAACCAACGGGCGAAACTACTAAACAGTCCAGAAACGATGAAGGAAGTACTGTGCAACACCGGTCCCCTATTGTCTTTCTGGACTGAGCTGGGGTGGTATGAGTGACCGATCAACTTTTCGCGTCGATCACTTACGCACAATGGCCCAATTGTGTGGCTAAGTGCGGATAACACACGTCCAACTAACTAACTAACTAATCAGGCGCTGCTATCTATGCTCTAACCGTGAATACTATGTTGAAGCCAACTTTTGTGGAAGTGGCATCTCTGACGGGTGTTGCGGCACGGCAAATTTCTGGTAGGACTCTTCACTTAGTTTTTTCACTTCCAATAGAAAAGGGTAGCACAATGACGTATCGTAAAATGAGTGGACAGCCGTTGGAACGGGAAAGGCGTAAGTGGCGTTACATCAGATGGCTTGTAGTGGATGAAATATCGATGGTTTCCTACGAAATACGAAAATTTGTGTATTATTTATTTACATCTTCAGGAATTTAAAAACAATAATTTACTATTTGGTGGTGTAAATGTGTTGTTATTTGGCGACATCATGTAGTTACGTATTGATGAGTCACGAGAGGCAGCAACCTATGGAAAACGACGACCATCTAACGTTATTCCTACTGATGTAAATAACTGTGGTGGTTTGATGCATATATTGAAACTGGGCATAAGCTCTAGAGTGATGTTGAGACGTAACATTTCTATCACAGAGGGCTTGGTCAACGGGGCAATGGGGATCGTGTCCAAGTTTAAATGGCCTGCCTTACGCCGTGACGAAATGGAGAAAGATTAAGATTATTGTAAATAAATATCTGGAAACACGGTAGATGAAATATCATAAGCAATTTCATTACACACTAGCTTTCCAGGCCGCGGCTACACCCACGTTTAATTAGGTTTTCCCGTGGTAAAAGTAGCCTATGTCCATCAGAGATAATGTAGGATTCTAATGGAAAAGCAATTTTTAAAATCGGTTATTTCGTTCCAGAGATTACCCTCAACAACTTCACAAACTCACAAACATATCTACAAAATAATCTTCGCTAATTGTCGTATTTCCGGAAACACTCGAATCATTGAATCGTAAGAGCCCTAAACAATGCACTTGCATTTTGCACCTTGTTCGAAAGGAATAGGATTCAATATCATGTGTACACAATCGAAAACAATTCGGGCGATCGGCGGCGGTTGCCGGGCAGTCAAAGGTCCGTCAGTCGTCTTTATTTATGTGTGGTGACTGCATGGTTCTCTCTGTGTGGAATTATATAGAGCTGCTACTACACACCCTTCTTGGTTTTGTTTTCAAAGGTGAATTGTCAACTTTAATTATCTTATTCAAATTTAAATAGTTTATTTTGTAAAATAGGTAAATATACTAACATTTTTCACGGTTTTTTAATATTAGAAAATTGAAAATACCTACGTGAAATACATATTAAGTACTAGAAAAAACATTTTAGAAATCAGATTTAGGCTTATATAAATTTAATAGAAAGATAGACATGCATAAATAAACAAATAGATATAGGAATAAATAATATTATAAAGTATAATAAAGTATAATATGCAATAATACAACAAATAAATAAAAATATGCCTAACTCTGCCCATACCATTTTCTTTCAGACGAATTCTTCCAGAATGGATAAATTTAAACGTGTAAAGCCGCTTAAGTCACAAGCACGGCAAATGGTATTTAATGTGTACCTTTATTTCTTAAATGAAGCCAATGTTTTCAAAAGAGACCATGATGGTTATATTTTAACAAAATTCAGGACGGTGTTACAAAAGCTACAGGAATTTCACGACGAACTTAAAAGTAATATCTTAAACGAAAAAAAAACAGAATCAATCAATGAAATTTTCCTCACCAAAAAAAGGAAAACCTAAAAGTAGATTTCGGCTGGGATTTAATGATTTCGACTACTGTGTTATTCGTAATATGATATACAATTTTCAGTTGACGCTCAAAGAACTGCCAACTGTAAATAATTTGAGAAAAAGATGATCAAAGCTATTCATTTCAAAGGCTGTGCAGAGACTTTAAGGCTGATCTTGAAATAAATGGGGTTTATGTTTCTGAAAACTGATAATAACAAACGGTTACTTATGGAAAAGCATGATATACGATTAAAAAGGATCAAATATCTCAGAAAAATACAACAGCTGAGGAATTCTGGTAGAAACATTGTGTTTATGGACGAGTCATACGTGCATACATGACATACTTGGCAAGATAGTAGCAAAAAAGGTTTCAAACAACCCATTTCCAAAGGAGAGCGAATAATTATTGTACACGCAGGCAATGAAAAAGGCTTCATCCCAGGGGCTCTAATGTTACATAAATGTGTCGACTCAGAAGGTGATTATCATAAAGAAATAAACGCGGAACGTTATCAAACTTGGCTACGCAATCAATTGATTCCCAACTTGCCTCCTAATAGTGTGTTGGTAATTGACAACGCCCCATATCATAATAAGCTGTCTGTGAAACCACCAAACTCAAACACACCTAAACCACAAATGACAGCTTGGTTACAACAACATAACATTCCGCATGACCCAAAGAAACTGAAACCTGAATTGTATGAAATTATAAAAAGACAGAAAAATACACAGAATTTGCCATTGACCGTATAATGGAGGAACATGGGCATAAAATTATACGATTGCCACCATATCGTCCCAATTTTAACCCCATTGAAAATATTTGGTCCCAAATAAAGCAACACGTAGCCAAAAAAAATATTGCAATGACTGTCACGTCCGTTAAAAATGCTATATTAGAAAAAATCAATAATATAGGACCAGAAGAATGGAAAAAGTTTGTGATCATGCTGTTATATGCGAAGATGAATATAGACAATTTGACCCAAGAATCGATAGTTTTTGCGACGAAATGATTATTTACACAGGTGATAGCAGTGGGGAAAGTGTAAATGAATAAGAGCATAATGAAAGTTCTGATGAATCCAGGGACTTGAAAACGAAATGGATTTAGTTCCGTTACACAAAATGTTTTCTCATAACGTTCCAAAATTTGTAACGTTACTGAATCTTTATGCAATGTATAACGTTATAAAATGATAACGTTATAGAATATTATTTCAGCAGAACAATATTTTTCGTAACGTTATAGGTTCAGTAACGGTACTGGACATATCGTTTTGATACGTAACAGTTTCACTTGAAACGTTTTAGTTTTACCTCTAACGTTATTAATTCACCCCCCCACACTGCGCGGCTGCTGCGTTAGTTTTATTCAATTCAAGGTTAATGAGAGAGTGCGTTGTCGTTTTTGGCCTACAATTTTCGTGTGAATAATAATAGGTACATTTTTGGAGCATATAAATATACCTATCCGTTTTCAGTGGATTCTATTATTATAATGGGTGAGCATCATGTTAATATTATATATCTCATTATTTCTAACTAATATGGCTTTTATTACAAGTATAGATTTTCATGTCATAAAATTCTTGAATATTCCGTTGATTTATGCATTTAGCTACTATTTAAGTTGTTATTATGGTACTATAGGATTTTAATTAGACTTGCAACGAATATTCGGCAACTATTAGGTATTCGGCCTAAATAAAGCCGAGAACTGATGATCCCAAACACAAATTTATGCCGCGGGACCAACGAAGCAATCAATCAATTACCTACATATATAGGTAACGATTTTAAATTTATTATGAGCTTTTGTGCTGACATGATGCGGCATCTAGACATGTATAAAAACAGTACCGCATCCAGGGGGAGGCCTAGGGGGCTCGAGCCTCTGAAAGGTCCCAAATTTAACATTTTACCCTAGTAAATCCACGTTCAGTTGACTGAAGGTCCCCAAGGTCCTCAGAAGAATGTTTTTAACATTTCAAGCAAATCAAGTATCATTTTCAATAAAGTTAGATTGTATTTACCATAAGAGTTTTATTACAGCCACAAGGAGGTAAGGCATAGAGGTAACTGTTTAATGTTACCTCTCGCAGGAGCAGCCCGTCTGGGGAAGTACCTCCACCCTAAAGAAGACCGCAGCCAAAATAACCGTGTGTTGTGTTCCTGCGGTGAGTAGGGGTGCCAGTGCTCCTTGAGGAGGCGCTGCACTGTCAGTGAGGGGACCAGTGATTATGTAAGCGCCATTGCCTTGTACGGGCGCGAAATGTCGATGCGGCGGTCAGGGAGACCCGGTGAAACGGCTGTCCGCTGGCCGCCCGCAGGCTGAACAGGTTCCCGAACCCAGGGATTACTTAATCTCCGCCCTGGGAGGCTAAACCGCCAGCCCGTGTAAAGTTCCCTATGCAGTTGTTGTTGCCGGAGGAAGAGACCGGATTGGACTACTGTATCGGGAGGGGACCGGGGGCCTTTCCGGCTGCCGCGTCGGTAAATCGCTCTACCTGTGCCAGGCTCTGGTGAGATGTAAACACGTCTTTGTCTTTTGCGCAGATAGTACAGCGTCTCCTGATATCCTTTATTTTTTATAATAAGGTCATAAAGAATAGAAGAAATGTTTATTCAGCGGCATCCTCATCCACATTACAGTTGGACTTCTGCAACATAAGAGGACTTCACTCGAACATCAACGCTGTCCATCAACATATGGAGACAGCGAAGCCGACCTTGTTCTTCCTTACGGAGACGCAAATATCATGCCCGACCGACACATCGTATCTCCTATACCCTGGCTACAAGTTAGAGCACAATTTTGTACGGCGTGCAGGGGTCTGTATATACGTCCGTGATAATATTTGCTGTCGCCGTCTTAATGGCCTTGACGACAGAGACCTGTCGACTTTGTGGGTACGCGTAGATTACTGAGGCCACACCTGTATCTATGCGTGTCTTTACAGGTTCCATAGCGGTTACGCAGACACGACTCGTCTTTTTGAGAATCTGCAATCGTCGACTGACAAAGTTCTTGAGCAGTACCCTTCTGCAGAATTAGTGATCTTAGGAGACTTTAACGCCCACCACGTAGAGTGGCTTGGTTCTCGGTCCACTGACTTTGCAGAAAGGTCTGCTCATGAGTTTGCTCTGGCCTATGGGTTTTCTCAACTAGTACATAGTCCTACCAGAATACCAGACGTAGAGACCTATACCAGCTCCTTATTGGACCTTCTGCTGACTACACGCTCGGGTGGATACTCCATCCACGTGGATGCACCTCTTGGTTCTTCTGACCACTGCCTTGTTCGAGCGCGAGTGCCACTTGCGCAAGCAGATCCACTCCGGCCTACCACATGGCGTCGAGTGTGGCACTATAAGTCAGCAGACTGGGATGGGCTGTGAGAGTTCTACGCAGCGTACCCGTGGAGGCAGCTTTGTTTCACTTCAGGTGATCCCAAAACCTGCGGTAGCGCCGTTGCGGAAGCGATACTTGCGGGAATGGAATGCTACATCCCAAACCCGCGGATAGACGCAGGAATTAAAAAACGACCGTGGTTCTATGAGTCCTGCAGAGATGCTAGAGTCTTAAAGCAATCTGCCTATGAGGTTTGAACCACGGCCTGTACTAACAAGGAATCTAACATCCCCGAAGTGAAACGCAAACTAAATGCTGCCTCGAGGCTCAATAAGAGGGTGGTTGCCAAGGCTAAGTTTGATTTCGTCGGCAGAATTGGCGAGCGACTTGCTAGCTTCCCTTCTGGGAGTCGCGCTTTCTGGTTCCTCGCCAAGGCTTCCGAATGTAATTTTTGTCAGTCGTCCTTGCCACCACTCAGAAAGCCCGATGGTAATCTGGCCCATTGTCCCAAAGAGATGGCCGATTTGCTGGGTTCTCTCTTTGCGTCAAATTCGACTATAAGCGATGGAGGCACCGTACTACCTACTATCGCGTAGTGCGGTCATTCCATGCCGGAAATCTCAATTTCACACCGTAAGGGCCAGCGGAAACTAATGTCTCTAGATGTTCATAAGTCGAGCGGGCCAGATGGCATACCGGCAGTGGCGACTAAAGCGGTGTGCTCCTGATTTGTGTCCAGTATTGACGCGCCTCTTCTCGCTTTCCTATTCCACAAGACAAGTTCCGTCTTCATGGAAGACCTCATTCCTTCACCCAGTGCCAAAAAAAAGTGACAGATCTGACCCATCGAACTACAGGCCTATCGCCATAACTTCCCTCCTCTCCAAGGTGATGGAGCGGCTGATCAACTCTTGGCTGCTGAGGTACCCTGAGGGTCACGATTTGTTGAGTGACCGACAATACGGCTTCCGCCATCGTCGCTCAACTGGCGACCTTCTCGTGTATCTCACACACCGATGGGCACTAGCCATTGAGAGCCAAGGTGAGGCATTGGCTGTAAGCCTAGACATGGCGAAGGCCTTCGATCGGGTCTGGCACAAAGGTCTTCTATCGAAGTTACCATCTTACGGACTACCCAAGGGATTATGCGAATGGCTTTTTGTCCGGCAGATGCATCCAAATTGTGGTTGATGGTGATTGCTCTAACCGCATGGACATAAATGCTGGCATCCCGCAAGGCTTTGTGTTGTCCCCGACGCTGTTCCTGCTGTTGTCAATTGATAGCATTCATTGCTATGCGGATGACAGTACCGGGGATACTTATAACACGGGTCGCGCTAATATCCCTCGGTCCACAGTGGAGGAAAGCCGCGAACGACTTGTGTCGGAAATACTCTGGATAGAGTATCTGAATGGGGAAGACTACATTTAGTCGTGTTTAACCCAGCTAAGACACAAGCCTGCGCGTTCACCGCTAAGAAAACCCCATTTACTGTGTCTCCACAACTCCAGAACACGCCTCTCACCATCTCCAAGAGTATTGGAATCCTTGGCCTCGACATCTCAAGTGATGTACAGTATCGCACTCATTTAGAGAGCAAGGTCAAGCTGTCTTCCAAAAAGCTTGGTGTGCTCAATAGAGCTAAGCGGTACTTCACTGCGGGGCGAAGACTGCTTCTATATAAGTCACAAATCCGGCCTCATATGAAGTACTGCAGTCATCTTTGGGCAGGAGCATCAAAATACCAGCTTGATCCTTTTGACGCGGTACAAAGACGAGCATTAAGAATTGTCGATGAGCCCAAACTCACAGACGGTATTGAGCCACTAAGTCTCAGATGGAACTTTGCCTCCCTTTGTGTGTTCTACCGCTTCTATGATGGAAAGTGTTCTAATGAGTTGTTTGAGATGATGCCCTCAGCTATTTTTTATCATCGCACCGCTCGCCATTGGCAGGGATGTCATTCTCACACCTTACAACCTAATTAGTGACGCACCAAGCGGTTCCAAAGGAATTTTCTCCCGCGGACGCTCAGGTTGTGGAATTAACTCCCTGCCCAGGTTTTCTCAAAAAACTACAGTATGAGGTACTTCAAAAAGGGCGTTAAAAGATTTTTACTAGGTCAGCAACGCGCAAGTGATGCCTCTGGTATTGCAGGCGTCGATAGGCTACGGTGACCATTTACCATCAGGTGGGCCGTACGCTTGTTTGCCACTTTAGTAGTATATAAAAAAAAAATATATCCTGTTGCGAAGATTTTTGTCGTCATTTAAAATAAAATATCTGTATACAAAATTCTTCTTTTGACGACCCATGATTTAACAGATACTTTATAAATGTATATTTAATAATTATATTATATAGTAGTTACACTAATCGCACACACAAATAAACTTCAAATTCAAACAATAACAAACTACGGCTTCGATCGAAAGTAAACTAGACAAGATCGGACAAGATGTAAACACGAAGAAATTATGCTAGGTTGCCATTCTTGTCATTCTGCACGCGAAGAGTCCCGGAAAGGTGCGACCGCGTCGAACTTGCAATAACGTTACGATAAATCTGGCAACGTTGCATAACAAAATAAATAATGTTACGTTTCGTGATATAGTAATAACGTTACTTTATTGATACTGTTATTAAACAGAATGGAAATTTCGTTCCGTTATGTCATAAAGTTAGAACAAAATAAAGAATTTCGTTACGATCCTAGTGAAACGTTACAAATTATCGTTACGAGAACAGTACATAACATTATTTTCAGTAACGTTTCAAGTCCCTGGATGAATCTACGAGGTCAGGAATAGAGATCCTCCCTGATTCTGATTAAATTTTTTGTAATTGTAATATTATTCTGGAATGATCAGTGCTGTAAATACTTTTGAACTGAGATTTTAATGATTAGATTTCTAGATTTTAATGTAAACCTGTGTTTGAAAACCATTTTTCTTTTTCTAATATAAACCTTGTGTTATTTAAACATTCTTTTCTTCCATCATTACACCAGCTTCTACAACTATAAAATTTTCGAAGTAAATCAATCCAACAAAGATTGTAGCATATTCGCAATCATGTAGTTTTCCTCGCTATTTACTTACATGGAATTATCGAATCAAATTTCGTTACTGATAAATCAATATTTATCTCTTTTAGCACAAAACACATAACTACTAAATTATGCATGAAGAAAATGCACTTTACCACTCTATACTCGTCTTCCGACGCTCGGGGAATACGACTGTTGTCGAACAGTGACGAAGATTTCTATGCGCATTATCACTTTGGGAGACCTGTACTACTAGTTTCTAGCAGTCACTCTGTTGTCTCCAGAGAAATCAATTATCGATATCGACAAGTCTCTATACATTATTCTAGAATAAGAAATCACTTAACTCCTAACCGTTAAAGAGTTGTACCTTCCTTCATCAGCTCAGCGTCATGAGATGATGATGACCGTACGCAAATGTCTCAATAGCTTTAGAAAATATATTAAAAACATAACATTATTAATACCTATAACATTTGAGGGTTGCCCTCAATTTCTGTGGGTTTCCATCATCAGATACTGACTTGGTGCCAATGGGACCACTTCAGGAGTATACTCTTTCAAATAAAAAAAGAATTTTCGGAATCGGTCCACAAATGGGGGAGAAATCGGTGCAAAAGTTAAAAACAAAACATACAGTCGAACATAAAACCACCTCCTTTTTTTAAGTCGGTTGAAAATGGCAGTTCTTTGGTGCACCCGGTTTCAGACGGGTGTTTAAGACTCTCCTAATTAGGAGTAAACCTATAAGAATACAGATTCAGACTACAGACTGCGTTGGAGAATTAACTGCTACACACAGCCAGCTACTTCTGTATAGTGGTCTCCTGGTCTCCTGAATATTGCCACAGAGTGTGTAGTGTCTCACCTCACAATCAGCGAGGCTGGCGGGACGCGGCGGCCCCTCGACGAGGTCGGCGTGGCTGATGAGCACGTAGCCGGGCACCAGGCACGCCTCAGTGCCATCCAACTCCTCCTCTACCAGGTACCTAGAAAACAACACATTTTTGTTATCGTCAAACAATTACAAATTAAAGATTCTTAGTTATAACACCACACATCATTGTTATCATCAAACAATACTGATAAATACTAGGTATTAAGCCTTGATTTGGACCTCATTGATTTTATGGTACAAGCTTAGGGTTACACACAGCAGATTGTTACACCTCAGATCAGGTAATGTTTTTGGGTTTTACTTTCAGCAAATTGTAATATAGGCAGTATAGAAGTTGTACAAGTTTAGTGGCAATATATATTTTCTTTTCAATTACTGTTGCCATTCTGGGCCTAGTTCCTATGTCGCCGACAGCAAACATTCAAACGGAGACAAACGAACAACCCAGACTCGAAGCAACTGTTTATAGATGTCATAAAAATTTGTGGTTGCTATCCTTTGCTTCGCAGTCGTGTGTTATGTTGCGATACAAAACATGGGCAAGGACATCATTCATATTCACATTCATTTCGTACCCAAAAACAAAAGTGCCGGCCAGAAAAAAAAATGTTAGATACTTATAGAAAATAGCATTCTTAACATTTTTTTATACTACAGCAAAGCTGTATGTTTAACCCTCCGATTACTACATTAGTTTGAAGATACCAAAATCATTATTGTTTTATACGAAATTAAAATTCTGTAAACAAAAAGCATATTGTATTTTTATACGAAATAACGTCCTAAACATGTTTACGTATTACAGGAAAGCTTAATGTTTAACCCTCCGACTGCTACCTGGGTAGAAAAATGCAAAAATCAATATGAGTTGGAATTACAAAAACGTAAAAAGCATGCATGCAAAAAAAAAAGCTTTGTAAGTTTTCTATTTTAAGTTTAAGTTTAGTTATTCATCGTTTAAGTAGATATAGATGTAATAAGGTGAAAAATAAATCAAAAATAAACATAAAATGTCTTTATTATTGGATAGGTTGCTTTACATTTCAATAGACCTTATTATAATGCTTTCTAAGCCAGCTGCAGGTGGTCTTATACGAGCCTCGTGTCTAGCAAAACTCAAGTACCAAACCAAACACATTGTATGAGAACAACAACCAACGGTTCGTTTTCCTATATTGCAAGTGCAATAATAATGCGCTATGGCTGCCCTACCACTTGAACCTCTATGCCAACCAATATACACATAATATACCCTAGCCCTTACATGTCGAGACTGGATTCGCCCCCTTATCAATACAATATTTTCACCTAGTTCTCTAATATGTTCAGTTAATTCGCTTATTTCTATAATAAATTCTCCATTTGGGTTTAAATGTTCGCCATAGTAGCTTTTTGCTTGTTTTAACTGGTATACACCTAAGCTAAATAATATTAAGTCTTCTACAGTGAGCCTTGGGAAATCTTGGAGCTCAGGTACATCAGCCGGCAATAGACGAAATTGTACTCGCCTTCTATTATAATTATGTCTTATGACTATATCCGCAAGTGAGTTTGGCAGCGACAATCTTTCATTAATGATAGATAAAAAGGTTTGTGCGTGAATGTTGTCTTCTATTACCCCGTGATAGGCGTTTAATAGGGCAGCCGCTATTTTAAAATAATCGAACATATAATGCAAAGAACGATTTACAATGATATTCCGCAGAAGCCGAAAATCCCTTTTAACAGGTACGGTTGTGACAGTGTACGTATTATTACATCCAATGAGCTAGTAAAATGTAAGACAAAACTAGATATCAAAACCTAATAACTGATGGTAGATATTCAATTCAACGCGCTATTATTAAATAAGACGAGATAGAAGTAGGACCCATAACCTCAAAGATCACATACCTGTAGCTCCAATATTTCTTAAATATTAATCTGCGCTATATCAATGTGTATTTCTTCTCGAGAAGCCCAAGTGTATCGCCTTCTGTTTACAACAGTCTCACGACACCGAATACACAGCAAGTCAGCCATTTGAAATATTGTTAAATAAACACAACACAATCACGCATACGTTTGTAATAAGCCGTCCGATGTAACAGGAGTTGCATGGATAACTTTTTAACTAAATATTTAAAACAGTGCAAAGCGATTAGTGTTGGTCGCGCAGGGAGAGGGGAGTACGGGACGCGAGCGGGCAGGGGGCCGGTGGGTGCTTGTGCGCACACACATAACAATAGCAGGTAGCTAGGTTGTTTATGATTACTAAATAAAGTAAATAAATGTGTGTCTAATAAACGTTGTGCGTAAAAATAATGATTTTTGTATTTTTAATCACATGTAGGAGTTGTAGGGTTACACTTAGAGGTTCGCTGTAATAGAAAAAAATGCTTAGAGACATATTTTCTACAAAACCGCAGTATTTTTTTTTTTCTGGCCGGCACTTTTATTTTTGGGTACAAAATGTTCGAAGCTTGAATGATGTCCTTTATAAATAATGTACTTCCGCTTGCGATCTCACATGATAAACGTCATATGAGAGTAAATACGAAACATTTATATACCTGCTTAGATAATACAATACACAAGTTGTGTATTGTACGTAATTAAAATCTTTACAGGCAAGTGAAGTACTTTTTATTACATATTAATGTATATCTTTAGGCGAAGATCTCGGTAGTACAAACTATTGCTCACTAATCAGTTCAAACTGTTAAAGGTACAATTACAATGTGTAATTTGAATGGCGACGCTAAGTGTTATGATGCACGAGAAACAACCCAGAGACAAGTAAAAATAAAGGTCTATGTCAGTAATGACCTTAGTAGTTATATTTGACTTACCTAATGACGAATTTGATCCTCTTGTCCAAAAGAACTTGTCCTTTGAGGACTTGCTCCTCAGTTACTTCGGCAACTGGACCCTCTGTAAATAAATGATATAATATAATAATCTATCAAATACAAATAAATTGGTTATTGTGTATATTCTCAGGCAGGCTACTCCTAAACGGTATGCGGCGACACATGCTAAAGGCTTATTATGGAAGGATTATCTATATATTAATACGTGAAGCAAAAACTTTGAACCCCTTTTTACGTTTACGCGCGGACGGAGGAGTATGAAATTTGGCACAGTTATAGTTTATATGGAGGAGGGGCGCATCCTAATATTTCTATAACATATGCATTAGAAATACATTACAATAATTAAAAAACTCTATACGCACACAACCATGCATTTGACACACGCAGTCGAATCGCGTACATAGTATTTCGGCATTGTTCGTGTGATGTAGTACTATTCTTCGTAACTATGATTATATATTTTGTCAATATATAATTAATTAAATACATATTATATCAGCAATATCTTACAGGCAACCTTTGGGCTGATTGGAATGATATATACTGTTTATATTATTATATATTTACGTATTTATATACAGTAGTAAAGAAAAAAGAAAACAAAGTAGCCAGCTTAGGAATATCGTCAATTAGAGTACAGATAAGTAAACATTTCTTTATTTTAAAATGTTGGTAAATTAACCTGTATAGATCGAAATCTAAATGAAATGTGATTATAGGGGTATAGCTTTAGACAATAAAACCTTAATAACTAACAAACTTAAAATTTAAATCAATTATGGTCGAATTTCTACCACTAGGCGACTGTTAGTAAAGTTAAATGCTTCGCTAGTCAAGTTGCATAAGTATGCATGTGTGTCTGTGGCCGATAGTGAGAATATATTCTGCTATACCGTTTCCAGTCTAAATTCGTTCTCTAATAAATAGAGATGACAAATAAAATAAAGACCATACATAAAAATAGGTCTCCATGTATTATTTGTAGCTACCAGGATGCGTAGTATGTTGTTTACTAAATAAATAATACATATGTATGAAGTTTATCCAACAATATTAACATGTTTACTCACCCGGTTCCTCTTTGATTTCCTTCTCAGTTTTCAGCTCAAACGACTCAGTCTCCATAGATTCCGGTTTTGGCTCCTCCGTCTTGTTCGAGGTATCCTCAGGATTATCGCCATTCTCCTGCACAACAGAGACATTCGTTTTTACAATTTGAAAGGATGTCCCACTTTCTCCTTATGATAGATCATTTTGTCTCAATATTCATAAAATACCTTCATTTAGATCAAAATGTATTACGAATCATGTAATTCCGCTTGCGATCTCGCATGACACAGGCCATATGAGAGTAAATACGAAATATTATTATACCTGCTCAGAGAATTCAATACACAAATTGTATATTGAACATAAATTATAACTTCGCAGGGCATTACTCAGTATAGATAATTATGATCACGCCTATGGAGCCTTCAAATTAAAATATAGATTTAAAAAATCCGATAGCTGAAGCTTAGGTGCCGCAATGGTTAATGTAGACGACTGCTGTTCCTGAGGTCTCGAGTTCGGTTCTTGGATAGGACAGTGTTATTCCTGTTTAGAAATGAGAGACAAATGTTTATAGTTCCTATTTTCTGTATTTTGCCTTATGTAATTTATTTTTTTATTCGCGTTCATTTTTAATTTAACTGTGTTTTGTTGAATTTGTATTTGTATTCGTGTCAATTTACCAAACTGTTTAAATTCTTATAAAAATCATTTTTTGTAAATGATTTAAAATGATGATGTACTCACGACGTGTTTTCCTGTAATTGAAGGAGCACAAATAATCGAACAACTTCTTGTAATTATTGCATGTACTGTATATCTTTTGTTGGAGTTCGTAAGAATAAATAAATAAATAAATTCTCCATAACATCGTCGGTGTCTGAAATCTGTGTCCGGTAAACGTTTATTAATGATTTACGAAACGTGGCTTTGATTTTAAGGTTAACGTCAAGCGACTAAACCGTGAATACAGCACCGAAATCTGTTCAGTGGTTTTTGCGTGATGTCCGAACAAACCGAAAGATAGACAAACAAACGTTTTAGGGACCAATGTTTTATGATACCTATAAATATTCGAATCCAATTGGTCTGTGAATATTCTCTGATGTACAAATACGTTATTAACCTCCGAGTCTTCTTTGAAGAGGTTAATAAAAACACTATGTGGGTCTGTGTGTCTGTCTGTTAGTGACAGGCATAGCTCCGGAACCACTGGACCGATTGACTTGTAACTTGGTGTGCAGACACCTTGGGGTCATCCCTCGGTCGAGTATGGGCTCTGTGGATCAAAAGATCCCCGAGATCACAAGGTCATAAGGTCAGAGGATATCCACCAACAGAGTGATTTGGAAGTCCAAGGGAGAGGCTTTTGTCCAGCAGTGCGACATTACAAAAAGCTGACGAAAAAAAAAAATAAGGTATGACCTTATATTCCCGTCAGCTTGAAGAAGAAGAAGTTGAATCCTGCGTATTTACACCCATCTCGATTTATAATAGTATGAATAGATAATCGACAAAATACAATCAAGGATAGTATCAATCGTATACCGCCACAGGACAGAACGAACTTATCGCTGACAAGAGCTTTCTTTCATTTATAAATATAAAAATTTAGTGACGATTTGTTTGTGTCTGTACAACTCGAAAAGTAGTTACATAGTGTTAGGTAGTAGTAACTTTTACAAAACATTGCATTATCATACACAATAAATTTAAAAAAGAAACTATCAGTCTGTTTGTTCCGGTTAATCTCTGAAACCTATACCTATAATAAATAAACCTATTTTGACGGAACTTATAAAAAAAACTTATAAAACCTATTTTTACTGGACTTTTATTTTAGAACGAAATAAGGGTAAGGCGAAAGAAAAATCTTTATTGTTAAAATCCCCCCGGGTTATAACTAGTCAACTAATATTTTGCCACAGCGAAGCGTGATGGGTTAAGCTGGTAGGTAAACATTAAACATACCTTAGGCTCTTCAGATTTTTCTTTTTCAGTTGTTTCCTCTTCAGCTGGCTTCTCCGGTTCCATATCTTTGTCCTTGTTGGCGTCTTCAGACTCCACAGGTTCCTCCTCACCTCTTTCCTTTCTCTCTTGTTCTTCCTTTTCTTTCTTTTCACGCTCTATCCTCTCCCGCTCCTAAATTAGGAATTATAAATATAATTTAGTGCTGCAGAAGTTTAATCTAATATTGGCGGTTCTTAGGAGTAATGAAAATTTTTGATAATGGTTTAACAGAACATTTAATTCGCCAGAGCTCAGTTGAAACCAATTTGTTCCAGCAAGGCCATGCCATATCAAACGCTATTTGTAATAAACTGGTAAATTTCGCTTGCCAACGTTGTATATCTATGGCAGATAAGAATTTCGTCTATAAACACCAACGGCTTGACATTTAAAATTAGCTGTAACCAAAGACTACGACTTCTGTTTCTTTTTCTAGGCTTCAAGTTATCTCTATACCAAAGGGAATGGCTACTTTCGCCTTGTGTGGACAAATTGCTAAAAAATCTATTTGCAATACCTCGGTAGGAAATATTTCGGTAAAAAAGGAAGCATAAATAAATATTTAAAGTGATAGTGATAACAATCATAGGCATCGCCATTTTTCTTTTGCGCTCCATTCTGGGTTACCATATAAATAAACATGCATTTTTAATAAGATACTTGTTTTTCTTAACATGTTCTTCTTTATTACATAAATAAAGTATCGTTTTTATAATAAATATAGATATTATTCAATCAATGAACTGCTCATTTTCAGTCAATTATAAGTGACAATACTGCAATATTATGTATATCAAGAAAAGGCATATTTTAACAACTTGCTGTAGCTTCATTATCATATTTAGTTTATTTTGGGTATAATATATTTGCATTTGCTACATTACATTACTATAATGAATGTCCACGCCAAGCCGAAGCACCCTAAAGGTCTACGCTAGACGAACCGAGCGCGAGCTGAGCACGAGCTACTCGCGCATACTCGCGCACACTCGCGGTGTGAAGTGCGGACGTACAACGAGCCGAGAACAATCACTGTCCTCGAACGTAGTTTGCCGCAGTGTGCTCGCGGCTCGTGGCGGATATAGACGAGTTTGCTATTGCGGCAACCGTTGCTGCTGCTGCGATTATTATAGCCCAAGTCAGTAAAAAAGCTAAAAGGCCAAGACGATGGGGATCTACAAATTTATATGAAGACAGATCCAGTCATATAATTCAATTAATTGCAAACAAACATCTTCTGTCCACGTTTCCATGATGCTCGAGCGAAACGTCTGTCACTCAACACGTCCACGAGCGCGATGCAAATCCCTTTGTAATCGTCAACAAACCGACAGTAGGCTGCGCACAGTCGAGCACGAACAAAACGAAGCGCGCTTGTTCGAGGCTTGTAAGTCGGTCCACACTACACGAATTTGTGCTCGGCTCATGCTCGGTTCGTCTAGCGTAGACCCACCTTAACAAACTGAGCAATTCTCTTTCATCAAAATAAGTTTGGCAGTTTAGTCGTAAAACGTAAGAACAAACAGATAAAAAATGTATTTCATTAACTTTATATGTATGTATGTGTGTAATATAGGCTAATAATGTAATTCCGCTTGCGATCTTGTATGACACAGGCCATACGAGAGTAAATACAAAATAATTATATACCTGCTCAGAGAATACAATACACAAATTGTATATTGTATACAAATTGTAACTTTGCAGGAAATTATTATAGTACTCGAAAATATACTTTAAGAATTTGCTAAGTTTATAATATAGTTAAATATATATAGCGTTTTAACAGATACATTTAAACCACATAAAGTATTTTAAAGATATTTCATAAGGTTTGGTAGCCTGTGAAGACAAGTGCATTTTTAATTTTAAGTTACTTGTAATTCAGGCTACAATTCGGTACTATTCTTATTGATCTCCCAGCTAAGGTAACATGTCTGTAATAAGAGTAGGTCCACGTTGGTAGGACCATAGTAGGTCATGCCTCACCCATTATTTATAGTAATATATATATATACCTCTTTCTTTTTCCTCTGCCTGTCCTCTTTGTCCTTCTTGTCTCTCTCCCTGCGCTCGCGTTCCTTCTTCGCGGCCTCTTCTTTTTGCTTCTGCAATTCTTCCTCAATCCTTCTCTTTTCTTCCAGAACTTGCTCAACCGGGATCTCGATGCGTTGGCGCACCAGCTTGGTTTTTGTTAGCATATTATACCTATTCAATACATAACAATCATTGTAATCTAGATATTTTTAAATCATCTTATCAAACCTAGCATGGGTTATAGAGAAGACACATATCAGCTGTCAGTATGATAAATGGTAGTCTATCTCTTGTCACATGGGCCATGCTAGGTCTGCTAAATGTTAGTAATAAATGTAATTCCACCAGGTATCTTGTACACTACAAAGCGTATAAGAGTTTAAGGCTGAATATTGTTCTACCTGAGTCGGAAACTCATAGAACATTGGTAATATGGGTTGATCTATACAGGATTATACACCAACCTAATTACCTTTCCATTTCAGACTCTTCTATGAGTTCAGCCATGATTTGTTATAAGCATATTATGTAACATTATACAAAGTCAGTAGGAAATGCGGAAGTATATCGAGAGGGTAATAAAATATCTATGATAATGAACAACTTTAAAATCCAGTTTCTGGTACTACATATTCTGATTTGAAATGATTCAAGCAAGTTGGAAGTCATTCTACACATTATGTAACATATAGGTATTTTAAATAAAGTGTGTAATGCTATGTTCAATATTTTTAGCAGTTGCTGGACAGTTTTTAGTTAGAAAAGTATGCAGTCACGTTTTTTTTTTTACGGTGGCTTTTGACAATTAATGTACCCTAAGTCAATTGGGATGACATATTTCTATTCTAACAATACCATAAACTTTTAAATAGGTTCAGGCATTTAGAAGTTACATAGTACATACATAAAAAATATTACACTCTCTTTTCTTCGGCAGTCATGTAATAAATACAAATACAAATAATATTTTTTAGTCTTCTGTTCATATAAAATACAATAAATTTGTCTATTTGATCACTAATCTGTTAGATAGATAAATCAATTTCCACTACTCAAGTAGTGGATTTTTTATTATTTCATTTGTTTTGAATAAAATAAAGATACTAAATCAAAATACTGCTATAATTTCATGAAGTTTGTTATAGTTGTTTTTACAAAATTCTTCAATCCCGGGAACCCGGGATTACTTATTTATTCCGAAAGGAATGTCCATATTATTCTTTCGTCGGAAGAAGTTTAAGTAACTATATAAGCGCCCGATTATCCGATCACTGGTTATGATTGCTAGTAATACTAAAAAAAATAAGATTTACATTTTTGTCTCTGTTTACCTGTTTATCAGTGTCATAGAACGATAGCCTTAACTATTTTGGTGACATTTCACATGATCTGCACATAATTATAGCTTAGATATTTAAATGAATTTTCAGACTGATTTTGATAAAAAATCAATGTAAAAATCATGATTGCAATATCTGGTACTATAAAAGAGATTACTATATTGTTTTCAAAAAGACTACTAGAAAATGTGTTCAAGTTATATACATAAGTGGCGGACATTGCGAGTGAAAATAAATAAATAAAATACTCAGCAAAAATAACTGAATTATTCTCTTATTCAGTAATAAAGTTGTTCCTTATTATGGGTACTCAATAACCCGGTCAGCTTAGCATTCCCTTTCCTACTAATCATGCATAACATTACACCTCCATCCCACCACCCACCTAACGGTTAGACCAATAATTTTGAAACCCATCACCGTGAGACTAAAACTAATAATCTTTTTACCTCTCATAGCCAAAGTTCACTTTATAACATTGGTTCTTGGTTATAATGTGCGGGAACAATGCCTTGCCATCCAGCACAGACTTGTCGAATTCATAGGCAACTCCCAACTCAACACCGTTCACAGTGTATGATATCTTGCAGGGGTTTGATTCCAAATCCTGTAAACAAGGAATTTATTTAATGATATGTTTAAACCTGGGAAATTAATTTTAAATAAATTCATACTATTGTAAATATTGAACCATACAGTAATCAGACATCAGGCTCCTGATATCTATTAGGTTACCATAAAAAATTTAATACATTGAATATATTTATGTTTATTTAGAATGAACAATTGAGATTCAATCCAGTTAATCTTAACCTGTCAAGTCTTGGAATAGCAGTCATATTGTGTCTGGCCACCGGTTGATTCAATAGGTTAATTACTGAGCACAACACATAAAAAGCTATATACAGAGAGACTCCTTTTTGTGTGTATGCCGCCTTAAGAGATAAGCAGTGATGTTTTACACCTACACTACCTGCTTTTAGGTCTCAAGTCCACAGTCACTTTTGCAGACTCCTTGCCACGCAAAGAGATATAGTTTTAAAAAAACTATATTTGCAAAGAGATATATTTTTTAAATATATTACCAAGTAAGCCCCGACGACATCCTTCTCGTCGAGTGTTTTCCCGTACTCCTTGAACTCGCAGTTGTTGACGGCGCGCCCCGTACTCTCGTAGCCCCAGCTCAGCTCGCCCTCACCTACACAGTAAACGACGGTATATCGAAACTCTATCACAAAAGTATCCGCTGCGTATCGTACACTATTAAAAGTAAAATAAATAGTTTTGTTGTTTGTGTATTATTATTAGATAAATACAGAACACCATCCCAATACGCAGAAACTGTCACACTCACACTTATATTCATTCTGTATCAGCCTAATTTTATCGTTTACTAGCAATGTTAGTAACAGTACTTGTTTTTTAAATAAAAATTAGCCTATGTTACTCGGTGACAATGCTATATACTGGTGAAAGAATTTTTAAAATGGGTTGAATAGTTTTAGAGTTAAATCCTTACAAATAAAAAAAATAAAATAAAATCTCTTTATAATATTAGTATAGATAAAAAATAAAGTACGCCGCCAGTCTAGCCGTTCTATAATAATTATATAGAAGCACTTCTCGAGAGTTTGACCATCGTCCACCGCGCAGAGAAAATTTTGCGTTAAATCCTTACAAACAACCAAACAAAATATTAAATCTTTCCTCTTTATAAAATTTGTATACTGTACCTAGATGTAGTGTTGAATCAACAGTAGACCAGCCTATTCTCAAGCCAGATCCGACGAGTTCCTTCTCCCCGCTCTCGGTGGTCGCCACCGAAGCTCCCACTCGCACCTGAAACACGGGTGGTTATTAGACTTCGACCTACTAGCGCCGAGTTCTTGTATGGAGCCTGGGGGTGCCTGGGCTCCTTCAATGTTATTATAGAGGGTCTGAGTCCCCCAATATTTTATACCGGTCGTTGGTTAATTGACAATAAGTGTATGAATAGTAAACACTTCAAAACTGTAAACTTGATATTTCGCCACCCTTAGCCCCCAATATTTTTATAAAATCGGCGCCTTTGCTGCGAACCCGTGATGTTTAACCTTGAATAACCATATCATGAGAAAACTTAAAAAAATATATAGCCTCAAATCCAAGGGCGTCGCCCTATGGTCTACGGCGCAAGCTACACGTTGATGCCAGACAACATTTCTATAAAGTCGTCTGGCATTAACATAGCGGGAACGATTTGCTATCCTTATCTTATTTCGAACAATATAAATGTGGACGACTTAAAACAGGATGCTATGGCGCGGACACTCGTATGGAGCATTCTCGCACCTTACTCCACGCCAGAGTCAAAGACCTTTCCAGTTTGGCTTCCGCCTAAGGGGACAAGTTATGAAAGCACATCAGGATCTTAGTCAACAATGCCGCAATTTCATGTCTTGCAGCAAGGCAACCTTGACGACTATTTTGTTTCGGATATTATCATATCGCTACAGCAAAAGACGGGTGAGCAGTTGAAAGAAAATACAATAGTTACCTCGTAGCACACGCGTCCACCTTCGACTCCGTGCGAGGCCCTCGCGCCGGCCCACGCGTGGGCAAACGCGCCTTCGCTCAGTGGCACAACGGCGTTCAACTCCGGCAGCTCTATATACTGGTTTAGGTCGCTGTCATCTATACAACAATGAGATCAACAATTAATATATATAACCGTTATATAGTAGTTTAGTTACACATACTTTCATTCGATTGAACACTTCAGCCTCTGTAATTATAAATAAATGACTAGCGGGCCGGGCCGGCTTCGCACGGGTGCACGGGTGCACGGGTGCACGGGTGCATTACATTTTGGGATAGGTAAAAATAAGATAGATGTGCGCGGCCCCGCCCGCACCTCGGCGCGGAGTCTCACGGCACCGGCGGCGCGGCCGGCGTGTATTTTTTGTTTATATTGACATTTTTAATTTCATAATATCTTTTGAATGGAATGTCCGATTTCAATATAATTTAAATAATTTATTTGGATAAGGATTATTAAAATGGTGGGGATAACATCGTCTGATTTTGATCGGCATTTCTATAAACTTTAAAAATTTAGAAAAGCCGTTAAGGCGGAAACATACGTGTCGTGGCGTGTCGTGACGCGCCAGAAGCATATCGGTTTCATACATTTAATATGGTTCGGGGCATATTTGCATGTCGTGTCGTGTCGCGACGCGTTCTGTCGTGGCTCGTGGCGTCGACTGCTCGCCACCGCTTGCGCCAGAGCGGTGGTGGGGGTTATGACGCGACACGACACTACAGGCAAATGTGTTTCTATTACGCGCGTGACTCGTGGCGCTAACACCTAGCGGACACTTTTATCTTATTATATTTGCAGCATATTTCTGAAAAATGACTGACGAGCTTATCGAACTTGTACGTCATCGAAAAGTTTTATGTGACACAAAGTGTCTCCTTCAATCAGCTAATGGACTTCCTCATATTGTGCTTTGTTCATTCTAAAGTACTGATGAAATTTCTATTCATCACTCTCTAATTCTTTAAAAAGACGATGAAATTCACCTTTATTTTTATTCTATCTCCCTCTGTTTATAGGGTTAACCCAGTACCTTCTTTTCTTTTTATAGCCCTCTAAAAGATTAATAATTGCTAACAAAAATTCAAGGTCTCCATCAAAATCGCTATCCGAAACAGAAGAAAACATTATGTACTTATCGAACCTTTGCAGCGTTTAAACGTATTAAACGCTGCAAAGGTTCGATAAGTACTATTCAGAAATAACGCTAGAGCACGCCACAACACGACACATTAGTGTGCACACTCACCGACACGACAGTAAGCAACACGACACGACACGCCACGACACGTAAGTATGATTCTGCCTTTATAGTGACATAACTACAATAGTTGGGCATATGGTCTCGCGAAGTTTTTTGTAGATATTGATATGTTTCTATAATATTGTAGAACATTTTTTTGTTATATCATCAATACTTTCCGCAGCGCATGCGATGAAAGACATTTTTTGGCTAATTTTTACACCTTTGGTTGGTTTTAGAAGAGATTTCTAAGGATCTCTAATTTTTCTAGTAATATATATAACCTATGTTACTCAGTGATAATGTAGCTTTCTAATAGTAAAAGAATTTTTGAAATCGGTCCAGTAGTTTTTGAATTTATTCGTTGCATACAAAAATACAAATCTTTCATCTTTATAATATTAGTGTAGAAGAAAAGCTATATACCAGATAAGTGAACATTGCATGTACATCTAAATAAATAAATAGATTTATAAAACAGCATTGACAAAGGTTTGGTGAGCAGGACGAAGGCCACTACACCAACATTTCGCAAAATTTTAAAGCGGTTCAAACACCCTTCTTAGATAAGTAGCTACTTTCTACTCCGAGAATTGAACCCGAGACCACACAATCGACATTTGCGCATGCGAATGAATATATGCAATAAATAAGGACCATAGTAAGACACTTATTCTATGTAACCCACAGAGTAAATTATGCTGACGTATTTAACACCCAAACACACTCCCAAAGTATTATCAGAAACCTATATTAAATAAACTTTTTCTAATGTGACACTAGTTACAAAATAAATGTATACTTACACCAAGACAGGGTGATTTTGTTCTCATCAATCTCTGGCTCAGCCACTCTGGTGTCTAGAGAATCCTTTTTATCCTTAACGGCATCCTGGCAAATAGAAATAGTTACGTGTTATTATTTCGATGACGAGCCGTAAACGTACGTAGATATATTATCTAATAAACATATTTTCTAGAATTTTCGTTTTTTGGCTTATTAATTTGTGCACATGTTTGTGGTACTTGGTCAAAACAAAAACAACTGTATTGTTTTATACATAGATATGACATTGTTTTGAGCATCTTCGCTCTTTAAAATCCTCTAAAAACTTTACTTTAACTTAAGTAGCGTATTTAATATTTTGACTCTTAATTGTATAAGTTTATTAGTATCATTGAGATGTATATAAAATTCTCTGCAGGAAAAGAGCAGCTTTTGGTATTTCCATTTTAGATTAGGCTGATACAAATAAAAACGCCTAGTCCATGTTTTCAACGCTGCTGTGGAGGGTTGATAACCAATATTTATTACTGTGTTATCAATATTAATTTATTAATTTGTATCTGTTTCCACCTTAAAGCTGGCAGGGCAGAATCAATTTTTATTGATGGAGCCTTAAGAAAAGTTTAAGTGTTATTTTACAACTAGCAAAGGTTATTTGAAAGTAAGTTATAATGGCTTTGCCTAGGTTCTTTAATTTTTATCTATATCTTTGCCTGCTGTTTGAGCTTTTTCTACACAACATTTTATACAACATTTGTTCAGTGGCGTTGGCGTAATTGAGTTACAATAATCACTTTGAACTAGGAATGTGGAGTCAACTGTACAGGTATTTAAGTAATAATTATATATAATAACCTCATTTAAGGTGGTCAATAATCAGGTGTAATATATAAAACATTACACCTACTAAATGATTTACCATATTTTATATTACTCAGAGTCCTCATTCTTATAGTTACATTTGTTAACGTTTATCAAGCATTCTAAACGAAACTTAAAACAAATAAGGTACTATAGGTATATTTGTTAATGGAATAAATTTAATAGAGAAATAAATATTTTTGTAGCACACTTTGAATTGCTCTTTTGTCTTTCGCATTGTGTAGTTATAGATCCCCTATACATTATGGGATGTCACATTCCCCTTTAGTCCTTAAATTTGCTCAATCCTAGGCATATAACAGACACTACGCAATAAAACTTAAATATTAGGCGCATCGTAAACCGAAAAGAAAGGAACTAAAAACGAGTAAACAAATCCCAGAGGTATGCGATACGTACCTCGGGCACAGTGAGCATTTCGTTAGTGACCTCCACAGCCCTGTAGAAGTTGCTCCAGCGAGCCTTCTTCTGTTGCTTGCGCTTCAAGCGGTTCAGCTTGACCGGATCCTGGTGATATCATATGAGATTACGTCACCAAGATGTATCTGACTCTCACTGGGATTATACGCACTTTTTTAACTAAGTCTTGGTATATTTTAAAAGAAAATAGTATATAAAGTGAAAGGATGTCGATACACTACTGAGATCTCTGCTTAAAAAATACTTATGCCATCTTGAGATCAGAGCAGACTTGTACTAGACAATATGCTTTTGCCATTGTCTTACCTAAGCCACCTACGAGACCGTGTAAAATATCAGCCTTAATATAACAAAACGATTCATTCACAATTTAAAAAGAATTAACACTTAAAGAGTATGTCTGAGTTTTGTCCTAATCAGAGAGAGCACGACGGGTATCCAACTTTTCACTTGTGCTAAATTACAACCGTCATACAGAAGATCGCAGTCACAAAACATCGAATTACGTTTTTACGGCGAGATATGTTTCCCAGAGCGCGTTGGAATGTGTCAGCAGGCGGACTGTAAAGAACAAAAGATTGCTACTCCGAGCGAGTGCGCTGGCAGAAAAGCGATTCTTTAAATAGTATCGGTAACGCGAGCGATACCCAACTGCTTCATACGTCTTTAGGCTACGGAAACCGCTTACCATAACGTTAGCCTTATGCTTGTTAGCCAGCTTGGTGGTATAAAAAGAAAATATAACTTTAATTTGATAATATTTACATTACATTCATATTATGATTAGTCCACTGGTATTACATCATGCGAATGGCAACACTTGAGAGATAATAATGAGTGTGTACCTCTTTAACTTCTTCAAGTTTTCTTGCGTCTTCCTCTGCTTGTTTCTTTTCTCGCTCGAGGCGTTCCTGCTCTCGAATACGGAGGCGTTCATTCAATTGCTCCCATTCTTCTTCTTCTGTTACCTCACGTTGTTTCTCTTCTGCTTCCTGAGTACAAAACGTATATGAAAGGTATTGAGAAAATAATATTATCTAAACTAATATTATAAAGAGGAAAGATTTTATTATTTGTTTGTTTGTAAAGATTTAACTCAAAAATTATTCAAAATATTTTTTTTCCATTTGAAACTTGTATTATCACCGAGTAACATAGGCACTTAGTACATGAAAAAAGGGCTGTTACTAACATAACCTAACTTACTTTTACGCAAGCAAAGCCGCGAGCAAATGTAGTGTTTTACATGCTCGAACAGTTTTAATACATAATGGGAGTAATGTCATTAGGTATTTGTTATTTTTTTGGTATTTAAATTATTTAAGACTGTATATTTGTGCCACATACAATTTTTTTTGCGCGGGTGTTTTGGGTTCGACCAGATCACCTCATTACTAGCGGCGTCGCGGTCACTTAAACCCCTGTGTCATCCATGCATACAATTTCGCCACTAAGGGATTGCCACAAGTGCGAACCTATCAATTGGGTTAGCACGGAAACAAAATAATAAAAATTCAAATACTGTTATTACACGTACATATTTTAAGCTAATTATATGATTATAATGTTGTCCAACTTTACCTTGTTGGTACTAATGATGTGCTTTATCTTCGGATAATACGAAATAAACATTGTGATAAGGATTTAACAAAAACATAGTGAAATAATTCCAGTTATCTATACTAATATTATAAAAAGGAAAGATTTGATATTTTGTTTGTGAGGATTTAACTCAAAAACTACTCAATCGATTTAAAAAATTCTTTCTTCATTAGACAGCTATATAACTGGCTAATTTATTTAAAAAAAATGAATTTTTAATTGCTATAACTATACTTTTACGCGAGCGAAGCCACGGGCAAAAGCTAGTATGATCAATAAAATTATACAAAGTGTAGTTTTGCATATAATTTTCAAGCTCTTTGTCCTGGTTTATGACGGAACTTAGAACTTTCTATTAAGAAACTTTATACACCATTTTCAGATTCAAGTGCATTTGAATAGTATGGAGTGAAATCATGCCACCATTACCACAAACGCGCTGTACTCTTTTAGATCAGAACCTAACTCTTATACATATAAGAGTTAAGTGATTGTAATCTATTTAATGGTTCTTGTTAAATATAATTTTTACATCGCCTAGTCCTTTGGCAAAATATTGAATGATTTTGAATGTCACATATAAGATATCAAATTGAGTATTGGCTACTTAATATGTGTGAAAGATTTTAATAAACTTGAATCCCAGCTCCACGGAAGGTGTAGTGGTTTAAGCGATCTTCTTGTCACTGCATTTGCGCGACGTGTAGTGGATTCGGATTCAACAAGGGACAAAAAAAAATTGTTTCACAGATAGCTATTCTGAGTCTGAGTGTTGTTTGTGTCCTATGTAAAGTCCACCGCGATAAAGGAATTACTTCTAGAGCGGGAATAGTCTTTTAATAAAGATACAGTTAACATTATAATCTATCTATTGTCTTACCGCCGGTGTGCCGCTGAGATTCAATTATGTTCACTACAAATAATAGTCCAAAGTTACAAACCTCATCTTTTTTCTCTGCTGAGTCTCCATCAGCATCTTCCGCCGGCTTAGTCTCGGCTGTGTCCTGCTCCATCTTCTCTGCATTGTCATCTTTGTCATCTGAGTCTTTGTCTTCTTTGTTAACAGTTACTTCCGGTGCACTCGAAGCATTCTCTTCACTGTCTTGAGAGTCCATTGGTTCTTAAAGTTAAATTATTTTTAATATAAGCTTTTTACTTTTAATAATACACTCACACATTCAACAGAAATTAATTGAAAACTAAAGTTTCTTATAAGCATATATAAAATACATTATTATTTAAAAGTGCTTACCAGGTTCTTCAGACTTTGGTGAAGGTTGACACCTGAAATAAAATAAAAAATATAATGATGCAATCTATACAGGGTGTCAGGGAACCGCTCCCGAAAACGAAGACTGGTGGTAGTACTAATGATGGCTGATAGGATACTACAAAAAAAAACGAAAATAAATTCCTTTATTATGAATATTTTTTTGCTTTTTTACGTTTGTATTATGTTCGGACAGCCAAATAAACCAGATATCAAAAGGGAAATAAATTTAATTCCCTTTTTGGAAGGAACTGCAATGTACATTATTAAATTGCACAGCTGACGCTAGGGGTCAATAACTCGCGCGCTACGTCACGAGTAGGCATTAATGCCTGCCGCTACCGACGTGCACACTATGCACAGCCGTCGCTTGCGCCGCGCCGACTGCATTGTTGTTATTAAATTCTATTTCTCTTTCTTATTTCATCTGTTGGAAGATTAATTAAAAGCTAGCTCAAATTTAGATACCTTGAAGTAATCCCTGTGACCCATAAAGGACCACCCGATAATTTTAGTTATTCTAGATAATAAGTTTTAATTCGTCGGCCGACTTGATGCAATATTCAGTAAAAGTTATTCTAGTTAGATCCCTAGATAGGAGTCGACTCTGCCGCGGCATACATTTAGGTAAGTTCTGAGAATCAATTTTAAATTTTGATTATAAGCGTAACTAACCCTGACACGGAGACATTAAAAACTTATTATCGCGTTTATTATTTTGTACTTCTATTAATTAATTCTAAATAATTCCTACTTGATGCCTAAAATCACACAAATTACTTCACACGTTTATGTTTAGGTACTTTGCAAGTTTTACCAGAATTGTGGACTGTTTATGATGACATTGATGACACGTTTGTTTTGTTCACACCATCTCTGATTTTAAACACTACGCGATTATTAAAATAGTGTTAATAAACGAAGTTACAATGCCTATCGACTGTTTTTCTACTCGCTACTCGCAACCGGCCCGCGCCGCGTTGCCGTGGTGACGCGTGACTCACGGTCACATCGCGCAGTTCGCGCATGCGCGAAACGGATTGCGTTTGCGCCCTGCAGGGATTAGATAAACCGACGTGTCGGTAAAAAAAGCAGTATTTTACCTACAATCCGTTTTATAAGTAGGTACGTAAAATAATGTTATGTATGTCCACATTTATAATGTAACTTTTCCATACCTCTTATGAATAAGGACATCGTCTTTTTATTCAGACTTCTAAATAATACATTTATTTTATTCTGACTGTTAAGTCTTCTTTCACAAAGGCCGAAATTTTAGAGAGTTTGAAGAATATCGGTTCTTAACTAGCCCGTAATAATTTGTTGTAAATCATTTAAAAATGCAATCTTAAAAACCATTTATTAGGTACTATTACTTTCTAGTAGCCTTTACGACGTAATTCATATTAATGCCTTCATAAAGTTTATAATACATAACATACTGTCTACCTGTCTTAAATTTATCGTACACTGCTAATAGTGCTAATTATTATTTTAAATTATTAAACTGAGTACAAAATATTTTTACAATCTAGGTGCCTACCTAGCGGCTAACCTAACGTAGGTACAACGCTACATGTATTTTGTTGATCTATGGTAACTTAATTCCTGAACTGTTTTCAGTTCTACGTTGCAATTTGGCTGCGCGGGAGTGAAACATTTGTTAGATTACGTTTTTGCTTGTAAAATTGTTATTGTTTGGTTTCTTGTTAAGATTTTTTATAGTTCGTTACGTTTTTTGTTATTTACTTAGTTGTTAGTTTATTACTGATCTAGCATTGAATGGCACAGTCAGTGTGAGATTAAGACAAGCCTAACACTAGAGACCTACTTTTCATCTTCATTAGCTTCTGGCTGCGGTTCTGGTTCCTTTTCCTTCTTAGCTGGTGTCACAGGTGCTGGTGCAGGTGCAGGTTTCTTGGCCGGTGGTGAATCACTGTCAGAGTCCTCTTGACTCGGAGAGTATTGCTCACTCACTTTGGTCTCTTCCTCTATTGGTTCTGGTTGTTCTTCCCGAACAGGTTGCAATGGCTGTGGGATGGATTGGGAATTAAGATATGCTATATACACATACTTAAAAGTATGGCGTTATTTATTCCGCTAAGAAAAAAGAAGAAGAATAGCACCATGATATAAAAAAACTCTCTCTGCTTGAGTCGGATTGCGATCATGTAGGATTATGAGTTAGGGTACAAAGAGTTTACTAGTGTTAGCGCACACACTCGTGCACTATAATATCTTCCGCGCAAATGGCCAGTCTCCGTTAAGATCGACCGCCATGACCGAAATTCGAGCTGGATGTCCTTACATGTCTTCCTGTATTTAGCTTTAATTACACATTACAACATACATGACAACATCCCCCTCTCTACGACTATCCTAGTTTATGATATAGCGTTCCCCTACACCAACCGTATAGGTTATATTAGGAGAGCTACCTCGTGCCAAAGTGACACTACCTATTCTCCAGATAGGTACCGGAGCAATAAAGCCGCTCAACACCCGCAAATCAGGGAGTTGCTAACGAAAACCTCGCTGAAGCCGACGGAGAAGCCGCCTCCCATATCTCTAGTATGGTACCGGAGCTGTGTAAGGCACTCTCACTTCCCGACGTACATCCGTACGCCTACCCAAATAGGCCTAAAAGCCGGCTGTAGCCCGAGTCACTCCAGCTATGACTCTTACTTGCTGCGCAGGCAAACGCTCGAGATGCGTTGCGGCAGTGAAACCACACTGCCACTTCGCTAAAGGCAACGGAGTTGCCTCATGCGACCGACTGGTTCGCACTGGCCGCGCCTGAGTCCGACGCTCGAACGCAACGTGCTTGCCGAGCAAACGAACATGTCGTCCTCAGCGGCCAACCACATACCCCTGCGAGTCAACACCAATATCAGGCACCGAGCACTCTATACAGCGGTCGATAGAACACGCCTTTCGAGGCGCAGTGGGCTTCCTGACCCTGCAGTACCCTGGTCCAAATCGGGAGACCCGTAGTTCTCCCCCCGAAACCCTATCTACTCGGGTCCTGAAGATAGAGACAACAGTATAACTTTCACATGGTGCTTCTCACTTCATGTATGTATTTGGAATAAACTATTTTCCTTTCATTTTTAACCAAATCTTCCAAAGCCAGTTTAACATTTATAGTGACGGATTACGATTATAGGACTTACCTTAGCCGGTGTAGCAGCCAGCCGAGAGGAGGACGATCGCCGCGTTGTTCTAGGGGCAGGTACCCGTCGTGGCGTCGCCGGCTCGTCCGCGTCTTCCGTCGAAGTGTCAAGAATGGAGGTGTCCGGGAGTACTGTAAATAATAACAACAAGAGGGTGACTAATAATTACATATAATGTACATTAGGAAATAATAATAATTGAATAATGCAAGGCTTTACAGATATACAAATAAGGGACCCAAATACACACACCATGAAATGCATGGATGGTATAGTGGTTTCAGTGATCGTCCTACTACTCCGGCGTCGAATGGCTTCAAGAGACACAACTTTTGATCGACAAATACCTATATGTTTCGGGTATGCGTGTTTTTGTGTCCATAATTTGGATTTTGTAAAGTCCCACATGACACAGGAATTGTTCCTAATGTGGCGGTAGACTTTTATAAAGAGAAAATCATGTTTTCATTCTCCATACATAGTGTTACGTGCTGGGTTCGAGGGATAAGAATGTAAAACAATATTACCGACTAAAACTATTTATTCTATCACACAATTAAGCCGGCATTACACGTTGGGCCAACGTTGCCGATTGACAGCCAATGCCAACGTATAGACGGTGTATTTAGTTTGCCTTGCCAGTGCTTGATATCACTCGCCTAGCTGGCCGAGTGAAGGCAAGCGCCAACGTATATAGAGCTCAATTGGCGTAGCTTGTAACAACTTGCAGTCGCTCGCGACCACTCGTCTCACTTCGAAGCTGTGGCGGTTTTTCTGCACAAATCAAAGGCGTTGGCCTGCGCTCGGCCAATAGCGTCCACATGTTGGTCCGGCTGCCATTTCGCGCTTGGCGAACATCGCCGTTATACGTCCAAAATGTATTACTTTTACAAGTCTACTACAGTATACACTGATATAATAATTATATGCGCTCATTAATCGCGTATAAGTCGTTGGAGTGCCCTAATTAAATAAATACAAGCAGCTACAATAATAGAGTCACTTAGTGCTATGTAACTTCAAACTAAAAATGTTTACAATTAGATTTAAAAAGTATTATATATTTTTTTTATAAAATTTCAAACTTAAAATCTTCAATTACCTACCTACTGCAATGGACATAATGTGGGTTATATGACATACATCTATACTAATATAATAAAGCTGAAGAGTTTGTTTGTTTGAATGCGCTAATCTCAGGAACTACTGATCCGAATGGAAAATTATTTTAGTGTTGGATAGCTCATTTATCGAGGAAGGCTATATGCTATATAACATCACGCTACGACCTACAGGGGCGGCGCAGTAACCATAAATGCGGGTAAAACCGCGGCCACATCTAGTAATAGATATATAAACACAATTGTGTGTTGTTATCATTTCATATTTTTTATGGAATAGTCATGAAATAGTAATAACTAGATGTGTATGTACTCAATTGGTAACATTTATCAGCAAGGCCACCATTGTGTACTTACAATTACTTTGTAATAAACAAGTGGTTATATTTTGCAATATAATTCTAACTAATATTATAAATGCAGATGTGAGTTTGTTTGTATGATATGCTTCCACAACTACTTGACTGATCATCATGATATTTTGCATACATGTTTTCAGGGTAATTGAAAAGGACTTAGGTACTATCATCCATATGCTATCATCCAGGAAAAAGTACAGTTACTAACCTAACTATTTATGTAAACCTCCATTTATGTGAGTTAAGCAATGGGCCAAATCTAGTATTGTACTATTTTCTAGATTAACCTGAATAATGTTACATAACTATAACTACTACATCAAAGAGAGGATATTGCAACTAATTCATCATTAATGAAATTTTCAAGTAATACAGAAAAATCATTTAAAATGATGGAACAAACTTACACCCAGTTTTTAAAAGGTTAATCAATTATGTATCAAAATTAAATTCATGACAAGTAATTTTACTGGCTGTTTGCTAATGTATTCAGCCAATACCAGCAGTTGAGATGTATTTGAACACCTGCTAACTAAATTTAGAGTTAGTATTTCAGAAACCTTTTGTTATTTTATAAATACTAGTAGTTCATTTAACTTCATAAATAGTTTAAATATATTGAGCTTCGATTATTTTAATGTTTCTAATTGTTTACACATATAGATAAGGTAAATTTATAATTTTAAGTGCAATTGCTTTTGATTCTCAGCATTCTCAGCAATAACTTTAAGATTGAATATAAGTTTTATTGAGAAAATTAGAATGCCTTACACAGACTATTTCTTTCCTGCATAAGCTATATCTAAACATACTAAATGCATTTTGTGTTATGTGAGTTATGTCACATCCTAAAAAGTTGCTATGCAACAAGTAAAGGGCCATGATGATTTCACAATTTAAACAGCATTGTCATTGACCTCATAATAACATATTCATACTAATATATCACATGTGTGAAGCAACAATTCTTAAATTATAAAAGAGGTGTAAATTAAGCAAAAGCTAATGTGATTTTCTATAAGTTAATCTTGAAATTCAATATAAAAATGAAATAAAAAGGGTATCCAGAAATTGGTGACATGTCTGACAAATTTTTAACTTAAAACTTAGTTAAGTTATAAAAATTTGTAATATATTTATTTTTAATTTTGTAATGAGGTACCTTACAGGTACCACCTCTAAGTTATCTATTGGCAAACACTTAAATTTAAATTAATTAATTACAGACTTATAAAATAGAGGGATAGGCTAGTCAAAAGATTGTTGTTAACAAATTTGATAAGAAATATTTTTACAACAATAGAATATTTATGTTTATTTTCTGACATGAATTCTATAAAGTGGAATTGTGAATGGTTAAGATATTATCTTAGCCCCCTCATGGCTCACCATTGAAACTTGGTCGTATTTCATAATTATTTAGGTTAGGATCTCCAATATGAATCTATAATACTTGTAGAGTTATTTTTTATATGGAAAATTTATAGGAACACAACACCACACCACAATACTAATAGCTGTTTTGTAGTCCTAGGGGCGCTTAGAATTACCAAGAGGCATGTCGATTTTTTAATCTATTGAGACAGTGGCACACCGATAGCCAGACAAAATATATGTGTAATTATGTCTAGTATTCTAAGACTTGACAGGTTAAGCATCAAGGTAATATTTCTGTAAAATACACACATGTTCAAATATGTAATAGAATGTGGCAACAATCCTGAATATTTCCATCATCAGTATTAGACGGTAATCACAAGAGATCGAAATGTTCAATTAAATCGAGCAAATACTGAATACATTTTACTACTACTACTAAAGCAGTTGTTCATTAATACTTGCGAATAATAGGAATATAAATATGTGTATTTCAGGCAGGTATGAAGGCCATGTGACCACACATAATAATAGTAGGATATATTTGCACGATATTACTTAACTATGGAAATTAACCATGATAAAAAAGTTAAACATGTATTCGTAAATGCTATTGGCAAGCTAACCTTCATTATTATTAAACAAATGTTCAAATTTATTTATATAGCGTTGGCAAATTTATTTTGATGCCAAAACGTTACCTTTCCCTCTAATTTCAAAATACGACTCTACATGACGTCATGTCAAAATCAAGCATTTGTGATTATGGTAAAAAACTATTCGCTTTAAATTGCACGTGCCTTCAAAACGTAATTATTGATTTAAATGTCTTCGGAAAACAAAAGATCTGGAGACACATTCCAAAAATGATCCTAGCAATCAAATGCATCAGATTTACCTTTTCCTGTTTTTCCTTCTAGCGCTTTCTTCAATCTTTCAACTAAAGCCGGCTTGTTCCCCTTGGTGTCCAAGCCGAGGGCGCCAAGCTCGGATCGTAGATCCACAACTTTCATCTTAGCTGGATCCATGGTTCAATTTTTATTAAGTGTCCAATCCACAAATCACAATATTCTAAGTCACACACTACAGAAACACAAATTACGTGTAATCAAACATTACTCGCGAAAATCTAGCAACGAGAAAGCGCCAAGCCAAACCAAGATGGCCGAACGCAACAACACGTAACGGAACCGGAAAATTAGAGTCGTGACAGACTGTTAAGATTTATATCAGTCAATATAGGTTACTTTAACTTTAATATTTTCTGACAAATCCTTCTACGAAATATAGAATGAAATATTAGAAACTGAGAATAACAATACTAATTAAATTAAAAGCCGATCTGAATTTCTAAGTATATTATTCTCAGATTAATTTTCCTAATAAACTACATCGTTGCCATAAATTGTTCCTAAGATGTCTGCCTTCTTACTCGAATCCTCAAATCAAATAGTGTGTAAAGTCAAAGATAATTTAATAGGTTCTATATCTGATATACCTATAATAAAGAAACTTAGTATCCTTTCTATTTATTTTATAGATAATATGATACCTCTTAAAGATTTCTTATTTTACATCCCTATGTGTTAAGTAACTAAGTCTAGTAATATCTTATTTTTTATTTATCTTTATTTGTTTAGTTTAGGTTTTAGGTAAATTATTGCTATCTTTTTGGTTTAATATTATTATTCTGAGAGTTAGTTTCTTGTTTCGTTGCTTGGATACGTAATTGACGGATGTTGAACTAGACTAAAAATGCATTGAATCAACAATGAATAATGAACACTTAGTAACGTAAACACATATTATTTTATATTATTGTATTCGAATCTCACCAAATTTATGTTATATAATGGCTAGAAGAGAAGATCCTAAAAGTAATTTTATTATTATCTTTATAAACTAAATAAGTTATGTTATAAAATTAAATTTAAAGAAAAAATTATAACATATTTTTAGTTCAACCCGAAAATGATTTGGAAAAGAGAATTATAGAAGCATTCGAGGTTTTTGATCATTCGGGGAAGCAAGTCGTCGATGTTAGAGAAATTGGAACAATCTTGCGCTCTTTAGGTAATAGTTTTTACTTACTTTAACTCAATATAAAGTAGTAATTAATCTAGTTCATTTAGTAGCTCCCATGAATCTGCTATAAGAGAATCTATTGTTATCCAGCGAGTACCACGGTTGTTAATATTTCAGAATACTTAGATTTTTAACGTGGCTGCGGATATAAACTCTAGCAAATATTGTTATTATATAACTATTTATATATACATATGGTTATGGGTCCTAGGCGTCACAGCATACCAGTGGTTTTTTATTATTAGTAATCAACATCTAGGTTGTGTATCTAGATTAAACATGCACCAGATTCTAAGTCAGACCATCAGTTATTTTTTTAACTTGTTGAAATGCTTTGACGCCTACCTCAAGAGCGGCGAAGGGGTTATGTCGGGCTCACCCGGGAAAAGATGGAAACATTCCGGTCCTACCGACTAAACCTACCACGGTGTTCCTTCTCGCAATCTGTGGCCGGGGCGCAGGGATCACTCGCGCATTCATCCTACAGCCCCAGCAGATTTGGATCTCGTCACATTTTAGTAAGACTTCATTAAGAGGCGCGCGCGGAACACTAAGCGCCGCCGTCTCGGGCCTGTTTCTTCACGGACGTTAAACTGCCCTAGTCTGTCGCCCCAGGCTCTTCGGCGCCCGGTGCGTCGACTGCGGTTAGGGAGGCTGGTGTTCGCTGCCCTTTCCCTTTCAGCCACCTCCTTAGCGAACATTACTACCTCGCAGTAGGAGGCGGCGGCTACCCTTGCGCTCTCGCTCGCGATCATAGACTATGGCCGGTAGCGAGAGACGTTCCACCCCGACTGCCGCGATGAGGTCACGGTGCTCTTCCGCCCAGGCTGGGCACTCATCCAGCGTATGCTGCGCTGTGTCCGTGAGGCAGTCCCCACAGTGATGGCATCGGGACGTCTCTTCTCTTACGATTTGACACAGGTACTTCCTGAAGCACCCATGCCCCAAGAGTACCTGTGTCAGCCGATATGATAGGGTATCATCTCGTCTCGCCAGTCACTCCTCCATGTTGGGTCCTACCGCCACTATCGAGGCGTGCCCTTGCATTTAATTGCCTGCAGTAGCTCTTGCGAAATGCGCTTACAAACATACAGACGATCGGACGAAAATCTAAAATTATTGTTTTGCCTTATAAACGGGGTATTTATAAGAGCTACAGAAGGCATTTTTCTCGAATATCTTCTTAAATATTTCCTATCTGGAATTATAAGGTCAAGAAGATGGTCTTCGATATCCCAGCCATTATATGTTTGCCATTATATGTTATGTGTTAATTATTTGTAGAGAATATAGTCATTGTGACTACATTCTCTAAAAATAGATTAAAACCAATATCTCGTCTTTACGCAATGCAGAAGTTACAAGCTCGACCATAAGGCACACTGCTCTAACTTTTTGTAGTTATATAACGATAGTTTACATAATTTCTATCAGATAATATCGGTTTTGCTTTAAGCTATGTGTACATTAACAGGTTGTTGTCCAACGGAAGCGGAGATCCAGGAAGTGATCTTGACAACAGAAAATAAAGAGGCGACGGGCAATGTTCCATTGACAAACTTTCTGCCTTATATGTGCAAAGCTATGATGGAACACAGGTGAGGACGTGCCTCAATTTTTCATGTCGTGGGACCAATGGAAGTTCATTAATTCTTACCAGATAATTATCAAAAACCATTTTTTTGAAGCTTAGCTTAGCTTAGCTTAGACACATTAGCTTAGACATAGCCTATTTTTTATCTGACGCAATTATATGAAACTTAGATCCCTTTCGTCTCCTGTCCTTCTACCGGTCCTCTTCACTTAGGCTATGGCACAATTGCTCACTAGGTAGACCGTTGCCCACCAATACAATTTACGGTAGGCATGGGCTTGATTATGTTTTCTTCTACTACTGTGATGGCAATAAAGCCACATCTATTAGTGACGGACGCGGCGGTTACATACTGCTAAGACGATGGCTCTTAAACAATACAAATAAAGAATGCATCTAACATTTTTTAATCTCATCTTTGGTCTACAATCTACATAAAAATATATACCAAGTCTTGCCATAAATATTGTTACAAGTAAAAATCTTTATTTTTCTTTTACATAAAACATGTATTTCTGTAATGTGTGTTAGTTTATCTATACTTACTAATATAATAAAGCTGAAGAGTTTGTTTGTTTGTTTGCTTGAACGCGCTAATCTCAGAAACTACTGGTTCGAATTGAAAAATTATTTTAGTGTTGGATAGCCCATTTATTGAGGAAGGCTATAGGCTATATAACATCACGCTACGACCAATTGGAGCGAAGTAGTAATGAAAAATGTTGCAAAAATGGGGTAAATTCACTTATCTTATATGAAGCAGACGAAATTGCGTTAAAGTACTCATAAACTGAATCAATGTTTAAGACGCCTTTGAAATAAACATTTTAACCAAGTATTCAAACATTTTATACAAATTTAAATTGAATCCTGTAGTTTGGTTCGTTAACTCCATAACAGCGTAGTATCATGTCCATAAGTGTATCTTTGTATAATGGAAAGGACCATTCAATGTTTTTGCACAAAAACGATGAATGTTACAAAAATTGGTTTTGGTTGGTTTATTGAAAATTTGGTTTTTACAATAAATGTAAAGTTGAAGCACAGGTTTTTTTTTAATAAGGTGTATTGACTCCACCTGCCCTTATTACAGATTCTAATCGGTTCCACATAGATCTGATTAGGGTTATTAAACGAATCTTGCGGAATATTGTTCCATTCTTATGAAATCGCTGTTCTTAGTGCTACCTCTAATTTGGGCACAGGATTTCTCGCATAGGTATATACCATTTTTAAACTGCCCAAGCATGCTCAATGGGATTAAGATCCGAGCTGCGTGCTGGCCAATTCATGGTACGTATCCCAAAATCTTTGCAATATTGTCGAACTTGTGCAGCGGCGTGGGGTCGGGCATTATCTTGCATCGTAAAGTAAAATTTTCGCCTTATAATCCCATGTAAGGTACCACGTGAGCCTCTAAAACCTCTATTATAAAACCACCTCTTCTACCGTTTTGGCAAACCATGTCGATGAACATAAGTTCCGTTCGCCCGATCATCGAAATACCACCCAAACCATACACGAACCGCCTCCAAACAGAACACGCTCCTCAATGCAACTTTGCCATTTCTCTCCCCACGTCGACGATAGACTCTTCTGCGACCGTCTGCACCATTTAAACATGTCCTACACTCATGAGTGATCAATATGGAGGCTCATTGCTCTTCAGTCCAATTAAGATGTTCACGCGGAAATCTTAATTGAGCTTTTCTGTGAGCTGCAGACAGCTTTGGACCATTTGCTGGTCTAATAGGGTGATTGCCGCTTCTTTATGCCTCCTTCTTATTGTTCGTGTACTCACGTTTACTCCACGCACTTCATTCAACTCTGTTTTGATGTTTACTGACGTGAGGAAACGATTTCGTAGTGAAGTTGAAACAATAAATCGGTCGTCACGACGGGTGGTTGCTAGAGTTCTGTCGGTACCGGGTCTCCTTTTGTAAGAACCTCTCTCTACAAACCTTCGGTATACTCTAGAAACCGTAGACTGGTTTAAATTTAAATTTCTAGCAATCGTTCGTTGATCCAAGCCTTTCCGCACCAATGCCACAATTTGAGCGGCTTGTACAGACGAAGTATCCATATTTATGGTAACGAAACTTTTGTTGAGTTAAAAAGACTAATAATCAATACTATTAGTAGGTAACAATAATTTAAATGACTAATAAAAAAAACAAAAAGAATTAATTTCAAACTTTACTCTAATAACATACGAATTTGAGACTATGTATAAATTTTATTTTACCGGCTATAACTATATCTTTTACTGCAGTTCTATTTTTTTATTTTGTTTTTTTATGTTTATAGGACAGTCTCGACATTTTCATTTAGTTTAAATTAAAAAAGTTTGCATAATAATCAAAAATATTAATTAGAAAGTAATCCTGAACTTTAATGCAGTTTATGAGTCTGTCAGTGTAATAAGTTAATAACATTAAAAATAGCTTATTCAAAATGATCTCCATTGGCTTTAATACAGTTCTTTAAACGTTGAGGCCAGTTATCAAAACACGCAATTAATTAATTCTTTACTGCCAACCTTATGGATTGTTTTAGGGACTCCAAATTATCATGGCGTTTATAGCATGCCATACTCTCTAAAAGTGACTGTAAATCATAATCAAGTGAATTAAGATCGGGACTAGATGACAGCCAGACATCAGCTCTGATGAAGTCTGAAACGTTCGTTTCCAACCACGCTTGGGTGGATCGAGCTTTTGTGACTCGGTGCTGAGTTTTGCTGAAAGGACCTATCTTGGTTATGGAACATGGCTTCGTTAAGAGGCTTTACCACCTTCTCAAGAATTGTATCTTGATACACTTGTGCCGATTCTTTGACACCTTTTTCACAAAAATATGGCTCAGTCACTCCTTGATAGCTAACACCCCACCAAACCATGATGAATCATCATGAAGTCGGATAATGTCCAAGTTGTACTCTTCTGACTAAATGGGAAGCTTCTATAGAGCTTTCAGCATAATAAACTCGATCGTACTTCTTGTTAAAACATCTCTCAACTCTTCAGTATATAAAAATATTATGTGACCTCCCTCTGCGTACCGCTTAAGAAGTTGTTTTGATTTTACCAACCTATTCATTTTTAAATTATCACTTAAATAATGACAAGCGTCTCTTATAGGCTTGTAAGTCCTAAGTCCTTTTAAATTACGCGACATGGTTCTATGTGCTATATTCATTTGCCGAGATAAAATCTAAATCTTTTGCTTTCAGACAGGCTTTCTTCGAATTCTTTCCTTTTCACTGCTTTGATCGCCTTTTCCGTACAAATATGACCTATCACAAAAATATTTAAGTAACACCGATTGGCGCGAAAATGAGAAAACACAATGAATATATGAATAAGAATGACAGATTCCGAATTCATGCGTAATATTGTGGTTTTTATTAATTGCTACAGTATTTATGGCCAGACTAAGTAGTAATCGATTTTTATTACCAGTTTAAAATTTTATACTGTATTCGTTTTCGCCGCAGATTTTATCCGGCTAGCGCCGAAATGCTTTTGGCTGCGTTTCGTTACTTCGATACGGAAGGGCGCGGGTACCTAACGAAAGAACGGTTCACACAGCTCATGCTTGAGGAGGGAGAACCCTTCACTCAGGTCAGCTCAACTCGCTTTTATTTATGATTGGATAACGAAAGGCCATACAAGATTGAATCTAACAATTAAACATAAAGCCAGTAACAGATTTTCATGGATAGCATTAGAAATAGCACGATCATTGAGATTCAGCAATCATATGAAGCTAAAAATTTCTTTCTCCCTAAAGATAACTTTATAATAACTCGTTTTGTAGATATACTTTTTCTACGTACAGGTGTATAGGTACGTACAGAACTTTGTGCCGCGGTGGTGTCTACAGCGGGACGCTAGTCAATGCGACTGCTATGCATGAGGTCTCTCGTTCGGTCCCTGGGTTATTGTGTTTTTCTGTTGAGATTATTTTAAGTAGTAGCACAAAGTCTGTACTTTTGTTGGTGCTGCGCTATACACTTTTTTGGAATATGTCTGGTAAAACATGCAACTGTACTGCTATGCGCCATGCCAGTATTCACATATCTTCGAAAAGTCAGTGCTGCGTGTCTTAGGATCGAACTCGAGACCTCTGCGTGATAGTCAAACGGCCTCGCACAAGGCTATTGCTTCTTTTTTGGTAATTAGTTTGTGGCGTATGTACCTATATGTATACGCACAGGCAACATACTCGTATAACTTTATGAGGAACCTGGAATCGAACGGAGCATCATACGTCTAGTCGCACTGAAACCAACTTAGGAACTGGCGACGAGCGAAACCTCCTGTTTTTATACGTGGCACTATTTTTATACGCACGCACACACGCGTAAGGACCGGCGCGCCGCCGGTCTCGTAAATGTTAGATTTTTTGTTTACTTGTCACTGACTGGTGTAAATAATTATTGTACACATTAGTGCTAGCGTTACTTGCATGACCAATAATTGGGATATAAGACAGCTTAAAAATTGTAAATACATTTTCAGTTGAATCAGTCTACGTGTTTCAATATAACCCTAAAGGTTACCAGTTACGGACCTGGCTTATGCCCGCCGGCTGTAATGCGTTAAAAGTTGTTTGTTTGTAAGGATTAAACTCAAAAGGTAGAACCGATTTTAAAAATTATTTCACCATTAGAAAGCTTTATTAACAAGGAGTAAAAAAAAAAGTACTCTTACTAACATAACCTAACACACTTTTACGCGAGCGAAGCCGCTGGCAAAAGCTTGTCATATATAACTTCACAAAATATAAAATTATTTTTACTTTTATAAAAACGTATTAACAGGAGGAATTCGACGAGATGATGCAGATCGCACTGGACCCCGTGACGGATACGATTACATACGAGTACTACATCAACCAGCTAATGGTAAGTCATTTATCAACTGTGTACCTACCATTTGTACTGGTTTTCCTCGGTAATGGTCAAAGTCAAAGTCAAAAATCATTTATTCATTTTGGTCACAAAGTAACACTTATGAACGTCAAAATATATGGGTTAGTGAATTTATTAAGTTACTGAAGCTACATTTAGGTTAGTTGCTAGGTTCAGGCAAAAGGTTGAGCCTATGAGAAGAAACCTGCAGGAAACTCACGGCCAATTAATATTTATTTAATATTTTACAAATAATTATTACTGCACCAGGTACACGTGTGTACACCTACATAAGGCGATGAACATTCCCGAGACGTTGAAGTGCTGTGTCATACACATGATAATTCCTCATCTTTTACTACAGTAACAGTTAACGAGTTATATTACTATAGAAAATTAACAATTTTCTTTCATAAAATACTGTTACTTTCTTTAATGTTCAGCTATTTATGTCGTTCTCAACCAGCGAAAATCCACAAGATTATGACTTTGACGCGCGAGTTGCGCATCGGTAGAAATATTCCGACGAATTTACGAGCGGCACTTTTAAGAGGCTGCCAAATTTCATAAAATAATAAGTATTTGAACTGTATACTTGAAACACAATAATGATGACTGATGACTGTTCTTACTGAAACATTCTTTAGAATTACCGTTTATTACCTATATTATTTTAAATTGAAATACCTAAATAAGAGGGCGGCAAATTATTCTGCTGCCGCGGGCGGCTGACACCTGCGCTACGCCACTGATATATAATTCGATGAAATAAATTATGAGGGTATACTATCGCTTACTTACCTGTATATATCTGGCAACTCGATAGTTTATATTCTCTCAACTGATGCTCGACTTTCATAGATAATTATAAATAATTACCTGTCATTATTAATAATTACCTCATGATTTGGTAAATGTGAATTAAAATTGAAATTCATCACTTTTACCAGTTGTTATTAATAATTCACTCCTCTCGTCGGTAAAAGTAATAAAATAAGACTCGAAGTAATACCATAGTTCTTACAAATACTAAAAGAAACTTACATGCAAATCGTTTTGGTTTTGCTTTATTAAACAAAAACAGATGAAATAAAATTATACAATCATAGACTCCGTAAAATCGGTCTACTCCACTATGATTACCTGGGTCAAATAAATATCACTAATGCAAACATTTAAAATGCATAATATTGCTACCATCATTATGGTTAACACCCCCAAATCAGAGCAATCCGACTCGGATAGATTAGGTTAGAACTGTTAGAAGGCTAGCGTTCGTGGTTATTTTTTTTATAACCATCTATTTAAGTACTTAATTATCTATTGAAGTATTTTTAAGTTTTTTAACGTTGCTTTATTGATATTTATTTGAAGGTGATTTTAGGATACAAAAATAATAATTTTGTATCCTCTGATGCTCGATCGAACAGAAACAGCTTACATTATTTTAAAAAACTATTTATCGGTACTGAGGTTAAATTATTAATAATAATTAATTACTGTTATGTGATTAGTTTCTTACTTTTATCTCGCTTTACGGCAATTATTAATAATGATAAACAATTATTAATTATTTTCAATTAATCACACTTACCGTACCGCACCATATACATTATCTAATATAATTATATTATTTATTATCAATAAATAACAGATGAGGGTATTTTTTTTACCGGATCACGCACTTATTATAAGTTAGTGAGTTTACAGAATTTACATTTGGTGTCTGTGTGATAAATCTACGAATGGTACATAATGCGTTAAACACCAATCTCCCAATTACGTGAATTTTAGATATCGAGTATTAGTGGGATGCCACGGTAATATTATCTAACAGTATTCTATCTTCATACAAACGGTCGGAACGAGAGTCATTCCTAGGTACGCGCCTCGAGGCCGGTATACACTCGGTACACAACTAGGGTTGCAAGGAGACAAAAATATCGATATTTATATTGAAGGTCTGAAAACATCGCTGATCGATAATATCGACAGTTTCAGTGCGATATTATCGATAATTCAGAACTTTCAAGTTAGTAGTAGAAGTGTGGGTAAATAATATATGGTTCGATATCGATATTATCGGATATTCGATATATCGTTGCATCACTATACACAACCAGTCGCGAATGCGCCGCAGTGACGAACCGACCGTATGATGGTTTTGTCAGCAGTAAGCGTGCGATTTATGAATATTTGATTGAAATATGTACAAGAACTTACATAATAATTATGGCAAAGTACAAACAAAAGTATTTTAATTAAACTTTTTATCCGAATGCGGATTTTTTCATACTATTAAATTTAATAATAAAGCTTTTCGTACGTCTCAGGCGTGGCGCAAATATTTTTTAGTCTTAAATATATAAGGTTTTTTAATCACACACACATAGACACTCAAGTAGGTAGATGAAGTTAAAATACTATAGGTGGGCAGCCCTCTTGCGTTTTTGTGTACCGCGCGACTGTAGGTAATTATTTCAAGGACAGTGCCGAGTTATAATACTGTTAGATAACATTACCGTGGTGATGCTGTTATAATATGTTATAGATGACAGTTATTAGTTGAATCTTTATAAATAAAACAAGAATTACGTTACCATTATCTTTATTTATGGTGGTAAAACAATCTATATGTTAGGTATTAGAACATTATTTTTAATAAAACAAACAACAAGCACTCAGGCTTTTTAACACATCAGTGCCCATACATAGATAATCAGTATAATTATTTACGCGTTTTGTACATGTTGTTTGTTTTGTTGGCTATGGTCGAAACAAAAATAAATGATCAATATTTCAAATAAAATTGGTCGAAGTACCCACAATAACTCAATAAGTAGTCATAGTTCTTAAAACATAAAATAAAACTAACATACATACATAAATGTAAATTAAACAATGTTACGCTTCTAAAATAAACTATTTCTACGTTAAAACATGTATGTTCATAATCAGACATTAATTGGCAGAATACAATAATACTTTGACATGCACAGTCCTCTATTTTTTATGTTATACAAGATTTGACGAAGGAGTATCAATATATCTATTATTTGAATATTGTATATAGTTTAAATATTTAATTTATAATTAGCGTTCGTAATATGTATTATGTTAACGAATTGTATGGTTGTAAACACATTTTTCTTTTTGTGATGGCCCGTTTAAAATGTTCGACGTTCCCTAGCTGAGCGATTGCCCAGCAATACACAATACATGGGGTATTGCGGGGTATTCCAAAATAGTAGATAAAGTACAACCATGCATTTTTTGAATAGGTATGGTCTGATTTCTACCAATAACGCTAATCCAGACACACAATAATTTTAAACACTGTTCTCAATCCATCTCTCACTGCTACTGAAATAAATGGGATGGTTGTCATCAATTCCTACTAGAATAAGTCTATTGCATGAGTCTACTGGCGCGTCGAGTTCTGATAGAGCTGGGAGTGGCGGGCGCGCTGGCGAGGCGGGTCGAAGCCCTCGTCGGCGTGCTGCGGCCGGACGCAGCGGCGGCAGCGATCTTCAACTCCGACACTTGGTCATTAGCCTCGGCCGTCGCAGATTCTTTAGAGGTTTCTATCTTAGCATCTTTATTATCCTTTTCTGGTGCTTCCTTAGCCGGTGAACTTGCAGAAGGTTTTATGTTTTCAGTTTCATTGCTAGCTTCTACCTTTGTAGTATCATTATTGTCATCTTTAGCCAGCTCATCAATGTTATCCAGGACATTGTCAACGGAGGTACTTCCTCCATTATCAGTTGCCTCATCCTCTTTAGTATCAATAGGTTTTTTTTCTTCTTGAGCCGTTGCACTATCTTCTGTGTTTCTTATAGATGACAATAGTTCAGTGATTTGTCCGTCAAGATCGGCTCCAATGATGTCGCTATTGTCTTTGTTCTCTTCAACACTTTGGTCTGCACTCTTGTCAGCTACAGCACTGTTGTCAGCGTTCTCATCAGGCTTATTGGCGCTTTTGTCGCATGCTCGGATTTGTAGAGTGCTGCGTCCTGTGAAATAACAAGTTTATAGATCTAGATTTTGCCTTTTTGGAGGAAATGTTCCTATGTCCTTATCTGTTCCCCTGACATAGTGTATGCGAAAGAACAATGACCATTTTCTATACATGCGTTGACCTGTCAACTCATTTTTTTTTAGATCGCGTCTACTGATGACCTGTGTTGTACTAGTAGCAGTAGAGCCTTAAATGAATGTTATTGTAATCCAATTTTTTTTTGGAAGCCAGGGATAGATATCTTATAAACAATTTTGAAAGAAAACCTGTCAAGAATGTCATCGTGATGTACGTACATACTACGCCAGGTCGATAGCGATTCTAATCAAAGTATACACTACTTACTCTAGCGAAGAATGAGATGTTAAAAGAGTGGGAACTGGGCAAGAGAGCGTGGGATGTGTCTGGTGTCCCTTTCCACCTACTTATACAATACCGCCTGTGCGTCACTAGCGTAGAACTAATGAGTGATGAGGCAATCGGTAGGATGTTAATCAAGAAACCTGTAGCAGGTTTTCTATGAAAGAGAGTTTTATTTTTTTCATTTTTACTAAATAAACTCGATTTAAAACAATGTTTTCAAGAATTCAGTAACGATTGAGAAAAAGGTAGAATCGAAAAAGCACTTATTAAAAAAACTACATTTCGTAAAATACAGAAATGTTTTTTTTTATACGTTTTCGCAAACGGAACGTAATATTAGATTATGGATGGGTTAATTATGGCTGCGTTCTAAAATATAACTGCCAAAAGTGATTACTTTAAAAATCAATTAGATTTTTTTCTGGCTTCCATTTGATAATCTACTTAGTATTTTATGATCAGCGTAAAATGGGCAATTATTTGGTATCAATTTCATCACTAGACGCGCTTATTTAATAAAATAGATTTGACAGGTCAAAAATGGACATTGTTCTTTCATGATGTTCGGTCGAGTAGTTAAAGCGTGAAATCTTTTCAAACAAACAAACTCACATTCACATCCATAAAATTAGTTAGGATTTATATGTATGTTTCAAAAATAAGTTGACATTTAGGGGATTGATGATTCTGAACTGTCATAGTGATGGTATATTGTATTGACTGATATAAATATGTATGTGGTCCAATAGGGTATTTGCCTATGATTGATTTTGTACATTATTTTGCACACAAGAGCAAACTGAAATCTTTTTGTGCAAACAGTATCAAAATAAGGGAGTAATTCATATATTAGTTTGGATTAGTGATCGAAATTCGAACATTATTGATATTTTTCTTTATTACATATCTTTATATATACATAAATCTTCTGTGCGTGTGTTAGTAATTAATGAATTTTTTGCGTGTGTTAAAGTGGATTCGAGAATTGTTTAGGTTTTTTTTTTCTTGTGTACAGGACAACGTCTGTCGGGTCCGCTAGTAATATATATAATTTTAATCCGCCCAAAAATTAAGTTTTTGCTTCACGTATTAATAGATATAAGAGAAAATATGGTGTAATGGGAATATCTTGCAACCCTCCTGGGACGGCTGCATTTTAATAGTGTTTATGTTACAGTTTGTATTGTGCCTTTTTCTGCCATTTGAAACACTTGTCATTTATTTATTTTAGTGGCAAATTCTTTAATTTTATAGTTTGGATAAAACTATTTGACTTAAATAATAAATAAATGTGAGTCAACAACTATCTTATTAAATAAGTTATATCTTACCAAGCACAGTGCCGTCAGCCTGAATAATGGCCTCGAAATCACTCTTCTCAGAGAAACCAATGAACAACAAATTGTGGATGTTCCTATGCTTTTTTATAGATTTAGGATGGAACACCTCCAGGAATGCCTGCATTACTTTCTTTTTAGGCAGTTGAGGTTTACCCATAACCTGAAATTTAAACATGATTATACATATGATATGGGAGATATGTGTTAAGGCGATGGCGCATTGGCTGGGGTTATTTTTGACGTAGGTACAACAGCAAAGAACTAGAATCTTGAGTTAGAACCTTACATTCTGGCGCACAGCAATCGGCGCAGTGGCATTGATGAGGCGAACAATGAAACCACTATGCTGCTCGTATAGTTTCACCAAGTCTAGGTCGTTTGTGTCGCTTGTGCCAATATTTGTAACTTATTACATTATTGCTCTAATATCAGCCCTATTATAAACTGTCTAACTGCTGAGCGCGGGCCTCTACTCAGTGTGAGATAGATTATGTTATAGTCAACCACACTGACCCAGTGCATGTTGGTAGACTTCACATATCTTTGAGGACATTATGGAGAACACTCAGATATGCAGGTTTCCTTACGATGTTTTATTTTATCTAAAACGAGCCATAATTAACTATTTAATATGTACGAAAATTCGAAATGTCAGAGATGTGTGCCTTGGAATCTTTGCTCTAGTCCCCTGCGTGGAAATCCAACAGTCATCCACTAGGCTATCGCTGTTATTACTATATTTTATTAAGAGATATTTACCTTGACGTAATATGGCAGAAGGAGAGGCGGTAGAGCTTTAGTCGGAGTCGGGGTCTCTGCTGCAGTAGCCTCCTGGTTTGTGACATCATAGTCAGTAGTTGCACTTGGAGAATAGACCGTCTTGGCATAGTCCACGTATTTATTTCTGGTGGCCGTGGTTAGGTCAGCAACAGCACTCCGGTACATTTTGTTGATATGCAACATCTTCAGAATAGACTAGGAACAAAAAAAAATAGCCATTTAATAATTAGCCGACACAAGAATTCTAAGGATACTATTCTAAATAGAATAAAATATACTAAAAAAAGAGAAATCTGTAATTATATTTTCCAAATGCTGTTTTTTGCAGTCAACAAATGTGATAAAAATGTAAATAATTTTTATAGTGGTTTCATTAGTCGGCCGCGATGGCGTAGTGGTTAGTGTACCAACTGCAACGCCTGAGATCGCGGGTTCGATTCCCGCACAAGATAAATATTTTGTGTGCATGAACATGGATGTTTGTCTTGGTCTGGGTGTTTCTATGTATAATATGTATGTATTTACAAAAAGAAAGTATATATGTATGTCTATCCATTGTCTAATACCCATAGTACAAGCTCTGCTTAGTTTGGGCTAGATAGTGTTGTGTGTATGTGGAAGAATATTATTATTATTATTAAATGTTGTAAAAAACAATAGAAATAAAATAAAAAAATAACTATTAAAAATAATATTCAAATATATAGAGGCAATTTTTTAAAATATGTTTTACTAAGGATATGATCCTTAGTATCTGTAGGCAGAAATTCAGCGGCGCTACCGTCTCTCTGTAGGTAGTTGTAGCGCAGTAGGCGAACATGCTAATAAGAGAAAGAAAGATAGTGACTAACTTATGATTCAAAATTTAGAACTCACCGGAATATGTCTTTTCAAAAGACGCGGCAACAAGCGCTTGTAATCATTTGGGTTCGCATTTGCGAGCTTAACAATGAGTTCCTCTGGATTCTTTTGGAGTTTACTGACTGCTGCTGACCGACTAGTGCTAGGGTTGGTTGATTCTTCAGCATTATCTTTGTTGTCAGCTTCACAAGATTCAGCAATCTTGGTACTTTCTTCAGCATTTTCCTTTTCTTGGTTGCTGATATCAATATTTTCTTGGTTGTTGGTATCAATATTTTCTTGGTTGTTGGTATCAATACTTTCTTGGTTGTTGGTATCAATATTTTCTTGGTTGTTGGTATCAATATTCTCTTGGTTGTTGGTATCAATATTCTCTTGGTTGTTGGTATCAATATTCTCTTGGTTGTTGGTATCAATATTCTCTTGGTTCTTTGTCTCCTTGTCAGTTCCAGCAGTGTCAGTTGCTGCCACATCTTCTGTGAAATCTACCTCGCCTGTCTTCTCTGGTTGCTTTTCTTCTGGTGGATTGTATATCTCGTCAATCTGTTGATAAAATAAGCAAGTTATGTAATATTCATGTAATTGAATCTGGATTTAAACTGTTCCACTGTGGATCATGGTCCAGCCATCAGAATGGAGCTAATCAAGCAATGTATATTCTACTTGTTCCCAATAAGGTGTGAAAGCTACCAATTTACATTTGTTGATCCCAGCAAAATAGCACCATGTTGATAAAAACTTCTCCTAAAATGTGCTGCACTAGTGCGCAATGCATGAGGAACTGTACTTTAATGAAAGAAACTAACAAGGAATTCTATATACAACATTTGCCTGCTTGAAATTATAGTAGCTTAGTGATCTATATAGCCTGACTCCTCTTACGTAACACAAATAACTTTATCTCTTTTATCGAAGGCATCAGCACTTGGAATAGTTCCTGTGTCGTGGGGAACTTAACAAACCTTCAACCAACACATGTATGTTGTCGTTGTGATGTGTGTTTAGAGAACACCCAGGCTAGGAACAACTGTTATGGATCACACACATTTTTATCCTGTGTGGGTTTCGAACCCACAAAACTTGTCACGGCGGCTGTGGCGAAACGAGCACCAAGTCATCGGCCTATATAATTTATGTGAGAGGCATAAATTATATGTATAAAAGTTAATTAACAAAACATACATACATTATATAATATTTATTTGAATTAACAAAAACACTTACTTTATCAAACATCTCTTGTAGATGTAGATCAATTAGGATGCACATGTTTTCTTTGTAAAACGAATCTGGCCTCACTTTTTCTGCAACTAATACACAAATTGGATATTAATTAAAGACAAAAATATAAACTTCCTTGAAGACAGTAGACATCAGACTAAGTAGGCAGCTAGACAGCAGTCACTTCCTAACAAGTTTAAATCTTTCACTTTGCATGATATCATTTGTAAAGGAAACTGCTGTGATTATGCATATTGTTTGTTATCAGGCATTGGCATATCTAGAGTTATTATCCAGGCGCCCTGCCACTTCACAACAATAGCCTTTATAAAGCCCTAGAATGTTGAGCTGAATCCTAGCATACTGGGGCACCAGACCATTTTTGAAGTGGGATGGCTTACCTGGTCTCCCCTTACATACCCCAATGCTCGGTGCTCGCTTCGACCAGGTTGCACGTGCCGTGGTCACAAAATGCATAGCAAAGTGAGGGTGGAAAGATGCCTCACAGAGCCATGACATCCTCGAACCAATCCGGCGCAACCTAGTGGAAATGTCAAGCACCCACAAGTACACGATATGCATTATCACGTTAGTTTCAGTTGCGAAGTACAACAAAATATTTTATTTATACAAATAAAAGACAAACATGCACTAGTTGTCCTAAAGAATTAGATAGTACTAATGACGAAAGGCATCCATTGCACAATGCCATTGCAAAAAATCTGGGCGTACCTATGTGGGAGTCTTCATTCTAGCGTAATTTCCTAAGACAGAGAAGGGTCATTGAAGACAGAAAGCAAGAAACTTTGTATGTCTTCTGATTTGAAAATAAAGTGTAGCTTCAAAGTTGCTGTTATGCCAATGGTTAAGGATTTTGCCGTTTTGATATATGTATAAAAGGTGAAAAATTTATGACTCAGATGATCATAGAGAATCAGCGCTAGACAACAAATCTTGTACATCGATAATACACGTTGCCTCTTCCATTTGCCATAGAATAGATAGGTATAAATTCATTCTCTAATAAGTAACTACTAAAAGGCTTTCATTAAAAATTGATTTAGCCACTTCATAACAAAGTATTTAGTGACGTCTATAAAAATATTAAACGGTTACTACAATTGCTAATAACCATTTTTATATATTGATTTACATAATTATAAAGAGTAGTAATAATGAAAAAGAATAACTACCTATGGTACTTATATTTGCCGGTTTTTCAGGCGTGACGCTGGCCGCCTCTAGCGCTTTGTTCACTATCTCGATGTCTGTTTCTTTGGGATACATATTTCTATATTCTTTGATGATTTCCACGGTAGCGCCGACGACTTTGCCTAACATAGCGGCTCTGATACGGTCACGAATAGCTTGTTTTATCACACGCTGCAAAGCGGCTGCGCGTAACAGTTCCACATGCTGAGATTCAGCACACTTCTCTCGGATGTCCCTTAAAATGGCTCCCAGAGCTAACTCCAAGCGTCCAGTCATCTGCTTAGTCGGCTCTTTGTGCGAGAGCAGCCGTAGCGACTCTCGTTCGCGACTTTCGACCTCCGCGACTGACTTGATCGCAGCTGCCACCAAATCACTGCGATTGGCTATAGGCTGAGACGCGAGTTTATTCGGTGTTGCAGACGCTTTCGTAGGCTTTACGATTTTATTAGCAACGCCATGTTTATTTGCAACGGCATTTTTATTTGAGCCGCCAGTTTTAGCCCCCTTTTGTTGCTGTTTCTGGTTAGCGATCTTTTGACCTACGGACTTGCCTTGCCCATACTTAAAACCCTTCGGCTGGTGGCTCGGACCAGAGTAAGGTCTTGGGTTGCGAACAGGCGGGGGCCCGGCGAAGCCGGGTCCACGGGGTCCTGGTCCAGATGGCCTTTTAGGGAAAGGATCGTTTTGCCAGACACTGTCAAATTGGCGTTTTTTGCCAAACGATTTGCGGTTTTGTTGGGGTCCATCGTTGTACAAGTGAGAGAAGTCGCAGTTGGCATCACTACGTTCGTTCTGAACACGGTAATATGGCTGCTGATTAAAATTTCTCTGAAATTCAATTACAAAAAGATATGTTTAAAAGAAACAATATACTGAAATGTACATCTCATTGATGAGGTACTTCAACTTGGCTACCTGATAATTTGTATGTGGACTAAATTATATATTGATAATAATTAATCTGTTTATCAGGTACATGGGCCAAATTGATTCAGTATTTGTTAAAGTAAATAAGTCTAATGTTTGTACACTAGACATTCCCTTCAGCTATGCTTCGTGAAGTTCCTGAACTGAGCGAAAAATATGAGAACAAATTGTCTGCTCAAATTCATACGGCAGATGAGAAACACAATCCACACATATTTCGACGTACTCAAGAAGGTACAACAGCGAAGCTGCGCTCCAAATTGAAAATATGTCAAAAATGGAAGTGGGTTGACGCAAATTTTGCGTTATGGTAGAATTCGGCATATTAAGTTGACAATTTTTTCGCTCAGCCAGTAATTATACATCAGATATACGGTATATAGTTTCCGTACAGCGAAAAATCTCCTTGCCACATACAGTAGCACAGCAATAAGATAAATTATTGCCGGCTTACCTTTGTAACTTAGTGACTTTTCGCTCTTACAGGGATAGTATGACTGATACCTACACTAAACATGTTTTTGGAAATTAATAGATATATTTTAGATTGCATGTTAGCATTGTCTTTGATATAGATAAAGATACAATCGAAATTGTAGAAAGAAAATCGACGAAACTGCATCATTAATATCCTAAGTAATTATTTTGCAAAGTCTTATGCACTTTTCTTGTTATGTTATTGTTCAGTTCCATCTATTACCGGTGAATATTGTTTTCGGATCCATGTCTTACTGTATATTTTGTGAAGAATTTAGAATACAATTTTTATATCCATTAACAAAATTGCATGTATTGTATTTTATAAATACTTACCAAAATTGTATCGATTCAATAGTCACTTGGTGTAGTATGACAAATAAACATTATAAATCTAGGCATCATTCCTGAATCACAGAGGGCATTACATATATATGTACAAATAACAGACTTAGGAATACCATTCGAATCCGGAGATTGGGAATTGAACCCATTAGATACAGAATGTTTACACCGATGCGAAAACAGATGACTACTAGACGGTTCTGTTTTAATATTGAAATCTTTTTTGTTTCACAAATTTGTAATTAACATGTTGTTTTAACTCAGTGATTTATTTCACCAATCAACAAAAACTAGTTATTAAAGCAATGCTATCTGTCAAATCCAAATGCTATCTGTCAAATCCAATATAATGTATAAGTTTTCAAGAATGAAAGCTCATAATTTAGTAATGATCACTTAAACACATACAAAACAATATGGAAATTGCAAAAATATAAAATCTTAATAGAAAGATGATTCTAACTGATGATAATAATAACTATAAGATTAAACATTTATAAAATATTAAACAACAAGTCTTAATCACATTGGTAAGCATTAAAACAATACTTAAAACTAGTAATAATTGTTAACAAGGCATACCGCTGGTGGCTGATTGAATGGCTGAAGGAACTGCCGCTGCTGCTGTTCAAACATTTCACGTTTGCGCTTAAGAAGCTCCAACTCCAGGTCTATATCCTGCTAATGCAATATGTGGATAAATGAGATTGAATGTATTGCCAGTTGTTGCCTATTCCATCGCAACATTGAAGCATAATTGTAGTTTTCGATGGCATGTCCCATCATAAAGCCAGCATTTTTTGCCAGGTTTAGTAATATTCATATGGTATTAGAGTACCAATAATAACATATGAATATCACAAAACCTGGCCTTGGTTTGTCTCTAATAGTGATTGTAGCAGATTCTTTGCAGTCTCTTTCTCTTTTCTTTATTAAAAAAGACAACTCCCCACAGCAAACATCCAGACTCAGAACAACTATTTGTAGATCACAATTTTTTTTTATCTTTGTGGGGATCAAACCCATATAACTTGGTGCAGTGGTACAGGCAAGGTCACTATTTAATCCATGCAGTACTGCTGGGATATTGGTACCTTGACAAAATCTAAGGAGATTACAGCGGCTGATTTGCTAGTTATATAGAAATTGACTATTGGATAAGTTAGTCACAGTCTTTGACAAACATTAGGGATGTCTAGTAGCATCCACAAAATAATTACTTAACTGTAGTAAAAGGAAATGCCCAATAGCAGAATCTGTAACTAATCAAGTACCTTGGACCTCCTTGACTTATAGGCCATTTTTACAGGATATCTAAATATTGTTTCTCATATAAAATGCAGAATAATAATGTAAATCACATAGTTTTAACTTTAAAACAGACATGATCAACAATAAATACCTATATTAGCTAACTCTATTTCTAAAAAGCTATTATCAGATTTCATTATGCCATAAACATATCCATTTTATGAATTTTTTGATGGTACCAGTAATCATAAATAATTAGGTACCTACGTAGTTACGGTTAGACACTCAATGCTATGTATATCTATATAGGTACATATAGACATATATATGTGTACACATTAAAAACAGCTATATGAAGAAACTGCAGATGCACATATGAAGCTTGTTAACGCTTACACGTATTAAACAAGACAAACGAATAAAAGTTCTATTTAGTGATCTTTCTCCTGATGTGGGTCAAATATATAGAATTATAGTAAAACAATGGCACCGCCATTTATGAAGTCGTGTGAAGGTTACGTTTGCTGAATTTTAGAAGGATATATTATAAATAATGTCACAAAAACTGTAATACCGGGCCTAAATACATTACAATCCTTTACTTTATGATCTTACTGAGTTTTTACCGTAAAGTTAGTTAGCTGGCAATTACCGACCGGATGATGAAAAAAGTTAAGCGATTATTTTTAACACGCTAAATGGTAATGTAATTTGTTGTTAGCAATGAAAGTAATGATTCCTGTGAAAGGAAGCTTTCGTCAGAATGCTATTATAATAATAATTGATCTAGAATTAAGGAAAGAAATACCTTTAGATGTTCCGTTAACAAAGGACCGCCCGACATGTTCAGGTTGCCACGGCCGCCGCCGCGACCCATATTTCGATTGCGACGCATTATAATATTAGTATCGCACTTTTATGAGGAATAATATTAAATATACAACAAAAATTAACACGGACTGAGTAAAATCGATAATTCGTATCGGTGAAGATGACGCTGCGTCCGCCTGTGGAATGACAGATAAATTAAAAAAAAGAAACTTACGTTGCGCGATCGGTAGACACTAGTGACGTTATAAATATTTCATACTAAAATCGCCGTTTTTAATCGAACTGTTTTGAGTAATCACATTCAAGTGAACGAAGTTGGTAAGTAAACATTGTTTTTGTAACCTACCTTTACGTTACCTAAATTAAGTATTTAAATTTAAAACAGTAATTAATTATTAATATTGTGTATTTTATATACAACAATCAGTACTGTGCTGCAATTCGCCTCCTTGCATTTCACTGTGATTCGTTGAAAATAACACAAACTCACGATTGAGCTAGATTATTATTACATACTAATTTGTTTCTTAAATCTATAGATCGTTAATATAATAAAGCTTAAGAATTTACTATCATTTATTTAAAAGCATTACCTATGCTTATTTAGAATGTAATTATAAAGAGAAAAAGACAAGAACAGAGGACAACCATAACAAGTTTGTTTTTTCATTGCGCGTTAACGCGCTAATTTCTGGGAACTACCCGTTGGATTTGAATTAATCTTTTTGCATTTTATATTGCATATAGGTGCTCAATTCTTGAGAAAGGTTATAGTCTATATAACATCACACTATGAGCCACGTGAGTGGAGCAGTAACCATAAACATGATTAAAACCTATTTCTCCATTATCATATTAGATAATTTATGTTGTTTCCTGTATCTGTTAACCGCTACTAACCAAATGAAGAACGGCACTTCCGATTGTATAGTTGCGACAATAGAGACAAGTATAGAACTACGTAAATATATATAGGTACCTAGCTTTCCCTTCCCAAGTCCCTCGTTTTTCACGTGAGGAAATGCTTTTGATGCATACCCCCTCGCCACAAGTGGAGACGAAAATAATGTTGGTTTCTCCCGAGACTTCAGGCCTACCGACCAAAACCACCACGGTGTGCCACGTTGCTGCTTTGTACGGTGGGTGGGTCCTTTGACCCTTCCCAAATACCTACCTTATCCCAAAGAAACGGACGTGGCTGCCTTGTTTACCATCCTATGTCCTATGCCTTCCTTTCTCACCATATTCCTACCCACATTCCTATAGGTTGGGCCGAAAGACGTGTATGCTATAGCCGACGTCCTGGAAGCGGAAAGGAAGAGAATTGAAGCAGCTACTCCGAAAAAGAGGCGCACGTCGTCGTTGCTTCGCGCTCAACAAAGTTAGTTGGTTTAAATCAAACTTTAGTAGATTGTTAATCTAAAACTAGCTGCATTGTCTCTGCGACCTATTTCAGTATTTTAATATTGTTATTCATGAAAACTTTGGCACACCGAGTGTTACGTTGAACAATTGTTTAAATTGTAAATAACAATTTTAAAACATTGAATATAATATCAATTAAATATACTTAGTTAGCTATAAATAAAAATTAAGTTTTCTTGCTATTGTGTGAATACTTGTTTATTAAATCTTGGTATTCGGCTTGATGGGGTAGGCAGCTACGGTAGAAGTTGATCTTGCCTAAAAAACTTCTTAACTCTTGCACTGTAGTTGGTTTGGGAAACAGAAGTATGGCTTGAATGCGTTCTTCTGTGGGTTTGGGTTCGGCGCGGCTGGACGTATGATGCTCCATTCGATTCCAGGTTCCTCATAAACTTATATGTTGCCTGTGCGTATTATATACATACACCATACGCCCTATCCTTACCATTACATCGACATCAGTATGCACTGTCCCTTTCCGACAATTCTCTATTTTGTATGAATCGTTGTTATGCGTATAGCCTTGGCCAAAAGTATGGAGCACCCCATGTATTTTTCAAGTGCGTAATATTTGCAGTAGGAAACAATACATTTTATTTAAATATGGATTAGGTGGCATCTAAAAAGATATTTAAAACAATAGTGTACCCAGTTAGGGCTAATAAAACATCCGATACAAAGCATCTTATCCGTTTAGTAATTTCCGATCTTTAATTTAGTTTACTATTTTGCGTCGTTGTGTACACATACCGTCATCTAGCGCACTTCTTGTATTATTTTGTGTTCAGTTAAACTCGTATTAATTTCGATACACAACACCTAAAACATCCGAACTATCTCTTGAAATACGTGTGAAAATACAACCTTTTCATGAACAAGGGTAATCCCAAGTTGAGATATCCAGAACTGTTAAGTGGTCGCGCCAAGCGGTGCAATTTACCATTGAGCGATTCGCCGCTACCGGTACGCACAGCGATATGCCCAGAACTGGACGAAAAGGTATTACCAGTGACCGTGAAGATCGAAAATTTGTGAGAGAGTCTGAAAAGCAGGACACGAGTTCGCTGCTGAGTTCTCAGTGGCGAGTAACAACACAATTTCTTCAAAACGACTCGTCGAATACTTCAGGAACCTGGTCTCAAAGGGTGTAAAACCAGGAAGAAGCCATTGATCTCAGACAATAATAAAAAGGCTTGCTATGCATAGGCCTAGTACCAACATTACACTAAAAAAGACTGGTCAAATATTGTGTGGTCAGACGAATCAAACTTTGAAGTAAGTTAGATAATATGAATGTCCAAATGGATAAATAAGTATTGTTGAAATTTAAAAAGCTATACTGTTGTCTTTTCATGATTAGTTAATCTCTATTTATTTTGTTTTTGTTTGGTCTTTGGAACCCCTGGTGCTACCTTCGTGCGTCGCCATGGGGGAGAAGAATTTATGCCAGAGTGTGTGGTCCCGACTGTAGAACACGGCGCAGGTACCGGGATGACCTGGGTCTGCATGTCTGATACAGGAGTCAGCGAAATGTTTGTGTATGAGGGCCGAAGGGACTCTACAAAATATATGAATGTGTTTGCAATCAGCTTTATTGCCTGCGTTTTTACACTTTTTGGTGACATTAATATGGATGGAGTTAAATTCCAGAAGATAACGCACCATGCCATAGATCCGCTCGCACAATGTCATAGTTTCGTGAAAATTCCATTGAGCTCCTGGAATGACCTGCACAGTCGCCGGACCTTAATCCTATAGAACATTTATGGGGAATCCTAAAGCGTAAGGTCCGGCGCCACACAATAACAACAAAAGAAGAACTAAAAACATGCCTCCTCCAAGAATGGAATACCATAACTGAAGAACAGTGTTAAAATCTTGTAGGCTCTATGCCAAGATGAATAGCTACTGTGTTAGCGGCTAAGGGTGGCCGACGAAATATTGATTTTATATCAAAGTAAAGATAATTTAAAATGTACACGAGTTGTTTCATTTAATTCCATACAAAACTTTTTACAAAATGCAGTTTTCATAGGGGTGCTCCATACTTTTGGCCAAGGCTGTATATAGGTTATCTAACTTGATGTGTAGCCGTGTGTACAACGTGCGTAACAATAAGTTACAATATCCGATATTGTAAGATGTGAAAGATATTGACCAAAACCGATTACTAAACAATTTTGATGCGATTTGACCATCTACGGAGTAGGTGCCACATCATCATATATTATGCTACGTAAAACAATAAGGCATTCTTACGTAAAAAGATAGATTTGATTATTTTTTCATGTATGTAATTTTTTAGTCACACGTAAGCTGCCGCTATATTTGTGCGTCAAAACTTTGTCAACGAGATGTTGTTCATATTGTCTACGTCAATGAAAACAAATATAATACGTTACGGTTATTAACGCGATCATGCTTAGTGTTTACCTTTTTATGCTTGACGTTTCGACCAGATTACACCAGCCATGGTCACAAGCAGTCAGATTGTGACCAGAGTGTAACCTGGGATAAATATCATGCATCGCGAAAGTATAAAATTTATTAATGAAATATATATATATATTTTTTTTTTACAGGTTGAAGACGAGGTCACGGATCCTGCAGCACCGCCGAAATAAAATACTCTTGCAATTAGAAACTGAAATACTCTCTAAATACTCAAGTAGTGTAGTGTTAAATAAAATTCCTTGTCAAATAATTTGTTTTATTATGACTTATTGTGACAATAGTACCTATAAAATTGTAACATACAAATATTTATATATCAGTATATTCTAAATTAGGTACTTCCCATGGCATCGCTCGCGTATGTCATTAAAACAGCTGTTTCTCCGATACATTGTAACTTTCAATTAGCGTGAGACTTAAATGGCACAGTAAAACTACTAAGGGTGTGGATATTGTACGAAATAAAAAGAATGCTTAGACATTAACCATACCATTCTTAACGTGAAACAAATAAAGATAAAATTATTTATTTAAACGAAAACAATACTGTAGGTACAAAACTTACCTAAAAATGTATACCCCGTAATTGAGTTAGGGTAACAGAGCATACTAACTAACAAAAACGTATGCGTAAATCTGCCGAGTGTGATACTTTTCTATTTATTAAAAATAACGAATTACGTTCATCAGTATACCGTCATAACGATAAAGATAGACTTCTAATAAAGCTAGAAAGAAACTATACTTAAGTAAAAGCCTTTATTTAAAAAAAAATTAGTTACATCGTTTTTCCTTACGACGCCGCGACGGCAAAACTTATGTTTGTTTGTGTGGCCTGTTACCCCAACTGTATTATCAATTGAACTAAGATCATAAATACACAGATATACAATATACTCCACGCACGACTAAAGAGAAAAAACAATTTTACTGGGTGTAAGGGACGGTGTACCGAAAACTGAAATACGTAGTAGATTCAGATCATTTGCATTACTTTGAGTTATAAATCGTTGGAATTTTCTCCCGGAAAAATCACAAAGCCTTTTATGCAAATTTTTCATTTTTCTGAATGAATCACAACATAATGTATAAACCAATGTAATTATATCGTCGTGATTTAAACAGATCAGCTGTTTTTATGCGCGCGTAGGGCAGAGGTCATTCCCTCAGGCGCGAGCAGTGCGTTGCGTGCGGTAGCAATCCATTGGGTACCGCGTAATAATGTTAATCAATATAAAATCTTAATCTTACGTTTTTTTATTATAGAAGTTTGCGTCGAGACAAGTACATATAGAAAGACATCTTGCAAAAGTTTTCGGTACGCCGCCGCGCCGTCCCTTATATCCAGTATATGTATATTTAAGAGTACATACATACATACATAGTCTACGTTAACATAAAGCATGCACATCAATCGTGATCTGAGTGGTACATTTCCATCATGCGCCAAAAGAAAGGTCATTATCCTGTTTATTCTATACTAGCTTTTGCCCACGGCTTCACACCTATCTATATTTTTATATTTCAGGGCGGCGGAACAAGATGCAACGTACACCAAATTTTAAGTTAGAACTCTAACAATATAATTGTTAGAACAGTTAGATTTTGCGTGATGCACGTACAAAGTACAAACATACAGACAGACAAACTGTTTTGGCTTTCATAGCTCTTAAAAAGATACATTATTTTCTTAAATATTTCCTATGTACAGACATTGATCAATTACAATTTAAATTTTGTATAGATTAATTTTAGACTCGTCGCTTAGATACCAATAGAAATAAATAGACAATTATTTATTAGTGTTTACAATGTTCTCGCCTGTGCTAAACTGCTTATGGTTCATATTTGCGCGATCTATATTAATAAATACCCTAAGGAAAACGCATATTCTAATTTTACTTATTCATAATTGAATACTTATTCCTAATATTGTTTTATTTCAGTTAAATTGTTATAAGTACAGTGTTATATCTGTAGTATATACATAAAAACACAAAAACTATTGGTGTATAACACAAATCTGTATCCCAACGACGCAACGCACGGAATCGAATACAACACTAAGAGTATCGGTAATAATTAAGTGACTGCTTAAATCAGTCATAGTGATTAGGCCCAATCTAGGATATTGTTTTTTTAATAAAAGATAAATAGATATATAAATCTTCTTATTCTTTATTCTTAAAAGAAAGACTCCCGCAATATGAATAATTCTGTAATGTCTTTCGGCTGAGATGATGATGATGAATGATGATGAATAACAATAGAGGGTATTCTTAATTAGTAGTGTGATAAACGGCTTAATTTCGACAACGCTTACAATGTTGTGTTTATATTGAAAATAGCGCTTTTGAAAAAGCTTTTCACTTAACACACTTTTTGTAATTCGTTGTGAAAGCGGACATTAATGCTGCCGCTGCCCGCTTGTCAAATTGTTTTATTATTGCTTTAATTATACGTTAGTAAATTGGCTTACACATTTACGACAACGCAACAAAATTGTGTATTATAATTATAATTTATAATGCTTTTTCCTTCGTTCTTTATCAGGCTTAGGACTGTCTGAAATGAATTTTATTTGACAATAATATATTATTAGGTTATTAGTGTTATTTTATTACTCATAAGAAAATATAAGTTATCCTTATTAATTTTTATCCATATTTTTCATTCATATCAGGCGTACTTAAAACGAAAGTTTATGCAACTAAAACAAAAATCTTTTTCCTATAAATATTATTAAGTAAACAAACAACTCGTAATATAATAGCTTAATCCTAATGTTGACATGTTTGTTTGTATATAAGTCTTTATGTCCTCACGCATTGAGTTAATTTACTTTAAAAAAAGCAGTGAGCAGTGCGGCCATCTCAACGTTCGCGAATCGTTGTCGTCCCACGCGCCAGGCGCCAGGCGCCAGGCGCCAGCGCCCAGCGGCTGCGGCAGCGTTGCAGTTCGTGAACTTTAAACGAAATCGCCGTGTACTTGATAAGCAGATTGTGATTAAAGCTTTTCGTTTAAACACCCACTACTTTTCTTAATCATGCTTCTCTTCATATTTTACTAATACGATTCAAACAAACCAAAAAAAGTAAAACGTGTTCTATTTCCCGTCCAGCAGAATCTGATATAGTAGTAAATTTTGGTACACTCATCAGAAATAATAAAAAAGACATGTCCTTCTTTCTTGACTACAGACGCAACTAATCCAGGCTGAGAAAGTTTATTTAACAACTATTTGTCAGAAAACTGACGCCATATCAAAACACTGGTCTTCTAACTAAAAATATACATAAACTGTCAATGAATGACTCTAAAATATATTCTAATTAATATTATAAATGCGAATGTGGGTTCGTTTGTTATGCTTTTGCACCTTCACTACTGGACCGATCATCACGAAATTTCGCATACACGTTATCAGGGATACGGGATAGGAAACAGGGTACCTTTCATCTAGAATGAAGAACAGCGCGTGCAAAAGCTAGTACGACCATAATTTAATGTAAAATGGTACGGCTTAATGACTACAATATTTACAAGAATAATTTGACTTTTTCGGCTTTGATATTAAACTGTATGTGTGTACAGCACTGTATCTTATGCTATTCGTCTTCAGACCCACTACATTCATCTATAATTATACCTTCAGACATCATAGCCAGAATGTCATGATCATCTAACTCATCATAATCATCTTCCACTTTATTAGCTTTCTTTGGTTCGACTTTAGTCGATTTTTGAAGTGGCGCTTTAGTAACCGGTTTAGTTGCAGTTACTTTAGTTGGAGTAACTTTGGTCGCAGAAGCGACTTTAGTTGGAGTAATTGTAGTTGTAGCAGCGACTTTAGTTGAACTGATGATTTTAGTCGATTCTTGTGTTGTTACTTTAATTTCAGGTTTTGTTGTATTAACTTTATTATCAGTTTTATCTATTTTCGGCGGTTCTGGTTTGCTTGTAGCTTCTGTACTTTGAATAGGTTTATTTGGTGCCTCAATGGGTTTTCCAACGTCATTATTTTTTACAGGGCTTTTATTAACTTGTTTGGGGTTGACTTTAGGAGCAACCACTTGAACATTTGCTGGTTTCTCTTCTTTGACTTTTACAGGAACTTGTTCTGCAGGTTTTGTTAAACTTATGTTAGCGTTTTTAGGTGTTTCTATCTTTTCCTTCTTAATATCTTTAACATCTTTCATTTCTATATCATTATCTATAGAGTCTGCTTCCATACCAACCATAGATATTTCTTTATAATTAGTTTTCAAGTTTGGCGGACACGTAGTGAACCTGTAGACTGGATTTACTGTCACCTTTACATTGCCTGCGAAGTAAGTAAAAATCAAGATTTAGTGTATAAAGAAAATAAATCTAGCTATAGAAAGGCAGGTGCGTTAGTTCTATTGTAATAGTATTGATAACTGTGTTGAAAGTCAAACAGCCTTATGCTCTTATCCTGCGATTCGGTCAGTAGGGTTACCCAGGATTCTATAGAAGGCATCGCGATTGGCGCTGGAATTTGAGTAACGATAAATTGTTTTCTGCTGACTACCAAGTGACCAGTGATTATTGGAATAAAATAATTGGGAAGAGGCGAACTCGCCACGCAGCTTTGGTTTGCCCATCACAACTATTGTATAGGAACCTTCGTGGAATCCTGGGCGTACTTCCCTCCAACTTGCAGTATTCCGCTTCGAATACAGAATACGCATACATTGTGTTCGAAGCGGAATTATTTTATTACAACGGATTTCCGCCAAGTATTGCCCAATTCGATTCAAGCGGGCACACGCAGCGTAGCGATTTCTATTCGATAAGCTCGATAACCATTTACCATCAGAGGTCGAATGATGGTTTGTCACTTTAATTGTATAAAAACAATAATCAAATCCTTAGTCTCTGTACGAATGTTAGACTGTATAAAGGTATATGCGTATTAATTAATCTGAGGCAACCTGCAGAACATCTCTTTTCGAAATGCTCCTGAAAATGTGTGAAGTCTGTTAATTCGCATTTTATCGGCGTGGTGGACTATAGCTCGTAGTTCAGTAGTGGCACTGTTAAGTCCAATGCGAACGTAAGTTTGGTTATGCTTTTACGCCTGAACTATTCAACCGATCATCATGAAATTTCGACTACACGTTGTCAGTGGTACAGAAAATGTCAGGGTATGTATTGTTAGTTACGCTTTCTGGCCTTTAGTATCCAACCGAACCTCATGAAATTTCGCATACATGTTATCTGGGGCACAGAAAAGGACACAGGGTACCTGTCATCTAGAAATGTAATGTTCCCGAGAGAATCTAGTAGCTTATTCTTTTTTGTGCTTATCTGCCCAATCCCTGACTATAATCAGATTTATTCTGTTGTTTTTATCATGTTCAAGGAGCTCCTCAGTAGGAGATCTCTTATCCTTCACCATCTGTCACCACGTTTTTGTATATCATGGCGTTTCAGTCGTTTAGTGAAGCTGATAGTTGTTAACACGATAGCTAGTAGCTTATCTATACTAATATTATAAAGCTGAAGAGTTTGTTTGGTTGAATGCGCTAATCTCTGGAACTACTGAATCGAATTGAAAAATGATTTAAGTGTTGGATAGCCCATTTATCGAGAAAGGCTGTAGGCTATATAACATCACGCTACAACCAATAGGAGAATACAGCAACATATTTCATTGATGCTCCAATGAAATATGTTGCAGAAATGGGGAAAATTATCTTATATGAAGCAGACGAAGTTACGCGGGTGAGCTAGTATAATATATAACTTACCGCATCTAACATCACTGTCACCACATATTCTGTCGAAATCATCGATGCTCCTGACCTGAGCAGCAAATATGTTTACCGCTTTACGCGCAAACGCCGTGAAGTTATATTTCTTCAAGAATTCCCGCAATTCTTCCATGCCTGGCTTCCCATTGAATTTTACCTAATAGATAAATGAATATTGAAATAATTTATGGATACTTTTCAGCAGCCATAGTTTTAAGGTTAGGTTTTTTACATGGTTGTTAAATTGTTACAGAAATATTGGGTAAGTGTATATTGCACCATCAGTAAGACAATTGATCTTTTTAATTTACCAGGCAAGCCATTTGAATCCGTGTATTATTTTGCTCATACTGTCTTTAAGTTATTGTCCTTGCCATGAAAGTATAAGCTCTATACGTGTGATTCTTTACAGGAATTAAAGCGGTGGCAGCCCAATGGATAAGGCATTGGACTTGCGATCGAGAGATCGCGGGTTCGAATCCCACCCATTGCACTACCGACGTGAACCCACTCCTAATACAAGCATTCTAGGTTGAGTGGAGAGATTAACAAGAATACTAGTAATTTATAACCCAAATGGCGAGCAATCTTCTTAAAAAAATATATATACATTGTGTATAATAAACCCTGTCCGATCCTTAAAGGTGTTATACAGTAGCTTATTATGAGTACGTAAGTGACATCCTTTTATAAAAATCGATCGAATAATTACCTCAGTCAATTTAATTTATTTCAAATAATAGATATAGATTAATTACAATACCACCAGAGTTGTTTTGGCCAAAAGCCCGCAATTCTGGCGATTTTCCTAAGTAATGGGCGAGGATAAAACCAATAAAATATAAATAATAATAATATTCTACCACATACACACAACACCATCTAGCCCAAACTAAGCAGAGCTTGTATTATGGGTACTAGACAATGGATAAACATACATATATACTTGTTAAAAGATTACCCATGATAACACCGACAACATATTAATCATAATACCTAGGTATCACTAAAGTTCATAAAGATTCACCGATGCCGCGCCGCGCTACGCCGCGCCTACCTACCTACACCTTAGAAAATGCCGCCAAAAGTATACCACGCTCCGCGTCCTTGTCAAGTTTAGTGGAGTGTTGCTAGACTGTGCGAAATTTCAGTAATTTATGGGTAAATATGCTGATCAATACTGTACTTAAAAATATTATGAAAACGTTTTACGATGATAGTTTATTTTTCTTAGCATGTTTGTTAAGAGAGAAAAAAGCCCGTAATGGATTGGACAGGGTTTATTATACACACTATATATATAATAAATTTTGTTTTTTTATTTGCTTATTATGAATTTTTTATCAAGAAACGGGTATATTTATACCCTTGTCTTACTGAAAGTGCGATATGCAATTATTTGTAACAAAAATACATTTTAATGTCTTTATGGATAAATGCTTTAGTGATAATTTACATACCTTGACGTATAGGGGATTGTGGACATTCAGTAATCTTTTGGTTACGTTCAAGCCCAGGACCTGTGAAACAATACAATGATGAATTATTTTGACCTTAAGAGTAGATATTAAGATGCTGTAAGAGATACTGTAACAAGGAGATGGCGTAATGATCTAGAGTAGATACATGAGGACTGGCTCCAAGATACAGAATCCTTCAGGCTTTTTACTATAATCCTGAATTCGTTAAACTTAAAAATGTGTTTATAAGCGCTGAAAGATCGTCACGTTAATTGTTCAATTTTAGCTATTAGGAGTGCAGCTTGATAAAATATTTCAGAATTTTCTGTCTGTCTGTTTGTTTGTACACACATCATGGAAAACCCTATGCACAAAATTGAATTCTGTATTCTATTTTATTTTAAAACTTTATGCACAAAATACTACAATGGCGGATTTAAAGCCAAGGTCATTAGTATTAATGGAAGTCTAACTTAAAATCTGGTGCATGTTTCATTTTGATACATTGCCTAGCAGTATAGATAAGTAACTTCCAAAATCCATGCGTAAAAAGTCGCGAGCAAAAACTAGTCAAGATATAATTCGAATGCAATCGTACACGACGTATACTATCTCTAGAAACTAGAGCTGTCAGAATGTTTTGTAGGGTAGTTGTAATTTGCCAGTTAGGTTACGCCAAGCTTTGTTTGGCATTTCATATTATTCGTGACTTCTAAAGCCGGTTTCTCGTTTACACAGTAGGTGAATCACAGACTTGTAACCTGTCAAGTTATGGAATGCCAGACCTAATTAAAAACCTATTGTGTCTGGCCGCCGGTGTACCGTTGCGACTCAAAAGGTTATATTGTAAAGTATAACTTACATTTCTTAAATCGTGGCTAGCCTTATTCTTTAACGTGTCAAAGATGAAACACTCTGCTTCAGTCGATGAGGCGTCAGGGAGTTCATGCCATATCTGTAATAAAATAGGGAAATAAGGCTTAAAGGCGAGTTCTATTTAACGTGCTTTAAGGAACTATCCCTAGAAGATAATCCTAGATATGCCAATGTCTCGGTCGCACATATAGCCCCGATGGCGTTGCGGTAGTAAATGCAACTGCTGTGCATCAAGTTCGATTGCCGGGTTATTACAAAAACTTTTTGCTGGCAAGCACAGCAGTCAGTTCTTTTTATTTTTTATTCGACGACTCCTGCTCTAGGAATAGTCCCTGTGTCGGAGGCCTTTACAAACATTCAAACACAAAGAACACCCAGTCTTGAAGCAACTATTTGTGGAGACAATTTTTTTGTCCCGTGGATCGAACCCACAATTGGCGCAAGTGGCGAGACGGCCACTTAACAACCATCACCAATACGAACACTTCAAAGGTACCTTGGTCATGATGTCTTGAAGTTCGGCGTCCACACTTCTTCTCATGAGTGCGTTCAATTGGTAGTGTCCACTGCCTCCCTGTTCAGATGTCGTCGAAGATTTCACATCTTTCTTAACTTCTTCTTGCTTCTTTGTTTCTTCTGTGAAAGAAGTTCAATGGATAAGTTATTGGAATTGGATCAAGGGATCGTAGTTCTCAACAATTGCACTACCGACGGGAACTAACTCTCAACACAAGAATTCTAGCTAAGTTGGAGGGGCGTAATAGCAAAAAATACTTAAATATATTTTTATACAACGAGTGCTATAGTGCTTGAAGTAACCGCTAGAGGCGCTAGCAGATAGTAAGGTCGAGACGTCAAACTCTATAGTCACTTTAACAGTAACCGTAGAAACCGACAATTAAAGCTGGCCGCAAACATACGGTTTCCTGATCAGGTCTCCAAAACAGGGATTCAGATTCGTCATACCGTCAGCTTTGCGCAGGCGTTGGGTTTTTTTCATCAGGAAGTATTACCAGTACGTACGGTAACGCCACCGTGTCTAGCTAGCTCTGAGTGCCTAGCGCGAGTTTGTTTTACGTTAACGCGATCGACACGTTTATGACGTTCGGCGCATCGATTGGCCCGCCAAACGCGGTAAACGCTTCGATCGTGTTAACGTAAATACAACTCACACTAGGCACCTTGATGTATTCAGAATGGAAATTTTCGTGTGCGGCGGTACATACAGAATGATAGCAAGCGCTGCGTTCGGAATGACGTCGATTTTTTCCTTTTTTTATTCACCGGCGAGATTCCGAATCAAACAACGGAAATTATTTTCGCACGGAAAATATAAGAACTTGTGCGGTATATATCAAATTCGGATAAAAAGTGTGCATTCGGGTATCCGAATCTGAATCCCAGTTTCGGAAACCGGATCAGAAAACTGTATGTTTGCGGCCAGCTTTATACGGACAAATACGGATTTTGGCAGCTGCTGTGACAGGATTGACATGACCTTACTCGCTAGTGACGCCTGGTGAGTACAAAAACGACATTAGACTAGTACAAAAAATACGGACGGCACACGCAATACTTAGATTACTCTTGTTTACATACATACAGACATAAATAGAGTCACGCCTGTTTCCCAAAGGGGTAGGCAGAGACTACGGATTTTCCTTTGGCTGACATACTTTTCTGGCTTCATTCACTTTCATTACATTCCTCGTACCGAACGTCTACGATTATAAGGAATAAAAGTCATGGTCCTCAGTACCAATGTGGTATACGTATCCCAGGGTACTCGGTATACGGTATTTATATTTAATTCTATTCCACTCCTCTTCTCTATGTCTCCCATATATTAGGAGCCTATTCGACTTAATAATAGAACAGAGAATCAGAGTTTAGATAATGTAATCTAATTAGTAATTCCTTCCTTACATATATAAAAGCCTCGCTCAATATCATTCAAACAACTTTAACATTTGAAACGTGCGTATGTTGATCGTTACATTACTATAAGTAGTAAGTAGATAAGCCTAATAGGGACGAGATTACTGCCAAGCGTTTAACCAAGAATTTCCTAACAAAATATTCCCAATAATATTTTGCTAATAGAATAGAATATAATTATTTATTTATCAAACATATTTTCTTTCACCTGGGGGAATGCATCAACGCATACCTCTTCGCGAGGCGACGGAGAGTACAAGGTGTTAAATGAATTATTAGTGCGCTATGTTTTATCGAGCTTCGGACTTCATCACAAAGTTACAGCAAAGAACTTATTAAAATTGTAACTTATTCTACATCATAATAGTTTTGGCCAAGTCTTTCTGTCATTTAGAAACAGTTCTTAAGTATATGCACTTAATATAAAATATAGTATACGTACGTTTCCGAACTTGTTCTACGTTGTTGGTGCTGACTGCAGGTTTGTTTGTAACTAATAGACAAGAAGAGAAACAAATATTAAAGTAATAGTTAAAAAAAAAAAGTTAACGTAGTACAGTGATACCTAAAACCATGCATTTGTTTGGATAATATTTGTCACTCGAAACGTTGCACACGCTTTAACTGTTAAGGCAAACATTGCGAGGCAGAATACAATGAGCTGCAAAAATGCAAACCCATATCAAAACTAAAATGGTAAGTATAAGCTGGTAATTGACGCCATCTAACGGATATCCATAGAAGAACTGTTAAGTAGTTTATTTATATCGTAATAGATGGCGGTGCCCTACTATAAAAAAAAGGAAGTAGATTTCTTAATAACTCAATTTTGATAAATTTACTTTAAACATATTTTTAATCTCTATTCACAATAGTTTAATTAAAAAAGAACACGTTTTAGGGTAAAACAAAGAAGGAAAGTATTACAAATGAATATATAAATTTCTAGTCGGTTGTTTATTTTATAGATACTTTCGATGACTTGCTATTCTGTTCATACACAAACATTATTCTGTCCCTGTGTTCGAATGTCTTTTCGGTTAAGATTATAATTTCTTATAAATTTCCTACTATCTACTACTACTATTTGCTAAAATGAGTCCGCATTGTAATATTTATAAGACCACACCATCTAGTTTATCCATATTCATTCTAATTCGAGTGTTCACAGGATTTTGGAACTTAAGGCATCTATGCACTATTACAGGTGACTGTACATGTCTGTGAATTCTGCATAATCTTCTCTGCGCGGTGGACGATGATCAAACTTTTGAGAACTGAGAAGTGGCACGTTGCCGGCCCATATATCATTATTTTGGAACCGCTAGATTGGAAAAGTACTTTATTTTTAATCTATGCTAATATTATAAAGAGGAAAGACTTGGTTTTTTGTGTGTTTGTTTGTAAGGATTTAACAGGAAAAATACTAAAACCGATTTAAAAAAATCTTTCACCATTATACCATAGACATCACCGAGTAACATAAACCATATATTTATTTTAAAAGTATTTTCCTAACATAACATTAACATAACATATACTTCTACGCGAAAAATGCCTCTGGCAAAAGCTAGATATTTTAAAAGGCTGCCTAGAAATTTAAGTCCTCTGTCAGGGCGATTTTATAAACATAGAATTAACGTACATAAAATACACTCGGCACAGTAATTTGTGAAATTTATAAATAGTGAGTGAATGAACAAATAATGAGGCGAGCGCTTGCCTGCTGCGCTAACCTTGAAGTGGACTACTGAAGGTACTATGGCTCAGTTCCAAAAGAACGCGGCCAAAAAGCCAAATAATCTTGTGTTATGTTCTAGCAGGTATTAAGGTTACCAGCTAGGAACTTAATTCTTTACGCTGGCAGCACAGCAACAACTTTTTTATTATCATAGCGATCAAAACAACTATCGCGGAATTTTGCAATCAATCAGCTTTTTGCAAAATCTAACTGGATTTGGACATCTGCCAATTCGTGCCCTTCCATCATTAGAATACATCAATACCTGTAAGCCTTTTTAAAACATTTAGGCTCGCGAAGCCGCGGGCAAAATTAATAAATACCTTTAAGCGCTTGTCCTTCATTCGTATTGGCTTTCACCACTGGCTTGGCTGGACGCAGTTCTGGCTTAGGCTGCGGTATCTTCTTTATAATCGGATAAGATGGTTTCGGTCTCACCGGCGGCGGAGCAGGTCTTCTGCCTACAACAGACAAATGCCGTTACAGTATCAGGCGATAACACAGTTCCTGTTCTTAGGGGCAGTATATAAAGTAGACATAGGCACGTCAGATCTGTCGATCAAATATAATTTGGAGTCTTAGCGGTGATGTTAACGGTAATTAAAAAGGGATTTGTCTAGATTTTAGTATCGCAGAGTACTTAGCAGATATAAATAAACAGTATCACCTAATTCTCTAGATGCGTCGAATCTTATTTTATACGGGAGTTGAACACGATACGACTGTAGTAAATTGTTACTACAAAAAAATTACCACGTACATAAACGTCTATGGTCATCCATCAGCTTTAGTAACTTATAACATGCAAACAACTAGCGATGTGCAGATTTCATTCGAAATAGCATTCGAATACAAGTGACGCGGTACCTACTTATATGTAGTTGATCGAGGAGTCACCTCCGCATCTATCTATGCACAGTACTGTTGATATATTCAAATATGATTCGAATGGAATCGTTTGCATTGATAAATAACGAGAAAAATCATAGATAAAAACACAGACCAACTTAGAAAATACCATTTTAACTGTGTTATGTACCAGAAAAACGGCTAATCGAGAAGAAATGTGACATCTGTACCAAATCCTCTATGAAGCTTGCTGGTTGTAGGCTGCAGGTCTAGAAAGTACCCTCTAATATACTGTAACTGGCCATATGTGAGATCGTGATGCTTTTGATTGGATTAGATTTGATTGACAAATACTTTTGTAAAAATACCTCAATATTCAATTCTATCAGATTGAACAGAAAAATGTCTCAAAGTGCGTGGAAATAATAAGCCAGAAGGATTGACCAAATAACATGGTTATTAGAACATATTCCACAATAATAAAAACTATGAAATGGGAAGATTTATGCGGTGGACCAGATCGGAGCCATACTGCAGAAAAGCCAGGTCGAGAGCACTTTAAACCGACAAACGTAAATGAAGAATTTATGAATGAATGAAATTAATGAATAATTTCGAGTGAATGATCCGAAACCTAAGTTATATTTCCAGGAAACCTGCATCAAGCTAGGAGTATATAATTATAGAAAAGTGTAAGGGCGCCCAATCACACACCAACTGAACAACAGGCCTGTCGAGGAGAACATTTTTATTATATTCATATCTTCAGTACAGTAAGATGACAGAAAATTTACCGAAGGACTAAGGTATACACTGCCTTAAAGTCGACAAAATCGTCTACAAATAAAGCAGATCAATCGTCAACGCCTGTAACCAAAATGTATGCCAGCCAAAACAGCGTAATTATAGCAGTTAACAGCTTTGAGGAATTGAGCGTATCCCATAGATGCGGCATTGGACTTGCAATCAAGAAGCCTTGGGTTTTATCCAACTCATTGCTCTACCGACGTGAACCCATTGCTAACACAACAATTTAGATTAGTTGAAAGTGTTACCAAGAGAAATCTCCTAATTTGCAACGAAAATAAATGAAATGAAAAATGGAGAGATACATAGTAGAAAACAGATGACTCTTACATGATATAGCATCTGCGATGACCTTATGTAATTCTGAAATATTATCACCAAATTTATTTAAAGAAATATCATTATTATGACGCCGTCTCTTCTGAAAATAATGTTTATAGATTCTGAAAGGATAAAACAAAACCTGTAAAAACTGTAGGTGTTCGTCAATATATAACTTCTTCGGCATATCTTTAAAGTTGCGTAGGTTTGGTGAAGTTATGATTCAAAACGTATAATAACAAAATAATATTAAGAAAGTAAATGAATAACTATAATATTCAAGGGATATTCAAAAGCAATCCAATTAGTATCCTTGTCTGGTATATAGACATAACTTTCCATCTTGCGATACATATTTTAAGCTCGGCGATGACCCGTCTTAACCCATCTTTCAACTCAATCTTCTGGACCCATAGGTCCCAAGAGTATGCAGTAGAAAAGCCCCAGAATGCGGCAATGATTACCAACCGTTTTTAGTACGTAAATAATTATGTATGTAGCAACCCGAAAAAGACTTACGAGTCGCAGCATCGATGGAACCATTCGAATGCAACGCTGAAAAACCATTTCAAAAGACTTTGTTGGCAATTTCTCACCTTTCTATGTAGCATAATCACAATCCGTGTTTATATTCCGTCAAAGATTTCACCTCCAATTCAAAAAGCACTTTGACAGTAACGTAAGTAATAGTAGTTTTTACCGCGGTCAGGAGTGAGTTCGGTATTGAAATGTTACAGAATCGGACCACTGATGTTATATGGTAACATTTTTCGACTTCATGGCTTACCTTTTAACGTCTGATATAACTGACATTATTAGTTGAAGATTGTTCAAAAGTGAATATAGATACATAAGTCGCACAACTGCAAAATGTACTATTTCATATTAAAGAGACTCAGATAACAGTATACCTACCTTATGCTGATTCTTACCATAGTACCTTAGCTTCCGAGCCACATATTCATTTTCAATGCGGTACATCTTTCTGTGATAGTTCTCGCGAAACTGTCAGATGGGACGCCAAGAGTAAGGCATCTGCAACTCAAACAATAAAAAAGACCACTTGTAAATGAATATCAGCATGCAATAACCGTAAATATTACTCCTTAACCCGTCTGATCGTACTCTTACAAATTCACATTATAATTTCCAGGAATCACAATTTTATATATGAATTAGTATGCTTCGGTTAAGTATATACAATAGTTATATTGAAATGTTGAGTATAAGATTCCTTATGCATCAAAGGTATTATAAAACTTATGTTATTCATGACTATGTTGATTATGAGCTGAAGCTCATACCTATTTTGGCACGTCGAAGCTGAAACCCACATACGATAACAACACAGCTGACACTTTGAACTCGTAGAACTTTTAATAAAAATTTATCACTTACAGCTCAGTAGTATCGACGATGTCGAAGAAATTAATATTCATTTGCAGCTTGTACAAATGCTGATGCTAGAAAATAAAAAATTGCAGATATGAACCAACATTTGCATGATGGATACATAAGAGGCTGCAATTTCATTAGATATGTAAATAACGTACCTTAAGAGTCGAAAATCCAATCAGCAATTCTCCAAAAAATTAAGAAATATTATATAGAACTTAATGCGGCGTACCGGTTGACATGAATAATGCATGTTATAAATTCGTTTTCGTTGACAGAAAACAACGGTAGCGATATTGTTTATTGCCATTAGTGGCAGAATAGAGAGCAAGCAATTGAGATCGTCGATCATAAACTTGCATTGATCATGACAATGCTAGGAGGATACACAGGTAAGCAGCTGGTTCACGTGATATTTTCTATAAGACCCATTTTCAAGCGCTCAGGCAACAAGCGCAAGTCTTTGTAACAGCCCGCGCATCCGCTGCTAAACCAATCGACCAATAACACTACACAATATAAATTTAGTGCATCATTGGACAAAGTCTATTTTTAAATAGTTTGCATACGAAAAGCATTTACATTGCACAAGTTCAATACGTTAACTAGGAAAAAAAGATATGACACTACTGTAATTCGTCTTGGTTTTTGTACTTTAGAACTGTGTTCATAAACCATAAATAAAAATGCTTTTAAAATGATGCTTGTAACTAGGCATTGTGAAGCTCTATACATCAATACTATTATAAAGCTGAAGAGTTTGTTTGTTTGGTTTAACGCACTAATCTCAAGAACTACTGGTTCGTACTGAAATTTTTTTAAATGTTTCCCATGCCATTTATCGGAGAACATCACGCTATAACCAATAGGAGCGTATCAGACAACCTACACTAACGCGAGCAAAGGCGCGAGTACAATCTAGTAAAATATATATAGAGCTTGAGTGTATGTAATTTGAAAATTTCTTATGTATATATATAAAATGAAAATAGGAACATACCTCAACATTAAAAGTACCATATACAATACACGTATTTATTATGCTAGAATATGTATTTCTAAAGACATATTCATCAAGAGAATTAAGTGAAAATATAAATACATCTTAAAATCTACACACAAAGTGCCTTAGATACTTAATCTAAACATATTATATCGTCATTTGATTCAGAGCCGGATTCTTCCGATTCCAAATCCATGTTAGCTACGTCATAACTATCCATCATTTCAGCTTTACACTTCTTTATCATGTCCTCAAGCCCCGACTGGGAATACTCTGACCTGAAATACACAGTCTGATTTCCAGTTCTATCAACGTAGTCTAACTGGTACCGCATAGTGGACAACGTCTCTAAAGATTCCATGTCAATCTCTACTTCGTACCTAGCTTTCTTCCTTTCGATTGGCTTAACTCTAATTGGTTTCCACATACTGAAATTAATCCCTTTCACTCCCTGGTTACTAGTTTTCAATCGCTCCACTATATGTGCTGCTCGTAACTGATATTCAAAAGGAACAATCGCTGTCATTTTGAAGAACCGCGTTTTATCTTCCTCACCTCCAATAACTACAACCGACTGTCGGTTTACCTTGCCGAAGGTGCAGCCCAGTAGCCACCGCTTGGACTCTTGATTCATAGGCAATATCGCGAAATAGTTCGGTAGCAAAATCCCGTATTTAAGAAAATCAGTCCTAGAAAGACCGTCCTGCTGGTGATACCGAAACAGATTGTATATAACAACTTCTTTGATTTTGCGCGCCTGAATAAGATCTAACGTTTTGCTGCCTTTCAGTATTATTTTGACGAGGGCATGGTCGTTCGTGAGGGATGGCATTGGTGCGTTTTTGATAGCTTCTGCAATTTCTGCGGGAGACGTCAAACAAGTCTCCTTCAAACCGGCGTCGAAGGAATCTTTATCGATGGCAACAGCCTTCAGGAACACGCTGACCTGCTGGAGTTCGTAGCTTAATTTCATCTCGTGAACTTCAAGAGCCCGCGCAGAAGATGGGGGCATGTCTACATATAGTCTAGTTCCCTTTTCATTCACAATTTTTTTCACAAACTTCCATTTGTCGATGTTAACCCCTTCTAATTTTTTATTCTGCAACTTGAGTTTATCGAGTGGTTCGATGTTTTTAACCCTGGAATGACCGGGTAGCCAAATAGCAGCTCTTTCATACCACAATTCTTCTTTCGAATAGACTAAGACATGAAAATATTCGAAATCATGAAAGTCTAAGTTTAACAGCCAATCTTTGGAGCCCTCGTCTTTAGTTACGACCTCGTACCTATACAAGCTCTGCAACCCTTTAAAAGTGAAGTCCGGAGACCACCCCTGGTAGTACGCCGTGGCTTTAAACATTTGGGATATCAGATAATCTTTCAAAAGGTCAGCCTCTGCGTTTGTAATTCTTTCGAAATCGTCCTTGCACAAGTAAAGCCTGTAACCTTCCTGCGTTTCTTCTTCAGAATACGACGGCAGCTCAGTGCCTGGTTGAGCGGGTTGCGAAAAGTCAAGAACCGGCTGAACGGGTTGCGCAAAGTCAACAACAGGTTGAACGGGTTTTGGAACAAAAACTTGGTTCTGAACGTTCTGCTGCAAGGTATCAAATGATTGATAGAACGGTGCAGAAACCATCATAGGAACCATAGGCTGATTCATGATGTTTTGAGTTTGTGGGAGTCCTACACAGGACATGCTGATAACGCTGGGTGGCGCCAAATTTACGTTGAAACCTAAAAATGTAATATAAAATAGATAAACTCTGGATACAACGATGTGAATGAACATGCCATCAAAATACAGGAAAATCGAACTTACTGGAATCGCTTAATTTTGGTCTCGGAGCGGGGTCTGAAAAGAAAGAAATGTCTGAAGACATATAATCAATAATGGTGCAGCGCTACTATGTCAGAAGAATGCTGCGTACATCTTCCAGTCTCCTTCCCTTTATGTTAAACGAAGGAGACGAACAGAGAAAGAGAGTGAAAAATATGTTTTACGCAATAGCTTCTTAAAATGTTATCCTACCTTGCTTCATGTCGGCGATAGGAGAATGCCGACTTGTCTTGGCAGGTACAGCCGTAGATTCTGTGGGCATATTGTCTATGTTATAATCCTTCTCTTACCCTCTAAAGGCCAAAATATTAATATAAAGATCCAACTTAGTTATTATTATATTGGCGCGAGTTATGTTGGTGTTTCCATGCAAGGAAGTAGTAGCCTACATTATTGTTGATATTGGTTGTTCTTGTAAACGCAAATATCCTTTTTGTAAAAACAGTAACATAATAGGTTAAAAAAAAGACCACAATTCATATATTAAATTCGAATATGAGGAAAAGTGCCCTCAAACTAGAGTCATTAGAGCATCTTTTATCTGTTATTTGACAACTTCCAAATTTGGAAAGCCTTTAACCTTATTAATTTAAATAGTATTACAGTGCTTTTAGCAAAGTGTTACTCTTTTACAAAGTTAATCTACAACATGTTAATTATCCTGTCGTAGATCTGGACCTAAACAATTATACCAATTAATTACAAAAATATATAATGTACTTTTTGCTCAAAGATAATCAATTATATTGTTTTTAACTATACCACGCATACATGTTTTAAGAGTTTGGACTGAGTGCACTAAAATGATATGCATAGCTAAATATGAATTATAAAATAAACCGTTAACAAGTACATGTGATTTTAGAATGCCGAACAAGTATCATGAACAAATCTGAAACCATATCTTACCTGGACCATGACGTTTGATTGGCCTGAACTTTTTCGGCAGCGATCGCATTACGTCCTGCAAAAGCTTCACCTCATCTTTCAAAGTATATCTAGCTTGATACTTGATAATTATTTCTATGAACGATACATCCGAATCTCCAAACATATCATAAATTATTCTAGCCACAGCTAGTTTAAGCTCTTCGAGAATAAGCTGTCTCTGTCCACCTTGCACGTGTTTAAAATCATCGTTTCTATCGATTATTTTGTCTGATATTTCTTGAATAGCTTTTGACCTTTTCTCTCTTACAGCACTGTTGGTGAAGAATTGACGTTTGGTTTTGTTGTCATCGATAGCCTTGTCGTGTTCTCTCTCGTGGTTGTCACGCGGGTGGTACTCGCCGCGATGTTCGTCATCGTGACGCGGTCTCTCGTCACGCATTCTTTCTTCACGTGGTCTGTTGTCACGTGGCCTATCGTCACGCGGTCTCTCATCTTGTAGTCTGTCATCCCTGGGTCTGTCGTCACGTCTTTCTTCTCTCTCTCTCAGTCGCAGTAACTCGTCCTCACGAAACCGCGCACGATCTTCATAACGCTGCCGCATTTCGTCGCGTTCTTTGTCACTGTGTCTCCTATCGTCGTCAAACTCGTCTCTTTTCTTTGAAGCAGATTTCCTTAACTCTTCGGTCTTCTTCTTGAATTGCAAAGCCCTATGGTAAATGTCTTCAAAATCCTTATCAATGTCTTTAGGGAGGTCCGGTTTTCTTTCACGGTGAGGCGATTCTCTTCTACGATTGTAGTCATCAGGACCGCCTTCTACCCGAGGTCTTCGCTGTAGATTGAAGTCGTCCCTATGTGGTTTGCGTTCGGGTGATTCTCTTCGACGATAGTTATCACGGCGTTCCTCATACTCATCGCGGGGAGAGAATTTCGGCTCCCTTTGATACTGGTCGTTAGCTGCCATTTGCGATGCAGGTGGCCTCTCCATCAAATCTTTGGCAATGCGAAGCTTCGCTTCTTCATATGGTCTTCTATCGTCGAGACGTCTATTACGAATATCATCTTCCTTGAAAGACCTCGGTTCCCAAACAGGCTGATGTTTTGGTTTCTCATCTTTCTCGGGGAAAGTCGGGCGGGCGAGCCTGTTTAGATCAGTGTTCTGTCCGGGCCACGAAGGAGGCGGGGGTGCGTCTGGACTGCGGCGTTTCTCGAGTGCCCAGGACCGTCGCGGTGAATACGATGATCGTGGTGACAGCGAATTTCTCTTAAAACGATCCCTAATTGGAGATCTATCGCGTCGATTCGGCGATCGGGACTTGCGCGCTGGCGAATAATGTTTGTCAACTTGATCAGACATGCGGTCCCTAGTCGTTTGCATTCGTGAATCCCGTCTTTCGTCATCTTGTTTTTTCATAGAAATGGGAGGTTCGTCTCGGTGGCGCTGCCAAGGACCCGATTGTTCCTGTCTCATCCCCGCTACGGGGTATTGAACGTTCTCATGGATGTTTGGACGAAAACCACCTGAGTACATAGCTTGGTTTGGTGCCTGTAAATGGAAATTTAAAATGCAAACACGTCAAGATAAAAACAGTTAACATTTAACATAAAATATTGTGAAAACATATATATTTAACATGAATCTCGAGTTGTGTCTATCCTTCTTCGTGATCTTGAGTAAGTATAATACTTAATATTAACATATCACCAAGCATTACATATCATTACTATGTAGTTTCGTTCACATTGAGCTCCTAGTGGAAATTCACGCGTTCACTGACTTTTAATGAGACTATTCTCCACCACTAAAATCATGCACTCCTAAATTCCTTCCGAACAACCGGTTCTTTACTGTCGCCACCCAGTCTATATAAACTGCTTCAGCATTTTAAGGCAATAATGCCTAAGACGTCCCCGACCAATTCTCGGACGCTACGAGTGCACCCAAACCACTTTTAACGTAAATATAGTTAGGATAAGTCTATTTAATATGACCAACTTTTTGAACATTTCCTGTTTTTGACAATTATATTGGATTCACAGGCAGGTACAGAGATAAAATAATAAATAGTCAATATTGTAATAATAAGTCAATATTATTTACGCTCGAACTATGCTTGGACACTCGTACTATCAGGGATCATCATATACACTGTTGGGATAGCAAGATGTATCAATGTATTTTTTTAGATTTATTTTCTTCAATCGATATTTATAAGTGATGGCATTTAAAGAGAGTTCTCTTCAAATGTGGTATGATAGTAAAACAGGGTTTTTGCTGGCAGGGAGACATATATTTTTAAATTATCTATATGTGATAGCCTCTTAGTGGTCACGAGTTTGTATGTTTGCTTGTTGCCCTCTGCTAAGTGTTTGGTGGTCAAGTATTTGAACTTGAAAATAGCTGCCAATTGTAGGTTCGATGTGAGATCAGTCGTAATGAGCTTTCGGAGTTTCAAATGGTATGTCACCGTCACAACAGATTGTGAGGTAACCACAAATTTACCAATGATGTAATTATTATACATATTCTTGTTCTGAATCTAGGAGGTCTTTGAGTCGTGTTTGTAGTCATCTGCGATAAAGAAATTTAAATATTCTTAGTGCAGGTGTCTTGATTTTTATATCAAATAACTGAGATTTTGTCTTAGTTTTAATGTAAATCAGTTGACTTTTTCTGTGTTAATTAACGCCTTTCTAGCACTCGACTGAAAGTAAGTACAGCACAGCATAAAGTTCTTCCATTTATCTCCTGCAATGTTGATGTTTTGTGGCATATTCTTGTAGTCCAATTTATAGCAAACTAACAAATTACGACGCTTTGACTGCCATCGACCGATATGTAGCTGTAATATTGCGAAACGAAGCTGTTTTGTCTAATCTTCTCGTGGCCGTGCCGGTTCGATAATTTTCAAGTGGTTTTTGTAGTAATGGTTTTGCCGTTTTGACATAATTATTCAAGGTAGATACACGAAGCATAGGAATTACAAACGATGCAATCGGATGGATTCAATAAACAGTGTATGTCCTAATGTTCAAAGATTAAGTTTATACTCATCTTTGACTTGTTTTAACGTTTGCCAGCCATGAAGAATCCAATAAGGTTTAGTCATTAACCAGTAATTCAGTATCTGTTTACAAGACAATGTTACCTTGTTAGATGCCGGTAATGCTCGACAGTGGACTGTGTATTCACTTTGTTCGGGTAAAGAAAATAAAACTTGCAGGGTCGGCATCACATGACTATAAGTAATGCCGTCACGTTACAGTCGTCTATCAGCCAGAATACAGTCAAGCTATAATATATGCGTTTCCTGTGAGTAATTATTCGCCTGTCGGTCTGTGGGCTAGACCGATATTTAGCCTGGTCGACCTTGAACCGCTTGGCAATTAAAGGCCTGGACGAGAAAAAGATTAGCTGTTGCTCCACCAAGTTCCTAAATAGATAAAGCTTGGGAATTTATCCATTTTTGAAAGGACCAGTTTTCGTTTTCTCTACTGTCAATTTCCTTTTTGCAATAACTTTCCAATTAAATTAGGTATAAATACCTAAATTACCAGCTATTCTTATGACTATAATATTTATATTGCTGCTATAGTCTCGTTAACCTTCTTGCAAATACTACACCAGATTTTTCTGTTTGGTTATTTAATCCTCTTATCCATATATACGTACATACATAGAATCTAACGCCTGTCACATGATCACAGCACACATATCTACTCGGAAACGGATCGGCACCGTATCAACTCGAGGCGTGCAGTATTCTTTGTATGAAACTCCCTACTGCAACGCACACTAATCGGAAACGTAACGTAATCGCCTCGCCTCGCGGTCGGCGAGCCGTGAGCGTGGCGTCGCCTAGCCGTAGCCGAGCCGACGTACCGGATCCGCTTTCGTTACGTGTTTACGTTAGGTTGACGCCTGGTTGACGGCGAGGCGAAAGGCGATACGGTTACGTTCCTTTTCCGAGTTGATATATGAGCTATGACCTTAACGCCTGTTTCCCAGAAGGGGTAGGCAGGGATTACGGATTTCCATTTGCTACGATCCTGACACACTTTTCTGGCTTCATTGAGTTTCATTACATTCCTCATTTCATATACGTATGATCCCATGTACCCAGGGGCGTGCACAAAGATTTCTGGTAGGGTATGCACGCCCTACCTGAAACCTCTGCGAGGGCACTACATTTCATTTATAAATGTTTTTGGTGTGTAAATATATCTGTATATTATATTGTAGTATTTAATAAATAGATTTCGATTATATAGATTTACATAAGCCAGCGGACCAGGGTATGCAGTGCTTATTTGCTTGTACCTACTTATGATCCACAGCTACGTGGCAACACTACAAAGCATATTAAAAAGGGCAATATTTCATTTTCTTCACATCTTCTTATTTCCAGTACGCGTTCCTTTCATTAATTTCTTCTTAACAGAATCATTTATTAATTATTCATAGTTTTCAAGTCTCGACAGAAAGGTGGTAATAATTCAGCATCAGGATGATATATAACGTCTCCTTAACGAACTCTGGATAACCTACTCACAATTTTCTGGAAGGCGTAGGTAGTTCGAGAGTTGGGGTATTCCAGGTGTGAGGAAGTTGAATACGTATGAACTATATACGATTCCAGCATTTCTCTCTTGCTTCATATCCTCACATTACATACTGCAATCTCCACCGCCGATATAGAGTAATGTAGACCTAGACCTTCTCCAGAATATCAACTTCGGAGATCAGGATTCTTTCAAAAGGATCTTGAAAGTACTTATGTCTATTCACCATACACTTCAATAGTGACTTTTGTAAATGTACTTCTTGATTAAGTTATAACTGGTAGTACATCCATACAATTTTTAACCGCCCTCTGCTATGTCGGATATTCCAGGAGCGAAAACTTAAAATAATTATCTTACAAATACTTAAATACACTTACAGTAAAATACATTAATGACTATTAATGCACTTTTAAAGCACTTATACATGAACTGTAAATTTTAACACTTATATACTATATCGTGTGTTATATAAGACTGTATTAGAAGTACTGAAGTATGTATTATTTAGGAACTCACATGCGATGGTACGGGATCGTAGGCGGGGCGTACTTTCTTCAAATCCTTGGCATCAGATCCATATTTGTCACCTTTCTCAGGGTGATGTCTTACAGGAGAGAATCTATTAAGAATTATTGTCATAATAATAATATATCCAAATCATGCACGGATGTCGTAGTGGTTTTGTTGTTGGCTCGCACTGACACTACGTTGAGTGTTGTGGTTTTGGACAATTTTTTGTCCCGTGTGGTATATAAACCCGTAACACTCGGCGTAGCCAGTAGTGAGACGGCCACTTAAAGCACTACGCTATCTACGCAGTATACACACACACATTCAAAATGTAAAAACCATACAATCGTTTTATTGTCAGTTAATGGATTTATTGACACAATTCCTTGTCGCCTTATTAGCTTTAAAAGATGTATTTATTTAAACTCATATATAATTTCTTAAATAAATTGCCTAAAACGATATTATAAGCCTTACATAATATAAATAACACAATAATACCAATTTTACGGACTTTACACTTTAAAACTGCGTTTCTGCGCAACATCTTGAAATTTCGGCTGGCTACAATGATAGATATCAACGTCGTTGGCAATTAAATTAATAAGTCCTATTTACATATATACTGGCTGACCCGATAGACGTTGTCCTGTCTTAGACGAACTGGCAAACTTGCGACGTTAAAATAGTCGTTAAGTTTTCTAAAATTATCCAATTTTCTGCGCAAGTTATCTAACTTTTCTTTGCGTAAGAACCATCTACATAATACCTACTATTAGAAAACTAAAAAAATAAGGATGAATGAAATCGGTAAGGCGCTCTCAAGTTATCGTAGCGTTAGCGTAACCAAGGGAAACAGGGATTAATTCATTCATATATATATATATATATATAAGATATCTGTACACGGTCACTCGTATTCTAAACGTCAAAAGTGGTAGTTAAATGTCATACCTAGGTATCGGGCGTTCATCCCTCCTGCCGGGGGACACAACGCGACGAGTCGGCGACGGTCGCTTGTGAGGAGACTCGTGGCGGGCGCCTGGAATGTTCCGTCGTTCACCTAAACATAGATAAATAAAAACTTTTATTGTACATTTAACACAAGTAATTTATTAAGAATTACAAAGACAAAAGTTGTACAAACAATTACGTAAAAACAAATTGACCCCTAAACTAAATGATTATTCTCAAATGGGCTCAGCGTGCAGTGCTGAAAACGATGTTGACAAAGCATTTCCGACACTCAACCATTGAACTCTTCAGTGATGCCCAGGTCCTTAGTGTCAAGAGTTATTGATACCCATGAAAAATGCTTTATGCACTATCCGCCAGCTAGGGGACGGCACCGGTGGGATGTGTGGGACAGCCAGCATGAAGTGCTGGTATACCAACTAAAATCCTGGGGTGATCCCTCTCTCACCCAATGGGGGCGACCAGTTGGGAGCTCTTAAAAGATTCTTCCATAGCAGGCCCCCCCCTGTGGGTGCGAGCCGGGTCAAATGGACCCGACGTGGGGGAATGCATTGACGCATATCCCTCCGCGGGGGCGGACGGAGGGATTATGTCGGACTCACCGGGGTATAGATAATGTACCTCCCGTAATACCGACTAAACCTACCACGGTGTTCTTCGACAAAACCACTATCGACGGGACCGCGCGAATCGCTTTCGCATGCGGTCGCGATCCCGACGAGGTTAAGGCCCGCCGTATGAAACGGCAGGCCACTACACAAAGAGACTTACCCAATTTGGTATTTCTCACTCATAAAACCTTACTGAGACCTGAACCTTACTGAAACGGACTCGAAACAGAGGCGCGCGTGGGAACACGTACACGTAACAACTAAAATAACCTTTTTTTTTTTTACCTATAAAGTATGGGTACGAAGTTGAGAAACGCGTTCGAAGCCTCTTTTTTTTTACTGTGGGTAATGCGCCTGATGCAATCTTACTAGAAATAACAGATATTGCAAAAAAGTTTGTCTATACCTAACTTGTATAATAGGATAAATAAAATTTGCAAAATTTGTTTACTGTCGAGATGCGAAGATAAAACTAAGTTTATTATTAACCTTGACCTACATCGAAACAGAATACCTGTCCGCACTAGGAATAACTCCTGTGTTGCGTAAGACTTTAAAACCTTTCAAACAATGGACACAAGGAGCACACAGACTCGGCACAACTATTTGTGGACCACACGAATTTCTGTCTCGTGTGGGGATCGAACCCACAACACTCAACGTAGTAGCAGCGGCAAGGCGGCTACTAAAACCACAACGCCATCTAAGCAGTCTATATGAGATATATCCAGTGATTCATCGTACTGATATCAAACATTTGTTGTATTTAACCCCGAGCAAATAGTTCAAACAGATTTGGATGACTGCAGCACATAGTTAAACCACATCTTGTATTTACCCATAGTTGTGTAGAAGCCAATGTGTTATCATTATATTTCCGCGGGCGAAGCCGCAAGCAGAGATATATGGACTATACATTATTATACGTTACTAGCTTTTGCCCGCGGTTTCGCTCGGAAACTGTACTATTTTGCTGGATAAATTTATATGTCCTTTTTAGTACACCTGACAACGCGTATGCCAAATTTCATGTTGATCAGTCGAATAGTTGAGACGTGAAAATGTAGCAAAATTCCTTTCAACATTTTCACCGTTCAACAAGTCAGTGGTATCGAACCCGAGGCCTCTACCTGACAGACTAGCAATCTACCCACTAGGCTATAACCTTTTTAAATATTATGAGATCTTATGTTATTCAATGTAAATAAACTTACCCGGCGGAGTCCTTTTCCTTGTGGGTGAAAATCTTCTTACATGTGGTTCATCTCTCCTCGCGTGAGGATCATCCCTTCTTGTATGGAGGTCATCTCTTCTCTGCATAGGATCTCCCATTCTCTGGCCTATATCACCAACTCTGGTTGGTGGACCGCTGTGGATTGGATCTTCCCTTCTGGAGGGAGAAAGCCGCCTTGGCAGAGGATCTCTTCCAGAAGGTGAAAAGCCACGCCTCTTTTCATACTCCTTGTATGTATCCGGCCTGGGCGCGTTCTTTGGATCGCGAGCTTGTTCGGATTGAGGGTATTTCCTGTCTTCGAATCCTTTCTCATAGCCGATTGGACTTGCTTTGGAGAATTGGGGCTTTGGTGGTTGTGCCTGAGAATGAAAAGTGATTGTAATATTTAGATATGTTCATAGTTTTCTCTACCTGTAATGCCATGAAAATATATGTATATAATGTAAGTATAGGAAGAAAGTATGACAACGTTAATATGTTCAGGTTTCACTTAATAAGGAATCCTATGCCATCTATCACGTTGCTAGATTTCTTGATGCTACTGACTAGAACTAACTAACTAAATATCTTGAAAGTATAATCCAATAATGCTTTGCATAACCGAAAACAATTATTTTCATTGTGTATTTCTACCGATCTTTGAATTATAAGAAGTTATCGTATATTTGTATACATTATGTAAATACTACGAATTACAGATGCTAAAATAATTGTGGTCATAACCAATGAACCCACGAATTAAAATTGTTGAAGTCGAATACTGATCACATATCGGGATCCTCTAGGGGTGCTCTACCTTTTAACTGCCGCTTGACACTTTATTTTAAGGACACACCGATACGCGTTTTTTTTCGCACTTTGCATAGATTCTAAACAGTATCTCTAAACATAATTTCTAAATATAAAAACAAACTGACACAAAGAACTTCCAGACATTTATGGCACGCAAATGTTTGTCCAGTAAGCCACCACGCTCTCCGTAAAGCATTCAATAATATAATAATCGTAATGGGCATGTAATAATGTAAATTAATTCGAAAACTACACATAGTTACCACTGTTCCAGTTACCTGATGCCCCTGTTGCTGCCAAGGTGAAACGGCCGACTGCTGCGGGTACTGCTGCTGATGTCCCCCCGGGTGGTTAATGTTGTACTGCGTGGGACCCTGGAAATTATTCTTCATTATGGTTACCTGTAACAATTATGTTCTTAGTTAGGAATTCAGGCTGACATAGTCAGGTCTCTGAATGACTGTTGTCTTTTCCTTTGTGGTCTGTTGCCTTATCACAGAAGCAGCACCTACTATTATTACGAAAGCACCGGGCTAATAACCGACTTAGCGGGACAAGGATAAAGCTATGCATAAACAACGTAAGTATTTCTCTTTCCTGCGCGAGCGTTGACAGCCGAATCACGTCGGCACTAGTCTGCCGTACTGATACGTGAGCGTGAGTACGTAATAATAACTACGACTACTCTTTTTTACTATTTTTCTAATCTGCTTAGATACCTACCTGCCTAGTTGTATTTTTCTGTAATGTGAAGAGGGCTTCTAACACTAGTATTTTTCTTACTTAGGAGAAGGAAGGAAAAAGTAGTACCTGAATAAATGATGTAAACTAGCTCGTAAGTAAATGAAAATAAACTACTTATAATTTTTTTTTTTTTATGTCTGTCTGGTTCCCTCCTGGTTGGTGCAGATGCGATTGCTTTCTTCCGTCTTAATCATCATTACTAGAAATAACTGCTATATCTTGGTGAAAATAATGTCTATAGAATTAATTCTTGCGGTTTCCTATTGTACATTGTTATTAGGGCTATATTATGTGACCCTTAGATGACCACACCTTTCTGTTACAGGCTGTATACGGCTCACCGAACTATGTGCATCGGTACTGTGATGCATCCGTCTATACTTACCGGTTTCTCCTGGGGATACTGGTTTGAAGGATACCTGCTGCCGTGCATTGGAGCTGGACCTGGGTTGACGGGCTCAAGAGAATCTACGGACCTCAAGTTTTGGCGTAAATCTGGTTGACGACCCGCCTGGAACAAACCAGCATACTTTTATTTAAAGAGAAGGAAAGTTCCTAAGTTGTAGCTTTCGCAAGCAAGGGACACAAAAACTCCTCGAATTGGAGCAATATTTCTGGAAGGCTCAAAATTAGATACCGACCTTGTTAACATTGTTACTAGTTACTTCTATTTAAGCTACTCGAAATACAAAATAGTCACTAGCAACAGTGTCAACACTAGTGGTTAAAAGCTGCAAAATTATGTACCAATATTATAAAAAATAAACAACGCGATAAAATTCGTATAAAGTAGTTTGAAATCATTCACGTAAGCGTAATAAATAATATTAACTGACAGTTAATTAAAAAAACGTATACTGAGTCCCCAAAGGGAAGAGTAGACAAGGCAACACCTTTTATCAAGAGTCATCCTCGGGCAAATCATACTTCTGATTTTGCAAGAGATTAAAATATTTTCGTTATCTTTGTCGTTGTAATACTTACAGGTACATTGTTCTTGGGTAGATATCCTCCATAGTTCTGTTCCACCGGTGCCCCTGGCCTGGCCTGATCGAACGGCCGTATGTCAGTACGCAAATGCTGGCTTTGACCCTGGTGATGATAAATAACATATTTAGTTATTACATTACTTCTACATACAATTGTTTTTACATACATACATATATTCACGCCTGTTTCCCAAAGGGGTAGGCAAAGACTAAGGATTTCCATTTGCTAGGATCCTGACACACTTCTCTGACTTCATTCACTTTCATCACATTCCTCATTCACGCTCGCCGGTTTAAGTGCTTTAACCTGGCCTTTGTCCAGAATGTCTCGGATCTGATCGGAAAACGTCCGTTTAGGTCTTCCCCTTGCGACTTTTCGATTCACACGCATTATAAACTTTCTTCGTCAATCTTTTGTGGTCCATTCTTTCTGCATGCCCAATTCAAAACAATGCTTTTTTATCTGTTTTATATAAAGGCTTCCACCCTATAAAGGTATGCCAGCCTCATCATACCCTAAATTACATTTGTCTTATGTTTAACTACACACTTGCATACTTTTTGAGGGAGAGTCAGGCAGTGCTGCAGATACCATTTCATAAACACAACTGCTACATCATATTTATTTATGTTACATTAACATTACTTCTCCTGTGCTCTGTAGGTAGAGTACCTATCCTCCAGAAAACAATAACAAGAAGTAAATTTATTGGTCGTCTTATGGCATAAAATCAAGATAATCCACAGCAGAATCACATTAAGAAGAATCCACTACCACTCACACACAAACCCATTGCTTTAACCAATTGCCTCCCATCACATTATAGATTAGAAGCCCATTTACACAAACCAAAGTTTAATAAGCAAATTTAGTTCTGTTTGTCTTATAATAATATAATAATAATAATAATAATAATAATAAATGTATTAAATGTATTTTTATAGATATATGTATATAAAATATATTGAAAATATTTAAATAAAGAGAATAATAATAAAAATAAATAAATATCCAAAAGGCAGTATTACTCGACACGGCGCGTATTGTGAGGAGATTCCTCTCTTTGGGGCCCTAACCACCGGCAGCTTGGACCTTGTTCCCGATGTCGGTGGGTCATTTCAGTTTTTATATTTTTAAATATGTATAGATTTTATATTTATATTTAAAAATGTAATAATTAGAAAAAATAGAAATAAAGAGAATAATAATAATAATCAATAAAAATAAAGACCTTAGTCCTTCATGCTGGCCCTACAATGGCAGAATATCCCAACAACTTTTTGATAACCCACCCAACCTAGAGGTTCTAACGCGAGACAGCATGCACAAAAGTCGTGATCATTACCGCCGTGTCACCAATGCTGTCATATTAATTATATATAATACAATAGAAATAATAATTATTAACATACTTGTTCTGTATAGCTTGGTGGAACATTTGGCTGAGTCCCGGTACCATATCCGAAAGTATTCTGTGGTACTTGAGCCACCATAGATAGATTCGATGTCCATTGACTAGAATTACTGTTGTTTGCAGACCAAGGCCCACCAGGTCCATAGGGTTTATTGGACCCATGCGGTGCATTTGGTCGTTGGTGTCCAACAGACCCATGGTGTTCAACAGGCCCATGAGGTCTACTAGACCCATGTGGTCCGCCAGGCCCGTGAGGTCGACTAGGCCCATTTGGTCCACCAGGCCCATGAGGTCTACCAGTCCCATGTGGTCCGCCAGGCCCCCGTGGTCCACCAGGCCCGTGTGATCCTCTATGGTATTCATTGGAGCTTGATTGGTTGATGTATTCACCTCTAGGTTGGTACGGGTAGTCATTTCTTGATTGGTTTTGGTAACCGGGCCTTGAGTCATATCCCCCCTGAGGCGTAACTTCAGGCTGAAAGAGAAACATAACCTCTATACACTTAGATATTGATGATGGTTCTGCAATTGCACTCTGCAACATAAAAGAAAATGGAGATTAACTGTTTTTGGGATTTTGTTAATAATTGTATTATCACTGCAGGTATAGTAGGCAAGGCCATAGTGTGATTATGGCACTAGAATCAAGTAAATCACTAAAATAAATCAGCTTTATCAAGCCAGATACTACTCCTACATCTTAAACATCCCAGTCCTAACTAATATTATAAATGTGTATGGTAGTTGTTTGTTGTTGCCTCAGGGGTACAGAAAATAACATAGGCAAAGGCCTGGCCATAGATTTTCATAAAAAAAAAGGACTGTTCTCGAGGGATGGAAATTTATTGACAAAATCTACACATACAGTTTCATATATGCACTGCTTGCTGTGTTGTCTGTGACTTTGCTCATGTAAAAGTAGATTAGGTTATGTTACTTTAAAATATATATATAGTCTATGTAAGTTGGTTGAGTAGTTTTTGAGTTACATTCTTACAAACAAATAAAAATTCATATATTTGCTTTATAATATTAGTATAGACGAGGTTTTACCAGCAGCTACATATTATGCTCTGTTATATAAAACCTTCCTTTCAGCCATATTTCAATGTTTACTTGCCAAGTTCTAAAGATCTACAGAAACCATGATTAATTTAGTTTACTTCCAGTTTCAAATTTTTATGTAATTTATAACTTGAAGGAAACTAAAACTAGGACTGCAAGAATGTCTAATAATAATAATAATAATAATAATCATTTATTTCGGATTTACATTTTGAATACATCCATATTTGTTAGTAGAATTGCAAGCTTACAAACTAGTGTTAGTAATAATTAATTAATTGCTATAAAAAAAAAAAAACACGAAAACCATGTGGCCTGTCCGGGTGGATTCCCCGATGATGGTGGCAAATCACTATACGACTGCGTGCAGCCGTATCCAACGAGCCAGCATCGGAGAGTCCCACCGGTCCGCCAGCGCGCGGAGGATGGTGTTGGGACTGTCGCGCGTGCGGCGCATGATAGATGCGCACCGTTTACGCAAGATGGCCGCAAAGCCATCTGCGCCAGCCGCCGCGAACATCGCGGAAACGCTGCAGTGGCGCGGCAGTCCCATCAGCACCCGGAACGCGTTATTGTATTGAACGCGCAGATCGCCGTATGTCCGCTGTGTATAGTTAACCCACAGGCTACAGGTGTAAAAGGACTGACAGTACGCTTTAAAAAGTGCGACTTTGACAGTCCCCGTACACCGTGAAAACCTGCGGGCCAACATGTTGCAACGGACAGACAGCGCTCTGCGCTCCCTTTCAATATCTACACTGTCCTTAAGGTCCTCAGTAACCCAGTGGCCCAAATACTTAAAACGCTCGACTTTGCTTAGAGCCATACCACTTAGAGTGAAATTCGGAACGAATGTGTATCGCTTGTTGTCCGGTCTGAAAATCATAATTTCACTCTTTTTCGCGTTGTATTTGAGCCCATGAGCCACCGCGTAGGACTCACAAATCTTCAGGAGCCTTCGTAAGGCTCCAATCGATGGGCTCAGCAGCACCATATCGTCTGCGTAGCTGATGTTATTCACGCACACTCCATCTATATGACACCTTATGCCGGTGCTGCTGAGCTCATCGATCAGTCGGTTGACATACAGGCTGAAGAGCTTAGGAGAGGTCAGCCCCCCCTGCCTCACCCCGCATTCCAGCCCATACTCCCCCGAAAGAGAGCCTGCCCATCTTACACAATTCTTTTGATTGTTATACCAATGCATAAACAAGAGCACAACTTCCCTAGGTAGACAAGTTTCATCCCTTAACTTACCCCATAGAATGTCATACGATACAAGATCGAATGCTTTCGATAAATCGAGGTAGCATGCATAGACCGGGGTCTTCCTACTCGTGTAATACTGTACAGTCTGCTTGAGGCACAGGATGGCACTCTCGATGGAAAGCCCGGGCCTGAAACCGAACTGCGCGTCGTTTACGAGACGTGTTTATCCAGGTGCTGACCAAGCAGACTGTCCAGCACTTTGGCAACCACTGTGGCTAGAGAGATCGGTCTATAGTTGTTTACATCCGATGTATCACCAGTTTTATTTTTGATGATTGGGACAACTATAGTACGCATTAGATTATCGGGCAGATGGGAGTGGCCTAAACACAGGATAAAAAACATAGAAAGCACTCTAGGTAGGTGTACACCTGCGTGCTGCAGGTGCTCGATGCTAAGGCTGTCGTGACCCGGGGATTTACCCCTCACCATACCTTTAATCACCGCACGCACTTCCTTCGTGGTAAAATGAACACTACGCTCACTGCTTTCCTTAGCATCGGGCTCCTGCCGCGCTGGCCCCAGAGGCGAGTCCACCCTGAAATGGTGAGAGAACATAGTGGCGATCTCACTAGGCTCGTGCATTCCCGCCACGCTCACGGGTAGGCCCGGCGTATGATTCATTTTATTGGTGTTTTTCCAGAAATGACCGAATTTCTTGTTTGAGTGAAGTTCAGCAATAATATCCATTTTTATTTGTTTTTGATTATGCTGACACCACTTTAGTTTTGATTTAAAAAACACGCCTAGTTTCACACATATCATTATAAAGACGGCCAGCCCTGGGCTTATCCCCATACAACCACGCCTGAAAACATTGGCGAGCCATCTCATGAGCGCCGCTGACATGTCTATTCCACCCGGTAACGTATTTGCCTCTCCGCTTTTCGGTATCATTATAACTACATATAGCGGCCTCCGATAGTATACAAATAATGTCGTCATACATGTTATCTAATAGGATTTTATGACTTTTGTTAAAACACATATTATCTGAACAGCTTCTTAATTCTGAAGGAAAATCAATTTCACGGAGTCTAGAGTGACATACATTTTTAAATTTCGATATCTGTGTCGAGTCACGTTCACCCCAGACTATCCTATTTATACAAACAGTAGGTATACAAATCTTAGGTTTAAGTAAATTAAAGTTACATCATATAGACACAGGGTAATGATCAGACCAATAAGTATTATATAACACAGATGCCGCGGACACAGAGTGCCGCACGGCACGTGTCACAAGACAGTGGTCGAGCCAGCGCCGACAGCCGTGCGCATCACTGACAAACGTATGACTGTCCGTCGGCATCAGTTCAAGGTCTACACAGGACCACGATTGCTCCGCACAAAAAGATAAGAGTTCAGTAGCAAATGACTCACCGGGGTGCGCATTGTAATCCCCTAACATAAACACCGACTCCACATTGTGACTGTCAATTATGGCTGTCATTTCACTAAGACACTGTGAATTCCACTAAGTTTTCATTGGATTCGGTAGGCATATACACAGAAAATATCAAGATGGAACGATCACTGAGCTCGATTTTTATCGCGGCGAGACGCACACTATTGCACTTCACTACGGTTACCGTCGGTAAACGCAACTTTTCTCCACAGTAGGGCAACTCCGCCGTAGGGCCTACCACTTAAAACCCCTGCCGTGGTATCCACTGCAGAAGTACCCGTGCAGGCGAAGTCGTCGTCTATCGCAGCCAGGTACCCGATGTCATGCGGCATTAGCCACGTCTCCTGCAGCGCCACAACATCAGCCGAGCGACAAAGCCGCCGCACACATTCCACTGATCTCATCACGCTTTTGCAGTTATAGTACGCGCATTTTATCTTGGCCGGCTTGAAGTTAGCTACAAGGTACGTTCGCGCATGTAGTCACTAAGAAAATAGTTAAATGATTATATTTAAGCTTATTATCTTGCGGAGGTAGGTAGAGACAAAGGAACTATTTGCTAATACTATATCGTATAAAATTATTTATACTTACAATATCTCGAATTATTCATTAGCTCATCGGCAGTTGTAGTCTAGGCCTATCAAAATCCATTTTATCAATTTAAATCTTCAAGCATTGCTTAGTTATTTATACCTACGGAGGAGGGTAAGAGCCAGAAGAGATTATACCAAAAAATTGCATATTATCATGTATGACCAATGTATGAAAGTCCTCGTTCACAGTCTAGTTTATAGGCCTTGTATTTAGTAGATTAGTTGACACTTGACAGATGATAGAAATTATTAATTAAATCAGATAGTTTGACCAACGTGTCAGAGTTCACATTCACAGTCAATTTTATAGACCCTGCCTTTAGTAGATAGTATTTGGAACTATGCAAATGGTAAAATTACATTCACATGTGTCATTGAAATGGAAGTTCGACTCAAAGTATAGCTCACCCTGATTGACAGTGGGTCTATCTTTTTTAGTCACTGTCACTTGAAGGTAGCGTGGCAACACCCTCAATGAATAGGCCTTGCGATGTACTTGGTACATTTATATCCTCGTCGTCTTCGCTACTGGCCCAGTCACTTTCTGACTCCGAGCTGTCATCTGTCCCTACTCGTATTATAAATTCCTCGGTCATAGAGTCGATGACATGATCACTTGGGCGGTAATTATCTTCGACCTCCCTTACTTTTCTACACAAAGCTGCCCATTCTTCTTGGCCCATCATTTGAACTTTTTCTTTCACCAACTCCATAGTGTGCGTTATATGATCCACATTTTTTGACGCCACATGCCCTTTTATTGCAGCCCACGCCATTTCTATTGGGTTAAGGTCAGGATGGTAAGGGGGTAACCTTAGCAGAACATGGCCATGTTGTTGGAATATTTCGTCCACAATGTATCTTTTATTAGCCTCTTTATTTTGCAGTATTAAATTATATAATTGTGGCTTGTGCATTGTGGACGAATAAGGCACCCTCTTTGACCTTAACCACGCCTCCATCTCTGCTTTCAGTGAATTCGACGTAGGCGCAGGGTTTACTTGTTTGTTGTGATATGAAGCGTTGTCCATTACCACTACGGAGTTTGGGCTCAAATTTGGGATTAGCTGGGAGCGAACCCACCGTTCATAATTTGTAAAATTCATGTCATCGTGATAGTCTCCACTTTTTGCCCCGGACTTGAACATTAATAGGGCATTTGGGACAAATCCAGCTTCGGAACCAGCGTGTACTATGACCACACGTTGACCTTTGGCTATAGGGCGCTTTAGACCTTTGATAGACCCATCTGTCCAAGATTTACTTTTGGTGTGCGAACTATGCACATATGACTCGTCCATGTATACTATGGGGCGGCCTTCGTCTCTGTATTCCTTAATTTTTTCTAAATATGTAATTCTCTTAAGGCGGATGTCAGACCTCTCGATTAAAACTTTTCTATTGTCCTCCGTGGGACGCCACTTAAAGCCTAAATCTTTGATAATTTTCCTTAAGCTGGTACTTCCACCTTGAAAATTTATGTTTTCTTGCAATTTCACCAACAGTTCTTTTATAGTTACTAATTGTTTCTCCGTTTCGTGAAAATGGTGTATGCACCGCTTTATAACACCCTGGTCAAAATTATCCAGGCCAGTAATTGGTTTGGCTCTTACCCTAATCTTGCCAGGCGTTCGAAAGACAGATATAAGATTCGTAGACTGACCCTCCTTCAGTATCCTCCGGACAGTCCTCTCCGAGGTGCCAGTCGCCTTGGCCTCTCTTAAATGGACAGCCTTAAGATCGATCACGCCTTCTTCCCTCTCCTTCTTCATAAAGCAGGCGACATTAAAAATAATTTTCCTCGCCTGTCGGCGAAGAACGGTATTACGCCTTGGCATTATTAATACCAAAAAAAGTCAATAACAAAAGTCAACAACAAAATTTAACTACAAAACTTAACAACGAAACTAAATAACAAAAATAACAACAAACGAAAACAATATCAACTTGAGTACACGACCGTACGGAAGAGCGAGATAGTTACACGAACAACCACAAAGTGCTGACGAGTGACTGAAATAGCGAATCCTTAAGCATTATGGCCGTGCAATTATAGGGATGTACTACTTATTTTTCGCAACTTCTAATTTCTTAAGATTGTCTATGGCACTAATCCGATTGTCTATGCCACTCATTCGAAGCTGGAAATAAAAAGTTATTTAAAAGGTTTTTAGTTTTTAAATAACTTTTTATATAATACAAAATAACGTAAAACCATGTGTGATTAAAATTTCAATGAATACAAAGATATCGATGTTACGTAATAATAATAGATGAAGCAAGGCGAGCAAAGTAAATTGTTAATATGTTGTAACATTTTATATATCTCTTAAAACATAATAATATATGTTAATATTTAAAGTATTTCATTTTGTACTATATTAAAACAATGAATATCATAGTATTTATTTAACTGTTCAACTTAAAAATAGACTATAACAAAATAAATCATAATCTAAATCTGATATTTATAATATACAACATTATTTAATATATTAAATCGTAATGGATTAAATCGATTTTCCAGTATTTATGGTATTATTGTTACGCATCGAGTATGCATTGGTCAGTCACTAGCTAGTGTTACCGTCCCCGCACCCCGCACCCTGTCACCAATTAGTTCCAAAAAACTGCACTGCGCAGCCACTTGTGACGAACTTCAATCCGGCCAAGATAAAATGCGCGTACTATAAAACTTATCAAGTTGATGTTATTCATAAATTAGAACTGCCAATATTCTCGTTAGTCACACGGACATTCTTATCACGTCTGATGATGTTTATAAATCGACGATAGGCTACCCCCTTTGGCCAGAAGTCAAGGGAAATTTATTAACGAACGTTTAAGTACGAATATTTTGTATGATTCGTAATCCTTCGCGAACTTCATGTCCATTTTTTCAATTTTATCATAAATGTTAGTCTTCTTCATTATGTAGGTACGGATGTCACACACGGACACACCCTTCGCCACATTATAAATGTACATGGGAACCTTAATTTCGGCTGCCATAAAATTACTTCCAGGCTCAGGAATCGCTTTTCCTCGCTTCCCAATGAAACGATTACGTGATCTCTTGTTTTGGACACGAACCCACTGTTCACTCGGGGCCTGTGTCTTCCATTTCCCTTCTCGAACAATCTCCGCCAACGATTTCTGCTTAGGTGCAATAGCGCCGGATCCATTTCTGTCGAGTGGTGGTGGTGGTAGCGGCGCAGTACAGGCGGCCGGACTAGATAGCAGCGGCAGCGAGGCGGCGGGCAGGGGACCGCGGCCGCCGGTCGCCGGTCGCCGTGGGAGACGGCGGCGACGATACGCCAACGACTGCACCGTGCACCGGCGGGAGAGCGGGTGCGGGCTCCGTGTGACGAGCTGCGAGCGAGTCGATCAGCTGACCCTCGACGTGCGTCATCGTGGCCGCTTCCCGTAGTTCGACGATCGTATCATATTGCTTACTTTGCGGCGACGCTTCACTACTACCCTCCGATATTTGATTATTGTTAAAACCGGATTTTAGTGTAGATTCTAACGTAGTTTGTTGCTGATAACATTTACTAATGCCTTCATTGCACTCAACCGGCAATCCCATGGGACCACTATCGCACTCATAGCTTGCGACATATGCACCTCTTCTGGTGTTTACATTGCACCATCCTGATGAAACACACTGCACCTCACTTCTCAACTGATCCATCTGCTTAACTGTCGCATAGTCTTCTTTCATCATGTCGAGATCTTGCCGTAGCTTAACAATGTCTTTCAATAGCCTCGTCACGTCGACATGATCAAACAGAACCGGGGGCAACTTCTCAAGGTCGCGGGCTACGAAGACTGGGATATCCTCGGAGTCGGTATCACGAATAAGACAGATGATGTCGTCTATGTCTCGAAAATTTTTCCCCGCCTTCCTCCGTGTTATCTTACGTCTTGTTGTCGGCAAGGATTCGAACAACAATTTCTTCGCCGCTACAATTTCACTTTCAGAGAAAGCGCTCGCACAGATTCTGCTTATACTTTCATCGTCCATCACAGATATTTTATTATGGACGAAGGCCAGAACTTCGTTAATCACTACATTGCAATTTGTACATTTAACCACAGAGGACATTTTAAATTCCCGAATACCCACCGTCACGCACAATATCCAACCGTTCGCATGCGCGCGCGCGGCGTGACTGTGACTCTAAAAGCTTTAAATAAGGCCTAAGTAAAAAAAGGTGCACCATCTAAAAAAGGTGTCCCACCTGCTGCAAGTCGGCCCGGTGGCCAATTAACCTGTCAATTGTTACAATGCCAGACATAGTTCTTTCTGGGTGCTGGTGTGCCTCTGCAACTCAATAGATTAAGATGAAACTGGGCAGACCATTTTGCATGCTGAAGAAATGCATGAAGAGCTATTTACAAAAAAGACAATAGCTCTTCATGCATCTTATGCACAATGAATCCCAAATAGCAGGAAACAATAATGAGGAGGGCCCAGACAGAGAGAGTAATAAAAATAGAAGATATTATACCCAGATTGCAAAACATATGAAAAAGTAGAAGGCGCAAGAGAAAAAGTTTGGTCTTTGGTGTGACATTATTCAATTATTATAACTTACATTGACAGCTGGCTTCCCTACAGGCACCACTTTGAGAACAGAATTGTCTGGCATCCGGTATCCATTGAGACATTTCATCAACTTGAATCCTTCATTCTCATTAGGAAGTCCAATGCGAACTTTCTTCGTGCCATCACCATCATTTACAAGGTAGTCCAAGATGAAGTCATCTATGTTGCATTCTTGTTTGATCAAAAGTTTCACATCTTGATATTTTGTCTGTAAATTTTTAAATTGATGTCATTGTAGTTTAGAGGCATCCTATGTATGTTCAAGAGCCTTTGAGATTGCAATTAGTTCCATGATCATTATTGAAATATTTGAGTCTGGTTTATACATGGCTGATACTCCATCACTCACACTATAAAAAGCACCCCCACAGCCATTGACATCTTTGGATCTATCGGTATAAATTGAATACCAACCAGCATACAGGTGTTTCAATTCATCAAGTACATTAAAACGTAAAATTAGGCTGTAGGATATAGCTCGATTTTACAGATTTGGTGTGTTTTACGGATTTTTAACTATAATCTAGCATGAGCTTTGTGCTTCAAATAAGTTGGCTAAATATGGGTAACGAGTAATGAGGCTCTGGGCTCATTATTAAAATTTTATAGTAAAATCACATAATCTAAAATACATGTCCTAATTACGAAATTTAAAAGATAGCAATTAACTAATAAAGCTTCTGAGAAATAGAAAAAGCGAAAACAGACTAGTAATTGGCTAAAATTAATAACTACTTAAATTTTTATAAAATAACCTCTAAAGGCATACGTACTTTTGGTGCTAACCCATGAATTGTTATCATCATTTTCGAAGAATGTTATTATTTAGCAGTTATGTTAGCAATTAAACCATATTTTGGTAATAATTAATAGTCAGGAAAACAAATGTAGTTGTCAATAGATTCACGATATGATAGCAGTATGGCGCAGGTCATAGACTAATATATATATGATGAGAGCGCAGGTCTATGGGCGCAGGCCAGTAGCCGTTGCACCCGTAGACAGAGAAAAGTATATATACTATATAGACTATACTCTTTCTACGGTTGCATCTCTACTTAATCTGTGCCAGTAGCATAGTATCACAGACTAAGTAGAGGTATAATCGTACTCTGTGGTCGTCTGTGGTAGAGGTAAGGTAGGGTTCCTTACTAACTTACTACGCAACGAAGAACAGAACTCAAACAGAACTTACAAAATAAGCAGTGTGATGTTTTACACAAGTTTTTAGTAAAATCAAATAGATATATGATTCACCCAAAATAGCACATATGAATAGAAAATAGTTATAAAATTAAAATGTATCCTGAATTTTCCTGAGTACCTAAGTACTTTACAAGTTTGAGTTTTTTTGAGATTTATGTCTATTATTATTATTTTATTTTATTTACAACAGAAAACTAGCAATAAAATGATGTATAGTGATATTTTTACACGAGTTATTAGTAAATTATTATAGAAATTTGATTCACCCAATATAAAATAATTAATTATAAAGTACTTCTTTTACTTGGTAAAATAAAATTAAATCGACTTTATTCTTTTTTACATCTTGTAAAGTCTATGAATTGAAACCAGTTGTATTTTTAATACTCTGTGGATTGAAAACATAAATGTCAAAGCTGTCGAAAATTTGATATTGCGATATTACTTTTGCAATTTCCGATTGACCGATTCCTAGTGGAGCATTGCTTGAATACTTTTTCCAATATTACCTATCAAGTTGAAAAATATAATAATAAATAAAAAAAAGGAATATCATCAAAAATGTTACTCACTATATCGAACTTACCATACAACGTAAGCATTAAATTTTCCAGTCAACTTTTCTGCGTTAGTTTTTTTTTTATAACCAGCCATGTAACATCAATAATTTTATGATATTTATAGGTAAAGTACAGCGATATAAAAGCTCTGGTGCGGGCAACATGCGACATCGAGGATATGATTATGGATAGTTTAGTCATGCATGATGAACATTCCAAGAAAGTGACTCTAGGTCTGAATGGAGAGGAAGACGCTGCTATTTTGATGACCAAGTTAAACGGGTTTTATATGGATGGGCATCAGCTGCAAGTAGTGCCGAAATCGAAAATTCAGGTAATTTATTTAATATACTTTAAATCATAGTCATTTACGAGCATTATTGGGACAACACAAACAAATTTGTAATCTCTGACTTGTTACCTATAAGCATAGAGTTAATAAGTAGTTTGATACAGAGAAGAGAGTTCACAGTAACAATTAACATGTAAGGAAAGAGAGATTCTTATGCTTGGTGTATCCTTTTAAAACAAGATGACCATGGTTTGGTTTTGAACATTCTGAAGTTATTGATGGACTACCTACACCCACCTACCTAGCTATTGTGATATGGATTAATAATTAATATTATTAGGTACTGCCAATTTAAAAATTAAAATTGTGGTCACAAAAATAATATGTTCCTTCATGTAAATATTATAAATATTATTCAAATAAGTGAAACAATCTTTCAATGGTTCAGGAGATTAATCAACATATAAAACTTTGCATCTCTTTCTATAACATTATTATAGGGCCGGCCTCGTAAAGTTAATGGCTTACGTAAGCGCAACTATAGACAGGTTAACATTAGCAAAAATAAAGACTAGGATGTACTAAAAAATACTTTTATTTCTAGCCTCCATCAAATCCAGGCATACCAACACCGCAAATACCACCATGGACTAAAAATTATGGCGCTGCAAATGCCCCAAGTATGGTGCCTGCACCTTTAAGTTATGACATGAATATTAATCAGGTATGTTAAAGCAATAAATTAATCGTAAAAACAACACATAATTAATCAGTTGCAGACGAAAGGAAAGTTAATGATAATGGTCTTAGCTATAACATAACAGTAACAGTACTGTTACGTTATAGATAAGTGCTTTACCAGACAAATTAAAAAAATGTATACCTATTCATCATTAGTTTATACAATGTCACAAATATTGTTAGCTATCAAGTGGCTATATTATAAAAATCCTGTTTAATTTAAGCACTTAAGTTTTTATGTCTAATATAGATGGACACAAGTAGTAGTAGATTATTAGATTAGGTAAATTTTATAAAGCTAGTATGTGAGAAAAATTTCCATGCCTTCCTTATGCTTATCACAGTGTGTTAAGTCTACCAATTCTCTTTTGACCGAATATGACTTCATATTCTGTGAGACTCATAAGATAAATAAGCCTGATGATAAATAATGAGTGAAGTAACATTTCTTGGGCATTTTAAAAATATCTTTATGTAAATGTTTTACACTTCATATAAAATAAGGTAAAAGTTTTGATTTAGTTGTCATATATATAACCTTTCATAAACAAGCGTAATACTTTGGCATGTATTAGTTCCTAGAATTTTATTCTTATTTCTGAGATTATCAGGTATGCACTATAATAAAGTGTAAAAGAATTGATTTTACAATTTAATTTTTATCAAATTCAAGTTGAAATTAAATATTTTTACTATTACTTACAATTTCAGAAACAGACTTGGTAAATTCGTAGCTAAGTGAAATGTACTAAAAATTGACACATTTTACATACATTTTTACATTTTTCAAACAAATTTTGCAATTTTCGTAAACTGTTATATAGGTAGTAGATGTAGACCCATATTTTTTTATTAGATTTTTGTTATTGCCTCACATGCCATTGCATGTGAGACATCCTACAATGACGGCTCTCTTTCTTGAAAAACTGTGGCTGCATTATATAGCAATAACATATACATTATATAAATGTTATGCAAATAAATAAATTTTGTATAAATGTTGGAAGCAGTCTAATTGCTAACTGTTACCAACTGTAATGCTGGTACATCATGTATAGTTTGGGACATGGATCTTGAGTTATGGCTAGAGCTCATCAATAGACAATGTTACAGAGCTTGCCTATAAGCCAGTGAGCATATCTAGTTGTTGTTGACTGTCATGCTATGATTCCAGTCTTAATCAGATCTTGCTGCTGTGTTTGAAACCCCAAGATCAGTGTCTTTAACCTATACTGAATGAGAAAGGAAGGCTGCCACATAGAGGTTAAGCCTCTACAAATTAACCAACATGCTGGTTAAATTATAAAATAAGTATTAACTTTGCATTTCCTCCATAAATGCAAAAGTTGATCAGTTGAGGCTGGTATTCACCTAAGTTATAACCGGAAGTCTTCATTATTCTACTTGCTGTGCTGTAAAGTTACATTGATTTAAACTAGGCAAGTTGTAGCAGCAGAGTGGGGAGATAAATAAGTGAAGGGTGAAATGTCCAAAAGGCTTAAAAGTAAAAGTAATGTCTTGGCCATTCATTCCCGATGATGGGGGACATACCTTAAACGGTCGATGTCGCGAGGTTAATGAGATTTTGACTCTCTAAAAGCCAGTCATGGCCACCCGCGATGCCCAATTCCAATGAACAACGAGACAATCCAGTGAACCGAACTGGAGCAGTATTTGCTGGACCCTTTTTGGGACAGTACAAGAACATACGCGCTCCATTCAGGCAGTGTATGTTTTCCTAATGGATCGAAGACTTTTATAACCGATTGATGACGCATGTGCATGTCTTAAACTCCAGGAACACGAGCCAGGTGGCCTCGTGGCTACTGTGTATTTATAGGTAGTAGACCAACACACACACGTGTTCACGGAGCAATACTAAAATCGGATATGATAGTTTACATCCAGTAAGCTGTCAGTACCTGTTTAAACACTACGTAAATTGTTTTTTAAGCACGAACATACAAGTGCCACCGATATTTTTGATCAGGGGTGATTAAAATATTTTAGGCTCTTGAATGTGCAAGTTAAAAAACTAATTTAGTAAATTTCTGGCATATAGCGCGACAAGGCATTTTTCTTACTTGCCGTGGAGCATATAAACGACAAATATCTCATTTTTTAGACATGATATCGGTTTTGAAAATATGTGACCATCGATTTAGAGCGGTTGCCCGCGTCCCTCCGTAAGGCCATTGATATTTTCTCTCACTTTATTCCAACTTGCTTAACTTACAAGCAATGTCTTAGTTAGCATTTGTAGCCAGTTAGCTTTGGTGAATACTAGCACTCATCGAGTGTAAATGTGACCCTATTGGTAGGTTTAGTACGACTCTGATGACGTCACAGTGGTAGATGGTATGTCCAAGTATGAGGGATAGGCCAAGGCACAGTCGCCGTTTAAACCTTAAGTAGCACGCTGCTAGCTGCCAGCTAATCATTGTCATCGCCGTTTGAGCTGGCCACATAGCTTTTGCAATGGGTGAGCATTGCTCTCGTTCTACCCTGATTTTGCATCTATAAGCTTCTTAAACCTTATACTAATTTCAAAGTAATGGAAAGAAGTGATGGACCCATCTGTTGCCATATTTATCTACCAACAGTTGCTCTAACTGGTGGTAGAGGCACTACCGTCAAAGTGCTGCTTGTCTTGCTTGACTATAACGTAAGGCAGCATTCGGAGATCGAATGCCACCGATATGGTTACAATTACACCAATTTAGTAAATAAAGATACAATTCTGTTAAATGCATTTCTGGCACTGAAAATGTTTTGAATTTTATAACTATCTAAAACAATTCTTTCACAGAGCGCATTTTATCAATTGAACCAGCCTAATTATCCAATCCAGCCTACTCCGTCGACGTCGAATATGCAGTTAACTTCGTATCCTTTTGGTAACTCGAGCAACAGACAAGTTCCTTGGACCGGAAAACATGTTGAGATTCCAAATAATTCGCAGAATGTAAATCAGTGTTTAACATGGGATAAAGATGAATTCAATTTGGACAATAATCATGCTTCTAGAAGGGACAACAATCGTGATCCGAATTGGCGCAATGAATTGGGATGGGATAACAATCGTAAACCAGATTGGGGCAACAGCCGTGATACGAAAAGGGAGAATAAGCATGATTCGGAGTGGAACAATAATCGTGTTTCACGATGGGACAATAATGATCGTGAGCCGGGGTGGAAAAACAATTGTGATTCAAGTTGGAACGACGATCGTAATTCGCGATGGAACAGCAACCGTGATTCGATGCGGGACAAGGATCGTGATTCTAATCGCAGTTCCTACCGTCCAAATCAATCATCTGTGCCTCCTCGCGGTCGCGAATCATCTTATGCAAGGCGTGACCAAGACTACTCTCGGTCATCGCCCCGTCAGATATACGGAAGTCACGTGAGATCACCTAATAAGAAGTATGATCTGCGTGATGATAAGCCCCATCAAAAATCATTGAGACGTAATCGGTCACCGCAGGGTCGTTGGATTGGCCGGTCTCAATCACCGCATGCCAAAGTTTCACGTTTTGAAGAAGCAAACGTCGAGGCTGCTCTTAAAAAAATGCCAGGCCAGCGTAAGCAGCCACCTCCTGTGCAACAAGTCCCTGATAAAAAGCAATTGGCCAATGCATACATGTGGCGCTCACAACTGTCAGGAACGTATGCTAAAATTATAATGAACAGTTTCAAATATGAGGCACCTGATCGTGAAAAGCTTCATGAAGTGTTGAAATGCTTTTTGAGAGCACGAATAGACAAATTCTTCAAAAATAATTACATGATTTCTGTAAAGGAAATGCAAGACATATGCAATCAGAAGTTTAGTCAGCAAAATCAGTGGGTTATAATGAGGGACGCCCTCGTGCAAGTCGGTGGAAAAATTTTACCAACAGGGAAAAATAAAGGTAAACAGCTATTATGTAACTTTATTATGTTTATTTATTACAATTAGGCAGTGGTAGAATAAAGAGAGACATTTGAGCTGCCACGCAGAGGTTTCAAAAAGATAGGAAGATAGCAGGCATTACAAAGTTTATTAAATAGTTAATAATCGCTTGCTGTAACGGTGAAGGTAAACATCGTGAAAAAACCTGCATGTCTGAGAGTTCTCCATAATGTTCTCGAAGATTTGTGAAGTCCCGCACTGGTCCAGCGTGGAGGACTATGACTCATCTCTTCTCACGCTGAGAAGAGGCCCGCCCAACTGTGGAACAACTTATGTAAAGGGCTAATATTATTATTACTTATTATAAAATCTTTGTGGAATCGCTTCGTTAATACCATATTGCACCTTTAAAAGAACATGTAAGGCAACATGTTTGACTGAAAGATATTCTAGCTCTCGAAGAAAATTGGTCAATGTTGACATATTATATTGTATTATATTTTGACATATTATTTTATAATTTGCTTGTGTTAACGATAATTTATTCCTTATTAAACTTCATAGATTGTTGCATCCCCGTAACTAGGTACATGACTCGGTCGACATGGTAGCTTTCTGGTCTTGCGATGAGAGGGTCGAACCCTCTCATGGAATACGCGTATAGAATTTTTACGTTTAGTGTCCATGGGCTGAGAATTCGGGCACGTGTCTGTCTTACCACTAGGAAATTATTCTTTTATCGGATAATGGCGTTATTAGGCTTTAGAGGAAATAGGAACCGATTAAATATTATGATCTTTAACATCAGTATTAACTGAAATTTTCTGTTCCTAGAATCTAATTGGCTTCAGTCCCGGTTTTTAACATTATTGACATGTTTGTGCAAAAATGTCTGTGGCGCTATTTCTATTTTTGATCTTGTAAAGCAAAGTTCTAAAGAGTCGTCAAGTTATCCCACGAGACATGATAAGTTAAGCACTGTACTACCATTTACCAAACATGATCGGAATATTTCAGTTATGAGGTGACATTCCGCTTCGCCTGACTGGCTGAATCGAAATACTAATACGAACCGAGTCTGTGACTGGTAACTTCTCTGAAGCATATGTTTATTACAGAAGGATACAGCAATAAACCGCTAGATTTAAAATGAACATAGACAGTGAGCCAGTGAGATCTTTGCACTTAAAAGAGCACAGCAACTTTTTTACAGCGACCAATGATACTCCTGGCGTTGTAAGCGACCTTAGTAGACCGCTTCGACCATCAGATTGCCAGTGCGTATATTTGGAAGTATTAAAAAAGAACTGTCTCCATGTTGTGATTATAGTAACATGGCCATAATAGCATTTATCTTACGGTCGAAATCCTGCGTGTGTATGACTTCAGGTTGCGCTTTCTTTATTGCCGTTGTGGGCAGACGAGCTAAGTGGCCCTTGCTAGCTGTATTTTCTTAGCATTGGTTATGCAATGCTTGAGAAACAGTCAAGCAAAGGAAGAAGGAACAGCTATTCTGCTTTTAAGTCACCTCGCGAGTCTGTTTGGAGGCAGAAATAAGCAGAATAGTGGTACGTGCCGTTTAGTACTATATGCTTAGAGCCAGCATTTGTGATGCGCGTAATAACTTTCGAATTATATTCAAGTACAATTGTACACAGAGCGATACCTTCTTTACCTTGCCAATACTACGCACTTATATGTATATTGTTGTTGATACATTTGAATACTTGTGCATTATAATATCTCATGCGCAGATGGCCACTCTGCATTAAGATTGACCGCTGTGACGAAAATTTTGTCTGGAGAACATGACATTCAAAGAAAATTTGAATTGTGTGAATCGACAGCCAGCATTACCTAAGTGAAAAAACCTAATGGATAGAGACCGCCAATATATACATATATCGAATAGATCTCATCATCAGTAATGGAGTCCTGTATTTAACGAGGTGTCTTGAGTTCATCGATGTCACCATATCCTAGGCTCTAGTATGTGGCATCTATGGTTTGAGAAGCAAGGTTTTGTTTTGTTGCAACCGGGCAGGTTGCAGTAGACTGTCTGGCTCAAAAACCTCTGCTTTAAGTATTATAACCCATACGACTAAATAGTTGTGTTGTTAATAAATGTGGACTTGTTGAAAATAAACGGTTATTTATAGAATTATCTTAATTCCTCAAAAGGTGGCATCGTGATACAATGGCAAAGCTCAGGGCCCGAATGTTGACCAAGGGAAAGGCTTTTTGTCGCGGTTTATTTAATTGACAACTTTTTGCAAATATATATATTAGCAGCCTCGGTTACAGACACTAATGTGGTGTTATTTCAAAGTATCCAAACACTCAAATATTGACGTTATTATTGCACAGCATATGCTAACAGCATATTAAAGCATAGCTTTTTCTTGGATTTGATTATGTGAATTCTAATTCGGAATTGTTCCGTTTTGTCCAAAACCGGACATTCGCATTTCATCCATCTGCTTTATAGATATAAGGATGCTCATTAATTTTAATTGGATCTGGTATTTCTTTTATTATTATTATCTTTTTTAAATCTATGGGTTATCAAATCTAAAGCAGTGGTTGGTAGCCAGTTACACTTGTTACACATAGCATAATTTATGTAGCGTTCGTGTTTCATAAGTTCTTTCACACAGAGTCACAAACGTCTTTGTACACAGGTCTGACTGAAACAAAAAAGGAACTGAATCAGCAGCATTTTAGGCCTTCTCGATGACTATTATTTGTGTTATAAAGACAACTGCGATAAAAACAATGTTATCAGCCATTTTTTTATGTCTATTAAATTTAGTGATGGGCTGATGTTACCAATATAATAGTAGGAGTATTGATATAAATGTCTACAAAAAAAAAACAACACCTATAACTATCAAGTCTTAAACTTTCTTCAAACTTTTGGTCTTGTCTGACAAGACCAAAAGTATAACGATTATTGTTGTCTACTTTATAAATTATTATTAATATTTAATTTCTTAAACTGCCTAAACTCGACTAAATTATCTTTTATAATTAAATTCTCACTTACGAATATATTATGATATCGAATTTTGTATAGTGAGATTGGGAACATCAAAATTCCATACATGATTAATATATTTGGTAAGTTTTAGTAGAGCGTTTATAGAAATGTTGTAATGTTGCAGGCAAGAAGGCGAAAAAGAGCAAGGCAATCCCGGTGGCACCACAACATGGCGCAGGTAAGATATTTTATTGCCGCTCACTTTTTTTATACTGATCAATTCAACTGTCTCCGTAATGCAGCGGTAGTGAATGCAACTGCTGCGCATGAGGTCTCGGTTGGAATCCTGGGTCAGGCCAACAAACATTTATTGAGTTATCTTAATACCATCCCGGAGTTAGGAAGTTGGCGTTGTTAGACACCCACGTGCCTCGGAAAGTACATAAAGCCGTTGGTCCTGCGCCTGATCTCCGTTCGAGCGAATTGCCGTCCCTTCGGATCATGGGAGTTAGGGAACAGAGAGTGCATTTGCGTTTGCGCACAAATTTTGTGCACTATAATATCTTCTGTGCAGATGGCCAGTCTCAATTAAGATGAGTCGCCGTGACCGAAACTCGGTCTGGAAGAGATTACATTCTATGGTATAATTATGATGGGCCAAGCGGTTAAATAAAACACATAAGATAAAATATTTGCAGATGGCCAGTCAGGTCCTGCGCAAATGGCCAGTCGCCGTTAAGATTGACCGCCCGATTAAAAAGTTGTTTACTTTACAAATTATATATGTACGGAACTGCAACCATTATACCATTTCCCTACTATTGAAGTATAGTCTTTATATAGAGCTAATATTTTTTTTATTTGACTAGCGATCCACCCAGCTTCGCACGGGTAGAACAAAACCTTAACAGAAATCCGTTCAGTAGGTTTTGAGTTTATCGGGAACAGACACACGGACGCGGCGGAGGACATTTTATAATATGTAATGACAACTTATTTTAAAATTTATTGTTTCAGTGTTTGGCAATCTGAAGGTAGACCACAGGTATGAGCCGCGAGGTCCTGACCAGCAACCAGGTAACTTTTATTTTATCATCCAACTATTCATGTTTAAAGCTTAACTGGTCATTGTTTATTGCGGAACTAAACGAGATCGGCAAGACCCGGTTTAGTATGGGCTAGTAGTCATTCTTTGGCCGGCTGTGTCTATCATTTCCAAGCAGAGTACACATGCTACGCGTATTCAAGTCGGCATTGATGTCGAATCTAAATATATAATTTTTTGGTATAATTCATACTTCATTAGCAGTCTCCTGTGGTTTCACCAACGTATATGATTACTGCTCCGCTTCTGTGGCTCGTAGTATAATGCTTATATTGCTTCTAGATAAAGTAGTTTTCTAATGGTGAAATAATTATTAAATCGGTTTAGCTCTTTAAGAGTTAATGCATAACAAACAGAAATAAAATCTTTTTTTTAAATAATCATTGTGTAGAGTTAATTCCTGATAGTTGTTTGGCACCTGTTTATCACTTGCGTCTTCCAAACTTCACAAAGCCAGTCATAGCCTGCGTTGCCTTTCCTTATTCTGAGTCACTGGGTTGTTATCAAGCTTATCTATATTATTGTCATGATTTGTTTGCTTGTACCGTTGATACTGTGGCCGAAGTCCTAAGCCATCTTGATTTGAGCAGATTGTTATTCGATTTTTCTATTAATAATAAAAATATATTTATTTGCCAAAAACACAGTATACAATGATCTTACAATTCAATAAAGTACATACATGTTTTGCCAAGGTTACATAGCATGCAAATGATAGGTAATGATAATTACAATTTAGAATCAAAAAAATCTCTCAGACTGTAGAAATTATTTTCAGTTAGCTATTTGTATAATGAATACCAAATTATCTTGTTTTTAACAATTTAAAGTAATTATGAATCTTGTTTAAAATTCGGATACACATGGCGATACAATTGTTGTTGAATTTCGTGGTTTTCGGGATACAATTTAGAACCAGTCTTTTTGGATCTTGTCGATTTCTAGGTCTTAAATCATTCACAGTCCTATAAAATTCCTTGTGTTTGTGTATTGGAGATTTTAATTTATTTTTATCGTAAATCTTATAATTCAATAGTAATACATCTTGTGACCACGGCCGGTGTAACCTGGTCGAAACGTCAAGCATAAAAAGGTAAACATTATGCATGATCGCGTTAATACGTTTCGTTTCGAAAGTTATTAATACATTTCTGTGTCATGGGTGACTTTATAATTATTTGAATAACTGACACAAAGATTACCACCACCACGACACTTAGAAAGCGTTGCTTTATTATCTTATCTATACTAATATTATAAAGCTGAAGAGTTTGTTTGTTTGTTTGCTTGAACGCGCTAATCTCAAGAACTACTGGTTCGAATTGAAAAATTATTTCCGTGTTGGATAGCCCATTTATCGAAGAAGGCTATAGGCTATATAACATCACGCCACGACCAATAGGAGCGGAGTAGCAATTAAAAATGTTGCAAAAACGGGGAAAATTTTCTTATATAAAGCAGACGAAGTTGCGCGGGTCAGCTAGTATAGATATAAAATGAATTCCTGTTTCTCTTAGTAACTTGAGAAATACTTTACCGTTTTCATTCATCTTTTTTTAAAAGTTTCCTAATACTTTATAGAAGGTTCTTACGGAAGGAAAAGTTAAGAAAATAGCGAAGAAATCGGATAATTTCTGAAAACTTAACGACTATTTTAACCTCGCGAGTTTGACAGTTCGTCTGTCGGTTCAGATAGTATGCTATATAAATTGTTAATATCTTTTGCAGCGACGCCAAAGCCAATGGCGGCTATGCAGCCTGCGAAGCCTCAATATTCAAAAGAAGGTAAGCATAAAATTCCTTTATTATAAACGACTATATATTAATTAGGCAAGACGGCAAGGGCTTTGGGACCGACGCCCTTGTCTTGGTTCAGTACCCAAGCTCTGTATAGAGAGGGGGTCGTCCTTAGGAGATTTTACTGATATTACTACGAAAAATCTGTTTTTATCTAGTTATTATACTTTTCGGGAACTGCATTTTAGTTACTAAGGAAAGGACCTTCATTTCATCGATGCCCGGGCCTCAAAGCTCTCAAATCTGGCCTTTAGCATATGCTGCTTTAGGGTTATTGCAAAATAACAGCGCAATAGTGTTACATTATAATTTATAAGTGTACATTGCTATACTGAACGCCCATCATCAAACAGAGCGAAGTAGATATATGACCCGTATTTTATTTAGTTTCTGTTTTACCGTTTTTATTTTTAAGTATTTTTATATTGTTTAGTTAGTTTTATTTTTTGTTTTTATACATTTTTTTAAATATTATTTTTAATATTCTTTCAGGAAACCCATTTATTAAAAGTAAGTCTTAATATTATTATTTTATCTTCCTGTACTGGTTCAACTCCCTAATTAAATATTAATCCGACGATGAAGAATGTACACTCAAAATCTAAATTAAACCTTATGTTATAAGTAAGAAGTTGTGATTTTCTTAACACAATCTGATCATATTACGGCGTTTTGAAGTAAATAGACGTACGGAACTTGTCATATGTGCTGCTGTTCAAATTTGGTCTTTATTCTTTGCACGATAGGTATGTTTGCATGTAAGCCAATTATACGTATATGTATAATCGCTATTTAAATGCAGCTGTCCGAGGGATATAGCAAAATATCTCCAATACACTCCCACTTTTCTAATATTCAAATTTAAAATATTAATTTCTTGCTACAAATTTTGATACTGTTTGCATAAAACCATTTCCTTTGATTGCTGTTTGCTCTAGTGCATAATCTTATATATAAAATTCTCGTGTCACAATGTTTGTTCCCGTACTCCTCCGAAACGGCTTGACCGATTCTCATGAAATTTTGTGAGCATATTGAGTAGGTCTGGGAATCGGCCAACATCTATTTTTCATACCCCTTAGTGATAAGGGTTGTCGACCCCTAAATTTTTTTTTAAATCTTTTGGTCAAAACATTTTTTTATGGCAAAACAACGTTTGCCGGGACAGCTAGTAATGTATAAAATCATAAGCAATTACCCTATTTATAAGGCAAAGATCACTGTATAGAACCACGAGTGATACCTAGACTATATCTAAAACAATTAAGAATAAGAATAATTTATTTTCGTATAAAAAATGTGCAGCAAGTTTAGTTATTAGTGGTATCGACTAAAGTCGTGTATCGCCGATACCTAAAAACTTTACATTAGGCTTAAGCTCAGTGGCATGGCATAGTAGGGGCGGAAGGAGCGGCACTTTTAGGGGGCGGTAAAATAAATAATAATAATATCTTGTAAATATTTGAACTGTACAAAACACAATAATGATGAATGTTCTTGCCGAAAAGTTCTTTAGAATTACTGTATATTATAGTCTTTTGAATTGAAATACCTAAATAAGTAGATGGCAAAAAAAAAACCGCTACGGCTGTCGCCCACGCTACTACTTAAGCTATGAATAATTTCACATTTGTTAACCTCTGAGTCTTCTTCGAAGAAGTTAATGAAAACACTGTGTGTCTGTCTTTAAGTGACAGTTTGTTAGTGACAGGGATAGCTCCGGTACCACTGGATCGATTGACTTGTAACGTCTTGGTGTATAGACGCCTCCGGGTCATCCCTCGGTCGAGTTTGGCCCCGTGGGTCAAAAGACCCCCGAGATATAGGGGTCATAAGGTCAGGGGATATCCACCAACCGAGTGATTTGGAAGTCCAAGAGAGAGGCTTTTGCCCAGCAGTGTGACATTCCAAAAAGATGATGAAAATAAAAAAATATCACGTGAAGTCGAAGAGGTGGAATCCTGGGTTTTTACACCCATCTCATTATACCTATCGTACACCGGCTCGATAAGCAAAATGATCAAGAAGGATAATTCTAAATATATAGAAATGTTATAACTAATAAGTAAAAATAATTAAGACTAAATTAGCATATTAATAATAATAATGGTGGGCATCCATAATTTTTATATTTTAAATGTGTTTCTTTTTATAATTATATATTTAAAAATGGAATTTTGTATTGGTTAAAAGTAAATAAATGTGAAATAATAATAATAATAAAGTTTATTACTCCATAAGAATAACACTTAATCTAGGTACAAAATTAAGGGCTTATATTACCTTTATTATAAACTAAACAAGTTCTTAAATGATACATTTTGTTGTCTGAATTGGTATTATAATTTAATTTGACATCTTGAATATTATTGTAAATTACTATCCATTATTTCTATTATGATTTTCTTTTGTAATTTTGGATATATCAAATTAATTATATTTATGTCACTAATTTGTATGTCAATTTTGGTAAAGCATAGCGCATTGAATATTCTGTATCCAAGATCTTTATATGTAAATAACTATGTTTGACAAATAAATGATTCTTATTCTACCTTACAGAAGAAAAAGTTGACGATACGTCTAATTTCACGGGTGAGGATTACGCTGGAAGTATAATGTCACAGTTAGACCCGGTGATGAAAGCCGCTTTAAATGAAGAAATGGACAAGTTGGTTAAGTTGGTATGTATATACACGCATAATATGTCACTAAAGGGTTTTATCTGTCGATTGCTAGAATGGCAGACATAGTTAAAATTTACTGTGTCTGGCCTGGCGACTCAATAGGTTAAAATCATAAAAATTTATAAATAGTTAAAAAATCTTTAAACATTGGTCTCCTTTTAGTATAAACCGCGACAAACTCGGTATCTAGTAGTTTAATTTCAATGTGTAATATTCACCTAATCGTAACACATTATTTAACAACTTTCAAACTTTCTGTTTATTTACGACTCGATGGCGTAATAGTTAGTGTAAACGACTTCCACGCCTGAGGTCGCGGGTTCGATTCCCGCCCAAGTCAAACATTTGTGTGCATGAACATAGATGTTTGTCTTGGTCTGGGTGTTTCTATGTAAAATAGGTATGTATTACCAAAAAAAAAGTATATATGTATGTTTATCCATTGTCTAGTATCCATAGTACAAGCTCTGCTTAGTTTGGGCTAGATGGTGTTGTGTGTGTGATAGAATATTATTATTATTTAAAATATGACACAAATTATCCTGCAGACTTTCAGCCCAGTTCACCAAAATCCAAAATGTAAATTACCTATTATTTTATCCTGTGCCATTTTATAATATGGCGCAAAGCATCACTTCCCTGGCTTCATTCACTTTCATCACATTCCTCATATACGCTCGCCGGTTTAAGGTGCTCTTAACCTGGCCTTTGTCCAGAACGTCTCCGATCTGATCAAGAAACGTTCGCCTAGGTCTGCCTCTTGCGATTATTCCATTCACACTAGAGTTTCTGTCCATTTAAGAATGTGTCACATTTATTCTTAATCTCAAATTTCTTAAAACGACGCTATTCAAACTAAAGACTGTTTACACAAAAAAAATATTTTCTATTTTTCGATTTACTTCAACCGTACCAATAACCTAGTGGGAGACTGTAGAACTACCACACAGAGGACTTGAGTTTGATCCTAAGGTGTCTGACTTTACTAAATTATATGTATAATTAATAGATAATAGGCATGTTGACTAAAAAAAGATTTTAGTCCGTCTTTAAGACTAGCAAAAAATAATCGACACGTATTTTTTCTTTTGTCACACAATCTTATAATAACGGGTTTAAATTTCGTGTTACGTCACTTGTCGGTACAAATTTAATAGGACAGTGACGTCACAAGCCCTTACCGAACTTTAATGCGTTATATCTTAGTAAATATTTCATGTTTTGTTAAAACAAAAAATAGGTGTCCAATATTTTTTGCTAATCTAAAAGATGGACTAATTCGAATCACTTATATTTAACCCTGTCAACTATTGTAACGCTGTAATGGCAGTGGAAAACACTGAGAGAACCTTCATGTCTGAGAATTTTCGATAATGTTTTGGAAGATATGAGAATTTTGTCAACTCGCACGGGACTAGTGTGTTAGGCTATGGCCTAAGACTTCTCACACTGAGAAGAGTCCCGCTCCCAGCAGTAGGACAGCTCATATACAGAGCTGATATTATTATACATAATTGGGAGTTTCTTACTTCTACTTATTCTAACTAATATTATGAACTTAAATGTGAGTTTGTTTATTTGTTACGCTTTCACGCCTAACTACTCGACCGGTATCGACCGATTATCAGGGAAACAGAAAAGGACATAGAGTAGCTTTCATCCCGAAAAATACTGTTACTAACCTAATCATTAATAATTATAATTGCATAACAGTATATAAATATTAACATAAGTACACATAAATATATATTATATTAGATAGATAGATGCATTGTGTTTTATATGCTTAAAACAAATTCCTTTAATTGCTCTCGAAGCCCTCTTCTTTTCTCCTAATTTGCTGTGCCCGACAGGGTCCATGATGAACTGTTATATTATTTAAGTTACCACCTAAGCCAACATTGTGGAATGCAATAAACAATTGAATTGAATTGAACTAACGTAAATTTACGGGAGAGAAGCCGCGGGGAAAATGTAGTATTTTTATACTAATTATATAAATATTTCAGATCGAGGATGAATGCAAATACCCGCCACAGGACGAAACGGACTTTTGTAAGGAACTCCTGGTACAAGTGCCTGATTTTATGAAGACGGTACGTTTTATATTCTATGTTAATTTAATACGTTTCCGATAGCGCAGCGGTTGTAAGTGCAACTGCATGAGGTCTCAGATTTATTTTCCGAGATGAGTAAAATATTTTTATTTATACCGATAGCCTGGTGGAATAGCTTATTTTATTTTACACTAGATATAGGTACTAGATACTTGCTTCTTCACAACTAGACTTCACGAGAGTTTGAGCTCAATCAATAATTTAATTATGTGCGGATAGGTCGGAATAATTAAACTGCAAAACATTCAGACAACCACCATCATATTTTTCCCCGTGGCTGCTGAAAAGCAATCAAGTCGTCGGGAAAGTGTACTTGTGTTGATAATTTGAAGTAATAAGTAACGCATTAGATATGTAAAAATCTTACGTAAAAGATATAGCTATCATGAACCGATTTGGTTTCTAGACACAGAAAAACGTTTACATACGTAATATAATATTAGATAACGGGTACCCACAGGACATGCCTAGTATTTGAAATTGTTAATCTTTTTTGGCAATAAACAAATTTTATTTTTTATTTATTTTATTAATCGCGTTGGTAATTATAAAAAGGGTATAAATACCTATTTATATACGACGTGTCGATCGACTTGCGTTCGAAAGTTAAATTGGGACACTTTCGATATTTTTATATCATATAATGTTTTATAAGTATAAGTTATATAGTTATCTAAGGTCTGCCAACCCGCATTGGGCCAGCGGGGTGGACTATAGCCTAACCCTTTTCACACTGAGAAAAGGTAAAGGTACCCAGCAGTGGGACAGTTTATTGCAGGGCTATTATTATTATATTTCCTTGGGCTAGTAACAGCTGCTTCTTTTCTGTATGTAATATCATGCTGTATTTTCCCGTCAAAGTCACAATCTTTATTTCCATAAAAATGTGTAAACTTTTAACTTTTCGGACACGTCTATTAAATAATATAAAAATATAAAGCGTAATCAAAATTAAGCTTTAAATAAACTTTAACTAATATTCGAAAACAAGAGCTTTCATGAAAAGAAGCTGGCAAGGAACTACCATTTTCAAACACCAAATGTTTATTAACAATACAAATCAATTTATTATTTCTTATTCTTTTCGGCTGCTGTGTGTAGTTGCTACAAGAATTTATTTTTAGATGATTTTAAAACGTATAGATTTGGAAAACTCTAGATACATCTGTGTATATAAAAACTTCGTGTCACGGTTGGTCCTCTGAAACGGCTCGACCGATTTTTATGAACTTTTTATATATATTTGGTAGGTATGAGAATAGGTCGTAAAGTATATTTCATACCGCTGGGTGATTAGGCTGTCTGTCGAATGAATTGATATGGCAGAACAACGTTTGCCGGCACAGCTAATATTAAATACTAGCTGACCCGCGCAACTTCGTCTGCTTCACATAAGAGAATTTCTCGCGGTTTTGCAACATTTTTCATTGATGCCCCGCTCCTATTGATCGTAGCGTGATGTTATATAGCCTATGACCTGCCCCGATAAATGGGCTATCCAACATTAATATAATTTTTCAATTCGAACCAGTAGTTCCTGAGATTAGCGCGTTCAACTAAAGAAGCAAAAAACCTTTTCAACTTTATAATATTATAGTACTAGATGTGCCCGCGGTTTCACCCACGTTTATGATAACTGCACCGCCCCCGTGGGTCGTATTGTGATATTATATAGCCTATAGCCTTCCTCAATAAATAAGCTATCCAACAAAAAATAATTTTTCAATTCGAACCAGTAGTTCCTGAGATGATAGCGTTCAACCAAACAAGCAAAAAATTTCTTCAGCTTTATAATATTATATAGATAAATAATCACAGCATCTTATGTTTACAATTGACTTATTTTTGTAGATGATGCAAATCAACGTGACAAGAAGAATTAGGAAGATTCTACCGGTAGCTGTGAGGGTGGTGGCCGATCCGCCAGTGAATCGCACAGCGTTAGTGAATTTCCTCACACAACACGACGCATACAACCCCGCTAGAACCGGCGCTATTAAGAAGTCCGTACTGACACCCAACTACGTCATCCATTGTGAAACTTTCGACGTCCACGACAAGCTATGTGCCATGAAGGACCTGACTATTGGTGAGTATTTATTTATTTAACCAGCTGATGGCGTACTGGTCGCCTCGCTGCTGCACTACGCCGAGTGGATATATGGGTCAGAAGGTCATAAGGTCATGGGATATCCACCCACAGAGTGATTTGGAAGTCCAAGGAAGAGGCTTTTGCCGAGCAGTGGGACACTACAAAAAGCTGACGGAAAAATAAAAAAATCTTCACATAAAGACGAAGAGGTTGAATCCTGGGTTTTTACACCCATCTCGTTTATTTTACATCAAATAGAACGACTTGCGCCAATTGCACTATTTAATCAATATTTATTTAATAATATAATATAAATTTAAAATTTAGCTTTCACGCATTCTGCTCTCAGTACCTCGTGTATTCTAATAATAATATTTTCCATTCATCCGCAAAAATATCAACTTCTTGAAGTCCAAGAGAGCGTTAAGCTGCTTTAGTGAGGGAGGTATATGTGAGTTAAAGCGTGCCACAGTATGGCACGCTGGAACCGCTAGTAATCGGTGCTTTCTACCAAGACAATAGTTGTTAAGCACAAACAATCTGCAACATTTGTAGTGAAGGAGAGGTGCCTCGGTCATACCCACCCTTTAAAATTTTGCAAATTAAGTGTAGTGGGTTCGATTCCCAAAGGGGATAAAAAAATTGTGGTCTTTGTATCCATTGTTTGAATGTTTGTAAAGTCACCTGCGACATAGGTATAATTCCTTATGCGAGAGATTTCTTTTTTAAATTATGACTATGATTTATTTGTTACGCTTCCACGCGTTTACTACTCGACTGATCATTATGAAACGTATAGACATAGTCAGGACTGCAGAAAAGGACATAATAAAAAAGTACTGCTCCTGAATAAATCCGCGGGCAAAAACTAGTAACTAAACGAGATGGGTGTAAAAACCCAGGATTCAACCTCTTCGTCTTTATGTGACCTTTTTGGCAAAAGCCTCTCCCTTGGACTTCCAAATCACTCTGTTGGTGGATATCCCATGACCTTGTGACCCCTATATCTCGGAGGTCTTTTGACCCACAGGGCCCATATTCAAACTCGACCAAGGATGACCCCAAGGTGTCTGTACACCAAGTTACAAGTCAATCGGTCCAGTGGTGCGGGAGCTATGCCTGTCACTAACAGACAGACACACAGACCGACATAGTGTTTTCATTAACCTCTTCGAAGAAGACTCAAGAGGTTAATTAAACTGTATAAATCGTAACTAGATGCATTACATTTCAAGGTGTGACGACATGACTGCACAGATGGCATAGCAGTTTAAGTGATTGCCTCGCCACTGCCACGCCACAAGTCGTGTGGGTTCGAACCCCACACGGGACAAAAAATTGTGTGATCGTCAAATGCGTATGATACAAAAAAGAAGTGTGATTTACAGAAAACTTGCTATATATATAGCAAGTTTTTTAGCTTCAATGCGCGATTTATGTTTTCTTCTATAGTTTCTTTGAAAAATTATTTTGCATCTGAATTAGTCCTTATTTCATGTAGAACTGTACAAACATAAAAGTAACGGAAAAATAACACCTAGGCGCGAAACACTACTTTCTAAACAAAATAATTACAATTGTCCCAATTGTCAAATCATCTGTGTTATAGTCAAATGATTCAACAACAAACAAGTGAGAAACGGCAATGAATTGCCCTAAATCTTAGAGTTCGAAAAAATGGTTCAAGTAATATGCAAAGGTCACGTGATATGATGGACTATGCTGAGTCGAATGGCGCTGACCGCGAGTCTCTAGCTCTTACGGTTCTTGAGTTGAAAGTTGTACAACAGACAGACGGACGGACAAAGCTGTTGCATAAGAGTTTTTTCGAACACTAAAATTACTCGAATGGCATGGTGGTTACAACTTCACTTTGTAGCTGCGTGAATGTCGCATTGATTATGTATTAACGGAAGGTTGTGCGAAATCTGGATATCCTTCAAGATAATATTATAATGAAACGCACGATGACGGTACGAATGATGGTTTTATTTTTACAAGTATAGATAATACAAAAGACAATAGAGCACATAGTTTATGCTACATGACAGTAGGAACTACATTTTGATATTCTATCTAACAAATATCATGTCGTGGTCACAACAGACATAAAGAACACCAGAAACAGAACAGTAATCACTTCAAATAAATATTGGAACCGTTGTGTAAACGGTTCTAGTATTTATCCAACGTTTACACTTCTGCGCTATCGGTGCAAAAAGGCCTATATTCATGACAAGATCAAGCCCACTGATTCGCTCACATAAATGTAGTTAGGTTAGTGACAGTACTTTTTTCTGAATGAAAGATAACCTATCCTTTTCTGTTCTCCCTTACAAAGTGTATGCGAAATGTCATAATGATCAGTCGAGTAATTAAGTCGTGAAAAACAAACAAACTCATATTCGCATTTATATGGGATATAATTTTATTAGAAATATCTTTTATGTTTTCAGACCAGAGCCGGATAACTTTCAAACCTCTCCACGTAGCAGGAGTGAGAGAAAAAATAAACCCAACCACCATAATAAGAAATCGTCAATTGGCAAAGAAGCTTGTTAAACAATATAAGACGGAGAAGTTAGGACTTGCTAACAAACAAGAAAATGCAGCTCCGGTCAAAGCGCAGGTCAGTACACAAAAACAACTGTGTCAAGAAATGAAAGAACTGTATGACTCAATCAATGACTATGGTGATAAAAATACAGAAATGAAAAAAGAAGGCTCAGATGCTAAACAAGTAAAGAAGGAAACCAAATATGTATCACCAATCACATCTACAGCTAATGATTTGACTGATGAGGCTAATATAGAGCAGATAATGGAGAATCTCAATGAAGAAGCTTGCTTGCCAGTCGTAGAAGATAAAGTTGGTGATGGTGTTCAAATAGTTGATGATGATAAGAGTGTTGAAGAGAATGGGAATGACATAGAGACGGTGGATTTAGTTGATGATGATGAAGTTAATCCTGCAATTGTAGTGGATGATGTTGATTTGGCAGATGTGAATGATGATGATTTGGAAGATTGGTAACTTGAGATGTCTCTTGTAGAGAATAGTTTAGTTGGTGAAGTTGGTGGTATAGATACATGTTTAATAAGTTTTCAATTAATTAATTGCAAAGAAGGTCGAGAAAAAGGTAGTCTTACTGCTTGAGCCGAAGAACAATGAAAATGGGCCCCTATTCTATCTATAGCTGACAAGACAATCTCACACACTCTTTCTGAACCTTCCACATTTTCTATTATTTTTAGATAATTTGGTAGACTTTATATTATAAACTAACTATAATTTTAATAGCATTTAATTAATACAAAGCAAAAGACCTATAGACGAAAATACTTTTTATTAGAAAGATATGTTATCTTATGAGCTTTTGCATAATTTAATAAGATTTAAGTAATCAATAGCGTTAATCGATATTTGATTATAATATTATGTATGTGTTGGTTACTGGTATTAGTGGTATTGTACAATAGATAGTGGCCGTAATCTAACCTAACCCTAGTCTGCACTGGGAATATACGTTACTAGTGACCTGCCCCGGCTTCGCACGGTTAGTACAAAATGTTAACAAATTATAAACCTAAACCTTTCTCATGATTAGCTATATCTAGTGGTGAAAACCGCATGAAAATCTGTTTAGTAGTTTTTGAGTTTACTGCGAACAGACAGGCAGACGCGGCGGTGGACTTGTTTTATAATATTATTATGTAGTATGTGATAATGATAAATGATAATAGTGATGGGCAAATTTAGCAGACAGACATCAAGTATTTAAACGTTTTATGACATCCGATTGTTGATCAATTATTTGTGATTGTTTATAATACAAATCACAATCGAATATTCGTATGTTTCGATATTCGAATAATTCGATAGGTAATTCTTTTTTTAAATTTAATAATTTTCTTTAATGAGGTACCTAATATACGTCATGTTATTGTTCAACATCTGCAGATATGTACGTCATTTTAATATACTAAACATTTTATTAATTTTATTAAAGTTATAAAATTAACAACTTTCAATTATTGTGTGTAGTTGCGATGTCTCGATTCGTTTACCGACTCCAGCATTATTAGGCTTTATGTTATAAAATGCCCGTTGTAGTATAAAGTTTGACGCTAGGTTAAGTGCTTATTAGATAACAATTAAATAGGACCTTAACATAGAAACTGAAAGGTCGTATTCTGCCGTCATAAGGATGAAAGGCGTATCTAACATTTATTTCGAAATTAAGTTTTACATATTTGGAATCAGTATAAAACACATCTGCCAGTATTTTAATTTAAAACTAGCTGACTCGAAAGTTGTTGCCCTGACTTAGACGAACTGTCCAACTCGCGAGGATAAAATAGCCGTTAAGATTTATGAAATTATCCAATTTTCTTAACTTTCTTTAAAAATACAAACTAATAGAAAACTTAAAAAAATGAATAGGTCGGTAAAGTCGTTGTCAAGTTATGGCGTGACCAAGGGAAACAAATATTCATTTTTATTTATAGATACAGATACTTACGTCATTTTTCCTTATGAAAGCTCTATTGTACCCACTTTTTGGCTTTCTATGGGAAAATACAAGCTATATGTGTGTGCTAGGTTGTAACAAAGTATACAATTGTTTTACAATTAAATTTACTTTAATTGATGTTTTTAGCCGTCATTCTCTCGGTGGATTGTATTTTTATAATACATACAATGTTGTAAACTGTGTATAGATCTTATCTTAAATAAAATAGGATGTTTTATGTGCAGCATCCTCTTTAATCATAAGAAATACAAAGGAAATGTATTTAATTAAGGTACATATATTAATAAAATATTCTGTGTAGTTATGCGTTTTATTTAACCGCTTGGCCCTACATAATTATACAATAAGGTATAATGTCCTGTCTACAGTGGCGTGCACAGGATTTTAAGACAGGGTAGGCAGAAAATTTTAAAAGGACACTTACCAAACATTTTCACTGCATATTAGTTTAGGTTCGTCGTCGTATCCAATAAATTATGATGTGTGTGATTTACCACCTCAAATATCCATAAATTGACTGAATTTATGAACATATCAATTTGCGGATATTCGAAGTGGCCTTTCGGCGCATTTGTCTGATGTTCTGTATTTGCAAAATAAATAATATCTACTAAAAAGAAAAGTCGGTCGTATGTTGTGCGTGTAAGGAACTATAAAGTTTATATATATATTTTTTATTTATGAATTATATCTACACGTCTATCTTTCAGTAAGAATTTTTGCAATACGGAATCGTAAAAGTTAGGAACGCGTTTTATTGTAATAAGGTTTTTCTATTAATATCATGGAAAGATCTGTAACTCGTTCCTGGCCTTGTGTATTCCATAAGTACATATGTATACGTTTTAGCGACGAAAAGGACCTTTCGGTTGAAGCACTGCTCGCGGGAACCGTAACAATTAATTTTGCCAAACGCAGTACTTCGGGAAAGACTGTATTTAAGTTATTTTCGTAAAAATGTTCTATAATTTTATAAATACTAAGGCTTTTGAATTCGGCGGTTTTATAAACACATTTGAGCTCATTGATAAGGCGGTCTAAGTTAAAGTTGAATGATTTATAAACATCTACGAATTGCGTTACTAATTCAACCGGAAAATTGACATTATAATTATTAAAATTTTTGCACGATAGTAATTAAAAAAACTTTAATTTTGTAGGTTTTTATAGCGGTCGCGACATTCGTTAGATATATTGTCTACAATTTCAATAAAAATCCGCTTAAAATAAATTTTGACGTCTACAACAATACGTTTCGGTTTTGGCGGTCCTGTTATACTTTTTACGCGTTCACAAATGATTTCAAACTTAGATCTGAATGTATCCAAAAACAATTCAAATTCTTTAATTTTCTTCACGCATTAAATTAGGTACATCCGACGTCTTTCTTTGCATAATTTCGTAAAGGATATCAGTTTCCGCGAATATTTCATTAAACCCATGGAGTAAAAAATTGGAATACGAAACAAAGCCTGACTTAAAGTCTCGCCATCCCAGGCGCCTACATTTTCCACGATATCCTCAAATAACTCAATTAAATTAGTAAAAGAATTGAAAATCACATTTACAGTATGCGAATTGTAAGTCCACCGAGTGGCAGCAACGCGAGGTAATTTTTTTATATCAGCCATTTTATTGTAGAGGTTTTGTCTTTTAGTAGGTACTACTATTAAAGAAATTGGCTAATGTTTTTATGTGATGCAAAATACTTTTAGTTTCTGAAATACGTTCGCACGATTTCGAAAGTACTAAATTGAGGACATGGGCGATATACCAAACGTATAAAGCAAGAGGACATTGCTGGCGAACTCACGACTGAACGCCGTTAAGTTCAGATGACAGCACAGCACCACCGTCGTATGTCTGAGCTATTAATTTCGACAAACAGTTAAATTCAGATAAAATGTGCAGTATGATGGTACTTAAAATTTGCGCGGTACGCTTGGAACTTACGTCAATATATTTAATAAAACGATCGTACACTTCTAACTCATTAAAATACCTTAAAACGACTACTAGTTGCTCTTTACCGCTTACGTCTGGTGTTTCATCGAGCATTACAGCAACGAAATTAGTGGCAGCGATTTGTTGTTTTATTGTTTCAATCATTAACGACGCTACGCTAGAGATAAGGTCATTATGAATCAGATTTGATAAACCCGTATATGAACTAGTACAATTTTGCAAATAATTTTACCAAAACTCCATCGTATTTCGCGAGCAAGTTGACCATTTCTAAATAATTACCTTTATTAGATGACGAAGTAGATTCGTCATGTCCTCAAAAAGCGATTTCTTGGTTCCCCAAAAAGCAAACGATGTTAATTAGTCGTTGAAAAATATTCCGGTTCCGATCAACTTTTGCGTTATGTCTATCAATATCGATTTGAATTTGAGAATTTAAATGTGTCTCAATGCGATTTTTTCCAAAGGTGTGATATTTAAGGGAAGCTTCTAAATGTTTTTCAGATTCAGTAAGGAAATTATGTATATCGTCATAACCGGCTTCGTTCCAGACGGTTTTATTGTTTGAAAATAATAAACAATGAAAACAGAACAACCGATTACTATGTATGCAACCCCTGAGCCAATTAAATGAATCATATTGTTTTATATTAAATTTACGATTGACTTTACCTTTAGATTGTATTCATTGCAAATCTGGTGTACTACGGCCTTTCGCAATCACTTGTTTTTTATCACTGAAAGATCGTTTTAAAAACGCGTCCCTTTTTATTTCCTATTTCCTTTCTATTTTCCACACACCATCTGAACAACTTTGACATTGAAGAATTTCCATTTTTCACTCTATAAAAACGTTAAAATGTTAAATGACCTGCGACAACACAAGACAAACAGAACAAATATTAACAATGGCGACTTCTTAGAACTCGCATAAAATTAAACAAAATACCTACGACAAAAAATAATAGTCCTTTAGATAACGCTTTAACGTGTTACCAGCCGGCGGGCAGAAGCCAGGTCCGTAGCTGGTAACCGTTAGGGTTATAATGAAACACGCAGACTGATTCAACTGAGAATATATTTACAATTTTTCACCTATCTTATATCCCATTTATTAGTCATGCAAGTTACGCTAACACTAATGTGTACAATAAACATTTTCAACAATCAGCGACAAGTAAACAAAAATCTAACATTTACGAATGATTTCTTGGAAATCTGTTCGCGAGTATAAAAGTAGTGCCATGTATAAAAAGCAGAGGGAAGCTTCGCGCGTCACCAGTTAGAAACTTGATATCGTCGCGGCTAGACGTATGATGCTCCGTTCGATCACCTTCGCGCGTCGCTTGGTTTCGGCGCGGCTAGTTGTACGATGCTCCGTTCGATTCCAGGTTTAAAGTTATATGTTGCCTGTGCGTATATACATACGCCACATCACTCCCGCCTAAGCGAAGCGTACGTTTTGTTTCACCGCGCGGCCGGATCTGGTGACGTACGAATTTCGCGGCGAAGGTGATGACTGTGATGAGGCTGTCCGCATTGGTATGGGTGATGTGTCCGGGGCTGGCGTGTTTGTTAATGTTGTGTTTTCTGGCGAGTCTTCCTCGTTGAGTAGATGGGCTGGCTTCAATCTGTCGATTGAAATTACTGCGGTGCGAAGCGGAAGTTGCAGCGTGAAGTGCTTGCCGTCGGTACTGCGTTGAAGTACTTGATATGGTCCGTTGTATGGTGGTACGAGAGGTCTGCGCACGATGTCGTTGCGCACAAACACATGCGTACATGTCCCGAGGTCTTTGTGTATGAATGTGTTTGACCTTGACGCTTGCCTTGTTGATGTTGGTGATAATGTCGACATTGTTTCAGTCAGCTGACGGACAAATTCCGCATCTTCAATGTTCGGCTTGGTAGGCGCGAAGAAATCAGATGGGACGCTTAACGTAGATCCGTATGTCATCGCTCGAGCAATGTCCTGCTTGGGCGGTGCAGCGCCGTGAACTCATTGAGGTAGTGGGTGAAGATCTCTCGCTGCCGGCCGTGATCAAAGCCATGGTCGACAGCGAGAGGAAGTGGGCAGCGGTCGCGTCCTTCTGCGAGGACGTCATCTCGCAGAGGGAGGCGGCGGAGCGGATCCGTGAAGAAAGTATCCTTGCGGATCCGAGCCGTCGCCGGCGAACCGGGCGGCGCAGGCGCGCTTACGCGCGCCTTATGCCGCCATAATGAAGGCTGCGGGCGGGAGAACGGGGATCTCCCGTCCGCCAGCCATTGAGTCAGTCCGACGCCCTATGTAGTGCCGGGGCGTCGCCGAGGAGCTGTAGACTGCTGGATGGGTCGCTGAGGTAGTAATTGTTGCCAGCGGCCCATCCACTATACAAGGCAGCGAGCGTGCACACCGTGGGGTTTTGGTCCGTAGGCCCGAAGTACGGGAGAGCCGGACATAACCCTCTCGCCTCCCCTTGTGGCGAGAGGGTATGCATCAGGCGCATTTCCCCACGTAAAAAAAAAAAAAAAAAAAAAAAAAAAAAAAAGATCCGTATGTCATCAGGGCCGGGCTGACGGTTGAGTCTTCACGTAGGGCGGTGCGAAGTCCTAGTAATACTGTAGGAAATTCATTGATCCATCTGTTATCGGTTGCTCTTGCCATCAGTGCCGCTTTCAGAGATCGATGCCATCGTTCGATTTTTCCATTAGCTTCCGGGTGAAATGCAGTAGTACGTATTCGAGTGACGCCTATTTTCTTTATTAAAGCTTGAAATAAAGACGATTCGAACTGTCTCCCTTGGTCTGTAGTAAGTCGTAGAGGACATCCAAACCGCGATATACATCCCTCGTACACGGCCTTCGCGACCGTTTCGGCGGTAACGTCACGAGTAGGTATTACCTCTGGCCAGTTAGTGCAGCGGTCAATCATAGTAACTAAGTATCTATAGTCATCTGATGGTGGGAGTGGCCCAACTATGTCCACGTGCAGGTGTTCAAAACGAGATGATTGTTGAAACTCACCGAGCGGGCTAATGACGTGTCGATGAACTTTCGCTCGTTGACAGCTGATGCACGCCTTGGCCCATATACCTAGGCTTTGTTTATAGATGGCCAGAAAAACTTTGTCGTCATTATTCTTCTTGTTGTACGAACGCCGGGGTGACTTAGTTCGTGTTGTGCTTTGAAGGCTGCGACACGATAAGGCAATGGTAGGTATGGTCGAATGTTCGTTGTCGATGTTTCGCACCAAATAGGCCGTTTGACTCCCGGTAGGTTTACGCGGGAAAACTTCAGTCTGGGGTTATTCATGCAAACACGTAGCTCGGCGTCCGTTTCTTGTTCTTGAGATAACTTATCGTAGTCCATCGTTGCGTTGAGTAGTTCGATTTCTGTGATACGTGATAACGCGTCAGCGGCTTCGTTCTTATCACCGTGAATGTATTTGATGTTAGTGCAGTATTGGCTTATGAAATGCAATTGTCGTTCTCGACGCGGTGTGTCATTGTTACTCGGCGTTCTTGTTAGAGCGTTAGTCAATGGTTTGTGATCCGTACATATGGTGAGTTCGTTGCCCTCTATCAGTCGGCGTAGGTTTTTAACAGCTGTATACATTGCTAGAAGTTCGCGATCGTATACACTGTATCTTCTCTGCGTCTCGCTCATTGTTTTTGAGTAAAAGGCGAGTGGTTTCCACACGTTGTCTATTTTTTGTTGTAGGACTGCGCCGAGGCTAGTGTCAGACGAGTCGGTGAGTAAGCATAACGGAGCGTTAGGTATCGGGTGCGATAATATAGTAGCCTCGAGAATGCTTTGTCGGCATTGTTCGAAGGCTGTTTCAGCTTCATGTGTCCATTGTATAGGTGTTTTGTCGTTTTTCTTGCTATTGTGTAGATACTTGTTTAGTAAATTTTGGTATTCGGCTTGATGGGGTAGGCAGCTACGGTAGAAGTTGATCATGCCTAAAAATCTTCTTAACTCTTGCACTGTAGTTGGTTTGGGAAACGTAAGTATGGCTTGAATGCGTTCTTCTGTGGGTTTGATTCCGTCCGGTGTAACTTCATAACCGAGGAACTGTATCTTGTCTTTGCCGAACTCACATTTATCAATGTTTAGAGTGACGCCGTAGTTGTCGAGTCGTCCGAGAACTTTTTGTAACTGACGCTTGTGATCTTCTGGGTTTTTTTGAGTGCACTAGTAAATCATCGATGAAACAGAATACGTTGTCGTCGAGCCCTCGTAGTACTTCGTGCATGAAACATTGAAATGTTTGGCCGGAGTTGCATAAGCCGAACGTCATACAGTTGAACTCGAAGAGGCCGAAGGGAGTTATTATGGCAGTCTTCGCAGCATCTTCTTTTTCAATAGGTATCCAGAAGTACGCCGTTTTGAGATCTAGTTTAGAAAAGATTTTCTTTCCATGTAGCTGGTACGTAAAATCTTGAATTCTCGGTATAGGGTAGCGATCGGGTACTGTAACGGCGTTCAATCTTCTATAGTCGCCACACACGCGTAGCGAACCATCCTTTTTCTTAACGACGTGAAGCGGGCTGGCCCATGGACTGTTTGACGGTTTACAGATTTCCATATCTATCATCTTCTCAAATTCTAGCTTCGCAGCTTTGTATTTATCGGGCGGCAGGGGGCGCAGCCTTGAATAGATTGGTTGGCCTGTTGTTTCTATGCGATGAGTTACGTTGTGCTTAGTCGGAGTTTTGAGTGACATGGGTCGCAGTACGTCGGGATATTCTTTCAAGATGTCGTGATAGGGGTGATGGTGGCTGATAACGTATACGGCTTCCTCGGTGCTATGTATTTTGATGGTGTGAATGCTAAGGTCGGTAATGCGGTCGATGAGTTTTCTTTGATGTAGATCGACAAGTAATTTGTGCTTCGCTAAGAAATCTGCGTCTAGTATTGATGTTTTCACGTCAGCCACGGTAAATGTCCATTTAAAGCTTCTGCGTAGACCTAGGTTGAGTTCGAGTGTGCGCTCACCGTAAGTACGTATCTCTGTACCGTTCGCAGCAAACAGTTTGTAGGTACTTTCAATCGGCTTCACGTGTTTCTTATTTCTTGCGGCTAATACGGATATGTCGACACCCGTGTCGACTAGAAACTTCTCTCTGTTGTTAAGATCGATAATGCAGAGGCGGTAGCTTGGTTTGCTAACATCGACGCCCGCCATAGTCGATGTATTTTCTAGTTTTCCTGCTTCTTTTTTGCGCACGGTGATTCGCATCTACGGGTTTCATCTCCATAGCGCAGGTGGTAATAACACAGCCAGTCGGGGTCGCCGGGTTTGCGGTTCGAGCGGGCACGGTATCTCGAGTTCGATCGCGATCGGTTGTTGCTATGCGAACGAGTGGTGCCATAGCGAATCGACGCATGTTGTTGATTGGTTCGAATCTCGGCGATCTCCAGCGTTAGTTTTTCTATTTGTTTATATAATAGGTCGAACTGTAGATTTTCTGTAGTTGGGCAATGTAAACACGACGGGCTTGATGTGTGCGCCGGCGTAGAGGTTGTAGTGTGGACTGCGGCGACTGTTGCGGGTTCGAAATGTTCAACCATTTTGTCGGCCATCACAGCTAAACATTCTAGCGACGATTCGGTGTTCACGGAGAGTACGGCGCGGACTTGTGTGGGTAATTGGTTAAGCCACATAACTTTTAGAGCTTCGTCGGTTAGTAATTTACCGCTCAAATCGCGCATCTTACGTAATAACTGGCTAGGTTTCATGTCGCCGAGTTCTAGGCCGCTGAGTAATTTCTGTAGCTGACGATGGTCTGATTCTTGGTACGTCGATATCAGTCTGTTCTTTAGCGTAATGTACTTGTTGGTCGATGGCGGGTTTAATATGGTGTCGCCGATTTGTTCGAGGTCACTATAGCCTAGCAATGGTACGACGAGGTTAAATTTCTGTTCTTCTCCCATCTTGCTGGCGGCGACGGCGGCTTCAAACTGTGCGAACCACAGTCGTGGGTTTTGACGCTAGAATGGAGGTAGACGTGCAGGCAGTGAGATTGGAGCGACATCACCGTGGAGAGGGGTCGTTACTTGCTTGTCGGTGAATTCTTCAGCTTTTTCTTGTGCCATCACGATAAGGTAGCGTGTTCGTACGTCTAGATTTGGCCGAAAACCAACAGATGTTGGGTGTCGGTTCAGTGAACCGATATTACAACAGCACTAGAACGATGAGAGGTCAGGGGTCACCAATTTAACGCGTTACCAGCCGGCGGGCAGAAGCCAGGTCCGTAGCTGGTAACCGTTAGGGTTATAATGAAACACGCAGACTGATTCAACTGAGAATATATTTACAATTTTTCACCTATCTTATATCCCATTTATTAGTCATGTAAGTTACGCTAACACTAATGTGTACAATAAACATTTTCACCAATCAGCGACAAGTAAACAAAAATCTAACATTTACGAATGATTTCTTGGAAATCTGTTCGCGAGTATAAAAGTAGTGCCATGTATAAAAAGCAGAGGGAAGCTTCGCGCGTCACCAGTTAGAAACTTGATATCGTCGCGGCTAGACGTATGATGTTCCGTTCGATCGCCTTCGCGCGTCGCTTGGTTTCGGCGCGGCTAGTTGTACGATGCTCCGTTCGATTCCAGGTTTAAAGTTATATGTTGCCTGTGCGTATATACATACGCCACAACGCTAATCAAATAAACCATGCTACTTTACAAATCGGTTGCATAACATTCGTCGTACTTCGGCAATTCTCGCGAACTTTCGTCATGTACGAAGGCCACTGAACACGTCATATACCTAATAAAGACTGTCTTTTTTGCGTTTGTGTGCGTAAGTTTTAACACTGTGTGACAAATATTTATAGGACCCGTCTCGATGCACACATGCAAAGAATTATGCAATATTAGTTCATGTCTCTTCCGTCGAATTAGGCGCATTGCAGCCAGCATTAGTGCAGCCGGTACGCGACAGTTGGCGCTGATATTATGATATAGGTTTTAAGAAATGTTGTTTATGGAAATTAATTATTCGTCGATAAATATACCTAAATATTGGACTTCAAAATGAATTAATATAATATTATTGGAGGTCACATCCCTTTGGTATCACAGAGAGTATAAAACCAACGCGCACCGAACGTCGCCTTTCTTTCCGCTGCCAGCCATCGTGTCCGTATCTAACATTTTCCTGTGTCAATTCTATTGTTTAGCTTTTACGTGTAATTTATCAATTAAGAAATTAAAGTGTTGCCTATATTTTTATAATCAACTTTTTTTTTAGTCAAATTAGTATTTTGTACACAAGATCAGAAGTGGGATAGGATCCTTGAGATTCTATCACTCACGCCTTTTGGTTTAGTTAATTTGATTTTTGAAAAACATCTTACCATGAGTATCGTCGCAGCCGACGTGATAGTTCGGTTCAGCGGTCGAGCAGACGTCACCACGTAAGTACGCCTGATGGTAAGTTTAGGCAGATGATGGAGACGATAATGTCTAGGCTAACATCATTAGAAGAGCAATCAGCAGTCCGACCCTCTCAATATATTTTTATAATCAACTTTGTTTTTTTTAGTCAAATTAGTATTTTGTACACAAGAATATAATAAATATTTATCTGAGTTAGAGAGGAGTAGAAGGAGTTAGGGTAGGCAGTGTCTTTTTGTCTTTATGAACCGCACGCCACTAAGTATGTCCTGTAGACCGAATTTCGGTCACGGCGGCCGATCTTAATGGAAACTGGCCATCTGCGCAGGAGATATTATAGTGCACAAATACAAGTGCATTCTGTGCTCCCTGACTCATGATCCGATGGGACTGTAATCCGACTCGACCGGAGAGAGATCAGACGTAGGACCAACGGATTAACTTGTTTTCCGAGATTCGGAGATGTCTAAAACCGCCAACTTCTTAACGCCGGGCTGCTATTGATATTTCTTAACAGAAAAACCCAATAACTTTTTGTTGACCCACCCGGGATTCGAACCCGAGACTTCATGCACAGCAGTCGCATTCACTACCGTTGCCATAGATTAATGTGAGAGTATTATGGAATGACAGATACAGAGTAACAAAACTTGAAAATGGTAAAATTGCTAAGATTAACCCCTCAATAATTAATAGTAATTTCACACATGCCCATTGACTTCTTTCATCAATAGGGATTTGTGAACTTTATGTCCACAAATAACCAATATGATGATCGGTCGGTCAGTGAATGAGGACTTTTTACACGTTTCGACGCATATTTTTTGTTTAAAGTGGATTACTGCAAGTTGGAGTACGCTCAGATCTCACTGATCCCCTGAAGAGTTCGGTATTGTCAAACTTTTTCTATTGCAATCAAAGGGTGCGTGGCGGGTTTCTCTCTGCCCGATAATTTTATTACAATGGATTTCCGACAAGTAACAACGATTCAATATGTGTAAATAGCATGCATTTGAAGCCCTTTGGTTATATAATATTATGCGTATATATGTATATGTACCAGCGCAACCAATATGTCCATTTTGTTAAATACTAGAATATTAGTAGCTAGATTTCATTGTTATTAGGAAAACTACGAATTTACGGATATATAGAAAATGAAACACAGGTAGATGTATTTAAATATCATGTTATATTTAAGAGAATGAAACAACAATAAGTACATTTAATCATTAGATTATAATCAGATATTGCTTATCCATTTGCATATTACATAAACAATATTGCTTTCAAAGGAATATGGCACACTATATTAAAATTACAGAACAAGTAATTACATAACAGATTAAGTGAACCGCTTTTAAAGTTAAATAACAGCCACAGTAAAATATGTATAGGTATAGCGTGGTATTTAAAAGGATCAAAATTAATTAAACCAAATGACTTACAGTTGGTCCCTCTAGATTACACTTAAATGCTTGCACACAACTAGTCGACTCGCTGGTCTGCGCTCGAATGGCTCGAATAATCAGTAGACCCTTCTTAACCGTGAACTGTGACGACAGTTGAATTGGCACAGATAAAAAATAAGTCATATGACCGAAAAAGGAGTAAAATTAGTCAAAATAATTCCTTTTTATTTTATATAATTGAATTAATTAAATATATTTTAAAATATTGATAGGTAAATTTTAAATTCTCTAACAGACGGCTGTCCTGAGAAAGAAATGACCCCATTTCTTTCCGGCCATTCGAGCACTTTTGTATGACCCTATACAAAAAGAACGAGTCGTACATTCGAGAGAAAGGAAAGATAGCATATGTGTACATTACATTACTAGACCATATTGGTACTAACAGTCTAATAAAAAAAAGAACATCTTATACAAAACTTGTTCAATTACGTACTCAAATTCATAATTAACTAAATACCTATCTATATAACTATAAATATGTGACACTGATTTCTAGGAAATAAAGATTATAAGTAGCTTAACTAAGATGTAAATGTATAAATTATATTCGAATTGTTTCTTATTCATACATGGACGCCTGTTCTTCAATCATTATGATTATTACAATTAGCGTGGTTCTGTAGGAACCTGAAACATAAAATACATGTAAATATATTTAAGTTCAATTGTGCTTAGAGCGAAGATTATAGGGTAGGTACTTCGTTGTCTAAATTAACTGTACTGTAAAGACGGGCATATGAGTTTTATACAGCGATTTTATGAAGCGTTAGTTTCAAGACAACTAGGTATAGTGATATTAGTAAGAATACTACTAAACACTGGTCGTCCGGGAACCGTCATTGTTATTGCTCAGTTTACACTTGGATATCGACTGTTTTAAATTAGAGGACGTGAACACCGCTTGTACTCCGGGATCTGTCACTATTACTAACTACCGTTTGTACTTCAATCTCGGTTCACTTTTATAAAAAGGGTGAACACCGCTTGTACTTCGGAATCTGTCATTGTTAATGACTACCGCTTGTACTTCGGCCTCGGTTCACTTTATTAGAAAAATATGAACACCGCTTGTACTCCGGAATCTGCTACTGTTACTAGCTACCGTTTGTACTTCGGCCTCGGTTCATTTTACTAGACCAATATGAACACCGCTTGTACTCCGGAATCTGCTACTGTTACTAGCTACCGTTTGTACTTCGGTCTCGGTTCATTTTACTGGAACAATATGAACACCGCTTGTACTCCGGAATATACTACTGTTACTAGCTACCGTTTGTACTTCGGTCTCGGTTCATTTTACTGGAACAATATGAACACCGCTTGTACTCCGGAATCTGCTACTGTTACTAGCTACCGTTTGTACTTCGGCCTCGGTTCATTTCATGGAAACACGTACTGACGAGCAGTGTCCATAACGGCTGAATACAACTCGACGATCATGCCGGGTCATTTCTGTAATCAAAACTGGGAGAAATTCGGGAAAGAAAGTGAGGATTATCACAAGTTTATCCGTCCAAATTTAAGAATAAAGTGTTAATAAAGTCTTAGGCAATATGTAACAGATATACAGCAAACATATTTTTAATTTGGATCAGGGGAGTCATTATCTCCGTAATTTGTGTTATTGGTAATGTCATTGTCTTCGGTGTCAGTATCTTTAGTACTAGTTGTAACGTCGTCGTCTTTATCATCGGTGTCTTTACTAGGTACAAAAGTTATCCACTGTTTTAACTGGTCTATATTCGATAGTATAGTCACACTCTTGCAGTAGTAACCACCAACGTGCTATTCGGATACTAGATCTCGTTTAATTAGGGTGGTCCTGAGAGCGTTGCAGTCTGTATACACTTTAAAGGGTACGCCAATTAAATAAATACGGAATTTCTTGAGTGATAGGACGACAGCAAGTCTCCGATTCGTAAGAATGCAAGTATTCTTCATATTTATTGTTTTGTTTGCTGACGTATGCCACGAGTTTAGGGAGAGATCGCTCACTAGATTTTTGTAACTGAATTCCGCCCAATCCTAATTTGCTAGCGTCATAATGTACTTCAGTTATATAAGTTGAGTCGTATAGAGCCAATATGGGACGTTCGTTTAGTTTAGTTTTAATTATGTTAAATGCTTCTTGGGGGCTGCCCCAAAGCCAAGGACTGTTTGCTTTTGTCAAGGAGTTTAAAGGTTTGGCGATACTTGCAAAATTGGGAACATTTCGTGTAAAAATACTAGCAAGTCTGACAAATTGGCGGACTTGATGGACGTTGCTTGGCGTCGGGCAAGGCCACAGCCTCAGTCTTCCTACTACCAGGCTTAAGGCCCTCTTTATAAATCTCATAGCCTAAATAGTCTAGCTTTGTTTTAAAGAAATAACATTTCTCAATATTAAAAGTTAAACCGGATTTTCGAAGGAAGCTAAAGATTCTCGTAAATTTTTCTAGGCCGTCATCTACACGTCAGTCGAAGGTAAGGCTAGGTCGAATCTATGTTTTCCCAAGGCTTTATTAATCATATATTGGAAAATCACCGGCGCGTTAACCTATTCGAACAGCCTTACTGCCTATTTTAGATTTATATTAAAACATACCTTAGCCCAAATTATTTAATGTCTATAATATTATTAAGTTATTGTTTTTATCTCTAGTTTTTTTATAGTCTGTAGTATATGGCATAATGGCTGCAACACCTTGTTAATCTGAGTTGTAAAATACTGAAATTATATTTAATTGGCGATTTAAAAGAGTGGCCGTGAGTTTCTTGCAGGTTTCTTCTCATAGGCTCAACCCTTTGCCTGAACCTAGTAACTATAGGTTAGTTACTAGGTTCAGGCAAAGGGTAAATGTAGCTTCAGTAACTTAGTAAACTCACTAACCCATATATTTTAACGTTCATAAGTGTTACTTTGTGACCTAAATGAATAAATGATTTTTGACTTTGACTTTGCATTCGCATAATATATTCAAAATGACATCAGGAGTCACAAAAAAGCAGTTAAATGGATCTTCTGCCATTGGGATTTGATAGTAACCCGATTTCAGGTCTAAACTTGTAAACAGTCGTTTGCCGTTAAGTCTGTCTAATTGGTCATCTATGACTTGCATAGGGTATAAATCCTTTGGTCTTTTTATTGAGCGCCCTATAGTCTACACAACCGATAATCGTTGTTCTTCTTTTTAACTAAAACGATCGGGCTTGCATAGGAGGAATTAGATTCTCTTACAATTTTGCTATCAAGGAGCTCGTTGACAAGTCTTTGAACTATTATCCATTCGCTATATGGTAATCTATAAGGCTTAGAAGAGACTGGAGAGTCATCACTGAGTGTAATGTGCATCTCTGAAATGGTAGACGTTCCCAGCTCACTCACATTTAAAGTAACAAAACAGTCGCGGTATTCATTAACTAAGGTTAATAGTCGTTGTTACTGTTCATTCGTAGTGTCAGAACCTATCTTTAGCATGTCAAGTGTCAAAGACCTAGGACCGAATTATCTAGGTTTGCCAATCTTCAGTTTGTAGACGCCTATTCTTTCAGTCTTTTGGAAATCACCACATATGTCAAGTGAGATTGGTAACAAGTAAGCTTGTAACAAGTTAGCTTGTACAATGTTAGTTTATTTCCAGAGAGATTAACTAATATTTTACCTGTCCCATTCCTAATTACGAATAGACCGTGAGGAATAATTATTTCTTCACCAGTCTTAAAACTAGTATTTCCTGGTAAATATATCAGACCCGTGTGATCACTACTTAAATAACTATCCACACCTACTACTCCACTAATCTCTACATCTGACTTAACAAAAACTTCTGATTTCGCTGCTTCGGCCGTCTCTGAATAAAGCTTCAAACTATTACAAGTTTGTGATGTTGATATCGTCGCGGCTAGACGTATGATGCTCCGTTCGATCGCCTTCGCGCGTCGCTTGGTTTCGGCGCGGCTAATTGTATGATGCTCCGTTCGATTCCAGGTTTAAAGTTATATGATGCCTGTGCGTATATACATACGCCACATTCGTGACGCGCCGATCAAGTTGCGGTGCAGTTGCAATGAAGTTTACGTCTTAATGCAAAATGGTATTCTTGTAATTGTTTAGCTGCGCGTGAGCTGCACGCAAGCTGTGCGTAAACTGCGCGTGTGCTGCGCGTCAACTGTACGTCAGTCGTATGTAATACTTTTGACATGGCTTTAAGGTTTTTGGGCCATTACATCACTTAAATTTACCCACGGTGTGGCCACATGAGGGAAATTAATTTACTCACTTAGTAATCGCCTGGAATTGCACATTTAACGTTTCACGTTGATCGGACTAAACTGTCATTTGAGACGTCAAATGAATAGGTGAATACCGATCCAGTTGCGATCTGAATCACGCACATAAAACGCGCAGCAGTAGAATACTCTAAAGCGCTCGCGTGACGCGAACTTGACGCGAACGTATCTGACAGCGGTTGTCAAAATTACGTGAATACGAAAAGGGCTATTTTGATCGAAACTTAACTGCAACTGCACTGCAACTGAACTTATTTAATTACGTGAATTAGCCCACAGGTCGCAAAATGTCCAGGTTGCAAAATGTCCAGGTCGCGAAATGTCCCAACGGGACCGCACGACCACCACCAAGACAGACCCAAGGCCTGGTCTGGTTACCCCGAGACTCCGTAGGGGTCTACGAGAAGAATACCTGATGATCACGTCATTTGATGCTCCGCACTGCAATGTGTGGACGTGTACAAAACTTTATGTATTGCAGCTACAACCTAACCAAATGGAGTATAGATATTATGTTACTTTTATAGTAAATAGTAATGGACGACGAAAATCTCATCCATACCTACTAATTGTTAATATTAAATAATATCTGCACTGGAGTTAGAATTTTGAATAAATCTTTAACGCAATATATTATGAATACGTTTACGTGAAAGCAATATGCTGCACTTTAATTGTTTAGCGAGGGATTTTATGGAACCGATTTTGTGTTGAGGACAATCGAAATACGACCCAATTGGAACGTTCTTAGTCTTTGCTTTTCATACGATAGTAACATAACTGCTTATTTTCTGCATTATGACATGGAGAAATGTGTGTATGTTACACCTCAGCCTAAGTGTTCATGGATATACAGCTAAACTAGGAATATTCGCATTCGCAATTGCGGAGCTTCCGCATTAACTTGGACATCAGACATAAAAAAAACCTGCATCCGCAATATCCCTGCTATAAACCATTTTAATTACTTGGATTTCACGTATCATGTTGCTAAGGATAATATCGTAAATTAAGGTATTGCCATTACCATCATATAAAAAGATTAAAACTCGGGAATACAAAAATTATTACTATATTTATGAATAAGAGTCCGGGTATTCCATAGACTAATTTATATTATTTTCTACATTTCCATTGACAAAATATGACAACTGAGCCATATCTATGTCAGATATTAACATAAACAAATAGCTAACCAAAATCTAAATATTTTTGGGTTAAAGTAGAGTTGTTTAAGCCATAGAGAAGTATATTTATATTGGGTGTTTAAGCTTACGGCTTACGTATATAAAAAGTAATTAGTATTTATAAAGTTACAATTCAATATTAAATAAAATAGTTGAAGATTAGTACTGCACAATCATGTCTTTAATATCTGTTTACGGATTTTCGCTTAAGGTCGGTAATTTATACTTACTTAGTATTATAAAACTGATCGTAATGTTTGTTGCTATGATATTGTTACAATATTTTTATGTTACAGACTAAATTAATTGAAGCCATAAAAATTCTATCAAGGGCAATAGATAGCCCCTTCGAAGCAATTCATTTTAAAGTTCCGAAAGGGCAAAATAAATTAAAACCAATAATGAAGACCTGTTATTTTCGTGTGTCTGAAAAGGTTGACCCTGTGCAAGTTGTTCAATCAATGAAAGAATATAACCGGAAAATGAACACCAAGTATAAAACATTGATTCTGGAAACTGTTTTTGATGTAAGTAGTCAAGACATTCTCAATAGCAGCCCACAGTAAGGTGAATAGACTGACAATTATATGTATTGTGTTGCATACTCCCAGGCATTCACAAGTATGGAAGCCTTCTGTCCTGTGCATGATCTCTGTCTGGGCAAGTCTGATGCCATCCTAACAGACTTTGAGGTTCAGAGAGGTTTACGCACTTTAACTCTTGTGCAAATAGCCAGCCTCCATTAAGATTGGCCATGACAAAATTTGGCCTATTATTAATTAATGTCCTCCAGACCGAATTTCACAGTCACGGCGGCCAGTCTTAACAGAGACTGGCCATCTGCGCAGTTGATATTATAGTGCACAAGTGTGTGCGCAAACACAATTGCACTCTTTGTTCCTTAACTTTCATGGTCTAATGGGACAGTAATCCGACATGACCAGAGAGAGATCAGGCGCAGGACCAACTATTTTGGTCTATTATTATCATTATATTAATAAATTTTTATAATTTTCAGATACCTATTGGGCGGAAACGTAAACGGATGGTTGTGAATCAACATAAGGGACAAGGGACACCAGATCATGATCCCTTAGATAAGGTATAAATATTTGTTCATTATTACATGCATTAGGACTAGATTACCGATACATTTTCAAAGTCAAAGTGAAAAATCATTTATTCATTTAGGTCACAAAATAACACTTATGAACATCAAAAAGGATTTCAAGGTACAGAAATCCTAACTAATATTATAAATGCAGCTGTGAGTTTGTTTGTTTGTTTGTTACGCGTACACACCTTAACTACTCAACCAATCATCATAAAATTTTGCACACTCATTGTCAAAGGAACAGAAAAGGACAAAGGTTACCTTTCATCCATAAAAGTACTGTTATTAACCTAACATATATTTATGCGAGCGAAACCGCGAGCGTAATGTAAGATAGAAGATATGTAAATAAGATTACAGCATGTTATGTCTGAAAGGAATATTTTGAGTGTGCTATTTTATTTGCTACTAGCTAACTCCCGTGGTTTCACCCACGTTTGTGATTACTGCTCCGCTCTTGTGGCTTGTAGCGTGATGTTATATTATAGACTTTGTTACTTCTGGATAAACTAGCTTTCGAATGGTGAAAGATTAATTAAAATTGGTATAGTATCAAATGTTGCCTCTTTATCTTTACTAATATTAGTATAGACTTTATGCTGACATGAGTGAACGCGATTAAAGGGCAATAGATAAAGGTTTGTTTGTCAAAATTTCTAGTATTCTTTTTATTCATATCACTAAGCCTGTCTTACAAGTGGGTTCATCGAATCCGAAATCAAACCCACGACGTCTCGTTCGCAAGTCCGATCTCTTATCCATTGGGCTACCGTCACTTCTAACCAAATGGCCCTATATTATAAAGTCCATAGGTTAGAAAGCGGACCTTCACTACTGAAAGACAACATTTAATTAAAAACTGAACATTTAATTAAAATCGGTCTGTTCACTGGCGCCCGGCCGCGTGTACATTTGGGAGCTAGACATTATGTATACATATATACATTGGTATAAATTATTATTGATATCATCAGATATAGGGACAAGAGTAATTAGAGCCTCACATAGTATTCTTAAAGACGTTTGCCAATCGGCTGTTGGCTAATACATTTAAATTGACTGCACGGCTGGTATAGTGGGTGAGAGGTTGCCTCATCACTGCTGCTACGCTGTGTTGTGGGTTTGAATCCAATATGGAAAAATTATTTGATCCATAATTGTACCATGTTTTTTGTTTTATTGTATAATAAATAAAAAAAAAATAGAACAATTATTTGATCCATAAATTATTGTTCTTAATTTAAGTGTACTTTGTGCATTTAATCGTTTGTTTGTAAAGTCTCCTACATGGGCTTGATCCCTAACCTATTATATAAACGAAAAAGTTAAATGAATGTAAATATATTAATATTCTTTTTAGATTTATAAGGTTGCAACGGAGGAAATTCTGATAGAACTCCAAGCGAAATATCCTGGCCTGTTTGGTTTGAGCAAGAAAATTGGACACAAGCTGTTGCAGGATATAGCAAAGGTAACTTATCTACCATTTTCTTTACCCCATGGTTTTACCTGCCTGAATCCTATGGGTACTCAAACCGGATACTATTCTATTAATGCATCATTCTACCAGGACATGGTTTATTTGCGTGCTGAAATTTATCCTAATCCATTCAAACTGCAATAAATTATTGCCTTATACCTTTTAAGTGCTTAGAACTCACCCTATGCTTCGTATCGTTTATATTAATTCGTTCGTGTGATCAGAACTCACATTTGAGTCGTGTCTATACGTAGCTATTGTTGACTCACTGCCATGCCTAGCACCCGCATCCGACTTAAAATCATTTATCATACACCTCGGATGCGAGTTCTGTGCTCACGAACGATTTTTGTTCGACTCGTATGGTGAGTTCCGGGTACCTACTGAACGGGTCACAGGAACTCTGCCGTCATAAGAAAATATACGTATTTTATTTTTTTCCTAATTATGAATTTTATATGTTTGGGAAGAGTAAAATAAGAGGCTTCTGCCAGTATTTTTATATTCTAACTAATATTATAAATGCGAATATGAGTTTGTTTGTTATCGTTACACGCCTTAACGACTCAGTCAAACATCATGAAATGAAACAGAAAGGGAACAGAAAAGGATATAGAGTATCTTTCTTCCGGAAAAAGTAGTGTTACTAATCTAACCTAACTAACATTTACGTGAGCGAAACCGCGGGCAATAACTAGTTAAATATAAAATACTGGCAGATCTTTCTCTCCTTATAACGACAGAGTTGTAGTCACTACCGCTGCGCGACCTGGCAAGCAAATATTCTAATTTTATTAACCTTTGAGTCTTCTTCGAAGAGGTTAATGAAAACACTATGTGGGTCTGTGTGTCTGTCTGTTAATGACAGGCAAAGCTCCGGCACCACTGGACCGATTACCTTGTAACTTGGTGTACAGAAACCTTGGGGTCATCCCTCGGTCGAGTTTGAATATGGGCCCTATGGGTCAAAAGACCTCCCGAGATATAGGGGTCACAAGGTCATAAGGTCAGGAGATATCCACCAACAGTGATTTGGAAGTCCAAAGAAGAGGATTTTGCCCAGCAGTGGGACATTACAAAAAGCAGATAAAAAAAATCACATGAAGACGAAGAGGATCCTGGGTTTTTACACCCATCTTGTTTATTTTCCAGAAAATCTTCTCTCGCATCAAAGATATATCGGCCACCTCGAAATCGAAAGAAAACACCTGCTTTAAGCTGAGCCGCGCCTACCGCCGCGCTCACCCGCACTTCGGCGACTTCCAACTGGTGCTGTCCACCCTGCATGCCATCGAGGACGCGTCTGGCATTCCCAGGTCTCAGCTACAGGAGTCTGAACTAGCTTCCGTGTCTGCCACACCTCAAAGTAAGAATACCCATAGTCATATATTCTTTTACAATTTTTTACTTCTGGACTAGGCTATTTATTTATTTTTCTATACTAATATTAAAAAGAGGAAAGATTTGAGATTTGCTTGTTTGTTTGTAAGGATTTAAATTAAACAAGTGAAAAATATTTATTTACTAATACTTATATTAAGAGAAGCCGCGGGCAAAACACCTAATTGTCTATATTTAACGACTCTAAAATACGACGACATTTAGCTGTATGTTATTTCATTTTATTTTCTAAAAAGAAAACTGCCGCTCTAGGAATAAATCATGTATCGAGGGACTTTACAAACATTCAAATAACGGACACTAAGAACAGCCAGTCTCAGAATAACCTTTGTAGATTTTCTTTCTTTTAAAAGACAACTCTCGCAGTAGGTATAAATCCTGTGTCGCGCGGAATTTTCCAAACATTCAAACAATAGACACAAATATCAACTCAAAACGACCGTTTGTAGATCACATAAACTTTTGTCCCGTGTAGGATTCGAACCCGCAACACCCGGCTTAGTGACAGTGGCGAGACGACCACTTAAACCTCTACGCCATCTGTGCATTCTATACAACGTGTAAAGCCGGGTACTCACTAGCGAGCTGTAACTGTAACTGTTGCATTTACTGTAACCAAAAAACATGGTGTTTACGTTGTTCGCAAACCTGCTACGAGCGGTACGCGTGCGGTTTGCAGTGAGCCGATGTTTACAACGTACTCATTTCTGATCGCGTAACGTTGCACGTAACTGTAACCGTTACTGTTACCAAAAACATAGTGTGTACGTGGTTCGCAAACCTGCTACGAGCGGTACGCGTGCGGTTTGCAGCGAGCCGATGTTTACAACGTACTCATTTCTGATCGCGTAACGTTGCACGTAACTGTAACCGTTACTGTTACCAAAAACATAGTGTGTACGTGGTTCGCAAACCTGCTACGAGCGGTACGCGTGCGGTTTGCAGCGAGCCGATGTTTACAACGTACTCATTTCTGATCGCGTAACGTTGCACGTAACTGTAACCGTTACTGTTACCAAAAACATAGTGTGTACGTGGTTCGCAAACCTGCTACGAGCGGTACGCGTGCGGTTTGCAGCGAGCCGATGTTTACAACGTACTCATTTCTGATCGCGTAACGTTGCACGTAACTGTAACCGTTACTGTTACCAAAAACATAGTGTGTACGTGGTTCGCAAACCTGCTACGAGCGGTACGCGTGCGGTTTGCAGCGAGCCGATGTTTACAACGTACTCATTTCTGATCGCGTAACGTTGCACGTAACTGTAACCGTTACTGTTACCAAAAACATAGTGTGTACGTGGTTCGCAAACCTGCTACGAGCGGTACGCGTGCGGTTTGCAGCGAGCCGATGTTTACAACGTACTCATTTCTGATCGCGTAACGTTGCACGTAACTGTAACCGTTACTGTAACCAAAAACATAGTGTGTAAGTGGTTCGCGAGCCTGCGACTCGCGACTCGCAGCGAGCCGACGATTGTCGGTGTTTGCCGCGGATCAAAGGGCGCTCGCAGTGCGCTCGTGGACGTCATGAGGAGAGGTTGTTGCTGGACGCTGCGAACCAGCTGTGTTTACGAGTATATTAGTTTTTGAGTTAAGCCGGGTACTCACTAGGGAACCGTTACTGTAACATGCGTGATACAGTAACGAGGTTCTAGTGTGTACGCTTTTTACAATTACGGTTCACGACGGCGCCAGAACGCTTTCACTGAGCGTACTCATTTTGCGAGCTGTAAATGTTACCAAACAGATACAGTAACGAGGTTCTAGTGTGTACGCGTTTTACAATTACGGCTCACGACGTCGCCGGAACGCTTTCACCGAGCGTACTCATTTTGCGAGCTGTAACTGTAACCAAACAGATACAATAGCGAGGTTCTAGTGTGTAGGGGGAGTAACGAACGGGGAGGCCTGCTCTGCCCTCAGTTTTGGTTTGTAAATCCACGATGTCGGACGAAGTGTCTCTCGCCTGTGCAGCATACTTACTTATAGATGCCTTACTTGATGATTTTAAACGGCCACGAAGATGGTGGATTCATAGAATGTATCGAGAAAGAAGTGATCTACTGTTCATATTGAAAAATCAAGAAATTAGTGGTCATTACAAAAATTTTACAAGAATGAATGCAACTGACTTTGAATATCTCATGAATTTAATCGGTCCCAAAATAGAACGAAGAAACACTGCATTTCGAGAAGCTGTGTCGGTTCAAGACAGGTTAGCTGTGACGCTGAGATACTTAGCTACTGGTGATTCTTTTACAAGTTTGCAATACCTGTTTCGTATTTCCAAAGCCATAAGCTCGATTATACCAGAAGTGTGTCAGGCGTTAACAGGAGCATTGAAAGTACAAATCAAGGTAATTATTTAATGTAATTAATAATTAATTATACATAGTCGTCGAAATTCATGTCTGACGAATACTGGCTACTGTTGCTGTGTGGAGAGTATGGCGGGTTTTGAGAAGAAGTAGAAGCAGGGCCTGCTGTGTCTAAGTCCACATAAGGAGTTTCTTTATTTGTAGCCATGGAAGAGGTTGAATTGCGTGGAGATTGTTGGTTTTGTGTAGCAGAATAGTAACCATAATTTTGCATAGAATTGTAATAGCCTTGATCGGCACGCATAATGATCTGAAATATTTCGTGTTGAATTGTGTTTTTTATGTCCCTTGAGTAGTTTTTCATTTTTTCTTGTATGAAATCGAAGAAAGACTTTAGTTCCATATCCTGTTCTGGCTTATTTGCCGTATTTTTCAATATTCCGAAAGCCTCTTTTAGCATTTGTAGTTTGGGATCTGACTTTAGCTTTTTATTGGGAGGCTCAAATGATGGAGGGGGGCTGTTGGCATTAGTATCGCTCTTGTCCTCCACCTGCAAAAAATCGTGTGTTTATTAATATGATCAATAATAATAATAAAAATATCGTTTGTTGTAGATGCCGACAAATCGTGACGAATGGCTTGAATGCAGCAGAGAGTTTGAGAAACTATGGCACTTTCCACATGTAATTGGGGCTATCGATGGCAAACATATTCTTATCCAGTGTCCATTCAATTCTGGAGCAGAATACTACAATTATAAATCTCAGTTTAGCATCGTATTGTTGGCATTAGTAGACGCACAATACAACTTTATGTACGTACATATTGGGATTCAAGGAAGAATTTCAGATGGAGGTGTATTACAAGGATGTAGTTTGAAAAGGATGATGGATGAGAAATCTTTAAATTTACCGGAACCCGTATCCCTACAAAATCGCAATAGGCTACTTCCCTTCTACTTCCTCGGTGATGCAGCATTTCCTTTGGGAGAAAATCTAATGAAACCATACGCGGGCACCCATCCGAAAGGATCTAAAGAAAGAATTTTTAACTATCGGCTGTCAAGAGGCCGTAGAGTGGTCGAAAATGCATTTGGGATTCTGGCTAGCGTTTTTAGAGTACTAAGAAAACCAATATTACTGCAGCCAGAAAAAGTTGAAACGATCGTAATGACCCTAGTGCTTCTGCACAACTTTCTAAGGCGTTCTTCCTCATGTTCGGTATACACATGGTCAGAGGATAAATGTCTTTTGCTGATAGACGCCTACAGGGCAAATACTGTACTATGGAACCCTAAGGACAAAGATTATTACAAAAAACATTTGAAAGAAGATGCCTGGGCTAAAATCGGAAGTATAATTAACGAAAGTGGGGAAGCATGCAAACAAAAAATGATTAATTTATTGGCTTCATACAGAAGGGAGCGCATGAAAATTAAGAAAACAGTGGGAACGGGGAAAGGTATTTACTCTCACACCAACAAAATTATTTATTTATTGTTAATATTTATTTATTGTTTTTTATTATTAACTTTTAGGTACATCTAACTGTTTTATGACATTTCTTATTACAGGAAAAGACGAGATTTACGGAAGTAAATGGTATGCATTTAAGGTGCTAGGATTCTTGAATGATCGTTTCACACCTCGAAAAGGACTTGAGGCTGGAGATGCGAATGAACAGGTGGGTAGATTTTTACTATCTCAGTTTTACGCATACATGTGTTGCCATGGTATTTTACTTTCATTTAAAAAATAATGAGCAAGTTCTTCACGATTTTCTTTAAAATTTGCCGCTGAACGGCGAGCAATGGCGTATAACGGACGAAACGATGTGCCTTCCGCTTCACTTTGCCAAGTTCCTGGTATAACTTCACCAATCTCTGTGTTTTCATTATCAAACGAGCCTTGGGGTGTGTATACCGAACATGAGGAAGAACGCCTTAGAAAGTTGTGCAGAAGCACTGAGTCATTACGATCGTTTCAACTTTTTCTGGCTGCAGTAATATTGGTTTTCTTAGTACTCTAAAAACGCTAGCCAGAATCCCAAATGCATTTTCGACCACTCTACGGCCTCTTGACAGCCGATAGTTAAAAATTCTTTCTTTAGATCCTTTCGGATGGGTGCCCGCGTATGGTTTCATTAGATTTTCTCCCAAAGGAAATGCTGCATCACCGAGGAAGTAGAAGGGAAGTAGCCTATTGCGATTTTGTAGGGATACGGGTTCCGGTAAATTTAAAGATAATCTCATCCATCATCCTTTTCAAACTACATCCTTGTAATACACCTCCATCTGAAATTCTTCCTTGAATCCCAATATGTACGTACATAAAGTTGTATTGTGCGTCTACTAATGCCAACAATACGATGCTAAACTGAGATTTATAATTGTAGTATTCTGCTCCAGAATTGAATGGACACTGGATAAGAATATGTTTGCCATCGATAGCCCCAATTACATGTGGAAAGTGCCATAGTTTCTCAAACTCTCTGCTGCATTCAAGCCATTCGTCACGATTTGTCGGCATCTACAACAAACGATATTTTTATTATTATTATTGATCATATTAATAAACACACGATTTTTTGCAGGTGGAGGATAAGAGCGATACTAATGCCAACAGCCCCCCTCCATCATTTGAGCCTCCCAATAAAAAGCTAAAGTCAGATCCCAAAAGAGAGGCTTTCGGAATATTGAAAAATACGGCAAATAAGCCAGAACACGATATTGAACTAAAGTCTTTCTTCGATTTCATACAAGAAAAAATGGAAAACTACTCAAGGGACATAAAAAACACAATTCAACACGAAATATTTCAGATCATTATGCGTGCCGATCAAGGCTATTACAATTCTATGCAAAATTATGGTTACTATTCTGCTACACAAAACCAACAATCTCCACGCAATTCAACCTCTTCCATGGCTACAAATAAAGAAACTCCTTATGTGGACTTAGACACAGCAGGCCCTGCTTCTACTTCTTCTCAAAACCCGCCATACTCTCCACACAGCAACAGTAGCCAGTATTCGTCAGACATGAATTTCGACGACTATGTATAATTAATTATTAATTACATTAAATAATTACCTTGATTTGTTCTTTCAATGCTCCTGTTAACGCCTGACACACTTCTGGTATAATCGAGCTTATGGCTTGTTTGGAAATACGAAACAGGTATTGCAAACTTGTAAAAGAATCACCAGTAGCTAAGTATCTCAGCGTCACAGCTAACCTGTCTTGAACCGACACAGCTTCTCGAAATGCAGTGTTTCTTCGTTCTATTTTGGGACCGATTAAATTCATGAGATATTCAACGTCAGTTGCATTCATTCTTGTACAATTTTTGTAATGACCACTAATTTCTTGATTTTTCAATATGAACAGTAGATCACTTCTTTCTCGATACATTCTATGAATCCACCATCTTCGTGGCCGTTTAAAATCATCAAGTAAGGCATCTATAAGTAAGTATGCTGCACAGGCGAGAGACACTTCGTCCGACATCGTGGATTTACAAACCAAAACTGAGGGCAGAGCAGGCCTCCCCGTTCGTTACTCCCCGTACACACTAGAACCTCGCTATTTTATCTGTTTGGTTACAGTTACAGCTCGCAAAATGAGTACGCTCAGTGAAAGCGTTCTGGCGCCGTCGTGAACCGTAATTGTAAAAAGCGTACACACTAGAACCTCGTTACTGTATCACGCATGTTACAGTTACGGTTCCCTAGTGAGTACCCGGCTTAACATATTAAACGCACTTCCTGAAAATACTTTGTTCAGAATCGGCTACTGAATCCATTTCTGACATTTTAATATAGGTATATTTTTGTCCTGAAAATATTAAAACAACGTAAATTATAGTCATTCTTATCTTTGAACAGTCGAAATAAACGAAAATTTTGTATATAGTTGTGTGTATATAGTATTAATCATGTCCTCCAGACCCGGTCCAAGCGGCCAGTTCTAACGGAGACTAGCCATCTGTACAGGAGATATTATAGTCCACAGGTGTTTGCAAACACAAGTGTACTCTCCGTTCCCTAATTCTCATAATCCGATGAGAGAAGCACTACCATCCTTAGACAAACATCTGTCGCGCAAATTGCTACGTTCCACAAGGAAAAACCTACGCCACCTAGTGGGTATAATACAAGGCCACTGCTCACTCAACAAACACCTGTTTAACCTCGGTATACAACCCCTTATGTAGAGGCTGCATGGAGACCGAGGAGACACCAGCTCACGTGTTCCTTCATTGTAAAAGCGTGAGCAACCAACGGTTGAAACTACTAAACAATCCAGAAACGATGAAGGAAGTACTGCGCAACACCGGTCCAGTACTATCTTTCTGGACGGAGCTGAGGTGGTTGAGTAACCGATCAACTTTGCGCGTCGGTCAATTACGCACAATGGCTCAATTGTAGGGCTAAGTGCGGTTAACACACGTCCAACTAACTAATTCAATGCGACCGCAATTCGTCACGACCGGAGAGAGATCAGGCGTAGGACCAACGGCTTTACATACCATCGCCAACTTCCTAACTCCGGCTGCTATTGAGAATTAGTTGATAGAAAAGTTGTTACTTTGTTTGTCCAGTGTTCAAACCTCGAGCACAGCGGTTGCATTCTCTGCCGCTGCGCTACTGAGTTTCGGTATATACTTAGTTTCGGTGTATATACTCGTATGTAATAATGTTGTGTTTGTTGTTTCAGCGCTCGAAATCCCTCATGAGAAATTGGGGCAACTTTGTGACAAGTACTCGGACAAGATACTTAAAAGGGTAAATATACAACAAACTACCCGATAAAATTAGGAACATAAATAAATACAACAGTTTTATTAATAAATTAAGACAATTCCTCATAAACAAAAGCTATTACACTATAAACGAATACCTAAATGACAATTTTAACTAAATAAATAAAATAAATAAAAACAGTTTATTGCCATTAATATTTACATAAAGAGTTTATCAGCGGCCCCACACTAGGCATAGCCTGTCCTGTGGGTGCCAGGTACGATTTCCTTCCATTTTTAACAATTTTAGCTCGGGCGACGTGTCATATAAGACTAAAAAATATGGTTTTGTGTGTGTGAATACATGTGTGTGTGTTGTTCGTGAGTGAGTGAGTGAGTGAGTGTGTGTGTGTGTGTATGTGTGTGTGTGTGTGTATGATGTGTTTATGATAGGCATACCAAAAGATTTTCGATGGAGTCATATGTCAAAGAAGTGAGCCATTTAGTGACTTTTAACTGCATCTCTCTCACTGAACACTGCTTTATCTTGCATGCGTTAGCAGTTTTATTGTAAATAAATACGTCCTTAAAAGGGCTAAAGCGTTTGGCAAAGCTTGTGTTGACTGACGGGACTGGTAGTCTGTACACGCGACGTTTCAGAAGGTTCGGATATTCTGTAGATCGAATTACTTTCTTGTGGGCACCGACAACTGTTTTCAGGATGAATAATTGGCGTACGTTTAACAATAGGCTTTCCTGGTATAGCGCTGTTGTTGGGTATCGAAAAGGTTTTCTATAGATTGTTTTGATTACCGAACGCTGTGCCCTTTCCAATTGGAGCATTGTTGTTTTTAGAGCACTGCCCCAACAGGTGATGCAATATGTGATAAGAGACTGCGTCAGTGCCAAGTATACAATTTTCAGAATGTTAATAGGTGCCGAAGATCGCAATAATTTTAAAATATTTGTAGTCTTACGAACTCTAGCTGATAATAAGTTTATGTGCGCTTTAAAATTTAAATTTTGATCCAACAGGACTCCAAGGTATTTTGTAGTCTCAGCTTTTATTAGTGTCTCACAATTACAAACCTGGTTCTGGTCTGAGCACTCGTGAAGTCGAATGGTACAACTGATTGTTGGGGCTGATGCAGCAGTTTTGTGAAAACAAATATATTTGCTCTTCTTAGCATTTAAAGTGAGTAGATTACTTTGTAACCAAATGAGTACTTGTTTCATTCCAATCTCGGCGTTTGATATAGCTTCCCCCCAGTTTATACCATGAAATACGATAGCAGTGTCGTCCGCATAACATATAACTTCAGCATTAACATTGTCTTGTATATCGTTGATATACATGATAAACAAGGTCGGACCAAGAATACTGCCCTGCGGAACACCAAAATTTATGGCTCGTTGGTCACTTTTGTGGCTACCAACTCTCACACACTGACTCCTGTTTGTCAAATAAGTCTTGAACCAGTTAAGGGCTAGGCCTCTGATACCAAAATAGTTTTCCAGCTTCCTAAGTAATATTGGTGTTGACACGGTATCGAAGGCCTTAGCCAAGTCTAGGAAAACTCCTATGCTAGCCTTATTATTATCCAGGTGAGAGGATACAATAGATGTAAGGAGTGTGACAGCTTCCTCCGTTGACTTGCCTCTTCTAAAGCCGAATTGTCTTGGTGATATAAGATTGTTCGTTTCTATATATTTGACCAGTCTTTTGTTAATAATCTTTTCTAGGAGTTTTGAGAATGTTGTTAAGAGCGAAATGGGTCGATAGTTTTCAGTGGACGCTTTAATACCTTCCTTATAAATGGGTGTAACACAAGCCATCTTCCATGTGTCTGGAAAGACACCCATCTCTAAGCTGGTGTTAAATATTGCAGTTAGTGGTGGTACAATTGCATTCTTTATGTCTTTTAGTAGAGTATTAGTTACACCATCAAGACCTGGTGCTTTATTGTTTTGTAGTGACAATATCAAAGATTCGACTTCACGCTCATCTGTTGGATGTAAGAAGAAGGAGTTCATTATTTGTTTTCTATGAATGTTTGTAGCTAGATTCTCCTGGCTCACTCGTAATTTATTGAGCATCTTGTCCGCCAATTTCTCTCCCACAGTAGAGAAGTACGAGTTGCAGATGTCTAGCGAGTTTTTGGCACTGAAACTACCAGGCAGTTTAAGAAGTTCCTTCGGCTCCTTGTTTGTTTTTGTGAGGTGGCAAGCAGTTTTTATCGTTTGCCAGAGTTTCTTTGGGTCTTTTGTACTATTAGAAATCTCACTATTCTCGTATTCTGTTTTGAGTTTTCGCAAGAGAACTACAAATATATTTCACGGATCCACCAATGACTTGTAAATAAATTGACATCAATAATTGAATATAAATTAATATGACATTTAATAAATTAATTTGATATTTAATAAATAAATATGACATCTAATAAAGTTAATATGACATCAAAAATAATATGACATATAATAAATTAATATGACATTTAATAAATTAATATGACATTTAATAAATTAATATGACTTTTAATAAATTAATATGACATCTAATAAATTAATATGGCATTTAATAAATTAATACGACATCTAATAAATTAATATAACATATAATAAATTAATATCATAAGTATATAATTAATAAACAAAACAATTTGCAAATTTAGAATATAGTTATTTCAGACTTCTTGATTAATTGTTTATTTTTAACTAGTAATGATACAATATTAACTCAGTGGCTTCCTCCTTTCTTTAACAACATTTCTTAACAACATTTATACATATGGAGAGCAATAAAGCATTGAAATTGAAATTGAAATTGAAGTTACTTCTATACTAAAATTATAAAGAGGAATGATTAGATTTTTTGTTTGTTTGTAACGATTTAACTCGAAAATTAATAAACCAATTTTAAAAATGCTTACGTTTCATTAGATAACTATATTATCACTGAGTCAAATGGGCTATATTTTATTTTTAAAAAGAAGTTGGTACTATTTCTACCCTTTTTTTTTTTTTTTTACGTGGGGGAATGCTATAACGCATATCCCTCCGCGGGGGCGGGCGGAGGGATTATGTCGGACTCGCCGGGGTAAACGAAAGATGGAAAAGAAATAATGTACTTCCTGGAATACCGACTAAACCTACCACGGTGTTCCTCGACAAAACCACTATCGACGGGACCGCGCGAATCACTTTCGCATGCGGTCGCGACCCCGCCGAGGTTACGGCCCGCCGTATGAAACGGCAGGCCCCTACGCAATAAGACCTACCCAAGATAGGCACTACTCAAAATAAAGGCCCTACTGTCTCCCTCTTAAGGGGGAGACGGACTCGACACAGAGGCGCGCGTGGGAACACGCACGCCGCCTCTCGGACCTGGTGCTGAATGGATGGCGGGCAGGCCCACAAAGCCCGCCACCCCCAGGTCAAACCTCAGGGTGGCTGGAGGTCATCTCGCGCCCTCCGGCGCCCGGTTCTGCGGTTGGGGAGAGGGTTTAAACGCTCCCTCTCCCGCTCCGCCACCTCCTTGATGGAAATGACTTCCTCAGAGAAGGAGGCGACGGCGTTCCACGACCTCTCACTCCGGACCATAGACTCAACTACGGCCGGGAGCGAGAGGTTAACCGATCCGACTGCCGCGATCAATTCACAATCAATTTATTATAACTATGAACCATACTGTTGCTATTTTTTACTTGATATTATCTCTGCTCAAATACTTAATCATATACAGAGTTTCACCTTAATGTTAGTAATGCTTTTATAACTATTATGGATACTATTTGTTATGTTATTTGTAAATGTTAGTTATTTTTATTGTAATTTATTCTCTTTCTGTAATTATATTGTAATTAAAGCATATAAATACAAGATATATATAATTAGAAATGATAAATAATTCAAAGCTTATTTAAATTAATTTAATTGTAATGCATGTGGTGTTAACCTATAAATAATTGTTACACTTGTTAATGTATTTTGTAGTTATTTAAGTTTTCAATGAATGTATCCGTGTATAAAATTGTTGGTTAACCTTATAAATAAATAAATAATAAATTCACGGCGCTGCGATGCCCAGGCGGGGCAAATCGCCAAAGTGTGCAGCGCCGTGTCCTCAACTACGTCGCGGCAGTCGCCGCAGTGGTGACAACCGGGCGTCTCTTGCCGGCGTATACGACACAGGAACTGGCAAAACCTGTGTCAGCCGGAAGGTGAGGGCGCCATGCCGCCTCTCCAGCCACTCCTCAAACACGGGACTTACCGCCACGATCGTGGCGTGCCCGGCACTGGGGTGCACAGGTCGTTCCTTCCAATTCGCCACTAGGACCTGGCGGAGCTCGGACCTTACCGCCTTTATTGCGGAAAGACCCGGTCCTTCGCCCCGAGCTAGCGCCTCCTGGCGCCAACGATAGAGCGTTGCCAGGAGCGCCGCTTCCAGGTCCCATGGCATCGATCCGGCGAGGAGGCTCGCACTATTTCTACCCTTACCTAACCTACTTTTACAAAGGTAGGTAAAGGTAGGATACTACTTTTTTATGGATGAAAGGTAGAATGTCCTCTTCTGTTCCCCTGAGAACGTGTATGCGAAATATTATGATAACCGGTCGAGTAGTTAAGGCTTAAGGCTTAAGACTTCGAATGTATAATATTAGTTTGGATTACGACTAAGATCGATCAATAAATCTCATAATAAATGAATATGCCCTCATAAACAATAGTTAGCATACGTAGACAAGCAATGTTATTCCATGTTTCAGATGACGGACCATATAGCGGCGTTGCCGTCAGAGATTAGTCCAACGGACACAGAGGATGAGATCGCAAGGAAACAAGTCCGAGTAGAACTCAAGAAGCTATCGCAGTTCTTACCAACCGTAAGGACTCACTACTAGTCTTAGGCAGAAGCAGCTGGCTACATGCACGGGTAGTGTAGACGTTAAGAGGTCATCTTGCTACTGCCACGTGCCGCTAGTTGTTTCGAGTCTGCGTGTTCTTTGTTTGTTTTTTGTTATTGTTTAGGCGCATATAAATTCCTTTGCGACAGAGATGTAACAAAAGTTAAAAAATACGAAAAAGCACGCTTTGTAATATAAAATATAATATATTTTAATAATTTGAATATATATCTTAGAAAGCACCCCACGCTTTTTTACATTAAAATGATTAAATTATATTATTTTTAATTTTTAAAGCGTGTTTTTTAGTTTATTAAAAGATTATTTTTTCAAAATTATTGTATTGTCGTCGGTCCTCGATAAGTGTGTAAAGTTTCAAATCAATCTGTTGTCGGTTTGAAAGAGGTGAAAATCACGTTCAAAGATTCATTTACATAGATACAAACCAAGCTAATAAAAGCGTGTTAAAAAGAAGTCAAAACAAGCGTTTTCGATAGTACTATGCTATTCATAATGTTAATAATTTCTATTCACAGATAGTTCATCAAGTGGTGAACAGACATTTGTTGCCGCGGGATGGCCAATTTTATAGAATAAAGGTGAGCTCATTCTATATTAACAACATAACTATTCTTATATACCTACCTTATATTCTTATATGTAGTGAATACTACGATTGCGTGTTCAGAATGCTTGTTATTTGATCACGATGAGAGTATTTATAATACAATATTAAATAATAATTCAGCACAATTGAGGTCGCAAGTACGTCTTAAATATGAGGGTGACATAGTTGTGATGTTTATTATGTAGAGTAGTCGTTTTTCAAGATTTGGAAGAATAACTTCCAAATCTTGAAGTATGCTACTTTTGCACATTTATATAGTATACAGTTGTCATTCAATTTAGCGGTATAATATACAGAACACTTCTAATGTTTATTTTTATAAAGGAAAATAAGTTTATTAGACTTGTCAGTGATATGTAGGTATTTAAAGGATTTTAATTTTAGGTTTACTTTACTAATTTAATAAAATAAATAATCAATCAGGCAATTATCCGAACCTAACTTGTCAGTTTAGAGTTTTCTTCTTGCTTCGTAGAACTACCCCACGTTCTGTCAAATTCGCACGTGACACTCCCATGGCCCGCGGGCGAGGGGGTGGTACAGCTGTGCGCGCGGGGCGGGGGGCACCGCACGCCGCACGGGAGCGTCAGTCGACCGCCGGCGTTGTTGGGGGTCATTTGTATTTACGAGTGCAGGCGCTTAAGATAAAACACACACGGTATTACTACACGAAGACGAATCCGCTGACAGGGAAAGTTATTGAGTGCTGGGTGTTGTGGTTTTGAATACCACAGAGGACAATAATTTGTGGACACAAATGATTTTTCTGACTCTACGTGTACTTTGTAGCTGTATGTTTATAAATCCCTTGAGAGTTGAGACACAAGTATCGCCCTTAAGTGTGAATGTTTATATATATTTTAGATATACGGCGAGCCGTTCCTGCCGAACAAGGAGACAATGGCGCCATTCCTGTCACGTTACAAGTCCGTGCACGTGCTTCGCTCCACGCGCATGTACAACATGCTCAAGTGCGGCGTGGCGCCCTCGCACTACCACTCGCTCATCGCCATGAACGGCACCGTGCTCAGTAAGTACTTACACACTATGTATATGTGTTACACATAATGTAACATAACGTAACGTAATGTAATGTAACGTAACGTAACGTAACGTAATGTAATGTAACGTAATGTAATGTAACGTAACATAACATAACATAACATAACAGAAACGTTCCTGTTGACTAAAACATTATAATCGAAGTATCCACACATCCTATATCTTAAAGTTAATTTTTTTTCTAGACGGCGCAAAGCTAATGATTTGTTCATCAGACTTCCCTCAGTACAGAGTGTACCATGCCAGCGCAAGCGGGGAGGATCATGCCGACGACGAGGTCATGGAACAAGACGAAGGTGAAGAGGAACGAGAGGTTAAAGTGGTGGGATGTGCCTCATAATACTGAGGGCCATGAACTAGCGATGCACACAGTTGTATTCGAATGTATTGACAACACTTAACAGATTTACGTGCGCTGTGTTACAAATAAGATATCGCGTTCGACAGATTTCGAATGCAATTTTTCGCATCAATAGGTTGACGAGACCAACAAGTAAATTTAGTTTAGGTTAGTAAAGAATGTTCATTTGTCTTAAAGTGTGGTATAATTGAATGATATTGGAATACAGTTGCACAGCACTGTGTAGACAATTATTTATATTAGATACCTCTCTTTTATCTATAACTGCTATAAAATCTAACTTTCATAATTTTAAAGGTAGAAATATATCTACATTTTGTATGTGTTTCGGCTTATGTAGTGGACTGTACATAAGTTTGACGTAGCATATTCCCTTGAAGCGTTTGTTTAGTGGCTTTCGAAGAACGAGCGATAAAAAGAAATATGACGTGTCAGTACTTTCGTGCGTGTGTGTTTGACTACATTTAGTAGTAAATGTAAAATTAGTAATAAGATTATGCGTTAAGACGAATAAAATGTGTAATAAGCACAATTGATTGTTTTATTTATTTTCGTATGCCTATGTTTAGACAAGAAGTAACGGTTGCTAGGACACTATAAAGCTGGCTAGTTAGGTATTTATGGCTTGCCTTAGTGACATATTGGCTTGGCAGCTTTAACTTATAAGCCAGGGTATATATCCTTGGTTTAGATACCAAGAGGTAAGTAGCTAGGTCTATCTATTCTGCCGTCATAAGGAAAAAAGACGTATCTAGTATGGCTCATCTTGGCACAGCCACCATCATCGTCATTAAATTAAGTTCAATAAGCACAATTTCGCGTTGCTCTGTAATAATACTGTTGTGTTTTATAATTTGGATATTTTAGTGTCATGTCAGCCCTTTACAACACTCGACCTGCGATAACAAGCCTTAGCTCATGTTATAATCCTGTGCAGTACCCTCACAACGTGAGTACGCTCTGTTATCGCATCTGTTTCTATATTTCTGTTCCCGGAATACCGACTAAACTTACCACGGTGCTCCTCGACAAAACCGCTATCGACGGGGCCGCACGAATCACTTTCACATGCGGTCGCGACCCTGTATGACACGGCAGGCCACTACACAACAAGACCCACCTTTTGGGCAAAACTCGCTGTAAAGCCCTACTGTCCCACCTCTAGAGGGGAGACGGATACGACACAGAGGCGCGAGTGGGAACACGCACGCCATCTCTCGGACATCGTGCTGAATCGATGGCGGGCAGGCCCACGAAGCCCACCACCCCTAGGTCAAACCTCAGGGTGAGAGTGTTATTACAACACAAATTAAAGTATATTTCTTCACATAGGGTAGGTATCAACTTTCACTTGCATTCTATAAAAAAATAGTAATTTTCTTTGTGATATATTTTCAGTTATTAAATTATAAATCAATTTTTTAGGGTGGTTCATCTCAGTACGTGCAATAATAAATATTAACAGTTTTAAAACACCTTGTACAATAATCAGCCTGTTGAAGGTCGTCGGGACTTCATTACTGCACGCGATCGTTGTCCTCGCTGCCTTGGGCCTCATTATGAGAATGAGTGCAAAACTACGATAGTTAGGGAACATGGGAGAACAAACACGCTTTTGAAATTTGTAAAATTCCTTTTAGTTTTAAACGTCATCTATTGCGGATATAGTTACAGAAATGATACTGAAAAGGTTTTCCAATGTTTTGCCACCAAGTGAATTATTTTACATTTTATAATTTTGTGCAGCCAATATTAAAAAATATAAACAGCATTGTATTGATAGGCATAATATTTGGTCAGAGTAAGGCTGGGACATCTTTCATAAAAATATAATGTTATTGATGATATTGATTTTTAGTGATTTATTTTTATTGTATCGTATAAAACGACTAATAATAAGCCAAATAGGCTTAGTCCTCGTCGTATAACCAACTGGTACCACGAGCGGTTAATCGGTAAATCGCAGTTTTAGTGCGAAACCTATGTACGCCAAAAAGATTTAGAAAATAATATAACCCACTGCACACCCTTTGCTACACTCCAACCTAATATTTAGTTAAATGACTCATTCATTGCAAACAGGTACAACAAGGGCCAAATACGCCTACTCACAGGAGCGTTTACTGGTCATTTTGGCACCAACGACTTCCTGTGCAGATTGAGATTGTCAAACAATTCGATCCGCAGAGCCTGTGGTGAACAGGACGAGTCCATATCACACCTACTGTGTGAATGTGACGCGTTGGCCTGACTATGGATGGGTCTGATGGGATTGGCATATCCGAACCCTGAAGACTTCAGGCTTCTCCCTCTGAAGTGTACGCTGCGACTGATGCAGTACATTCATAGGGAGATAGCTCAGGGATAAACCTCGGGGCCGACACAAAATATCCCACTGGGTCGAAGTGTCGCCGGTCTACACTGACTGACCTCCGAATCAAGAGCAAATCGTAAGCAATAAATAACTTCAATGTTTGGTATATTTTAGTGGTATAAAAAAGAAAACAATATTTAAATATAAATAAAGATTTTTATTTCAGATCTTTTATAAGCAAAAAATGTCAAATCAAATATAAATTGCGATTATAAAAATGCATTGTCAATGCACCATAGTGCAACCATTGTTCATCTAACATAAATATTAGATTTCCACGAAATAAGCTTTGTTATGCTAATCGCACAGAACTATACACGGACGTCTTGACCATAGATGACCATAGACAAAACGCTCTAGCACATTGGAATGGACAATCGGTGGATAAAAAAATAATACTTTATTGCAGAACTATTAAATAGTTACTATTACAAAAATATTATAGTCGTTTTAGTCAATTGTAGACATATTATACCCGTATTGTAACAATTAAGTCATAGTAAACATTGTGACTCAGTTTCACATAAACTTATTATTTTATATTAATTGTAAAATGACGGCAACGGTAAAAAGTATTCGACAATGTACATAAATGTATGCGTTATGCCCTTTTATACATATACTTTTTTATGCATACCGTGACTGTTCACCCATATATATACCAAGTGTGCATGATACGTCCGCTAATGATAAATGTGGTAATGAAACTTTGACGTATAACACGGCTAATACACCGCATAAAAATATTGCCGATATAAATTACATTGCAGGTAGAAATGTGTTGGCGCCGTTGAAGTTAAAAACGATCACTACGATGTAGCCGAACGAAGCCGAGCTCAGCCGATGGCGGCCGACAATCCGTGCGTCGAGAGAGGCGGGGCCATTGCGTCACCGCTAACTGATAACGGACTAGCCGATCAGCTGTCAATTGAACAAGGAACTCGTTTGCGTTCATATGCGAATGTAGCACGTTTAAATAACGACGACGTAAACAATGGATGGACTGAGGTGCGACGACGTAGAAAAACGCCTAATTACCGTGTACAAGGCAAAATGGGCTTGGCTATGGTCGTATCAGACGACAAATTTAAAGCGGCGGAGAAGATAGTGCCAATGTTCATTACAAATGTTAGCAAAAGTACCTCTGAAATAGATATTACTAATTATATAGAAAAGAAAACACAAGAAAAGGTAGTTCTAGAGAAAATATCTATTCAACGCCAATGTCACTATAATGCATATAAGTTTTTCGTAAACTTTGATAAGTTGCCGTTATACCTAAACGAAAACTTGTGGCCAAAAGGTATTGTTTTCCGAAGATTCGTCAACTTTAGGCCCAAACGTGAAGTTGAGGCTGTCGGCTGTAAAAATTAGACATAATGGTAGAACAGACTTACAATTTCATTACATTTAATTGTAAAAATGTAAAACGTTCTGTGCAAAATATACGGGACTTATGTAAAAGCTGCGATCTGATAGCACTACAGGAAACATGGTTATTGCCGAACGAAATGTCTTTCCTAGATACTATTAGTGAAGACTTCAGCACGACAGGAGTATCTGCAGTTGACCTATCCAAAGGTATTTTACACGGTCGTCCTTACGGTGGTGTCGCGCTGTTATGGAGAAGAAACATTTTTCAGGAAGTAACAGTTGTGCAGTGTAATAACCCGCGTATATGTGCAGTGAAAATAATGTCGAAAGATAAAGCTTTTCTAGTGATGAGTGTATACATGCCAGTCGATGTGTTAGTGAACCTAGCGGATTTCACGGACATACTGTGCTCGGTAAGTGCTATCATAGATAACTGCGGCGTCGAGTGTGTTTATATGTTGGGCGATTATAACGCACACCCAAACGAACGTTTTTATAACGAACTCATAAACTTTTGTTTAGATCGGGCTTGGTCTTGTATAGACATTGATATGTTAGGTTTGTCATCAGACACTTATACATTTTTATGTGAGTCACACGGGTCTAAGCGATGGCTCGACCATTGTCTAGTAACTAAAGTCGCTGTAAACACTATTAAATCTGTCTCGGTGTTACACGATGTATTATGGTCCGACCACTATCCACTTGCCATAAAGTGTAATTTAAATATGTTGTCATCTAAAATGTATAATTGTATTACTTCTCAAAATACGGCTGTATGGGGTGAAAGATGTATACGGGAAATAGAAAGTTATGAAAATGAATGTAATAATAGACTGAAATATATTGATTTTCCTAAAGAATGTACTAATTGTTGTGACAAGGCTTGCACTGATATCTCGCATAGAATTATTATTGATAAAATTTATGTTGACATTGTGACCTCTCTTACGGAGGCTGCCAAGGTGGGTCGAGAACGCGGCAAGCGTACGCGAAAGAAAATTGTAACAGGTTGGAACAGACATGTCGCTGAGGCTCACAGGCAGGCCAAACAGGCATTTATGACCTGGAACAGCCACGGCAAACCTACGAGTGGTAAAACCTATATAGAAATGTATGAGAGTAGGAAAATATTTAAATCTCGCCTAAAATGGTGCCAGGATCACGAACGACAAATTAGATTGGATATCCTGGCAGCAAATCATGCTAAAAATGACTTTAGAGCTTTTTGGAAAAATACAAATAGACTAAGTGACAAGTCGGGGCTGCCTGTGAGCGTCGGTGGGGTGACTGATCCTAAGCAAATTGCCAACCTCTTTAAGGATCATTTTTACGTAAAACCATCTCTGGGACCGTCCCGAACGACGTTTATTGCTGGGGTTGACATGGATCCGGAGGTTCACTTTAAGGCCCAAGAAATAGCTAAGGTCATCATAGGTATGACCAAGGGCAAGTCTCCCGGACATGACGGCCTCAGTATTGAGCATCTTCGGTATGCGGGACCACATCTACCAAGAGTGTTGGCACTGCTATATTCACTGTGTATGTCTCACAGTTATATGCCTGCGGATATGTTGCGCACCGTGGTGGTGCCTATAGTTAAAAATAAGACTGGCGATCTCGCTGATGTCTCCAACTATAGGCCTATAGCTTTAGCCACAGTGATCTCGAAGGTGTTGGACAGCATGCTTAATACACGGTTGAACAAATACATCCATCTCCATGATAACCAATTCGGTTTTCGTGCTGGATTATCTACGGAAAGTGCGATACTGTGTCTTAAGCATGCTGTGAACTACTACACAAAGCGTAACACTTCAGTGTATTGCTGCTTTCTCGACCTTTCCAAGGCATTTGACTTGGTCTCGTATGACATTCTATGGAAAAAGCTGGAAGAATGTGAGCTTCCAGTCCCCGTCATAAACATTCTTAAATACTGGTACGGTAATACTGTTAATAATGTGCGCTGGGCAGGTACTTTGTCGCAGCCGTATGGGTTGGAATGCGGGGTGAGGCAAGGGGGCTTGACCTCACCAACGCTTTTTAACCTTTATATAAACGAACTGATCGGTGAGCTAAATAAAGTCAAAGTCGGATGTTATATTGACAATATATGTGTAAACAATATCAGTTACGCGGACGACATGGCGTTGCTGAGCGCATCGCCGTGTGGTCTGAGAAAATTAATTCATATATGCGAAAAGTACGCCGAAAGTCATGGCTTGATGTATAATGCACATAAAAGCGTAGTCATGGTCTTTGAGACGGGGGGAAAAAGACCTAGAAGTATACCCGAAATACCTTTGAATGGGCAGCCATTAAAAAGGGTATACCAATTTAAATACTTAGGGCATATTTTGACTCCTAGTCTCAAGGACAATGAAGACGTGGAAAGGGAACGGAGGGCGTTGTCGGTGAGAGCAAACATGCTGGCACGCAGGTTTGCACATTGCTCTGAGAGTGTTAAAATTACCCTGTTTAGAGCATACTGCACATCTTTTTATACATGCAGCCTGTGGGCTACATACACTCGAAAAGCTTACAACACCCTCCGTATCCAATATAACAATGCGTTTAGAGTGCTGTTGGGGCTACCCCGCTTCTGTAGCGCATCTGGGATGTTCGCAGAAGCTAGTGTGGACTGTTTCCACACCACTATGCGGAAGCGTTGTGCAGCCTTGGTGCGCAGAGTGCGGGCTAGCTCTAACAGCATTCTAGACATGATCAGTGAGAGGCCAGATTGCAGGTACATTGGTCACTGCTGCGCCATCTCCCATGGGATGGCGAGGCAGTGATTAATGTGCCTTATTGTATAAGTATTTTAAATGTAAGATTTGTATTTACTAACATAGGATAAGTTTTATGTATTACTAACAATTATGAGTCTAAAGGTTATTCGAATAAAATGAATATTATTATTATTATTATTTTAATTTATAAATTGTAAGGCATATATAGGCGTTGACGTTTATGCGTAGACTGTGCGATTCAGCCATTCTTCGAGGGAGAACGTGGCGAAGTCTCCGCCAGACGATCTCCTGTTGAATGTATCTGTAAAATTGAATTGTTTACATTAGTGTTGCTTACAAACCGGCGCGGCAGTTAAACAGTTAGTAAGCGTTTAGTGCAGGCGGACATTTCACATCGTATTTCTTTGCATGTTTTACAATTCGAATCCGTTTCATACTTTAGTATGATTATATTTAAAGTATTTGCAATATACATGTAAAATATCCAGAAATGTAGAAGGCTTACTGCTTGCGAATAGTTTTGTAGGAAAAATAAAATATATAGAAATTACAAACTTACTACGAAAAATAATATAGTAAAAAGTCAAACTAGATACTATCGCAAGCAATGTTATAATTAAACTGAGTAGGAATCGAAAAATAAAGATATCAATGATCTTAAACATAAGTTTTGAATGTTAAAATATTGCTATAGATTGTTTATGGTCGTTTCCTACGCAGTTTGTGTGTATGTAGGTGACATAGCGCACATATATACCTCACAACATTACAACGGACATACTGTATAAAACCAAAATAGTCAATTAAAAATGTATGTATCCTTTTGTATATCATTGCTTTTAACTAATAATTTAATTAACCAAAAATAGTAAAAATATTTTTATGATTTATTACTTTCATTTTTTTAAACATATGTTGTTTAAATAAATATGTATAAAAGAGTTTTTATCCAATCTAACATTAATGGAAATTTACTTAATTCAAAAAAGAAATGTGGTTTACAATTTTGTCTAATAACGTCAGCCCTGTATACAGGGTGTCCAAGAACCTGGCGTCCAACTGGATTCCCACGATGCCCCAAGTTCTAACAGTACTCAGAAAAATATTTTAAAAAATCCACCCCATGTACTTACAGAATTATACTGATTTCAAAAAAAAAGGGGAAATGAGCACCCTGTGACATACTTTTGAATGCTGTGACTGCTAATGCTGATAATTTCGATATTTCTTGGAGGTTTTGTAATCTAGGGTATTGCTGTGTCTAAATAGAATGTAAAAATAAAGTACTTATTGTACCATTTTAAAATAAAATATTATTTTAACTAAAGGTGATATGGAAAACTATTGAATTTCGCAACTTTGACCGACTGTAGTGTAAAAAAAATGTACCAAAATAGTATGGCAAGTGACGTCAAATTTTGACGCGTTTATTCCTCTTTTTAAAAAGGTATAATACTTACACATTAATTTGAAAAAAAAAATTTTGATAATATTTTTACTCAACAACCCAATTTTTACGAAGTGCCTACCTACTAACGGTAACTGTCGGACCCTTTCTTATCTTAGAAACTGTTATGTTACTACTATTATTTACTTCGGTTCCAAGAGTGAGCAAGAAGGAAATACACACAGGTAGATGGGTTCCCAGTAGAATAAAAGCAAAGAATGTTAGTTTAAAGATATTTTATTACAATAAATGTTCAAAATGTTGACCACCCGCGGCAATACAAGCTCTCACTCTCCTTAAAAAGGACCGCTTTATGTTTCGCGAGTAACTTTTTTGACGTATCACCTGCACTGCTTGTGTTATCTTCTCACGAAGGTCAGCGATGTCATTAATGGGCTTCGCATAAACGAGCTCCTTCATAGTTCCCCAGAAAAAAAAATCCAGCGGATTTAAGTCAGGTGAGCGGGCTGGCCACGGGATTGTTCCTGATCGCCCAATCCACCTGTTCGGGTATTGCTCGTCCAAAAACTCTCTAACGGATACGCGAAAATGTGCTGGACAGCCGTCGTGTTGGAACCACATATCTGGTGGGGTCTCTTCTAGTAAGTTTGGCAAATCATTTTGAAGAAAATTTAAATATGATTCGCCAGTCAAATTCTCGGGCATCTCAAATGGACCAATAATATTCCCACAGAGAATACCGGTCCACATGTTCACTTTGAACCGGTACTGGGATCTATCTTCTCGCATCAAGTGCGGATTTTCCACATGCCACTCGTGCAAGTTGTGTAGGTTCATGTAGCCATCCTTCTTAAATGTAGATTCATCTGACCACAAAATTTTGTCGATAAAGTTTTCGTCTTCTCGATGTTTTTGCAGGATTGTTTCACAAAACGCGACTCGGCTCGGATAGTCTCGAGGTAAAAGACTTTGCACTCGCTGTACGTGGTACGGATGATATTCTTCTTTTTGGAGAATACTGTGTGCTGTGCTCTTCGGTATCCCCGTATCAGCTTCTATTCCTCGCACAGAGATGCTTGGATTTGCCGACACCGCCTCTAAAACTTCATCGCGTATGAAGTCATTTACGGGTCGTCCTTCACCAGCTACTTGATTGGGGAACCGCCCGTCACATAGTGATCTGTGCACATTAATGAAAACTCGATGGTCGGGATATCGCGTAGCCCTCGGATACCTTTCTCTGTAAAGTCTCGCTGCAGCTCGTCCATTACCTCTACATTCTCCATAAATGTAGTGCATATTTGCGTATTCTTGCGGAGTGTAGGTCGCCATGGTAGCACACACAAAACACAAACTGTCCAAACACAGGCAAAGGTCGTCGTAAAGAGTTCGTTTCAAAGTCCAGAGCACAAAGAGTAATCGAGTCCAATAAACAAAGCTTTAAATCGTAGTACGTGATCAATGGTAACAATAAGAGAGAGGTGCGTAGTAACGGCAGGAGGCAGTGACGCGTACTGACCGTACTGTTATCCTAAATAGCACGATCCCAGATAGCGTCACTATCTATCTCACTCGCACCTCTAACCTTTTTCTCCCTCACTCTTACCTGAATAATGGGGTACCATAAAGAAGAACCAGCAAATCGCAAAGATAGTTTCTGTCTTGCTCCCTCCTGTTGTAATAACGAATCACTATGGTGAGATGCATGCACATACCGTCCCTTACGGTCTAACCTGTTTTTTGAGAGGCCTGTTGTTATTTTTATGAGCATACAACAGTAATTCTTTAGAGGTTAGATTCAATTCGTCGTAAATTTTTCTTTCTAAGAATTCTGTAAGACATCGTAAAAATTGGGTTGTTGAGTAAAAATATTATCAAAATTTTTTTTTTTCAAATTAATGTGTAAGTATTATACCTTTTTAAAAAGAGGAATAAACGCGTCAAAATTTGACGTCACTTGCCATACTATTTTGGTACATTTTTTTTACACTACAGTCGGTCAAAGTTGCGAAATTCAATAGTTTTCCATATCACCTTTAGTTAAAATAATATTTTATTTTAAAATGGTACAATAAGTACTTTATTTTTACATTCTATTTAGACACAGCAATACCCTAGATTACAAAACCTCCAAGAAATATCGAAATTATCAGCATTAGCAGTCACAGCATTCAAAAGTATGTCACAGGGTGCTCATTTCCCCTTTTTTTTTGAAATCAGTATAATTCTGTAAGTACATGGGGTGGATTTTTTAAAATATTTTTCTGGGTACTGTTAGAACTTGGGGCATCGTGGGAATCCAGTTGGACGCCAGGTTCTTGGACACCCTGTATAAACTGTCCCACTGGGTACGGGGCTCTTCTCAATGTGAGATGTCTTAGGCCATAGTCTACCACGTTTCGCTCAGTTTAGCATATAAACTTATAAAAACAAACTATATTATTATTAAACAATAAAACCGTCTGGAACGAAGCCGGTTATAACGATATACATAATTTCCTTACTGCGGCAAAAAAAAACACGAGGAATCTGAATATTGCACAACTGATTGATTACCTACCCTTAATTTAGTCACAAGGGTTAACAAGAATATCTGTTAATTACAAACCAATTAGATGAGAAACCTTAAAAAGGGAATCACTATGACTGCACGAATGATGCATTGGCTTCAGTGATCGCTTTGCCATAACCAGTGGGTCAGTCATGGGTTTGATCCCCACATGATAAAAAATTCTATGGTCTACAAATAACTTTTCCGTTATTCAGTTGTCCTCTGTCTCCTATAGTTCAATGTGTAAAGTTTGTAATGTTGTCTTAACTCGCTAGAATTATTTGAATGGTAGTTAGAATACTGTCATTAATATATATTCATAGGGAATCTCCAACTTTCTTTTCCAGACTTACCCGATAACATGATTTGATAAATGCATGAAATTTAATATATATGTTTTGTGATAGTGTGTTTTAAATAATAATTTTTAGCTCCACTTTAATGAAAATAATAGTTTAAATTTACCCGACTGCGCTAGGGATACAGGAGGGTTATGTTTTTTATGTTTGTACACATAGCGCTTAACAGAACTGTATGGTTATGTAACATATTTATTGGTGTAGTGGACCCCATGAATAAAAAGTAATATCATTGTATTCAGATTACTAGATACTGTTTTTTGCGTTGGCAACACAGCCATTTCTTCTTTGAAAGGTCGGCAACGCGCAATTGACATCTAAATAGAATGGTGTTGCAAGCATCCATTCGCAACAATAGCCATTCGCCATTGGACGGCTCGTACGCTAGTAGATCAATTTGATTTAAATAAAAATAACTAGCCTTCGACATACCTAGACTAGAGCACTATTTATTTATTTATTTATTTATTTATTTATTTATTTATTTATTTATTTATTTATTTATTTATTTGGATCTCCAACAAAGATTACACCTTACATGCTAAAAATAAAACATAAATAGATACAAATCCTTGTGCATCTTCAATTATAGGAGATCACAGCTTGCATTAAGATATCAAACAATCAATTTTTAATATGGAAATAAAGTATACAATTTAAAGAATTAAAATTAAAAAAAAAAAAAAACTATATATATTGAGTTGAACAGTGGGGAGGTAGGTCAACACTTACTCAATATTAAGTTTTGCATGTAACAGCAACTTAAATTTACTTAGGCTGTTGGAGAAAATGTCTATATCGTCGGAAGAACATGACAGTGAGTTGTATTGATTGGTCATCCTAACAATCGGCGAGTGTTTACCTAGATTTGTTCTGTGTTGAGGGGCTTTCAGTAAAGGGCTGGGATAACGAGGAATACGAGAAGGGACGTTAATGCGTAATTTGCTAAGAAGATCTGGACAGTCAATGCCATTATTGAATAACTTATACAGGAACAACATGTCGGAGATAGTGCGGCGAGATTTTAAATCTTTGAGTTTGAAGTGATTTAGTCTGTGTTCGTAAGATCTACAATTTCCTACTTTAAACCTAAACGCTAGATGACGGACAAGTCTCTTTTGAACCCTTTCAATGCGACTTATGTGGACTTGGTACGAAGGATTCCACACCGTGCTGCAATATTCAAGTTGGCTTCGTACGTAACTGTTGAATAAAAGTAATGTAGTGGTTGGTTTTTTAAATTCTTTTGAAGATCTCAAAATAAAGCCAAGAGCTCGGTAAGCTGAATTAAGCATTTGGTCTATATGATTTATAAAATTAAGTTCACTATCCAAGTATACTCCTAAGTCACGAATAACTGTTACTTCTGTTAGTGTGTTTCCCTGAATATTGTAAACAGATTCGACTTTATTGTGTTTTTTAGTAAATTTTATATGAAAACATTTAATTTTAGTACAATTCAAGTACATTTTATTGTTGGTACACCATTGACTCAGATTATTTAAATCAATTTGTAATAGCTGTGTATCGACATTATTCAAAATTACACGGGTCAGTTTTAAGTCATCAGCAAAAAGGTATGGTGTGGAGTATTTAAATATGTCTGATATGTCGTTGATAAACACATTAAAAAATAACGGCCCTAGATTGGAACCCTGGGGTACACCGGATGTTGCAATGTAGGGATCTGACTTATTACAGTCTACAACCACTGAAGAAGTCCTATTTCCGAGGTAAGTACTGCACCAGCTCAGTGTGATACCGGTTACACCCAACGACTGGAGCTTATTTAGCAGCAATTCATGATTTACCTTGTCGAAGGCCTTCGAAAAGTCTGTGTACACTGCATCAATTTGAAGACCTTTATCTACTGCGGATGTTAGTTCAGTGACATAATTAACAAGATTTGTGTTTGTAGATTTTTTAACCATGAAACCATGCTGATTAGTGGATATTAATTGTTTAACATGGTCGTGCAATACTGGGTACACTAGTGATTCAAAGACCTTAGACAAAGTACATAGAATGGAGATGGGTCGATAATTAGATATCACCTCCCGTTTCCCATTTTTGTGAATAGGTACTATTCTAGCTTTTTTCCATTTATTTGGAAAATCTCCAGTTTTTAGCGAGGTATTATAAATATTTGCCAGTGGAAAAGACAAATACTCTGCACATCTTAACCAGAATATTGGGGGCACATTGTCAGGTCCAGCACCTTTAGATATGTCGAGTCCAGAGAGTTTATTAAATACAGCTTCAGGAAGGATTGAAAGGTCGTCGATGGGTAAAACCGGAACCGAGACGGAAGGTAAGTTATTAAGGAAATTATTGCGATTATCGTAAGGTGGATCATATACGGAGGAGAACTGTTCTGCAAATAAATTTGAAATGGCTTTACTACCGTAGGCTTTGACATTGCCGAGAGTCATTTCTGGAGGGTAAGAAGAATTGCTTTTTCGGAGGTTTTTAATATGTGACCAGAAGATTTTAGGGTGATACTTAATTTTATTTTCAATTTCATTTATGTAGTTGTCATAACATTTTTGGGTAAGAATTTGGCAGTCTTTTCTTATGTAATTAAATTCTAATATGTCCATTGGATTGTTGTATTTTTTTATCTTGATACGAAGTTTCAGTTTCACTTTAAGTAGCTTTTTTAATTGATGGGAATACCATGGTGGATATTTGCCTCGTGTAAATTGTGTTACTGGCACATGTATATTTATGGTTTCGTCGATTATATCATACAATTTCTCCAATTTATCATTGACACCATCACCTACACTGAATTCCTTGGTCATGTTTCAGAGATTTATTTATAGCTCCGTAGTCTGCTTTATGAAAGTTGGGTTTACTCGCAGGTTTTAAGTAAGTTTTAGTAAACGTTTGAAAAGTTATTGTTAAATCAAAAGCCGGGTGGTACTTATCTAGTTCCCTTATAGGGTCAAGGCAGCTTTTTATTTCAGTTTGTTCAACATCTGAGAGCACTAAGTCTAACGTCTTATTTTGAAAATTTTTAATCCAGTTTAGCTGTTTTAAATCATTAAGCGCTAAGAAGTCGAGCAGTAAATTTTTAAGGTTTCCCGTGCTAGAAGTTGATGGTATGCAAGATTCAGTAGTAGCCTCATGTATCCAATCAATACAACTCAAATTAAAATCGCCGACAATTGATGTTGAGGAGTCGCTATTAGTTGTAATGACCGAATTGCAATTATCAATAAAGTATTCAAAAACTTCAAGATTTACAGGTGGTGGCAAGTATACAGCACACATCTTTAAGGATTGGGATGTATTGGAGTTGGTTTTAATCATAATCCATAAATCTTCACAGTTACTTTCCCAGTCTGTCATGCGACATGAAATTAATTTATTAGTTACCGCTACGAGAACTCCACCGCCTGTTTTTTTGTGATTATTCAAGCTTGACGATTCTCGGTCTCTTCTATATACAGAATAAGAATCATTAAAAAGTTCAGAATCAAAAATACTTTCGCAAAGCCAAGTCTCGGTTAAGACGAATACATCATAATCACTATCATGTATGTGTTGACGAACCTCAGATAAATTGCTACGAAGACCTCTGGTATTTTGATAGTAACATTTTAGGGAATTGAATTTTATAAAGTTTAGGCTGTTGAACATTCTTAGAAATAAAATTAAAAACAATAATACAGTACTATAAGATCTATGTTAATGACTTTAGCTTTTCAAAGTCTTCCACAACCACACTTTGCGCAGTTTCATCCTTCTTCAATAGAACTCTCCCATTGCGAACCCATACGAATCTGTATCCTAGCTCCTTGGCACGAACTCTTGTCGCCGCATGAAGAGCCTTGTTCTCAGGAGATAGGTGTTCAACGACGAATATTGGCACCGGCTTGTCGTTAGCTATGCCAAGGTGACTTGAATTTAGTTTATTTTTCGAATTTGCTTTGTTGAATTGAATTGATGCTGCAAGGAACGAATCTCTTAGTCGCGGGCTATTGAACTTGACAAGAATAGACCTCGGTCTTGCACTGCGCGTGTCTTTTTTGGCGACCCTTGTACATAGTTGAATATCTATATCCTTAATATCGCATTTAATTACTTTGCCTAACTGAGAAATAGTGTTAGTCAAATTCTCTGATCTGTATTCCGGTACACATTGCAGTTCTATGTTACTCGAACGAGCGTGTTGTTCCAATAGGTTCATTCGTTTTGTTACATCCCTGAGAGAATTTTGAAGAACACAATTTTCCTTCTCGAGCATGTGTATTTTAGCGATCTTATCTTCTAATGTTACCTTAATTTCTTCGTATTTCTCATTAAAAAACGACAAGGACTGCTTGAATTCCGAGATCATATTGTTAATTACGCTAAATTGTTCATGGATTAATCCTGCGATATTGATACTGCTTTATTATATTTTATCGTAATATATTTAGTTAAAATTGTAATAATATTACAAGCAATCCGTAAATAATTATTTTATAATAATGCTGAACGTGGCAGTAAATGTAAATTCACAGAAAAAAAATTACGTGTAACTTTGACATTCTTAAGTGTTACCTTGTAACCGAACTTGAATAAATTTAATTTGATTTTGATTTTTGGTTTTGCGTCCTCGAGAAAAATATTATTATTGTTACAAATATATTTTTTAAATCTTTATATGACCACACCAGTCTGTTAACCGCTGCTTGTTTATTACCTAAAAAACTGCTGAACCAACTTACAACTCAATACTGCTTTAATTTTGATCTTACATTTATACTTTGTGAGTTACATTTACATATTATGAGATAGCCGCAGACAGCTATAGGTTATTTTAATAATGTTGTGTATGTGAAATATAAGTGTGTGTAATAACCGTAACAGCGAACAACGAACCGCTGGAGAATCTCGAGCGAGAACTGCAGGGGAACGCGTGAGCGACGCCGGCCGCGCCGCCTACTGTACGACGTATACGACAATCTATGTCACACGCCTCACACACCTTACAACCTCACACTGTATATAAAAACTGAGGCATTCTTCATAAAAGATAGATTGACGAGACTCGATAATCTGGTTCTGGACGACAAACGAATTTTTTTGACTCGTAATAATTAACCAGGAATACTTAAGTTCTGATCTTTAACAATTCAACTATTTTATGATTTTTGTATATCTTAAAAGATGATTAGGTATACAAATTTATTTCACTTGTAATAATAATTAACCAGAGAAAACTTAAGTTCGAAATCTTTAACAATTCAACTACCTATTTGATGATTTTTAGCAAATCTGGTGTACTACGGCCTTTCGCAATCACTTGTATTTTATCAATAAAAGATCGTATAAAAAAAAAAATACGCCTCCCTTTTTATTTCCTATTTCCTTTCTATTTTCCACACACCATCTGAACAACTTTCACAGTGAAGAATTTCCATTTTTCACTCTATAAAAAAACGTTAAAATGTTAAATGACCTGCGACAACACCAGACAAACAGAACAAATATTAACAATGGCGACTTCTTAGAACTCACATAAAATTAAACAAAATACCTACGACAAAAAATTATAGTCCTTTAGATAACGCTAATCAAATAAACCATGCTACTTTTCAAATCGGTTGCATAACATTCGTCGTACTTCGGCAATTCTCGTGAACTTTCGTCATGTACGAAGGCCACTGAACACGTCATATACCTAATAAAGAGTCTGTCTGTTTTGAGTTTGTGTGCGTAAGTTTTAACACTGTGTGACAAATATTTATAGGATAGGTCTCGATGCTCACATGCAAAGAATTATGCAATATTAGTTCATGTCTCTTCCGTCGAATTAGCCGCATTGCAGCCAGCATTAGTGCAGCCGGTACGCGACAGTTGGCGCTGATATTATGATATAGGTTTTAAGAAATGTTGTTTATGGAAAATAATTATTCGTTGATAAATATAAATATTGGACTTCAAAATGAATTAATATAATATAATAAATATTTATCTGAGTTAGAGAGGAGTAGTTAGTAGTAGTAGTAGTAGAGTTAGGGTAGGCAGTGTCTTTTTGTCTTTATGAACCGCACGCCACTAAGTATGTCCTGTAGACCGAATTTCGGTCACAGCGGCCGATCTTAATGGAGACTGGCCATCTGCGCAGGAGATATTTTAATGCACAAATACAAATGCATTCTGTGCTCCCTGACTCTTATGATCCGATGGGACTGTAATCCGACTCGACCGGAGAGAGATCCAACGGATTAACTTGCTTTCCGAGATTCGGAGATGTCTAAAACCGCCAACTTCCTAACGCCGGGCTGCTATTAATATTTCTTAACAGGAAAACCCAATAACTTTTTGTTGGCCCACCCGGGATTCGAACCCGAGACTTCATGCACAGCAGTCGCATTCACTACCGTTGCCATAGATTAATGTGAGAGTATTATGGAATGACAGATACAGAGTAACAAAACTTGAAAATGGTAACATTGCTAAGATTAACCCCTCAATAATTAATAGTAATTTCACACATGCCCATTGACTTCTTTCATCAATAGGGATTTGTAAACTTTATGTCCACAAACCACCAATATGATGATCGGTCGGTCAGTGAATGAGGACTTTTTACACGTGTCGACGCATATTTTTTGTTTAAAGTGGATTACTGCAAGTTGGAGTACGCTCAGATTTCACTGATCCCCTGAAGAGTTCGGTATTGTCAAACTTTTTCTATTGCAATAGATACGGTGGGCAATCCGAGGGTGCGTGGCGGGTTTCTCTCTTCCCGATAATTTTATTACAATGGATTTCCGACAAGTAACAACGATTCTATATGTGTAAATAGCATGCATTTGAAGCCCTTTGGTTATATAATATTATGCGTATATATGTATACGTACCAGCGCAACCAATATTTCCATTTCTTCATTTAAAGTGGCTTTCATCGCCGGGTGTAACTGTGACATTATACATTCAGCGTAGTCCTCACCCGTGAAAGTAGACGTTACGTCTACTTTTTCTTCTGTACCTAATGTAATTTGCAAATTTTATAGTCTTAATTATTCTTACATATTAGTTGTATATATAGAATTATTATTTTTGTTAATTTTGCTTATAGAGCTGGTATACGATAGGTATATTACGATGGATTCCCGCCAAGTAACGGCTAGTTCAAGAGGCAACAACAGTTTACATACATATTATTATGTAGGTAGGCATGTAAACTGTTGTTTGATCTAAAAATCTAATTTGACACCTCAAACACAACTATCTAACCTCGACCCTGGTAAGTATTAACATAAGTAAACCAGGCCATGACCTTCAGTTCGCGATTTAGTTAGCCATGATCTCGACTTCTAATCCAGCTTATGACCTTGACCGTTTATATGGTTCAAACACACTCGTTGTTTCAGTATTTGTGTCACGAATACCTACATGACGCTTAGAACTAGCTCCATAAGTTCTCAAACTAGAGTATCGCGTTAGGCCAAGGTTACGTTAATTTATGTAATATTATGTACGGCGAGAGTTCGTCTTTCTAATAGAATGGAATTACGTGATCATAGCAATTTCGCGTGTTTGTTGAGTTTGTTCGCTCAACCCACTGTCGAGCATATAGGTACCTACAGGTGGTTATTTTTTATTAACTACCATTTGCGCGAAAATGGTGTAGCGTTATCCTATTTTTGCGTTATTCTTAATAAGCGTGCGAACATGCGATAACAGAGCTCGGATGAAAGCACAAAATCGCGAAAGTCGTGTATTCTTATTTAAAAAAGTACTGTATATTAATTTTACTTTTCATGCCTTCGTAATTTTATAAAAAAAGTCACGTTATATAATTTTAGACACTTGTTTATTCAAATTATTTCATTTTCCTGTTTTTGTAAGTAGCAATACTATTGATACCTACGGTGAATCACCTATGACTCATAGGTACTACTACTTATGAATCATCTGTCATGCTTCAGTGATGCCACTATAAACATTTAATCTAATCTGGGGTACGAGAATCTACTAATACCCTGCAAATAAAAATCAATTTATATTAAATTTCTAAGGCATCTACCTTGCTATTAAAAATAATTTCAACCAAGTACATTTTATGACAATTAATAATTATTTTGAAACGATAAAGAAGTTACTTCTATTATTATTATATTGTATTATTGGACTTTAAAATTTCGCTCTGACAGCACTGAATATAAAGTTTGATATAAAGTAAACAAATCAAAGTTAAAATAAGCTGCATTATTGTATTGTCTGAATTATTTTAGGTAGGTATTTTTGTTGAGATAAATTAATTATGTAATAGGTACATTTAATGGTACCTTTCACAAATATTGTCGAATAAAGTGTAAGTCAAATTACTTTTAATAATATTATAAATAGAAAGTGAACAATGGTTAAGATTGCGAGTTACGTGTTCTTCGACACAGAAACAACTGGACTGCCGTATAAAGAGAGAAACAAAACTAAAATTATAGAGCTCAGTTTTGTTGCTGTTTTGCGTAAAGACATTGAAGAAGCAACCATTGGCAGCAGGCCCTATGTTAGTAAGCTGACTCTTTTGCTAAACCCGCAAAGGAAAATACTTCCAGAGATAGAAGCTTTAACGGGCATCACAAATGAGATGCTGAAAAACGCACCCATCATAAAAGAGAAATCTGAAACCATACTTGCCTTTTTAAAAGAGTTACCTAAACCTGTATGTTTAGTAGCTCATAATGGTTACAATTTTGATTATAAAATACTTTTAGCAGAATTTGTGGACATGAATATATCTTTGCCTCAACATCTATTGTGTGTTGATTCTTTAGTTGGCTTTCGAAGAATGTATAAAGAGGAATATCCAATACTGTCCCAATCCTTGAATAATAATTATAGTTTTGAAGACTCGAGGGGCAGTGAGGATTGGCCGGACTTTAACATAAGTTCAGAGGATTGGAGTGAAATAGACATATTATGTTCATCTTTCTCAGAAATTAATCCCTTTGAAACTTCACAAGGAGGCTTGAATAAATCTGTGCCCTCAAAGAAAAAGGTAAAAACTGCGGGTGAAGACAAAGAAAAAATGTGTTTTAAGTTGACAAGCTTGTATGAAAAATTATGTAAGAAAGAAGTAATTAATATGCATAGGGCTGAGGATGACTGTTTGATGCTGTTAGAATGTGTTGTTGCTGCAAAAGAGTTCCTAATATGGACTGATAAATACTGTAAATGTATTCATGATATTAAACCTATAGAGAGAAGTTAAATCCAGCCTAGTATATTGTAATGTTATTTCTTTATACTTTTATTATGTGGCAACAATATTTAAATTAAATTATTGTTAGCTTTTGTTTACTGTATTTCTGACTCATAGATTTATTTTTCTTTGTTAATTCTGAAATTTTAATTGATCATGTTTTCATGCATATTTTAAATATAGAATTAAGTACAGTAATATATTTTAAAAAACTGTCGGTTTAGCTAAAGCTATTTTATGCAGTTTTCTAATGATTTACATGATTGTATGGTTAATCATCGTCTAGTTTAGTAATGTATTTGATTTGACTGAGTTGTATTGTGGAACATATATTTTGTAATTAAGAATCTCACAATTAAAGGCGAATAATGTGCAGTAAAGGAACTTTTTGGTACTTTTTTCGCGACCAATCACAACGAGTTTTCTTGACTCACCTAGGTGTGTCACGGACGCGCAACGGTAGCGTTTTACATGACACACGTATATGAGTCATGGACGTTTCAAAGGTTAATTGTTTAGCGAGGGATTTTATTGAACCGATTTTGTGTTGAGGACAATCGAAATACGACCCAATTGGAACGTTCTTAGTCTTCGCTTTTCATACGATATTAACATAACTGCTTATTTTCTGCATTATAACATGGAGAAATGTGTGTATATTACACCTCAGCCTAACTGTTCATGGATATACAGCTGTGATCCCATGGGTTTTATTTATATAAACTAACTCTGTATTTGCTAAGAGTAAGTCAGACCAATTAGCATTGGACACAGTAATTCGTAATTAGTCCATTTTTGTATTCAGATTGGTCAAACGTAACACTTTTTGGTCAAACTTTGATCACACAATATTTAGGATTGAAGTAAGTATATAAGCCTTGTCTTTAGAATCCGATCAATGATAGTAGGTCTCCGGGAATGCAACTAAAAGTATAAACTAGGAATATTCGCATTCGCAATTGCGGAGCTTCCGCATTAATTTGGACATCAGACATAAAAAAAACCTGCATCCGCAATATCCCTGCTATAAACCATTTTAATTACTTGGATTTCACGTATCATGTTGCTAAGGATAATATCGTAAATTAAGGTATTGCCATTACCATCGTATAAAAAGATTAAAACTCGGGAATACAAAAATTATTACTATATTTATGAATAAAGGCAGAAACATACTTAAGGAGGAAACATACTTACGTGTCGTGGCGTGTCGTGACGCGCCAGAAGCATATCGGTTTCATACATTTGATATGGTTGGGGGCATATTTGCATGTCGTGTTGTGTCGCGACGCGTTCTGTTGTGGCGTCGACTGCTCGCCACCGATTGCGCCAGAGCGGTGGTGGGGGTTATGACGCGACACGACACTACAGACAAATGTGTTTCTATACCGAGCGCGTGACTCGTGGCGCTAACATCTAGCGGACACTCTTTATCTTATTATATTAGCAACATATTTCTGAAAAATGACTGACGAGCTTATCGAACTTGTACGTCATCGAAAAGTTTTATGTGACACAAAGTGTCTCCTTCATTCAGCGAATGGACTTCCTGATATTGTGCTTTGTTCATTCTAAAGTACTTACTGATGAAATTTATATTCATCACTCTCTAATTCTTTAACAAGACGATGACATTCACCTTTGTTCTATCTACCTCTGTTTATAGGGTGAACCCAGTACCTTCTTTTCCTTTTTTTGCCCTCTAGAAGATTAATTGCTAACAAAAATTCAAGGTCTTCATCAAAATCGCTATCCGAAACAGAAGAAAACATTATGTACGTTTAAACGCTGCGAAGGTTCGATAAGTATTATTCAGAGATAACGCCAGAGCACGCCACGACACGACACTTTAGTGTGCACACTCACCGACACGACAGTAAGCAACACCACAGTCCACAACACGACACGCTACGACACGTAAGAGTCCGGGTATTCCATAGACTAATTTATATTATTTTCTACATTTCCATTGACAAAATATGACAACTGAGCCATATCTATATCGGATATTGACATTAGCAAATAGCTAACCAAAATAAAAATATTTTTGGGTTAGAGTTGTTTGAGCTTACGTATATAAAAAGTAATTAGTATTTATAAAGTTACAATTCAATATTAAATAAAACAATTGAAGATTAGTACTGCACAATCATGTCTATAATATCTGTTTACGGATTTTCGCTTAAGGTCGGTAATTTATACTTACTTAGTATTATAACACTGATCGTAATGTTTGTTGCTATGATATTGTTACAATATTTTTATGTTACAGACTAAATTAATTGAAGCCATAAAAATTCTATCTAGGGTAATAGATGGCCCCTTCGAAGCATTTAATTTTAAAGTTCCGAAAGGGCAAAATAAATTAAAACCAAAAATGAAGACCTGTTATTTTCGTGTGTCTGAAAAGGTTGACCCTGTGCAAGTTGTTCAATCAATGAAAGAATATAACCGGAAAATGAACACCAAGTTTAAAACAAGGATTCTGGAAACTGTTCCTGATGTAAGTATTAGCATGATCAGCTATAAATTACATCTTCTATGCTTAATATCCTTGAATAGTTTGGCAGAGGGGAACTACAATCACATTACGTGGATATAAAGGCGAAAATATATCCATATGCCAATGTAAAATAACCCTGAAAAGGATTCTCATTTTAATCAATACTTCAGTTTGGGGCAGTATGGAATTAAATAATGTGTATATAATTGTGTAGCTAAAATACACAATATAATATATTTAGTATCCAATCCTAGAGGGCATGGTTGGTTCTTCATTAAAAACATTATTTTACAATGCATTTCTTCCAAGTTATTGCCATATTTAATTTGTTATTATGTATGCCTCAATGCTACAGTGATAGTGAATAGGAGTTGTATGTTGGCCACATCTGAAAAAAAAGTTAATGCTTATTTTGTCAAGACATTCTCAATCGCAGCCCACAGTAAGGTGAATAGACTGACAATTATATGTGTTGTGTTGCACACTCCCAGGCATTCACAAGTATGGAAGCCTTCTGTCCTGTGCATGATCTCTGTCTGGGCGAGTCTGATGCCATCTTAACAGACTTTGAGGTTCAGAGAGGTTTACGCACTTTAACTCTTGTGCAAATAGCCAGCCTCCATTAAGATTGGCCATGACAAAATTTGGCCTATTATTAATTAATGTCCTCCAGACCGAATTTCACAGTCACGGCGGCCAGTCTTAACAGAGACCATCTGCGCAGGTGATATTATAGTGCACAAGTGTGTGCGCAAACACAATTGCACTCTTTGTTCCTTAACTTTCATGGTCTAATGGGACAGTAATCTGACACAACCGGAGAGAGATCAGGCGCAGGACCAACTATTTCGGTCTATTATTATCATTATTTTCATAATTTTCAGATACCTATTGGGCTGAAACGTAAACGGATGGTTGTAAATCAACATAAGGGACAGGGGACACCAGATCATGATCCCTTAGATAAGGTATAAATATTTGTTCATGATTACATGCGTTAGGACTAGATTACTTATACATTTTCAAGGTACAGAAATCCTAACTAATATTATAAATGCAGCTGTGAGTTTGTTTGTTTGTTTGTTACGCGTACACACCTTAACTACTCAACCAATCATCATAAAATTTTGCACACTCATTGTCAAGGGAACAGAAAAGGACAAAGGTTACCTTTCATCCAAAAAAGTACTGTTATTAACCTAATGTATATTTATGCGAGCGAAACCGCGAGCGTAATGTAAGATAGAAGATATGTAAATAAGATTGCAGCATGTTATGTCTGTAAGGAATATTTTGAGTGTGCTATTTTATTTGCTACTAGCTAACCCCCGTGGTTTCACCCACGTTTGTGATTACTGCTCCGCTCTTGTGGCTTGTAGCGTGATGTTATATTATAGCCTTTGTTACTTCTGGATAAACTAGCTTTCGAATGGTGAAAGAGTAATTAAAATTGGTATAGTCTCAAATGATATATATATATATACACATCATATGTATAGACTTTATGCTGACATGAGTGAACGCGATTAAAGGGCAATAGATAAAGGTTTGTTTGTAAAAATTTCTAGTATTCTTTTTATCCATATCGCTAAGCTTGTCTTACAAGTGGGTTCATCGAATCCGAAATCAAACCCACGACGTCTCGTTCGCAAGTCCGATCCCTTATCCATTGGGCTACCGTCACTTCTAACCAAATGGCCCTATATTATAAAGTCCGTAGGTTAGAAAGCGGACCTTCACTACTGAAAGACAACATTTAATTAAAAACTGAACATTTAATTAAAATCGGTCTGTTCACTGGCGCCCGGCCGCGTGTACATTCGGGAGCTAGACATTATGTATACATATATACATTGGTATAAATTATTATTGATATCATCAGATATAGGGACAAGAGTAATTAGAGCCTCACATAGTATTCTTAAAGACGTTTGCCAATCGGCTGTTGGCTAATACATTTAAATTGACTGCACGGCTGGTATAGTGGGTGAGAGGTTGCCTCATCACTGCTGCTACGCTGTGTTGTGGGTTTGAATCCGATATGGAACAATTATTTGATCCATAATTGTACCATGTTTTTTGTTTTATTGTATAATAAATAAAAAAAAAATAGAACAATTATTTGATCCATAAATTATTGTTCTTAATCTAAGTGTACTTTGTGCATTTAATCGTTTGTTTGTAAAGTCTCCTACATAGGCTTGATCCCTAACCTACTATATAAACGAAAAAGTTAAATGAATGTAAATATATTAATATTCTTTTCAGATTTATAAGGTTGCAACGGAGGAAATTCTGATAGAACTCCAAGCGAAATATCCTGGCCTGTTTGGTTTGAGCAAGAAAATTGGACACAAGCTGTTGCAGGATATAGCAAAGGTAACTTATCTACCATTGTCTTTACCCCATGGTTTTACCTGCCTGAATCCTATGGGTACTCAAACTCTTCTACCTTACCCGAGGCTGGGCAAAACCGAATAATTACAACTTCTGCTGGACGAACAACGGACGCATTATGCTGAAGAAGGACCCGGACAGTCACACTATAGTTGTTAAGAACGAATCGCAACTACAGGATTTATCGTTATCGACCAATGCATGACTAGTACCACACTTCGCTCTTATCATTGTCACTAATTATGTCCTATTTGCATGCTTCTTATTTGTATTTTCCACTAAATTTATACATATTGTTGTAAACACAAACTACACGCTACACAAAAACATTTCTCAAAATAAACTCTCGTTTATCAAACATAAACTACACACACTCATAACACTTAGATACCTCCAATTCTACACCGCACATATTAATAGAATAAATCAACTACCATCAATCCAACCACATATACAGCCTTACGCCAACAATCCTACAGTAAATATAACAAAAAATGGCTAATATTACCGATTTCATCGAAAACGTAGACTATTTTTCTGTATCAGAAACTCATAACTGCACTCCAGAACTAACTAAAACATATATAATTCAACCTAGCACATACTTAAAAGTTCTCACACAATATATTCGATCAATTAACCGCAATTATCTTGACTTACAAACCTTACTCCATCGACTTGACTTAAATTGTGACGTCTTAGTTTTAACGGAGTGCTGGTTATCATGTAACAGCAACGCCTGTATTCCCCTATTGCAAAACTACAATGCTTTCAAAACCACTAAGCACATCAATCAAAGCGACGGTGTTGTTGTTTACATAAAATCCAACATGATGGCCGCGTATTAGGAACCTGACTTTAAGGAATCAGCTTCAGGCTTGATTATAAAGGTAAACACTGGCGTGGCTATGATTTGTATATACTGCTCGCCCTCAAATGATAACATTCATACATTTTTAAATGCACTCAACAACATCCTTCCGTCTCTCTCGAACTATAAGTCTGTTATCATTACAGGAGATATTAATGTTGACATCAAACCTGAGTCATCAGATAGTAGAGCCCAGTTATATCTCACTTCTTTAGCTTATCACGGTTTTCTACCAGCACATACTGAGCCTACTAGAGGTAATAACTGTTTAGACCACATAATGCTACGTACTAAATCTAAAAAGATAACTTTTATTTACGATTCAACGGTAACTGATCATTGCCCATCTCTTCTTTGTATTGCTAAAAATAAAATTAAATCAACGTCTCCTACTACTACTTATAAAGTAGACTATGACGCACTCGACAAACTCATGCAGCATATAGATTTCACCCCTGTCCTTTCTATGCTAGATCCTAACCATGCAACAGATACATTTATAAACATTACAAAAACGAAAAAAAAAAACATTACGATAGCCGAATGTACAACACGCATAAAAGTACCCGCGAACAAAAAAACACTCAAGCCTTGGATAACGCCAGGTCTCCTACGCTGTATACGCAACCGTGACTCACTTCACAAAAAAGTTAAACAATCACCCGAGAACCTTATACTTACCGTTACCTACAAACGATACAGAAATTTCTGCACAAAACTATTAAAGAAAGCAAAAAGACAGTTTGATACCAATCAATTAAATAAGGCTAGTCATGACCCTAAGAAGCTCTGGAATACCATTAAAAACATAACGAATACTTCAAAATCAAAAAGCTCTTGCAATCAATTGTTATCGCTTTCTTCACCTCCCCATCAGGCTTGCAATGATGTAAATCACTATTTTGTTAATATTGGGAAATCACTTGCAAATAACATTGTAAAAAACAAAAATCGAACATATTGTGCGCCTATTCTAACTATTAAATCAAGTAAATCCTTTGTTTTAGAACAAACAGACCCTGACGAAATTTTATCAATTATAAATACTCTCAGAGCTAATGCCGCTACTGGCTGGGATGGCATCTCTCCAACATTTCTGAAACGATATGCTCAAACCCTTGCTCCTATACTAAGCCACATTTTTAATCTTTCCTTTGAATCAGCAATTTTCCCTAATTCCTTCAAAAAAGCTATCATCCATCCTATCTACAAGAATGGTGATAGACATCTACCTAATAATTACCGCCCTATAGCCGTGCTTAGCGCTCTGTCAAAAGTTCTTGAACGACTCATCAACAAGAGATTAGTTTACTACCTTGAACATTTCAATCTACTTTCTCCTCAACAATTTGGCTTCCGTAAAAAGTTCTCAACTAATGATGCGATCCATAACCTACTAGATTTTGTAGTAGAAAATCTAAATGCAAGTAACACGGTCTTAACGATATTCTTGGACCTTGCGAAGGCCTTTGATACAGTGCCTATTCCTATCCTCCTAATGAAGCTAGAAAACATTGAAGTCAGAGGCCTTGCCCTTGAATTGTTCAAGAATTATTTGACAGATCGCTCACAAGTTGTTTTTATGGACCAACACTTTAGTGACGAACTTCCTATCCAATACGGGGTTCCCCAGGGGAGTATTTTGCGGGCACGCCACGATCGTGGCGGTAAGTCCCGTTTTTGAGGAGTGGCTGGAGAGGCGGCATGGCGCCCTCACCTTCCGGCTGACACAGGTTCTAACTGGCCACGGTTGTTTTGGCCAGTTCCTGTGTCGTATACGCCGGCAAGAGACGCCCGGTTGTCACCACTGCGGCGACTGCCGTGACGTTGTTGAGGACACGGCGCTGCACACTTTGGCGGTTTGCCCCGCCTGGGCATCGCAGCGCCGTGATTTGATCGCGGCAGTCGGATCGGTTGCCCTCTCGCTCCCGGCCGTAGTTCAGTCTATGGTCCGGAGTGAGAGGTCATGGAACGCCGTCGCCTCCTTCTGTGAGGAAGTAATTTCCATCAAGGAGGCGGCGGAGCGGGAGAGGGAGCGTTTAAACCCTCTCCCCAACCGCAGAGCCGGGCGCCGGAGGGCGCGCGATGACCTCCAGCCACCCTGAGGTTTGACCTGGGGGTGGCGGGCTTTGTGGGCCTGCCCGCCATCCGTTCAGCACCAGGTCCGAGAGGCGGCGTGCGTGTTCCCACGCGCGCCTCTGTTTCGTGTCCGTCTCCCCCTTTAGGGGGAGACAGTAGAATTTTATTTTGAGTACCTATCTTGGGTAGGTCTTATTGCGTAGGGGCCTGCCGTTTCATACGGCGGGCCGGAACCTCGGCGGGGTCGCGACCGTATGCGAAAGTGATTCGCGCGGCCCCGTCGATAGTGGTTTTGTCGAGGAACACCGTGGTAGGTTTAGTCGGTATTCCGGGAGATACATTATCTTTTTAACATCTTAGTTTACCCCGGCGAGTCCGACATAATCCCTCCGCCCGCCCCCGCGGAGGGATATGCGTCATTGCATTCCCCCACGTAAAAAAAAAAAAAAAAAAAAAGGGGAGTATTTTGGGCCCCACATTATTTATAGTATTGTTACGTGCTGGGTTCGACGGATAAGAATACAAAACAATATTACCGACTAAACACGTTTTATTCTAGTACACAATTAACGTTAACACACAATAAACACTATACTACACTTTTCCACTTTGACTGCTTCAAACTCCGTAGTATTGTCGCTTCCGTTCGCTTCGATGAACACTTGACCGCTTACGATAGTAAACTGACTCGGCGGTGCGCGTGCGCTCTATTTATACGCGGGTAAAGCGCTTCTGGAGTTTTCCAGAAAACGTCACACACGGCACGCAACAGCGCGATGGTTCGAGAATGTGCCAGCGCTTTCTCCACTGAACTCGTACCGACAAATACGTAGTTCCGTAAGATGTCAATAGATGGTGCTGTAATAAATTATTATTAGAAACCGCCGACTCTTCCCCACAGTGCCGACAGAGGGCACTAGCCGTAACAGTATTCATCAACGACCTCTGCGACCTTAAATTTCAAAACTCAAAAATCGTATCCTTCGCTGACGATACTGCCATCACCTTTTTTGCTAAGTCATGGTTAGAACTTGAAACAATTGCACAAAATGGATTTGATTCTGCCTTAAAGTGGCTTTTTTCTCACACCCTAACCCTCAATACTACTAAAACGAAGTTTATAACCTTCTCGCTTAACACAACTTCTCAACCCATAACACCCTTAACCTTAATAGCTCACTCTTGTTCTTCACACCCTAACCCTTCTTGTCAATGTCCAACTCTAACTCCAGTAAATCAGATTAAATACCTTGGCATAATCCTAGATAAAAACTTAAATTTTAGGTATCATATTAACACTTTATCAGGTCGGGTTCGAAAGCTAATATTCATTTTTAAAACGTTGCGACACGTAGCTAATCCTTTTATCATTCGTAATGTATACTATGCACTCTGCCAGTCAATCATCATTTATTGTATCTCCAGTTGGGGAGGAGCAGCTAAGACCATTATGAAGCCACTGGAGATAGCTCATCAAGCCATACTTAAGGTCTCAACTTTCCGACCTATATTATTCCCAACAAACGAGCTATATAAAGCGTGTAATTTACTTAATGTAAGGCAGCTATTTATTTTACACCTAACCCTATTACAACATCATAGAACACCTTTTATAGAAATTACCAAACGACGGAAAGACAAAATCTGTAAACTAAAATCCGCACGCACCTCCTTCATTAAAAAATTCGCCATTTATCTCGGTCCTTCTCTCTATAACAAAATAAACGCAGTATGTCCCATCTACGGATTGTCACACCATCATTGCAAAAGTAATATTACAAAATTGCTCCTTTCTTTTAGTTATGAAAATACCGAAGAATTCCTATGTAAATAAACACACTCACACACCCACACACACACACATACATACACTACTTAATAAGAAATGTAATTGTCTAATTGTTTTACTTATTGATAAACTACTGCTGTTATTAATTTTAATAATTAAACATGACACGTGCATCAAAAATAGAAATTTACCAATAGGGGACCGGCATTGTACTTCTAAACACAGGCTACTCAGTAGCCTATCTAGGAGAACAGTACTCTACCCATCACTTATTGTAGATTACGCATATTGTCAACTACGAGTATAAATGAATACCTGTAACACATAATAGCCTAAATCAATGTAAACCTACAATCTAATTTCAGTAATTAAAAAAATAATAATAAAAATAAAAAAAATAAAAAATAATAAAGTGCTTAGAACTCACCCTATGCGTCGTATCGTTTATATTATATCGTTTGTGTGATCAGAACTCACATTTGAGTCGTGTCTATACGTAGCTATTGTTGACTCACTGCCATGCCTAGCACCCGCATCCGACTTAAAATTATTTATCAAACGCCTCGGATGCGAGTTCTGTGCTCACGAACGATTTTTGTTCGACTCGTAGGGTGAGTTCCGGGTACCTATTGAACGGGTCACAGGAACTCTGCCGTCATAAGGAAATATACGTATTTTCTTTTTTTCCTAATTATGAATTTTATATGTTTGGGAAGAGTAAAATAAGAGGCTTCTGCCAGTATTTTTATATTCTAACTAATATTATAAATGCGAATATGAGTTTGTTTGTTATCGTTACACGCCTTAACGACTCAGTCAAACATCATGAAATGGAACAGAAAGGGAACAGAAAAGGATATAGAGTATCTTTCTTCCGGAAAAAGTACTGTTACTAATCTAACCTAACTAACATTTACGTGAGCGAAACCGCGGGCAATAACTAGTTAAATATAAAATACTGGCAGATCTTTCTCTCCTTATAACGACAGAGTTGTAGTCACTACCGCTGCGCGACCTGGCAAGCAAATATTCTAATTTTATTAACCTTTGAGTCTTCTTCGAAGAGGTTAATGAAAACACTATGTGGGTCTGTGTGTCTGTCTGTTAGTGACAGGCATAGCTCCGGCACCACTGGACCGATTAACTTGTAACTTGGTGTACAGAAACCTTGGGGTCATCCCTCGGTCGAGTTTGAATATGGGCCCTATGGGTCAAAAGACCTTCCGAGATATAGGGGTCACAAGGTCATAAGGTCAGGAGATATCCACCAACAGAGTGATTTGGAAGTCCAAAGAAGAGGATTTTGCTCAGCAGTGGGACATTACAAAAAGCAGGTAAAAAAAAGGTTACATGAAGACGAAGAGGATCCTGGGTTTTTACTCCCATCTTGTTTATTTTCCAGAAAATCTTCTCTCGCATCAAAGATATATCGGCCACTTCGAAATCGAAAGAAAACACGTGCTTCAAGCTGAGCCGCGCCTACCGCCGCGCTCACCCGCACTTCGGCGACTTCCAACTGGTGCTGTCCACCCTGCATGCCATCGAGGACGCGTCTGGCATTCCCAGGTCTCAGCTACAGGAGTCTGAACTAGCTTCCGTGTCTGCCACACCTCAAAGTAAGAATACCCATAGTCATATATTCTTTTACAATTTTTTCTTCTGGACTAGGCTATTTATTTATTTTTCTATACTAATATTAAAAAGAGTAACGATTTGAGATTTGCTTGTTTGTTTGTAAGGATTTAATTTAAACAAGTGAAAATATTTATTTTATAATACTTATATTGAGAGAAGCCGCGGGCGAAACACCTAATTGTCTATATTTTACGACTCTAAAATACGACGACATTTAGCTGTATGTTATTTCATTTTATTTTCTAAAAAGAACAACTCCCGCTCTAGGAATAAATCATGTCTCGGGGGACTTTACAAACATTCAAATAACGGACACTAAGAACAGCCAGTCTCAGAATAACCTTTGTAGATTTTCTTTCTTTTAAAAGACAACTCTCACAGTAGGTATAAATCCTGTGTCGCGCGGAATTTTCCAAACATTCAAACAATGGACACAAATATCAACGCAAAGCGACCGTTTGTAGATCACATAAACTTTTGTCCCGTGTAGGATTCGAACCCGCAACACCCGGCTTAGTGGCAGTGGCGAGACGACCACTTAAACCTCTACGCCATCTGTGCATTCTATACAACGTGTAACATATTAAACGCACTTCCTGAAAATACTTTGTTCAGAATCGGCTACTGAATCCATTTCTGACATTTTAATATAGGTATATTTTTGTCCTGAAATAATTAAAACAACGTAAATTATAGTCATCCTTATCTTTAAACAGTCGAAATAAACGAAAATTTTGTATATAGTTGTGTGTATATAGTATTAATTATGTCCTCCAGACCCGGTCCAAGCGGCCAGTTCTAACGGAGACTAGCCATCTGTACAGGAGATATTATAGTCCACAGGTGTTTGCAAACACAACTGTACTCTCCGTACCCTAATTCTCATAATCCGATGGGGGAAGCACTACCATCCTTAGACAAACATCTGTCGCGCAAATTGCTACGTTCCACAAGGAAAATCCTACGCCACCTAGTGGGTATAATACAAGGCCACTGCTCACTCAACAAACACCTGTTTAACCTCGGTATACAACCCCTTATGTAGAGGCTACATGGAGACCGAGGAGACACCAGCTCATGTGTTCCTACATTGTAAAAGCGTGAGCAACCAACGGTTGAAACTACTAAACAATCCAGAAACGATGAAGGAAGTACTGCGCAACACCGGTCCAATACTATCTTTCTGGACGGAGCTGAGGTGGTTGAGTAACCGATCAACTTTTCGCATCGGTCAATTACGCACAATGGCTCAATTGTAGGGCTAAGTGCGGTTAACACACGTCCAACTAACTAATTCAATGCGACCGCAATTCGTCACGACCGGAGAGAGATCAGGCGTAGGACCAACGGCTTTATATACCATCGCCAACTTCCTAACTCCGGCTGCTATTGAGAATTAGTTGATAGAAAAGTTGTTACTTTGTTTGTCCAGTGTTCAAACCTCGAGCACAGCGGTTGCATTCTCTGCCGCTGCGCTACTGAGTTTCGGTATATACTTAGTTTCGGTGTATATACTCGTATGTAATAATGTTGTGTTTGTTGTTTCAGCGCTCGAAATCCCTCATGAGAAATTGGGGCAACTTTGTGACAAGTACTCGGACAAGATACTTAAGAGGGTAAATTACTTCTATACTAAAATTATAAAGAGGAATGATTAGATTTTTTGTTTGTTTGTAACGATTTAACTCAAAAATTACTAAACAGATTTTAAAAATTCTTTCGTGTCACTAGAAATCTATATTATCACTGAGTAACATAGGCTATATTTTTTAAAAGAAGTTTGTACTTACCTAACCTACTTTTACGCGAGCAAAACCGCAGGCAAAAGCTGGTATATGATATATAAGATTTTGCCCCCGGCTTCGCTCGTAAAGGCAGGATAGTACTTTTTCTGGTTGAAAGGTAGGATGTCCTCTTCTGTCTGTTCCCCTGAGAACGTGTATGCGAAATATGATGACCGATCGAGTAGTTAAGGCGGGAAAGTGTAACAAACAAACAAACAAACTGACTTCGAATGTAGTATATTAGCAGGCATTCCAATATCGCATACAGAGTCCCACAAGGGAGTGTTCTTGGGCCCACACTGTTTCTGATTTACATTAATAATCTATGTAAACTAGAGTCAGGTGATGCCCGAGTATTTTCCTATGCAGATTTTACTGCTATTGTTTTTACTGGTGATAACTGGGCAGATGTACGAAAAAACACGGAGTTAGGAATGTCTAAAATAAGCCTTTGGTTAAGAAATAATTTGTTAACACTTAAGACCGAAAAGACAAACTATATGTCTTTTTCTTTAAGCAAAAAATCTCAACCCGACAATAACTTTAACGTAAAAATTCATCAATGTAATAATGTTTATCCTTTTAATTGTGCATGTCCGATAATTAACAGTTGACAAAACTAAATATTTAGGTGTTATACTAGATCATCGACTATCTTGGCATAATCACATTGAATTAGTAAGTGAACAAACTAGAAAATTAATCTGGATTTTTAAACAACTAAGGCACGTAGCTACAACTTGTCAACTTAAACAAATATGTATTGCTCTCGCTCAGTCTATTTTAAGTTATTGCGTTCCTGTATGGGGCGGTGCAACAAAAACAAAATTTTTGGAAATTGAAAGGTCTCAGCGTGCTCTTCTGAAAACCTTGTTTTTCAAACCATATTGTTACAGTACAGATGCTCTTTACAAACTATGCTACCTTTTAACAGTAAGAAAACTATATGTTTTGAATGCTTTATTAAAAATGCACAAAACTACAGAATTTGACCAAAATGTATTAACAAATAGAAGATATGCTACAGTGATGATAAATAGAGTGAGAACTTCATTTGCTAGATACCAATTTGTCACCCAGGCTTCCTTTCTTTATAACGCAGTCAATAAAATGTATGCTATTTACAGAAAACCATATTATGAATGCAAAATATCCTTACTTTGTGGTTAAAGGAACTCACCTACACAGAAACGGAAGCACTTCTTCAACCTTTAAAATAGGCAGTAGTTTATGAGTAAGATTACATTCACACACAGACCACATACCGCATCCACACAACAGCTACACACACACATTCACACGCACACACACACACACACACACACACACACACACACACACACACACACACAAATACTTTTATATTCTCTTTTTAATATTCTGTTTTTATGTTTCTTTATGTTTTCCCTTTTTAAATACATTTTTTCATATTGTTATTAAAATATTAAGATGTCAAAATTTTAAAGATATGGAAGAGTGGGGTCTTCTTTCACAAGTATTTATATACTTAAAAGAAGGCCTCTACAACGTTGGTGTTTTAACCTGTTGATAAAGAAATAAAGGATTTATTATTATTATTTATTATAATATTAGTTTGGATTACGACTAAGATCGATCAATAAATCTCATAATAAATGAATATCATAAACAATAGTTAGCATACGTAGACAAGCAATGTTATTCCATGTTTCAGATGACGGACCATATAGCGGCGTTGCCGTCAGAGATTAGTCCAACGGACACAGAGGATGAGATCGCAAGGAAACAAGTCCGAGTAGAACTCAAGAAGCTATCGCAGTTCTTACCAACCGTAAGGACTCACTACTAGTCTTAGGCAGAAGCAGCTGGCTACATGCACGGGTAGTGTAGACGTTAAGAGGTCATCTTGCTACTGCCGCGTGCCGCTAGTTGTTTCGAGTCTGCGTGTTCTTTGTTTGTTTGTTGTTGTTGTTTAGGTGCATGTAAATTCCTTCGTGACACAGAAAATATTCCTAGTTCGTTGTCTTAATAAATAATAGTTAAAAAAAACTAAAAACACGCTTCAAAACATGAAAAATAATATAATTTAATAATTTTAATGTAAAAATGCGTGGGGTGGGGGTTATCAAAATATCTTAGGAAGCACCCAACGCTTTTTTACATTAAAATTATTAAATTATATTAGTTTTTATTTCTAAAGCGTGTTTTTTAATTTTCGTTTTTTCTAATTTATTTTATTGTCAACAGTCCTCGATAAGTGTGTAAAGTTTCAAATCAATCCGTCGTCGGTTTGAAAGGGGTGAAAATCACGTTCAAAGATTCATTTAGCGTGTTAAAAAGAAGTAAAAACAAGCGTTTTCGATAGTACTATGCTATTCATAATGTTAATAATTTCTATTCACAGATAGTTCATCAAGTGGTGAACAGACATTTGTTGCCGCGGGATGGCCAATTTTATAGAATAAAGGTGAGCTCATTCTATATTAATCAACATAACTATTCTTATATACCTTCCTTATATTCTTACATGTAGTGAATACTACGATTGCGTGTTCAGAATGCTTGTTATTTGATCACGATGAGAGTATTTATAATACAATATTAAATAATAATTCAGCACAATTGAAGTCGGTATGTCTTAAATATGAAGGTGACATAGTTGTGATGTTCGTACATAATAACCAATGTTGCGATATTATGTATAGTAGTTCTTCAAGATTTGGAAGAATAACTTCCAAATCTTGAAGTATGCTGCTTTTGCACATTTATATGGTATACAGTTGTCATTCAATTTAGCGGTATAATATACAGAGCACTTCTAATGTTTATTTTTATAAAGGAAAATAAGTTTATTAGACTTGCCAGTGATAGGTAGATATTTTAGGTTTACTTTACTAATTTAATAAAATAAATAATCAATCAGGCAATTATCCGAACCTAACTTGTCAGTTTAGAGTTTTCTTCTTGCTTCGTAGAACTACCCCACGTTCGGTCAAATTTATGATGCAGTAGGCAAATGGTCGCCTATAGATTGTCAAATTCGCACGTGACACTCCCATGGTCCGCGGGCGAGGGGGTGGTACAGCTGTGTGCGCGGGGCGGGGGGGCAATTAAAACAAAACACACACGGTATTACTACACGAAGATGAATCCGCTGACAGGGAAAGTTATTGAGTGCTGAGTGTTGTGGTTTCGAATACGACACAGAACAATTATTTGTGGACACAAATGATTTTTCTGACTGCGTGTACTTTGTAGTTTTATGTTTGTAAATCCTTTGAGAGTTGAGACATAAGTATCGAGTCGTCAAGTGTGAATGTTTATATATATTTTAGATCTACGGCGAGCCGTTCCTGCCGAACAAGGAGACAATGGCGCCATTCCTGTCACGTTACAAGCCCGTGCACGTGCTTCGCTCCACGCGCATGTACAACATGCTCAAGTGCGGCGTGGCGCCCTCGCACTACCACTCGCTCATCGCCATGAACGGCACCGTACTCAGTAAGTACTTACACACTACGTAACGTAACGTAACTTTATGTAACATAACGTAATGTAATGTAACGTAATGTAACGTAATGTAATGTAATGTAACGTAATGTAATGTAACCTAACGTAATGTAACGTAACATAACTTAACAGAAACGTTCCTGTCGACTAAAACATTATAATTGAAATATCCACACATCCTATATCTTAAAGTTCAATTTTTCCAGACGGCGCAAAGCTAATGATTCGTTCGTCAGACTTCCCTCAGTACAGAGTGTACCATGCCAGCGCAAGCGGGGAGGATCATGCCGACGACGAGGTCATGGAACAAGACGAAGGTGAAGAGGAACGAGAGGTTAAAGTGGTGGGATGTGCCTCATAATACTGAGGGCCATGAGCTAGCGATGCACACAGTTGTATTCGAATGTATTGACAACACTTAACATATTTACGTGCGCTGTGTTACAAAGAAGATATCGCGTTCGACAGATTTCGAATGCAATTTTTCGCATCAATAGGTTGACGAGACCAACAAGTAAATTTAGTTTAGGTTAGTAAAGAATGTTCATTTGTCTTAAAGTGTGGTATAATTGAATGATATTGGAATACAGTTGCACAGCACTGTATAGACAATTATGTATATTAGACACCTCTCTTTTATCTATAACTGCTATAAAATGTAACTTTCATGATTTTAAAGGTAGAAATATATCTACATTTTGTATGTGTTTCGGCTTATGTAGTGGACTGTACATAAGTTTGACGTAGCATATTCCCTTGAAGCGTTTGTTTAGTGGCTTTCGAAGAACGAGCGATAAAAAGAAATATGACGTGTCAGTACTTTCGTGCGTGTGTGTTTGACTACATTTAGTAGTAAATGTAAAATTAGTAATAAGATTATGCGTTAAGACGAATAAAATGTGTAATAAGCACAATTGATTGTTTTATTTATTTTCATATGCCTATGTTTAGACAAGAAGTATTGAATATAAGGTTGCTAGGACACTATAAAGCTGGCTAGTTAGGTATTTATGGCGTGCCTTAGTGACATATTGGCTTGGCAGCTTTAACTTATAAGCCAGGGTATATATCCTTGGTTTCGATACCAAGAGGTAGGTAGCTAGGTATGAATAATCTATTCTGCCGTCATAAGGAAAAAAGACGTATCTAGTATGGCTCATATTGGCATAACCACCATCGCAAACTGAAAATTTGTTTACGTAGAGGATTTGTCGATAATGTCGATTAATTTTAAGTATAGTTAGATTTTCGTTCGGTGCTGTGGTTTTGGAAATACTAGGTGTCTGTGCCAAGATGAGTGCTCACTGACACAGCCACTAATACCCCCCTTGTATCTTTTAAACGGCTAACCGACCAATTCTGCTACTTTATTACTCGACTAATTCACTACGTAAACAGATTGCCAGTTTGCGATGGTGGCTGTGCCAATATGAGCCATATACGTACCTTACATTTCTTTTCGATTTTAAAAGATTTTACCTATTATTTTACAATTTTTTTTCGATATTAAAAGAGTTTACCGGGTTTAGACGCATCAAAATCAAAATAAATTTATTCAAATTAGGTTACAAGGTAACACTTATGAATGTCAAAGTAACACGTAATTTTTTTTCTGTAAATTGACATTTACTGCCACGTTCAGCAAAGCAAGGGTGTGTAGGGCTCATGAGAAGAACGGGCAAGAAACTCATAGCCACTCTTTTTAATCGCCAACTGTACAATAATATTTCGTTTACAAATCATAACTGTAAGATGTTGCAACCATTTCTCCATGAACTACTACTCAACATACTCAAGCATTTGATAAAAATTTATGGTAGCCTCTAAAGCAGCAGTATGGTAAATAGGAGCATCCACTTACATGTACATAAATAATCAAGAGAAGACGTGATTATAGTCCGTTGTTTAATCTAATTGTTTAAATAAAATGTAGTAAGTAAATTATCGATTTCCACTAAACCAGAATACAGGATAAGACTCAAAAGAAAGCTTAACGGAACTGTCCATAATCACGAGTTGTCTTCATTGCACATTCTTCTTGATTAAAATACGACTGAATGTAACAAAAATGCAAATTCCAGCTTAAACAAGGCGTAACATTACAAAAAAAAATATATATATATATTAAAAAAAACATAAGTGTTAGTATTTGTCATTTAATATCCTGTGATCTGATGCAAATATTAGTGCCATGGATGTTTGTCATTTAAATAATCATCTGTCAGTATATTTATATATATTTTTTTACTAGATACCTACATCCTTTTTTTTTATGACGGCCGTATTGTTAAGGCAAGAATTTTGTGAGGATAGTTCAGTACCATTTTAATGGGTTTCTGAACGCACTGTTATCTTTCAAAAGATTTAAAAAGCCTTAACGTGTCCGCGCGTTCTAGACGCACGATTAAATTAAGTTTAATAAGCACAATTTCACGTTGCTCTGTAATAATACTGTTGTGTTATATAATTTGGATATTTTAGTGTCATTTCAACCCTTAACAACACTCGACCTGCGATAACAAGCCTCAGCTCATGTTATAGTCCTGTGCAGTACCCTCACAAAGCGAGTACGCGCCGTTATCGTATCTGCTTTTATATATTTCTCTTCTCATCATAAATGATTAGGTCTTTGACCAACGCATTTTTTTCCTATTATAACCCAGCGCCTAAATATAAATTCGACTACTTCTCCCCTTTTACAGTGTTATTTCAACACAATTTAAAGTATATTTCTTCACATAGGGTAGGTATCAACTTTCACTTGCATTCTATCAAAAAATAATAATTTTCTTTTTGATATATTTTCAGTTATTAAATTATAAATTTATTTTTTAGGGTGGTTTATCTTAGTACTGGGTGGCGCAAAAGTAATGACCCTATTTGGTTCAGTTACAACTTCGTTTCTAAATTAGAAAACTAGAATTAGTTTTTTAAATATATATATGTAAGGTTCTTTTGTTTTGGTAATAAAATACATAATATTCAACCCGATTCATTTGTCAAAAGTTTTAAATCGATTTAATCGAGTAACACTTTTTAAGTTGGCAACACCAACTGAGTGGGGATCGAGAGCCAGTCGCGGCGAACGAACGTGTTACAAAGTGTGTAGTTATACGAGTATCAAAATACAGATTGTGAACGATACGACGAGGAAGTTTTATTGGAGAGCTCCTATTTACATATATTTGTGCCATGAAATTTAGTTGCATTATGATTTAAATATGATGTCTATTAAATGTTAACCTCCAGAGTTAAAGCACATTTGAGCCCTATTTATGACATTTTCCATAACTAGCCGTAACACTTCCTGCGATGTTTCTTATTTCTTGGTGTATGTTTTCTTTTAAAGCTGCGAGAGTCTGTGGTTTGTTCACATACACCTGAGATTTCAAATAACCCCAAAGAAAGAAGTCTGGACAGGTGAGATCGGGTAATCTAGCAGGCCAAGGCAAATTGCCAAAACGAGAGATAACACGGCCTGGAAAAGCATCCCTAATTAAGTCCATAGTATCGAGCGCTGTGTGTGCCGTGGCACCGTCTTGTTGGAACCAGGTGTGCTCCAGCCCCAATTCATTCAAATTGGGTATCAAGAACTCACGTAACGTGGTTCTGTAGCGCTCACCAGTGGCATTTACCGCATTGCCTGCAGCGTCTTCAAAAATATAGGGTCCGATCACTCTTTCTGCACAGACGCCATACAGAAACTTTTAGTGGATGTAAAGGTGTTTGTTGAATAATGCGCCGATTTTCAGTGCCCCAGAAGCGAGTATTCTGCTTATTGACATGCCCTGAGAGATGGAAATGAGCTTCGTCACTCATAATCAATTTTGAAGAAAAATTATCCTCTTCAAGTTTGAGGTTTATGACGCGCTGGCTGTACTCTAACGATCTCGGTGATCAGTAGAGAGTAGCTGATGAGTCATCTGAGTTTTATACGGAAACATCTTCAATTCTTTGACCAAAATACGCTGCAGAGTCCGCCTGGAGATCCCCAATTGCGTGGCACGTCGCCTCGTTATTGTTTCTAGACACTCTTCCACATTTTCGCGCACAGCCTCAATATTTTCGGCTAAACGGCCTGTTCTTGGTCTGCCAGACTTACGTCTATCCAATGTTGACCCAGTTGCTTCGAGACGTGTGGCAAAGCGTCGAATAGTGCGACCAACCGGTGCCGGACGGTGGGGAAATCGTCGACGAAATTCACATTGTGTTTTTATCACTGATGAATTATTCCGTAGAAACATTGACACGATTATTCCACGTTCTTGGGGAGTAAAGCGGTCTATGATTATTTTTAGTGAATTTTACATTTGATTACTACACAATTTTCAATATAAAAATGACAGATGTCATAAAAAAAAATAAGGTGTTTCTATAGGGTCATTACTTTTGCGCCACCAACAGTTTTAAAACACATTATACAATAATCAGCCTGTTGAAGGTCGTCGGGACTTCATCACTGCACGCGATCGTTGTCCTCGCTGCCTTGGGCCTCATTATGAGAATGAGTGCAAAACTACGAACAGTTAGGGAAAATGGTTGAGCAAATTCGCTTTTTAAATTTGTAAAATTCTTTTTAGCTATATACTACATCATCTATTGCGGATATAGTTATAGAAATGATACTGAAAAGGGTTTCCAATGTTTCGCCACCAAGTGAATTATTTTACATTTATAATTATAATTACATTTATAATTTTGTGCAGCCAATATTGAAAAATATAAACAGCATTGTAATGATAGGCATAATATTTGGCCAGAGTGAGGCTAGGACATCTTTCATAAAAATTAAATTTTCATATACTTAATTGTGATTTATTTTTATTGTATCGTATAAAACGACTAATAATAAGACAAATAGGCTTCGTCCTCGTCGTACCACCCACTCATGCCCCGAGCGGTTAATCGGTAAATCGCAGTTTTAGTGCGACACGTACGTACGCCAAAAAGATTTAGAAAGAAAAGTCCCATCCCACTGCTCACCCTTTGCTACACTCCAACCTAATATTTAGTTAAATTACTCATAAGCAATAAATAACAAAAATGTTTGGTATATTTTAGTGGTATAGAAAAGAAAACAATATTTAAATATAAATAAAGATTTTTATTTCAGATCTTTTATAAACAAAAAATGTCAAATCAAATATAAATTGCGATTATAAAAATGCATTGTCAATGCAACATAGTGCAACCATTGTACATATAACATAAATATTAGATTTCCACGAAATAAGCTTTGTTAAGCTAATCGCACAGAACTATACACGGACGTCTTGACCATAGATGACCATAGACAAAACGCTCTAGCACATTGGAATGGACAATCGGTGGATAAAAAAATAATACTATATTGCAGAACTATTAAATAGTTACTATTACAAAAATATTTTAGTCGTTTTAGTCTATTGTAGACATATTATACCCGTATTGTAACAATTAAGTCATAGTAAACATTGTGACTTGTTTCACATACACTTATTATTTTATATTAATTGTAAAATGACGGCAACGGTAAAAAGTATTCGACAATGTACATAAATGTATGCATTATGCCCTTTTAATTTATAAATTGTAAGGCATATATAGGCGTTGACGTTTATGCGTAGACTGTGCGATTCAGCCATTCTTCGAGGGAGAACGTGGCGAAGTCTCCGCCAGACGATCTCCTGTTGAATGTATCTGTAAAATTGAATTGTTTACATTAGTGTTGCTTACAAACCGGCGCGGCAGTTAAACAGTTAGTAAGCGTTTAGTGCAGGCGGACATTTTACATCGTATTTCTTTGCATTTTTTTCAAATTCGAATCCGTTTCATACTTTAGTATGATTATATTTAAAGTATTTGCAATATACATGTAAAATATCCAGAAATGTAGAAGGCTTACTGCTTGCGAATAGTTTTGTAGGAAAAATAAAATATATCTAGAAATTACAAACTTACTACGAATAATAATATAGTAAAAATTCAAACTAGATACTATCGCAAGCAATGTTATAATTAAACTGAGTAGGAATCGAAAAATAAAGATATCAATGATCTTAAACATAAGTTTTGAATATTAAAATATTACTATAGATTGTTTATGGTCGTTTCCTACGCAGTTTGTGTGTATGTAGGTGACATAGCGCACATATATACCTCACAACATTACAACGGACATACTGTATAAAACCGAAATAGTCAATTAAAAATGTATGTATCCTTTTGTATATCATTGCTTTTAACTAATAATTTAATTAACCAAAAATTGTAAAAATATTTTTATGGTGTATTACTTTTATTTTTTAAACATAATAAATTGTTTAAATAAATATGTATAAAAGAGTTTTTATCCAATCTAACATAAATGGAAATTTACTTTATTCAAAAAATAAATGTTGTTTACAATTTTGTCTAATAACGTCAGCCCTGTATATAAACTGTCTCACTGGGTACGGGGTTCGTCTCAATGTGGGAAGGCTTAGGCCATAGTCCACCACGTTTCGCTCAGTTTATCAAATAAATTTATAAAATCAAAATATACTAAAAATCATCAAATAGTTGAATTGTTAAAGATTTCGAACTTAAGTTTTCCCTGGTTAATTATTTTTACAAGTGAAATAAATTTGTATACCTAATCATCTTTTAAGATATACAAAAATCATAAAATAGTTGAATTTTTAAAGATTCAGAACTTAAGTATTCCTGGTTAATTATTACGAGTCAAAAAAATTCGTTTGTCGTCCAGAACCAGATTATCGAGTCTCGTCAATCTATCTTTTATGAAGAATGCCTCAGTTTTTATATACAGTGTGAGGTTGTAAGGTGTGTGAGGCGTGTGACATAGATTGTCGTATACGTCGTACAGTAGGCGGCGCGGCCGGCGTCGCTCACGCGTTCCCCTGCAGTTCTCGCTCGAGATTCTCCAGCGGTTCGTTGTTCGCTGTTACGGTTATTACACACACTTATATTTCACATACACAACATTATTAAAATAACCTATAGCTGTCTGCGGCTATCTCATAATATGTAAATGTAACTCACAAAGTATAAATGTAAGATCAAAATTAAAGCAGTATTGAGTTGTAAGTTGGTTCAGCAGTTTTTTAGGTAATAAACAAGCAGCGGTTAACAGACTGGTGTGGTCATATAAAGATTTAAAAAATATATTTGTAACAATAATAATATTTTTCTCGAGGACGCAAAACCAAAAATCAAAATCAAATTAAATTTATTCAAGTTCGGTTACAAGGTAACACTTATGAATGTCAAAGTTACACGTAATTCTTTTTCTGTGAATTTACATTTACTGCCACGTTCAGCATTATTATAAAATAATTATTTACGGATTGCTTGTAATATTATTACAATTTTAACTAAATATATTTCGATAAAATATAATAAAGCAGTAGTGCTCTAGTCTAGGTATGTCGAAGGCTAGTTATTTTTATTTAAATCAAATTGATCTACTAGCGTACGAGCCGTCCAGTGGCGAATGGCTATTGTTGCGAATGGATGCTTGCAACACCATTCTATTTAGATGTCAATTGCGCGTTGCCGACCTTTCAAAGAAGAAATCGCTGTGTTGCCAGCGCAAAACACAGTATCTAGTAATCTGAATACAATGATATTACTTTTTATTCATGGGGTCCACTACACCAATAAATATGTTACATAACCATACAGTTCTGTTAAGCGCTATGTATACAAACATAAAAAACATAACCCTCCTGTATCCCTAGCGCAGTCGGGTAAATTTAAACTATTATTTTCATTAAAGTGGAGCTAAAAATTATTATTTAAAACACACTATCACAAAACATATATATTAAATTTCATGCATTTATGAAATCATGTTATCGGGTAAGTCTGGAAAAGAAAGTTGGAGATTGCCTATGAATATATATTAATTATAGTATTTTAACTACCATTCAAATAATTCTAGCGAGTTAAGACAACATTACAAACTTTACACCTTGAACTATAAGAGACAGAGGACAACTGAATAACGGAAAAGCTATTTGTAGACCATAGAATTTTTTATCATGTGGGGATCAAACCCATGACTGACCCACTGGTTATGGCAAAGCGATCACTGAAGCCAATGCATCATTCGTGCAGTCATAGTGATTCCCTTTTTATGGTTTCTCATCTAATTGGTTTGTAATTAACAGATATTCTTGTTAACCCTTGTGACTAAATTAAGGGTAATCAATCAGTTGTGCAATATGTGCGGATAGAACCCAAAACCTTTCAATTGCGACTTCAATTATTTAACCACTGAGCTATCGCCACATAACAATTAACATTTATCTTGCAGGATTTCTACTAGGCTCTACAGTTATTAATTTAACTAAATGCGAATTATTGTCATGCTATTAATTAAATACTACTTTCTAATTTGATTTTGATTATTAATTCTACTATAATGATAGCAGCTTCTCTTACAAGTCATATTCATGCCAATATTCGAAAATCTTATAATCCGGGATTCGAACTCCGGACCTCAATCTAAATCCAACGAAATAATTTTTTTAACTAGGCAATCACTTTATCCTATACTAATTATTAACTAGCCACAAGTCAACCAGTATTAGTTGAAATGCAGATATTAGAAAACCTAATAACCACACCCCGGTATCGAACTCCGGACGTCATGGCACTCACTTCTAGATGCAACGAAATTATTTTTCTAATTAGACAATCTCTATATACTAAATATTACCTAGCCACAAGTCAACTAGTACTAAATAAAACAAAGTATATAATAATATAAATAAAATAATAATGGTGTGAAGGTTTTCTTACCGATCATGGTCTTGAGTCGCACCGAACACATGATGAAGTCGTCAAACTGTATGTAGCCGTCAGAGGAACCATATCTGTTCGAACATAATGATAACATAAGATTTGTGCTTAAGTGAGCAAGAAAAATTCTGAATGTAGCAGAAACGAATGTAAATATAATATCGTGTATCAGTGATTCTCGAGTTTTTAGAGTACAAATGGAAAGACTGATAGTCTTCCCGTCTGTTTCTCTCTTTTCCTCTCTATCTGTTTCTTTCTTACATTGTTTTTTATTTTATGTAAAGTATCAACATATCTAATGTGGGATCTTTAGTAAGCTGGGACCGCATATCGAAAAAATATCGGTTAGGTTAACGTTAACGGTATGAGGCCTTTTTATTTTAATATCTCAAATTAAGATACACAAATTGTTGGCTACCGTAAAATAACCGTACCATTATTTATAACGCTACCTAAATCACTAACAATAAGGTATATAAATTTGTCGACGACTACGACAATCGCAATGCATTCGTCGCTGAGATCTACGTCGCGTAGAAGAACTTTTTTCTGTGCCGAAAATATTTCATGTGATTAAAGGTTAAATAAAGGTATCTATAGCGATACATGAAAAAACAGCGCTATCAATATTTTATACTGGTAGCAAAACCGTATACCTTAAACGCTAACGGTCCCTATTAAAAAGTGACAATCGCGTTTATTTATTGAAATAAAACTGTTTATTCATATAAGTCACAAAGTAATACTTTTTAACGACACTTATTTTTACTCATTTTTGTGAATTTACATTTACCAGTTGCCATATTCAGCAATGCAAGAACATAAAGCATATGAAAAAAACGTACAAGAAATTCTGTTGATCTGTGAGGTTAACTAAAGTTCCCATCGTCAAAATATAGTATGGAAGATTTCATCAATTACTAAAATTCACAGCTTTCAATGTCTTAGGTGGACAGGTCTGTCGACGATTCTGGTTCTTATATTCAGGACATGCAGGTGTGGTCCTAAAATTTATTTCTGTCTCGACTGAGAAAAAGAACCTGTTGGCTTAACATTAATCGTAAATGCCGAAATTTCAGGCAAAGGTTACGTACCACTTTTCGTACCGTAAAGCGGTACGTAACCTCTTGATCGTTCTTAATCCTTTTATAAAGTAATCGTACAGTCGGAACACCGAGGGACACGCGTGAACTTACCTGTGAGCGAGCACGTTGAGCACGTGCGCGTTGACGGTGTAACCGGCCGAGTGCAGAGCGTCACGCAGGTGACGCTGCGGGATGGCGCCGCGACCGTCCGTGTCGTACAGCCGGAACACCGCCTGGGGACACGCGTGTACTCTATAGCTAGCCGCTACATTCAACTACGTCTTCTCGTCATAATGAGCAGAAAAGGAATTAAAATATGTATAGGCCTCTATTTATAGGTAACAGACAATTTAAAAAAGCTGTATATGCGAGAAATCCTGTGCCCACAACAGAGGCAGCACTAAGAACAGCGATTTCACAAGAATGGAACAATATTCCGCAAGACCGTTTAATAACCCTAATCAGATCTATGCGGAACCGATTAGTATCAGTAATAAGGGCACGTGAAAGCAATACACCTTATTAAAAGAAAAAAAAACCTGTGCTTCAACTTTCTTTTTTTATTGCAAGAACCTATTTTCAATAAATCAACCAATACCAATTTTGTTACATTTATCGTTTTTGTTCAAAAAAATTGAATGGTCCTTTCCAGTATACAAACATTCATTTATGGATATAATACTACGCTGTTATTAAGTTAACGAACCAAACTACAGGATTCAATTTAAATTTGTATAAAAAGTTTGAATAGGTACTACTTGGTTAAAATTTTTATTTCAAAGGCGTCTTGAACACTGGTGCAGTTTATGAGTCCGTCAGGGTACTTTCATGGCGCGGGGATTTTATAAATTTTGCAACTACGAGCATTATTTTTTTGCATGGTAGCATACTTCAGCGTTAGAGGGTAGCATAGAGGGCCCCAGCCTATGCTTTCCATGCGGGTTAGGGTGATTCATATATTTCAAGCTTGTATTTTTTTAGCTTTCTGCCATAATATCATGCTACCTACTAAAATATTAAGTGAGTATTAATTTCAGAATTTTTGATTCATATAAAGGCCCTAAAGACTTTCAAGGTTTAAAAAAATCTGCGATGATAATAATAATAAATCATTTATTTCACTGTATTAAAATGTCCAACTGCTGGGCACGGGCCTCTTCTCAGTGTGAAAATGGCATAGTCCACCATGAGTTGGCAGACTTCACACATCTTCGAGAACATTATAGAGAACTCTCAGACATACAGGTTTCCTTCACGTTCAAGCGAGCTATAATTAACTATTTTAACCCATTCACTGTCCCGTGATAGACACAATAGAAAATCTATTGTTATGTATCACATGTGATTCATCGGACAGAAAACCTGTTAATACACAGAGATGTGCTCCTTGGGATTAAACTCGAGACCGCTGCGTGGCAGTCCAACGGTCTCCCACTAATTACTGTACTTTACTTAACGAATTTTCTTTAACCTTGGTAATGAAGAGGTTTCATTTTTATTATTTTATATTTTTATTTATAAGCTGTTCTGATTGTAATTATGATTTTAACATATATAGTTTCTATTTAATTTCCTAAATTTCGAATCGGTAGTAAATTTTGTCAATTTGTGTCAAGTGAAAATATTTATAAATTCCTGGTCAGTTTTCTAGTCGAATAAATATTTTTTTGATCTAGAATCGGGTTGTGGCCGGACAGAATATTATAAAATAAAATGAAATCGCGTTTCCACTTGGCGGTATTCAGCAGACAGGAAGTTTGTTTTTAGCATTATTCTGGTTGTAATTATGAGTAATGTAAAATACTATACATAACAAATGTCATAACCTGCTTAGAAATTTAGCATTGAATAAACATAATTATGTTGGAATTCTGCGACTTAACTTACTTCTGCGACTTTTGCGATAAATAAAATGTCTCCTTTGTCCTTGCCTAGTTTAATCTTATAGAGCAAGAGCCCGTGACGATCAGACCTTCGTTATTTTATAAAACCTGAAAGATTCCCTAGGTATGCGATAATATGTGTGTATGTATACACAGGAAAACTTGTCATAATACAATTATGAATCGTCGCATATTCATGTATAAAAATGAGAATCACTGACATAATTTCGTAGCTGAAGAAACCATTTAAAATGGTACCTATTGGTCACTTTCCAGTATCCCAATAATTATTTTCTGGTTTGTACGTGGTTAGATTTTTCGGGTGAGCATTGTTCCAAATAATACAGATGTATAGTTTGCTCGCGGAAATTGCTGTAAAACTCCGTTTTAGAAGGTAAGCTGTTGGTCACAATTTTTTACCGGTTAAAAGCTTGATTCTCATTAGAAACCATATACATTAACATTCGAAACCGAGCGGTATCAACATCATTCATCACTCCAATATTGTATACATTGCATATAAATCTCTAAATAATATTGAAGACGCCAAACTTTTAATGTGTCTGACAAGGTGTAAGAACTATCGAAACTGTCTGATCACTGAGAAAACATCTTTAAATAGTTCCTCAAGTAACATATACAGGGTGTCTGATAATTAATGGATAACCTTGAAATGTCTTATAGAAGAACTGATGGCCGTTCAGAAAAAAATATGACAAATATCTATCCTAAATACTACCTGAGATATGATTTTTTTATCAATTACCATATTCAACTTTGTTATATACTACGATCATAAATGAATGAATTCCATCGGTTTTCCGTTGTTTTATTATTAAACACTAATTATGCTAATAGATAGCTAGTCAAAAGTATGACTAGCTATTGCATTTTATGTTTTTTTCATTATTTTTCTGAATGGCCGTCAGTTCTACTATAAGAAATTTCAAGGTTATTCATTAATTACCGGACATTCTGTATAAAATTTAGCTTTTATACTATGACAATAGTATTTATAACTCGTTATAATTTAAGGGTGTCTGGTAGGAGGTTCTAACTGTACTGTCTGACAATGGACGACATGATTTCTAATATTATCCTAAATAAAATATTTAAAAGAACTGAAATTTATACTTTCAACGAATTTGAGGTGCAATTTTATACAAGTTTGCTACCTGTTAACTTTCTAAGCCACCGTGATCCAAACTTCATAGACGGGCATAGTTTTTACCTGTATTAGGGACATACAGGGAAACTTTAAGGTTTTATAAAATAACGAATGTCTGATCGTTACGGGTTCTTGGACTATTAATTTAATTTGGCTATGGAAGAGCAGTGGCTTCTAACATAAGTAATGTTTACTTAAAAGGGGCTACCCAACCAATACCATCTTAGTCTCCCCGTGAACATGGCTGCTGTAAAGCAACCGAAACGTCGGGCCAGTGTAAACTTAAATATAAATAGTTTTAATTAGAAAATATATAGCTTAAATAGTAGTAAAGTTCAATAATAGTAGTATAGTTAGAGTTTTATAATATAATTAGAGTTTTCAAAATTATGTAATACCAGTGTTTAAAGTAAAATAAACAACGCAACAAAATCCGTATAAAGTGTTTAATTTCAATGTATAATATTCGCGTAAACATAAGACAATATTAGGGGCTACCCAAATCAGAATTGTAATTAGATTTAATTAAGCGTCAAGTTAAATACTGAAATACTGAATTTGGATATTATTATTATTATATTTCATTTGAAACTTTTGTAGGTTCTTATAGAACCTTTAAATATTGCTTGTTCTTTAAAACAGTATAGCCTTTAAGTTTCTAGCTCTTATTAATAGATCCTTATACGTACATAGTTTTTTACTCCTACCTCGAAGGGGTACGCATAGGTACCTATATTATAGCAACGTTTTACCATCTTTTTTTTACTTTATCTATTAACGAATTCACATGTAATAATAAAAAATTAAATAATGTACAAAGGCAATAACCATTATGGCACGATTCATCTATTAAAAAAACGTAGCGTTTTAGCTACAGACAGTTAAATTTTGGCCTATTTTCATAGAATATGTTTCAAAAATTAACAGTCCGTAGGTAAAACGACTCCGTTTTTTTGAATATAGGAACTAGGCCTTAACACAACTAATGTAATATTACCAAACCTAACTTATGAATGGCATAACATATATTATAGTAAATAAATAAAATGGCTGTCGACTGGAAAAGTATCCAGAGGACTGGCAGCACTGCCGCGTTGAACGATAAAGCTCTGGCAGCTTTACCATTCAAATTTCTTAAAACTAAGTAAACTTTATATGCTCAAGTAAATACTCACGCGCCAATTACGCAGATCAATCCACAGGGACTTGAACTCTTCGAAGCCGAGTCCACCAGAGTTATCCTTGTCAAGCATAGCAATCATACTCCTGCACACGTCCTTGGAGAAGCCCTGGCCTTGTAGTTCTGTAACATTCGCGGTCAGTCAGACACTACTATCAAGTATTAACAAACAGTGACCTGGTGAACTATACGAGATAATAAGCTATAGAAATATGATGGTGATCATGTTTCTATACTTGTAGTTGTGATCGCATAGTGCCAGGTCTTGAAGACGAGATACTGAGGTAGTACTAGGAAATGTTTTTGGGAAATTTGTTAGGAGAAAAATGTTTCTTATATATGAGTAAGATAAGAAAAAGGAAATTACAGTTGTGTTTGGTTTGTATGCAATATGGCGTAAGATCGATCGAGTGCCTACTGCTATATAAAAAGATGTGGTTTATAACAGATTCCAAAAAAAGAGCCCCATGTCCGACGCTTATGTTTTTATTATTTTATTTTGTAATTACTTGTGACCTTTTTTTTGACAAAGTTTAACCTATTTATCTAACCTATTATAATTATTTATTTATTGTTGCTGCTGTAAAGCAACCGAAACGTCGGGGCAAAGTGTAAACTTAAATATAAATAGTTTTAGTTAGAAAATATATAGCTTAAATAGTAGTAAAATTCAATAATAGTAGTGTCAGAGTTTTCAAAATTATGTAATAACAGTGTTTAAAGTAAAATAAACAACGCGATAAAATCCGTATAAAGTGTTTAATTTCATTGTTTCATCTATTAATGTAGCGTAGCATAACGTAGGTGTGCTACCAGCGGTCAGACGCAATACATTTTTAATTATATCTGGTTTTCTAAGACTTGACAGGTTAATTCCATTTACGCCGGGTTTCTTTAATTGATAAAAGTTTATATTTAAATTCAGCCAAACTATAAACTATATACTAAAGGTTTATTCTAGCAGAATATTGTAGTTGAATTAAGTTTTAGGTCTGTAGCAAGAGACATATTGGTAGAATCTATATTGACGATTTTCTACTAAAATCATTAACATTGAGTAGGATTTTTATTCAACGTTAGAGATTTTATAGCAGAATTGCACCAACTTCACAGTAGCACTAAAAATAATCTAGACGACAAGACAGATGTACTTTTAAGCTTGGTACTACAATAGCCAAATGTAAAATATATAATAAGGCGACGAACAACGCATACAATATAAAATAAATTACAATAGTAAATACTTCAATTGCCTATTACTACATACATATCTATAGCATAATAATTATAAATAGTTTAGAAGTAAATAAAATACTATTTCATAGCATCTACTTCAGTATAACGTCTTTAAATAAAACTTAAATCTATTTTTATGGAAATGGAGGTGACTTATCTAACAACTATAATAACATAAAATTAAATTAAATGAAAATAATTTAAAATGCCCATTTTCGTCTATTTCCAATGTACATACACATATCGTCATGCGTAAAAAGCAAAAATATAAAAATTTCCAAAAAACACATTTTGAAAATTTCTACATTTTAATTATGTTAGTGGCGTTAAGCGAACATGATGCAAAATACTGCTTATAAATTCCATAGACAAATTTAAAAAGCATTATTTTACATAACATATAAAGTATATAAAATCAGTGTCCATTGCATACCTGAAAGAAAATACAATAAAAAATATATCACAAAATTAAAATAAAATATAATAAGTAACAAAAACAGACATTTTAAATTGTGCCCTCCATTTCTATAAAAAATGTGACCAGAGTAAAAAAATAAGCTGTGCATGCACCAGCGTCGCTGCCAACCTGTAAAAATCTGGTAGTATTAGTACAAAAATTTATGTTTCCTTTTCTAAACAATCCTATCCTAAATGTATAGAAAATTATAAAATATTGACAATTAAGTAATTAAAACAGAAAAATATTTACGATATATGGGTAAGATATTTGATATAACATGTATAACAGGAAACCCTGATATCATTTTACATTTCTTAAATGTGTATGAGTAATATTTGTGAAAGTATTATCTAAGATACTATCTGTATAAACAAAAAATGTTATATTTTATTTAATTATTCATTTTGGATTTTATGATCTTATTATTGTAGTCATACTCACATACCAATATAGTATCCAACAAACAATGTTTTCTTTTGTCAGTGAATATCAATATCATCTATTTTGGTTTTCAGGATTTACCTTTGGCATCATGATATGATATGTGTCTGTTATAATATGTTTGATATTCAATATACTTTAGGGTGACCAATTCTATATGGTTATACCCTATAATAAATATAGTTCAATATCATATAGTCATCAGTTCGTTCATTGAAAAGTAGCAGCATACAGTTAGATGAGACATACCACACGGATTGCCGTCACTAGGTAATGTTGAATGTGTGTAATGTTAAAACCAAATGTAACATTAAATTTGTTAACTTCTTTACTTAACAAGTTAGTTTTCCCGTGCTTTCGGGTGAATTTCCCATAAATTAAGATTTAGGATGTTCTACATCATCATGTATATTTTGCATTAAGCGCTTTTTCTAATTTTAGACTGTTGCAGTTACTATTTTAACCTATTGAGTCGCTGCACCACACCGGCGACCAGACCGAATAGGTTTTCAATTATGCCTGCCATTCCAACAATTAACAGGTTAAGTGAATAAATCCCGCACTTTCTAGATACCTTTTATCACGAGAGGACAAACTATATGACATCATAATCCAATTCAAATAATTTTCAACTTATATCATTATCAGACCCAATGTATGACAATAACATCCCTGTTACAACACGAATCCCTTGCTATCTAATAAACAGAAAGCTGTTGGCCCTTATTACAGGAGCCATAAGGCATATTTCCCTGTACCTGTCTGTGGTTGTGGCTGTGTCAGGTGCACCTGTTCCTGGTTCTGGTGCTGCATCTGCTGCAGGTCGACGCCGATCTCCTTGCAGATGGGGGTGCATAGTGCGCAGAGCAGTTGCTCCAGGCAGGATTGTTCCTGCGCCCCCCCTCCTTGAGGCACGGCCTGCCCCCCTCCTCCCCCATCGTACGCCGCCCCGTGACGCATGGCCATCTCTGTTTGTGTATTAGTCAACTTGTAAAGAACCTACTGACTTTACATATACGTTTACGCGAATGTTATATACGTTGAAATGAAACTACTTAATACAAAATCCGTATAAAATAGTTCAATTTCAATCTACTCACTTTACGTTAAAATATATCAGTTTAAACCTAATTCGGTACATTTTTGAGTATATCCATATAGTACGCAAGCTAATTTAGATTTTGTTGAAGTAAGTTATGATTTATATTTAGATATAAAGTGATGCTACTGTTGGCGTAAGAACTATATTTTATCTCAAGTATCAATAATTATTAATAATTTTATCATATAAATCATTAACCTTAAATACTTTATAATAAACTTTTCGTTCACGTGAAACTGTACTTTAAAATTCTTATAGTATTCGAACCGTTGCGAACGACATGCTTCTCTGGGATTTCATGGCTTTAAATTGTAATTAGCATAGCAGAATGCGTGAATCGTTAAGTGGGTCATTTTTAGTGAAATGGATTCGATCAGCTACGTCATGTTATAGCCTGTCCTGGTGACAGGTTATTAAAAGAGTAGTCATAAGTCGTGGCCTGACGATAAAATAACATACTGGTTTTTCTCACAAGTGAACAGCGGGAAAGTTGATATTATTTTTGTCAAATATGTTTAAAGTAGTTATAAATCATAACTTGAAATTTTTTTGTAACACAGTTTATGTATTAGTACGTAGAATATGTATATACACAAACTCTTGTAACATAATAATTACTAAATAGAATATTTTCCTGCCACATAGCTCTTATATTTTATCACAATGGATATATAAACTAATGCCAGATTTATTTATATCTGGCGATTTAGTTTAAATGTCAAGATTATAATAATATTAAAAGCATAATTATCACTAAAACGGTTAAATTAAAGAACTATCTACATATAAAGCACTCCAATTGTATAATAAAAAATAACACAGATTAATCACAAAATAATATTTTTTCTGGATAATATACACAATTTATCTAAAACTATTAGAAATTGTGTGGCAAAATAATATTATATATTTAAATCATAATACTAAAAAAAATAAAGCGGGGTTCAAAAACAAAATAGCTATAATATGTGTATGTAAAATACTTACATATACTATACCTTTGAGACGGTTAGCGAAATGAAACGAAAGCGCATTTAACTTGACACAAAGCGTTATCACATTGAAAAGCTCAAAAATGGGCATTTTGGACACAGTCAATGGTAATTTTACAGATAAAAATATGCAATTATATTATATAAGTCGACCCTGGCTTATGTATAGCTTATTTCACACATTATTAGTAGTCACTCGTTTTCGATGATATTAGATTTTCACGAGGTAATCATGGGAAGTGATTACGGTTTAGCTTTATATGTATTTATTAATAATTAAACAAGAAACTACAATAAGTTCTAGTACTGGCGCAATGATCTACTTTTCGTCATAGATATCAAGACAAATATGGTTACTATTTTGACATTTTTTGTATATTTTTTATTATTGTGCCGTGCCTTATTTATTAATTGCCTTAAAATATGACAAGTAAATTGCGTAAATTACTTAAATTCCCTATGCGATATTTGACGTCATGATTACTCCACTGTAAGAAATATTTTAGTGTAGTAATTATTCATAGGTTTGCTTTACTTTGATTGTACATCTCTCATAAGTAAGAAAGGTGGTTATATGTAGTTATAAAAACTAGATAGGCTAATAAACATGAAAATATGGTGTATTTTTATAAAATACATTCAAGTATAATTTAGAAAATATTTCTATATTTAGAAACTGTATTAGTTCTACTGATATGTAAGAACGTTGGTCCGCACGCAACTGTGAGGTGCACTGATATATTGGACAACGGCCTGACCTATCTAAGGCTAAAACTTTTTTCTACTCTACACTTCTACTCTCAACAATAAATAAACAATAAATTAATTTTATAAAAACATATTATATTAAATCACAGAGGCAATTGCTAATAATTATTAATATATGAATAGATACACAGTTATGATTGTTTTAGCTATCGTTATACATATGTTGATATATATATAACATGTATTGTCATACTTATAATTACTATGGATAAAGATTTTTTTATCAATTAGAAACAAATACTAATATATAAGATAAATATTGTTTAGTAATATTCTAATACTTTGTGGCATTTATATACTTACATTGGATATACAATAAGAGAATAGTATACCTAACTGAATAGTTGTTCAACTTATTATTGAAATATAAGTAAGACAGAAATATTGATCACTAAGTAAATAAATAAATAAGCTGTCATGTTACATATATTATTAAAACTCGTCTAAATGAGCTCTTATGGACAAACAAATGTGCCACTTTATACAAACCCGGTTAATGTTATGAATTTATATATATTCAATTATAGTTTTTTGCTTTTATATATGCAAGTTAGCACAATTACCTGATGGTAGACGGTTACCGTCGTATTAACAATAAGCCCTACAATTAAGCCCTAAAACACTGTAGTCTCTAGGAAAACCATAATAGGGCACGGAAAGAACCCTAAAACAATCCTATATATTTTAAAGTATGCACTATGTAAAGAAAACACTTATTTCCCTTAAATATTGTAAGGAGGAATGTGTAGTGTGGTATATGATACGTACCCTCTCTCATGGCGTAGTCGAGGATCTCCTTGAGTTCCTGCCAGTCGACCTCTCCGTCGGCGCCGGCGAGGCGGTTGAAGAAGTTGCGCACGGGGTCCGCCGGCTCCGGGCTGGGGGCTATGTCCTTCACCTGTCAATCAATATTTTGTTTAGACTGTGTTTTAAATTATCAACCTCGGAGTCTTCTTCGAAGAGGTTAATGAAAACACTATGTGGGTCTGTGTGTCTGTCTGTTAGTGACAGTTTGTTAGTGACAGACATAGCTCCGGAACCGCTGGACCGATTAACTTGTAACTTGGTGTGTAGACACCTTGGGGTCATCCCTCGGTCAACTTTGAATATGGTCCCTTTGGGTCAAAAGACCTCCGAGATAAAGGGGTCACAAGGTCATAAGGTCAGGGTATACGGAGTGATTTAAAAGTCCAAGGGAGATACATTTTCCCAGCAGTACGACATTACAAAAAGCTGAGAGAAAAAGTCACATGAAGACGAAGAGGTTGAATGAATCCTAGGTTTTTACACCCATCTCGTTATGACTTAGTGAGGTATGTTATTGGGCTGCACGGATGTCGTGGTCGCTTCGCCAGTCACTACGTCATCCGCACAGTCAATATCCCGAAGGGAGGTTTGTGATAGTTACTTAAACTTTTGCGTTGCATAATATAATGCATGCATAATGTTTACCTTATTGGTGCTTAACGTTTCGGGTTATTTATTTATAAGACCATAATCAGAACGTCCGCAGACCAGTTACACTAATTAATAGACATTAGTTAGTACATAATATATATTTAAAAAATGGATAACCGCGTTAATATCCGGTAGGAATCATATACAGGGTGTCCGGTAATTAATGGATAACCTTGAAATGTTTTAAAGTAGAATTGAAGGTCGATCAGAAAACAATAAATGAAAAAACATCTATCCTAAATACTACCTGAGAAATGTTTTTTTTTAAATTACCATATTTAACTTTCTTGTACACTACGACCATAAATGAATGTATTCCATCAGTTTTTTGTTGTTTTATTATACAATAATTATGCTAATAGATAGACTGTCAAAAGTATGACTAGCTAATGCACTATTCTTTATTCTTTTTTTTCCTGAACGGTCATTACTTCTACTATAAGACATTTCAAGGTTATCCATTAATTACCGGACACCCTGTATGTAACCTAGTTTATGTAACTTATAAGACAAGTAAGAAACAGTCTATACATATAGTGTTATGTATATAATAGCGTAGTTGTTTAAGTGGTCGCCTCGACATGGCCACTGCGCCGACTGTTGTAGTTTCGATTCCAAAACGGGACAAAAATTTGTGTGATCTACAAATGGTTGTGCCGAGTTTGGGTGTAAAGGAGTCTACCCACTACCCCGTCTCATACCATGACCGTGCTAAGAACGTGTCAGGCAAAAAAATATTGTTTGTAAGGAAATGTATAAGACTATGCCCACTAGACCGTTACGTCACCTACCAGCAGTTCCTATAGCAGTGCGTATCGTGTTGCTAAACGGTCTTTTAAACAAATCAAATTTACTAAACATACATTTAGATGAACTTAGAGACAATAATAAAACAATAGACATAATTTGCATTACTGAACATAACATGACCACAGAAGACTGTACCCTTCTCAACATACCAAATTACTCTCTTGTATCATGTTATGCTCGAAATAACAGAAATGGTGGGTCATGCATCCTGATTAAAAATAACCACAAATTTGAAAGGGTCACTTACATTGAAAAAATTAGCTTACCTAATATAGTAGAATGCTGTGCTATAAGGCTATTAGAACATTCTATATTAGTAATTTGTCTATATCGAGTTCCAAAATCTCAGATAAGATACATAAACTTATTTCTTGATATACTGACCAAAATTCTCAGAAAAGAACTAAGTCGCAAAGACAAAAAAGTAATAATCTGTGGTGACTTTAATATAGACCTTAAGAAAAAAAGTTTTACGGTCTCGGAATTTGAAAATACCATTTTAAATTTTAATCTCAAAGGAGAATGCCCATTCGTGGTACTGATTTTTCTCAAGCATCAATAAAAGAACCATTTGTAAATTATTTTAGTTAATTTAGAAGTGTCTATGCTTTTTTCCTGTTTGTTTTGAACCGGGGATTAAATTCAGATATAAAAAAATATTTTACTGATTACAAATTATCATTCTCTATCCGATTTTAGTTAAAAAGTTGCCATGGTAAATAAACAAGAATGTTGAAAGACAGATCCGAATGATACTATTATCGATTACAGTTAAAAGAAAAATATATTTCTCCCAAAAAATATAATGCCATCATCTCAAATAAAATGTTAGCATGTGATTTCTTAAATTCTTTGATCAAATTGATTTCTCGCGCTTGAAAGTTATTTCGTTGGTATTCAAATCAACATAAGGTGATAAAGAATCGAATAACGCTAGACGAATAATCGATTTTCATGTTAAATATAAGCTGGCAACATTAAGTGTCACACTCAAGTCACGTTGCATTGTTGACAAATAGTTTGCGACGCCGGCGACTGTGTTTTGTTTCGGTATTTTAGTGTTGATTGAGTTTTACTCTACACTTAAACTGTAATAAACATTATTGTGCATAGTGTTAATAGAGTTTTGCCCTCCACTTTTGCTGTAATAAACGTTATTGTGTATCGTGTGTGCAATTTAAAGACAGCACGTTTTTACAATATTATCACGATAGGACATTCTTCTAATTTCTATAGTTTGTGTTGTGCTGCACAAGCTGTACAAATTGTTTTGGTTTTGATTGATCATGAAAATATCTACGCACGAGGACTCTGTGACACGAACATTTGACTGGCGAAACCTGTGTATCAATTCTTCTTTTTTGATATCTAGAAATCAACTCAGACATACATTGGAAAGTGCATCCTACTCCAATGATCAATTTATTACAGTCATGGATAACTCCTACTCAGGTAAGCAAATACTCGTAACACTTGACTCCTTGATACAATTAGAACTGTATTACCTTTTTATTTGATGGGTATAAATTGTTTACTCTTTTCCTACTGCCCCATTTAAAATCATGATATACAAATGTAATGATTGTAATACCCTATTAAACAGTTATAATGTATGTATAAACATTTGATGACTAATCAGTGGATTAGTATAATAGATACTAAGCTAATTTCACAATATTTAATGTAGTGATGCATGCTGTGCAAATGAATTTAAAAGGATACCTATGTTTATATAGTATAATCATAAAATTATTTTAATTACAGGTAGCTCCAGAAAGGATCATTTGCAACAAATGTTTTGAAATACTTCTAACTTTAGTAAATACAATGAGCAATGGAAATGCTATACCTTTGCCTGCTTTAAGGCATAGAAGAGTGCATTCCTTGTGGATATTCTATTTTACAAGTACCAAGAACATACCCTGTGCAACATGGTCATCAAGAAAGGAACATTTTAATACAATTGGTTCCGCTCCACCTGGTAAATATTTTTAATAAGTTAAAGGCATACTGAGGTCTCCAGTAGTGACAGGTGCTAATATAATGAATACAAATACAATTTATGTGTGCTTTTTTAGGTCTCCAGGTTAGAATGTGTATGTGCTGCCTGTTGGTCAGGAATGAGAGAAGTGCAAAGACAACAACAGCGTGTCTTAAATCGCCCAACTCTGGCTGATGCTGGCTTAAATGCAGATATACATATTCCTGGAATAAATGATCAATGAAAAATACCTAATAAATAGTATCATATAATTACTTGTGTTTTATTCACTCATGCCATGAAATCTTAATTTATACTTTATTAATGTTTAAAATTGACACTTACAACATACATAAAGGATAGTTTATTCACTCTTTACTCTTTTCAACTTAAAATAATTAAAACCAGCAAGAAATACCACAACTAGAAATAAATATTTATAAGTTTATGGTTATGTTATGTTTTCTCGAAAAACTGTGAAACTCCTGTTTAGATTTATCTAATACTAAATATAATAATAAATAGTTGTTTCATACACTATTTAAAACAACTTTGGAATTGAAGCAACATAGTACCGTGGTCCATACTTTAATGGGCATTGTCCTTTGGTACAAGAGAAACGACACGATTTAACAGTGGCACATGTATAGATAATATTATTAACAATATTCGAAGCAGCCAATGCGAAATCATAGATTTTGCTTTATCAGATCACTGTGCGCAAATTTTATCATGTCCTGTCAAAAAATCTTGTGTTTTCAACCAATGGTACAGTTTTAGGCGAGATTTAAAATATACTAATAAAACGAAATTTAAAGATTGCATCGAGAGTCTTTCATTCTCAGATGTATTTACTGAAACTGATCCAGAAAAGGCATTTAATATATTCTTTGAATACTTTCAAGTTTTTTACAACTTGTGTTTTCCTTTAGTTAAAATACACCTAGCAAAAGACCTAAATGGATTTCGAAAGGCATAGCTAAATGTTGTCGTCGAAAAAGAGAACTTTTATGGATATATCGCAAGACAACAAACAGAAAAGATCTGAAAGAATTTAAAACCTACTCGTTAAAGCTCAAACGAATAATTCATCTGACACAAAAGGCACAAAATAATTATTTTATACAGCAGTCTAACAATAAAACCAAAGCCACTTGGAAGGTTATTAATAGTACAAAATCTAATATCCCAAAAGAAAATGTTGCCCGAATCAGACTGAATGGAGAACTGTTAACAGACCCGCAAGAAATTGCCGAAGCGTTTAATAATTTCTTCGTTGACGTAATTAAACCTTTACATATTGACTCTGTTAACTCAAGTACAAATCCCATGACATCCAAAGATAAAAATTTGACATTATCCAATAATACATTGGCATTAATTAATAATACTCATTACGATTCGTTATTTATTGGACCGACCACTCCGAAAGACATACATAAAATTATACTTTCTTTAAACAATACACACAGCACAGGCCACGATGATATTTCCACGTCCGTAGTAAAGTTTGTGGCCCTACAAATTAGCCCAGTTCTAAGTTACATAGTAAATCTATGCATTCAGCATGGCACGTTTCCTTCTAAGATAAAAACTACAATTATAAAACCTCTGTTTAAAAAAGGATGTAAAGAAGACATAGCTTGTTATTGACCAATAGCGTTGATACCAATTTTTTCGAAAATTATTGAGAAAGTTATATATAGTAGTATTTATAATTATTTTGAAAAGCGGCAGCTCTTCGCTACTGAACAAAATGGATTTCGTAAAAGCAAAACCATAAATCTGGCTATTTATAACCTCCTAACCCAAATTTATAAAAATATGAACAATGGGACACCTGTAACTGCTCTCTACATGGACATAACAAAGGCTTTTGACCATGTCAGCCATAAACTATTATTAAAAAAACTCTACAAATACGGTGTAAGAGGTAATACCCTACAGCTGATAGAATCGTATCTAAAAGAAAGAACACAGATAACAGAAATAAATCAGCTCTGTTACTCGTCCAAAATTGAAACCAAATACCTTTCTAATCCTAGAACAGTCACATATGGTGTCCCACAAGGAAGTGTCTTGGGTCCTTTACTCTTTCTGATCTATATAAACGATCTCCCAAAAGCCGTCAAATTCCCGATGGTATTATTTGCTGACGACAGCACTGCAGTATTCAACTTTACTGATGCCGAAACATTTGAAAAGGACATCAATAATACCCTAGGTGATATAATAAATTGGTTGACATATAATAATCTAATAATGAATCTTGACAAAACAAAAATAGTAAGCTATTCCCAAAGAAAATCAACATTGACATTAAATATTAATTATGGACTGAAAAAAATAGAAGAAGACGATACTATACAATTTTTAGGAATATGGATAGATAAAAATATGTCTTGGAAAACACAAACTGACTCTATATGTAAAAGATTGAACAAATTTGCATATGTCCTATATAGGTTGGCTAAAGTTGTCAATCAAACAGCAGTATTAGCCGCTTATCATGCATACGTAACATCAACGCTAAGGTATGGAATAATTTTTTGGGGCAATGCTACAGACAGAGAACTTGTATTTAAAGCACAAAAAAAATGCGTTAGAGCGGTATGTGGCATTTGCGTGACCGATAGTTGTGTCCCTTATTTTAAGCAGTTAAAAATATTAACTATGCCTGCCCTGTATGTATATGAAGTCGCAACATTCGTAAAAATAAACATTAATATGTTCGGAAATCTAAAATCTGCAAGACATGCAGACAAAATATCAAATATGCCTTCGAAAACAGCTCTATTGTCTAAGAGCTTTTTTGGCATGTCTTCTAGAATATACAATAAGTTACCTAAAAAAATAAGAGAGATTAATAATATAGCTATATTCAAGAGAAGCCTACATATGTTTTTAATGACCAGACCGTACTACACAGTGACTGAATTTTTGGCCGATGTCACAACAGACTTTTAGTGACCAAAATATTATGTTTTGATGCAATTTCTTTGATTCCTTGGTTGACTATACTTTTTGGTTGACATTTATTAATATTTGTACTTATTATTACCAATAATTATTTATAATGAATATTAATACTATTATTATTTGACATTTTTATGATTTTAATATTTTTTGTTATACTGATTTTATTTCTATTTGTAGGCTTTGACATTGTGACTTATTAGTAATTTTATAGAAACGATTTTATTGTATAATTATTATGCTTATTATTGTACGCTATAAACGGCAGAGCAGTGAGCTCGCGCTCTAAGCTTTAATTTGAAACAACACCTTGTAATAACCACTGTCTCACAATAAAGAATACTTTGACTTTGACTTTGCTTTTCGGGTTTGATACGTTCCTAGCACGGTCTAGGTATGAGACGGTGTAGTAGGAAGACTCCTTTATATGTATCTTTTATTTGTATGCGCGGCGATAAAGTCGAGGCGTTCGCTTGACCATTGCAATCTAATTATAATGCTATATACACTATTATATACTATTAAAATTCTTACCCTGTCGTCAACGTCTCCCATGCCGATGTCTTCGTCATTTTCACTGCAAATAATAACCAATATTAATGTTTGTGAATAAACGCTAATGAGAAAGTACTAGAATTACAATCGCTAGACGGTATTTATGAAAGCATGAAGGTAGAGTATGGGATATATATTTCTATACATTACTAGCATTTTTTTTTTTGAGTGAATGCAATGACGCATATGCCTCCGCGGGGGCGGGCGGAGGGATTATGTCGGACTCGCCGGGGTAAAATAAGATGTTAAAAAGATAATGTACCTCCCGGAATACCGACTAAACCTACCACGGTGTTCCTCGACAAAACCACTATCGACGGGGCCGCGCGAATCACTTTCGCATGCGGTCGCGACCCCGCCGAGGTTCCGGCCCGCCGTACGAAACGGCAGACCCCTACGCAATAAGACCTACCCAAGATAGGTACTACTCAAAATAAAAGCCCTACTGTCTTCCCCTAAAGGGGGAGACGGACACGACACAGGGGCGCGCGTGGGAACACGCACGCCGCCTCTCGGACCTGGTGCTGAACGGGTGGCGGGCAAGCCCACAAAGCCCGCCACCTCCAGGTCAAACCTCAGGGTGGCTGGAGGTCGTCTCGCGCCCTCCGGCGCCCGGCTCTGCGGTTGGGGAGAGGGTTCAAACGCTCCCTCTCCCGCTCCGCCGCCTCCTTGATGGAGATTACTACCTCGCAAAAGGAGGCGACGGCGTTCCACGACCTCTCACTACTCTCTCTCTACGGCCGGGAGCGAGAGGGCAACCGATCCGACTGCCGCGATCAACTCACGGCGCTGCGATGCCCAGGCGGGGCAAACCGCCAAAGTGTGCAGCGCCGTGTCCTCAACTACGTCGCGGCAGTCGCCGCAGTGGTGACAACCGGGCGTCTCTTGCCGGCGTATACGACACAGGAACCGGCCAAAACATCCGTGGCCAGTCAGAACCTGTGTCAGCCGGAAGGTGAGGGTGCCATGCCGCCTCTCCAGTCACTCCTCAAACACGGGACTTACCGCCACAATTGTGGCGTGCCCGATACATTACTAGCTGACCCGACAGACGATGTCTTAGATGATCTGTCAAACTTACGAGGTTAAAATAGCGTTAAGTTTTCAAAATTTATCCAATTTTCTTAACTTTTTCTCCGTAAAAACCTACAATGTATAAGAACACATAAAAAAAAAAAGATTAATGATATCGGTAAAGTCGTTCTCAAGTTATGACGTGACCAAGGGAAACAGGGATTGATTTGGTTTTATATAGGTATAAGAGAGCAAAAAGATCTTTTTGCAACATCCTCCACTAGATCTTAAACACTAAACTACAATAAATTAGTTCTTAAACAAAATCGCTTACAAATAAAAAAGGATAAATTGTTATAAGAGTTTTATCCACGTTTCTTGATGGCACTGTTATACCGCAATATTTGAGAACTATCCATCAGTCATTATAATAATAATGTCCCGACTGAATTTCGATCACGGCGGCCAATCTTAACGGAGACTGGCCATCTGCACAGAAGATATTATAGTGCACAAGTCCTGTATCAATTCCCATAATCCGATGGGACGGTAATTCGACACGACCAGCGAGAGATCAGTCGCAGCACAAAGGCTTTACGTGCTATCCGAGGTTGTGTAATACCGCCAACTTCCTAACGCAGAGCTATTATTAAAATTTCTTAACAGAAAAACCCAATTCATTTTGTGTTGTCCCAACTTGGGATTCGAACCCGAGACTTCATGCAAAGCAGTCGCATTCATGCCTGCCTTGCCTCAGTAGCGCAGTGGTAGCACTGCGCCATCGAGGTCATTCATACATTCACTGACTGCAGTCATTATACAAATAAAGTGGCGCGCACTTGGTGGCTCCCATATGAGCCACCATATTTACCAGCGGCTCGGATAATAATAATAATAATAATAATAACGTTTATTAGCATTAAAAGATACAGTCATTTGAACACTAAAAAGTATACAAATAATTTTACAGTCCATTTGTTAAACACTGGTACCCAAGCTAATATTGAACTTGTGGTATGGATACCAGGGTATACGAGCCACCAAGTGCGCACCACTTTAAACCTTATCTTACTAACCTTAACGGTTAAAACTGATTGTTTATCGGCAACGAGTGGAAGTTTTCGGATATTATATTATAAACATACGATATGATAATACTCACGTCATGTTATTGCTCTTCTCAGAGAACACACGCAGAAGGAACTCGCCCTCCTCATCCGCGTCGAACGTGGACGGTACGATCACGTACGAGCCGGGGTCCAGCTTGAAACTAATAACAAAATGCAACAATTGTTATATATACGTTCTCAACTCAATAATAGTGGTTTACTACTTATTCTGAACAGAAATCAACGAAAACACATGTAAGAGTAAACGATTATCTTGGTAATTGTTAAATGAAATGTTTTAGATAAATATACTAACTGGTACTAGTTATATAATTATACATAGGTACTAGTGTTCGTAATTCAACCATAATCGAAAAGCGAAAAGAAAGCGAAACTTTGTAGGATATATGGATGTTTGTTACTCTTTCACGCAAAAATTACTGGACTGATTGCGACGAATCATGGTATGAAAGTAGCTGGAGATCTGGATTCACACATAGGCTACTATTTATCCCGATATTCCCACGGGAACGGGACTTATTCGGGTGAAACAGCGGGAAATAACTAGTATTATAAATGTGAAAGTTTGTAAGGATAGATGGAAGGACGTTTGTTACTCTTTTAAAACTACTGAACGGATTTTGATGCAACTTTACAGTATTATTGTTTATACATCAGAATAACATATAGGCTACTAAAAAATCTAAGATAATGTCTGTTTGGAGATCGAACTCGAGACCTCTGCGTGGCAGTATAACAGTCTTCCATTCGCTTTTTTATTAATGTTTTCCCTGTTTTATTTCCTGATCAGCGAAATGGCGCTAGGCTATCGGTACCACAACATAACAATATACTTATTATTTTTATCTTTCAGTAAAACATACCGTGAGCTAACTTCTCTCAGGTTGATGAAGCTCTGTGACCTCGCAGCGCTAGCATTATACTTGAAGAAGTTAATGTCGAGGGGCTTGGGCACGTGTCCGTAGTCCGGCAGGCGGTATACTGCGAACCCGATGGTCAGGCATTCGAGTCCCTGGTGACGCTGCGAGCGACGGTTCTTCTGCATCAGCGCTACGATTATCTGGAATGTAGAGTTTGTATGGTTTTAAGTGTTAGTCGGTAAGGAATTGGGAATTTGAGTATATTGTAGTGTGTTACGCGCCTTCCTTACTACATATATAACATAAACATAGCTTGTGAGTAGATTCATTACACAATAGTTTACTGCCAAAGTAACATGTTCTTATTTCGACACCAACCCAAGATTACAATATTTTTTTATTAAGTTATTAAAATTACTACGTACGTTACCCAAAATTTGAATGCTGTAATATGATGAATAGTAGAAGCGAATTTGGTAGTCAAAGTATTTGTTAAACGACGGTGAAATAGACAAAATACGACGAAATCCTCATATAAAAATCATATTATTAATTACTATTTAATTCGCCAAGCAATATTAATGCTGTTTTAATAAAATGTTTTTTTTTGTTTATATAAATATCGTTTTATTTGTTGAATCATGAGTACACACAAAGCTACAAGTTAAAACTATAAAACATAGTAGGAACTTAGTCATGTTTTGCCGCTAGCACAAACAAATATATAAAAAAAGAATATTCAAATTTAATCTATAATGTGATTCGGTTATGCTACACAAGTTAAGGTCCAAGATAATCCAGGTAATTACAATTTTTCTAGGCAAAACTAGTTTTGCCCGAGTTAGATTTATACCAGACGAGATATAGTAATCACTTAAACTCACAGTACACTTGTTCTCATCGTCTCCTTCATCGACGTCCTTCAAGGTGACCGTGTACTGAGGGTTGCGCCAGAACGTCTCCAAGTTGTTGCGGCAGCCGCCCGCCGTCACACCTGTCAATGAAACAATCGTTCTTATAGCGATGTGCGCTATTGCATTCGAATTATGCTGATGACGCTTATTTAAAGCGTTTCGTAAAATATAAAATGGTTTTCTTTATCTTCTTGATGATGATCAAAATGGAAAATGAGTTATGATATAAGTACCTAATGCTTTATCGCAAATATAATTACCTACTTTTAGCCCGAGGTGGGGACCTAATGAGTGGTTCTACAGGCATATCTTATGCTATCGAAGTCACCATCTCTTCACATACTCTAATATGAGGAGAAATAAACGAGATGGGTGTAAAAACCCAGGATTCAACCTCTTCGTCTTAAATTTAAAAGTATTGAAAAGAAATGACTCCTATATCTCGGGGGTCTTTTGACCCACAGGGCCCATATTAAACACGACCGAGGTATGACCCCAAGGTATCTGCACACCAAGTTACAAGTCAATCGGTCCAGTGGTTCCGGAGTTATGCCGGTCACTAACAGACAGACACAGACCCACATAGTAGTTTCATTAACCTCTTCGAAGAAGACTCAAGAGGTTAATAAACCATTATTATTATTATTATTAATTCCGTATGAATAGTCTTTTTAAAATAAGTGCGTGACGCCATGCACAACTATTTTAAAATGCAATTAACACATTTTAATTTTAATAAGTTTACATACTACAGAAATTATTGCTAGTGCGAAAAATGTCTTTTAAAATAAATAAATAGAGGCAGCATTGCCCTTAGGATCAATTTACAACATTTACGACGCCTTGGACCGAAAGTTCCGTGCTTGCTATAACGATATTCCATTATGCAAAATCAAATTAAAGTGCAGGTGCAGCTACATGATAAAAAAATGTAGACGTTACCTCTGACCCACTCTCCTTCAAACACCGACATCTCCCACTTCTTTGTGCAGCCCTCCGGACACTCCTCAGGATCCAGGGAGTCTGGGTTCAAGTTACAAATCTCCACCCTGTAAAATATAGAAAATAAAATGTTATAGCACTTGATCTAGTTGGTGTAAAATATAGACGTTCACACCAGCACAGTCCTAGGGAGTAGTCAAAGCTGTATTACATATATCTACAGCTAACTGGTTTTTAAGGTTATCCAATATACAATAGCTTTTACTATGATATAAACTACATAACAAACAGAAACACCTACACAATACCACTATACCTATCTTATCTTATCTTGTGTGGGGGCCAGTCAGTACAGACTAGCGACACTTCGACCCAGTGGGATCTTTTGTGTCGACTTCCCCAATAACGAGTGCCATAGATGTTCATGGCAGCCGGGACCGACGGCTTAACGTGCTCTCCGAGGCACGGAGCAGGGGATAATTGTCAATCAATACTAACATAATTTCGAAAAGTCATATAACTTTCGAACGTCAGAGGTGCGCGACGTGGGTCCGAACCCGAGACCCTCTGCATTGCAGTACCACTATACCTAACTAGAGAATCTCGATCGACCGCAAATTTAGGCCCAAACTTATACTCACGAAATTACCAAGGCAATAAAAAATAAATGTTTTTGAACTAATTATTTTCTATTTTAAATAACTATCTGCTTTAGTAAACATAGCAGAGTAATTGTTGGTGTGTAATAGCTCTGTGTGCCATCTCCTTGGGCAGACATGAATCTTTGTATGTTTTAGATAGTACGGTATAGTTTACCTATCGAAGTGATGACTGAAATCTTGGAAGGACATCCAGAACTCGCCGTCATCGTCAAAAGCTAAGCCTAACTCCTCTTTCTCAGAATCAGGGATGTAGCGCCATTCCGGTGATCTGAAAATAGAAATAGGAAAACATGAATAAGATAAGCCTAGAGGGAGGTCTCGAGTTCGATTTTAATACACATACCTTTTGACTTTTCAAAGTCACGTTTATAATAAATAGTTAACGTTCGCTCACTTTAACGGTGAAGGAAAGCATCGTGAGGAATCTTCAAAGATATGTGAAATGCCAATTGCCAATGCCAACTGGGTCAGCATGGTATCTTAACCCTTCCTGCTCTGGAAAGTGGCTCGTACCCAGCAGTGGGACAGTTTATACAATTATAATTCTTTTTAAGGCAGGTCGTTGTCAAACTGTCTTAAGGATTATAATTATAATGTCCTCGAGACCGATATTCCATAAGACGGCTATCTACCACGACGGGAGAGAAATCAGGCACATGACTTAATGCTTTACATGCTTTTCGAAACCCGAGCAAAAATTTCTTGATAGAAAATCGCAATATGGATCGACTTGGGAATCGAACTTGAGATCTCATACACCAGTAGTCCTGTCCTTTTCTGTATTCTACACCGTCGATATAAAATTCCAATAAGACGAATGCCATGACCCGAATGAAATCAGGCACAGTACCACACACATACATACATACTTTAAACTGTCTGCAGTAAAAATTTCATGTCAGGAAATTCCAACATGGATCAATCCGTGATCGTCCTTTTCTATACGGACTGTAGGCTTATATACTATAGCAGTTTTATAAAAACATAAAAATAGACGTACTTGTCACTCCAAGGCCCGTTCCACTCAGCTTCATTACCCCATGGGTTCCTTAGTCGCAGCAGCGGTATTTTACCGCTGCGGTTAGGGGTCTCGATGTCTACGTACTTGACTTTAGTCACAGAGTACGCGTGACCTCTGATGAGACCCACTGGGGTCTCCGCTTCCAAGATGTTCGGGTCAGGCTGTGGATTATAATGAGAAGAGATTAGACAAATGGTAGAAGGTTTAAGATGACAAGACAAGTTAGGCGACAGAATTTATCTAAGGATACTTAGATTGAAATTACTGTAGGGATTTTATATAATTTTGACCATCATCTTAGTCTCTTTGTGACCGTGGCTGCTGAAAAGCAACCGAAACGTCGGGAAAAGTGTAAATCTAAATAGTTTAATAATTAAAATAGTAGTAATAGACACCCTATATATCCAAAACTACGCTACATACAAAATAGAGAATTGTCGGAAAGGGACTGTGAGTGGTGTCGATGTAATGGTAAGAATAGAGCGTCGCACTCGCGTCCCGTTCAACGTGATTGAGACAAAAAAACAAAAATATATCGCACTCTCTCGTACGATTTGCAGCGTTCAACTTCTAATAGTTCAAAGTCCAAACAGTCTAGGTTGATGTGCTGTGTGTACTGTTTTGTACTAACATACACATAATATGTAGGCAATTGTATTATACACTAAACATATTGCTTTCATAGTAGAAAATAAATAACACGAAAAGATCTGTATACAGTACTTAAACTGCGTCCTCTATAGTAGTAAACCCATTATAGAGGACCGCAGAGAAACAACCTTGTGATTTATTTGCTGTGTCAGTAGGGATTTGGTAGTGCTGGTGCATGCGGTACGTATTACACTGATGTGTGATCTTTAACGTATGAGCTGACGGTTCAATCAATTTTTTTTGTAAGTTAGAGTCATAAAGTTAGGAAAAGAGAATCGACCCGAATATCAAAATCGATTTTCTATTAGATAATTAAATCGAGAATTGATGCGTGCTCACAAATTCACAAAATCGATACTGAAAACTAAGATAGTATGATGAATATTATGTTAAGCTAACGGACGTTTTTACCATGATTTTAGATCAGAACCTTTTTACCATGGTTTTTTTATGTAAAATTTTTTTCTTCTTTCGCTTTGTCACAGATTTAGTTTTAGGGCTTGAACCCACAATATATGTTCATTCTGGTATTTCATTAATTCTTAAAGCCATAATTTTTGTCAATTGCTTTCTTTACCTTTTTATACAATATATACCTATGTATTTTCATTTTTGTTTGATTTTTTGCATAAGACTGACGGCAGAAGAGCCTGACCTAAAAGAAGTTTCATGGAATGGGTCTTGTGAGGTAAATAATAATAAAATAAAGACCTCGATACTGCAGCCGACGAGCGAGTTCCTCTCGTAAGCCTTGAGCAGAATGGTGAAGAAGTTGGGCGGCAGCTCCGCCATGTCGTACATCTCCGTCACCCCGCCCGTGAAGTCCTCCATGGCCTCGCACGTGCTGCCGCCCTTCAGCGCCTCGTACGAGCCGTGCAGTCTGCACACAAGCACACACATTGTGATACATGCATAGTCTTATAGTTAAGGGGTAAGAGAAGTTACATCTATATTTCGATAACTATGGTTTTAGCCCCCACGTAATAGGAATCGGAATCAACTTAGAACATCTTGTCAGGGCAGATCAATAACATTACCCGATTCGGAAATCGAACTCGGGTCTCAATATTGCAATCTGCCTCTATGATAGTGAATACGACTGCTGTGCAGAAAGCGCAGCAGTCATTCAACACCTCAGAAGCAGATTTAAATAATAAGTAAATATAAAATTTTACAATAAAAAAGGTCGCTGTATATTTGTCTGTTAAAGCGACATTGTCGCTTTTTAATTTGCTCGATATAACAAGTCTCTTGAGACATGCTTAAAGAAACTATCCTCGTATAAATAAAATTTAAACAACAACTATTCGAATAACAATCTCCTATTATTGGATTGCATTCGAATAACCAGCACATTCGAATTAAGGACAATTTTCAATCGTCAGATAACTTTCATCTAGACAATAAACATTGTGGCTTGAGATATATTTTATGGAAAAGCTATCAAAACATCAAACATATACCTCAGATAAAAATATCTGACGATAGAAAAATCGAACCTTATTCGAATAAATAAGTAACACATACTAAAATTATTAAAAGGTAACCGTGTATACTCACTTAGCATAGGCCTTCTCTAAGAGTGCGCACCAGAACTCGTTCCTCTCAGGCGAGTGAAGGAAGATGAGCTTTCCACGGTACGTGGGCAGGCGGTCATCAATCACTACGTCCACCCACCGCCCGTACTGCCAGAAACTGAAATATACGTCACCTGCTGTTACTATAGGTAATAATATGTGGCAATATGGTTTAATGCTTGCATCTCCTTACAGAAACGATTTGTAAAATATACAATACTATAAACTTGGCGATTGTAAGGAGTAACCGTGAGTTTCTTGCCAGTTCTTCTCATTGATTCTACGCCCTTGCTTTGCTGAACATGGCAACAGGTAAATGTAAATTCACATTAATAAATGTAACTTTGACGTTCATAAGTGTTACTTTGTGACCTACATGAATAAACATATTTTTGATTTTATAGTATAAGTCCTGTACATGCTGTCCAACAGGTGGGCACGGGCCTCTTATTCAGTGAGAGTCACGCTGGTCCAGTGCGGGTTGGTGGACTTCACATTTCTTTGACAGAGAACTCTCAAACATGCAGGCATTTCACGATATTTTCTTTTGCTAATAAAGTAAGCGATAATTTACTATTTTACAGGCACATACAGAGTGTCCGGTAATTAATGGATAACCTTGAAATGTGTTATAGTAGAAATGAAAGTCGTTCAGAAAAAAAACAAAAAAAATAAAAATATAATTAAAAAGTGCATAGCTATATTAGCATAGCATACTTTTGACTGTCTATCTATTAGCATAATTAGTGTTTAATAATAAAACAACAACTGCCATCAGTTCCACTATAAGACATTTCCAGGTTATCCATTAATTACCGGACACCCTGTATATGTTCTAACCTTAGAATCGAATGCAAGACTACTGCGTAAAAATCTAACGGATTTAATTTAGAACATCACTGCGTCATCACTGTCTTACGTTTACGCGAATGTTATAATTGAAATTAAACAACTTTTTACGGATTTTATCGCGTTGTTTATTTATTATAAAACACTATTATTACATAATATTGAAACTTTAAACTACTATTGTTAAACACTTTTCACTTCTATTTAAGCTATTTAAATTATAAAGTCTATTTAGATTTAATTTTACACTTTCTCCGAAGTTTCAGTGGCTTTTCGTGAACATAGCTAATAAAAAAAAAAATTGATCGGTATCTACACAAAATGTTCAATGGAATGGGGTCTCGTCGGTAGTGTAACGAGAATGATTAGATTCCACGACCTCTCGATTGTAAGTATTCATTGGAGCCCAGCCTATACATTGGGCTACTGTCGCTTCAGTTGCAACTAATAGCTAAGCTACAACCGTCTCGTCAACAATAAAATAACCAGAATATGTGCTGTACATCAGTATATCGTGTGAGGATCGAACCTATAGCACTCGATTCAGAGGCAACGGCGTGGCGACCACTTTAACGGTTAACCACAACGCCATCAGTGTCATTTGAAGATTATACAAGTATTACTCACCGGAAATGGAAGACACCAGCATATTCACCCTCGTCGAAACTCTGGTCATCAGGCACCACTTGGAAGAACAATCTGAAATAAACAATAATAATAATAATAATAATATCAGCCCTGTACTAAACTGTCCCACTGCTGGGCACGGGCCTCTTCTCACTGTGAGAAGGGTTAGGCCATAGTCCACCACGCTGGCCTAATGTGGCTTAGCAGACTTCACATATCTTCGAGAACATTATGGAGAACTCGCAGACATGCAGGTTTCCTCACGATGTTTTCCTTCACCGTTAAAGCAAGCGATAATTAACTATTTAATACGCATATAACTTCGAAAGGTCAGAGATGTACGCCTTGGGTTCGAACTCGAGACCTCTGCGTGTCAGTCCAACGGTTTCCCACTAGGCTATCGCTATAGACAAGATATAGATTGATAAAAGATTACACCAACCTTGGTGGCACACCGGCAGTGAATGCGGCTGAAACTTCTTTTTATTTTTTGTGAGGTATCCTCAGGGATTCCCTTCACTTGGGTTTCGGCAGAGGGTGTCTTTTGCCGACTAAACCACCACTCTGTTCCTCTCTTTGCCTATGGCTGTCGGTCAAGCATTCACCAGTCCTTAAGCAGTGCTGTACATGAGATTGCGCGACTAACATCGGGCAAAGTGATATTAGGATTTTCTGTTACGATATTCTCAGTAGCAATACAGTCTGGATTTGAGTGCCCGGTAGACTAGACTCGTCCGAGCTGTCGAAATGTAGAGTGTGATATTACTGTGCCTTAACCTTCGAAGTTATATTGCCGTAAGACAATGTGTGTATGTAAGTAAGAGGGTAGTTCGGAAGTTATATGACATTTCGAAATTATATGCGTATTGATTGACAATTATCGCCTGCTCCATGCCTCGGAGAGCACGTTAAGCCGTCGGTCCCGGCTGCCGTGAACATCTATGGCAGTCGTTATTGGGAAGTCAATGCCCTATAATATCCTGACACTGGTCTAGCCTTAGAGTATCGTTAGCCTTCGGGTTACGAAGGTCAGGTGGCAGCCGCTCCGTGTAAAAACTGATATCCAGTCAAATCCAGTTAGACTAGAAAAGCCGACCCCAAGTGACTTGGGAATAATAAAGGCTAGGCAGGATATTTACATCGCCCAAATACTAAATACAAAGAAATTTTGAAATATGCTAAAATATAAATAACAAGCCTTTGCTTAACAAAACGCTGCCTAATGCTGCCGTGGTAATCGAGAGGGCAGTATGTCAGAAAAGGCAGTTTTAGAAAACAGCGCGCAAAGATTTTGTTACAATTTTAGCGTTTGTGATAAAAATATATACTTGATTTTTGTTCTATACGTGAAAAGAAAAGGAAAAATTATGTTGTTTACAGTAGAATTTTTAAAATCGATTGATTAGTAGTTTTAAGTTAAATCTCTACAAACAATCAAACAAAACATAAAAACTTTCCTTTTTATGATATTAGTATAGATATGCAAGGGTGTCAATTATGGCCAAATGACAGAAACAGTTTGCACAAAACAAACCATGACGTAACCGCTATTTAAACACAGCTGTCCGAGGGAGATAGCGAGATATCCCCTTCGTCCTTATTTTGTAAATAATTTTGATATGTTTGCACAGAAAGATTTCTTTTGATTGATATTTGCTGTTGTGTGTAAAAATTCGTACAAAATCAAACATAGACAACCCTACTATTTATGTATGTCCGGAACCAAAACTTCTATAGTGGATCAGTTGGGACCTAGAGGTACTTCATTTCTACCTGAAGTATCCCTACTCGAATTCAAGTACAGCTATCATATGTATTTGTTTACTGATAGTTGTGTAAGTGGTCGGAACTTTTAATTACAAATACAGCAATGCTGCAGTTTTTCATTATATAGGTACATAGAAATTAAACTACTATATACGGATTTTATCGCGTTGTTTTTTTGCTTTCCAGCAGCCATGGTCACGGGGACCATGGCTGGTGAAAAGCAACCGAAATGTCGGGGAAAGTGTAAACCAAAAATAAATAGATTTAATAGTTTAAATAATTTTATTAGCTTATAAATTAGTAAAATAAAATCAATAGTAGTAGTAGTGTAATATTTTCAAAATTTTGTAATACAGTGCTAAATAAACAACACGATAAAATCCGTATATAGTAGTTTAATTTCAATGAATAACATTCGAGTAAATAGAAGACAATATTATATAGGTACATAGATATATTTTTCGAGGTGTCGCAAAATATGCACAGCACAGCTCTATTATACTAATCCTTAATAATATTATAAATTGGAAAGTAACTGTCTATCCGTTTGTTACCTCTTCACGGCTAAACCACTCAACCGATTGGGATGAAATTTGGTAAAAAGATAGTTTAAAACCTGAAGAAATACATAAGCTACTTTTTATTGATGCAGCTACTACGCGGACGGAGCTGCACGCAGAAGCTAGTATAATATATCTGAGGCGCATTTTTTTTAAACGCGTTTATTTCTGGTACTACCAGTCCTATTTCACATCACGCTACAAGCCACGGCAGTGTAGCACTAATCATAAACGGGGTGAAACCGCGGGGACATCTAGCGTGCTATACATCTCTGCCTATCTCTTCAGAACCAGTGTGCGAGCATATGTATGTATATCAGAGTTTGACATATATATGTATCAGTCGATAACCTATCTGGATCCTTGAATTTGTATTGCCAAGCCACTCCTACATACGGACATACAAAGATATTACACAGATAAGCACAATTTGTCATATTTGCTACTGATAACATTAGTGTATAATGAATTTCCCGTGATATTCGCTTATCAATGACCTTCATGAATGCAATGTTTATTTTGGGACGATTATTTAATCTTTTCGCTTCGTTTGAATGTGGGAGTAGATTGTGGACATGGACGTATACGTTTACGTAAATAGTACGTATACGGTTTTCGGTTTACATATCTCTAACGGGTTAGCCCCTTCGTTCTCCATGAAACAGTGGCATTGCTGCACGAAAAGATAGGTCAGGGATATGATAGTCCGAAGAACGGCGGCTATCATTGTATTACCGGCAGTAGTCATTAATTTTTGGCACTTAAATCAAATTGGCCCTCTAAGACCTATTTCACACTTTAAATTATAGAATACTAACTTGCCTATGAATTTGCGTTTTTGAGTGTGCAGCAAATGTTGAATTATTTCAGACACGGTTCTTGTCATATTGGTAAGCTGTGCATATTTCCATGTAAGACGACTTTAATGCATTAAAGAATATTGTTTAAAGGCTTATTATATGTACATTTTTACAACAAAATAACCAAATAACTAAAAGCGACTAAAAACATGTTTCATTTAAAAGTGCATTCATAATATGTCATTTTAGAAATTTACTACTATTTTCAATTTTATTGGAACTTTATAATAATTCAAGAGAAAAATATAATTCAAATAATTAATCAATCTGTTAATACTAGTTTAACCATTTAATGTTAATAATAATGTCTCATTATTATTTTTGCTACCGATGACAGTCGGATATGGTGTTGAACTAATATTATATGATTGAATCTGTACTGCACACACATATTCAGCAACTAAAAGTTCATATAATTTAATTTAGTAAAATTTGCTGCGTTAAATAGTAAATTATGATATTTAATCATTAATTAACTATTTAATGTAGTCATGAACAAAACAAACTGGTCATTAGCATCTTTTATTGGCGTTTATAAGAGTGACCAAAGTTAGGCCTGGTCCATCCCAGAAACACATGGTGTGAATCCAACGATTGAGTTGAGTATAAATACAAGCTGGCTTTTTTATGTGGAGCTCTGTGGATTATAATAGGAGTAACTGCAAAGTATCAATGCCCGATGGCTATAATAGAAAATTCCCTACAATGAGGCCTTTATATAAATTGCAGCTTTTTCACCAACAAAATAGTTCGATCAAATAAATTACTAGATATCGGTCCAGCACTTTAAAATAGTGATTCGGACGAAGACGAGATCTTATTATAATTTAAGCAATATTGTGTACTATGTATTAAGACGTAAGATTTAAGTTACATTGTGGTAATGTCATACCTATGTAATATCTACGAATGTAGGCATATGTCAATCGTGGACATGCATTTATTTAATATTGTACTAGACCCTGTGTGTTGTGTTGTCTATTAAAGTAAATAAAGTGCAATTTATATCGCACGGCAAGACATTTCCAGATATACAGTTAACACGCGTAGGCAAATATGTGCCTTATCCCTACATCATAAAGCTCCTTATACTGTACCATTAGGTCACTTATACCCACGACGTGTTCTGAGGCTAATAGTATTCTATTATACTGCCCTACGCATTCTGTGTTTGAGATATCATAAATAAATATCAGGCATATGATGGCCTTTCTCTATACAGGACGCATACTGGCTAGCACAGAAAAGGTTGAGCTTGACAGTCAGGTATTATCGATCTTTTGAAATATGATGTTGTATATTTTTTATTTTTCATTTTTGTTTAGATTCAATATTTTATTTTATATTGATTCTCTCGTATTTTTATTTTAATGTATTTTTAGATTCAATATGTATTCACTGTTAACGCATAAGAACAATTGTTAAGATACGTAAATAATAATTATTCCATTGTTGTAAACTAAATCTTTTGCATGTTATGTCCTCTTGTACTTGAGAAGTTAAAACTATTGTACTTAATTAGCATGTAAGGTGTATTGTTTATTGGATATACTAATTTAATCCTTACTAATACTATAAATGCGAATGTCAGTTTGTTTGTTATGCTTTCACGCCTTAACTACTTGACAGATTATCATGAAATCTTGCATACACATTGTCAGGCGAACAGAAAAAGACATAGTATACCTAATAATAATGTCATCCAGAAAAAGCACTGTTGAAGTATTGTTTTTTACATGGGGGAATGCATTTATGGATGCCCCTTCGCGGGGGCAGGCGGAGGGGTATATGTCTGTGTATGTCGGACTCACTGGGGCAAGGAAAGATGGTAATGATGATAATAATGGATATCCCGGTAACACCGACTACCACGGTATTCCTCGACAAAACCACAATCGACGGGGCCGCGCGAATCACTTTCACCTGCAATCGCGATCCCGCCGAAGTTTCGGCCCGCCGCGCGTATGAAACGGCAGGCCACTACCCGAAAAGACCTACACTTTAATCCCTACTGTCCTCCTGAGGGGGGACGGAAACGCGACACAGAGGCGCGCGTGGGAACTGTTACTAATATAACCTAACCTACATGTATGTGAGCGAAATCTAGGAAATGAATAAATGCTTACTTTCTGTGTAGGGTGAGATTGGCGACGGCAGCTAGCAGCCAGCAGTCGCCGAGTTCTCCTTGCTGAACATCGAAGCGGCTGTAGCCCTCCACGAATAGTTGAGGGTCCTCGCATATTTCCTGTTAAAAACAGAATATCATTTATGTTATTTGGCTAATAAAACATTCGGCTCATTTGTTGCCAAACGGTCCTGATGATGCTTCGTGCTGAGGTGAAACATGTGACGACGCATACTTTGTGCTCGAAGCGGAATATTGGAAATCGGAGTACGCCCGGGTCCCACGTCGTGACTGTCCCTATCCAGAAGAGCTCGATATTGTCGACCTTTTTCTACTGCAATAGTTGGGGTGGGCAATCCGAGGATGCGTGGCGGGTTCCTCTCTTCCCAATAATTTAATTACAAGGGACTTCCACTAAGTAACGCCTTCATGGATTCAATTTTACAAAACAAGTTAAAATTATAGAGAACTAGTATTTGCCCGCAGCTTCGCTTGCGTTAATCTAGCTCTTAATATTGTCTTCTGTTTACGCGAATGTTATTTATTGAAATTAAACTACCATATACGAACAAAATTATGTAATACAGTGAAAAATAAACAACGCGATAAAATCCGTATATAGTAGTTTCATTTCAATCTAGCTCTTGTCAATAAATTGCCATTCCTTTGGGAGCAGTTCTTTTTTCTGGATGAAAGGCACCCTTTGTCCGTTTCTGTATCAGTGACAACGTGTATGCGAAATTTCAGGATGATCGTTCGAGTTGACTACTCGACCGATCATCCTCCATCCATCGGCGTGAAAGCGTATCACACATAAAAACTCACGTTCCCATTAATAATATTAGTCAGGATGTTATTTGGCTTACAAAAGGAGATACAATAGGCATGTTGACAGGGTTAAAATAAGTGATTCGAATTAGTCCATCTTTTAGATTGGGCATCTATTATCAAAAATATTGGGCATCTATTTTTTGTTTTAACAAAACATTAAATATTTACTAAGATATAACGCATTAAATTTCGGGAGTGGGGGCTTGTGACGTCACTGTCCTATAAAATTTGTACCGACAAGTGACATAGGTAACACGAAATTTAAACCCGTTGTATCTTCGTTATTATTAGTTTGTGTGACAAAAGAAAAAATATGTGTCCATTATTTTTTCTAGTTTTTAAGGCGGACTAAAATCTTTTTTTAGTCAATATTATATGCCTATTTTAGGGGATTATAGTATCCAAACTAATATTGATCATCGCGTTTATAACGCGAATGTGAGTTTGTTTCTTATGCTTTCACGTCTAAACTACTCGAGTGATCATCATGAAATTTCGCATACACGTTGTCAGAGGAACATAAAGAGACATAGGGTACTTTTCATCAGAAATAAAGGACTGTTTTCGAGCAAGCGAAGCCGTGGATAAAATTTAGAATAGATAAAAACACTATCTATTTGTGCACAGAATATTCTAATCAAAAAGACACAAACAAGATCTTTATCTTTAAAACGTAGTGTGGGTACTAGAAATATTATTTTTGCTATCTGTTTATATGTAGTATTTATGCTGTACTTTTTAATCTTCGAGACCAGCATTCCTTCTAATAGTTGTTTGTTACTTACCCCGGGTCTCAGCCAAGTGATGGGCCGATCAAGTCTCTCCTTGTAGTAGAGACTGCGGTCTATAGCCGGGAATTCCGGGTCATCGAACAGCCGCCCTTCGGCTAGGCACTGAGACCTGATTTCCTTGAAGTCTTGGTAAGTGGCAGGACCAAACGCCGATGGACGGGTCTCTCCTAGCTGTGGACAGAAGAAGATCAATCAATGTTTGGATGGATACCATATCGTAAGTATCAACTCATTATATATAATATAGGTATTTTAAATTCCATATTCTAAAGTATTCGTACTAATACAATTGTATCGCGTAAATCGCAATGTTAAAATCTCCTGATTTCTGTAGTTGCACGGTTTATGGAACAGAATACGGGAATTATGGCCATCATATTAGCTACCTATGTATAAAGTCACGACTTTCAGGAAGGTATGTAAATACGGGAACGCTTTGTTTCGACTATGTTTTTTTGTCCTAATTTAATTTGGTAACGAGTTCAGCATATTTTTTTGCCATAATAATACTTTGACATAATTGAGTTTTCGCATACTATTTCAGGAGGCATAAATCATTTAGGGTAATGCTTTTTGCCCTAATTTTGATTGGCATAAAGTTATAAGGCATATATAACTTGGGTACCATAGTGTAACAATAGGTTCGGGTGCAGCTTTTTTAGCAGGCTTAGGGGTGGCCCTTGGGCCACCTCTAAGCCGTCAACATGTTTATTTTATATACGAAAAATATTTTATTAAATGCAAACACAAAATTTACAAAACTTAAAAGACTATGCTTAACAATTATTATGCATATAGTAATTATGCTTAAAAAATTGTGGCTGAACAGTTATGCCAAATTAATATTGTGCGTAACTATTATTAGGATAAGTAAAAGTATTCCATGTTAAATTATGGACTATAATTTTATGTCAATAAATAGGGAACTTGTAAATACCTAGCATGATCGCGTTGAACCCAGTTTCCTGTTACATAAATTGAAATGTTATATTAAATTAAATAAGTATGACTTTTTTTTTTTCCATTCGATTTAATTATATTCGAATGATAATTCAAATGGCTCGACATACATGTGCGTTACTATACATAGGTGTACGCTACGTCTTTGAACATGCAAAGTAGGTAGTTGTTATTCATAATATAATTAGAAAGTAATTTCGAAAATATCCTAACTAATATTATAAATGCGAATGTGAGTTTGTTTGTTTGTTACGTTTTCACGCCTTAACTACTAATCCGATCATCACACAATTGTCAGGGGTACAGAAAAGGACATAGGGTATCCTTTATCCAGTAAAAGTTCTATTCCTAATGTAATCTAACCATTTACGCGAGTGAAACTGCGGGCAAAATCTAATAATATATATACGCATCTGTAACTTAAGATTGCGCCGAGCGTAAGACGCGGTTGGAAAGAATGACAGAGCTCATATTCAAATCGACGCGCGGCCGCCATAATGCAATTGTATGAAGGATTTGAAGTGCTTTTTTGATAAATATGTATTTATTGTCAACGAATAACTTAAATATTTAAGACGGACAAATTGTAATATAATTATTTATGTTTCGTTTAAGCTGTAAAATAGGATAGATTTCTACTGTTATAATCTAAAAACCACGTAACACGAGCTTACGCTTTTGCATTTTTCGTGCAAAATTACGTAATTTTGTAGGCGAAAATATTAATTATTTTAAGTATTTTACACAGAGTAATTGTAAACACATTCAATGTTATGGTAAATGTATATTTTATATTTGTATTAAACAAAAATTTTATCAACCTAACTGTGACCGCCTGTTTTGGCACATTTCGCTCGGCGCAGTCTTAAATTATTAAGTTTTTAAAGATCACGTTTACGGTGAGCCTTTTACATGGCTTTATCAACAGCTGTCTTGCCGCAATAATTGTGGTTGATATAAATTATACAGCTGCAATAGCTCTTTGCCAAACCTAACATTAATGCATAGTATTTGAAACTATGAAGTTATAACTGTTTTCTGTAACTACAATTCAGACTACCTCGTTTACGACTGCCAACTCTCAAAATATGAATTGTATTTTTCTACCTACTCAAAAATGTGCACCAAACATTGCTCACTTTGTTAGAAATAGACATCGATATCCAAGGTACATAAAAGTACTCATATCATATGAGTACTTTTATGTACCTTGGATATCGATGTCGATTTCTATGATGATATGATTCATATGTACAATTAAAAAGCAGTAGTACTACCATTAAAACATTTTAAAATGCGGTCAGCATTTCGCCACAGCAAATAATGTATCTGTGCATTTGTAGGTCATAAACATGTTTATAAGCACTAAGAAAATTTAAAGAGATGTTTTATGTTTGTCAACTTAAAATAAGTATATAAAACATTTAGAGCAGTAACTTAACCTAGACTGTCCTTTTTGGCAACATTCCCACTGTCGTAAAAATATCTTGCCAAAGACGAAAATCAATAGCAAACTTTCTTAGGTCAGTAAATATGACTACCTAGAACTTGACTTATAGAATGTTCCAGAAGAATGTTTTGTTCGTAACCAGGATTGTACTTTGATGTGGTATGAAAATAAAGGAAAATCAAATTGTTATAACTCATATAGTTGTAGATTAGAGAGTGAACAATACCTTGGAGATCACAGCCAGATAACTTGGTCTTGTCTTTCAACAGGGAGTGATATTTTTAAGAACTCTTTGAAAACGCGCTGTCCTCTCTAGTTGGTGGTATAATAAAGTAAAAGCTGTTGGTCAAATCCATCAAGATAGCAGAACGTCTAGTTTTTGTAATTGTAATAGATCGTAATTCTACTTAAATATACATTTAACTGTACCAAACACAAACTGAGTTTAAAATTCTGCTAATAAAACGGAATAGAATAATATTTTTATACTTTAGTGTGTTAAATAAATGGACTCAGACAACTGCCATAAACTAAATTCTGAAATTTTTGTAACGCCGAAAAGAAACGAGTCGTTTACTCTATGAACAGTTAATTTTTGACACATATTGACTCGGTTATTGTATATAGGACCTAAGAATAATATGAAATTTAGCATATTATAAAATATTATATTTACTTTGATACTACACCGAGTATTACGCGAACACTCATAATATGATTATAGAACGAACCCAAAACAGCTGTTCACCAGTAGGCATGTACATTTTACTCCCATTGTAACTCGAAGGCATCTTCAATCTGTACTCCTTATGGTGTTCTACACTCGAGAGCCGTTTAACCGGAGTGTACTTTTTCGAAGACTTATCCGTCAACGTCACTTTAGGTGAGCCCACAGCTTCTTTCACAAATATAAGATTCTTGTTAGCAACAGCATTATGCTGTTCAGTACATTCAGCTTTTGCTATAGGAGCTTCCAGTTCTTCAGTCTTTGGCATTTCGTTGAGATCCTTCGTTTTCGTCGCCCAGAAAGGCTTGTACGAGCTATTTTGTCGCACTTTTGATTGTTGATAAGTGTAATCCGAGACTTTAGCAATTTTGAAGTCTTCGAAAATTCTCGAAAAGAAACCGCTGTCTCTGGTAACTCGACCATTTTGTTCAGTTTTGGTCTGTTTGTTCTCTGGGGTCTTCTTTTGTCTTAATATCCTGCCAGACTTGGGCGATACGATGGAAACCGACTTCCTTTTCCAAGTCTCTGTAGCAGTTACTACGACATTCGTAGAATAATAGGTCTTAAGATAGGGAATGTCTTCTTTTTTTAATTTCAGGCAAGCCTGTTCAACAATCTCTTCTACCATTTTGGTAGCTTCGTGCTCTTACGTTGGATTTTCGGAAGTAACTGATAACTAGCGTGATTTATTTAAATTGATTCCATTTGTTAACTAGGTTTGTAGTGTTCTGGTACAAGGTCGGCTGATTAATGTTAAAGGATAATTAGTACCGTAACGATTTGTTGGTGGTGCAAACACAATGATGATAAATGTCGAACCATAATAGCTGTGTATTTTCCTAATAAAAATTATTTTTAATTTTCCAAAGGTATAAAATGTTACATCATTATTGAAAATGCTACAGTGACATCTCACATGGCGTATTTGTACAAATATTTATTAATAAATCTAATATTTTCATGCAAAATACAAATTATATTAATTTTCGTCCTATACAACGTGTCACAGATATATCGCACAACCTCAAACACCCCAATTAGATTATTAAATCGTAATAATAATACAGTTATTAGAATGTTACTTTTATGTACTTAAATATTTTAATTTAACGAATTAGTTCTCCTTATTGTGCGCGGATAGTATGGGTATATTACAATATATCTAACATTATTGCCTTTATTGCATCAAATTATGAGATGCCAGAGCTTGTCTTAGGATCAATAGGACCTACACAGATAAAGGTGTTAGACAAGGATGTGTACCGTCACCCTGGCTGTTTAACCTATACATGGACATTTGTTTGAAAGATTCAAAAGATTGTTAATGGGGATTAAGAATGAATGAGTTACTTGTCAAATGTCCTCTTTATGCCGACGACCAAGTAATACTTGCGTCATCCACGGAAGAGTTGCAGGCGATGGTAACTATTATGCATGGTGCTTTTGAGAGTAAAGGAATGAAAATGAATGTAAGTAAGACGAAAGTAATGGTATTTGAAAAGGAGAAGTGCATGACGATGTGTAATATTATGAATGATGAAGAAGTGAAGCAAGTGGAGCAAGTAAAAGAGTTTGTATATTTGGGTAATTTGTTTACAAGGGATGGTACACATGAGGGAGATATTGAAAGGAGAACGATTGCTGGCAATAAAGTGAATGGCGCCCTAAGCGCTTTTATGAACAGTCGAAACTTATCCGAACAGGCATGTTTGGCTGTTCAAAGAGGACTATTAGTGCCTACACTTATGCATGGAAGTGAAAGTCGGCTATGGCAAAAGAAGCATAAGAGCAGAATAAATGCTGTAGAAATGAGAGCGCTAAGAAATATAGGTGGTGTGACTCTGAAAGAAACTCTCAAAGAGACTCTGGGAAACAGGCGTGAATATATGTATGTATGTACTGCATCAAAAACATTATTGCCTTGAATTATGATACATTTTCGTTTATTTCGACTGTTCAAAGAAAAGGATGACTATAATTTACGTTGTTTTAATTATTTTAGGACAAAAAAATACCTATATTAAAATATCAGAAATAGATTCGGTTACCGATTCTGACCAAAGTACTTTTAGAAAGTGCGTTTAATATGTTACACGTTGTATACTTATGAGTTAAACTGTCTTAGAAGCTGTAAATCGTACATATTTTGCCGAGTATCTACGGTTTTACTGCCCACGTAATGGGGTGTGAGCTTATTATCGCCTACCGGTTTCAGATTCCGTGTTTCTTCTGTCTAATTATTAACAGATAAGCCCTATTGAGCCCTATTAAGATCTAGGTCAAAGTGTTATTACACTTTGACCAATAATAAGTCATCGAAGCACTTATCATTTGAGGAGCTGGTGAACAGAACCGGATTAGTCCACGAAAATAAATTTTACACGGTAGCTAAAAAACTTTTTAAATCTTTGTGTTGGATATCGGACTAGTCCGGTATTGTATGAAAATTTACTTTTTAAAGCCTTTTTTTGCCTACTTCTAGCCGGTTTTGATTGAAAATATTAACAGGGATCGACGAAACTAGGTCAAGACATCACGATTCGAAAAAAAAAACATTTTTTGAATAGTAGTGGACAAGTCCGGTTCTGTTCGCCAGCTCCTCATTTATCCTTCCTATTTATTCTTATCTATCCTACGTTTCATGGATTGTCGTTTTAATTTGCATATTCATACATAAATTGTTTACAGATATTTAAATCTTAGTCATTCCTTATCAACATCTTCTTTAACTTAACTCTTTTATAGCATTGTGTCTCATTTTATCCTTAGAAGGAATACCAAAATATTTAGTACTTCTCTAAAATCTTTTGTACAAGCACTTACTGTGAATAATCCAGGCACAATAGAGAAAAATTATATCTCGTTTAAATCTACGTTTCGACCATCCAAGGGCAAAATAATTTCTCAATAGAGTACGCCGGAATATAATATAATTTAAGCGTTCGTGGGGTCTTATTAAAAATCACCTACTAGTTCTAAATATTAAGTAGAGAGACATTGACAGGATAAACGAAATGAAATTACACTGGTAATGTGCCAAGTCCCGCTGGACTACAGTAAAGAAGATAGTAAAGTAAGAAAGATGTGAAAGACCAAATGCTGTAGCACAATAGAGAAGAGAATATTATATCCAACAATGGACTGCAAAAGTTCGTATAAAGATTTTTTAATTGTCTGCTCGTCTAACCCATTTTCTCAGATTTAATATCTAATACGTATTATCTTACATCTAACGAATTGATTTGCTTTTCAAATACATATACGCATAGACTGTATTATACCTTCTCTTGCTGATTTAGATATTGACATGGCATTAAGTCTTATAGCGAATATAAATAAAAATAACTATCAAATTATTTTGTTTATAATCTTTAAAACTTGTTGCAATATCTGCTCTAAACATACTTTTGCTCTTAAATCGATTTTAAGAAGTGTTTACTGATTTGGATTTTTAACAGCAGCTCGGATTTGGGCAATATGCCTTATGTAAGTTTGGCCTCTTATTGCTGGTAAAATCGTGAGAAGCACATACTACCGCCTATCTTTTCAGAGTTATACTCGTAGGTACGTGAGTTAATGTATAACAATAACAATATAATAATAAATCGTAATAGCTATATTAAACTTGTATAAACAGCTATTATAGGAACAATACCGGGAACTACGCGCTCTATTGCAATTTATTGCGATAACTTACCGGTTTATATAAAATTAACGTTATAATAACGTCTTCGTTACAATGTTAACAAGGGATAATTACTAGTTAAGTATAAAATCCGTAATATAATTGTCGCGAGGCCTTGATGGAAATAGCTATCGATTTCGATAGCTTACGATTACTTACCGATATTACACCAGTTTATGAAAGACTTAAAATTCTCTATATGCAAATTTTACCGGTATATCTAAGTATAACATTGAACAATTATGTACTTAGAAACGGTAAGTCAGAAACCTTAAGGCGACTTAAAACTCTGATATTAATTACAATTAGATAATAAGATAGAAGAGTTTAGGAAAATATATCACTGATTTAAGCTCGATCGTATACCATCGTTGCTTGCACCAAACAAAGCGTAACATGACAGTAAAAAATAAACACTACCAACTTAATAACAACGAATTTGAACAACAACATCAAAGGAGAAAAATATCAAAACATTTTCCGACTCGAAACTATCACTTCACACATCACATGAAAATAAAATAAAGCAATCAAAAATATATAACACTATTGCCATTGTCCACTCGTGCATTACTGAAAATATTGAATGCCGACTGACGACTGATAACAGCCAGTGGTTAATGTATAGGTATAAGGACGAACACGTATGTGTGTGTGCCGGAAACCCATAGAGAATAGTTGTGTTAGCTCATCGAGTAATGGAAGCTATGCGATGTAAGTTTTATATAAAGCTTTTTTATTTTCTTTTCTGGTGATTTGGCTTGTGCTTATATGTAATTTTTTAGTATCGATACCGGTGTCGATATTCATGTATATCTACATGTGAAATATTATCGTGGCTGATTATTGTTATCAAACACTTCAATAATATAGCAAGTAACTTTTAGTTTATCAGTAATCTCGAGTTCGATCCTAAGGCAACCAACCTATGGTATTTCGAAGATATGTGTGTAATAAATAGTCAGTTATCACTTGCTTTAACGGTTAAGGAAACGATTGCAAGAACACCTGCATGTCTAAGAGTTCTCCATAATGTTCTCAAATATATGTGAAGTCTGCCAACCCGCACTGGGCCAGCGTGGTGGACTATATAGTTTAAATTTTCTTAGACTGAGAAGAGGCCCGTGCCTAGCAATGAGCTACTTATATACAGGACCGCTATTATTATAAAACGTTGATAAGGTATCTAAGGTAGAAGGGTTAAATCGCATAAAATAAGAAAGACAGACTTTTTAAATTCTATTAATATTATAAATGTAAGTGTTTGTAAAGATGTTTAGATATTAGTTTTACAATCATGAGCGAACGGTTCAAAGGATAAGAATGGAAAATACACAAAAAAACATAAAATTATGCTGGATTATCACACAATACTTTTTATCCTGGTATGCGATCCCGGTGGATTTTTGTAGCAATCGCCGCATGGGTAAAATAGTTTAAAATAATTTTCTTCTGATATTAAATAAGAAATAATAAGGCATCTAGTAAAATTGACGTGTTATTTATTCAATGAGTATTTAGGAATTAATATCAGAGACGTAGATTTGTGAAGCCAGTGCATTTAAGCTTATAACTCGATTTAAACAATACGATATAGCTGTTGAATAGCATATTATTTTGACTATAGCGTATTGACTGATTATTTAAAATGTCGAATATTGCTTTTTGAATAAAAATAATTGGAAATTAGCATCAAAGAAGGGTTACAGCGAAACTAAAGGATCCGTACTAATGTGCATATTCTTATTCCGTATTTACCCAAAAACCTTACAAATGTGAATTCTTTTTTTGACTTACTGCACGTAAAATAAATTGTTGTAATTAATTATGAATAAGAAATTATACCTATGTCTAGTTATATAAAGATTTTAATATTCATTAGTAATTGTTTGTAATATCATCAATCATCATCATCAGTATGACAGTTCGTATAAAATATCTTTTCGGCTGATAATATGATCGCAAAATCTTACTAATATTAAAAATGTAATAGTTTGTAAAGTGTTAAAAACAAAACTCAATTACGCGGAACAGAACACAACAGAAGTCAACATCTCCTGGATTAACAAATATAATATTTTTATCCTATAAGTGAAACCGTAGAGAACATTGAAGTTTAATTTCAATGTATAACATTTACCTAAACGTAAGACCATAATACCGTATGGAACAATTAGTGTAATCATCATGTGCTATGTGAAGACATGGGTTTTATATAGGTATCATCAGGTTTTGAGTGTTAGTTGAACACACGAGTTTACTTAAGAAAAGCGCTCCTATTGGTTCTGGATTTTTTGTCAACACTCCACAGGTTAACAGCACAACATTTCACTTATACAAAATTTTGATATTTTTCAAATACAACTATCGCAGAGATCTGGACCTTTGTCTCGGGAAACTTTACTAAAATACAATTAACGGACACAAAATAAACCTAGACTCATACAAATTATTTCTAGATCACATCAATATTTTAGAATTTAGATTATTTAATACTGGCTATATGAGGTTATAGATATTGTATCTAGTATATAATATTTAGGTAGTTGAGTAGCAGGAAAAATGAGTCTAGTTACTAAACCTGCGTAATAACCTCATATTATTCGTGCCGTAATAAAGTCTGTAATTTCTATAATACAAACAAATGCTTAATGATAGTCTGCCTACTAAAGTAAATTACTATTTATTATATGAGCTGAAATACTTATTAAGGTATGAATTTATGGCCTTATGCACTGTTACTTACAATTATATGTGATAAAGTTTGTGGAGATGTTTGGATGCTTATTACTTAATTACGTGAAAGCTGTTGACCGTATTTGGATGAAACTAGGCCCATAGTTAGATTATGTGCTGGATTAACAAAGAGAATATATTTTATCGCAGTATCACGTGGAATTCACGCAGGCCAAGCTTGTTTTATATGAATACTAGCTGACCCGCGCAACTTCGTCTGCTTCGCATAAGGGAATTTTCCCCATCTTTCAAACATTTTTGATTGATGCGCCGCTCCTATTGGTCGTAGCGTGATGATATATAAACCTTCCTCGAAAAATGGGCTATCCAACACTTAAAGATTATTTCAATTCGAACCAGGAGTTCCTGAGATTAGCGCGTTCAACCAACCAAACAAACAAACTCCTCAGGTTTATAAAAAAAATTGGATGTAACTGCAACCTAATAATAAATATTAGCGTAGTCACACAGTCAAAGCGACTTTCAAGCTATATTCGCTAGTCTAATTAAACAGTGGTCCCAATAGTGAGCCTTGCGGGACACCACGTCATAACATAGGTGTGGTTGTATGACAACCCCACTCTATCAGCACATCGAATCTATGGTGACATAAAAAGATAATTACTGCCCTTGTTGGTGGTTTGGAAAGAGGGCTTTTAAGCTAATAAGGTTTAAAAGCTACCGTGAACGTATCAGAAGCTTAGTTATCTATGAAAGTTGTTAAGTTTACCACTATTTAAAATCGTGTAAGATACCAAGTGATACGTTAAAAGAAATAGAACATAAGTTTATTGAGATTACACATTACAAATATTAAGTTAAACATATAAATAATGTGTTAATGCTTATTTTATGCCTATAAAGTTTTAGTTTCAAAGTCACCGTGACCTAATCTCTAGTCCCACGCGCTAGAGATTACCCTTATCCCAGTGTCGCGGGGATGTTATACATTAAAATTTGGTCGTTCTGTATTAGTTAATAAAATAATTTGTAACGAGCTTGAACCCACAAGATTTGGCATGCCGGCAACGATGAGATGACCACTCAAACCATTGTGCCAACGAAGCAAGGTGTCTTAACTTAGCGGAAACAACCGGTTTGCACACATATAAGAGGTAAAGTAATACGATTTTAAGCATGTGGTGTAGTGCATGACTATATATAATGTATGTATGTGTATGTATGTGCCTAGTGCATGACTATATAATATAATGATGTATTCCTGATCTTTATGACGCTGACAACTTTCGCATGTACCTGGATTTTAAACTTCATGTTCACCTACATACCGTTGCTAGTTAAAGTATTATTTAAAATTCTCTACATGTACCCCTAGCTTTTAAGTTATTTTCATGTCAAAATAAAACAAGAGTAATTTTTTTCATTTGTAATATTGTTAATAGTGACTATACATTATATACCTATACAAGAAGTGTAGATGGATTTCTGGATATGTCCAGAAATCCATTTCTTCAATAATCTTTGCGTCACTTACTCTTTAGAACAAGCATTTAAAACGACTATTGATAAATGTAATAGGCATGTCTGTTCAATTTTATCTGTAATTGAACCGCGGCTGTGACATGCGCTTTCATTACTCGATTGTAAACGATCTTGGACAGTCGTAACCTGTTTTATTAGATACATCTTTTCGAATGTCGGACATGATTCTGTTTGTCACTAGCTACCAGTGTAATTTTTGTATCTTTAACCAAATTCTAATGTATAAGAAATAACTTACAACATCGCTAAATATTAAGACATTCTAAAAATCTAAAACTAAGCGGCATTTCGGGGCTGTATGTATGTATGTCGCATGTTTTTCATGACATAATTCTACCGTGCACGATCACGATTCTAAAGACAAATTAGCTAAATAGAAACATGGCGTAGAAAAATCTTTAATTACATAATTATTTAAGCTCGCAAGTTTCTGAACAACATTCAAATTCCTTTCTTTCCTTTCCTTTTTGGAAATTGGCTGCGGTCCTAACCTTTTTTCTGATTTGAAACTATGCAATCAACCAGTCGGAATAGCTAAAAGTTGGAGTATTTTGTGTGCCTTGAAGTAACATCGCACTAGTCACGGTAACTGCAGCCATGTGTAGAACAGATGAATGCATTGAGTCGGCAGACTGCCAAATGTGTACGGAACGATCATTCAGATAAATCATTTTTGAATGTTCATTTACTAAATTCAGTGGACTGGGTCCACCTCTGAAAGCTTAGGAACTTTGGCGAAGGCATTATTATTACAGTACTTAGAAAGAAGTGATAAATAAGTGGTCAATTTTCGAGTTTCCTGATTTATTTACTCACGAGAGGATACTTTATTAAATACATATGTAAATGAGTTTCTTGCAGGTTTTTCTCGTAGGCTCTACCCTTTGCCTGAACCTAGCAACTAACCTAAATGTAGCTTCAGTAACTTAGTAAACGCACTAACATATATATTTTGACGTTCATAAGTGTAACTTTGTGACATAAATGAATAAATGATTTTTGCCTTTGACTATGTTTTGTTTTTTGGGTTATTTATCTTAGGGCAAATTCCTATATAAAGAAACGAGACATTTTACATACGGACAGTTAATTATCGTCCCACATTCTATGACCAATATGTCTGCATTTAATTGTCCGTAACTATATCGACTAGTTTCTTGATATAGGAACTAGGTCTATATTATATCGACTGCATGGATGGCGTAATGGTTTAAGTGGTGGTCTCAGCACTGCCACTACGCACAGTGTTGTGGGCTAGAAACCCACAGGGGATAAAAAAAATGTGATTTACAAATGGTTGTTCCGAGTCTGGATGTTCTTTGTGTCCGTTGTTTGAATGTTTGTAAAGTCCGCCGCGACACAAGAATTATTACTATTGCGGAGGTTGCCTTTTTTAAAATGAATTTCGTATTAGAGACGATTAAAATATAGTATGATATTATAGTGTAGTTATTTGTTAGAGGTTCCTTTTATAGTGCTATTTAACAGTACACAGGCGCTATTTAATTAAACAAACTCTTCAGCTTTATAATATTAGTATAGATTTGTAACTACGTACGTAAATATTTGTTCGTTTGTTAAATATTTTCCTTTTAATATCAACACGTAAATACATAACATTTTCGTTTTAGTGTGTTGTAACAACATTGTTTTCGTGATATATCAAAGTCAAAGACAAAAATCATTTATTCATTTAGATCACAAAGTAGCACTTTGTCGTTCGAATGTCAAAATATTTTTTAGTGAGTATAATTTCAGTATTTTATAACTCATATCAACAAGGTGTGGCAGCCATTATAGCCTATATTACTGACTATAAAATTTAAAAATAATAACAATCGCAATCAGCGGACAGTATCCTGTTTTGCATTCGCCGAATGAACATGTTTTTAGAATTTAGAATTTAACCCGGCGAGAATGTGGCAGGGTATTTTACACCCTGCCCATTACTTAAACTCCCATATATTTTTTATTTCGCGCTTAGCAACAACGCGACGCTCAGTAGCTGCAGGTAAGGGAGTGCGGCAGGAGGTAGTGTCGTGATCTCAGTGTTGCGTGCGCCTGCACGGGAGTTATATGTGTGCCAACTTGTCTCAGGTAAGTTTTACCCTGCCACATAGCTGGTGTATGTGTTTTGAAATTTGTTTTTATTTAGCTTTTAAATGCTAATACTACATGCTTTTTTTCAGTTTTTCTTTAAAATTAATAACGAACGAATCAGATTTATGTAAGAGAAAGTGCTGGACGATTGTTTCGACGAATCTAACTCTAAAGTTGGCTCTGATCACTGTAGCAACTACGAAATTAGTTCTGGAACGGAGCCGGGGGCGTAGAAGATAGTTGTGACGATGAAAATAGGTGTGAGTCCGTTGTCATTATTGAGAAATCGCAAAACTGACTTCGGTTCATGCTGGAACAAGTACTAAAAATACCATGGCGCGAGCTCTGGAGAAAACAAAACTAAATAGCGCTATGGGAGACCACAGAAACCCGGATATAATAACATTCTACGAATCTCAAGCTGGAGTAATTTATTACCAGATATTAAATATACTATTAACTTAAATATTAATTTTCGTGAAAATCAGGGCAGAAACACCAAACGAACTGATTTCATCCGTCACTTACGATAAGCTTTAGTTTACGAACACCTAGAGCTGCGAAAGTACCAAAAAAATATTATTTAAAACTCAAAATGTTCCTAGTCGTTATGTTAAATGTATAGACTGCCCTTACAAAAAGGATCGAAAGACAAAATACGTATTTGCAAGCCTTGGAAAGGCTATCTGTATGGAGAATGCCACTTTCTTTTTGCAAAAATTGCACTGATTTGAACTCCAGTTCCTAAGATATTCCTAAGATATTATGTTATTTTAATTTAGTTTACATAGACACTTATTTCACGTCCTAACATATTTTTAAGCTTTTATTATAGAAAAATTGTTTTCCTTAGTTCCTTTGTAGTTTTTATGAGAGGGTGAAAATGTTCGTTGAATATTCATAGTAATTTGTTTCCAGTTTAGTAAAATATAAAAAAATAAGTAGGTAGAAATGTTTTATTTCCTATATGTTATAATATAGTGTGGAGGAACAGGGTGTGAAGTCCCTCCAACACAAAGGGAGGATCCTCCGACCAGGCTGGTTGATCGTGCCTGGCGGGCCGCGGCCCGACGGTTGATGTCGGGAGCTTGTATATTATACTCAGTCGCTGTGTAAACTTCACTTGTGCGATGCAGAATAGTATGACGTCATGTGAAGTGCGATTGTATCGCCATCTGTTGAATGTAGGCTGAACTTCTTCGTCTGCGTGGCGTCGCCACAATAGTATTATAATAATAAAACATAATTAAAATAACGTATTTTCTTATAAATCAAATTTTACGACCAATTTTGTAAACGGGTATTTCATACCCTGCCACATACTTCTTGTTACATTTTTCACCACATTCTCGCCGGGTTAATATGATACAATGTTATCACGCTATAAACACCGAAAATAAACACACCCACGTAAAACTTATACAGTTACTTCTCTGAACTAACAAGCGTAATTATTTTAAATGCTTTTGACTAAAACTGCACGTAATTTATTATTTGTTTACCGAAAAACGATTAACTAACTAAATTGTTGTTCTAAAATCGCTGGAGTTGAGGAATTTTCGATACAGAAGTATTCCTTGCTTTGCTGCATTTTATTTCAATTCGACGAAAGTGAATTTTGCGAACGTAGAAAGTACTGACAAGTTATGACTGTTATGAGTATGAGTCATAAATAATCACATATTTGACCTACATTAATTTGTGGAATTAATTCAATTTTAGATATATAAGTTAATTAATTAAGGACTAATGAGCTGTCAACCTTCCAAATTACCTTATATAATGAAATTTGTTAATTAATATGAGATTATCGGCAAATTGCGTTATAACGCTAACAACGCCCTCTATGTTTAATCAGCAATATTACGTATTTAACGTTGTTATTTTCGTCGCATTGCAATTGTTACTGCTCATAGTAGCTATAAATATTAAAAATAAATAGTAATGGAAAGTGTTGTTTACCAAGCTACTGTTTTTTATCTCTTTCCTACTTCTTATTATAGTTTATTTATAGTGATCGCTAGAAAGTTAACGTGTTGGACATACATATTTAGCTGATAAGATTCACCATGCTCTAGTGTTAAAAATATATAGGGGCAAGAACCACGTGCAATACCTATTTTAAAGGGCATACGATATTGCATTCTTACGACGACTTATCAAATTTCGCGAATGGAGATGAAATTTGTGATAATTTTTTTCGATTATCTGATGTTTCTTTATTGTGTGACGCGATTGTCTATTTAGCAATGTTTGCTTTAAGGAAAATTTATAAGATATCCAAATAATTGCTTTGGAAAATTACATCGTAGCAGATTTTTCGATTTTTCTCTTGAACCGTCATCGTCGTGGCAGATGGTGACCCGTGCAATGGCAACTTGTTTAACTGCCACCCTAATCCGCTTATTAGTATATATAATCATCTATCTCGCCATTACATTTCTCATTTTTCAGAAGATAATTATTTAACATGAGGCTTCTGTCAAATTTCAATCCCAACCAATCTAAAGATAGGTTATTTTTTTATGGTCTTTAAAAATCCTATGCAAATATGACTGAAAGATATGGCTTCGCCAAAAATACGCGACTAAATAATGCCCTGAATAAGGTCAAAAAGAGAAGCTTTAGAAAACGAAACAAAAAATTTAAACATCAAATGTTCTAAAACCGTTAAATATTCGTCTACATAGTTGAGTAATTGAAAACAAACTAATAAATAAATTAGTGTGATCGATACGCAGGGCGACAGAGGTCAAACGTCTAGACTAGGGTGGGTTTTCCCCAACAGCCTCTAGACTAGAAGCTGTCTGGTATAAAATATTATAGTTAAGTTCCTGAAGGGTGCATCCCTTTGTCTGGATATTGTGTGCTTGCTTTAATAGCTCTTCTTTACTACGTATCGTGTTTCTCGCGAGAGTGTGTGTTATGATTTAATCTGTTAATTGCTGGCATGCCAGATTGGATTGGAAACAATTCTGCCTGACCGCCGACGGGCTTCTATTAGTGTTGCCAGGCATTCAGATAAAGCCAGACACTGTCAGGCTTTTTGGTTGCGTGTGCGACAAATTAGACGGTGTCCGGCCTGTTCCGATATTGACTTCTGTCTTGTGTTGGTTTTTGCTCTGCCCGCCTCATCTTGCATTGCAAGAGAGCGGACTCGCATTTTCCTCCCCTAAAAAAATTACGTGTTATACTAAGACTAAAATTACCTAGCCTTTATACCCAAATGTCCGCCTAAACTGGTTGGTCTGTCCGGCTTTTCTGTTGTAAGACCTATATGCATTGCTGTCAGTTCTGAGTATTTTTTAGTTTTGGTAAATCTATCAACAGCGTAAATCCGTCGCCTAGAAATTTGTCTAAAACAATTTGGCGTAATAGGTTTAAAGTTGAAATAGATAGTAAGATATTATGAGAGAATTTTATTCGGCGAGGAAATTTGTATCAAACGGTAGCCTATAAAATTGTCTGGTAATTACATTAAACAATAAAATAGTGGTAAAGTGGTAAACGTTGGTTTCGCGGTTAGTAAAACAATAATATTATGAAATACTAATACAAGGTCAGATTTTTATCATCTATCTATAAACGTAACAGAACATTAAGTCTAAATACTTATTGTTTGTATAACAGATTAACGCCTTTATGAGCCGAAGGGGTAGGCAGAGATGTTTTTATTATTTCTACTTTTCGTGAGCCTTGTTATATTTATGTCTACATGATAAGGGGCAAAGACAAACTCTACGTTGCTATTAAAAATTTCCTTACAAAAACTGTCAATAATACTGCGAGATTTGAAACATGTGGCGCCATCTAGTACGGTGCGGTGTCATTATAATTTATTATAGGATTTACTCGATTTTATAACAATATTTTACCAATTACATATATATATATATATAAGTATTTTAAATTATATATGTAATAGATGTTGATACAGTAAACATTTTGCATGTGGTGTCTGCCTTTAATTGGTTGTGCAGTTAGATTTAAAACACTAATACTTGTATGTTCCTATCTGTATTATATCTGTAATAACTGTTGGTAAACCTTAATAAAATAAATAAAAATAAATGGTTAAAATTATAACAAAATGATTACTTACTTGCGTAGTTCTTCAATGAAAAGACAGTATAAGATTACTTTTAATTTATAAAATTAGTTATGATTTGTTTATTTGTGTTTCGATGTTGATGTAATAAATTATTATATGCACTAATATTCCCTTTTAGTAAAAGCTGTTTACGTATGAGATCTTTCATACGCGTCACTTACTGCACTTTGTTATTTCCTTTCAGTTTGCTTATTTCTTTAAAAGTATTTTCGCATTTTATTTTAGATCTTATCTATTGTTGGCAGCCCGTGTGGTATGCTGAAGCATTTACTTTCATGTAAATATAAAAACAACACATTTTATTGCACTTTTGAAAATTATATTATGAGCGATCAGAACTTTACATTTACACAAATTTTACTGTTGAAAGTTAACAAACTTTATACGGCTTTTAGTGCGGTTAATTTTAATAGTCGCACTTCAAGATTAAATTTAATAAGTATAAAGTAATTTAATTGCAATGTAAACTACTTTTACAAGTTAGTGCCCGGACAAGTATGACAAAAGTATAACTTTCGCGTAAATGTACAACATTATCACTTTACCTTTGTTGTAGGAAATGATAGATAGAATTACGGTTACACATCCTCAAAGAACTAGACAGTTGTAATCTCTGTCTAAAACTCTGCGTCATAGTTGTTGTCATGGTATAAAGTGTGTGTTTGCTTACTTCCGCGGCTGTGTTAAGATCTATTTTTCTGTCATGGAATTGAAGCATATGTGTCACAGTGGGCAGTTTCTAAATAAGCCATTCGGCAATCATCAACAGGTTTGGTTTTATATTGATGATAACACTAAGGACTGGCCCTAAATTCGAAATTTCATGAAAAGCATGAGCAATAAATGACTGGCTTTAAAGTTGTAATCTATACCGACTCGCATATGATATGATATTTAACTAAAATACTGCAGCTGGGTTATCTTACCTAATAAACTTATACTACTTAGTTTAAAATGAGTATATTTTAGCTTAATTTTAAACAACCGATAATTATACTTACTACTATTGTATTTGCACTATATTTTTTGCAAAACGTATTAGAATTTTCTATTTTATTTATTTACTGCAGCTGAAATCGATTACAGTACAATCTAGTTTTCGAGAGTATTTTACACAAACGGCAGAATTTATTTTGCAATGTAGCAAGCAATAATTTGATAGAATATCTGCTAAAAGACTCCGAATTAAACACGAGGAGGTCGATTACAAAGTGACATGATAAACTAGGAAAATCTTTTCCAAAATGAGCATTGATTTATCTCTCGTCCTATTCCAGGATGTAGTATTTATACTATAAAATAAATCTCCTCTGGTCATGGTTACTAAAGAAAATTATACTGCCGATTTTAAAGCGAGTATCGTTGTAAGATATAGGTGAGAGTTTTGTTCTCAGCGGTTTCGGGTGAGATACATGATGTAATGTACGTCAATGTAAACTTTAGTTAATGCATACACTAGTTCACATTATATATACCACGTCTGCGGTGAATCTCAACCGCCGTATTTATTGGTACGATGCCAAGATTCGTGCAGACATCACAAATGTTCGTACCCGTACATAATCGTCACATATTTCTGTAGACTTTAATATTTTATCGGGTTTTGTTGAATTATTGTTTGTAAACTTTAATAAGTCGTCGTTGATGATTAATACTTTGATGAACTTTTTGCGTAAAATTTGTTTTACTTTCGCTGTGGGTGAATGATGTTTGAATGTTGTATTTTCGTACGTGATTTTAATGATTAGTTTGAATAGAAACGTATGAACTATGAGCAGTGAGCTAGTATTTTAGATAGTAGTTCTTGTATTTCGATCACCGGATTGAATGCTTTAAGACCGGTTTGTTTGGTATTCTGTATAGCGGTTCTGATAGAGAGCAGAGGCGCGAGGCAAGAGAATTGTAGTGTGCAATTTCAAGAAACACCTCACGAAGTATGCCGTTTTTACTTGTAAAATTTTGTTTTATTAATTGTATTGTGTGCAAATAAATAATCTTTTCTTTCTTTCAATTGGTTGGGGTATTAATATTATTTAATGTATGGATGATATAATTATTATTATAGAACAATAGCGATATAATATGTAGAGCAATAGACTTTTAAGTTAGAAGCTAAATCCAAACGCGAGGTTTGAGTTTTTAATGTTATATGTAGCTATTAGTTGACTACGTAAAAGTAAACATCATTAGAAAACTTACATATTGTGTAAGAATTCTAAAGGCCAATTACACAAGTAATGTTTCTTGAAGCAATTGTCTTAACCCTGTTTCTTTAACCAAGTAAAACGAAGATAGGAATATAGGTGTTTCAAGAAACTTACTTAGTGTAAATAGATCTTAAAAGACATTATGCAGGTACACAGACCTGCGGTCTAACATAAAGACGCCGTGGCCCAGCAGATTAGGCTGTCTTGGCCAGGAAATAATAATAATAATATAATAATATTCTACCACATACACACAACACCATCTAGCCCAAACTAAGCAGAGCTTGTACTATGGGTAGTAGATAATGGATAAACATACATATATACATTTTTTTTGTAAATACATTCATATTATATATAGGAACACCCAGACCAAGACAAACATCCATGTTCATGCACACAAATGTTTGACTTGTGCGGGAATCGAACCTGCGACCTTAGGCGTGGCAGTCGGTTATACTAACCACTACGCCATCGAGGCCTACAATGAAATGGTTTTTATAATATATTTTTTTAGACTGGGCAAAGCAATTAGCTTTCGGATAGTTTCGCATAATTGTCACTTATTTATTGCTGGCAATCCGAAATTAGGCTCGTTGCGTGTTAAATAGTCATTTATAGTTAATAAATACACACGTGTGCGGAAAAATACAACTACCTAAAGGATGTACGGAATTCTTCCCTATGCTATGATGTAAATAATTACATACCTATATACGTAATACATACTTATTACTTTGAACAAGTCATTTACATGCATTGACTATGAAATTTACGGATGCCATATTGTCAAGTCGTAGAATACCAGCTGTAATTAAAAGTATTGTGTCTAGCCACCGGTGTGCCGCTGCGAATCAAGGCCAACGCGAATGCCAAATATGGCAGGAACGTGAGAATGTGTGAGTGAGTAAAGTATTTTAGTATAGGTAATAAAATACCTACCTATTGATTTGATTTGCGACCATATTAAAACTTAGACTCTTAATATTGTTTATGTATATTATATTCTATGCCTTCTATGATGATTGATAAAAATGCCGCATTTTTAACACATTTGTTCGCGTAAAGTCGGCTGCTCGGCCGATTTGCAGTAATATGACTGTGTATGTACGAGCGTTACGGCCAACTTGAGAGAAAAACTTTTTTGTTTGAGAAGTGCCATATTTGAATTCCTCCGTCTATGTTTAAATGTAAAACAATACACATACATTTTTTTTCTCATTTTTAAGATAGCTCCCGTACTCGGACTTTACAAACATTCAAATAACGAACTCAAAGAACACCCAGACTCGGCATAACCATTTGTGGATCACACAAAGTTTTGTCCCGTGTGGGATTCGAACCAACAACACTCGGCGCAGTGGCAATGTCGAGGCGACCACTTAAATCTCTACGCCATACGTGCAGTAAATTATCTGTTTATTCAAACGGCGCCACTCAACTCGTGAAAACTGTAATAAATCTTTACGCCTGTAGTAATTTTGGCTCGCATGTAATTAAACATTCGTTGATCTGTTCGGCGTAGGGTAAACGTGACAGAAATATCTTCAGCGGAACGGACGTTGCGTATTGAGTTACTAGTGATTGATGTGGGTATGATCTGGGTGTGGTTCAATGTTCACTCATCGGTCATTATGTGTTTACTGAAGCTAGTCTACCGTGGCTTCTGGGCCGCTGTGGATAACGGTAGGTGACATTTTAAAGGTAAGATGTAAAAATGCAAGTTGGACAAAGTAGAGGTGACAATAGCTTCTTAAACTGTCAGCTGATATCGAGACAATGATGAAAGCATTGCTTTCCGTTCCGGCATCCGTAAGCTGATGGACAAAATTTCAATTTATTTTACAAAATATATTGTATGGAATGCGTTCAGACTTGCATGCGATTGTGAGGTCTTGGATTAGATAATCGGTTCGGATAGTATTATTAGAATTTTCTGTTCGAAAATGACCCTAAAAAATGCTCGATAGTGGTAACAGACAAGCCCTCTATAAAGAAAGAGCTTCAGGGCCTGTCCCACCACCTCCAAATAGCATTTATCTATAACATAAAAGTCTCGCCATCTCCCTTCTTTAACCCAACAAGAGTGAGACAGCATGCGATTTATCTTTCGGATTACTTTTACTTGTTAGTTGTTGGACTGGCCATTAATGTTGCTGGTTAATTGTAGGTGTAGTATGAAATGCATTACACGTACAATTTCATACATAGACTTACACTTGTATATCCACGAAGAGGTGGAAGGATTGTTTACACACACCACGTCACATCAGAAACATCTGCAGGGCACATTTCTGACCTACTACTACTAAGAATTTTCAATAATACTTTGCACTATCCAGAAGTTAAACCAACATAATGAGCACACGCAAAAATAAGCGCAAACTTATAAAATAACTAGATTTTGCCCGCGGCTTAGCTCGATTATGTTAGATTATGAGGATCGTGACCATAAACGATTTATCTCCATTTGCTTCTGTCTGCCTTATTGTCAAATAAAATATGTTACTTGGTATATAGCTTTCCGATGAAAGAATTTTTAAAATCGGTTAACTAGTTTTATCCTTATATACAGGGTTACAGGAAAAGTCGTGCTAGATCCGTTAAGGGCGTGGAGTACCCATCATTTCTGACTTATTTCACTATGAAACACCCTACCCTAAACTTAACCCTTTTCGAGATATTCGACTTTTAATTTTTTTATCGAAAATTGCCGATTTGTAGGCTACTAAATTAAATTTTGTTGATTTTGTGTGTCTTATTATTATTATTATTGCATTTTTAAATGTGTAATAAGATGTTTTAGGACGACAATCATTAAAATAGTGCATAAGTTAATTGAATAGGCCGTAGTAGACAAGTGAAAGTTAAGAAATTTAAAAAAATATTAGAAAGTTTATTTTTCTCTAAGGGATATCTAAAAAAATATTATGGCAGTTGTTCGGCAGATGTGTTTTAAAATATCTACGTTTCATCAGCTATCTAACGAGGTATAACAATCTAGGATTTGTATTACATTTCGTGGAAAAAAGTAGTTTGGACGCTCCAGGTAGCAGTTCTAACGGTCCCGCGCCTATTGTCTTTCAAGTTAAGACGCACCATGCGAGCGAGACAAGTTACGATTTATGTAGGTGTGAATGAAAGAAAAAATGTGTAGAGCCCGGTTAGGGCTGGGAATGCAACACGGGATATTGTTTTGGTAGTCAGTCTGCTTTTGTGCTTCGTGCATAGTAGATGTGATATCGCTTTGCTCTTTTTCTCGACTTGGCTGTGATTCTGGACTATTTCTTCTGTTTTGTGACTATTGTGCTTGTTAACCGGACTCTGATTTGTACTTGTGATACGGAAGTGTTGAAGATGACGTCCTACACACCTGAGGAATATGCTGATATGCTTATTTGTTACGGATACCGCAATTGTGTGTCTGCGCAAGCTCGCAACGAATACATAACTCGCTACCCCGGTCGTCGAGTACCGGATGTGGCCGTTTTTGACAGAGTTTATCGAAGACTTCGTGAAACAGGCTCTGTTTTGAAACGAAATACAGACATGGGAAGACCACGAATTGATGACGACGAAGAACAGAACAATGAGATAGTGAACTAAGGAATCCCAATAAGAAAAGAGTGAAGGGGTCCCAACGAAGATTCAGCGTGAATGTGTGGATGGGCATTATCTCCAATCATTTGATTGGACCTTACTTTCTCCCGGACAATCTAAATGGGGAAAGCTACGAACATTTCTTAAGAGGAGACTTGAGTAATTTGCTGGATGATCTACCACTTAACTTGATCAGGGACATGTGGTTTCAACATGATGGCTGCCCTGCCCATTTCAGGAGCAGTGTCAGAGACTGGCTCGACACAAATTATCCAAACAAATGGATAGGTCGAGGTGGGCCGTTGCCATGGCCAGCAAGAAGCCCGGATCTAACCCCCATGGATTTTCATGTGTGGGGGCGCATGAAAAGACTTGTCTACAGCGAGCCAAATCCAGTTTCGTCTGTGGAAGAATTAAGAGAAAGGACTGTGGATGCAGCAAATCAAATGAGGACAACGTTGACCACTGGAGTAGTGAAGACTGGTCTCCGTAGAAGGATGCGACAATGTATTAGAAACAGAGGCGACCATGTTGAACATGAATTGTAGAGCAAGAAAAAGTTGTGTGAAAACCTGATTTAATAAATGACATTTCATACTTACTTATTGTTTTATTTTACTTTTTAGGGCTAAGTATTAATTTTCTTCTCCACTATCGCCTATGAAACTTAAGTTTTTTCAATTAAATTAAATAAAACCCTAGATTGTTATACCTCGTTAGATAGCTGATGAAACGTAGATATTTTAAAACACATCTGCCGAACAACTGCCATAATATTCTTTTTAGATATCCCTTAGAGAAAAATAAACTTTCTAATATTTTTTTAAATTTCTTAACTTTCACTTGTCTACTACGGCCTATTCAATTAACTTATGCACTATTTTAATGATTGTCGCCCTAAAACATCTTATTACACATTTAAAAATGCAATAATAATAATAATAAGACACACAAAATCAACAAAATTTAATTTTGTAGCTTACAAATCGGCAATTTTCGATAAAAAAATTAAAAGTCGAATATCTCGAAAAGGGTTAAGTTTAGGGTAGGGTGTTTCATAGTGAAATAAGTCAGAAATGATGGGTACTCCAGGCCCTTAACGGATCTAGCACGACTTTTCCTGTAACCCTGTATATATATATATATATCCTTACAAGCAAACAAAAAATACAACACTTTTATAAATTGTACGTGTCTCACTTATTGCATATTATTATGTTAAATAACGCGGGCTTCCAGCGTTGACGTATCTGCAGAATCATTATTCTGCAGATACGTCTCTATAACTTGAAGTCCGTAATATGACGTTATCTATTGGCAGCTCGCGTGGTATGCTCAAGAGTCTATTTACATTGGCAGCTAAACGTATTTTACTGCACTTCCAAAGTTTTAACGAGCGATTTATTTTGTTGAAGCTGTCTTATCTCTTAGCTTTTTAGTGTAATATCACGTGTAGCTAACGCTTATTCATCCAGTCAATTAAACAGAAAGCAATGGTAGCCCAATAGATTAGCAGGCAGTCTTGTGACCGAGATCGTGGTCGTGGGAGGTCGTGGATTAGAATCCGAGTCATTGCACTACCATAGTGAACCCACTGTTAACACAAGCATATTAGCATTATTGGCTTATAAATATACTACATATTAGCACAGCTGAAATGTTTCAAAAATAGTAGTAATTGGTAACATAAAATAAAGATTCTTTAAAAAGATTTTACTAGTATTGTCTTACGTCTCCCTGAGAACACGGCTGCTGAAGAGCAACTAAAACGTCGCGTAAAGTGTAAAATTAAATCTAAATAGCATCTATTTCAGTTATTTATATTTTATACCTTAAATTGCTTAAACAAACGAACGTAACAGTGTTCAGCGATAGTAGTATAAAGTTTCCAAATTATGGAATAATTGTGTTTTAAAAAATTATAGTAATTTTGGTTACAAATTACTCATATACTTGTTAAACTAATACGCTTGTTTTACGAGATGTATAATATACAAGGATAGAAAAAACATAGAACTTGTCAAAGAATCCACATAGAGCTAATAAAAGATAGGATTGCGGTATGGCAAGAATTCAGCGAATGCTATCAAACATACATACATACATACATAGATTCACGCCTGTTTCCCAGAGGGGTAATAATAATAAGTTTATTTCACCAAACAATAATAACAATACAGTGCAATGCTTACATTAATCCTTATTGCTAGTATATGGGTATGAAGAGACTACGGATTTCCATTTGCTACGATCCTGACACACTTCTCTGGCTTCATTCACTTTCATAACATTCCTCATACGCGCTCGCCGGTTTAAGGTGCTCTTAACCTGGCCTTTATCCAGAACGTCTCCGATCTGATCAATAAACGTTCGCCTAGGTCTTCCCCTTGCGACTGTTCCATTCACACTAGCCTTATAAACTATGCTATCAAACAAATGAATGAAATTCCTACGAAAGCCTGGGTCGCCATAATTATATTTCTGTAGATACTTTATTAGTTGGATGCAATACCATAAGATGTTTAAATAAATTAACATACATGTCTGTTTCTCGTTGCATGTCCGTATACGGATGGTGTTTCTGGGTAGGTATTTAGAATAGCACAAGCCATAAATATGTTTTTAAATAGTAAATGTATTGAAATCTATCTTATTGTCATATTACAAGAAAGTCTTACGTTGAAATTAAACTACCTTATACGGATTTAAGCGTAAGTTTTTTTTCAAGAACTACTTACTGTGTATAAGTATATAGTAATATTGTATATATAATATGTTTTCCTCGTACTTACCAATACTATCACTTAACACTTTAAATGTCTAAGTAAATAAACAGCTACCAGCTGAGATAAGTGCATTCAAACATACAACCTCTTCAACTTTACAAAATAATATAATAGCATGACAATCGAAGAATTGTAGATCGGCAAAGAAAACAGTGCCTTACAAATGCAAAACAGACGACTCACTAAACCATCACAGACAAATCTACTACAACTACTAATATGAAAACATAGTACAATGGACTTATGATAATATTATGTTACGTAAATATCTCCTTGTTAATCGAGTTCATTCATTTGTAATCGATTGCAAGTTCTGAGAATCTGAATCATGCATTCTTATAGCTATAAATGGTATGCGTGTGTAACTGGTAAAGAACATATGCAGGCTCGGAAGAGCATATAGAATTACATTATGTTTAAATAATTTTATTTTAGGTATATCTGGTAATTTAATTGTGTAATCGCCTTCAAGGAATTAAATGGTAAAACGCAGTATCCTGTCAACTTAACCATATCAAGACATAGGAACAAAATCATTATAATAATAATAATAGTCTACCACATACACACAACACTATCTAGCCCAAACTAAGCAGAGCTTGTACTATGGATACTAGACATTATATTTAGAAGATTTAATTATATATTTATGGAGAAACCACTTATGTCAACTACTGCCTTATTTTTCAATATACGACTATTAAAAAATATATACAATAACTATGTTGATAATTTGCTGAACATGCAGTTTAATAATAGGTAAATTGATAGAATCTAATTGAAAATCAGTCAAATTTCAATTAAGGCACGCATTTTCCGAGCTTGGAGTTATTTTCTTTCCATTTACGTCATTCTAGAGACATTAATCTCATGCGAAAAACATACATACATACACAAATCACGCCTGTTTCCCAGCTGGTAGGCGGTGACTAGGGATGCTACGATCCTGGCAAACCTTGTTTTATATAATTTCATTATACAGGGTGATTTTGAAATCGTGTAATTCCTTTTAACCACGCATTCTACTGGTGATATAGAATAACCCTGACGATATTTTTTCTTAATTAGAATAATGGTTTCGACAAAATTAGAGTACAGATTTTTTTCATGAAATGATTTCAAATAGTCATATTTTAACCACCTGACACAATCTTAAGATTTTGCTAATTTAAATATAATAACATAACAATAACTGATGTCGTCAATAATAGGGGGCAATAAAAAGGACCGCCCGTTATTATTTACGACATTAATTATTAATATGTTTTTTTATTTTAATTAGTAAAAAATTAAAATTGCCTCGGTTGGTTAACATATGACTATCTGACACCATTTCACGAAAAAAACGGAACATAAATTAAAAAAAAAAAATAATTCTAATTAAATAAAAATATGGTCAGGGTTATTCTATATCACCAGTAGAATGCGTGGTTAAAAGGAATTACACGATTTCAAAATCACCCTGTATACTTCATGCAAGCGCGTCAGTTTAGGGTACTCTTGTTTAAGAAGTAAATTTAAAATAGTTTGGTCGATGTTGTCTGCCTTGAATAATACCACCTGTCCGTTTCGCATAATATCCTTATCACAAAAGCTTTCAAGTTCAATGCCAGATACAGCGTTATCACTATGTACTCAATAATGACGTGTTTGGTTGCAGCATTACTTTTAGGTATATCATAATATTCTTCATTAAAGATTATTAGCAATTTAATTTGTATATTATTTGCGTTTTGAAGGTGTGACCCTTTTGCCTAAGTTAAGCCTAAGCTCGTGTATTCAAGGCGGCATTAATAGGAATCTTGACCTATCGATCGTAAGTCCAAAATATGTCTCATCCATTAGGCTAACGCAGCTTCCTATTTTAATGGTTAATGTGGTAACAGTTTGGTTTATCTGACTGTTAATTCTGCCACTGCGCCTAGTGCTGTGGTTTCGCATCCCATAGATGACTAAATTTGTGTGAACAGCAAATGAATATAAAGTTCTCCACGATAAAACAATTATCACTAGAGAGAGTTGTGTTTTAAAAAAAAAAGGTCATTTCTTGTGTTAGGACGATTCACGACAGCATCAATAAAACTCACAATTGTTCTTCTCGATCACAAATTCAATGTCTCATCCTATAGCTATATTATGCCTAATGTCTACCACCGCTTCATATTTTACTTGTTAATGTCACAGAACATAGTTTGATTCATTCGAGAGTTAGGCAGAGTAAGATGGTATGAAAGTTATTAAAAAAACATTTGCTTATCAGTATTGCCCTAAATCAAACCCAGATTCGTTGAGTCACTGTTCAACATAGTTTAGCTTCTATGCTGTCAAGCCACCAGTGCCTCGCACAATGTCCTTGCGGCGTTATTGCTGACCCATTCCTTCCCCTTTTCCGGTTACTAATCCAGGAGCCAGTAACGACAGGGATTTACCATTTAGCAATGTACTGCGAATGTATCTATAAATCTACATACATTTTCATTTAAATATATATATAAACGTTAAGCATACACAGTGATACTAATTACGATAACACAGCTAATTTACATCTTTAATAAATTATGTTTATTTACACTGATAAACATACACATTAGTTAGACATGATATCACAATTTAACGAAAATTTTTAATATTCTGTAAAATAATTGTCATCGCCTTTCACCTTTAAGGAGTCTGCCCACTACGCCGTTTCATACCATGACCGTACTAGGAACGTATCAGACATGAAAAGCAACACAATACGCCCTGCTATAGGAATTACAAAGAATAGAAATACTTTACTTATTGGTTGTCGGCGCCATTACGCCGCCAATGATGTCCACGGGGACTGCGGGAGGTGCGGGGGGAGCGCTCGCTGGTTCGGCAATCTAGCTTCCCTACCGCGACCACTCGCTCGCCACTATTTCGCTCACCAAGAGCAAACCAAGTTTGTATTATTTATAAATCTATTTAAATATAATATACAATTTAATATTGAGTGAGTCGCCTATTTTATTTTATGTTTTACACCAAACATTGGTAAATTGGGCGTATTGGCGTTGCATTAAATAAACATTCAAATTTTACTTCCCATCGGCACTATAATTGCACTGCCAAGCTGACTTATGGTCAAATCTAAATAGACACAAGCGCTGTATTCGGGTTAAAGATTTATTTATTCTCAAAAAGAACAGGTATGGTTCAGTTATATTGAGATTCTATACTATTTATAAAATACAGTCTGAGTTTCGTTAAGGTAAAAGATGGTAAATTAATAATGTTTTGTGACATAATCTAGTAAACGTTTTTATACAATGCTAGGGTTTTAGTGTTTTTTATTTCATCTAGTAATTTGTTGTACAGTTGTGCTCCTTCCTATAAAATGTTCTTTTTTTTTATAGTCAGTTCGGGATGTTGGTAGTTGTAGTTCGTGTCGTCGTCTTGTGTGTTATGTGTGTGGTTTTGTATTGAATTCTAGTATATAGTTTTTGTGACGATTTTCTTGATGAGTATGCATGTTTTGTAAGTGAATAATTGTTTAATGTCTAGTGATTTTGTATATTTGTAAATTTTACTGGTAGGTGTTAAGTAGTCATAGTTGTTATTACATTGATTAGTTTATTTTGTATAACTTGTATTTCATGTAGGTTTGTTTTGGCTGCATTTCTCCAAACTTCAACTAAATATTCTAAGTGAGGTTTTACAAGGGAGTTATAACATACAAGTGAGCGTATATTGTGTGAGATACAGTTTCTAATTCGGTGTAATGCTCTAGTGGTGATATTTTTGATTTAAGGTGTTCTATATTAGGTCTCAACGTTAATTTGTTGTCTAGTATCAGAACCAAATATCTTAGTATTGAAGATGGAAATTGAAGATTGTCAGATGTATGCACGTTAGTCTAAGATGGATGTAACTAAATTAAGGAAAACTATGCACAACGCAACACAACAACAAAAATAATACAAGTGTTCATGAAATTTGGCAGTCCATCAACATATTTGTTTATATTTATCAGAGGGGCAATAAACTATAATGCGGCATGTATGTTTCAAATAATATTGACGTGTCCAACAAACAACATTTTTATGCTCGCAATCCCAGTGCTTGCTAATCACTTACGCGTTGCTACCTTGAAAAGGTAGTAGTAGTCGTAGGTCGTAGTTCCACTACTCACAACACAGCCCTTTACAAATAAAGTCAATCCGATATCTTTTTGAAAAGTAAATGAAATGAAAATCATTTTGTTCTTTCTATATTCTTCAACTACACTTGCATGTCGTGGTTTGTCGATGTGCGTAATTGCATACGAATTATATTAAAATGTGTTGACAACACATTACATAATACTTTGAAGATATGCTAGTGCTAAATTACACAAGGTGAACTGGGTTTCTGGGTTTATGGAGGTCTGGCAGTCCAACTTACAGTTGGTGCACAACAAAAGGCTATCGTGGTAAACGACTGCTACATTTTATAGAGTGTTGTTGTGACTTATTTCCAAACTACCATGCAGTTTACTTATGCAAAATTACAAGTTGTAAATATCGGCATAAGTATAAATCGGCTGATGTGTATGATGACTAGAATAGTAACCAGAAAAATATTTATAAACACCTTTTATTTCTTAAGTTGACCTTAAGTTTTGAGATGGACATAACCACAGGAAAGACGTAGCATAATTTACATAACAAAAACAAAATCGACTGAAGCCGGATGTGAAGTTAAGCCGTAATACACGATATTTCCCACTTGGTGGATAATAGTACTTTTGTTACACGAAAATTATATGAAACTGAAACCAGCTGAATTACGGGACGCGAGACGAGACGTAGAAGTCTAGGCGGCTGTTCTTAAGTGGACAATTGCCTGACTACAAAAGGTCATGGAGGAATTAACTAGTTAACTTATCTCAATGGAAGCAGTTTTTCAAAGCAGAATAGATATTCTGCATTGAAAAATCTACTAAATTCTGCATAGTAAACATTATACTTTAGTGCATCTGCGCTATAGTATAATGTTTACTTCCAGTATGAATGAACTTGACGATTTTGATTAACTCGCAAATAAAACGATTATAAGATGTTTTTAAATGCTTTTAAAAGTGGATATAGACAATACTATTACATGTTTCGAAAAACTTGGACATTTACCGTGACCGTATAATGTATAATAATTACGATTTTTTTGCATAGTATGTACGTCTTGTGTATTGGTTACTACATGTTCAAACTATTGTTAACTATTTGTAAGATATTTGCTTTGCAATAAAATTGATCATATATTAGGATTATCCAACAATAGAAAGAATAACAATGTAACGGGTTTACCCATCTCTCTTCTGGGTAAACAAATAAAGAACAAAGTCATCTAAACACAGTTTTAATATCAGATCAGTGCAATAATATTGTCATTTGACTACTACAACTTACTTGTCGCAAAGTAATTTTCATAATATAAGCATTAACGTCTACAACTACAGCAGTCAGACGCAATTGTTTTTAATTTATATCTGGCATGCCAGCAATTTTCAGATAAATAAAATAAAATAATTGGTACAAAACTGACAATAACTGGTTATTATTATGTATCCTAAAGATAATTTATTTTGTAAAAACATGTGTGAACATTACAAGTTACAATAGCTTGCAAGCATGATGGTCAGTTCTAGTGAGTGCTCACATGTTTTACCGTTTCCGGCGTACAAAATTCAATACAGAAAAGATCAACAATTCCAAAAAAATTATACCAAAAAGTCATGTATCTAATACAAATCATACTAAGCATAGCGTAACTAGGTACATAGGTTTATAAAAATTTTGAAACATGGCACATAAAACATTCATAGCAAAGAAATCAGGTTATAACGCAAATTAAATGAATAATAGCGAATATCAAACTTATAACAAGCATGTAGACATCGCAATATTAAAATAATAATTATTATATTTAAGGAAAATTTAGAAACACGATAGTAGATAAATATTTAACAAGGCTAATTTAATAAAAAGTGAATATTATTATTAACTGATAAATAAACATTTCAGTTTTTATTATTCGAATGTTAAATCAAGGATGCAAAAAGAAAGACATGAAAAAAAAACCCATACCAGTGTCAAATAAGGAAAAAGAAAGGTCATATTTAATAGTAAATATCATAAGAAATGTCATATTAATAATAATGCCAGCTTAATCGCGGTCATTCAGGAAATCCCTTATACTATAATAGCATTTATTAACTATGTGCTTTTTAAGGTGGGTTCTGAAATAATTCGCGCTTAGTTGTTTGATGTGCTTAGGCACTTTATTAAAGATAATTGGCGCCATACAAAAGAACTTTGGTGCATTAAGTTGGTCCGAGATTTCACAACACACAATCTATCATTGTCTCGCCGGTTACGTTAGTTAACCTCAGATAACTTATCAAATAGATGAGGATTTTATTTCACAAATATTGCTACTTCATATATATATATAGCGAGGGCACCGTTAGAATATTATATTTCACGAACTAAGGCTTACAAGTATCAAGTGTGTTAAGTTTAAACATAACTCTTATGCACTTCTTTTGAGTTTTGAAAATTATTTCCTTATTCGTGGAGTTTCCCCAAAATAAGATGCCGTATCTAAAATAGAGTCAACCATACCATGGTACGACGTCATAATCACGGAGTCAATATTTACAGTGGCGGTAAGTTTATATAGAGCATAGACCAATGAATTCCATCTCTTACTAAGTAGTTCGGTGTGCAATTTCCAGTTTAGATTTTTATCTATTGTTGAACCTAGAAATTTTGTTCAATTTCTGTTTCTTGGTAGATTATTTTAATATCAGGAGTTGGGATGCGCTGACTGAAAAACATAGTTTTAATTTTTTTGTAGATTTATTTTCAGGTTATTGTCATTCGTCGGCGTAATTATTGATTTAATTGTGCTGTTTATTTCCTTCACATGTTCAATACATAATCTATATCACAAAATTATTCAACAGCCTACTACACAAGCAGTTATAGCATTAGTATTCACCACAAAAGCAGTAGTCGGATGTTCGGATAGAAATTGCCGGCTATTTTTGGAAGCCCCTACTTGAGTCATGAGTTCGTCCGACGCACCCACAGCAACACGGCTACGTTAACGAATGCCTAATAAAACGTTAGTTAACTATAATTGGCGGCATCCCACAATACATTGCAGGTACAATAGAACAAGATGAAATTTCGGTAGTTGGCAGGAAACTAGAATTTACTTATATAAATTCTGCACATTTTATAAATATTTCTAATTTTGTTTTCTAAACGATAAACGGTATTTACATGAAATCAGCGATAAATATTAAGAAAAATCATTTGATATTTCTGTCAATTCAGTGGTTCCTAAATAATTACATATTTTTTTAATTTGGACATTCTTCTGGGATCTGTTAAGAGATCGCGCAAAGGAATTACCATTGTACAGAATGCCAGTAAGACTCAACCACGAATATTTTAAGTAGTTTAGTAGAACAACAAAATATATCATGTTGTGGCATAGCTTACTGACAACAAGTAGTATTCAAAATTTGCATAAAGACAATATTACTTTATAACAATAAACATTTACGGCCACTCCTACAACTAACAAGTATAAGTTATCCGAAAGATAAACCGCATGCTGTCTCACTCATGTTAGGTTGAAGAAGAGAGACGGCGAGACTTTTATCTTATAGATAAATGCTTTCTGGAGGTGGTAGTACAAGCCCTTAGTTTTATAAAATACCATCTTCTTTGAAAAGTAGTTATGTATCTGTCGCTTTCAAATTATCTGCATACTAAATGTTGCTTAGCGGTTTAAGCGACATCATAACGAATAAACAAAGAGCATTATAATAATTATATGGCTGGTAAATCCTTACTAATATTATAAATGCGAATGTGAGTTGGTTTGTTTGTTACGCTATCACGTCTAACTACTCGACCGATCATCATGAAATTTCGCATACACGTTGTCAGGTGAACAGAAAAGGACATAGGCGACCTTTCATCCAGAAAAAGTAGGTACTGTAACTAATCTAAACTAACCTACATTTACGCAAGCGCCGTGGGCAATATCTAGTATCTTCATAATTACCACCTGCATACACTAAAAGAAACAAATAATAACTAACAAACAATTACATGTATTAGGTATTTAATCGATCTATTTAAATTCCTTTTAAGAATGCTTCCTGTATGAATCTAATTGTTTTGATAACGTAAATGGCAATTGATGTTTATTTATGTTAGTGATCGATGGGCTTAGTCAGTCGAATCTAGCATATAAACCATTGTTATTCATTATAGTTATTGTAACTTATTACTAGCATAATAATCTATACTAATATAATAAAGCTGAAGAGTTTGTTTGTTTGAACGCGCTAATCTCAGGAACTACTGATCCGAATTGAAAAGTTATTTTAATGTTGGATAGCTCATTTATCGAGGAAGGCTATAGGCTATATAGCATCACGCTACGACCCACGAGTGCTGCGCAGTAATCATAAATGCGGGTGAAACCGCGGCCACATCTAGTTGTATATAAACATATAATGGATGTCCTAACTAATATTATAAATACGAATGAGAGTTTGTATGATTGTGTATGTGTTACGCTTTCACGCCTTAACTACACATCCGATCATCATGAAATCGCATACACACTGCCAGGGGTACAGATTAGGACATAGGGTATCTTTCATCCAAAATAATACTGTTGTCGAGAATCAAAAATTTACGCGAGCGAAGCCGCGGGCAATATATGTATAACATACACATAATGGATTTAAATAACATAATGTATTGTTTTATTATTGACAAAATTCTAAACGTGGTTATCTAATCAGTAGACCAAATTGATGGATATGGTATTTGAGTAACGACTAATTGGATGCAAATAAGGATATCACATATCATGTCATAAGTTTATTTAGGCAATCTATCCAAATAAAATAAAAACAATTTAAAGCGGTGTATACAATAATATGTCGATGACATAAGGCGTAGATTTGATATTGTTATGCTTGTATAGCATAAGTATGCCGATAATAAATTGAATCACAATGTCATGAAGTAGTGATGCGAATAATTACATTCGAATACACAAATCGATATTTTGCATAGTCAAACACGCGCGCAACCGTTTAAGTATAATGTTGTTAATACAGTCGATATATTTCTAATGGATTTGTGCCTATTGTATTTGGAGTTACTCGGAAAGACTTGTACATACAGCTACACATCAAGTTAGACACCCTTACGCATAACTACGCTACATACAAAATAGAGAATTGTCGGCAAGGGACAGTGCATAGTGGTGCCGATGTAATGGTAAGGATAGAGCGCAACAAAAATATAACGCACTCTCTCGCACGATTCGCAGCGTTCAACTTCTAATAGTTCAAAATCCAAACAGTCTAGGTTGATCTGTCGCTGTGTGTAAAAGTTTTAATAAATAGGGGCTCGTTTATGTAGTAGAACTAAATTATTTGAGGTTAACAATGAATATATAATAATTTGATCAATAAATCGATATGTAGACCAGAATCTGGAACAACCCATCTGGGGAAATAGCTCCATCCTAAAAAAGAAGGCTGACTTTTAGAAGCCTTTTTTTTTTTTTTTTTTTTTTGACCCAGGAAAATCCTTTATGGATACCCCCTCCCCCGGGGAGAGGGAAGGAAGTTATGTGCGACTCTCCGCCCCTGAAGGGGGTCGGTATACACACTAAAAACCTGGGGTGAGCAGTCCCTCCGCCGACGGGGTGGGGCGAGATGGGGTCGTGTTAGCAGTCACCATCCCGCCCCGGCGGTTGGCCCGGCTGATGGTAACCGGGCCTCAGCACCTGTGGAGGGGTGGCCTTGCTCACCAAGGCCACCCCTCAGACGTGTGGGGCCGTGCAAGCCGGTAGAGAGTCCCCCGACTCTGTACCAGTGACCCCACTATACAGGAGCGAGAAGGCGGGCAAATCGCCTCCTCCTCGCTCCCGTCCGTCTGCGCCGGAGAGGGTCAGCGAGGGGATTGTTCTCCCTGACCCTCTCCGCGGCCTCCTTCTGCGCCATGACAGCCTCACAGAAGGAGACCACTGCCTGCCACGACCTCTCGCCGCCGAGCATGGCGTTGATCACGCTCGGCAGGGAGAGATCCCCGCCTATTACGGCCGAAAGCGTGTGCCGCTGAGGCCCCCACGCGGCACACGCCTCCAACGTGTGGAACGCCGTGTCTTCCGGCGCCCCACACTCGTGGCAGACCGGGGTCGCCTCCCGTCTCGCGATCTGGTACAAATACTTTCCGAAGCATCCGTGCCCGGAAAGCACCTGCACCAGTCGGAAGGTCAGCGACCCGAATCGCCGCCCTAGCCACCCCCGAAGGACCGGGCGAATGGCCTCCACCGTCCACTGGCCCGGGACCGGTGGAGCCAGGTCCTCCGTCCACCGCCTCAGCAGGGCGGCCCGCGCCTGTCGCCGCATGCGTGCGACCTCCTCCCACCCCGGGGGCTCCCCGCGGGACCTCCTCGCCGCCACGAAGTGTGACTTTTAGAAGCCTTGTCTTAAGGAGATTCTTGATGTTGCAAGCTATCTTAAGCTACGGCAGTGCGGCGTGGCGCAGTGGTAGTGAATGCGACTGCTGTGCATGAGGTCTCGGTTTCGAATCCCGTTATTGGGTTTTTCTGTTGAGAAATCTCGATAGCAGCCAGAAGTTAGGAAGTTGGCGGTGTTAGACACCCCCGTGCCTCGGAAAGCACGTAAAGCCGTTGGTCCTACGCTGATCTCTCTCCGGTCGTGTCGGATTACCGACCCATCGGATCATGAGAGTTAGGGAACAGAGAGTGCATTTGTCTTTGCGCACACGCTTGTGCACTATAATATCTCCTGCGCAGATGGCCAGTCTCCATTAAGATTGGCCGCCGTGACTGAAATTCGGTCTGGAGGACATTACTATTATTATAAATTACGGCAGCCGCTTATAGTGCGGTGGCCCAAAGGCTTTTATGTCACCTTGGTAATATAAACTAACATGATATGACAACGATTTGTAAGTTGCCATCGCGGCAATAAATTATTTAAGTTCTTAAAATAGTCTTAGGTATTCGCTAATTTTATACATTGAAATTAAACTACCTTATCAAGATTGTATCGCGTTGCTTATTAACACTTTTATTGACCTTTACTACTATTTAAAATTACTATAACTATTTACAGTAGTATAGATTTCGTAGAAGAATAATATTTTTTCAAATTATTTAATACGAGTGTTATTAAAGAATGCAATAAAATCCGTATAATAAAGTTTAATTTCAATGATAGAGGTTCTGTTACACATTATAGGGTTTTGAGTCGGTTAATTCGCAGGCAATAAAAACGTTCTTGATCGTCTAAACGTGATACCATGGTCACTACTCCCACACACATTACGTAACGAGACAACAGGTTAACAAAATTGTTTTACTTATATACATGATATTAAAACGTTCGGTAGCACAGCGGTAGTAAATGCGATTGTCGAGTATATCGATCTCAGGTTCGATTACCGGATTAGGCAATGTGTTATTGGAAATTTCTGTCAAAAAAAATAGTAAGGAGTCTAGAACTGTGCGCGGTAGTCGCTAATAAGCTGGCCACCTTATATGTGGCATTTAAAAACATAGCTAGCTAAATGTAAGTGTAATATATTAATAATAATATTCTACCACATACACACAACACCATCTAGCCCAAACTAAGCAGAGCTTGTACTATGGGTACTAGACAATAGATCAACATACATACATACTTTTTTTTTGTAAATACATACATATTATACATAGAAACACCCAAACCAAGACAAACACCCATGTTCATGCACACAAGTGTTTTGACTTGTGCGGGAATCGAACCCGCGACCTCAGGCGTGGCAGTCGGTTACACTAACCACTACGCCATCGAGGCCGACCTCTAATTGTAATGTAACCTCTGATTACTTCTTTGAGAGAAGACCCATTTATTCTCTACTAGATTTCGCCCGCATAAATGTATGTTATGTAATATGTTAGATTAGTAACAGTACTTATTTTTGGATTAAAAGTATCCTATGTCCTTTCTGTTGCCCTGACAACATATATGCGATATATCATGATGATCGGTCGAGTAGTTAAAGTGTGAAAGCGTAACAAACAAACTAACTCATTAGTTAGGATGCGCTATTATAAGAATAAATATTACGATTTATGTTTATAGTGGCACTATCTTTGTGTATTGCGACATCGTCAGTTTAAAATAACTTTAGGTAAATTTATTGCAGTAATATATATACAAACAAATTCGTTAAATGCTTTACGAAAATAGTTATATTTTGATATGTATATGTACTTCAAATATATAAAGATTATTGTGTAAGTAAAATGTTACTCCCCTCTTGAAAATGATCTATTTTCCTAACAATAGACACGTCGATATTCATTTGGTCAATAGACCGTTTATTTCATTAGTCATAGTGATTCAGTCACATGTCGTGGCTGGCCATACATTATAGTAATGTATGGCCTTGATCAGTCTTTTATGACTTACGAGCTAAATTAAGGAATTACTTAAAAGTACAATTTGTAAACGAACTAGGTTGGCTTATGGCCAGTTTCACAACTATCAAGTAAAAGATATCAGAAATATAAACCCGCATGCTGTCTCACTCTTGCAAGGTTAAAGAAGAGATATAGCGAGACTTTTATCTTATAGATAAATGCTATTTATCTATAAGATAAAAGGTTGTGAAACAGGCCCTAATTTGTAAACGAGCATTGGTAGATCTCAAACCTATTTTTACGATGACAGTTACTTGATGCTAGTGTCGTGGTATCTCTATCTTAATATGCGGGAAAACAAAGAAATCAGACATAACTCGACTTAGGCTTCATGAAACATGCGTAGTGAAAATGGTCTAAAAGTTGCCATATTTTCCAATACTTATTGGTCTTTGTAATTTGTTAACATTATACGTACAAAATAGTTGGCACAGACATTAAAATTCTTGTGAGTGGTAAAATTCTTTTAAAATATTTGGAATTCCGAACGTAAGTATCGCGTTCACGTCAAAGAGGTAGACAGATCTTTATTTTTATTTCTTTTAAGATAGCTTCCTCACTATAAATCCATCCTTTGTCGCAGGGATCTGTACAAACATTCAAACAAAGAACACACAGAATCGGAACAACGATTTGTTGATCACACATTTTATTGTCCCGTATAGGACAGAACCCACAATACTCGGCGTAGTGGCAAGTTGCGAGGCGGCCAATTACACCAATACGCCATCCAGTACAGATGTTATGTTATCTTATGTGTGGGGGCCAGTCAGTACAGACCGGCGACACTTCGACCCATTGGGATCTTTTGTGTCGGCCCCAAGATTTATCCTTTAGCTATCTCCCTATGAATGTACTGCATCAGTCGTAGCGTACACTTCAGAGGGAGAAGCCTGAAGTCCTCAGGGTTTGGATATGCCAATCCCATCAGACCCATCCTCAATCCAGCCAACGCGTCACATTCACAGAATAGGTGCGATATGGACTCGTCCTGTTCACCACAGAGCAGGCTCTGCAGATCGAATTGTGTGCCAATCTCAATCTGCACAGGAAGTCGTTGGTGCCAAAATGGCCAGTGAACGCTCCATCCAGTACAGATACTAAAGCTTAACTTCATACTTATGAAGTTTTATCGCCATAATAATCCTTACTAATATTATAAACGCGAAAGTTTGTATGGATGTGTTACTCTCACGCAAAAACTATTGGACCGATTGCGATGAAACTTGGTAGGTAGATAGCTGGAGACCTGGATTCACACATTCTACTTTTTATCCCGATATTACCACGGGAATGGGTCCTTACGCGGGTGAAACCGCGGGGAAAACTAGTATGGTTATAATACTTTCCGCGAAACCAATGAACATTACACGCTATATGAAGTGTATTCACAATAGAGAAATGTGCACAAAGCAAGCGAATCCGTGGGCAATGACCGGTGGTATTATTATGTGAGACATTAAAAGTTCGTCATGCTAAGTGCTTATTCATGTGTAAAGTCAATAAACTGCGGGGGTCGATAAGAACAACACTTATTCATTATATCCCACACTGTAGATTATCGATTCTCAATCTGGAGTCCCAGGGGTCTAGACAACATCCATTATACACGTTTTTAGAGTCGCAATTTGTACTTGAACTTAATATAATGCTAGTAAGCGGGTGTTACTCGCGATGAAGTACTTAATCGCGTGTACCGTTACCTAACATTATAAGTAAACATCTATTATCTCTGAAAGTTGCCAGGAGAAGGAATAGAATGGAAAGAGTTTGTAAGTAGCTAATCCTAACTTATAAACGCGAATGTCAGTTTGTGTGCTTGTTACACCTTCACGCCTTAACTAATAACAATAATAATAATAACATTCTACCACATACACACAACACCATCTAGCCCAAACTAAGCAGTGCTTGTATTATGGGTACTAGACAATGGATAAACATACTTATAATATACTTTTTTTTTGTAAATACTTAAATATTATACATATAAACACCCAGACCAAGACAGCATCCATGTTCATGCACACAAATGTTTGACTTGTGCGGGAATCGAACCCGCGACTTCAGGCGTGGCAGTCGGTTACACTAACCACTACGCCATTGGTCAAAAATCGTAAAATGTCGCATACATATTGTCAGAGGTCCAGAAAAGTATATAGGGTACCCTTTATGCCAGAAATAAAGTACTGCTCCCGACAGAAGTCGCGGGCAATAGTCAGTATATGGAACCATAATAAAACATGAGATTGTAAAGTAAGAACCCACAAATATAAAGTAATTATATGTCTGAAGCATAATCCACTTTTTTATACTAGTTAACATTTTAGAAGCAATAAATTTATATTTCGTTCACATAACCTGTATTGCTAGTTTATAAAATATAGAATAAGTTATGTAATAAATAACCTTGGACTTAAGGCTGGGTGCTTTATATACTAAATTATATAACATTTGGCTCAATATGGTGACTTATTTCCATTCACAAATACAATTCTGCTGCAGCCAGCAGAATTGCATTCCTATTCCAGAAAAAACTATGTCCAAAAATTTTAAGTGTTTTAAAAGGGAAACAACTGATTTGGATCTTTCTCTTTTATTTTTTATATATTTATGTCTATGGTTGTGTACAAATATAAGTATGTAATAAAACAATTAGGCAGAAAGACCATTTCCCAGTTTACATTCTGTTAGTTAAATAGTGTATGCATATTATTTTAAGTTTCATCATAATTTATATAAAATATCTATCTTAAATAAGAAAATAAGCCTCTTATGTTCTTAAAAATTTGAAATTCAGCAAATTCAGGTAATGAACAAATCTGTATAACATACCACTTTATAATTCTTGATGCTTGGTAGAAACCGTTTTTGTTCCACCTCCTTCTTTTGGAACACCTCATTAATGATGTTGCCTATCGCCTGTGCTCCATATTGGACCAAAGCTTGCCCTCCTTGATTGAAAAGCTGCCGCCCCGCTCCCTGCAGCAAGGCACCAAATCCCGTGCCCCCATTTTGACCCGCCATAGCGGCGTGTCACTCACACACAAACTTCTCACTATCTTTTGTCTATATCACTTTACTAGGACATTTTGGGGTTGCACACTGTAAGGAATTTGATTATATTTAGGCCCTTGAGTCTTTTGACTGAAGTGACTAAATGATAATAACTATTGTATTACACTATTGTGCTGCGGTTATATATTAATTTTAATATAAATAATTATTATGTTATTAAACATTGCATGTACATAAATTTAACAAAAGTCACATACAGAACTTTGTCTCAACTAAAGGAAACTAAACAAATTGAATCCTCAGAAATGACCAAGTACATTTTAAAATAGTAGGTAGTTATATTATAGGTACTTATTCTGCCATGGTAATCGAGAGGGTAGTAAGTCAAAGATAGCCATTTTTTTAAATTACCTGTTTGAAATGCTTCTCTCCTGAATACAATTTTTTTTTCCTTTCTTTTGACACAGAACATAAAACTCAAGTATATAGTTTTATCAGAAATGCTAAAATTGTAAAAAAATCTTTGCATGCTGTTTTCTAAAACTGCCTTTTCTGACTTACTGCCTCTCGATTACCATGACAGTATTGCTCTGGTAAATTATAGTTATGAAAAACTCTGTAAACATCCTTGAATACTAGATAATACAAACATAAACATTTTGATATGAACATGCAATTTCCTGTTTTATCTACTACTGATTGGCACTTTGCACTTATTTCATACACTTTACTAGTAAACTGCAATTAAATTTATAGAAATATTATATTTTACTTGCATACTTAGACACAAGAAAATGGGGGTAAAATTTAAAAAAATAATATTTGCACTGGACACAGCCATTCATTCTAATGTGAACACAATACTATGAAGGAAACTGTATGGAGGCCACAACTAACAACTATTATGTAGTGATGTCATCTGTAATACCAACAGAGGCATGCTAATTATACTACATGGGTAGTTTTTCTCATCAGAGAATATTACAATTCACACTACAAAACAAAATATACCTATGAATTACGTGCTTTACCTTGATAGTGAATTATTTATTATGCCAGCTGACTAAATATATGTATATAATAGCATTTTATTGTGCTATATATTATGTTATCAAAATAAGAACATATCTTATCAATGTTAGTAAAATAAGTATTTGAAAGGGCAATTTTATGCATCATAGGTAATTATGGACTTATCATAGCCGCAAAGTGCATAAGTGCAAATAAAATGTATAATATATAAGTAATAATATGAGATTATTTCATATTAGAGATTTATTAACTTAAACCGTTAAAATAATCAATTAAATTAAAATTATCAGATATACTCATTAGAAATTTATTCATCATAAGAACAAATATTCATGTAAAATCCACACCGCTATGCTATGCTAATTTTAGTAGCAAATGTGGGGATTTTAGGCACAATGCTTATCATGCAATTACCTTAACAGATTTTTTTTTATGTCTGCATGATGAATTTCAATGAATGATTGAAAGGTATAATGTTATTCTAAGCAATTACTTATAAATTGTAACTTTACATTAAAATTTCAGATCAGTTATTTTTCATTTGATCTGTAAGTTTACTAGCCTAGACTGGGCTTACAATTCTAACACATAAAATATAAGAATCCTAAACTTTAAATCATTAGTCAAACAGAAGCAAATTAGTATGTAGGTCAACAGTGCACTTTCAAACTTATCTAAAACATTAAAGGCTACCTCATTCTCACGTTCACACAAACACGCACTATTGATAAAAATATATGAGGTCATCAGCAGAAGCCGAAGTTAACTTAAAATTTGTAAGAATCTACTAAAGAATGTTCCACGGAAATACAATCAGATGTAACGAAAATACACTATCTTTGCTCATTTTATTAGTATAACTTTGAACACACAGCACAATAGTATTATTAATTACATAATAAAATATTTTCTAGTTTATTTCACTAGTTAATTTATTAAAATAAGTTTAAAAAACAGAGAACACCCATACCCTAAATTGTTTCACGGAAACTGACAGAAAGACAACCGACTAAGGAAAAGAGCTTATACCTCCTCAAAGCGCACGCTAAAGAAATGACCTACAACACTTGGTCGTATTACTCGACATATTATTGCCAGCTCACAGAGTGACGTAATGCTGCAAAATGAGGAGAACTGATTTTATATTCATCTTCTGTTAAGATGTTTGTGTTTTAGCTAAAATAGATTAGTTGGAAATATGTATGTACGTTGATTTCTTAAAATGACAAGCAGTGCTTGTATGTAATTATCTTGATAGATTTTGGTATAGTAACACTGGCTGATAGTTTTTTTTGTTTATCAGCTTTATTTACAGATTATAATTGCATGTAAGTAAAGAAAAGAGAGGTATATTGTTGAGACTATAATATTCGCCACAGCACATTAATTAATTACGTAGTTTATTTCTTAATTGCGTCATTTGTAGCGTCATCCGACATAACTACTCGTAATAATCTTAGGTACCGACACTACCAACTAATGTAAAGGACTGCTGATAGGCCAGGCCGGTAGGATACAATTAAAATGCATCACATACCAGATAATTTATTTACCTTTTTATGTATAAGTAGATATCGTATAATAGACGGAGCAAAGCTTTAATTGAGACTAAACTTAAGCTTTATTAGCTTCAAATGAAACAATTAATTGTCAATCAATGATATGTTGACTCTCGGCAACATACATTGTTATGCGGACGACACGCGACAGTACCGTGCATGGGTGATATCTCGGTCATCCTAGGGCCAAACGGGCTGACGTTGAGGGGAAAAGGCAGGATCTTGTCGTTGAACTTGACCAGACCTGGGATCGCATTTCTGAATGGGGTGCCAAGAACTTGGTCCAGTTCAACGCCATGAAGATCCAGGCATGCGCGTTTTCAACAAAAAGTCTCCTTTCCTTCCCCTCCCTTCTCTGAAGAACACTCCACTGTGCTCTGGTGATAACTGACAGCCTCTTTATCTAAAGGATGGATCTTAGCCGCATCCTTAATCCGAAAACCTACATCGAGAGCGTCATCAAGCAAGCTTCGCGAAAACTCCGAGTTCTGAACAAGGTGAGGTGGTTCTTCGCGCCTGGGCAGCTGTGCCTACTGTATAAGGCGCAAGTGCGCCCTTGCGTGGAATACTGTTCTCATCTTTGGGGTGGCTAGTTGCTGGACGCTCTCAACAGGTTACAGCGGCAGGCTGTCCGTATCATCGGCGATCCAGACGTCACGAGATCACTAGAACCTCTGCAACTGCGTAGGGACATCGTCTCTTTAGCAAGTTTCTACAGAATGTACCACGGGGAGTGTTCTGAAGAGTTATTCCACCTTATCCCGCCCTCCCCTTTCCTATCCAGAACAACACGTGCTGGGCTCAGATGCCATCCTTACACGGTAGATTCGATTAGCGCGCGCACCAACAAGTTTGGGTCCTCATACCTTTGCCGAACGATCAAGGTATGGAATTCTCTGCCAAGGCACGTGTTTCCTTCTTCCTTCAATCCTGGGTCCTTTAAGCGGGGCTTGAAAAAGCACCTTCTTAGGCCGTTAATGTAGGGACCTCAAGATCGCCTCAGCTGCTATGAGGATGGTGTGGAGGCCACTGCTCTTAGACCACATGATCGCTTACCATCAGGCGGAGTGTAATAAAAAAACGTGTATTAAAGAGCTTTTCATTAAAACTAGAATTCTGTAAGACCTGAGTGTGGTGTACTTTTTTTGGACTCAATTCGTGACACACGTAATATTGCCGGACTCGGGAATCGAACCCAAGACCTCAAGGACAGCAGTCGCATATACTACCGAGGCAATAATAAGTACGTATGAGTGTTTCACTTAAAACAAAACTGATCTACCAGCATCTACATATTATGAAGTTTTGTTTAAGAGAACAACTATAGGACGCATAAAAATCTGTACACACGGCTACACATCAAGTTAAACAACCTATATACGCATAACTACGCTACATACAAAATAGAGATTTGTCGAAAAGGGATTGTGCAGGATTGACACCACTATGTGTCGATGTAATGGTAAGGATAGAGCGTCGCGTCCCGTTCAACGTGAATGAGACAAAATAACAAAAATATAACGCACTCTCTCGCCCGATTCGCAACGTTCAACTTCTAATAGTACAAAGTCCAAACAGTCTAGGTTAATGTGTCGCTGTGTGTACTGTTTTGTACTAACATACACAGAATATGTAGGCAATTATATTATATACTAGACATATTGCTTTCATAGTAATGAACCTTGAGAACCTGATGCTTATATTATGATCATTGCACATGCCTTGACAAGTTTAAATGATGAGTGGCGCAATACATAGGTAAAAACTTACGTCAAAGAGATAGCTAGCATGTTTAACAAGGGATTTTGTTGTACTGATTTTGTTTTAAGACCCATAGAAGTCACAATTGGGTCGATTTTTCGAATCTTCACTTTGCGTTTCTAGTAACATATATTTTTTCTTTTCTGCATATAATACAATCCTAACTTTTTCTTCTCCCTAGCCTTTATTATTTCCAAGTCACTTGAGGTCGGCTTTTCTAGTCTAACCGGATTTGACTGGATATCAGTTTTTATACGGAGTGGCTGCCACCTGACCTTCGCAACCCGAAGGCTAATGATACCCTAAGGCTAGACCAGTGTCAGGATATTATAGGGCACTGACTTTCCAATAAAGACTGCCATAGATGTTCATGGCAGCCAGGACCGACGGCTTAACGTGCTCTCCGAGGCATGGAGCAGGCGATAATTGTCAATCAATACGCATATAATTTCGAAAAGTCATATAACTTCCGAAAGTCAGAGGTGCGCGATGCGACGTGGGTTCGCACCCGAAACCCACTGCATTGCTTGCAGTCTGTTGGTCTCCCTAACTAATATTATAAATGCGAATCTGAGTTTGTTTGTTTCATTATTCGTTTGTTACGCTTTCACGCCTTAACTACTTAACCAATCATCATAAAATTTCGCATACACAGTTGTCAGGGATATAGAATAGGATATAAGGTACCGTTCATCTAGAAAAAAGTACTGTTACTAACATAACTTTACCTAACCTACAATTACGCGAGTGATGCCGTGGGCAAAATCTAGTTGTTTATTGGTATTAAAATTGGTCCGATCCGGACCGATAACGCATTCCATATATAGTCTTAATGCTATGTTATATTTTAGTTATTATTTATAACGATATTCAAAATAGGTAATAAATCCTCACTGCAACGTTGATTCATCATTACTAAAATAACCGTTGAAGTTATAAATAAGACATTTGGCTTCGATTTCTAAATGGTGACTTGTCAAAATTAGATTAATTTCAAATGATTTGATTTGCTGTTGCTAATTCAGACAGCCAATTCCTTTGTTATTTTTCTTTTGATTGAAGATGACTCTTGGGTCGCGGGGTATTATACGAGCAATTAAACTACGTAGATAGAGAACAGACCCGGAGCAACTATTTGTAGATCACATAGATTTTTGTCCCGTTTGGGGATCAAACCTACAACCCTCGGTGCAGTGGCAGTGATGAAGCGATATCATATTCACAGCAATTGACACGCGTATGAGTCTGTCAACAAATTGTTGTGTTAATTTGCCGTTCAGAAATCAGATTTTGGTCACTATAATAGCGTTTTATAATAATATAGAGACTTACTAAAAATGGATACTTATATTATGTCAGTTGAGAATTACAAACCACATTGGCTGACCTTTCGTTAGTCACATATCAATACTGTTAACAGGTCTACTTATACTGGTTATTACTACACGACATAATTATCAACCATTATATCTTATTATTTGGCAATATGGACATGTTTACGCGGAGTACGAACCATTTACCATGACGGTCAAGTTACCGAATATGGCGGGAAATTACAAACATAACCTAAATAAGAATTCTGGTCGGACACTGTGATAAGTTATGTTAATTTGTGACTGGTCGGTTGGTTTACAATTGATTAAAGTAACAGTTGAGTTTTTGTTAGTACTTATTTAGTACCGAATATTGACACAATCAATGAAACACTGGACACTTGTTATTGTAAAATGTATATACACAGACGCCTGTTAGGCAGAGATGTATTATAAACTTACCCGCGATTTCGTCCGCGTGGAATTTATTATCATCGCAGATCCTTAATTTTTTTCTATAATTAAAGTAGCATATTTTAAACTTTTTTTACTCCTTATAACAGCAGCTATCTGCCAGTGAAAGTCCAAAATCGGTCCAGCCGTTTTAGAGATTAACAGACAAAAACTGAAAATAAATTTTTGTTATAAGTACCGTGTATACTTTCATATGCATTTAGTAAAAATATGTTATTTGGACATTACAAAGAGACAATTTAATTTTATTTTTTTGTTTATATTAGCTACTAGGACAGCTAGTAAGCTATGCAACGGGAATAGGACACGTACATAACGTGAATGCGAAATTTTATGATGATCGGTCAAGTAGTTAAGGCTTGAAAGCGTTAAAAACAAACTCACATTGGCATTTATAATATTAGTTGGTTTTTATTTCTATTTATTTTACCGTCTACTGGATATATTTCAAGAACTTGTGCTATTACTAAACTATTCCTAGTATATAAACTCATTTAAACTTTATTTGAGCCGGGTCTCGAATTCAGCTTTAGAAATGTGAGCGTCACACCTCCTTGCCTAGCCTCATGGTAATAATGATTCTCGGATATAATTTAATTAATAATTGAAATAATAAACGACAGTGTCATCTCGTGCACTATTGCGTGCTACATTAAACACAATAGGCTCATTTGTGGCTACCATACAACTCTACCCCTTACGGTTTCACAGTCGTGATGATCTTTAGATGTGACGTCAAAATAGATCTCTGAGTCATTTTTCAATCATTTTATGCATGACCACGTCCAAATCATAATGGTTTAAAGACACAGAACAAAGGCTTTATTGGCCTCCTGCCCGGTAAATAGTGTCTAAGCAGAATATGATATTGTGCCAAATTATTTCCACGTTTATAACTCATTAGAAGAGTGGAATGTCTTTGTATGCAGAACTGTTGATTTTCAACAATTAATTCTAATTAACCTAAGAGATTAATAGAATTAGCGTATTATTACTCCTATTGCGTATACATGGGTGGCGTAAGCAGCGTAATCGTTGTAGATGCGAATCCTATACCGGACTATATTTTGTGGATCACAGATGATTGTTTTAAGTGTAGGTATGCTTTCTTTCCGTTAATTGTATATTTGTAAAACACCCGCGATACAAGTCTTAAAACAAAATGTGGATGATGTAGCTATTTAAAAAGCAAATGTTTGGTTATATTGCCAACTAACGGATAAAGTTCCATACAGCATCATTGAATCGCATAAAGTTTGACTTGTTTCTGTGTCTGGTGGCTGACTAGCGGTCCATCTAATGGTTATTGTTAAATGCCGCTTATATGCTTTCACAAGAACGCAAGCAAAACGTTGCCTGCCTTGATAATAATGTTTCTATAAAGTAACCTCGTTTAAAGTACACGTTGCCGCTGGAATCACACCGCGGCAAGTGGTTCACTTTTTAATTACCGGAGAAGGAATGAAGAATATGACATAGTTCGTGCGAACAAATTATCGCTGAAAACGTACTGTGCTAGACTTCAACGTTTGCTGAAGAAAAGAGTGTGCAATAGGCCACGGGATCATCGAACAGTCTGATATCACTCCATATGAAGTAATGAAGATTCTAACGTCATCTTTCGGAGCATAAACTGAGAATCCTCTCTGTCGTACTTGTATGTGGCATGTACACATAGTTGACGGATTGTTTTGGTCTTGTCTTTGTTTAACTCCCATTACATTAAGCGAGAAAAGATTGACACTTCATTAAGTATAAAGGTTTTCACCATTCGCCACTCGCCATCTATTTCTGATGGAAGTTATTGCATGTGAATGAACTTACAAATTGACGCAAATTGTTGAATCATTTGATTATTTTTGTGTGGATACTCAAAATTCTTCTTTAAATACTATTTTAGAAAAAGTTGTTAGCCACTGATTTGACGCCACTCGAAAATACAACTAGAAATTATTTGAAAATTCTTTTTGCTGTTAATTGTGGAATATCGAATCGAGCAGTGCTATTGAATTTTTTCCGTAATCAAATTTTCAGTAGCCACAAGGCACCTGCCGAAATGACAGACTCGCTCCCTATTACACAGGATCTAAAACATAATTGGCGAAATGTAGATACCTACCTCCTTTGGGTTATACAGACATGAGTATATTTCCAGGGGCTTTAAATAAGTTAGGCAATCATAAGTTTCTATGGAATAGTAAACGAAAATGTACAATTATTTACTTTAGCCAATGTTCATAGAGTTATTGACAATTAGCCAGAGGCCCAAAGTAAATTATAGACTCAATCCTACCGATCCTATGGAGTCTTTAAAATTCTCTCAAAAGTACCTATAGCTCAGACCTAGTTGTGTGTTATACGCATCTTTGTCACACTCGCCTACTACATAGTTTTAACTAATTCAATTTTGATTCTACTGATTGATTAGTATATTAAGACAGCTGCCGACCGCAAAAGGCCAAATCTACTCAGCCTTGAACCGAACATGTCGAGTGACGACATCTAGTTTTTAACCGGAAAATTAATTATCTGTTTAGTGTTTATAAGTCCGGTTTTAGAAAAACGTGGGTGATCTAAGTGTATAATTAAGTTATGATGAGTAAATAAATGTATTACGTGATAAAATGAATTGGTATGAAGATGTATTTACACTGATTATATATTAACTAAAATTTGCCCGCGGCTTCGCTCACATTAATCTAGATTTTCTCAGTAAATTTATATCCAGTAACAGGTAACAGTACATTTTTATGGATGAAAGTTACTGTGAAAGTTAGGCAAGGTAGATAAAGGTATGTCCTTTTCTGTATCCCTGACAACGTGTATGCGAAATTTCATGGTAAATCGGTAGAATAGTTAAGGCGTGAAAGTGAAACAAACAAACTCACATTCGCATTTATAACATATCGATCTAATTTGCTGCCAATTAAATAACTTGACCTTAGTTTGATCGGATGTCGTTGTTGCCTGACAGAAACCGGAATTTGATAGGCAGCAATAGATTAGTTTGATAGTAGTTTAACGTTTTAACTTGCAGCAGTGTCAATGAAAAGCAATTGTTTCTGGTATTCCAGTAAAAATATTATAATAATAGCAGCCCTGTATTAAACTATCCCTCTGCTAGGCACGGGTTTCTTCGCAGGGTGAGAAGGGTTAGGCCATAGTCCACCAAGCTGGCCTAGTGTTAACATGGGTATAGTTGTCTGTTGTTAGTGTGCCATGAAGTTGTGCACAATGTTGCATGTTTAAGGACGCAATGTATGTACTTATTTATAATGTTTGAGGTATTGTTTGTGGAGTACACTATAATAAACTACTGAATACTATATTTTAAGTTTATGCTATATTTAAAGAGTGGAACAGGCGGGTTTCAGAAAAGGCTTCAGTACAATTGATCATATATATATAATTAAACAGCTTATACAAAAATACAATGAATATAACAAAAATATTTACCTGGCCTTTATGGATTATTATTTCGATATATTTCGAAACACGAATTGGTATGGCAAAGCCTAAAGGAGCAGGGGATGCAAAACACCAAAGTAAACATCATCAAAAATATTTACAGCGAAAGTAAAGATAGTATCAGGCTGGAATCTATGGGAGATGCTTTTCCAATCGATAGCCAGGCAAGAAACAAAAAACCCACTTTCGCCAAAGCTGTTTACAGCAGCGCTAGAACAAATGTTCAGAAAATTAGAATGGGAGCATCTAAGGCTAAACATAAACGGATCGCGGTTGAATCATCTAAGATTTGCTGATGACCTGGTTCTACTGGAAGAGGACCCACTACTACTAGAATCTATGATACAAACACTAGCAGACAGAATTAGGGAAGTAGGTCTACAAATGAACTCAAGCAAAACTAAAATGATGACAAATTCAATACCCACAGACATAACCATTAACGGGCAGAAACTCGAATACGTAAAAAAATATGTATATCTAGGCCAGATTATATCGCCAAATGACCAAATGTCCAAAGAAATAAACAAAAGAATTGCTACTGGGTGAAAAAAATACTGGGCCCTGAAAGAAATAATGAAAAGCAAGGAACTAGGCATGAAGTTCAAGAAGAAGACTTTTGATACCTGTATCCTACCCTGCATCACTTATGGCTGCGAAACGCTATAGGAACGAATTAGCAAAACGTCAGAGAGGTATGGAAAGGAGCATACTAGGTCTGAAACAAATAGACAAAGTCAGAAGTACAGACACCAGGCAAAAAACTAAATTAATAGATATCCTCTCGCATATCGATCAACAAAAATGGAGGTGGACTGGACATATGCTCCGCTGCAAAAAGGAGAAATGGAGTAAACAGGTAACAGTTTGATACCCAAAGGATGGCGCTAGAAGTCGAGGTCGTAAAGCAAAAATGATGGGAGGAGGATTTGAAAATGACTTTGGGACCCCTATGAATAAGAGTGGCGGCAGACAGAACGCACTGAAAAGAGTTGGAGGAGGCCTTTGCCGAAAGGCATACCGAAACAAGGAATATTCTATAATATAAGTGTAGATTTTTACTTTTAAATGTGAGTTCGGGAAATAAAGGCTTTATTATTATATTTAAACAGTGGTTAGGTACTTAGTGTAATTGGCGCAAGTCATTATATTTATTGTAAATAATGAAGAAATAGTGCTGCCAATTCATTTGAATATAATTCTTAGGCTTAAAGGAGTTTGCCCACTACACCGTCTCATACCAAGACCGTGCTAGGAACGTATCAGACACGAAAAGCAACACGATACGCCCTGCTATAGGAACTGCTGGTCGATGACGGAACGGTCTACTGGGCATAGTTTTATACATTTCCTTACAAAGAATATTTTTTTGCCTGACACGTTCCTAGCACGGTCATGGTATGAGACGGGGTAGTGGGCAGACTCCTTTATCCTTCCGAATGGAAAATTTCTAAACTAAGTTTTGTACACCAATTTGATGAATTGAACATAAGTATGAAAACATACTAATGTTTTGAGTGGGATGCGAAACCGATGTCTTAGTCATTGGGGTATCACCAATTAATTGATTCGGCAACGGTTGCTAAGGGCAATGATCTGTTGAATGTGAGTCTTGGTCCGTGTCTTGTGTCTAACAATCAGATACTCCCATTATATTGTCGTACGTGATTAAACTATTTTATACAGATTTTATCGCGTTGTTTATTTGTGCTTTTAAAATAAACATCGCGATAAAATCCGTAATACGTAGTTTATAATGTCAAAGATCCCCATTTTTATATTCCCGCGTTGGAAGATTTAAAATAAACAATTTAATTGACGGAATTGACGCAATCAGGGAAAACTATACCAGTCTCATAAATAATTGTCATTGCAAGCCCGTGAACTAGACAGCGAGTTACAGTGTGAGTTTCATTTTTATTATTTTATTCATGTACTGTACTGTCTTACGTTTCTACGGTAAGGAGAGATTTCAAATTTATTTGAACGATTGAGAATTTCTCAAAATTCGATTGAGTTGTTGGACGGTAATTTTCATACATGAATGCAATCCAGTTGCATTAAGATCAACACACACTCTAGGACATTTATATTTTAATATTCGATACTAGATTTCAGTAGTTTAGCAGTAAATATATTGGCATAAACTATACCACACCTCAATAAAACGTGCGTGTGAGGTCACGTGAACGAACTTCAGTTAAAAATAACCTCTCCCTTTTTAATTTGGTCGGTTGACGCACGGCACACGCGTGCCACGGCCCTGTGGGACTTTATTATGTTGTCTTATAGTTCGTAAAATGATATCAAACAGGAATGTACTTTAAAATACTGGATTAATAATACCTTAATTTGACTGCCCGGATGCGTAGTCGCTTAAGTGCTGCCACTATGCCAAGGTTTGAATACCACACGGGACGTAACTTTGGAAAAATATTCGGAGTCTGGGTGTTACCTATTTGTGTTTTTTGTTTGAATGATTGTCACGTCCCTCGCAACACAGAAATAATTTCTAGAAAGGCAGCCTTTCAATAAAAATTGCTATTGCCCGGCTAGCCCAGCAGCTTTGGACAAAAATGTTCAGATTCTGGGTGTTATTTGTGTCCATTGTTTGAATGCTTGAAAAGTCACCTGCGGTACATAAAGCATACCTAGTGAGGTAGTTGTCTTGTAAAAAATACGAAGATTATGAGAATGAATAATGTAATCAACAAGATACGAATTACCCATGATACTCAGTTGCTCGCAAAATATGATAGATTAAGTGTCAACGAAACATTGAGTGTCACCCATGAGCGAATTACTGTCTCCTGAATCATGAGTCTTCAGCTACAAACTTAAGCTTAAGAAAAAGGGAACAACACGTTTGAGTGCAAAATTATAATATGTATTATCCAAAATATGCCTTGCCTATGCCTTGCGGCATTACAATTTAAGGTACAATGTTTACGATTGATTCTGTTCAGGGCACTTATTTATATGCCATGGGTAGGACTAGGTACTCATTCAATATAAATAAACTGTTTATATTGAGTGGCCTATAATTAAATCACATAGGCATTATTATGGTTTTGTTCGAGCGTTGTAGTATTTGCTATTCTTACTATATGCAGCGCCAGGCTTAGCCTTGATCAGGGTAGAGCGAGATTGTCTTCCGGCGGCCTTTGGTCGCTTTCATTTTACGTAAATTCTACTTGAGTTTTATGTTAATTTCCTAATATTATAAACGCGAATGTGAGTTTGTTTTTTACGCTTCCACGCCTTAACTACTCGAACGACCGTCATGATATGTTGCATACACGTTGTCTGGGATGCAGAAAAGGACATAGGGTAACTTTCATCCAGAAAAGAGTACTGTTACCTAGCCTACATTTAAGCGAGCGAAGTCGCGGCATAAGCTATATTAAATAAATAACATATACCAAATTTTTTATCCTGCGCTATATCTTTCCAAATTTGCGCTGGTTATTGCTTCTGCGCATATAGCACCCCTAGCCATCTAGCGCCTAGAGTGATCGTGTCTCTCGCTCTAGCCCAAGACCGGCGAAGAATATATTACGATAGATCCAGCTCTGCTTAAGCCTAAGTGCGTAGCTGGAGCACAGACTTTTGGCTCAGTTCAGGAGTTCAATTTGACACCTTTATACATACAGCCCAAAGCTGACATCTGCTTGTGTTTTGAATAACTATAAACCCTTTTAATATTAAGAAGACCCGACTTACTAAAAATATTTATATGCAGGTTGTTGACTTTCAAGTTCGACGGTGTCGTGCGAAAGTGACTTGATGGCCTTAAACCGTGAGAGAGACGTATGTACATTATTATAACGTCATTATTTGCGGTGGGTACATAAACAAAGGTTTTGGTTCACGGTAACAGCCGAACGACCTTTACATAAATCGGCCTGCAATTTATCTTGGCTGTAATAATATGCGTAAACATACATATACATATATGTAGATTTGCACCTTTTCTCTGTAATGTTTTAAACGTCATATAACATAGAATGAACCTAATGGATATACGTCAACGACCAGTATAGACCCAGGAGCTATAATCAATTGCAATTTATAAATAAGAGATTATTAGAAATTAAATAATTTAGATTTTTAGATATACAAGAAGTACACTTCAGAACATTGGCACAACTACCATCTTAGTCTCCCCGTGAACATCGCTGCTGTAAAGCAACCGAAACGTCGCGTCGCGTCGGGGCGAAGTGTGAACTTAAATATAAATAGTTTTAATTAAATTAAACAGCTTAAATAGTAGTAAAGGTCAACAATAGTAGTGTTAGTTTTCAAAATTATGTAGGTAATAAAAGTGTTTTATAGTAAAATAAACAACGCGACAAGTTCCGTATAAAGTGTTTAATTTCAATATACAAGAAGTACTTTTACTTTATCATTGTAGTTAATAACGACTGATGTATATTAGGGAAGCAATGCAAACATTTTCCTTAACAATACACATGTAAGAAATTTCTCTAGAAAAAAAAATACATAACAAAAAACCAGTGACTTATAACGCGTGGGAGATATCGACGAATTAAAGTCCATCTTTTTGTATAAATATTATACGTCATAGTATGAATCAGATAATTTTAATATTACGATAAGATTAGTCATCAAACGTAAATGTTAAATGTATGAGTAAGGAAACTTAATTTGTAGTTTGCTTAAGATATCGAGAACGAAGAATGAGTAATTATAATTAGGTCTTATAATTTGTTCCGTTTCATACTGTTTATCAATTTGAAATGGGTTTTGTAAGAAGGAAACTTGCTGCGTTAGACGATCAAAATGTCATTGGGTTTGTTATTTTATCAGACTTAGGGCCTGTTCCAGCACCTCCAAATAGCATTTATTTATAAGATAAAAGACTCGCCATCTCTCTTCTAACTTCTTTAACCTAACAAGAGTGAGACAGCATGTTATTTATCTTTCGGATAACTTTTACTTAGTAGCCATAATTCTTATAATTTCTTTATCAATAGCAAGAAGTCTAAACGCTTGTGTTGACGGAAAAGCGATCATTGCGCCGACTCTTTATTATTTATTTACTCTTAATGTTACTCAGTGGGGGACCAACAGACTGCAATGTAGAGGGTCTCGGGTTCGAACCCACGTCGCGCACCTCTGACTTTCGGAAGTTATATGACTTTTCGAAATTATGTGCGTATTGATTGGCAATTATCGCCTGCTCCGTGCCTCGGAGAGCACGTTAAGCTGTCCAGGCTGCCATGAACATGTATGGCAGTCGTTATTGGGAAGTCATTGCCCTATAATATCCTGACATTGGTCTAGCCTTAGGATATCGTTAGCCTTCGGTTGCGGAGGCCAGGTGGCAGCCGCTCCGTGTAAAAACTGATATCCAGTCAAATCCGGTTAGACCAGAAAAGCCGATCCCAAGTGACTTGGGAATAATAAAAGTTACAACGGTAAACAAATATCAAATGTATGGCAAATATGTATAATTTAACTAAGAAAAATACCTATGTATAACCTATACAAATAAATAAAATTGAAGTGTCTGTTTGTAATGTCAAAATAACAGCTTTTTACTAAATAAGTACCTATAGGTATATGACAGTATATATAATACGTTACCTACTTATAGTTATTAGAGAGAAGATTTATTCGTTTGATTGTAATCGATAAACTCTGAAACTACTGAACCGATTTTAACCTATTGAGTCACAGCCGCACACCGGTGGCCAGACACAATAGATTTTTAATTATGCCTGGTATTCTAAAACTTGACAGATTGATAATTATTTCATCATTAGAAAGCTACTTTATTCCGAAGTAACATAAGAGGCATGGGAGCGGAGCCGTTATAGTTAAAATCAATTGTAGTATGCAATCTAGAAATTAATGCAGTAGACAGCGAGTCAGACATTTTTTGTTTGGTGCCGACTCCCTTGCCAAATAGCGGGTATTGAACTCGATGCAATTTTGATTAATCATCTTCCTACTGACAGTTGAACGAAATCTGGTTGCTTGAGGTAATTTTATTGAATCCTTATTTATATTATAAACTAGCTGATCCGCGCAACTTTGTCTGCGTCACATTAGATATTTTCCCTGTTTTACCAATTCATTGATGCTTAGCTCCTATTGGTCGTAGCGTGATGTTATATAGCTTATACGCAAAAACTACTGGACCGATTGCGATGAAACTTGGTATGTAGATAGCTGGAGACCTGAATTCGCACATAGGCTACCTTTTATCCCGATATTCCAACGGGAACGGAACTTACGCGGGTGACACCGCGGGGAAATCTAGTCTACTATAAGTATATCAAGTAACGTAAGCGAAGCCACGGGCAAAGTCTAGTGTTTAAATAAAGCGATCGGTGGCATGAGTATGAAATATATATCTGAAGCAATTATTTCGTGAAACAAGCTGTAATTGAACAACCTAATTTAAAAAACAAAATACTTAAAAAATATATATACATATATATTCACAAAACAATCACAATGTTAAAGGGTAGTATTTAACTGCACAGCAAAAAGATACTAATTGCAAAATATATTAAAAGAGATCAAACTAAGTCGACGGAGTCTCCTATTTTTGGATGGGTTTAAGAAGGAACCTAACATAAGCTAACTCTTCCGAGACGGAATGCAGTGATTTGAGGCGTAGGCTCGTTATGCTGTGCAATATTTGTTGTGCAATTAGTATTTTTGATGGTCATTATATTTAATCCCAATTTTAAATAATTGTGTAATGAGAAAAAGAAATCGAATTCACGATCGAATAGAATAGCTAAAAGATCTTGTGTTATGTACAGAATGTAATAATTATAAGTTTTATCAACAGGAAAAATATGTTGATATTGTTACGGCTAGTGCCCTCTGTCGGCACTGTGGGGAAGAGTCGGCGCTTTCTAATAATAATTTATTACAGCACCATCTATTGACATCTTACGGAACTACGTATTTGTCGCTACGAGTTCAGTGGAGAAAGCGCTGGCACATTCTCGAAACATCGCGCTGTTGCGTGCCGTGTGTGACGTTTTCTGGAAAACTCCAGAAGCACTTTACCCGCATATAAATAGAGCGCACGCGCACCGCCGAGTCAGTTTTACTATCGTAAGCGATCAAGTGTTCATCGAAGCGAACGGAAGCGACAATACTACGGAGTTTGAAGCAATTACAGTGGAAAAGTGTAGTATAGTGTTTGTTGTGTGTTAAAGTTAATTGTGTACTAGAATAAAACGTGTTTTAGTCGGTAATATTGTTTTGTATTCTTATCCGTCGAACCCAACACGTAACAATATTTAATAAAAACATTTGTTATGTTTCCGCTGCCATTTAAATAAATAAACTAGTTAATACTTTAGGGTTTTACCGCGATTATATACTTTTATACGAAATGATCGCGTCAACATCATATTATTTCAAATTAGCTATTGCGCGCGGCTAGGCCTGCGTAGTACCTACATAAATAAAAAGTAGCCTATGTACTTCCCCAAGTTTTAAACTATATCTGTACCAAATTTCAACTAAATCTGTTGAGTGGTTTAGCCGTGAAAAGGTAACAGACAGACAAGCGGTTCCAAAGGAATTTTCTCCCGCGGACGCTCAGTTTGTGAAATGAACTTCCCTACCGATGTTTTCACAAGACTACGAGGTATGAGGTATTTTAAATAATTAAATTAAAAATTTAAAAAGCCTCGGACACAATATTCATTTGATACCCATACTGAAAAATTTAAATTTGTGAAATATATGTAATTTTGTGGTGGCGGCCATCTTGGATTTGAAATTTATCATAGTGTATAGTATTCTACTATTCAAGCCCTTTCATTTGATACCCATATTGAGGAAGTTGTGAAAAAATATGTAATCCGCCATTTTGTGGCGGCGCCCATCTTGGGCCGATTTTCATAAAACATAACTAAGACAACACACACACACACACACACACACACAGACACGTCAAACTTATAACACCCCGTCGTTTTTGCGTGGGGGTTACATAGGGTGTTAAAAGGTTTTTACAAGGTCGGCAACGCGCAAGTGATGCCTCTGGTGTTGCAGGCGTTCATAGGCTACGGTGACCACTTACCGTGGTGTGCCGCGTATGTTTGTTTGCCACTTTAGTAATATAAAAAGAAGACAGAGTTACTTTCAAATTTATAATATTAAATAAGGAAGGATTAAAAATATGGCTATGATTTGCATAATCTTATAGGGGTTTAAATAATTATTTATGCTTTTTAAATGGAATGTTCGAGAATGCAATACGTAACCGGTGATGAGTAGGTATAGTAACAAGTCCAACTGGTTGTGCACATTGCTAGCCGATAACATAGCTTTAATATGCAAAACTGGATCACGTACTGACTTTGCTTTTATACTAGCCTATCTGTGCCCGCGGTTTCACTCGCGTTTATGGTTATTGCGCCGGCCGCGTAGATCGTATATAGCCTTCCTGGACAAAAAGGCTATCCAACACAAAAAGAGTTTTTCAATTCGTACCAGTAGTTCCTGAGATTAGCGCGTTCAACCAAACAAACAAACTCTTCAGCTTTATAATATTAGTATAGATATTGCCCGCGACTTATATCGCTTAAATGTAGGTTTGGTTAGTTTAGTAACAGTATTTTTCTGGATGAAAGGTATCCTTCTGTTATCTTGACATCCTTTAAGCGAAGTTTTATTTATTTTATTTTATTTTATTACTAAAATAAAATATTACATGATGGTCGGTCGAGTAGTTAAGGCGTGAAAGTGTAACAAATAAACAAACTCACACTCGCATTCGCGGTTATAATGTTACTTAGCATTAATTCAAAAAGGCGTTCACTGATCTTTAAGAAAATCTTATCTCGCGGGGATTATACAAACATTCAAACAACGGACACAAGGGTAACCGAGTCTCTGATTTGTGGATTACAAAATTTTAATTCCTGTGATTGGATGGATCTCATCCAATCCAAACACAAAGATTTGTGTGATCCACGAAAATGTAGTTGATTCGAGTCTGGTTGTTATTTATTTCCATTTCAATATTTGTAAAGTGCCCCGAGACACAGACATTATTATTCCTAGAGCGATAATTGTCATTCCTATCAAAAAATAATTTATTATTCTATTAGTAGTGCTTTTCTGCTAACCCCACCAAGGAAGTACAGCGTGAATATTAGCAATATAATATCGGTGAATGTTCATGAGTGGAACCTGTTGCCAACATCAGTTACGGCGCAGATCGTTTTCAAACGATGTTTTCAAATATGTATATATGTAATTGTATATGTAGATTCCGGTGAGTAACGCAATTGCCAACAGGAAAACTATTTAGTTGTTTTATTATCATTTACACAACTTTTTTCCTGTGTAAGTATATTATTAAAGTATGCTATATCTTAAGGGATCATTAAATTAAGATGGCCGTCTTCATTTGGTGCAGTGTCTGGTCTGTATGTCTGGTAATGGGACAACCAAGTCGACTCTATTATGCGTGTTAGAAAGATGGCGATGATATTATACGCGTGAGTTTATGCATAAATCTATACTAATACATATTATAAAGACGAAAGATTTGATTTTTTGTTTGTTTGTAACGATTTAACTCAAGAACTACTCAACCGGTCTTAAAAATTATTTCATTATTAGAAAGCTATATTATCACCGAGTAATATAGGCATATACATATTTCATTTAAAAAAAAGCTTTTGTTACTAACATAAACTAACCTAACCTACTTTCACGCGAGCGAAGCCGCGAGCAAAAGGTACCTAATATAATAAATGCGAATGTGAGGTTGTTTATTTGTTTGTTTGTTACGCTTTCACTCCTTAACTTCTTGACCAACTATCGTGAAACTTTGCATATACACGTTGTCAGGGGAAAAAAAGCACATAGGGTACATACGGCTACACATCAAGTTAGACACCCTATATACGCATAACTACGCTACATACAAAATAGAGAATTGTCGGAAAGGGATAGTGCATAGTGGTGTCGATGTAAAGGTAAGGATAGAGCGTAAAAAAAATATAACGCACTCTCTCGCACGATTCGCAGCGTTCAACTTCTAATAGTTCAAAGTCCAAACAGTCTAGGTTGATGTGTCGCTATGTGTATCCTTCATCCAGAAAAAAAATTATTTTACTAACCTAACCTAACCTACATTTACACGAAAAATCTCGTTCAAAATCTAATATCGGTATCTAATTATGATAATATGGTAAATTTTTGTTGCTACGTTTTCTGGCAGCAATCCATTCCAAAATTATTAATTATTGAGAATACGAAGTCCTGAGGATGTCCTTGGCTAGAAGCAACACGTGTCCAAACATTTAGCTTTCAAAAGAAACTATTTTAATGTTGGTAACATCTGGAGTCCATGACGATATGCGATGTTCTATAATAACGCAGTTCAGTGTTGTCAACGTAGTTTATTGCAAATGCGTTTGTAACTAAAACTGATTCCATTTATGAACTAGTCGACTTGATTTTCAGACACATTAAAACAAAGAGCACAACGTATGCCGTTTTAATAAGCCTCTTACCACATTTTTTATGCACTTTTTCTTTTCTTTTGTTTCATGAGTGGCACTAGAAAAGTTCCTGTATAACGGCTCACATTGCAGAAAAAATTACTAGTTGTAGGTTAGATTCGGGCCGACTAATGGTGGTATACATAAATGTTTATTCTATATAGGGATCGAACCCACAAAAAATAAAAAAGTAAATCCTAAATTTACGCCATCCGTTCCGTCTACTAAGTTTTCCATTTACAACTGTTCCATTCACTTTAGTCAAATACTTTCACCACTATATCTTCTGTCATAATTAAATTATATTATGTTTTTATTTGTATTTACCTAGAGATTACACGTAATAAACGTTACCTTAAGCCTTTCATTCAAGAGTAAGTGGCACTATCACAATGTAAATATTGGAATATTGTCTATACAATACTGTGATACGAATCATATTTATAATGTGTGCCATACTCCCTTGGCGGTTTACACAAGCGCAAAAGACCAGCTTTCATTACTAATGTTACTTACTAGCTTTTGCGCGTGGCTCCGTCCGCGTGGTACCTACATCAATAATAAGTAGCCTATGTCCTTCCCCAGGATTTAAACTATATCTGTACCAAATTTCATCTAAATCGGTTGAGCTATGAAAAGTAAGAAACACCTTTTCACGGCTAAACCACTCAACCGATTTAAAGATTTATAAATTCGAAAGTAACTTTGTTTGTCTGTTGACAGACAGAGTTACTTTCGAATTTATAATAATAGCAAGGAAGTAAGGATTGCTGAGTTTCTTGCCAGTTTGTCATAGTGGCTCTACGCCCTTGTTTTGCTTTACAACAGGTAAATGTAAATTCACTTTATTAAGTGTAACTTTGACATTCATAAGTGTTACTTTGTGACCTACATGAATAAACATATTTAAGTTATTTTTTATTTTGACTCAAAGGCATGCCTTTGTTGAGCTTAAGAGTGCTCATCCATGACCTACAAAAGCTCGTGATTTAATGTAGAAAAACACGATACTGTTAGAAAAGTACTTATATATCGCTCTTGTCCTATTCTGAAATCTTAGGTAGGGCACACCACTAACTATCAGGTAGTGAATCATATTATTTTATTTGAACTTGCGCTAGCGATACCAGGTGAGGATAGCGTATAGCGATACCGGACGGAGCGAAAACCAACACAAGACAAGAGAATAATGGTCGTATTTAAAAAGCCTGACAAAAGCTGGACTGTGTCCCGCTTTATCCGGACGCCTCGCAACGCAAGTTACACATAATGGTGTTCTTAGTGTCCGTTGTGTGAATGTTTATTTATGTTTTGTGTAGCTAGTGCTGGAGGAGTATTTAAAAAAAGTAAAGAAATGCCGTATGCTTGATAGCTAAAATATACTTTAGCTGAAACATTAACAAACAAGATGCATTTTAATTTCACGTATCATTATGATGTGATCTTGTACTGTCATTAGTCAATTGAACCATAATTGAGGCGCAAAGTCCATGTTTTAACATGGCATGTCAGTTTGTTAATAGTAATGCCATTTTGTTGTATACATGTGGCGCCATCTACTGGACGTCGACGTCGTTAATTGTCCTTAGGATATTGTAGTCTTATTAAACTGTACAATGCATTTTGCTGACAACGCGTCCTGTTGGACGCGCGTCATTTACTTAATAAACATTGATTATATTGCTATACTAGTTGTGCCCGCGGTTTCACCCGCGTTTATCGTTACTGCGCCGCCCCCGTGGGTCGTAGCGTGATGTTATATAGCCTGTAGCCTTCCTCGATAAATACGCTATCCAACACTAAAATATGTTTTTAATTCGAGCCAGTAGTTCCTGAGATTAGTGCGTTCAACCAAACAAACTCTTCAGCTTTATAATATTAGTCTAGATAAAAGCGACGTACAGACATAGAGAGACGAATCGCCAAACCCTAACTTGTATTATCTTAACCTGATACGTGACTATTTAGTGCAACTTTTGTCTTTTCTCTTCTCTCCGCACTCAACAAACTACAACAACAACCAAGTGTGCGAAACCGTACCTACACATATTAAATATTGTGCATTGAGAATTAGTTTTTTTAACTATTATTTACTTTTAATATTTTATTGTACTTATTTTTTATATTTTTTCTAAATCATTGTATTCTCATTGGTCCTTGATAATTATGCCAAATTTCGAGTTAATCCGATGTTTTGAAGGGAGTCAAAATCATGTTCAAAGTTTCCGTTACATACATTTTTCCCGTGTGGGATTCGAACTCGGCAAGTGGAAGCTGCCAGGTGACTGCTAAAACCACAACACCATCCGTGCAGAGGTATTAATAGTGCTGTAAAATTAACTTAATATGCAATTGATTCTTACCTCATCTACTTCCTTCCACTTCGAGTTAGCATAGAGAAAAAAATAAAATTAGATAAATATAAATAGATTTAATAGTTTAAATAATTTTATTAGCTTATAAATTAGTAAAATTCAATAGTAGTAGTAGTGTAATAGTTTCAAAATTATGTAATACAGTGATTAAAAAACAACGCGGTAAAATCTGTATATACCTAGTAGTTTAATTTCAATGAATAACATTCGCGTAAACAGAAGACAATATTATGTAAAATAAAATCGTTCCCCTTTACAATATTATAATTAGTATAGATTATGTGACACTTAAATATGACCACAACTTTCTGTTAAACCCTATATAATAGACTTTGTACCGCTATTGTAAAGTCCTTAGATAAATAATTACAAGATTGGCATAAATGCGATTCAGAAAATAGATGGACAATTTTAGAAAACTATTTCGGAAAGAAACTGTATCGCCATGACACATTTTTGTCAATATAATAGGTGTAGGTATATCTAACCTATTGCTTCTTACTTGTCTTATTTGCTAGATAAAATCACATTCTAAAACCATTCAGTTACTTTAGCATTTAGACTATATTCATTTTCTATTAAAATAGAAAACAATTAAAAAATATAGGTAAGTATAACATATAGATGGGTAACCACAGAACAAAAAAATTCTATGTTCTGTGGTAGACAACGAGACGATACATATCGTCGTAGAAACCAAATCAAATCAAATCAAATCCATTTATTTGCTGAATAAAGGTATATATAGATGTTATACAAAATTTGCTTAATTATTACAGTTCTCTTTATTCTACCTATTCGGCATGCATAATATCAAATTAGAAAATAATTGAGATAATTTATAAAATAATGGAAATGTCTCAATAGTTAATTTACATCATAATTATATTATATGTCAAAATGTAATTGGTCACAATATAATTACATAGTTAAGTCAAGTAGGTATATAAATCAAGATAATATGATGTCAAAATAAAATTATAATTAAAATAAAATAAATATTTAAATGCCTTCCATAAAATCATTAACTTTATAATAACATTTGTTCGCCAAAAAATTATGTACTTGTTTTTTAAATAAATTAATGTCTAAGTTTTTAAATTCATTTGGTAATCTATTATAAATTGCTGGTGCCATACAGTATACGCTTTTGTATAACAGAGCTGTCTTTGACTTGCGTAGACGAAGTCTATTTTGGGTGATTTGCCTTCTATTACGGGTAACCGTATCCGCCAAAGTATCAAAAAGTTCATTGTTAGATTTTACAAAAACAGCTATTTCAAAAATATAGAGAGATGGAAGGGTTAGTAGTTTATACTTTTAAAGTATGGTACACAGCTTTCCCATGATTGTAGTTTAAAAATTGCTCTTATACAGCTTTTTTGTGTCTTAAATACTAGATCTATGTCAGTTGAGTTTCCCCAAAATAGTATTCCATATCTTAGGTATGACAAGGTTGTACCATGGTAGGCCGTGAGCAAAGCGTCATAACTTAGAGTGGGAGCAAGTTTAAATAGAGCATATGCTGAGCTACTAATTTTTTTGCATAGGGCCTGTATGTGAGCTTTCCAATTAAGTTTATTATCTATTAGGACGAAACGTATCGTCTTTATCGATCAATACGCCATATTTGCTTACTAAATAGAGAACTGTTGAACTGTTTTATTTGAGCCTCCATACCTACATAACTAAAAAAAAACTAAAAAGAATTGGACATGTCGGACAAAACGGACTATAATTATAATATCATTAATGTTTATTGTATCTCTTGTAATATTTAAATTGACTTTGTACCACATTTTGATCATATTATGCGAACGGAGATAATTAATATGTGATTTGGTATAGTTAAACGTTATATGAAGAAGGAACAAAATTGATTAAAATTAAATAATACATAGCCTAGCAATTGTTAAACTATAAGTCCATAAATATGTGTGGCTGTAAATGACTGCCAATAATCATGATAAATGCACCAGGTAGCCAAACGAGTAGCCGTTACATTCCTCGCGTGTCTTATCCCAGAAAACCTCCACAATTATTTTAGTGCGGGCGCTAACAATGTATGAATTATCTTTATATAGACTATGATATAAAACTATCTACGTAGAAAAAAACAGATGTATTAAAATAATAAACAACTTTTTACATAAATATAAACACAAAGATTCATAGCTTTAAAAGCACCTGTATAATTATAACACCAAGCGCGTGTTTTCCAATATAGTAAGAGTAATGTAACTGTAAGACAAATGTCATGCTATCACTCTTAGGGACGATTTCTCAATAGTCAGTTACATTTCTTAAAGCATAATCATGAAGGATTTCAGTAAAAAACCTGTCAAAAAGTCGCATTTCTACTGCCGTTAAAGATTATCTGCCGATTGAAAATTCAATGCTTAGAAAGGCAGCGTGCGGATAACATGTTAAGAACTATCACTTGATCTTTTTAAAATAGGCCATTACTTTTAAAATGCTATACAAATTTTACAACATCGTAAACGTTGACGCCGAGCTATAAAAACAAAAGTACTCACCACAGCATTCACGTTCACGGCCGCGCACGCTTCCTCAATCACTTCCTCCACCGCTCCGCTTTCATACTCCTCAGCTGGAAGGGCAGGATACAGCCTCATGCTCGTACTGAACATGGTATCCTCCTCAGTAGGAAGCTTAGGATACAAGCTCCCATTTCCAAGAAGCGGCTCTCCATCCGTTCCTTCCCCACGCTCTCCTTTAAGGAATCCTTTCACTGCAGTCGCAGGAGCAGATCCTCTATGCCAGCCCCAGCCATTGGCCTTAAAGTTCTTCGGATAGTAATTCATCATTTTCACAAACTACACTTGTTTAACTGCTCACGCGCGAAACTTATTTCGGGTTTATCTCAAAATAAATCGTGTGTTCCTCTCGGAGGATGAACGACGAATGAAAGTGTTTTCGATGTTTTGTATATAATAGTCTGTAACAAAGAGAGTTCACTGGTTAGCTTGAGTCATCGTACTCTTAAATTTTGGATGAGGTAGGCATTATGGGGAATCGTTTCTTTGTTTGGATTACATACATTTCGTAGTATTGTTTTTGAGATAACAGGTAAACTTATAGAGCTTCGTAGAATGGAAAATATTTCTTTAAGATAATACAGTTCTATTTTATAGACAACTAGATTGCATTGTCTCATGTCTTTGATACTTGTTTAGCAGGATTTTTTAAATCAGATAGTAGTTTCGGAGATAACTTCCTACATCCAAACGTAATCTCTTTAATATTAGTTAAGATGATGTAGACCTTTCGATAAATGCAAATGCGAATATTGTTACAGATTGTATTATGTTTGAATGTTGTTAATCAATTATATGCAAACGGTTAAAGGGTTTTGGACAGGACAGAACACACATGACAGATCAACCATGTCCTGGATAGATATATAAGATTTGGATTGATGCAGGCGAACCTGTAGGCTAGAACTAGTTTTGACCATAAAATAACGCCTGGAAATCTATATGAAAAGAAAGATCAGTTTGTCTTGTAAATATTTGCAAATTAGGACACATTTTACTATGCACTATAATGCCAAACGAGCACCAATATTTAGATGGATAAAAAAACATCATTATCCATCTAAATATAACCTAACAAATAACTTATTGTAGTAAAGTCATTCCTACTGTTTTAAAGATCATTAGCTAAAACTGTTATAACACCTGTTTTTAAAGATCATTACCCAACCTCATTTCGGACTACATCAACCTCTCAGCATACAATAATACTTTAAATATATTACGCATGCTCATATTAAACATGTGTGGTAAACTCGACGACAGAGAAACAGCTGAATAACTGAGTCAATACTATAGGCAATCACAGTCTGTTCAGACTTAAGAGGAAATTATGACACCAAAACATTAAAAGGCAGGTTTTTGGAGGATCTATTGCTATCGCGCTGGACCTTAATATTTAATATCAATGTGCGAAAATATAATAGTATAATTATCATCTCGTATTCCGTCTTTCCTCCTCTAAAACTAAATCTAAGTATTTTATGATTTTTTCATGGAGTAGAAATTTGTATATTTCTGTATAATTATTGTTAATTGTTTAATAGTTTTGGTATATGTATTTGCTGGATGTCTGAAAACAACTGTATCGTCGTGCGATTTTAGTAATTTGTTTAAGTGCCTAGTTTTTTTGTGTCCGTTTTTTGAATATTTGCAAAGCCTCCCTCGACATAATAATATAGGAATTATTCCTAGTGCGGCCGCTGTATTTTTTTAAAGAGTGTATAGATAGATGAAAAAGGAAATAATCAAAGCAAAACAGTGGTTTAACCGATGGACTATCGGTTAAACACCTTCGCAGTCTTACGTTACAATTCATAACGTTCTATAAACCTTCATTATCTATAACATCCTTATTAGATAAGTTAGCAATTTGATTACAAAGGCGTTATGAGTAAGACTATATGACTAACATGAGCGAACTCTACGTCACATAGGCAAGGCTATTGACATTATAATAAAAAGACTAAACACATGTGTTTCTGCAGTTTTAATTAGTTCTCTTCGCGTAACATGTTATTGTTTATGTTTAAAAGTGTTAATGGTGCTTTAGCATGAGATAGAACAACACTCATATTGCCAGGAGCATGTCACGCAGAACAGTTTTTAACTATTTATTTTATACATTAAAGTAAGAAATATATAAAAACGTCGCAATGTTAAATAAACGTGAAAGCAATTAGGTATATCATTGAATTATTAATATTATTAAAGGTTCAATTGATTATCTAGGTTAATTATTCTGTAGATGGTATTATCCTAATATTATAAATGCAAATGGGAGTGTGCTTGTTTGTTACGCTTTAACGCCGTAACTACTCGACCGATCATCATGCAATTTCGATACATGTTGTCAAGGGTACGGAAAGGGACATAGAGTATCTTTTATCCAGAAAATGTGCTGTTTCCAAGCGAGCTAAGCCACGGGCAAAACCTAGTATTTAATATTTTAAAAGCCGTATTTCTGGTTAAAAACCAGGCAGTCGTCACGTTTCAACGCCAGCCAGTTAAACAGCGATGTTTCCTTTCATTTCTTTTTAGCTGGCGCCTAATAACAGGTCAAGTGCTGTCTATCGGGCGTACTGCCAAAATTTACACGATTATTGATTTTGTAAGGGAAAATCCCGGTTGACAATGTACCACACTCTGCCCTATACAGGCCTTTTACATTTTCTGACAATCGATATAACCACATCTCAATACACACAATAAAATATTATTTTAGCAAATGCATTGTTTAACAAACGATTTGGTGAATAGAATGTGTTGTGAAACTAGAATGACCTTGTTGTTTTTATCAGTCGTGACCGCGTCTGTGCAAAACGTCAGATGTGAATGAATCACTTGCAATATTTGCAAATTACTCTACAGAGCAGAACAACCACGTGAATACCTGTGAACCAATTATTTAGCATATGTAGCGAAGAGTTTTGTTACGAAGCGGAATGGGGTTTGAAAAATGTTATCATTAACCTGTTAAGTTTCAACTGTACACCGGCGGCCAGACAAATTATAATAATAAAATTATAATAATTGTAAAAATATATTGGATTAAGAAGAAGATCATAGGTAAGGTTCAGTGGCGTAGCTTACCTTAGACGGGCCCTGTATCTAAAGTGTGTTGGGAGGCCCAAAGGAAGGGTAGTTTCTATAAAAGAACCAAAAATTCTCTAATTGAATTAATAATTCTAATTGAAATAATAAACCTAATTTTCTAAATTTCAGATATAAAGCATTTTTTTTCATTTTGAAAGCAATTAATTGTTTATACAGATCAACTGATGTCTTAACTGTATTTAGCAAATAGTTTACCGGCTTCCTTCTTTATTATCTCGTTTAAAAAAGATAAAGAGTTTTTCTGGTTGTAATACTTCAAAGGTATATTACTTAGGTCACAGAGGTCTGAAATCTTATTTATGGCCCAGTAGTTATTCTCAAAAATATTATTAATCTATAAAAAATTATGGATATCATTTTAGGATTTTTGCTTATATACTTTTGGGGCCTCTATAGCCTGGGGGGCACATATCATTGATACGGCAGATATGGCGGTAGCTATGCCCCTGGTAAGGTTATGTGTATTATTTGATTAGCCGCAGACTATCAGACTCAATTATGCTTACAATGTCAGGTTAGTCACCAAATCACTAACCTGACATTGCAAGCATAATTGAGTCTGCCTGTAACGAAGAAACGGATAAATCAATTCCAACGAATGTTTGTTGTTGAAAGCCGGTTCATTTGGGACACCTTTTAGTTCTTAAGCTGTGTTTAAAAATAAACCATTTTGTTTTACCTAGCACTTACTAACTAATTAGTTATTTATTTTTTCAGGTGCGACCGAGATTCTGCACTCGTCAATTGACGTTAGTTACTACTCTCGAATCTTTCTTTCCTTATTTTCGTGTGGTTAGTGGCCAACCTGTTGTCAAGAGTTGTTCAAGGCCTCTGACATGGCTTAACGACTGCTGTCAATTTGGCAACAACCGGGACCGACTTTTTACGTGCCCTCCGAAGCACGGAGACGCTCAGTTGAAATACCACTAAGCGGTTACCCATCTATAGACTGACCGCACCCAACGTTGCTTAACCTCGCTAATCGTTTACCTATCAGTGAGTGTAACTGGCTATGAGCATCTCCTCGAATAAAATGCCCCTTAAAAGCCAATCGATTTGTGTTTTGTTCTAAAAAAATGCTGTCCTTAATGTTTATGAATGCAGAGTGTATTGTACTTTTTTCTAATTTTGCATGTTGTTTATATAATTGTACTAGATTTTGCCCACAGCATCGCTCGCATAAATGTTAGCTTAGGTTAAGTTAGTAATAGTACTATTTTTTTAATAAAAGGTACCTACCCTAGTCCTTTTCTGTTCCCCTGAAAACGTGTATGCGAAATTTTATGATAATCGGTCGACTAGCTAAGGCGTCGAGCGTAAAACAAACTCACATTCTAATGCAAATGCCCATAATTAGCTAGGATTACAAAAATATTCACACTGAGTGTCATAGACAAATGAGCAATTATTTTATTTAATATGCGGTTTCAAAACGCACCTGTGTTTTAAAACATAAGCATTAAAACATTAATTATATTAGGTGCGAATAAATAATTGTACTCTACGTAAGTACTCTGGGTGCGGTTAACGAAATACAAAGGCACGAAATTAGACCACTCCCTAAACAAACTATGTCATCATTCGACCTCCTTCGTACCTTCGAACGACTAAATTAAAAGTATAGCTGTTATTTATGATCGTTTGGGGAATAAACTACTTGTATTTATAAATGGCTTGATGGCTTAATTAAAAGAACTGGCTTTTAGCAAATAATGACTTGGTGGCGCAGCGGTGGAAAGGGCGACTATGCATGAGGTCTCGGGTTGAATTCTCGAGGCGGGTAAACTGTAATTTGGTGACAAGAAAATTTTAATAGTACCGTGTCTAGAAATGTGCTCGTTAGGCGGTATTTAATTTATTATGAACGTAAGCAGGTAATTTTACAACTGACCTACAACTAATACGCGGGTAATTATTAAATTATCGTGATTCAGTTATTTAATAACCTTTTTAATCATATTTTTTATGGCTGCTGAAAAGCAACCGAAATGACAGACAAAGTATAAAACTAAAAATTAAAGAACCTCTGTGGAATCCTTTTAAAGTAGTTTTATTTTAATATGTATCGTTTGTGAAAGGCAAATAAATGAAATGATTTGGAATAGTATTGCCATACATTGCCACTTTTACTTTAAATGATTGCTTAATTCTATAGCAATAAATCCATATAGTCTTACCTTGCATACATGTGTCACTAAAGTATCAGTCACCAAATTATTTCTGGAACAACATTCATGTTTTCCTTGGCGGTTACTCAATGAGGAAACGGCATTTTGTAGTGTATTCTTGGACAATTAAAGTGCAGCATGTATTGTTTATAAGTTCCTAAAGTTTAAAATATAATCTTCAGATGAATGAAGAATCACGATGACGCTATGATTTAATTGGGCGGACGTAAATTAAATCACATTGAAATTTATTAATTAAGTATTATTCCGACAGAAAAGTTCAAATAGAGAGGTTTATAAATGTGCATTCTTTTTACTGCAATATGTGGCTCCAATAAGTAAATCCTATATACGAGTATAACTTCAGCCAGTAGGCTGGCAATAAAAGTCATATAATAGAATACATGTTCGCATTTTGCATATGGCTATCTAAAGAATTATGGTTGGAATGGCCGACAAATTCTAATCTTCTTGAACCGACTTTGCTTTAATTGAAGTCAAATCCTAACTAATATTATAAAATGCAAATGTGAGTTTGTTTGTTACACTTTCACGCCTTAATTACTCGACCGATCGTCATGAAATTTCGCATACACGTTGTCCGAGGGTACAGAGCAGGACATCGGGTGTCATTCATCCAAAAAGAAGTACTGTTTCTAACTTAAATTTACGGGAGCAAAGACGCTGGCAAAATCTAGTTACATACCTACATATATTTCACGCCAAATCTTGCCCCCAATAATTTTCACGAATCTTGCGGTGATTGAGGTTTTACGCTATGTGTAGATGAATATATAAAAAAAATATATCGTAAACAGTCACCTACGTACCTACATACAGTCATAGCCTCACAAGTTCAAGTCAGGTTTAACAGCATTACGCGGTAATCTGCTCAAACAGATGATGCATTACAAGCGGCGGACGTCATGTGGCCCTCACCTCTATGCATGTGATTGTGCGGATGACGTACCACGCTGGGTTAGCGACGCTAGCATATCCGTCTTTTATTGGTACAATCAGCTTTGAGAGTCTGAGTTTCATAGCTCTCAACGTACCTCCGTACGTTTGATTATCAACGTATTCTATTTTATTTCTCAAAAGACGATTTCTGAACTTAATTTCTGTATTGAGGGAGACAATACAAACATTGAAATACATAAATAAAACCCAGACTCGGAACAATCATTTGCAGATGACACAAATGTATGTCCTGTGTAGGATTAGAAACTACAACACTCGGCATCGTGGCGAGGTGACCACTTAAACCAACCGAGTATTCATATATAATACCAGATGTGGCCGCGGTTTCACCCGCATTTATGATTACTGCGCCGCCCCCGTGGGTCGTAGCGTGATGTTATATAACCTATAGCCTTCCTCGATAAATGAGCTATCCAACACTAAAAGAACTTTTCAATTCGGATCAGTAGTTCCTGAGATTAGCGCGTTCAAGCAAACCATCAAACAAACTCTTCAGCTTTATTATATTAGTGTAGATTAGCAGTCCTGTATACAGTTTATGCTGTGCCATTGCTGGGTACGGGTCTCTTCTCAGTGTAAGACGGTTTTGGTTATAGTCCATCACGCCGACCACTAGGTCAGCGTGGTGGACTATGACCAAAACCGTAAAAACCGTAAATCGTATAAAAGCACTAGCTGATTGGTAGTCTTTGCAATCTACGAAAACATTGTGAAGAGCTGTCAGACATGCAGGTTTGGGTATTATGTTTTCTTTCACCGTTAAAGCGAGCAATGATAAATACACTCATAGCTCGAAAAGTCAAAGTTGACTTGCGATCTGATGCGAGAACGACCATCTGTCTCCCAACCAGTTTTATTTAATATTTTTCCGTCAACTAGTTATATGAAAAGCAGCATTTAAAGAATTGGAGGCCTTGGGCGACGAAGGAGTGGTGACTTAACCTTTTATGACCCAGATGAAAAAAGAATCCTGCTCTCAAAAATACTACAGTAAAATCCGCTATGAAGGCCCCGTTTATATGGAGAAGACTTCGGCGTCTATTGCTCTCCCCTATATTTGGTTCTATCAATATGATAGAAAGTGGACGCGTTATTCTGATAAGGCCTTCATATAATGAACACAATCTATTTAGGCTTCTACTAAATCGTGATACTGATCTTGCATATCTACAAGGTTTCAAGATTGCCATATAACTATTTCGCGCTAGCAACTTAGAAAACAAGTTGCCAGTATGTTAAGTCTGAACAACAGATGATCTCAACTAATTAGCCAGTGGGTTGGTTACAAGACAACAATATAATTCTTAATAATGAAACCTATCGATAATGTTAACTGGTGATCTTCCCACATGCAAATTAACTATGCTTCTGTCTATGATTAAATACAAACATAACAGTATTTTCTCTACGGCAGTGTTTTCTAATTAGGAGTTCTCAGACCCCAAGGGTACATGATCTCACTTTGAGGAAACCAATCGGAAAACCTTTGACTAAAGCATTTTTTATTATTTAAGTCAATTCAAAGTTACATTACACAAACTCGAATATACAAAGAATTTTTGAAATCTACTCGGCAATAAATAAGATACAATTGCTCCAATCTGTTAGGTACTAGGTCTGGTAATTGTCGAATGACGGAAAAAGGATGGACGATACAAACTGTGACGTAATTGTATTTAAACGCAGCTGTTCAAGGGAGATGGCGAGACATCCTCGCTACAACACCATTTCTCTCTCTCATTTAAAATTTTAATAACTAAATTATTTTGCAACCAATTTTAATACTGTTTCACAAAATGTTTGTTTCGATTACCTTTTGCTCTTGTGTGTAAAAGAATGTAACAAATCAAACATAGGTAACTATACTATTCAATCAGTAAATTTTATAGTGATTTACAACAACTTGGGATAAAGACAATCAAAAAGAAAGAAAAAGCGCCTTCTATTTGATGACGTTACGAATGGCAAGCATGTGCTTGCATGATTCACCGTCAGAGGTTCGAAGGGTCACATATTGAGCCTTCGAAACTATTCACGAACAACTTATTTCGAACAGTCGCACGGAGTGAAGGGAAACCCCTTGTTTTACCCCACTCGACGACGTTGAGCACTGGTTTTGCCAGGTTATGTTAACGGCTATCAGGAGGTACGTACGATAATTTGACATCTGGGCAGTATAAAAAATACTTACCTATATGTACTTAATACTAAAGTGAGGGTTTTCCCGAAGTTGTGGGAGTAGTCTACTAGCTCGATATATTATTCAATAACCTTACGTCGCCGAGAGTGAACAGAATGGCTGCCAAATAATGTGGGGCTTGCCCGATATTGCTTGGCACTCGGCACGATTTCCTTATTTATCAAATAAATCTATTGTATATACTAGCTGTGCCCACGATGATGCGAGTTTATAGTCGAGCGATTTAAATAAACACCGAATGTTAACCCAACTTTATCTACGTAACTGCATTGAAAGAGAGATGTGTGAAAAGAAGCATTCGGCATTTTTAATCATCTTTGTATAAACAAATTTAATCTATATTAATATTATAAATTATTAAAAAAAATACTTATTAAAATTTAATAATTGTCATCTACCTATACCAATATTATAAAGCGGAAAGATTTGATTTTTTGTCTGTTTGTAAAGATTTAACTTAAAACTACTCAACCGATTTAGAATCCTAAGTTACTTTTTTCTTCCTTATAACATCAGCTATCTGCCAGTGAAAGTACCGTCAAAATCGGTTCAGCCGTTTCAGAGATTAGCCGGCACAAACAGACAGACAGACCAACAATTTAAAAATAGTTTTCTTTTTGTTATGAGTATCGTATCTACTTTCATATGCTTTTAGTATAAAGCTGTTATTTTGACATTACAAACACTTTAATTTTATTTATTTGTATGGATAAAGTATCATGTTATATGCTTTAGGTGCAGTTTTGCGAGTGTTACTAGTTATTCGATGACGCATCTGATATAGACATAGGTCTTAGTTACAGCCAACTCAGTAGTCATAACTAAACAATTTCCTGACGCAATCATAATGACGTACCTACTTCTGATTCACCGATAATTACACATCGATTTAACGCAAGATTTGTATTACTTACTCGATATTAAGTTATTACTGAATATAGAAAGGTAAAAAGCAGTTATATATACTATAATATTTTAAAGCTGAAGAGTTTATTCAGTTGAACGCGCTAATCTCAGGCACTACTGCTTCTAATTGAAAAATATTGTAGTGTTGGAAAGCCCATTCATCAAGGAAGACTATAAGCTATATAACATCACGATACTCTCGATAGGAGCGGAGCATCAATGAAAAATGTTGCAAAAACGGGGAAAATTCTCTTATGTGACGCAGACAATGTTGCGCAATTCAGCTAGTACAAAATATGTATATAGGGATATAATAGTTTTCATTTCATTTATTTATTCATAAACAATATTACATTGTGTTGAATTTTTTACATAGTGTTATAGATTAATTTAATTTGAAAAACAAAACATAGCATAATTTCACAATGATAATAACATTAAATCATATCAAATTCATTAGTAATCAAATTCATAATAAAAATCATTAAAATAATAACATAATACTTGATAACATATTATTCTTAACATTAATAATTCATAATATATTAAAATTCATAAAACATAATAAAATTCATAGCAAATATAAAATCAAAATTAAATATCCAATGTGAAACAAAAAAGAAAACATTTCATTTAGTGAACTCTTCAATAGAATAGAAGCACCCATCAATAAGAAACTCTCTGAGTCTTGATTTGAATTCGCTTTTGTAGACAGTGGTTTTAATTTCTAATGGAAGCTTATTGAAAAGTTTAACTGAATTATAATATGAGCTGTGTTTGACCACATTCAGAGTAGGCGCTATCACAGACGGCATATCTTTTCGTCTTGTGCTTTCACGTAGCGACTTTTCCTCGCTAGTTTCGTAATTATATATATTTTTTGAAAAATTAGTGAGTAATACTAATATATACAAACTTGGTACTGTCACGATTTTTAATTCTTTAAAATATTGCTTGCAAGACGTTTGCTGATCTATACGTACCATAGTTCTTATAGCCCTTTTTTGTGCAATGAAAGCCTTCTGTATATTGTAGTCATAGCTGCCACCCCATAGAAGAATGCTGTATCTCAGTTTAGACTCTACTAGAGCATAATAAACGGTTTTAAGTTGTTCCAAGTGTACAACTTGTCTTAAACTTCTCAGTACATAACAAGCAGAGTGGATACTCGCTACTACTTTCGACAGCTCAGATTTCCAATTCAGTAAGCAGTCTACATGTACCCCTAAAAATTTCACTACATTTACTGTGTCTAAACTGTGACCATTTAGACTGCATGTCAATTTGTCAGAATTTTTATTTGTTGATTTAAATAGAATAATGTTCGATTTCATTGCATTAATTTTAAGACAGTTTAGTGTGAACCATTTGTTGAAATGTTCTAAAGCGTCATTAACTGTTTGGCTTAGATTACTTAAGTTGTCAGCTGATACTATGGCATTCGTATCATCGGCGAAAACAGTTAAGTTTATGTTACCGGGTGACTTATTAATTATAGTACTTATTAGATCATTGACAAAAATAATGAAGAATATCGGACCAAGGGTAGAACCCTGAGGAACGCCTGTTTTAATATTGATTAGCTTAGATCTAAAAGTTTTTTCACATTTGGTTCTGATGGAGCCAGTATGTTCGTAGCTTTCAGTATTTATCTCCACAAACATTTGCCTATTATGAAGATAAGATACAAATAATTGTTTAGCCAGGCCTCTTATCCCATAATGATCTACTAGTTGGTGTAACCGATTGCCACGTCTGAGGTCGCGTGTTCGATTCCCGCACAAGTCAAACATTTGTATGCTGAACATGGATGTTTGTCTTGGTCTGGATGTTTCTATGTATAATACATAAATTTACAACAAAAAAGTATAAATGTATATGTATCCATTGTCTAGTACCCATAGTACTGCTTAGTTTAGGCTAGATGGTGTTGTGTGTATGTGATATAATATTGTAATTATATTATTATTTTGATTGCACAGATGGCTTAGGCCTTAGTGGTTTAAGAAGCGGCTCGCCATTGCCACTATGGCGAGTGTTATGTGTTCGAATTCCACACACGACATTTATAATAGACAAAAAAAATTATATCTTTTGCCGAATGTCTTCGGCCCCGCTTCTGTATCAAGAAACGAATCAAATTGAGCTACACACAGTTAAATTTCACCATACTTTTCATAGATTATATGTCAAAAATAACTGACCGTCGATAAAGTGACTCGTTCTTGACATAGGCACAGAGTCTTAAAGGATGGCATGCATCACATAAATTATTATAAAGACACCAAAATATGAACTTGCAAAGATGTGATGAGTGGTTAGCCAAATGAAATGCTTCATGGTAGACATGGATGTAATTATATTTACTGCTACCAGTTACATACAATATAAATACATATTAGATTAGGTTACGAGTTACGACCGAACTGAGTGGTTGTGGGGAGACGACTACCGCGTAACGCCATTACTTACTTGCGCTTGACTATCTAGATAAAACGCAGCGTCAGCAGTGTCACTACAGATCTACACAACTAATATGCGTATGCGCAGAAACTAATGAAACATAAAGACGCTGTTTCTATTTCACCGCTATACGAGTATATGTATATATTGTATGTTTATTCAAATGTCTGTACAGATGGTACTCACAGTGCATGTTTATGTGTTCACAATTTAAATGGCGCCGTATAATGCCCGCTTCTATGCGCGGTAGAGATCGTGCAGTTTATAGTTTACTCTAAATTAATAATAAATAGATTTATCTTGGTGATCATAGTTGTTCTAGTTGTATAACCAGCGATAGTCTAGTGGGAAACAGACTGCCATGCAGAGGTCTGGAGTACGATCCTAAGGCGCACATCTCTGACTTGTTTCAAAATCTATATAAATAAACAAAAAATTGAAGCGTCTGTTTGTAATGTTAAAACAACAGCTTTTTACTAAATGCATATGAAAGTATATACGGTACCTACTCATAAGAAAAATATATTTTTCTATCTGGCAGATAGCTGATGTTATAAGGACTAACATAGGCAATTTTTATTTTAGAAAAATAACGGTCTCGCTTAAAAAATCCACTCGAACGAAGCTGCAGCTAGTAGTTAATAATCGCTTCCTCTAGCAGTGAAGGAAAACATCGTGAAGAAACCTGCATGACTGGCAGTTCTTCATAATGTTCTCGAAGATTTGTGAAGTCTGCCAGACTACCGTCGGCGTAACCTTTCTCACACTGAGGAAAGGCCCGTGCCTACCAGTGAAACACAATTCAGGGCTGATATTATATTATATAGTTGTTCTAACATGCAAAAATTAAAATCATAGATACTACGGTTTTTACGTTAAATTATTATTATTATTATTATTATTAAATGTATGTGTGAGCTCACTCTATTAGTGTGTACATTTTTGAGCTATGGTCCTACGTCAAAGATTGTATCACTTTGTTTTGCATCTAAGGCGATATCTATACTTGATATTATAAAGCTGAAGATTTTGTTTGTTTGCTTGAACGCGCTAATCTCAAGAACTACTGGTCCGACTTGAAAATTCTTTTAGTGTTGGCTAGACTATTTATCGAGGAAGTTTATAGGCTATATAACATCACGCTATAACCCACGGGAGCGGTGCAGTAATCATAAACGCGAGTGAAACCGCGGGCACATATAGTTATGCAATAAAAACTCTAAGCAGTAGTTTACTTTCAATCTACTGATGCAGTTTAGGTTTCAGACTGGTTTCCAGAATGCTTTCTATGTAGCTTCTCTTATAATTGCTCTTTACTTAATCCTATGATCAGTATTTCGAACGTTGCATGTCATACTAGTAAAGGACCACTAAGTTTATGTATCACAAACACGTTTCCAGTAGGATTGCATACAGTAAAGGGCAATTCAAAACATGTTGAAAGCTTTTCCATCGTACATACTAATGACTAATCGTCTAACAAGATTCTAGTTTGTAATTTACTAGAAGCAATGCTTTACGGCATTATTAGCTATGTTCTGTGCTTATAAAATCTTAACTAATATTATAAATGCAAATATAAGTGTTTGTATGGTACGCTTTCACGTCTTCACTACTTGACCACGGTAATGTTATCTAATAGTATTGTAACTCGGCTCTGTCATTGAAATAATTATCTACAGTAGAGCGGTCCGCGAATACGCGAGAGGGCTGCCCACCTACAGTATTTTAATTTCATCTATCTACTTGAGTTTATTTCTAGTTTAGTGATAGTAAATATAAAAATATTATTTTTTTAAATGTAGTTTGTTGTGAATGAAATAGTAAATGTTCAATAAAAATCATGTTATGTTTTTGATTAGCAGATATAATAAAAAAACAATATTATATAATTGAGGCAGAAAAATATTTGCGCCCTGACTGAGACGTACCTACGAAAAGCTTTATTGTTAAATTTAATAGTATAAAAATTCCGCATTCGGATAAAAACTTTAATTAAAAATACTTTTGTTTACAATTGTACTTAGCCATAATTATTATGTAAGTACTTGTACATATTTTAATCAATTAACAAGTCGCACCCTTACTGCTTACAAAACCATCACACCGTCCGTTCATTGCTGCGGCGGCACATTCGCGACTGGTTGCGAACCAAGTGCCTACCGACAATACCGACCTCGACACGCGTAGTTATGACTCGCGTTCCGACCGTTTGTATGAAGATAGAATACTGTTAGATAACATTACCGTGACCAAATATTTTGCATATACGTTGTCAGGGGTACAGAAAAGGACACAGGGTGCCATTCAGCCGTCAAAAACACATTGTTATCGAGCGAAGCTGCGGGCATAAGTGAGTACATAATAAAGTCCTCCAGACTGAATTTCGGTCAAGACGTCTAATCTTAACAGAGATTAGCTATCTACGTAGGAGATATTATAGTGTTTAAGTATGTGCGCAAGCAATCGCACTGTTTTCTCTAAATCTCATAATACGATGGTATGCAAATCACATGACCGTAAAAAAATTAGGCACATGGCAACCGCAGCCTTATTTTTGAGTTTTCTGATGATCGTAGGTGCATCAGCGCAAGTTTCTTAACTTCGGGTTGTTATTGAGTATTTCTTGGCCGAAAAGCCGAATGACCTTTGTAAACTTGACCCGATATTGGAATTCGAGACTTCACGCACAGCAGTCACTTTCACTGTCATTGCGCCACGGAGGTAGTCAGCATAATATAATGCGTTCGGTTTACTCTTGTAGTTATTTCTTGAATTATTTTACTACCTGTTAGTTATTATTTTACTTTTCGCAGTCAAGTAGCGTAATGTTAGATAGCCTAAATATAACCCCTCAGTAAATAGGCTACAAGTTGCATTAAAAAAATTCGATGGCGATTGATAGTTCCAGAGATTAGCGCGTTCAAACAAAGTATATCTTGTGAATATCTATCTCTATCTATCGTTGTAAAATTAGATAAGATGAATAAAGAGTGCATTTTCAGCAAGTTATAAGGAAGTACGATAAATACATAAGCAAATTGAGTCAAAGATACATCATTGTGTGCCTAGTATTAGTATTTAAGTACAGTTCTTACAACTCATTAGCGCAAGTAAGCTTTTGTTTGTAGTATTAATTAGTTGGACGTGTGTTATCCCCACTTAGCCCAACAATTGGGCCATCGTGCGTAAGTGGCCGACGTGAAAAGCACATTGTTTGTAATATAACGTATACATATAAATGCAATTTATATGTAAAACTGAATGAATTAGCTCAAAGCGAATATATACCTAACCTAAGCAATAAATTAATTAATTATACATTACGTATTTTCATGATCAAAAACCCATGAATGACAGATTTCACTAAGTAAGCCTAATTTAAAATTTTTATGTTACTAATATGACGCTATCGTGATATCACGTAAAGTCTGCTATTCGGCCAATTGCATTACTGTGAGTGTGTATGTATCTAGTTTGTGAGGTGCTATCTGTGAATTCCTACCTCTATGATAGGTTAAATCAGAGATTCCTGACATGTTTCTGTCTGTATTCGCCCAACGAAAAATACAAAATCTCTCGATACAAGTTACTTTATAAATTCTAATTATTAATCTGTATTTTTGTACTGTGATTGAAATGAGCTTTAAACTATTACAATAAAAAATAAACTATTGTATAAAATAATTGGGAAGGGAGAAACCTGCCACGCACTTACGGATTGCCAAGTATTGCTATAGAAAAAGGATGATAATACCGAACTCCTCTGATAAAGAGACGGGATCGCCTGATGAAGTCAAACCTGACTACTGCTATACAAACCTAACATCTGAACCAATATTATAAATGCAAATATTTTGTTTCTTACACTTTCACGCGGTTACTACTCGACCGATCATCATGAAATTTCGCATACATTTTTTAGGGGTACCTACAGAAACGAAAGATTACTTTTCAGCTAGAAAACGCGAGTGAAGCCGCGGGCAGAAACTAGTTTGTTATCATTGTGAAATACAGAGGTAATTAAAATCACGCAAGAATGTATCAACTTATGTTACTGACAAGGAACGCCCAAACTTGGCACAACTATCTGTGAATCATACAATTATTTGTCAGGTAAACCCTTAGCAGTCTGAGCACTACGTAGCGAGTGACCGTGTAGTCATCTAGGTCAACCGTACAAGTCATTGTGATCGTCAAAATAGATCTAGTGATAGCAGAACCGTGATTAGATTGTTACAATAAGAAAACAAATGGTCTACTTCATTTATATATCTGCTTTCTGACTAACATACACTACACCATAAATCGTCTGCAACAGACGATTTATACATCTATGTCTATGATGATGAGCATTGGCGGCGCCGCCCTCATATGGTATTACCGGTAGAACTGAGCTTCACCAAAAATGTATTTTGTGTTCCTGTCTATTTGTCGATAACCCTATGATCATTGGCGAAAGGACATATTTGTCAATTATCTTTTACCATAGAAAATTATGGTTACCTAAATTATATTTTGATCGTGGGACAAATGCAGGGGAGCGCTCCAGGCGCTGAATTCCAACACGATGGTGCAAAAGTATTGTAGAGGCAACAGGAGAAACTCTACATTGATCTATTGAACTGGCACAGGACAGAGGCAAATGGAGACGGATAGTATATGGTCACGATCCTAATTACTGAGGGAACGACAAAGAAGAAATTATATTTTAATTTAAAGCCCAAATATTTTTACACTCCTATATGCTATCAATTCTAAGCACCAGGTGACTCTGATGGTTGAATTTCAATCGAAATTAATTTTGGAAAATATTAGCTCTCTGTAATCTTTTTTCTTATAAACTTCAACTATGCTAAATCGAATACTGCTCTATGCGCGCAATATGCTTAATAGAAGAAATAAAGCTTTCTCTTCACGTCTTATACTATCTATAATAAGCGGCCCCAATGGATAAGGCATTGGACTTGAGATCGAGAGGTCGCGGGTTTGAATCCCACCCATTGTACTACCCGACGCTAGAGGGGAACCAAAATTGCTAGTAATCACGTTGCCAGGTACGTTACGTCACGTTGTCAGCATAACAAATACGTAGTATACACAGCGACTCATCAACCTAGACTGTTTGGACTTTGAACTATTAGAAGTTGAACGCTGCGAATCGTGCGAGAGAGTACGTTGTATTTTTGTTATTTTGTCTCATTCCCGTTGAACGGGACGCGACGCTCCATCCTTACCATTACATCGACACCACTATGCACAGTCCCTTTCCGACAATTCTCTATGTATGTAGCGTAGTTATGCGTATATGTATAGGGTGTCTAACTTGATTAGTAGCCGTGTGTACCTTTCATCCAGAAAAATGACTGATAGAAATTTTTGATACAATTTACAATAACACAGGCGAAGCCGCGTGCAAAATATACTTTCAGGTAATATTGTAAAAACAGAAACGTGACTTTAGGTAGATATACAATAATTATTATTACAAACAATAATATGTAATGCGCAAACAGTGTTAAATTCACATGGTATCGAAAAGAAAGTGGATTACAGACGAAAACAGCTATGCAATTACTGATAAGATAAATGTGATAACGACCGCATAGTGTTATAAAAAATATATGACCGAAGGTAGTACTTAGTGCACATAATAACCTAATAAAATACAATTACAATACACAAACTCCGAAACGTATTAACGTCCGAATGGTGCAGTGGCTTAAGTGGTCACTTCGCTGGTGCTGACGCACCGAGTAGGTATCTAACCATCGGATGTTCACATATGGTGCTCTCCATTTGTTTCGGATTTGGCTGATCTTTCTGTTGTTTTAATAATTGTCAGCTTCCTCGCGACTTAAGTTTATCTTAGCATTGACAATGACTATAATACTCAAATCTAAATAATATATATGTAGGTATTTATCTTATTGTGACATATGCCGTACAAAAACCGCGCATGAGGTTGCAAATTTATATAGAGACAATTTATACATAGTTACCAATATTCTTAAAACAAAAGGCTGTGACCGTATATAAATATTTACTTTTTCAATAGTTTATATCGCCTCAGAAGTCTACTACTAAAACTTACTTAAACACATATCATGAATTGCAAATTTTAACGTATTGTAGTTCTTTGTTTTATTTATTAACCCTGTCTATGTTTTCGTTACATTAAACTTAATAAAAATGTTAACAGATTGGTTTATTTAGTTTTGTTGTCATCACGTGCCTGTCTTAGCAGGTTTGTTTATTTCATGGCCAAAACAAAAGACCGATAAAGTAATTAATATTTAACAGAAAACTACATCAAATTTGGCCGTGATGTGACTCCTGACCCAAGTTAACGTTATGTTAAGTAATTGGCAAACTAACTACATATTTTAATTAGCATATCTATGACTAAACACTGCAGAAATTCGCAAAATCAACTTACCTCCTCTCACTTCCCGGACACTATTGAATGATTCAGATTTCGGAACGAGTAATCTGTACAACTTCGTTCATGAATGAAGTTGTAATTTTGCGTTCAAAAACATATGCGGCGCAGATTATTACTGATATGCTTTATAAAAATTAAGGGTAAAAGCTTGTAAAATAATAATGAATATTATGTAATGAGAGAAAAATGCAAGATATTTATTGTTATAATTTCTAAAGTTGGGTTTGTGTCGTCTGTTTGAGTTACCGAACGGAGCAAAATTAATGTTACAATAAACTGTCAAATGTCACGCTAAGTAGCGCACGTGTTTATATTATTGTTCAGAAATATTAAAATTAAAATGAAAGTATTATCAGAAGATCGGACGCGAATTCTATTCGAGAAATTAACAAAATAGTGAGTAGTTCTACGTTCCTTTTATTTAACAAGTTCGTTATCGGTGATTTAATTCAATTACACAAAACTTGCTAAAGATTTATCGCTGAAACTTTATGTATAACCTCTTTTTTACTAACAAAATAGTATCTATATATCGAAATTGTTGTTATAAGCTGCTCTTGTAGCTATTATGCTATATGTACACAGTTATAGATGTTAATTATTCACATATTCTACCTATATCTCAACGGATAGTGTTCGGCCACGAGTTATTTTACTGTACATAGTGACACTGAATATACAGAAGTAATTTCTTAGAAATAATATAAACTAGATGGTGCCCACCTAGTTAGGTAGGGGATAGCACCAACACTGTCGATCTCCACAATCAGAAAATGTACCTAGATGTTTTAAGTTACTACCTTTTATACCAAATTATGTTTAGTGTTATAATATTATAACAACCTATATGTACTATGAAGTGAGAAATAAACTATTGTATATCTTTTATCTTTACATAACTTTCTTTATTACTTTCAGTATTGGTGTTAATGTGAAGCTACTAATAGACAGGCCAGATGGCACATACTGCTTCAGAGAGAAGAAAGACCGCATCTATTATATTTCAGAACGACTACTACACTTAGCGCAGACAGTTAAACCAGACCATTTGATATCAGCCGGCACATGTTTTGGGAAATTCACAAAGACCAATAAATTTAGGCTACATATAACAGCATTGACTTACATAGCTCCGTATGCGCCTTATAAACTATGGGTGAAGCCATCGGCTGAGCAACAGTTTTTGTATGGACACCATATTATTAAGAGTGGTAAGATTCATATCTGTTTAACATTCTTTTATTTTTATTTAATATTGTGTCCAGTATAGCAAGTATAAGTTGTTTTAATGCAAAATTATTACTCGACTACGGCAAAGCCAAAAGGGTAATGATTTTGGCAGTCTGGGTATATATGTTTGTATGTTCCACCATAGCGCCTAAACTACTGAACCGATTTTAATGAATTAAGTGTGAATAGATTCGTAATAATGACTCGGGTGACATGGACTATATACATTTTAAATTCGTCCTTTTTAGACCCCTTTTTTACCTAGTCGGGTTATAGTTTTTTAAACTTTATGTTATCTAACACTATATTATTTTATAGACTCACCTGCATATGTATATCTGAAAGAGTTGGTATTGAACAGAACAAGCTCTTCCATTCAGTGAAGTTATAAAATTTTTGAATTGACAATAATATTGTTGATGAGTTTATTATAACTTCATACATAGTCTCACACCCAGCCTCACACCAATATCCCCAAAAGAGTAAGCAGATGTGTATTACATCCACATTTCGCCAGCTATGCTTTCAGATTCCACATAATAGAGAACAAGTCTATTGCTGTCCATCAGGCAATAACAGTTTGCCCAACCTGGTTATCAAACCAGACACCTCATTCACTACAGTCGCATGTACTACCACAGTGTCACCAAGGCTCTCAAAATTATTATAATGATTTATAGATAATTTCGTTGCCTTCGTGGAGCAGCAGTAGTGAATGCAACTGCTGTGATTGAGGTCTCGGGTTCTTATCCCGGGTCAAGCCAACAAAAACTTATTTGGTTTTTCTGTTATGAAAACTCAATAGCAGCCGGAGTTAGGAAGTTGGCCATGTTAAACACCCCTTGTGCCTCGGAAAGAACGTATAGCCGTCGGTTCTGCGCCAGATCTCTCTGGATTACCGTCGGATTATGTGAGTTAGGGAACAAAGAGTGCAGCTATGTTTGCGCACATACTGCATTATAATACTTCCTGCGCAGATGGCCAGTCTCCGTTAAGATTTGCCGCCGTGACCGAAATTCGGTATGGAGGACATTATTTAATGTGTGTCGTTTTCTTTACAGGTCTCGGCCGTATAACAGAAAACACACCAAAACACCATGGAGTAGTAGTCTACACAATGTCAGATATTCCCATAGGGTTTGGAGTGGCTGCGAAGACAACAGCTGAGTGTAGAAATGCAGATCCTCTAGCCACTATTGTGTTCCACCAAGCTGATGTGGGTGAATACATTCGCTCTGAAGATACCCTTACGTAGCGATAATAAAAGTTTTATATTAAGTGATTTATTATTTTTATTTTAACCTGTCGAGTCTTAGAATACATATTTAAAAACCTATTGTGTCTGGCCGGTGTGCCGTTCGACTTAATAGGTTAATAATGACACAAATATAAGTATTTTCGTAGTCAAATTATTTGGTTTCTAAATAGGTAGGTATATAGTATAGGTAGTTATGTAGTAAGAAAGTTCTTACATAGTTTCAAGTTCATAATTTACCGCCAATAGGGTGGAGAACGCAAAATATGGACTTAGGGCTTCGACACAAAACCGCGATGCGATACGATACAATGCCGCATCGCAGGAACTTGCGATGCTAATTACTGCGATACGATTTTGTGCGGCAAATCGTTGGTTAGGGTAACCATACCTTCAACGGTAGTCAGCCGTACTGGACGTGTTTTTAGGAAGCGTAAGATGGATCGCAAAAAGATTGTTGCACTGCTGTTGTTGTTAAATAGATATAAAAGAAAAAGAAGATTTTGGGTTCATCCATTTATTACGATTATGAACGCTGATGGGAACTATTTTACTCGAAAGTACTGGGTTGAGAACAGAAGAAGATACATTTTATGATTATTTTAGAATGAGCATATCTTCATTTGAAGAGCTTTTGAGTTTATTATCACCATGCCTACAAAAACGATCGTACAAGGGAAGAATTCCTGTTATGCCTTGGAAATGCTGGGACTGACTATCAGGTAGAGTAAAACAAAATTGATTTATTTGTTGACATTTTAATTGTTTTTTGCTGGAAAAATCAAATTTGTAATTAATAGCCGATTAATAGTAATTAATATTATGTAAAATCAAATTCTTCTTCCGTCGACATTGCGCTATAGGTAGAATAATTATTACTAGGTGAATTAATTTGATCTTCCCGTGCGTTTGATGATTGTTCGTGTGATAAATGTGGAATTGGTATTTGGTTTGCATTTAATGATTGTTCGTGTGATAAATGTGGATGTATCTGTGGTGTTGGGTTTGCAAAATGTTGAGTTTGATAGCCACTCTGGTAATTGCTTGGCTGATAGAAGTAACTAGGTGGATAGCCTTGATGTGCAGGTTGAAGTAAGTCTGTTAAAGTTTGGAGAACGCGGTTTTGTGTGGGAGCCCTTAGTTCTTACGTAGTATGTGGCGAGGCTATTGTCGTACACTGGGTACAGTGCTAAACTATGTGCATTGTGCTGCTACTGAGGGTTTCTCAACAGAATAATCCAATAACAATGTCCGACTGAGAATTGAACTAGAAACTACATGTGCAACAGTCGCACAGGTAAAACAGTATATCAGTCGTGTTTACTACCGCTGCGTAACTGAGGTAGTCTCATTTAAGTATTTACTAAAACAAACAACTACTATTATCTTTATTTATATTTAAAATTCTGTTATTTAGTTTTAAATATTTACGTTATGCGTGACATCTAGTTATCTGTTTCTAAAACAGGATTAGAGAAAATATACATCATGAACCATGACTTCAAAAAGTTCATTGTAATTCAGATAGATGTCACTATTCTCAAAAGAGAACTCTTAATAAAATAGATTTAATAATTCCGAGGCATTTCAGGCCATTCTCCGATATTTATGCGACTATTTACGTCAAGGTAAGCATGATTAATAGAAAACAATCACTGTAGTTTCATAACAAGTGGTATGAGAGCGTGATACTCATAACTGTTGGAGTTATGACGCCGCTGGGATTATTATGTCAGTCTTATCGCTTCTGAACGCGGACACGGAGTCTGAATAATAGAACGATTAGTTATATTTGAGTAAATACAAACGTTTGTTATGAATTATTATATTAACTTCCTTAGTTTTGGTAGTCATTTATTTTTTATAAAGCTTACAAGCGACAAATATGTGTAGGGCGTGCAGCGTGTTTAATGCGAAAGCGCAGTGATGATCACAACTGCATTCCATTTTATTCTTCCTAGCCTTTATTATTCCCAAGTCACTTGGGGTCGGCTTCTAACCGGATTTGACTGGATATCAGTTTTTACACGGAGCGGCTGCCACCTGACCTCCGCAACCCGAAGGCTAACGACACCCTAAGGCTAGACCAGTGTCAGGATATTATAGAGCACTGACTTCCCAGTAACGACTGCCATAGATATTCATGGCAGCCGGGACCGAAGGCTTAACGTGCTCTGCATTCCAATTACATATTTTTTTTTTAAAGACAACGCCCGCACTATGTTTAAATCCTGTGTCGCGGAGACTTTACAAACATTCAATTAAAGAACACCCAGATTCGGAACAAACATTTGTGGAACACACAAAGTTTTGTCCCGTGTGGGAAACGAGTTGTAGAAACGTTGGACTGCCAAGCATCTCTGACTTTTCCACGTTATATGAGTAGGTATTTAATTATTGCTAGCTTTAACAGTGACGGAAAACATTGTAAGAAAACCTGCATGTCTGAGAGTTCTTCATGATTTTCTCGAAAATATCTGAAGTTTGCCAACCCGTACAAATTCAGTGTGGTAGACTATGGCCTTACACTTCTCAAAACTGCGAAGAGGCCCGTGCCCAGTAATGGGACAGTTTATAAGTATGTAAGTATATTTTGTATCCAAACGATTTTTTTATAAATTAGTTGTTAAAACACTTTGATGTTTCTGCCCCTTCCTTCTATCAATGGAGATTTTGGGTAAGCCATAATAGGCATGGTGACTGGGTTAAAATAAGTGATTTTAATTAATCCATCTTCAATATAAGCGAAAAATATTAGACACCTATTTTTTGTTTTAAGAAAATTATAAAATATTATTAAGATATATAATGCATTAAAGTTCGGGAACGGGGGCTTGTGACGTCACTATCTTATAAAACCTGTACCGACAAGTGACGTAACACGAAATTTAAACGTGTTGTATCTTCGTTGTTATTAGTTTGTGGGGCAAAAGAAAAATGCTTGTCCAATATCTATTGCTCATCTAAAAGACGGACCAGAAACATTTTTAGTCTTCATGCCTATTACTTATTGTAAGTAACTATGATTTACGTTGTAGGTTTTCAGGAGGTTGGTGCTTAAAATTAAGATTGGTGGTGATGGTAAAGATTTTATAACCGACTTCAGAATGAGTCAAATATTTGACTCAATTTGATGTTAGTGCCAAACAAACAGCAGTTACCTAATGTAATTCGATTACCTTTAAAAGAAAAAACGAACCATCAGCATTTTGCTACAGCAATAACTTTGTTTGGGCCTACCATCCATTAGGGTAGTTTGAGTAGTAGAGCCTGGTTGTTTTCAGCATAAATAGGCCGGCTCGACCGAGGAAGGCCTACCTTCTCAGAATATCGACGTGAAATAGCAGTATTCCTACTGTTGTGTTTCGTACGGTGAGTGAGATTGCCGGAGGCCCAATCACCCTCTTTCCCACTTCCCGCGCCTTTTCCTTCCCACTTCCTTTTTTTCCTCTTCTTTTCCTAAAGGGTCGGCAACGCGCAGGTGATGCCTCTGGTGTTGCAGACATCCATAGGTTACGGTGACCTCAGGTGGGCTGTATGCTTGTTTGCCACCTTAGTTGTATAAAAAAAAAACAAATTAAATACCTATTGAAATTCTATTTAATTTAATTTATTTATTGCACTCCATAATGGTAGGTATATATTACATTACATAAACAGGTCTTATAAATATAGAAAGAAACAATTATTATGTACCCCGAAGGGCACGGCAAAATAGTGGGAACAGATTTTAAAGTGAATCCCACTTTAAAATCTGTACCTATTATTTTTCATATTATGAAGACTTCATTTACAACGTGCAAACGATGCATATTTCTATTTCCTTTTAAGCCGCATAACTTTTCATATATCATGATACAAATTAGCAAAGAAATACCATATAGTTGTTACACCTAGTTGTTGGATAGTGGGGAACGCTGCGCTGGAACGACGCGACGCGCGACGTGCTAATCATGCGATAAACTAGGCTGCGTAGGTATATATAGCGTGCACAATTTAATGAAATTATAATATGATATTATAGAATTATAATTAGGCTGACTTACGTCCGTGCGACATCTAAAGGTCCGCACTGAAAATCAGCGCTCTATTGTGGATCCCCTATGGACCACAATATAGCAACAATGCTGAGTGCGTACCAATCTGTCCACAGATTGCACGTTTCTAATAATTAATGTTAAGTTATATTGTAAGTATGTATTTCCTTTTTGAACTGTATCTGTGGCAAATAAACGGTTTTTCTTTCTTCTTTCTTTCTTTCATATATGTAACTATTTTTACTCATTCAAATAAATACGCCTGCGGTACACCATACTGAGATATAATAACTTACGAATTTGGTTGGTGTTTTATACTTCGCCATGCAATAAAGACATCGGAATCTCACTTGACTTCTTATATTACATCATTTAATATAGAACTTCTCTATTCAGCAGTAATAAGTCGCAATAGCGTATTAGAACACAAGACTTGAACGAGTAAAACTTGTGAACTTGACGTTCTATAGGACTCAAGTTCGATCCGTAGTCTCGTACCTTTAACTATTCGGGGTTATATGTGTAGGCAATAGTTAATAACGATTTAGTTTTGTGAAGGTCAACACCGCGAAGAAACTTACATGTCTGCGAGTTCTCCATAATGTTCTGTTAGATGTGTAAAGTCTGCCATTCCTCACTGAGTCAGCGGGTCAGACTATGGCTGAAACCTTCACATATTGTGAAGATGCCCGTGTTCAGCAATGGGCCTGTTTATACATACGCTAGCTGACCGGAACTTCGTCTGCTTCACATAAGAGAATATGCCCCGTTTTTGGCTCTAGCGTGATGTTATATAGCCTACTAGTTTTCCCCTGCGGTTTCACCCGCGTAAATCCCGTTCCCGTGGGAATATCGGGATAAAAAGCCTATGTGTGAATCCATGTCTCCAGCTATCTACATACCAAGTTTCATCGCAATCGGTCCAGTAGTTTTTGCGTGAAAGAGTAACAAACATCCATACATCCATACAAACTTTCGCGTTTATTATATTAGTAAGGAAGTAAGGATAGCCTTCCTCGATAAATCGGCTATCCAACACTAAAATAATTTTCAATTCGAAGCAGTAGTTCCTGAGATTAGCGCTTTCAACCAAACAAATAAACTGTGCATGAGGTCTTGGGTTCGAATCCCGGGTCGGGCCAACAAAAAAATTATTATTGGGTTTTTCTGTTAAAATCTCGATAGCAGCCCGGAGTTAGGAAGTTGGCGGTGTTAAATACCCCCGTGCCTCGGGAATTACGTAAAGCCGTTGGTCCTGCGCCTGATCTCTCTCCTGTCGTGTCGGATTGCCGTCCCATCGGATCATAAGAGTTAGGGAACAGAGAGTGCACTTGCTAGTCACTTGTAGTTGAGCGCACACGCTTGTGCACTATAATATCTCCGGCGCAGATGGCCAGTCTCCGATCGAAATTTGGTCTCGAGGACATTATATTATTAGTATAGATATACCGGGCTGATGTTATACTAAATGATTTATGATAATAGAGAATTAAGATACTCGTAGGTAAATAGAGAGTGCGTACTTTACTATGTTTTTATACACACTAGGTATAATGATTCCGTTTTTGATAACTTAGTATTTAATACTTCTTTTGACTGTTATTGTTTTTGATACCTTATGATTGATGTCGTATGTTCTTTGTATCAGTTGTTTGAATGTTTGTAAAGCCCCCCGCGATACAGGACAAACATATAATTTTGCAACACCACTTTCATAATACCTAGGAGTATAATAATTGACAGGCAATTCATTTTCTGACTTAGCAATAATAAAGAAGTACTTATCATGTTATATTATTCTCATTACCTGTAAAATGTTTCTAAATCCGACCAAGTAGGTACCTAAAATACTTATTTTATCCTTAATAACTTGTGTAGGCGTTACTTATTAGTAGGTAGGTTATTGCTATTTTTAAAATACAACTCACGTTCTAAGAGTGCTTTTCTTGGCGCGAGAAAAACGATTCACGAAAAATAGGTAAAGAGGCTATTTTAGTTTAATTTTCTTTCTTTCTAACTTTAGGTGACAAATATACTTACCAATCCTTTATTTACTGGCAAAATATCTTCCTCATATATGTAATTATAGTCAAAGTCAAAATCATTTATTAATTTAGTTCACAAAGTAACACTTATGAACGTCAAAATATTTAGTGACTGAAGCTACATTTAAGTTAGTTGCTAGGTTCAGGCAAAGAGTACATACAGCCTATAAGAAAAAACCTGCAAGAAACTCACGGCCACTCTTTTAAATCGCCAATTAAATATAATTTCAGTATTTTACAAATCATATCAACAAGGTATTGCAGCCATTATACCATAGGCAACTGACTTTAAAAAACTAAAGATAATAACAATAATAACTTAATAATATTATAGAAATTAAATAATTTGGAACTTATTATATTTTCAATATAAATCTAAAATAGACGGTAGGATGGCATGATAGCACATACACTTACACTTTGTGACAATGTAAAGGCAATCCGTGACTAAATGCGGTTGTGGATTTATATTTTTCAATAATAATCAAAATGAGCACCTTAAACCGGCGAGCGTGTATGAGGAATGTTATGAAAGTGAATGAAGCCAGAGAAGTGTGTCAGGATCGTAGCAAATGGAAATCCGTAGTCTCTGCAACATCTCTATGTAATCAAAATGAGAAGCAGGATACTTGATAATATTACATATAATCACGAGGTACGTCTACATTACTAAATTGACTTATAAGTAATGCAGATCTCTGAATCCTGAATGCGACAAACAAGTAGTGCCATGAGTTTTTGTCATTTAAATAGTCGATGACTGAATAATAAGTCTTCCGAATGAGCTGTATATTAACGGCGCTTTTAAATTTAAGCAATGGCAAATTAATAATATTAATAAGTAGCTTATTAAAAAAACGTATACCGAGTCCTGCAAATATATTGTGAACTTTACATAAGTAAACGATGATATGAGCCGACTAACTTATGCTCATTTCTAGTGTTTACGTTATGAATATCACTATTCTTATTATATAAGTGAATATTATGTTTAATAAACATAATGTTAGCAAATATATATTGCGACGCAACAGTAAGTATGCCTATTTCATTAAATCGGTCTTTCAGGGAATCTCGTGGACCTAAATTATAAATATAACGTTGTCTCAATATCAGCTAATACCGTAGGACATGACACTGTGAAAGTAACTGAAATATACTAGTCTCACAGTATCTATATCAGTGAGCTGTCTTACTTTCCGAATGGAGTATGCGGCTAAGTTTCCCTGCAAGACACGATATATGAGCGCCCCACTGAACTTTGTGATCTAAAGTCAAACCTAGAAAAACTTTCGACTGTACGAAAGTAATCATTTCATTATTTAATATATTTATATCAGACCTGTTTATACATATACTATGCCACTGCTGGGCACGGGCCTCTTCTCGGTGTGAGAAGGGTTTGGCTGGTCCACCACGCTGGCTCAATGCAGGTTGGCAGATTTCACATACTTTCGAGAACACTATGGAAAACTCTCAGACAGATTTTCAAGATGTTTTCCTTTACCGTTAAAACAAGCGATAATTACGTAGTTATTAAACATGCACATAATTGTGAAAAGACAGAGTGACTCTTGGGTTCGAACTCGAGAGCTCTGCACGACAGTCCAACAGTCTAGACTTATATTATTATATTACACTATTTAAAAGAACTTTGAGCACCATATTTGTAATATGGCGTCTCCTTACATCAGCCGAGAGCTTATGAAGAGAGCCGTCTGCCGTCTTTACAAAAAGTGCAATAACTAAGATAAAGCTAATTTCGAGAAAAACGAGTTTATAGATTTTATTTTTGATTTAGTTTATAATATCTCAATTACTGTTCATGGTATCGACTTGAAACTTTTACTACATGTTAGATAAAAGTGTAGCAGCGATAGCTAAGTAGGGAGACCAACAGACTGCAATGTAGAGGGTCTCGGATTCGAACCCACGTCGCGCACCTCTGACTTTCGGAAGTTATATGACTTTTCGAAATTATGTGCGTATTGATTGACAATTATCGCCTGCTCCGTGTCTCGGAGAGCACGTTAAGCCGTCGGCCCGGCTGCCATGAACATCTATGGCAGTCGTTATTGGGGAAGTCGACACAAAAGATCTCACTGGGTCGAAGTGTCGCCGGTCTCTACAAACACAAGATAAAATAAAATAAAAAAATAGATAAAAGTGTGACGAATATAATGTAGTACTTAATATTTGTAAATACAATTATTTCCGATATAAAAATACAATAAATCTACTTATGTTTAGTATTATTAGTATGTAGAAAGAATGTTTACTAGCTATAACCGCAATAAGTAAAATACTTATTGCACTAATGGTTAGGAAACCCACATGATGCATTTTGAGTAGCAATTAATACATTTTTATTGTTTGTTTCTTAACCATAGGTGCATAAACCTAAACCATTTTTGTAAATATTTAGTATTATAATTATTTGTGTTTTTGTAGCTATGTTAATACGTTTGTAAATATAAATACTTTTGTTAGAATGTCTTAGAAAATAAATATGAAGTTATTTTATAAATATATGAATGAAACATACCTAAAAAGACAGTAAATTTGAAAATAATTACTTTGTAAAATATAATTCCCAGGTGCATAATGCATTAAGTTTCTTATTTTGGCAGTTACATTTTTATGTCAAACATGAATAAATAGAAGCTTGCAAAGCTTTTTTTTAACGAGGTTTGGTTATAATTGATACCAGTCCAGAAGCATTTATTTTCCTCTTTTCCAACTCGCGCACTGTCCATGTCTCTGCTGCGTAAAGAAATATGGGGAATACAAGTGTTCGTACGAGCCTGATTTTGGTAGCTTTGGTGATGTTGCGATTCCTCCACACTTTCTTTAACTTGTCCATCGCGGTTCTTGTTATGGCCATACGTCGTTTTACTTCTTCTACATCTACTGAAGATCAACTATCTACTAAATGAAGATTACAAATAAGGAAATATTCTAATTATAAATATAATAACTTGACTTATTGCATATATAGTTAGAAAAATAATTAAGAGGAAACACTAGGGCCGTTTTCCCATATAAAAGTAGTCCCCTGTTTCCTCCCTGGATAATGCCAGTTGAGTAATAATATTTTTCCAAAAAATTTATGGCCTCTATTGGCATGTCCCTATGTTTTCCTTTTTTTTTTCATTTTAATCAATTATTAAAAGAGACATGGGCCTTCAAAATCCTCAAAAATTGACCAGATTTTCCGCTGTGTTCAAACATCCAGAAAACAAATTTGAATAGATTATATAAAAAAAGGGAAACATAGAAACACGGCCAAGCCTTTCTTCAATTTTTTATCAAAAAAGTTGTTAAATCGGTCAAGTGTTAGATAAGGAATCAGGGGACTACAAAACGTTGATTTTGTGTACTTTTAATAGGTATTTTCGGTGCAAGCTACAGTTGTCTCTATCACGCTCTGCAGGCACTGCGCGACAGAAATAGATTTTACAAAGACCTATATTTCAATTCTCTCGCCCGTGGCCGTGGTGTTTCCTCTTAAGAGCGTAACTAACTTATTCCTATTTACAGTTATGTCGGTCTTGATAAGTAAATCATATAACATGGACCGGATATTGCTGTTACGCTTCGTATTAATCCGTCTTGCTGATTCCGAATATGTACTTAACTCAATTCGGCTCAAAACTCAAGTTATTGCACTTTTCGTTAGGACGGGAGCTCTATCGACTGTAGATACACATTTATAAGATTTAGAAGCTACTATCTTTTAAAATTATAATAGATGTTCTTTTTATATCAGTAATATTTAAAATATAATTGAAATTTAAAAATACAGAATAATACTTACAATTTGTCAAATGTTCAGCTGCTTACATTGCTGGCAGTACCATTCAGTGCCTACAGACATCTTCAGGGTATTCTCGTATTCTATAATACATTTTCTAAATGTCTCAATGACTCAGCGGTATTGAACTTGTGCATGAGGTTTCGGGTCTCGATTCTCGAATCGGACAGTGTTACTGGGGTTTTCTATTCAGAGGAAGACGTACTACGAAGCAAAGTTTGGATAGGTACACAGTAGACGAGAATGGGATATCACGCCCACTATTACGTGAGATCAAAACGTGGACTTGGTAAACCTTTCCTTATCCATATCCCTATAAATCCTTATAAAAAAATGTACATATTACATTCATAGTACATATGGTACTATGAATGTAATATGTACATTTTTTTAAATCGGTTTCTTCTCTTCATTAATAATATAATAATAATAATATTCTATCACATTCACATAACACCATCTAGCCCAAACTAAGCAGAGCTTGTACTATGGATACTACACAATGGATAAACATACATATATACTTCTTTTTTGTAAATACATACATAGTCTACCTACATAGAAACACCTAGACCAAGACAAACATCCATGTTCATACACACAAATGTTTGACTTGTGCGGGAATCGAACCCGCGACTTTAGACGTGGCAGTCGGTTATTAAGCGAGTTTGCCACCATAGACGTTAAAAAAAAAGAATACAGACATTTAAACAACGGGCTTAATGGACGTCTAGACTGATAACAATTATTTGGTTTCGTATCCAACACTTGGTGCAGTGGCAGGGGTGATACAACCACTCAAACCTTTCCGTCATCCATGCAGTCATATGGCTACTGTCATGCACGTATCAATAGTTTTTCCCCTGGGTCTGCCGTTAGTACCTCATACAAAAATGTTACAGAACAGAGTATAATAGCCCAAAGTGATAAAGACAATACGTTCCTAACAGTTTTTACAACAGTTTGCTTCAAGTTGGGTTATGGCTAATATGAAAATATCGAGTCAGCGACGTACCTAACGGATGAATAATAATATTAACAACCTTTTATGCTCACCTATCAAAGCGTACCTACTTTTGTATCTGCTAGACCAATTATTTGTAGCAAAATGTTTGCCGTCTAACTTGTAAGGATTACAGTGTCAGTACCTTTTTTTTACCGTGGGGAAATCCTCCTGATGTATACCCCCTCGCCACAACGGCAGGCGAGATGGTTATGTCGGGTTCTCCCGAGACTTCGGGCCTACCGACTAAAACCATCACGGTGTGTCATCTCCCTGCTTTGTATGGCGGGTGGGTCGCTGGAACTGAAACTACATTAGTGACACAGTGTACAAGACCTAACCTAACTAATATTAAAAATGTGAATGTCAGCTTGTTTGTTTGTTACGCTTTCACCCTTCAACTAGGAACTCAATCATCATGACTTTTTTCATACATCGTTCATGAGTACAAAGAAGGACATAAGTTTGTTCCATCCAGAAAAAAGTTCTATAGTTAACCTAACCTACATTTACGCGAGTGAAGGCACGGACAAAATCTAGTCTATAATATATACGGTTCCAACAACTAACTTTTGAAATAATTAAATGATGAAACCATAAATAAAAAGAACGTTAGGCTACCAAAGGTTAGTTTAGTTTAAATAATGCCAGCATATACCATAGAGCTTACTCATTAATTTCACAGTAACTAGGGCGAATTGTAGATGACACTGTCTATAAGACGATTCTAAATTCGATTTTAGAATTCGGCTTCGAAATTCAAATCCGAGCTGCCAATTACACGGTTGAATTTGGAATTTAAAACTCGAATGCGGCTTTGAAATTTGCGTCACCTGTGTCACGGTTATAACGGTTAAATCTACTTTCCAAATAAAATTTGATAGATAGATTCTATATCTATTAAAGAAAGCGGCAGAATAAAGAAAGTATAGATTTAAAAAGTGGTAAAGATTAATTTTATATTATACACTATATATGGTACTTTTATAGAAATTGACATCAACAATCTGATGCGCATCCTATTTTGTCATTAGTTGCTTGCTTTGAGACAATTTGAACTTATAGGTAAGTACGTACGTAAGTATTACGTATATACGTAATTAGGGCAAAAACTCACGTGAAAGAGGAAAAAAGATAGCTATTGTTCGAACAGCCGACAACAGAAATTCAAATTCAAAACATTTGTTTTTAGACTGTTCGGTCCAGAGAGTGATAGTAGTACAAAGGGATTTATAACTTAAAAAAACTGTTAGTAACTTACATACACATACAAAAAAAAAGAATACAATAGCAACAATAATAATGCATTTAAAAATAGCCGCAATTTCAAACCGTATAATCGTGCTTGATTTTTTAAAATACACTATTATAAAATCAACATAAACTATTTTAATTCCAGTGTGTTAACATTTGTGTAAACATGGCACAATATATTTTTACCTTTATAAAATGCATTACCTTGACTTATTTTTTTAAATACACTATTATAAAAAGGGATTAAATATAATGATCATCAAAAGTACTAATTGCACAGCAAAATATGCTTACTGAAATATATCAAAACGAGCACCTATACGCCTCAAATCACTGCATTCCGTCTCGGAAGGGTTAGGTTATGTTAGGTTCCTTCTTAAACCCATCGAAAAATAGGAGCCTCCGTAAACTTAGTTTGATCTATTTAAATATATTTTGCTGTGCAATTATTATTTTTGGTGACACAAAGGCAAAAATATAACATAAACTATTTTAATTCCAGTAAAAATTTGTGTAAACGTGGAACAATATATTTTTACCTTTATAAAATGCATTACTTTGACTTTAATAAACTTAATTATAAGTGTAGAATTGTAAAATATAGAATGCATGCGTACAGTAAGCCACAAAGCAAACTGTCTCATGCGTAACTGACTGAAAGTAGATAATACGTGTCAAAAAAATCTTACTGTTCGAATTGTAGGAACTAATTGTTGGAATCTAGTTGAGTATTCCCAACAGTGGAGTTAAGTTTGGTCGTTGATTCAATACGTGCTTGTACCCAAAGCTGTCTCGAGGCCAACTTTGGAATTATCTCACATATATATTCCCCAAAGTTTCGGTAGCGTAACGGTAGTTATTATGACTCCAGTGGATGAGGTGTCGGGTTTAAATACTGTGCCGGGCAAAGTTTTATTGGAGTTTTCTATCAACAATAAAAGAAGCAGCACGGAGTTTGGAACTATGTTTCAGAAATGCAAATAGAGCACGTAGTCTAAAACTGTGATCGAGAGACGGCAAAAGGATGGCTCCCTTTTATGTGCCTCTTAAAACCATAGTTGGTGATGTCATGGTTAAATTCCTTTACCTACCTCCTCAGGAATGATGCGTGAGATTTTTTCGGCATCTATAGTTCTGTGCCTCCTGTAATTTAAAGGTATGGTATGGTGATACTTAATTGCGTATTCTTATGTTTTCTTTGCTTTTATTTTTGTATTTCTAATATTTCTTGGTTTTTTTTTGTTTTTTGTTTTATGCCAGTGTAGAGGCCAAAATAAACCGCTTTCTTTCTTTTTTTTGAAAGTGACTCTATGCCAATTAGGTTTTTTTGAAGACGCACCTTTGTCGCGGGAGACTTTACAAACGTTCAAACAACGGACATATAGAACATCCAGACTTGAAACAACTATTTGTGTATCACACAACGTTGTGTCCCGTGTCAATTTATACATGCACGAAAATTATACCAATTTAACATACAAACACCAGGTGCTAAACCAAAGCTTCTGCTGTCTATTCTGCTGATCTCGGATTTAAATTAGCTTAGAACAATTACAATGTCTAGATCAGACAGACGGATCTAATCTAGTCTAACAGTGCTAAGTCTATTTGCATAAGTTAGTTACTGAGGCGTTTGTACCTGCTATGTGGCGCCTACAACGGTGGGTCTGAGGTAATAATGTAATTAGAACTTCAATATGCTACTGCGGATGCTTACTGATAATATAAATGCGAATGTGACTTTGTTTGTTTGTTACGTTTTAACTATCCGATCGATCAAAGGAACAAAAACCTATCATCCAGAAAAAAATAATGTTACTAACCTAATTTACGCGAGCGAAGCCGCGGGCAAGCCTAGTCTAGTCTAGTAATATTATAAATGCGAATCTTAGTTTGTTTGTTATGCTTTCACGCCTTAACTACTCGAACGATCTTCATGAAATTTCACATACTTGTTCTTGTTCTACAGGAGTATAGAAAAGGACATAGGGTATCTTTCATCCAGTAAAAACTAATGTTACCGAGCGTAGCCGCGGACAAAAGCTAGTATAATATAAAAAATGTTTTTAGTTTAAGCGTATCAAAAACAACTTTCCATCCACATGCGGTTGTCCACCCAAAATATTCGTGATGGTACTGTGTAAGTGGCGAGGTGATCAATGATACCATTGCGCTATTCATGCACGCCTGTAACTTAATTGCATGATCATAAAATTATGTCTGCATGGATAGTGTTTCAAGTTTCACCTCGTCGTTGCCACTGCACACTCCGCGTGTTGTGAGTGCGATCCCCAGGCAGAAGAAAATCGTGTGTGATCTACATAGTAGTTCTGAGTCTGGGTGTTCAATGCATCTGGTGTTGGTTCCCTCGCTGCACAGGAATTATTATAAGCGCGGACGCTTTCTTCTAAAAGAAAATGAATATGATAAAGAAAAGGAAAATGAAATAGAATACTGCTGACATTGTATAACCTTTTCATGATATTTACAGATCATTAACAGCGATTTCTGTCTCAAAGCTACAAGTCAAAGTAATGTTAGAATTGTTACGGCTAGTGCCATCTGACGGCACCGTGGGGAAGAGTCGGCAGTCCCTTCTAATATTAATTTATTACAGCACCATCTATTGACATCTTACGGAACTACGTCTTTGTCGGTACGAGTTGAGTAGAAAGAGCGCTGGCACATTCTCGAATCATCGCGCTGTTGCGTGCCGTGTGTGACTTTTCTGGAAAACTCCAGAAGCGCTTTACCGCGTATAAATAGAGCGCACGCGCACCGCCGAGTGAGTTTACAATCGTAAGTGGTCAAGTGTTCATCGAAGCGAACGGAAGCGAAAATAATACGGAGTTTGAAGCAGTTACAGTGGAAAAGTGTAGTATAGTGTTTGTTGTGTATTCAAGTTAATTGTGTGCTAGAATAAAACGTGTTTTAGTCGGTAATATTGTTTTGTATTCTTATCCGTCGAAACCAGCACGTAACAAATTGGTGTAAGAAGTGAGATAAGAATATGCCAGTACTACCGAATGAGGAAGTGGAAAGGGTGCGTACCAGGAACCAGCGCCAGCAAGATGTGGACCAGAGGCGCTTTGGAGAGGCCCCCTCGCCGAAGCCAGGTGGACTACGTGACACCGCGGCTGCAGCGGAACCATCTAATGCAGCTCACTCGCCGGTGAATCCCGACCTCGTGACTCTGATGGCGTTTATGCAGGAGCAGGCACGCCGCCAGGAGGAGCAGGCACGCCGCCTCGAGGAAAAGCTTCAACGCGATAAGGAGGAGGGTATGCGCCGCCAGGAGGAGCAGGTACGCCGCCAGGAGGAGCACGAACGCCGCCTCGAGGAACAGCTGCAACGCGATAAGGAGGAGGGTATGCGCCGCCAGGAGGAGCAGGCACGCCGCCAGGAGGAGCAGGCACGCGGCCAGGAGGAGCAGGCACGCCGCCTTGAGGAACAGCTGCAACGCGACAAGGAGAAGGAGATGCGCCGCCAGGAGGAGCAGCTGATGATGTTAAAACACCTCAGCGCAACGGTTGGCAAAGAATTGAAGGAGATGAAAGAGCAAGTTCAACGCCACGAAAGTCGCATTGCCGAGTTGGAAAAAACGATACGTGAGCTCAAGGCTGGAGATGGGATCGTGACACCTGCGTTTATGGCGCCCTCACCACGAGGTTTTAAAGTCCCACCATTCGACGGCTCATCGTCATGGTCAGCCTATAAGATCCAGTTCGAGGCCGTCATGAAATCGAACGGGTGGACGCAAGAACAGGCTCTGACTGCTCTCACCTTGGGGCTTCGCGACCAGGCCTTGACCGTGTTAGAAGCGCTTGGTCAAGACGTCACGTACGAGAAGCTGTTGGAGGCATTGGAAGCGAGATATGGCGACGCACACCTGGAACACGTGTTTCGCGCCCAGCTGAAAGACCGATCGCAACGTGTTGGTGAAACCTTGCAGCAGTGGGCCCTGGAGGTGGAGAAGCTGGTGCGAAAGGCGTACCAGTCCTCACCTGCGCTCATCGACGGAAATCTTGTTCAAGCTTTCACCGACGGGATCCGAAACCTGGCGGTTAGGGCCGCAGTGAGACTTGAACACTTCAAAAACCTGAAGGATGCCCTAGCCTACACTCTGGAGGTGGAAGTAGTGCGACAGGACGATCACGCTCAACGTAATAGGGAAGTGTCGGCTTCACCCAGGTGCTATAGCTGCGGCGAAAGAGGCCACATCAGGTTGAGCTGCCCGAAGCGAAGGAGTCCACGTAGCAGAAACCAGTCGCCGGTAAGAGGAACACCTGATGTGCGTGTCGGACAACAACTACAGGACTTCGTAATACAGCATCGCAGTGGCAAGTCACATAGTAATGCAGATGCCCTGTCGCGTAGACCGTATCCCGACCAGTGTAAGCACTGCGCCAGGCAAGGCGCAGAGGCCAAGCAGAAAGGACTAGTGAGGATATTGAGGACAGATCGTAGCGAAGATTGGAAGGAAACTCTCCAGAGAACGCAACAAGAGGACAAAGGCATAAGACCCATCCTCGAATGGAAGAAAACAGGTGCTTCGAGACCTCACTGGAGTGAAGTTGTGACAATGAGCTCTATCACCAAGAGTTACTGGGCACAGTGGGAAAGTTTGGTTATCCAGGATGGAGTTCTGTGCCGTAAATGGGAGAATGCTCGAGGTGACAAGTATCACCTGCAAATGGTCGTACCAAAGCTCAAAGTACCGGAAGTTTTACAACTCTGGCATAATGGGAGTTCAGGAGGTCACATGGGTGTTAAGAGAACTCTGATTAAGATCCGGGAATGATTTTATTGTATCCAATGTCGAAGAGACGTTGAGGAATGGTGCCGTAAATGCATGAGTTGTTCTGCCATGAAGGGACTTCGCACTGGCAGCAAGATGAATGATGTATACGAGCAAATCAGACAGACCGGCCAGCAGATGTCTGAGAGGATGTAGACCCGTTACGACCGGAAGGCGAACAATAAAGGCTTCGAGGAAGGATCGCCTGTGTGGTTACATAATCCGGTACGCAGCAAAGGAAAATCTCCTAAGTTGCAGGCAAAATGGGATGGACCCTATCGCATAGTCACTAAGATGAATGACGTCACCTACCGGATCTAGAAAGGACCACGAGGTACACCAAATATCGTTCATGTGGATCGATTGGCTCGCTACTAAGGATCTAACAATGTTCGGGACGAATATGTCTAAGAGGGGGGCAGTGTTACGGCTAGTGCCATCTGACGGCACTGTGTGGAAGAGTCGGCAGTCCCTTCTAATAATAATTTATTACAGCACCATCTATCTACATCTTACGGAACTACGTATTTGTCGGTACGAGTTGAGTGGAGAGAGCGCTGGCACATTCTCGAATCATCGCGCTGTTGCGTGCCGTGTGTGACGTTTTCTGGAAAACTCCAAAAGCGCTTTTTCCGCGTATAAATAGAGCGCACGCGCACCGCCGAGTGAGTTTACAATCGTAAGCGGTCATGTGTTCATCGAAGCGAACGGAAGCGAAAATACTACGGAGTTTGAAGCAGTTACAGTGGAAAAGTGTAGTATAGTGTTTGTTGTGTATTAAAGTTAATTGCGTGCTAGAATAAAACGTGTTTTAGTTGGTAATATTGTTTTGTATTCTTATCCGTCGAACCCAGCACGTAACAGTATCATAGTTAGTGGACACAAGCGCTGGTGCACTTTCAATTAAAACTATCGGCAGTGTTAGATTACGCGGCTTCGTTGTTCCACGAACTTGTCGTCCGACGAGTTCGCAAGCTATCAGGAACCTATGAAACTTGTGTTATTGCCCCTTGTCTTGGACACGCCGAGACCTGATTGGGGATATGGCAATTTCGACTTTATGGGCACATCATACGGTAAAATTAAACGAGTTTATACGGATTTTATAAAGTTGTTTATTTAAAAAATCTATGTTTCTACATCAATCTTAAATCATTAAGCTACTATTATTAAATTTTACTACTATTTTAAGCTAATTAGTTATAGGTTTACATCTTCCCAGTCGTTTCGGTTGCTTTGCAGCAGCCATGGTCACGAGGAACGCGCGACGGTTAGAATATACTTAGGTACCACCGACTTTTGTAACTACCAAATTTTACGTAAATTAGAGATTATTATTACCATAATAAGAAATTGGTAGCAATTTTGAAAATGGGGTTGATCTTTATTAATATTAGCTATGCCACGATGTTTCTTTCACGGTTTTGATAACTGCTCTAATACTTGTAGCGTGATGTCAAATTCGATTGGTAGTGCCCGAGACGCGTTCAAACAAAAACAAACAAACTCTTCAGCCTTAATATAGTCAAATATAAACGCTTGGTTTTTGTTACAAAAGAAATAAATACTTTATTTAACTAAAAATACAAGTTGAGTACAGTCTTGTTGAGCAGTTGACAAAAGAATGACTGAATGCTAGGCTACATTGGTTTATATGCGGTTAAATCTTAAGTGTGCTGTCCGTGTGAGATACCACGGGTGCGTGTTTACTTGGTACAAGTGACAGGATCAATTAACTTAGTATTTCGTCACCTTTAAGTTTATGGTCATTATTTATGTTATGGTTTACTTAAAGTTAAGATCAAGTACTGTTGCTAAGTGTGGTAACGTAATGCGTTCTTGTCTTACTCATGGGAACGTGGGAACGCATAACGAAATAAAGTTTTCTTAAATTTTTATGTTCACGCTTGTATTGTGCCTATATACTCGTATGTATATGCCTGTATATCATAGCAACGGCATTATGCCAGTTGTTTTATGTATTCTGAAATTATCGGCTTATTGCTGTGTACCGCCCATCATTTCAGACTCCATGCTGCTAGTGAGGATTCAACAAGTAAACATCCCTATAAAATTATTGAGTTAATATGTACTACGAACTAGAGAAGACCCTCAAGTATTTTTATTGCATATATACACGAGCTAAGTGTAGCCCACTAAATCTAAACCAAGCCATTGGAACGACATGTTTGACTGCAATTGCAAGTGCGAACAAAACATGTTCTTGAAATATCTCCTCTGTTTCGTAATAACTGGATGCATTAAAACCGAGACCTCATGGACAGCATACTCGGTGTGACGATAATTCAGCAGAACTCAGCACGCATTTCCGAACGCACCATTATCCGTCAAAAGTTTTAAAGTTTTAACGGAACGCTCGAGGAAATCATTCGTGTTTGAAAGTGTCCGCGCGCCTTTTTCCACATACTCAAATTAATCTCAATAAGTAAATAATATCGCGTATCTTGTAATAAAAGTGAACATGTGTCTTGTTGAAATTCTCGTACAGCTGTACACTGAATATTTTTAGTGTTAATTCAATCTTTTACGAAAATCGATCCTGCAGTCCTGTACTCTTGGAACTGTGAGTACGCTCTTTTATCCTATCTGCTCCTATATTTATCTTCTTATAGTGAATGGTCGGGTCTTTGACCCACCAGTTTTATGCAAAGCTAGGGTTCCACTACGCCGAAGCTCAAGCCTTTACCCTACCGGTTTTAAGTTAAGTGAGGGTACCGCTCTCTTGTACTGTTCAGGCTCGGTGCCTATATTCATAAAACGATTAGTTTTAGTTACAGACGTTGAATTTTGAGATACCTAATTTTCACAGAATAGATATGTGTCATAAAGGACGATGCGTGAAAACGTCCTTAACTCTTACATCGACCAACAGATTTGAAATGTATCTTAATAAAATAATCTTAGTAAGGTGATAATTTTTTAAGTACTATGGCGACATCTCTAAATATTCGGAATATAACGAGAAAATCATGTTTTAATATTATTATTTTTCGGCACAAAATAACAGTTTGTGTTTCAAAGTATTATTATAATTACCTATTCTTATCTAATACCTAAATAATTAAATAACTACATATGTTTAAACAAATTAGTTAAACTAAATACTTTATGGATGCGGTGCGATGCATGCGGTGCATTTTTGATAAAGTAAGATTACAAAACAATGCATTGGTCAGTCGAATTTATTATAGATATTGTGATACTTCTTCTTCTCTTTTCAGTTCATTACTTTTAAGCAGTCGGGTTTTTTGTTTTTATAATAATAATTTTATTTCAGAATTTTTAGTTTAATTAACCGCGTTTTATTTGAATATACGAGTATAACTAAGTACAGGCAATGTCATTCGTGACTTGAATACATTCTTGCTAGTAAATGATACTTCGGGCGTCCCGATATATAATTGGTACGCTTTTTGACAATTTGTGTTAAAACAGTAATATAAACGTGATAAGATACATTTATTTTTGAAATGGTCTTTTCACGATCTTTCATTTGATACCCATATCGCTAAGGTAAAAAAAATAAAACAATCCACACAACCTTTTTTTCATTTGCGGACGCCATTTTGAAAATTTATGTAGCCCATGTCACTACCACAATTTCGAAGATTTCAACAATACCTCATATGTCAAAAACCGTTTGAGCTGTAGGGCGTGCCAAAGATATGGACATACATACATACATACATACGCTCGAAAAATATTACCCTCCTGACACAGTCGGGTAAAAAAAAAACAAACCACGCCAACATTCTTTATCTGCGGTCGCCATTTTTAAAATTTATGTAACCTCAATTCAAAAAAATTTAATTGCACCTCATATTTTATGTCAAAAACCGTCCAGCCGTTTGGGCTGTAGGGCGTGCCAAAGAAATGGACATATTTTCGAATTTTAATTTTATTATATTTCTATACCCTATGGATTATTAGATTTTTATAGATAAGATAATTGCTAGTTTTTTTAGAGATTAAGAACCTACTAGCACATACAAAAGATCAGATGGAGAAGAGGGAGGGTCTCATACAAATTTGGTCATCATCCTTAACTGTCCGTAGTTAAAATGACTCGTTTGTTCGAATAGGAACCGGGCCTTAGTATAATTAACAATATTGTACCGACATAGAAATAAAATAATATTAAACTTTTTAAATTTTAACCTATTGAGACGCAGTGGCCGCTGCACACTGGTGGCCAGTCACAGTAGGTTTTGAATTATGTCTGGTATTCTAAGACTTGGTAGATTAAGGGTTTGTTCTACCACCTCCAGATAGCATTTATCTATAAGATAAAAATCTCGCCATCTCTCTTCTTTAACCTAACATGAGTGAGACAGAATGCGATTTATCTTTCGGATTACTTTTACTTGTTAAGGCTCCAGTACACAATGGCGTATGCTGGCCCACTTCAGGCGATCGCCACTGTGTACAGGGGGTAATTGTATATAGTGGCGGACAATTGTCAATCGTGGCGCGCAATCGGGATGTTGTCGGTTTTTTGGACACACTTTAAAGGAATCGTGGCGTAGCGTGGCCTGTGGTGTTCACACAATCGCCCATTGTTTAGTTCGTCACCGAACTCAGACCGGGATAGTGCACTTTTAAAATATATTAAAAATCACTAGATGACATACGAACAAAGTTATTAAATTCCCCTGATGATTCTGCAACAAGGTCGCATAGCAGATTGTTCATGGTTTGCCTGAAAACGATAAAAAATTACTTAGTTATGGACGTTAACATTCTATACGTATTTAAAATAAGGCCAAAACAACTTAGAAATACACCTAAGTATCATTAAAAATCTACGTTCCTTGTCCTGTTATGATGAATGGTCAGCATCCACCATCGCCTTTTGAGTAATTATTTTTTTATTACTTTGTGACGGTACACATTTTTGTAATACTTGTAAGCATTATATGAATAAATAGCTGCGGCCGTAATTACTTCCACGTCCATCGCAAGTGCTTCGCCAGGCAGCAATGAGCCATGCGCCATTGTGTGAACACCAAGTGGTCGGCCTACAGTTGTGCATTGCAAAGCATGGCCCATCACATGCCATTGTGTACTGGGGCCTTTAGATATAGGACTTAGCCATAAATGTTTTAAGCTGTCGTATGTTTATATTTGTGTAATATGTCCTTTAACCAAAAAATCCATTCGGAGCCGATGAACAATAAGTTTTAAGCGTTAAGATTAGTAAAATAAGGTTTTTAAAGGGCCGTGGCACTTAGTGGCTCTTATCCGAGCCACTGGTAAATAGAAGAACAAAATGTAGCGGCTCTTATGCGAGGTGCTGGCAAAGGACAGTAGCTTAGCTGTCTCAAAGAATAAGAGCAGCTACCTGTAATTCAAAAACAATGAATGAATAACGTTATGTATAATAATAAATAACAATTAATTAATTAGAACTACATTTTTTTACGATTCAGAAAGCTTCTTATTCCGTGATTCTTTACTTTTCTATTAAAATCTCGTTAAATTCGGCCATATTTAACGCGGATAAAAACTCAGTTTTCATATGTTTGTGTTTCCAAAACTCGACAAGCTGGACATTTTTATACAACGTTGCTCTTTGAATATTTTTTATGTATGTTCCGGTAGTTCCCACGGGAACAAGAAATTAAAATATCAGATCAAGTCATATCGAAGCGTGGCTGGGTTTAGTTATATTAGAAAAGTCTGAGGTGCATACCGTGGCATCGAAATCAAAACCTCTTTGTGTGAGTTGGCCCCAATAACCCAATAAACAGATTAGTAGTAGGTAGCTTATCTAAAAGCTTCTGATATATTTTTAAACGCCGATTTTTCAATCGTCAATTAACTTTTATCCGAGGTATAAATAGGGCGATTTGACTTTGCGATTTGACATATTTTCTATACGAAAAAAACGTCGATACGTCAAACATCTTCCCTATGTATAAAAGTTATCTGAAGATTGAACATTTTAGTGAAATAAAGAAAATCTTGGAATGTTTATTGGCAATAATATAATGTCTGCTTATAGTCAGGGCTCGTTCTCGATGTGAATTGGAGCAAATTGGAGCATATGAAGCGCCTATTATACTTGGGAGGCTCTTATTCAGAATAATTATTTAAGACGGTTTTCCTTGTTGCGGGTATAATATTGCGTTTACGCTTACAGCCAATCGTAAAGGTGGTTGAGTGGGTTAGTCGCGAAGAAGTAACAGACAGGTAGACAAAAAAAGACAGACAGAGTCAGGTACTTTCGAATTTATAATCTTAAATAAGTAAGGATATTCTTAATGAAACATGTATAAGCGGGATTATTTATTTAAGGTAAAGTCGGCCAAGAAAGTGGTCTTGCAGTTTTGACAAAAGTATCTGTGAGATTTAATTATCGCTAAGGTTTACTCTTCTAACGTGAAACATGGCTTGACGTAAATAATGGTCACTGCCAAAATATTATTGCAAGTAGAAATCATCCTTATGATGTATCATTGACGTTTCCAATGAATCTCAAACGTAGGGTGATAGACCACATATTTGTCCGACTGTACATAGTTTTAGTATTAGCAATATGTAAACGATTAGGTCATCAACACCATCATAACAAAAATGGTTTTTATCTAAGTAAATTTTTTCAATATACTTTTTATGAGCATGAATAACAATTATAAAGCTGTATAAAAAGAGCTTATCGGGTCTATTTGGTTAGCAGCGAGCCCTCTGAACGCCAGGTTAAAAAAGTTAAAGCATGCTCTTGGCGCTTATGCACCTATACCGCATATGGCGAGCAACGAGAATAAATTTTACCGAATATTTTGATAATGCTACAGTTTGTGTTCTCAACAAATATTAAGCAATTGGTATTTTTTAAATTACGCTTACATCCTTAGTGTTCTTTTGAGTCTGTAAACTATCCGAAATATTATTAAAATCCCAACTAATATTATAAAACCAAATGTGAGTTTGTTTGTAACGCTTCCACGCCTTGACTACTCGATCGCTCATCATTAAATTATTTTTAGGGTTACAGTAAAGGACATACAGTACCATTACCAGGAAAACTACTGTTCCCGAGTGATAGAAAATTAACATAACCTACACTTATGCGAATGAAACCGCGGAGAAAATCTTGTTGTGATATATTTCGAATGACAGATCGTAAAATTACTATCGTTCGATATTTTGCCGTTAAAAAAAGCACAGTTGGTGTAGTAGGGATATTATAAAGTACCCTTACATGGCGTAATTGTTTACCTAACTCATTATCTTTGGGTACCCGTATACTGAAAGTATTCGATAAGCTGTTGTTATAAAAATTCAAGATTGTATCCCAAAATTTCTCCTAAGCAACCTTTTCCATGCGTCAGTGGGTCTCAAAGCGAATACCGAAAATCTTATGTTTGAAGCCTACCATAAAATTACGGCGTAATAAGTACAGGGATTATTGATTTTTTTAAATTAAAAGGAGATTTCATGTTTATTTTGTTGTGCAAATAAATATTTATTTGTTTATTCGAATACTAAAACTACTAAGACAAACAGAAATCAGTTCTTTGTTTTAGTAGTTTAAAAAAAAGCGAGTCGTTTTACCTGCGGACAGTTATTTTTTGACACATGAGAAACTACACTATGAATATGTCAGAATTTATATATCGCCGATGAAGAGTCAATATAGATATAATAACTGTCATTTTTGTTTTATTGAATTATTCATTGTTAAATAAAGTAATACACATGCTGACAAAGATCTTGGGTCCGTTTTTTATTAATTTTGTAAGATAAATAGTTATTGTATTATGTTATTGATATTGCAGCCACAAATTACAGTAAAAATATTGCTCGCATACCTTCAAGATCCTTGGTCGATTTAAGCAAGTAACTTTTCATAATTATTTCGCCATACGATAGATATTTTGAGTTTAAGTTCTACATAACCATAGTCATAATAATAATAATATATAGCTATATGCTATATAGCTATATATTATTATATATAGTTATATATGGGGGTGGAAGTGTCATTTTGAAGAGCATAACTTCGGGGAAACCCATTTCATTTCATTTCATTTATTTACTTGCGAACATGGGTACATAAATGTTGATATAATAGGCGGTAGGTTTCTTCCACATTCAGCCGTTTGGCGTGCAAATACAGTAATTAGGTATTCATGCATTCATTATACAAAATCAAACATAACAAAATTTGATTAGGGTTTTCTGTGTACTACGATCGTTTTTTTTTATAATAATGTTGAAAAACTGAAAATAATAAAGTGTCAAAGTTCAAATTAATTAACAAATGTCAGGATTGTTACATGTCAAAAATTATAAGTTGTCAATTACGCTTATCTACCTATGTCATTAGTAATATAATAAATAAAAAATAAAAAATATAACAATGTCACTATTAATGATAATGTTAAATTTTATACAAATTCAAAATAATAGGGGAAATTAATAACTTTTATTACGTGTGCAAATGTCTAGACCTAGGAAATGCTCTTATCTTCTAAAAATTCTCGAAGTGAATAATAACATTTCGTTATGAGCAATTTTTGAAGATCCCGTTTGAAAATCTGTATATTTTCAGCGTTCTTTATGGATTTTGGTATATGGTTATAGATACGTGGAGCAGTGCAGAAAAAACTTTTGTGCATCAATGCAGTTTTGCTTGCCACAACACATAATTTGTCAACGTGACGTACCCGTGATCTTTTTCAAATAAGTGCATATTTTGTCTGACAAACATGGCACACTCCAAAATGTAAATGCAGGGCAAAGTCATTAGTTTATGTTCTGTAAAGTAAGATTTACAGCTATCGGGCAGTTTGATGTTAAATAAAGTCCTAATGCATCGTTTCTGTGATTTAAATGCTAGTTGCCAGTCTGTTGAGTTTCCCCAGAACACGATTCCATACCGCAGCGTTGATGTTACCATACCATGATATGCTGTTATCATTGTAGATATGTTTGAAGTATTTCTTAGTTTATACAGGGTGTCCAAGAACCTGGCGTCCAACTGGATTCCCACGATGCCCCAAGTTCTAACAGTACTCAGAAAAATATTTTAAAAAATCCACCCCATGTACTTACAGAATTATACTGATTTCAAAAAAAAAGGGGAAATGAGCACCCTGTGACATACTTTTGAATGCTGTGACTGCTAATGCTGATAATTTCGATATTTCTTGGAGGTTTTGTAATCTAGGGTATTGCTGTGTCTAAATAGAATGTAAAAATAAAGTACTTATTGTACCATTTTAAAATAAAATATTATTTTAACTAAAGGTGATATGGAAAACTATTGAATTTCGCAACTTTGACCGACTGTAGTGTAAAAAAAATGTACCAAAATAGTATGGCAAGTGACGTCAAATTTTGACGCGTTTATTCCTCTTTTTAAAAAGGTATAATACTTACACATTAATTTGAAAAAAAAAAATTTTGATAATATTTTTACTCAACAACCCAATTTTTACGATGTCTTACAGAATTCTTAGAAAGAAAAATTTACGACGAATTGAATCTAACCTCTAAAGAATTACTGTTGTATGCTCATAAAAATAACAACAGGCCTCTCAAAAAACAGGTTAGACCGTAAGGGACGGTATGTGCATGCATCTCACCATAGTGATTCGTTATTACAACAGGAGGGAGCAAGACAGAAACTATCTTTGCGATTTGCTGGTTCTTCTTTATGGTACCCCATTATTCAGGTAAGAGTGAGGGAGAAAAAGGTTAGAGGTGCGAGTGAGATAGATAGTGACGCTATCTAGGATCGTGCTATTTAGGATAACAGTACGGTCAGTACGCGTCACTGCCTCCTGCCGTTACTACGCACCTCTCTCTTATTGTTACCATTGATCACGTACTACGATTTAAAGCTTTGTTTATTGGACTCGATTACTCTTTGTGCTCTGGACTTTGAAACGAACTCTTTACGACGACCTTTGCCTGTGTTTGGACAGTTTGTGTTTTGTGTGTGCTACCATGGCGACCTACACTCCGCAAGAATACGCAAATATGCACTACATTTATGGAGAATGTAGAGGTAATGGACGAGCTGCAGCGAGACTTTACAGAGAAAGGTATCCGAGGGCTACGCGATATCCCGACCATCGAGTTTTCATTAATGTGCACAGATCACTATGTGACGGGCGGTTCCCCAATCAAGTAGCTGGTGAAGGACGACCCGTAAATGACTTCATACGCGATGAAGTTTTAGAGGCGGTGTCGGCAAATCCAAGCATCTCTGTGCGAGGAATAGAAGCTGATACGGGGATACCGAAGAGCACAGCACACAGTATTCTCCAAAAAGAAGAATATCATCCGTACCACGTACAGCGAGTGCAAAGTCTTTTACCTCGAGACTATCCGAGCCGAGTCGCGTTTTGTGAAACAATCCTGCAAAAACATCGAGAAGACGAAAACTTTATCGACAAAATTTTGTGGTCAGATGAATCTACATTTAAGAAGGATGGCTACATGAACCTACACAACTTGCACGAGTGGCATGTGGAAAATCCGCACTTGATGCGAGAAGATAGATCCCAGTACCGGTTCAAAGTGAACATGTGGACCGGTATTCTCTGTGGGAATATTATTGGTCCATTTGAGATGCCCGAGAATTTGACTGGCGAATCATATTTAAATTTTCTTCAAAATGATTTGCCAAACTTACTAGAAGAGACCCCACCAGATATGTGGTTCCAACACGACGGCTGTCCAGCACATTTTCGCGTATCCGTTAGAGAGTTTTTGGACGAGCAATACCCGAACAGGTGGATTGGGCGATCAGGAACAATCCCGTGGCCAGCCCGCTCACCTGACTTAAATCCGCTGGATTTTTTTTTCTGGGGAACTATGAAGGAGCTCGTTTATGCGAAGCCCATTAATGACATCGCTGACCTTCGTGAGAAGATAACACAAGCAGTGCAGGTGATACGTCAAAAAAGTTACTCGCGAAACATAAAGCGGTCCTTTTTAAGGAGAGTGAGAGCTTGTATTGCCGCGGGTGGTCAACATTTTGAACATTTATTGTAATAAAATATCTTTAAACTAACATTCTTTGCTTTTATTCTACTGGGAACCCATCTACCTGTGTGTATTTCCTTCTTGCTCACTCTTGGAACCGAAGTAAATAATACATAGTAGTAACATAACAGTTTCTAAGATAAGAAAGGGTCCGACAGTTACCGTTAGTAGGTAGGCACTTCGTAAAAATTGGGTTGTTGAGTAAAAATATTATCAAAATTTTTTTTTTCAAATTAATGTGTAAGTATTATACCTTTTTAAAAAGAGGAATAAACGCGTCAAAATTTGACGTCACTTGCCATACTATTTTGGTACATTTTTTTTACACTACAGTCGGTCAAAGTTGCGAAATTCAATAGTTTTCCATATCACCTTTAGTTAAAATAATATTTTATTTTAAAATGGTACAATAAGTACTTTATTTTTACATTCTATTTAGACACAGCAATACCCTAGATTACAAAACCTCCAAGAAATATCGAAATTATCAGCATTAGCAGTCACAGCATTCAAAAGTATGTCACAGCGTGCTCATTTCCCCTTTTTTTTTGAAATCAGTATAATTCTGTAAGTACATGGGGTGGATTTTTTAAAATATTTTTCTGAGTACTGTTAGAACTTGGGGCATCGTGGGAATCCAGTTGGACGCCAGGTTCTTGGACACCCTGTATAGGCAATATGCATACTGACTTACTTTCGAGCAAATATATTCTATATGCGCTTTCCAGTTCAGTTTGTTGTCTATTTGCAACCCTAAGAATTTTGTAGTTTCATTTTCTACAAATGTATGACCGTTATAATTAATGTTTAACCTACAAGTTGACATTTTATCTCGTTGCTTGAAATCTATAAATTTGGTTTTATCTAAGTTAATTTTAAGGTTATTTGATTGCAACCATTGTATAATTAATGAAATAGAATTATTAATGTCAGATTCAAGTGATGTCAAAGATTTATTGGTAATAAATATAGTGCTATCATCAGCAAATAATGTCATATCGTAATTAGATCGCTGTGGTATGTCATTTATATAAATAATAAAAAGTAGAGGACCCATCACACTGCCCTGTGGGACACCAAATTTTACAGTTCTCACGTCTGACCTGTGAAGTAATTCAGATTTTGACAGAAGACATATGTTCGAAATTTCAGTAATTTGCTGTCTATTGGACAAGTAAGATTTTATCAATTCATGTGCGTTACCCCTTATTCCAAATCGATATAGTTTATCTAATAAAATGTCGTGCTTTACACGGTCAAAAGCCTTAGACATGTCCATGAACATGCCCATTGCTGGTTGTCCTTTGTCCATACTTGTTGTGACAGATTTTAGAAGATTGTATATAGCCATATTAATATTTTTGTCTTTGCGGAAGCCGTATTGTTCTGGAACTAATAGCTTCTCTTTCTCAAGGTAGCTATATATACTATTATGTATGAATCTTTCAAATATTTTCGCAAATATCGGAATTAGAGCAATTGGCCTATAGTTTTCTAATACTAATCTATTTCCTGACTTAAATAAGGGCTTCACAATGGTAGTTTTTAATATATTTGGAAAAACACCGTTTTCAATACACATATTAATCAAATGGGATAGAATTGGAGAAATAATATTGCCCACGTCTTTTATTACAGATGTTATAATACCATCGTAACCAGCGCTGTTTGTGTTTTTTAATGATTTAATAATGCAATATATTTCCTGGGGGGTGGTAGGAGCGATAAAAATCGAATTACAGTTATGATTTAATTGAATTTTGTATTTATCTAAGGATTGATTATTTACTATGTCAATATAATAATTATTAAATGCATTACAAATACTTTTGGGGTCATTAATTAGTATGTCATTAATGCTCTTAATACTACTTATACCTATTCTTGGTTGCTTTTCCTTTGTGTTATTTATAACGTGCCATGTAGCCTCTGTTTTGTTTTCGGATGATTTGATGTAGTGATCATTTTTACTTTTTTGTGTTAGACGTATTATCTTTCTTAATCGCGTTGAATAGGATTTAAATTTTCTTTTGTTTGTTTCTGTTCGATTCCTTCTATATTGCCACATCATTGTACGTTTCCTCAAACTGCATAGTTTTAGTCCTCTTGTAATCCAATTGACTTTATTACCTGATGATTGTTTAAGTTTTACGATTGGAAAACATAAATCATACAATAGCTTAAACCATTCAAGGAATATAGTAAATGCCGTATTTGGATTTTTTCCATAAAAACATCAGAAAAACTAACTTGTGTTAAGTAGTTTTTAAATTTATTTCTGTTATCACTAGAAAAGTCCCTACTTTCGACATACCAAAACTTTAATCTACACCTCCTTCTTATTGGACAGATTAGTGTTTGTGCTGTGTGGTCTGAGATAGACAAATCGTCTATACGACTTTTACATCCCTTAACATTGTGAATGATATTATCAATGCAGGTTTTGCCCAAAAATCGAGTAATTTCTTTAAATTCGTATTTGAGTTTATATGCACTGAGAGTTTGCTCAAAATCCAGGGATATATTCGTTTTTTTTAATAAATCTATATTAAAATCGCCGCATAATATGAGTTTTTTGTTTTTATTGCTACATAGTTTACTAAGCAATAGGTTCAATCTTTCAAAAAAGCATTGTGATATGGACTTACTAATCTTTGGTGGTCTATAGAGGCAGACTATGTATAACTTTAATTCCGTCAACTCTACTGCTGAGCATTCGAACATATTAGCAAGTGACAATTTATTTATTTTATCTACAGTTTGGAATGTGTAACCACGTCTTATCAATATGCATGAACCTCCATGTCTATCGGTTCTCATAAACGAGGTGGCTAAAACAAAATTCGGTATCCTCAAATACTGCTCATCGCCTTTTACCATGTTATGCTCGGTAATACAGATAACATCAATTTTACTATTCAGTTCATCTAAGTGAAGAGCTAACAAGTCCGATTTGCTAAGTAAACCGTCGATATTCTGATGCATGACGTATAAGTTTTCATGCACGAAATAAATTATTAGAATTTTTTATTGAAACAATAGAGTTATCGAATAAGTTATAGCAATCTGTATTATCGCCAAGTATCTCATACTGCTCAACATAATATTTTAGATTCTGAAAGATGTTTTTCATGCCAGTATTGCCTAGTTCACCATTATTTTTATAGTGCACGTAGTAGTCCCAAGATAGGTCCAAGTTCGAATCAAACACTTGTGCGTAATTATGTGTTGAAATGTCAAGATAGAGCAAACTATTAAATATTTCTATACGTCCGTTAAACATGGCACAATAGTCACTTAATTTAAATGTAGGCAAACAAAGCATGACGTTAGTGTGTTGTATCTTCAATAATGTCTCTCTTATATCTATTATTAGGCCAAGATAATTGTTGGTTTTCCGAAAGTCTTCCTCACCTATTAGAATAATACAAAAATCTTTCATTGTGAAGTTGCGGAGCTTTTGATCCAGGCCGCTCAAAAGCTGTTGAATTCCACAACTTGGATAGCTGTAATGGCATATTTGACTATATGAGAAGGTTTCCTCCGCTATAGATAGTATTTTATTTCTGTTATTGCTACTAATTATACACACGTTGTTCCTAGAATTTCGTTTCTCCGTACGTTTTTTTTCAGATTCTTGTTGACATTCCTCTAAATTTTGTGTGCTTGGCTCCTTATCCAATAATTCCAGTGAGTCCGTTTGTGTTTGCTTGGATTTCTTAAGTTCCTTTTTTTGTGGCGTAGGAGTTATTGTTTTATTTTTGAGTGATTTTTGTTTCCTCGCGGATAAAGAGGTCAACATTAATGTGTCTGTTGCACTGCTAATTTTCTTATAATTTTCTATTGTATTTAATGAATTATTTAAGTCAGTTTTTAGTCTTAAATTTTCCATATTTAAGTTCTCTATTTCCTTGTGCGCACTCATTAAATCTTTGGTAAGTAATTCAATTTTTTCATGTAAACCTTGCACAACTTGGCTGTTATTTTGTGAGACATCGGGCAAGCTCATCATTGACGTGTCGAAAATATTTGATTCTTCGTCTATTATGATATTACTTAAGTCGTTAAGTGAGTTTGTTCTAGTGAGTTTCCGATACGTAATGTTGTCGTTCATTCAACCCGCTGCGGGTCTTCGTTGTCACGGGTCTCGTGATTGTGAAACCGGCGCGGTGCCGCACCACTCGACACTCCTAGCCGCTCCCACCGGTGTTGCCCTCTGCTGCTGGCTTGTATGCATATAGTGGCTATTCAGGAGGCCCATATAGTGAGATGGCGAGTCACTAATATTCAGGGCAGACGCCGTTTTTTATCCATAGTTACCAATATACCAGTGCATCAAACACATACCCATAGCCCAGACGTATTAAAGTACATATGTAGCAATAGTCCTTTGCCTGCTGCGGCTAGTGCTGCAGCAGCTGTTCCGTCACTTTAGATTAAAACTCTCGAAGGGCCTCTTCACGTTGGACCCATGTCTCCATGTAAGCCTCCCAAAGGGCCAGATATTTTCTTAATATTTTAGAAAAATATCTGTGATAACAGAAACATAATAATAATAATAATAATAATCTTTGTTTATCATAGAAACTTTACAAGATTGTGTGAAGTCCCTGACTTCTGTGCTAGGCGACAAGCCAGTGTTGCAAAAGCCCGTGCCCTCTCCCATAAATATAAGACACATTTTTTTATGTTATAAAGTTACCCTTACATTAATAATATAAAATTAAATAAAGCAACAAAAACAAAAAAGAATAGGAAGAAAGATAACTAACAGCTAATAATCCTTTTTAAGGCGACGGGTGTTCGTGTGTATGTGACTGGTAGTCTGTGTGTGGTGTTTGTGTGAATGGTAGTGTAGTGTATGTGGTTAGAGTGTGGTTTAAATGCATGTATAAGCGAGTGTATTGGGTATGGATAGGGGCGTATTGTATGTTATGAGACGAATGCATTTTATGAAATTGTTTTTATAATTTTCTCAGTTTCGTCGTATTTTAGTGATTGTAACCGTAACTTAAGTTTATTTTGTTGCCTCGATGGCGTAGTGGTTAGTGTAACTGACTGCTACGCCTGAGGTCGCCGGTTCGATTACCGCACAAGTCAAACATTTGTGTGCATGAACATGGATGTTTGTCTTGTTCTGGATGTTTCTATGTATAATATGTATGCATTTACAAAAAAAGTATATATGTATGTTTATCCATTGTCTATTTTACAAGTTCTGCTTAGTTTGGGCTAGATGGTGTTGTGTGTATGTGATAGAATATTATTATTATTATATTTTTGACCTTATGCAAAGTGAGTTTATATATAGTGAGAGTCTTATTAACTTTGTTGTAAATTCGATCTCTGGGTTAAAAAGTGTCTACGCGCTAGGGCAGAATGGCCCCATAGTTGCTTCACATATGGGGAAGCCGCTACGCCGATTAGCTAGATTTGTGTTCAGGGGCAGCATGTAATCTCGGCGTAAGGTAGTGCGGAGTATGTCAAGTTGCCTCATTAACAGGACTTGGGCATCGGAGTATAACTGGGTTGTGGAATAGTCCCTTTTACAAAAGTACGTTGTTCTGAGGATTGCCCGTTGAGCTCGTTCCTCCCCGAGCATAACCGTCTTAACGACTCCTCCCCGTACCTAGTGATATCGATTGCTATCTATGATTTCTGTCGAAATAAATATCCAGTTGCAGATCAGTTTTTTAATAGAATTGCACGACTGGTCACGCGGCAGAAGCCTCGGGCGTACTACAACTCGCCGACGATCTTTACTGAAATAACAAATTGTTTGTTATTGTATTGTTCGTTATGTTAGTTTTAAGGTCTAAACCTAGATTAGGTACATTACGCCTGGCACGATTAAGAAGACCTAAAACTAAAAGACTTGGAACAAATGTTTATGTTTTCAACATAACGTCACAATTTCGGACAGGTGAACTAAATTACCGAATATTTATGATTTGTAAACTTGTTCCGTGTCGTACCCCCGAAGGATAAGACGTGTACCTTTTTATCTAAACTAGTATATGAGCACGATTTCACCCTTGCTAATGCATATCGCAATAAAATGTATTCTGTAAATTAATCCAGGACGTGATGATAAAGTAACAATCATCAAAAGTCTTCACAAACTTTCACGTTTATAATGTTAGTAGAACGTACGGTATCTAATAGAGATATAAAATGTTCTTGTTAATTATATTCTTTCTTATTAGCACACCTTAAGCCCGCCAGATAGCTGAGGAGAAGCGGAACCAGTGGCGTTTTAATTGCATGGTTCGAATTCATATGTAACGTTACACACACGACCCGGAGTGATCATGTCTGTAATGTTGTAGTCTTACACATGTCCTATCCGCGAAAAGCACATGAAGCTGTATTGTTCGCGTCTGATAACTCTCCGGTCGGGTCGTATTGCCGTCTCATTGACTTATGGCAGAGAACAGAGAGTGCACTTCTGTTTCTGTACACATTTGTGGACTATAATTTCTTAATGCTTAGATGGCCAGTCTCCATTATGATTAGTCGCCGTGACCGAAATTCACTATACTTCAAGGATATTATTGTTACGTGCTGGATTCGAGGGATAAGAATGTAAAACAATATTACAAACTAAAACGTTTTATACGCGGTTAAAGCATTTCCGGAATTTTCTAGAAACATCATACACGGTACGTAATAGTACGAAGATTCGAGACTGTGCCAGCGTTCTCTCTACTCTTCTCGTACCGACGAATTAGTTCCGTAAGACTTCAATAGATGGTGCTGTAATAAATTATTAGATGGAACTGCTGAGTCTTCCCCACAATGCCGAGAGATGGCACTGGGTGTAACATTATAATACCTTTGGTGTCTCTAGGACATGTAAGTCTATTGCGTGTGGTTGTATTTTTGCGTGCTCAGCAACCTCCTGTACATATTATATGTGAACGCCACAAGTCTTACCATTAGTATTGTGTGTAATGATCAAGTTTTAACGAAGAAATGCCGTGCTACTACTAATTCTACGTTCGCCAAGATTAAAATCGAAAAATTAATGTTAATGTTCCTTTCATGTACACGCTCCCACTTCAAATGGTAATTGATTTAATTTGCATTTCATTTGTTGTATTTTAATTTATTTTCTTACTAGCTTATACCAGTGACTTAGCCCGCAAGAACAGATTTATTCTGTATACCTTTTAATAAAGACTGTGCCCGCACTTTGCATAAATCCTGTCACAGGGTCTTATGGAATAATTATAAAGACGTGATTAAAAAGACGCGTAAAGCATTCCGTTAATATGTACTAAGGTAAGGTACTATTTTATATTTTCTTTAAATAAAGGCAACTCCCGCACTAGAAGTCCATCATAGTGTTACAGGAGAATTTAACATATAATTAACGGACACAAAGTACATATAAATTCAGAACAATTATTTCTGTATCACCAAATAATTGTACAGTACCCAGCGGTACCGGCGAGTCGACAATTTGCTCGTTACACCATTCATGCAGATCGATACTTTAGTTAATTGCGATGGACGACGAACCCACGAATCAACCTCTTCGTCTTCATGTGACCTTTTTTTTATCAGCCTTTTGTAGTGTCCCACTGCTGGGCAAAAGCATCTCTCTTGGACTTCCAAATCACTCTGTTTTATTTCTTTTTATTTTTTATTTATTTAGGCTTACCAACGACTACTTATACTAATGCATATACATAATACATTATTTATAACTACATAATAGTATAGTAGCCTCTTACAGGCAAGCACAGAATGCATAAGTTTTATAAAGATAATAAGCAGACTTTACAGAATTAATTTAGAAACAATATGTATGTAAATAACCATTAAGGTGATATATTATATATGTAAGATCTATAGAATATGCAAGCTAATAAAACTTTATACAACACTAAGTATTAAATATAAGGTATACAGCAAATTTAGAGTTTTCAAATTTAGAATTTACAACACACTGATAATATTTTTACGGAATGTGGCAAGCGAGTCTACATGCACGTTTATGACATCAGAGTATTTATTTAAGGTTCTACAAAGACGGGGTATGGCAGAATTAGCACCAAGTACGGTTCTACGAAGTGGTGGATACAGCGGGGTTATGGGTGCACGCGGATATCTAGTGGGGGCACGAAATTTAATTTTACCTAAAAGTTCGGGGCAATCAATTTTATTTCGCAAAAGCTTAAATATAAATACGACATCGATTACAATACCGCGCTTCAGTAACGAAGTAATTTTAAAATGCGTGAGCCTTTGGTCGTACGACTTAATCTTGCGAGATATTCCTGCGGTGTAAGCCAAGTGCCAAAGAAAACGTTTCTGCACTCGCTCTAACCTTAGATTGTGACAAGCATAATGTGGTCGCCAGACTGTACTACAATACTCCAGTATAGTGCGAACGAGGTAGTTGTAGAGTGTGATTTTTGTATTATGCGATCGAAAAACTCTGACATTTCGGATTAAGAATCCCAACATTTTTGATGCTCGTTTGATTGTGTTTTCCATATGAGGCACAAATGTAAGCTTGCTATCGAATAGCACCCCCAGGTCTTTTATTTCTGTCACTTCTTGGATGATATCGGGTCCAATACAGTACGTGGATGGCAAAGGATGCTGTTTTCTGGTGAATTTAATATGGTAACATTTTTTTATATTTAAGCTCATAAAGTTATCATTGCACCAATCGACAAGACTGTTAATGTCATCTTGTAACAAGTTTGCGTCGTTTAGACATTCTATGGTTCTACAAAATTTGAGATCATCGGCATACATGTAATAATTAGATGAGCGGAAGCATCGAGTAATGTCATTGATATATATATTAAATAAAATCGGTCCAAGATGCGATCCTTGCGGAACGCCAGAATTAATTCTGCGTATGTCCGATTGAAAGCCATTAATTGCTACAAAGAATATACGATTATCAAGGTATGATTTGAACCAATCTAGGAGAGTGCCAGTAACGCCGTACGCTGCTAATTTATGTAAAAGTATTTTGTGTGGTATTTTATCGAACGCCTTACTAAAGTCCGTGTATATTACGTCTACCTGCCTGTTTTCGTCAATTGATTGTACCAGAGTATTACTAAAGGCAACAAGATTCGTACAAGTAGACCTGGAGCCAATAAAACCATGTTGTGAGCTGCTAATGTACGGCTTCATGTGATTTTGAATAAGGGGACATAAGAAAGATTCAAATAATTTCGCGAAAGTAGACAAGATAGAAATAGGCCTATAATTTATAACGTTATCATTGTCATCACATTTATGTATTGGAACGATTTTTGTTTGCTTCCAAATGTCTGGAAATATACCAGTTGAAAGAGACCTGTTATAAATTAGTGATAATGGCAAAGCAAGTTGAGATGCACACATTGATATAAATATTGGGGGGATACCGTCAGGACCAGCGCCTTTGCGATGGTCCAGCGATTTCATTTTTTTTAAAAGACATTCGTGTTTTATGACTGGTATAGTTAACGGGTTACTATAATAGTTTATACGTGCCAAATTATTCGATTTGATAATGTTTTGTGTAGTACAATTACCATCACCGTAAACAGAGGAGAAATGTGTAGCAAACATTTCACATACTTTGTGACCGTTCGATGTTGTTGAGGTGCCATCTGTCATACATAGCGGCAGGGAACTAGTTCCACCTCTTTTCTGTTTAATGTATGACCATAATCTGTTAGGATTTTTACACAGCTCACGTTCAATCTGGTGGTGATAATTTTTATAACAAATAGTAACTAGCGCAGAGCAACGTTTACTAAGTAAAGCCAGTTCTATTTTATCCATGGGATTTTTGTATATTTTAAATCTTTTTCTAATCTTGTTTTTCTCCTTTAAAGCTTTTATTAATTGTTTGTCAAACCATATTGGAAATTTAGTTGAATTAGGGTTACTCAAGGGAACAAAAACGTTAATTATTTCTTTAATTTTGCTATAAAAGATATTGACCATTTCATCGATATTTTGGGTAACATTTAACACCGTAGACCAGTCTAATTCATCGAAGTGTTTTCTAATACTTGTATAATCTGCTTTATAATAATTTTGCTTTTTATTAGAGCTATTATACGGAAGTCTCTCATCTGCGCTAGCGATTATGGTGAGCAATAAAGGAGGGTGCAGTACATCAATTTTGCTTAATGGGTTCGGTGACTCAGTAACAACGCAGGAAGGCAAATTAGTTAATATGAGGTCTAGTATTCGACCACTTTTATTTGGAATTTTATTTATTTGGTTGAGTTTATTTAAGTGCATGTAATCTAATATGATGTGATTGAGACTGCATGTAACATAGGCTCTCGTAGAATCACAAGCCACACTCCAATCAATAGTTCCCAAATTAAAATCACCAGCTATACATGTGTATAACCCGCACTGTTCAAAGACAGCATTGCAACTATCAGTAAAGTACTCTAGCGTAACCCGTTGGACTGGTGGTGGCAGATATACAGCGCAAAGAGCTATCTGGCGAATAGTTTTACTAATTGTAATATCAACAACCACCCAAAGGTCCTCACAACGACTTTCCCACAAACGCATGCGCCTTGATTTTAAATTCTTTGAGATGGCAATCAAAACTCCTCCCCCATCTTTCTTACTCCTTCTATCCCTCCTATAAACCAGATATCTACTGTCAAATAGCTCTGTGCTCATTACTGAACTATTCAGCCACGTTTCAGTTAAAATAATTACATCGTATGATTCACATGACATTTGTTGGAAGAAATCATGAGTTTTTGTTCGTAGGCCACGAGTATTTTGGTAATATATCTTTAACTCTCCGAATTTAAATAGATAATCAACTATAAGTACATTAAACATATTAAAAGGAATTAAAACTAAGCTATACTTTGTATTGTGTCCATATTCTTGATAAGAATCTTATCTGAGTTTTCGTTCTTTCTTAAGAAGATACGGCCGTTGCGCACCCATACAAACTTGTACCTCATTTCCTTGGCTTTCAACCTAGCGGCGGCATGCAAAGACTTGTTACTCGGAGATAAGTGTTCTGTTATGAATATTGGTGTTTTAAGACTAGCCTGTCCAATGTGATGGTTATTCAGTTTATTATGTGGATTCTGCCTATTGTAGGAAGATGTTGATGCGAGAAGTTGGTCCCGGAGTCTAGGTGAAGCCAACTGTACTACAATTGAACGTAGGCGTGAATTTTTGCTGTCGATTTTAGCTACTCTAGTACAATTCAAGATGCTTTCTTCGTGAATATTGCATCCGACAACTTTAGATATATTGGTTACTACATGTATCAAATTCTCATTTTTATTCTCTGGCACACACTGAATTTCAACATTATTTGAACGTGACTGCTGTTCCAATTGGTTAATCAGTAAAGTTAGGTCGGTAATAGTCTTTTTCATACATATATTCTCGGCAACAATTTCTTTGATCGTCTCTTTCGATGCCGCGTGTTCCTTAACTATGTCCTCGTATTGGCTATTCATAAATTGCATCGATCGATTCATCTCGGCAATTTCCTTTGTGAGCGATTCTAACTTTTCATATAAGGTACCGTTCATGCTATCATTGAGTTGCACAACCATATCTCTCAACTCTTTTTTAATGACATCCTCCACAATATGGCGACTCTGTTGGTGGATATCCCCTGACCTTATGACCTTGTGATCCCTATATCTCGGAGTCTTCTGACCCACAGGATCCGTATTCAAACTCGACGGAGGGATGACTCCAAGGTGCCTGCACAGCAAGTTATAAGTCAATCGGACCAGTGGTTCCGGAGCTATGCCTGCCACTAACAAAATATCACTAACAGACAGACACACAGACCCACATAGTGTTTTCGTCAACCTCTTCGAAGAAGACTCAGAGGTTAATAATATTAAAAAGTCATTTTCATTAACTGGTATTGTTTCTACTAGTGTTGGCTAGTTTCAAAATTTGACCGCATACATACCTTTTTAATAAATTTCAGCTTTCTGCACTCCTCCATATAAACTTGAACTATGACAAAATGTATACTGCTCCGTGCGCGCAATATGCTTAAAAGTTTTTACAAAGGTTTATCTTTACCTCTATACTAATATTATAAAATTAAAGAGTTTGTTTGTTTGTTTGGTTAAACGCGCTTATCTTAGGAACTACTGGTTCGAATTAAAAATAATTATAGTTTTGGATAGCCCATTTACCGAAGAAGGCTATAGGCTATATAAAATCACGCTACAACCAATAGCAGCGGAGTATCAATGAAAAATGTTGCAAATATGGGGAAATATATAGCAATTATTACTAGCGTTCGCCAAGTGGTCAAAATTCGACCATAATTAATTTAAATATTAAGTTTGATTGTAATTAAGGTTGTATAGTCTATAACTACACCCATATAATAACATTTTATTTAGATTTTGTCAAGGCTATACAGGTTAATATAAATATCTTTTTCAAAACAATTATTATACTCTTTCATTGACGATATCCCTAAGCTTGCTACTTTGTTTTTTCTTTATTACCTATAAATACGTAAATATATTATGATATAAACAGTATATACCATTTGAATCCAGCCAAAGGTTGCTTATAAGATATTGCTGATATATGTAATTATATATTGGTATATTTAAACATAGCATAGTTACGAACAATTCTGAAATACTACGAACGCATTTCGACTGCGTGTGTCAAATGCATGGTTATGTGCGTGTATTGTTTTTTCATTAATTTAATGTATCTCTAATGCATTTATATAAATATTAGGATTCGCCACTCCTTCTCCATATAAACTGTAACTGTGTCCAATTTTATACCTCTCCGCCCGCGCAATTTTCGTAAAAAGGGGTACAAAGCTTTTGTTTCATGTATTAATATGTAGATTTTTTTTTATACAACTAACGTGGCTAACAAGCATAGACCCATCTGATGGTAAGTGATCACCGTAGCCTATGGACGCCTGCAACACCAGTGGCATTACTTGCGCTTTGCCGATCCTTTAGAAGGAAGTAGGAAGGAGAAGGAGCGGGAAGGGGGAAAGAGGGTGATTGGGTCTCCAGCACTCTCACTCACCGAACGAAACACTACAGCAGGAATACTGCTATATCAAGTCGATATTCTGTGAGAGGGTAGTCCTTCCCCGGTCGGCCCATTCATGCTGAAATCAAACGAAGTTGCACGAGTCAGTTAGTATTATTATATAGAGACCATACTATGGTCTATGGGTTAAAGTTTTTTGTTTTTCACTTTGTTCAAGGCATACTGCCAATCGTATTACGCGAGCAGCCTATGGGTAAATCATACCCGTCGGGCAGCCAATGTCTTACGTGTTCAATACAACAACATATTTAGGATGTTGATGCGGCTGCCTCCCTACTGCAGTACATAGCTAATGTTTGCTGAGGCGCATACCGATGGCTATCAAGCGATAATGCGTAAAAAATTGGCGTCATCGTTAAGAAGATTGAGAGACAGCGGCAACAGCATCCTTAAGATGCCTGTCGTTCGGACTGTCCGATCCAATACAAATGGATAAATATTATTACCGGTAAGACTGACATGATATTGTGTATTTTATTATTATTGATTTATATTTTTAGACTATAAGTAAATATGATACATTGACTGGGTAAGTTTCAAATTTTATTTAATTTGTTTTTAATAATAGTATTTGTTTTTATACAGATTTTACCTGAAATAAAGTAATTATTATTATTAAGTGGTCGCCTCGCCCCTGTCACGGTGCCGAGTGTTGTGGGTTCGAATCCCACACGGGACAAAACTTTCTGTGATCTACAAAGGTTGTTCCAAGTCTGTGTATTCTTTGTGTCCGTTGTTGGAATGTTCGTAAACTCCCCCGCTACACAGAAATTATTCAAAGTGAGGGAAAAGTATTTTTTTTAAATATACTATCAATGTCAGCCTCCATGGCGTAGTGGTTAGTGTAATCGCCTGCCACGCCTAAGGTCGCGGGTTCGATTCCCTGTTCAAATTCCCAAATCCTCAAATTCCCTGTGTTTGTTCCCTGTCAAACATCTGTGTGCATGAACATGGATGTTTGTCCTGGTCTGGGTGTTTCTATATATAATATGAACTTAAGTATTTACAAAAAAAAAAGTATATATGTATGTATGTTTATCTATTGTCTAGTACCCATAGTACAAGCTCTGCTTAGTTTGGGCTAGATAGTGTTGTGTGTATGTGATAGAATATTATATATGTTTTGACGTTCATAAGTGTTACTTTATGATCTAAATGAATAAATGATTTTTTACTTTGACTATCCCGCGATTTTATAGTAACGTGGTAACAGTAGTTACATTTAGTTTGGTTCCGCCGAACGTTCCTCCATTACATTCTTCGCTCGTAGAACTCACCGCGTACACACATTAACTCGACAATTCGTTTTACTCATAAGACAGAAAGAGTTTCAACAAATAGCATTGAAATAGCTACGTTATTTACAGAATAAAAAGCTGTATGTTTATGTATCTTATCTTATCTTGTGTGGGGGCCAGTCAGTACAGACCGGCGACACTTCGACCCAGTGGGATCTTTTGTGTCGACTTCCCCAATAACGACTGCCATAGATGTTCATGGCAGCCGGGACCGACGGCTTAACGTGCTCTCCGAGGCACGGAGCAGGCGATAATTGTCAATCAATACGCACATAATTTCGAAAAGTCATATAACTTCCGAAAGTCAGAGGTGCGCGACGTGTGTTCGAACCCGAGACCCTCTGCATTACAGTCTGTTGGTCTCCCCACTGAGCTATCGCTGCTTTACTCATGTTTATGTAACAGTGTTAATATTTTAGTGTAGAGTTGGTACTGGGAAGTTGTGTTCTATTGTGAATTTAGTATTAGACATATTTGCAGCGGCTAACATTGTCAAAGTCAAAGGCACAAATCATTTATTCATTTAGGTCACAAAGTAACACTTATGAACGTCAAAATATATGGGTTAGTGAGTTTACTAAGTTACTGAAGCTACATTTAGGTTAGTTGCTAGGTTCAGGCAAAGGGTTGAGCCTATGAGAAGAAACCTGCAAGAAACTCACAGCCACTCTTTTAAATCGCCAATTAAATATAATTTCAGTATTTTACAACTCAGATTAACAAGGTGTTCATTATTCGCAAGATAATAAACGCTTGTTCGAATGTAACTGACATTGCTATATTGTCCAAGCAAAGTGACGTAAACATCGTCACTCATTATACCACGGAATAACAAAGATGAACAAAAGGCATTTAAATGCCTTTTGTATAGTAATTTCAATGCTATTTGATTAATTGATTCAACTTTATGATTTTTGAAAATAATATAAAGAAATGACGTAGGTTATGGAATTTGAAAGCAAATTCCAATGATATATACAAACATACAAATATTTATTTATTCACCAAAAAGATAAATCACATTTTACATTACCTTATAATTCTACTTAAGCTTATACTAAGCTTAAGTAGAATTACATCTATATATTAATACGTGAAGCAAAAACTTTGTTCTCTTTTTTACGAAAATTGCGCGAACGAAGGAGTATTAAATTTAGCACAGTTAAAGTTTATATGGTGAAGGCGTGGCGAATTCTAATACTTTTATAAAATATGCATTAGAAATACATTCAATTAATGGAAAAACACAACACGCACACAACCATAAATTTGACATACGCAGTCGAATCGCGATCGTAGTATTTCGGCGTTGTCTTTTCGGCTGATGTCGTACAATTCTTAAAAACTATGGTTACATATCTTGTTTATATATAATAAAGAAAACGTTAGCAAAATTTTATGAAATGTGATTATTAGGGTATAGTTATAGACAATAAAACCTTAATAACAATTAAACTTAATTTTTTTATCATTTCTAGTCGAATTTTGATCACTTGGCGACTACTATTAATAATTACACGTAACTGTTAAGAGGAATAAGAATTCCTTCTTCCTTCAATCCTGGGTCCTTTAAGCGGGGCGTGAAGAAGCACTTTCTCAGACTGTCAAAGTAGAGACCTCAACATCGCCTCGGCTGCTATGAGGCCACTGCTCTTAGACCACACGACTGCTTACCATCAGGCGGAGTGTGGTCATTTTGACGAGCAAAATAAAAAAAAAATAAAAAAAATAACAAATACCTGCTAATGAACTCCACACTAGATCATGCCTGTCTCGTGGTGTTCTTGCGTGGTGTTACCAGATCACGTAATTCATTTCAATTTACATGCAACTTATGATTATTATTTAAGTGATATATTATAATTTATAATTATTATATAAAAATATTAATTATTTTACTGGAAATCCATAATTTATTATGACGTCACACGTTTGTAAGCATTTTCTGTCATTGCTTGCTGAACTATGTTTATTTATAAACGTGTTTATGAAATATTATTTGTATGGGTCGGAAATTTCAGATACGTAGAAACAGTAAACATTGTTATCTGTTATATGTTATATATATATATCTATGTTACACGTCGTACATCAGTCTTTAGAATAGATGGAAAACTCTTTAATAATAAAACAAACTATATTTTTCTATGTAATGGTAACTCCCGCACTACGAATAAATCCTGTGTCGCTGGGGACTTTACAAACAACTGCCACAAAGAACAGCTAGACTCGGCACAACCATTTGTAGATTACACATTCTTTTGTAGAAAGAAGGAATGGATGAAAGACTGACTAAGAAAGTTTATAAGGCTAGTGTGAATGGACCAGTCGCAAGGGGAAGACCTAGGCGAACGTTTCTTGATCAGATCGGAGACGTTCTGGATAAAGGCCAGGTTAAAAGCACCTTAAACCGGCGAGCGTGTATGAGGAATGTTATGAAAGTGAATAAAACCAGAGATGTATGTCAGGATCGTAGCAAATGGAAATCCGTAGTCTCTACCTACCCCTCTGAGAAACAGCGTGAATCTCTCTGAACAATTTTTTGTCCCTTGTGGGAGGTGACCACTTGAACCATCCGTGCAGATACGTTTAAACACATTAAATATGACACTTAATTGTGCCGTTTACACTTATAACAAGCCACATGGCGTAAACGCTCCTAAATTAAGAAAGGGTAGTATTTAACTGCACAGCAAAAAATACTAATTGCATAGCAAAATATGCTTACCAAAAATACTAATTGCACAGCAAAATATATTTAAAGAGATCAAACTAAGTCGACGGAGTCGCGCTTCGCGGGGCTCCTATTTTTGGGTTGGTTTAAGAAGGAACCTAATATAACCTAACCCTTCCGAGACGGAATGCAGTGATTTGAGGCGTGTAGGCTCGTTATGCTGTGCAATATTTGCTGTGCAATTTGTATTTTTGATCGTCATTATTATGTAATCCCATTAAGAAATATCGACTCAATCAAATTAAACAACATATTAAATTAATTTCGCCATTACTGGCAACACTTGTTTCTTTACCGACTTTACCAGTAAATCTTAACGTCATTTCCACAGTACCATCACCACATGTTTCAGACCACAGATAATATATCACAAGATTTAAATGCAGTAGCACCTCGTTGCAGTTGCATAAACTAGAGATTTAACGTGATCAGTCAACATTATGCTGAGCTGTTCTCTGCAGTGCTGAGTTTGTTGAACTATGCTTAACATCATGGCATAATATCACTCAATCCTACGCGTACAGTAGACAGGGCGTGGTTCGTATAAAAAGGATTTGCTACGTGGTTCTTCTGAGGGAAGAACACTTAAAATAGGATGTTGAAGCCAGCCGGAAGAGAGCTTTATTGACACCGTGCTCCGCTTATATAGTCCGGCGCCAGTCGCGGGTGGTGGCTAGTGACGTGCGCTCGCGCTCGACGGGCGCCTAGGCGATTATCGTCACATAATATTATAAATGCGAATGTGAGTTTGTTTATTACGCTTCAACGCCTTAACTACTCGACCGATCATCATAAAATACCGCATACCTACACGTTGACAGGGGTACAGTAAAGGACATAGAGTACCTTTCATCTACAAAAAGTACAAACCTAACCTAACCCATGCGAGTGAAGCCGCAAGTAAAATCTAGTCATATATTAAAAATACGAATGTTTCTTTGTTTGTTACGCTTTCGTACCTTAACTACTCGACCAATCTTCATGAACTTTTGCATACACGTTGCCAGCGGCACAGAAAAGCGCTTAGGGTACCTTTGCCGCGCAACGTGTTTGCGAAATTTCAGATCGGTCGAGTAGTAAGCAATTCACATTCTCATTTATAATATTAGTTATAATTTAGAAATACCATGTGAATGAGAGGCATTTCAATTCTATGCATTCCTGATTCCGACGATGAGACGATGAAACGCATGTTAACTGCTATCATTGGCTGACTACATCAGCTAATCAAATCGCTTATTAGTCAAAGCCGAACCATAACCATAGTCGAGCTTGCATGGTTTCTGAGGCTAAGGACACGAAGTCAGCGGGCGTGGGACGGCGGAGGCGGCGGCGTACGAGCGGTGCGCGCTAGACTAGCGGTACCTGCGCGTCTGCATTGATATAGTACATATTAAGCATTAAATTTCATGTTTTGCTTTTTAAAGACCGACGTTTGTATTAAAAAGATATTGTTGTCGCTGTTTTGATATTTCATTCGCGAACAAAGACACTAATTTCTCATAACATAACACGTTGCCCCTCTAGCCCCGTGCGATCTGCCCGCTGCTACGAGACCGGGTCTGCGTTGCCGCGCCGCTCACCGCGCCGCCGCCACTGCCGCCCCGCAATCGCTGACTTCGAGACCGCAGCCTGAAGGTCGAATCACCGATGTGTCGTAATCAATCTTACGTCAAGCGTTTTGATTCACAGCATACTAAGCCGCCTGTTAATACAATCATAGATATGGCTACAAAAATACTGAGCTACCGACCCTCAACTAACATTTCTTTTTAATATTTGCCCCTTCTCCGTGCCTGGTGTTGAGGTGTTCGATCACTATACGAGACAAAAGATTTATAATATACAAATAGGTTTATTTATTTATTTAGACTTACCTAAAACTACTTACACTAATACACTTTTCTTTTACATAATAAATAAGTACATAATAGTATAGTAGCCTTTTACATGCAAGCACAGCATGCACAAGTTTTGTAAAATAAATAAAGTAAAATTTAAAAAAAATATTTTGTAGCAATATGTATATAAATAATTATTTAGGCAATATATAAATAAGAACTATAAAATTAATATGCAATCTAATAATATACTATATGACACTAAATATTAAATACTATATAACTTTCGAATAAATATTTTTTGATAAGTATGCAAACTTTTTAGATTAAACTAAATGAAAATGTCGAGACTGTCCATTAAACATAAACACAGAACTGCAGTAAAAGATAGAATTATAACCAGGAAAATAAAATTTATGCATAGTCTCAAATTCGTGTGTTATTTTATTAGAGTAAAGTTTGAAATTAATCCATTTTGTTCTTTTTTCATTTGCGAATTAAATTTTTGTTACCGATAGTATTGATTATTATTAGTCTTTTCAGCTCAACAAAAGTTTCGTAACCATAAATATAGGTACTTCGTCCGAACAAGCCGCTCAAATTGTGGCATTGGTGCGGGAAGGCTTGGATCAACAACCGATTGCTAGAAATTTAAATTTCAACCTGTCTACGATTTCTAGAGTATACCGAAGGTTTGTAGAGACAGGTTCTTACAAAAGGAGACCCAGTACCGGCAAAACTGCAACCACCCGTCGTGACGACCGATTTATTGTTTCAACTTCCCTATGAAATCTTTTCCTCAGGTCAGTAAACATCAAAACAGAGCTGAATGAAGTGCTTGGAATAAACATGAGTGCACGAACAATAAGTAGGAGTCTTAAGGAAGCGGCAATTACCCCTTTTAGACCAGCAAATAGTCCAAAGCTGTCTGCAGCTCACAGATAAGATTTGTGCGTGAACATCTTAATTGGACTGAAGAGCAATGGGTCTCCATATTGTTCACTGATGAGTGTAGGACATGTTTATATGGTGCAGACGGTCGCAGAAGAGTCTATTGTCGACGTCGGTAGGGTTTGCTCAAAGCTGCATTGAGGAGCGTGTTCCTTTTGGAGGCGGTTCGTGTATGGTGTAGGGTGGCATTTCGATGATCGGGCGAACGGAACTTGTGTTCATCGACATGGTTCGTCAAAACGGTAGAAGAGGTGGTTTGACAGCACAACGCTATATAACAGAGATTTTAGAAGTTCACGTGGGATTATATGGGATTAATAGGCGAAAATTTTACTCTAATACAAAATAATGCCTGACCCCACGCCGCTGCACAAGTTCGACAATATTGCGAAGAGGTTGGCATACGTACTATGAATTGGCCAGCACGCAGCCCGGATCTTAATCCCATTGAGCATGTTTGGGACAGTTTAAAAAATATTGTATACGCGAGAAATCTGATTAGACAAGAATGGCACAATATTCCGCAAGACCGTTAAATAACCCTAATCAGATCTATGCGGAACCGATTAGAATCTGCAATAATATACGTGGAGGCAATACACCTTATTAAAAGAAAAAGAAACGTGTGGTTCATTTTTTTTATTGTAAAAACCAATTTTTCTTTAAACTATAAAAAAACAATTACTTATTTAACATTTTTAAAATTTTTGATAGTAAAATTTTGGTTTAGTTTGTTTTTATTGCTAATTCTATCTACAAACTTGTTTTACGTGGAATAAAGCCAGATTAAGATATGATTTTGTATCTATTGTATATTGTAAATATTGCACTTGGCTTGTATGAATATAGAATACTAGCTGTTACCCGCGACTTCATCCGGATGGAATTATTGTTTTTTGCGACTCTCTATATTCTAAAATAAAAGTCTAAGTTACTCCGTATAACATTATGCAGCTATCTGCCAATGAAAGTCCAGTCAAAATAGGCCCTACAGAGACAAAAAAATTTTTTTTTGGTCGTACTACTTTGTTTCGTTTCATATGCATTTAGTAAAAAGGCGTTATTTTGACATTAGAAACAGACACTTCAATTTTATTTATTTATATAGATTAGGTACCTAACTCAGTTTGCCTTTCAAAAACCGGTTGTTAGCCTCATCAATCTACCAACACACCATATGTCTGTGACTACAATAGTATAAAAGAAACTATAAGAAAGGGAAGAGTATCAAAGAAAATATATTATCTGCAGATTTGACAAACAATGTATTGTCCAAAGAAAATGTCTTAAAGATATATTTCAAATTGATGATTGGCTAACATGGACTAGCAATAACAAATACATAAATGTATTCGGATTCAACTTTGTTCCCTCGTTTCTTTGTTACTGACCACAAAAGGTTCAGTAAAATGAATAAATATACGTAGGTACATTTTTATCATTCGATTATTTGTATGGAGAATCCTATTCAATGAGTTCTTTAGGTATAGAATTATTAAACCTTGTGCTGAAAACGGGGATAGAATAGGTCTTGTTGCGATGATTTAGGGGTTAGTTCTGAGTATTTTTGTATATTGTCAGGGGTAACAATTGTTATAATAAAGGACAAAAAAGGGAAAATGAGTTTTGTATACAGTTATTATAGTATTGTATTATATAGACAGTTTTGTATAGAGAGCGCTGAGAAATATATGTGGTGTGACTCTGAAAGATAGAATAAGGAATAGTGTGATTAGAGAGAGATGCGGCATAAAAGTGGATATAGTAACGAGAAAAGAAAAGGGTATGTTAAGTTGGTTTGGGCATGTAGAAAGAATGGACGAGAACAGACTGACTAAGAAAGTTTATAAGGCTAGTGTGAATGGAACAGTTGCAAGGGGAAGACCTAGGCGAACGTTTCTTGATCAGATCGGAGACGTTCTGGATAAAGACCAGATTAAGAGCACCTTAAATCGGCGAGCGTGTATGAGGAATGTTATGAAAGTGAATGAAGCCAGAGAAGTGTGTCAGGATCGAAGCAAATGGAAATCCGTAGTCTCTGCCTACCCCTCTGGGAAACAGGCGTGAATTTATGTATGTATGTATACAGTTATTTTATCGAACAGAATGGCAACCTATTGTACAGTCCTAGTGACAGTAAGCGGTACAGTAAGTATCTCATTAATCGATGAAACTCATGGCTACTCTTTACAATGGCCAATTATCATACAATTGACAATGTTTCATTTAATAATATGATGTTTAGAAATAGCCTGTGAGTGAGAGTAGTACAATTCCAAGCGATTTTATCTTCAACATAGGTTGCTTTTGTAGTCGTGTAGTTAAATAAACATTATGTGTAATTTCTGTCTTAAATATATTTTAATTAGATTTTTTAAGGGTTTGATTGTCTTTTGCAAGTTTATTGACGTTGATCTTTAAATGATTTATTGCATGTTTTCCACAGGATCATAATCAAATAAATAACTTCACAAACAGCTACATACTTAAAAGATTATCTATTTTTTCATTAAAGCAATAGCTAGCAATATCAATTTGCAAATCTGATGACAGACTGTTGGATTTCCATAGAGAAAAGCTTCAATTATTTTAGAGGAACACAAAATAGATATTTGGACGAGTCGTCAATATTTCGTCGCATTTCTCCAACATCCAAACGACCAATCCCCTCTGAGTGGAGGACAGGGCAATTTTCGCGACGCACTGTATAAATAGCATATAATTTAATTCTGTCTACCCGTTTCAGAGAGGCACTGAAGCGCGGATATAAGACGTTTCAGTTCAAAGAATTCGCAATTTCCAGGATTATCCCGAAAGATTTGATGGTTTTTATGAATAAGCTTTTTTTCTGAGATGTGTTGGAATTCTTATACAGATGTTATTACAAATTAGCTTTTGCATGAGACTTCGTTCGTGTGGAAATTTAAAGGATCTATTCTTAAACTTTCACAGAAACGAAGTCACATTCGAATTAGAAAAATGCCTAACTTAGATCATTCTTGGTATTGTCCTTAACCTGTGTGAGAAGATTGGTTTGGATTAGGCTCATCTAAAATAAACCCTAATGGACAGAAAATTTTCTAAAAGTAACTATCCTATGTTATAAAAATGTGATTTTGTTTGTTTGTTACGTTTTTACGCCTTAACTACTGGACCGATCATCAAAAAACTTGACATACACGTTGTCAAGAGTACCGAAAAGAACATAGAGTTACCCAGACAAAAATCTCGTTTCCGTGGGACAATAATTTATTGACAAAATCTGCATTATCGCGAATAAAACCGCAAGCAAAAGTTTGTAATTTTATACGTTTTAGCAGGCGAATATGTCGCCCCTGTGGCATGTAGCATTATGTTATAATAATATATAGCCTATGTCACTTCTGGATAAAGTAGCTTTTTTAAGGTAATGTTGTGACTCAGACGAAGAAATTCCGCCTACATCTAACAGATGGCGCTACATACAACAAGCGCTTAAATGACGTCATACAATTCTGAACCGCACAAGTAACATTTACACAGTGACTAAGTATATATACAAGCTCCCGACATCAATCGTTGGGCCGCGGCCCGTCAGGCACGGTCAACCAGCCTGGTCCTAGGATCCTCCCTTTGTGTTGGAGGGACATAACAACCTGCTGCTCCTCCACATTGGTGACCCCGAGGTGATCAGCCAGTACCTGATGTGATCATCCAACACCTGACATCATCCAGCTTCTGACGTCATCCAGCACCAAAGCAGCAACCTTCACGGAGCAGATCATCAGCGCAGCACTTCTCCAGATGAGCAGTAATCAAGTCACAGCCTGGTCTTCCCTACGGCCTCACCAGTGTCAAGGCTCAACCCACTGCACACACTGTCCACGCATGCAGGGCACTTCACTCGCCGTCAATGCAGCAGCCAGCCACGACGCAACAACTACGCAGCATCAACCCTGACTCACTGTGGGACACACTGCAACGCAATAACCCTGACTCACTGGGGCACACGCACCGCACTTAGACCCGACTCACTAAGGTCTAGCGGCATACAGTTCCGACTCACTGGAACTAGCGGCATCCTTGACTGGCATTGGCAACGCTCTTAAGCAGCATCGACAAATAACATTTATACAGCGACTAAGTATATACAGGATTTATTAGTATTCTTGTTGTCGGGGTACGTATGAGCGTTATCAAGTTATCGAGATTCTCAAGAAATTCTCTTCGTTTATATAGATTATTGGATTTATCTGTGAGGAAATACATAACTGGTGTATTGTAGGTGTAATACCTATGTTTGCCAGTTTATCGAGGAATGTAGGCTCTTCTCCGTTGGGTAGTAACATCAAACTACGACTTTACCGACAGAGCAGTAATCACGAACTTCATCGAACGTCCATCCAATCCAAAATAAACGAAATGCTAATTCAGAATTATTTTTCTTGTTTTTTATAAGGAAATCTTCTGCACTAGCTATATTTAATTCCTGTATCGCGGATGACTTTACAAACATTCAAACAACGGACACACAGAACATCCTGACTCGAATCAACCATTTGTGGACCACACAATTTTTTTGTCGCGTTGGGGATCGAACATCCAACACACAGCGGCGGCAGTGGCGAGGCGACCTCTTAAACCTCTACGCCATCCGTGCGATCTTTTACTTTGTAAATAAACACTATTCAAACAAAAAGGGATTTAAATAAAAACAAAAATTAATATTTTGTGAGTTGTTATTACTGCTTCGCTCCCGTGGCTTGAAGTGATATGATATAGCCTATGCTACTTTTAAATATAGTACCTGTCTAATAGTGAAATAATTATTAAAATCGGTTTAGTAGTTTTTGAGGTTTTTTATTACAAACAAAAATACAAATCTTTTCTTTATTATTTAGTATTAATGTACTCGTAGTTATAAATATTTTAAGAGAGACACCTAAGTTAAATTGTGATTAAATAAAGAGACTATAACCTTCCTAAAAATTAGTCATTAAAACGCAAAAAAATATGTCCTACTATTAGTTACCAGAGGTTAACGATAAAAGAAACATGTAATCTCTCTAACTTTATGATATTATACTTAGTATAAATAATTATTAAGAAACAAAACATAAATTGAAGCACAAAATTGCCTAAACTCATTATTCATGTTAAAATGGCGTGTAAATTAATTACGATCCCTCTTCAAAGCGTCATTGTTATTACAAACTGACATGGAGTTATTCCTATACCCTACATATCTTTGCCACAGATTAGTTAGATACAGATTGCCATACGACAATACGCGTACATTGGTACACACGGCTACACATCAAGTTAGACACCCTATATACGCATAATTACGCTACATACAAAATAGAGAATTGTCGAAAAGGGACAGTGCATAGTGGTGTCGATGTAATGGTAAGGATAGAGCGTAACAAAAATATAACGCACGATTTGCAGCGTTCAACTTCTAATAGTTCAAAGTCCAAACAGTCTAGGTTGATGTGTCGCTGTGTGTACGCGTATTGACGCGCGACGATTAAGATGAAGCAGATTTAGCAGAGACAGATTGCTGGTCGATACATTGCGTGAATCGCGAATCGGATGATATAGTGGTTTAAAAGGTCTCCTCGCGACTGCCATTGCGCCAAGTATTGTGGGTTCGAATCCCACACGGGACAAAACTTTGTGTGATCCACAAATTGTTGTTCCGAGTCTGGGTGTTTTTTGTTTCCTTTGTTTGAATGTTTGTAAAGTTCCCCGCGACACATGAATTATTCCTTGTGCGGGAGTTATGTTTTAAAAAAGAAATTGTGATAAATGCGATCCTTTTTATATTTTGGTTAAGATCATATTGGACGCATTTATTATCCATCCAAGGAATAACTATTGCGATAGGTATTAGATAAAATCCAATACAGTAAGTGACATTATTTTATACTCACCTCTGCAGTGAAGTGGTATTGAATAACTGCCTCCGTGCTGCAGCGGTAGTGAATGTGACTGCTGTGCATGAGGTCTCGGGTTCGATTCCCGTATCAGGCCAACAGTTTTACTGTAAATAAATTTCAATAGCAACCCGGGGTTAGGAAGTTGGTGGTGTTAAACACCCTCGTTGCTCGGCAGACACGCAAAGCCGTTGGTTCAGCGCCTGATCTCTCCCTAGTCGTGACGGATTACTAGATCTACTATCCTTTGGGATCATAAGAGTGAGGGAACAGAGAGTGCAATTGTGTTTGCGTATACTCTCGTGCACTATATTATCTCCGCGCAGATGGCCAGTCTCCGTTAAGATGGGCCACCGTGACAGAAATTCGGTCTGGACGACGTTAATGAGAAATAAATTGAATGCGACTGCTATAATCATGCATAGCAGTGGCATTCGGTTGGGGTTTTCTGTTAATTAATTCCCAGTAGCCGTAGCATCAGGCACGCAGTGATGGTAATAGGTAAACCCACAGTAGTCTAATAAATAATATCAGCCCTGTATTAAACTGTCCAAATGCTGGGCTCGGGCCTCTTCTCAATGTGAGAAGGGTTAGGTCATAGTCCACCACGCTGGCCTAGTGCAGGTTGGCAGACTTCACATATCTTTGAGAATATTATGGAGAACTCACAGACATGCAGGTTTCCCCACGATGTTTTCCTTCACCGTTAAAGCAAGCTACATATAATTAACTATTTAATGCGCATGTAACTTCGAAAAGTCAGAGATGCGCGTCTTGGGTACGAACTTGAGACCTCTGAGTGGCAGTCCAACGGTTTCCCACTAGACTATCGCTGCTTAGTCTATTACGTGGGCTTTAAAAACTAACTAACCACTGCCTGCTTCTTCAGGGATTTCGGTATATATCAGATCCGCGTGATCTTTCGCCCGATGTACTAAATCAGCAATCTGTATCAATTTAGTTTGTGACACCGCATCATGTTTGTAAGCAAATTGAACAATACAACAAATATTAATTTGAAATCGCTGTTTCATTTAATATTTGTTACCCACAGTTTTGTTTGATAATTGTTTTGATACAGTTCGTAATTGTAACAGTGATTGGAGCCAATTACTACCCGAATATTAATACGTGTATTTATAGATTCATGCTTTTTCCCCTAAAAGTGTTGGCAGGGGGTATGTTATCCTAACTAATATTATAAAGGCGGATGTGAATTTGTTTATTTGTTACGTTTCCACGCCTTAACAACTTGACCGGTCATCATGGAATTTCGCATACACGTTGTCAGGGGAACATAAAAGGATATCGGGTATCTTACATCCAAAAAAAACATATATAAATATTTATATATTTGTTTATATTCATATATATAAATATTTCTATGAGAAAATAACTGGCTTGCTTTCTATGAGAGAGAGAGAGACAGATAGAGAAACACGCGCACGCCGCACGGCTTACAACTATAGCATCTATAGCAAAAAGTGTCGTTACAACTTTTGGTCTTAATTTTTTCCGTCGTTTTGGAACGAAGCTCTGCCACTATCCTTTCTTTGTTTATTTGATACTCTTTCACGCTTTAACAAATTGAGTGATCATCATGGAATTTCGTATAGGCACGCGTTGTCAGGGGATAAGGATATAGGGGGTACCCTATATATATTTTTTTTTAAATATAATAAAAATCTGCTACTAACCTTTCTCACACTGAGAAGCCCGTGCCCAGTAGTGGGACAGTTTAATACAGGGCTGATATTATTATAACTTAACCGAACCTAACATACTTTCACGCGAGCGAAGCCCGGGCAAAATCTAGTACTAAATAGTAACTATCTAACTAAATACGGTTTCGACTAGTTTCTGAAAACCATCTCACATAATTTAGCAGTGCCTATGGATCCTATGAATAATGTCTAATTTAATTATTTTAAGTATTACTTCATAAAAAAATATTACGAGCTACACTGATTATTTTAAATCAAATCATTTATTTGCTGATCAGGGGTATACAGTGGTGTTCACATGACCTTCAATCGTTCTCCTTGGTCTATCTTATTGGCATGCAAATGGTACCTACATTATATTTTTTATTTAATATTCGTTAACAAAATTGTGCTAAATAGATTTAAATAGGTACATGCATCAATATAAAATAAGTGTAGACATTCAAAACAAATATATAGTAGAAATAAAAATAAGCAGTTACGATACTCTAAGGCTAGAACAGTGTCAGGATATTATGGGGCAATGACTTCCCCATAACGATTGCCATAGATGTTCGTGGCAGCCGGGACCGACGGCTTAACGTGCTCTCCGAGGCACGAAACAGGCAATAATTGTTAATAACGCACATAATTTCAAAAAGTCATATAACTTCCGTAAGTCAGACGTGCGTGACGTGGGTTCGAACCCGAGACGCTCTGCATTACAGTCTGTTGGTCTCCCCACTGAGCTATCGCTAATAAAAAAGTAATATAAATGTCAATCATGTATAAAATAATAATAAAAGTATCAACAATCTGTATTGTCCAGATGATGAATTTCTATTTTCTAGTTACATTATTTACTTTTGAAAAATCACTAATTTTATAATAGGTTTTACTGACTAGAAAGTCATTTAAACGTTTTTTAAAGTGTTGAAAACGGCACTCCTCCGGCAATATGGCGTCGAGTCGTGACATCATACGTTTGTAAATCTACATTGGACAGTAAGCAATGACAGAAGATCTCAACGAACGTGTATATTGAGCAATCTGCTATACTCGGTGCTGTTATTGACTATTATATACTGACAGGCAACCCAAATAGTATCTGCTTTAGTCGGTTTCAATATTATTTGGGTTTCTTGTTAATAAGAATTGAACCCGGAACCGTGCGGTCGGCTGCATTCATTTTATAGCCACTTTTCAATATTTTTTAAATAACTATAACAGCTCCAGTTTGGTTCGTTAACCTACAGCTTAAATAGCAGAAACACTTCAAACAAATATCTTTCTCATCTTTTAATCCGCTTACAATTTGGCTTAAAACTGGCATCCAAAATAATTCATGTTACATTTAAGAAATTCTTTCCAAATCCGACAAAAGTCAAAGAGCGCTCTAAAATTCAAGGTCTACTAAAATAACCTTAACCGCTAAAATACTAGTACTCACTTCCTAAAAGGCAAATAAAAAGCACTTTTTATTTTCATTATCAATTAACTGCTGTGGCTTAGCTGACAAACAATAGCCAACCAAGCTTGACATGAATAAAATTTTGATACGTCATTGATTAGCTTCTCAGAAACCGGCTGTAGGCCTATTGGCTTGAAGGTCTCAGTCTAACCCCAAAATAGATTATTATTGGATATAAACATAAGTTGTCCTATTTATATATTACTGTAATTTAAAGCTGAATGTTAAATCTGAATGTCAGCGAATAAGTTTTAAATATCACGGTGGGCGTATCACAGTTATTTTAGGTTGAATGACATTAATTTACGAAATATCTTACCTTTCATAGACGAAGTCGAAGCTTAAGAAAACTTAAGGATGATTGTTCTAAAATAATATTAGCCCTATATAACTATATATTATCTGACTGCTCGGCACGGGCCTCTCTCAGTGTGTGATGGGTGAGGCTAAAGTCAACGATGCTGGCCTAGTGCTGGTTGGTTACATAAAAATAAGGAGAACTCTCAGACATGCCGGTTTCCTCGCGATGTTTTTCTTTACCTTTAATGCGAGGGATGTCTGTTTAATGTCATAACTTCGAAAAGTAAGAGATTATTTTCCTTTACCTTAAAAGCGAGGGATAACTAATTAATAAGCCCATAACTACGAAAAATCCGAGGTGTGTGCCTTGAAATTGAACTCGAGGGCTCTGCGTGGAAATCCAACCATCCCCTACTGGTCTACCGCTGCTTGTATTGTGTAATTAAATACACTGGCATTAAAAATGTCACCTATAATAATCTGATATTAGAAAATGGTAGAAATACACGTGCCCTATCACGCATACTGCTGTAACAGTTGTACCTTCACCTGTACGGTGCACCGCAGTCATTATGCAAATTGAAGAGTAAATGCCCGTAATAATATACCCATTTCATAGTTTCTTCGTATACCGTAAAGGCGGCTCTACATTAGAAAAGAAAGAGAGAGTAAAAACAAAATATTTTACACATGCTTAATGAGACATTTAATAACAAGTATAAAATAAAAAGAAATATGTATGTATAACTATATAACTAATATTATAAATGCGAATGTGAGTTTGTTAATTTGTTTGCAACGCTTTCACGCCTTAACTACTCGACCGATCATACTTAAATTTCGCATACACGTTGTCAGAGGTACAGAAGAGTACATAGGATACCTATCACCCAGAAAAAAAAATGTTATTAATATAACCTACATTTACGCGAGCGGAGTCGCGGGCAAATAAATACTTTTAACGCGGGTAGAAACCCGCGTTAAAAGTTGACACTGTTAGGAGAACCTAACAGTGTCAAAATAGGGCCTAGTTCAGCATGCGTCAGACGAAAGTCTGCCGTTGGTTTTCAACTGGGTTCTTTAATGATTCATGAACTAGTAATCTTTTAGATACTATTATCAAAGATTATAAAAAAAAAACATAATAGGTCATATCAAGCTTACACAGACACAGATAACATTAGTACCCTTGTGAATTTTTCGCCACAACTTTATCTTCATTAATTTATTGAGTCGCAGCGGCACACCCACTGCCAGTTACAATAGGTTTTCAATTATTATTTCTGGACGGACCAACAAAAATAATTAGGCTTTTCTATCAAGAAATTGCCAGTAGCAGCTCTGAGTTAGGAAGTTGGCATTGGTTTACACCCCCGTGCCTCGGAAAACAACTAAAGCTGACGGTCCTGAGCGTGATCTCTCTCCGGTCGTTTCGGATTGCCGTTCTATCGTATTATGCGGAGTTAAAAAACAAAGATTGCAATTCTGTTTGCGTAAACACTTGTCACTAAAATATCTCCTGTCCTGGCTTCATACGAATTTCGGTATGGAGGACTGAAGGATGCAATTTTATTACTTCTACCCTAGATTTAAGTAAACAATCTTTCTATGCCTTTTCTCACGCAAGAATACACCAACAGTGTAGGTGGGCTACACTGTTGGTGTATTCTTGCGTAACCTAACAGTAGTCACGTATAAATGACGTATGTGTGAAACAGCCCGCGTCTTGCTCTTGCATAATCAAGTCATTAAACAAAGATTTAGAACAAATTTCATCGAGGGGAAAGGTAAAATTGTAGCTCGCGACATTTTTATATGTATATGTGCCTTCAGAACGACAGAAGGCGAGGTGATCGATATATATGATGGATTACGACTGAGTTAAGTAGGGCTTAACGCTTAAACCAGAATATATAAAATGGAATAAACGGGGCTACAATAATTCTGATTAATGACAAAAGTATATGTGGATACGTTAACACGTAATAAATAAATGCTCAAGCTGTAAGGTACGTAATATTGTCTTACGTTTACGCGAATGTTATACATTGAAATTAAACTACTTTATATACACTTTTCGCATTGTTTATTTTTTTATAAAACACTATTATTAAATAATTTTAAAACTTCAAACTACTATTGTTAAACACTTTTACTAGTTACTGTTTACTTCTATTTAAGCTATTTACATTATAAAATCTATTTAAATTTAATTTTACACCTACCGCGACGTTTCGATTGCTGTAAAGCAGCCATGTTCACGGGGAGACTAAGATGGTGGTTTGTTTCAATGTTCTAAGTGTAGTTATTTCAAAGTACCCGATCATAATTTAATCATTGGTGTTTGAGTTCATTCTGCGTAAATAAAAACAATAACACGATAAAATCCGTATAAAGTTGTTTAGTTTCAATCTGTAAGGTACGTATTCTATATTGTACCACATACACACAACACCGTCTAGCCCAAACTAAGCAGAGCTTGTACTATGGGTACTAGACAATGGATAAACATACATATAAACTTTTTTTTTGTAAATACATACATATTATACATAGAAACACCCAGACCAAGACAAACATCCATGTTCATGCGCACAAATGTTTGACTTGTGCGGGAATCGAACCCACGACCTCAGGCGTGGCAGTCGGTTACACTAAATACTACGTCATCTAGTCGTCAAAAGTATGGGTGTTTAATAAATATAATTTCATTGAAATTAAACTACTTTATACGAATTTAGTCGCGTTGTTTATTTTAAAACACTATTATTACTATTAAACTACTACTGATAAACTTTACTACTATTCAAGCTTACTCGCCATTTCGGTTGCTTTTCTTCAGTCTAACCCATCGAGTCGGTTAACTCACACCACATACATATATACATGTTACATTTTAGTGAATAGTTTAGATGATAGGGTTCTAATATATCTATGTATGTGCCACTTACGAGCTAACACTGCATTCACAGTTAAGACACCAAAATTATGTTAAGTGTTTACAAAAGATGTATCTATATACTAATATAGATACATAGTGTTTAGTGGCAAACGAGCAGACGGATCGCCTGATAGTAGGTGATTACCGTCGCCCATGGACACCCGCAATACCACAAGATCACAAGTGCGGTGCCAGCCTTTTAAATTGCCCCCCCATCTCCCAGGAGGAGGAGAGAGGGTTAGTCGTCCGGTACCCTCACTCACTCGACGAAATACAACGCAAGCGTTATTTCACGCCGGTTTTCTGTGAGGCCGTGGTATCACTCCGGTCGAGCCGGCCCATTCTTGCCGAAGCGTGGCTCTCCCACGGTATTTCCTCGAAGGGTAGGCTCATGTGTATTACACACACATTTTGCCAGTTATGGTTCCAGGTCCCACATAGTAGGAAACGGGCCTTTTTCCATATACCAGACACAGTTCCGGATGCCGTACTGCTACTGAAACTACTACTTTGCGAGAAACAAATGTAGTTCGTCTGAATAAGATCCGTTATAAAATAAATAATTTAAACCATAAAGGGCTTAAGTATCTACCATCGCTTATTTTTATTTACTAATGCCTTAATTAATCTTAACATCAGGCCAAATTAAACCTTCGTCTATTGTTTAGGTTATGAATGATACGACTTAAAGTCACAATAAACATTTTATTATCACAATTATTATGCAGCCCTAGGAGTAAAAATATTACTAAATACGGTTTGCATAAAAATATTATAAGTTACGAATATATAACTCATTAGTTGTTGGTCCACGGCACAATTTGACATAAATATTGCAAAAACATGACAGTTTATATACACTGAAATAACTTTTTTTTTAGCCCAAACTAAGCAGAGCTTGTATTATGGGTACTAGACAATGGATAAACATACATATATACTGTTTTTTTGTAAATACATACATATTATATATAGAAACACCCAGTCCAAGACAAACATCCATGTTCATGCACACAAATGTTTGACTTGTGCGGGAATCGAACCCGCGACCTTAGGCAATGATTTAGATCGATCAAATTAATAACCTTAATGTAAACGCATTACAATAAAATTTAAATATATCCTTTTATTTTTGGTATTGTACCATTAACTTATCACTGTACTTGTCATTGTTGTAATCGTCTAATAACTTGAATATACTTTCATTTATAAATAATGCGAATAAGCCGGGTTATTCGGGGACATACAAACAAACTTACAGCCCACCTCATGGTAAGCGGTTACCGTACTAAAATAAGTAGGTAAAGGAATAAATACGAATCGATTTTCTTCTCTTTACTCACCACCTCTATTAAACTATTGTACTTTCAGGTTGACATAATATTAAATATAACGTCTCAAAATTATGGCAAGCTTGGATAAAATCAGCGCGAACAACATTCATACTCTTATTGGCACATGTCAGGTGGAAGGGTCGATTCAACTCAAAAAGCAATTTCAACAGTGACTTTGTTTCGGTTTAAAGTTTCAACCATAATTATAAAATTACTACATTTTACTCGCGATTTCGCTCACGTTAATCTAGATTTTGTCAATAAATCTTATCCATCGGGAACAGTATTTTTTCTGAGTGGAATGTACAGTATGTCCTATTCTGTACTCCTGACAAGGTGTATGCCAAATTTCATGACGACCAGTCGAGTAGTTACGACGTGAAAGTATAACAAATCAACAAACAAACAAATTCACATTAGTATTTATAATATTAGTTAGGATCACACATTTTCCATTTTCTTCAGACCTTCCCTAAGAAGGATAAGGGGATGATCACTAGCCATGCCTTGTACTCATGAAGGGGACGAATGACTTGCTTTGCCTGGCGTACAGTGACCAAAGTAGATAGTTCTTGGTTCCGAGGATATTTACTATTGACTTGTTACGATTTTTTATATCTTTCGTCTCGAGTTACAATATTCTCTCGCTTTGTTTTTATTATTTGCGTCCTTGTAAGTCGATGTAGAACCAACCAACTATTGAAACTCGCGCTTTTGATGTAGATTGAAGACAACATGGACAAATATGTTGAGCAGAGATATAAGAGCATATAATGTTTCTCGAGATAACATTAGGAACACGGCGAACTGGAGCAACTCCAGAAAGAGGCCTGACTCTACCACAATGTGGGATGAGTAAGTGAGCAGGGGGAGAGAGAAAGACTAAACCGATGTTTCTATATTACCATACTATTAGAGACTGACATAAAAAATATTTCAGCCTAGTAGCGATATTCTAGTTGAAGACCATTGGACTGCCAAGCCGAGGTCTCGAGTTCGATCCCAAGGCGCACATCTGACTTTTTGAAATTAAGTTCTTATTAAAGTAGTTCATTATCGCTTCCTTTAACGCTGAAGAAAAACATTGTACAAATACTTTACTTCAAATTGCGAGAAAACTTATATCACTTTCTCAACTGAATCGATCGAATCCGAGATCTTAAGCACAGCTGCTGCAGCAGTTGCTTTTACTATGCGACACATTTAGTTGTAGATTAAACCATAAAGTAACTATGAATATACCTAGCACATAATTAAGTATTTTATTGGGAACGGGTAAATCAAAAGGTCTCGGCAAATGTTTTTCGACCAAGTCGGCGATTTTTCTTTAACAACTTCGCCATTTAATCCTGCAATTAAATAAAAATTAAATGTTACCTTTTCTATTAGCTTTTTATTGGTAGTAGGTTTCAGAAGTGTACGAGACAGACCTGACCTAGATTGGACTTAATAAGATAAGTTTGTTTGAAGCATAAATAAAATGTAAATTATTTTTTAATATAGAATTGAAAGAAAGTTTTATGGAAACGAAGTGATTATTATTAGGTATTATAACATATGCACTAAAAACTAATTTTATCACGGCTTATTTTAATTACAATTGCATTAATTATTTTTTTGAAACGACAATAATATTGTATATTTCCTTGTCATTCCGGTCGCTTTTATCAACTAATGTCACGGGGAAACTGCATACATTTCAGGATTGCAACAAAAATGTCCAACACGAAGCAACATAATGTTAAACAACATTTTCCACTTTTATCCGATAATAGCACTAATTTATTGCCACCCTGTTACATAACTTTGAGGTACATTGGACAGGAAAATAATTGCGTCGCGTGGTTTTAGCTGGTACACGGCTTTTATATGGCATGTTATTTCTCGTAGCTTTTCAAACTAAACGGGATAAATTATAAGTTGATGCATGAAACGAATTGATGTTGTGTTAAAAGGGTTAACGTGGCTAAGATAAAATAAAACATTTTAGCATAGACTACTTTGTTACTCCCAGCGTATATCGAGCCTTCAGGGCATTGTAGGATGAAATGTTCTACAAGCCATTTTGGTGAAATTAAATTATTGATGTAAACTTATTCAGTTTTTCGAGCTGCATCAACCTGTGTTTTTTAAATTATGATATTTGCAAATAAAGTGTTTTACTACTCAAATACCGCAGTGTTAAACTTTTATTTTAAAATAATGGTTTAAATAATACTTTAACTAGCCACAAATGCTGTAAAATATATAATATCATAATTATAGAACGTAAACAGCTATAAAAGCGATGTCCGTAAAAGTAATCAAGGAAACAGTAAAACTTAGGCTTTTTCTTTTCTGGCTCTCTTGGAAAGTATTATTTCGGCTTTTACTACGTATCATCTTCGATGGATCGATATGTGTGAAGGTGCAATTGAGTGTCTCTGACAAAGTAACCTTTGTCTTTTACGGACAGTATAAGGATTCCTTTTCATAATGCTACGAGCTAATAATATTCTTAATGGTTTGATAGCCAAAATCACATACAACCGCCGAAATGATGGTAAGTAGTTACCACCGTCCGAGCACTTCAGCAATGTCAGAAATTTACACAGCGATTTACAAATCTTGTTTAAATAAGCGCTAGGGGCTTAGTGGCATGGGCGCCGACAGCAAGGTGCAGGCCCGCCAGGAATGATAATATATATAAAATATACCTCTTTTGTTCAATGAGGTAATATATTTAATAAAATACCCGCGCGACTTGAATTTGACTTTACAATTATCAACATATATACCTACATGTATAATTGTATATTTTATATCAGTTAATAGTATAATGTGTAGATGCTGATGCGCCTCCCTGAATGTAATCCTGGCGATACCCATGCTTACTGATAATTCCGCATAAATCTGTCCATAAATATCGATCCACACACATCGAAATAATTTGAGTGCAAATCTAGAGCTGGGATCGTTTTGCAGTCGATTCGGGTAGTTCATTTCAGAATCTATATAGACGTGGTAAACTCTCTCGACTCGCGTAAAAGTAGGTTAGGTTATGTTAGTAACAGTTCTTAAAACAAAATATAACCTATGTCACGCGGTGAGAATATAGCTTTCCAAGGGTGAAAGAATTTTTAAAATCGGTTGGTTAGTTTTTGAGTTAAATCATTACAAATAAACAAATTAAAAAAAAACTTCTTCTCATAATATTATATATGTAGATTTACACAAATCTTTAAGCCTCGTTAAACCTCTCGTATGTCGTGTGAACACCAAGTGTACATAACCACCAAGGCCTTCTTTTCACTTTTTTAATCAGACGCTCGACGGGTTATAGAAGCGCTTGGGTAGTAATTATAAGGGATGTTGGTAGGTGTGCTATTGATACTTCACTATCAAGTAACAGGCACCAAGAGGTGCAGTGAGGTATTACAAGTCGCTTCTATTTTTATCGGTGTAGGCGGCGTAGGGTGCGGCCTCGAAAAGAACGTCTGGAACGTGGCAGTTTTTGTGGCTCAGAACCCACTGGTCCCCTAATATTCATCCCCGGAATAAAAGTTGTGGATTCGACCTTTATAGATAGGTGCCTATTGGTCCCCCGATAAGAGACCAGTCAATATTAATTTATTTTTAAGGTACCAACTCGTCCCTTGGAATAAAAGTTATAGATTCGGCACCTGCTCAGGTGCCTTTTGATTCCCTAATAGAAAACCAACCATATTTTTACATAAAAAGCGTTGACATAGTACATTTGTGATTATTTTAAAGAAATTAATAAATACATGTTATACCTTTTATGGAACCCTGATAATATGTATGCAAAATTTCATGATGATCCGTCAAATAGTTAAGGCATGCAACGTAACTAACAAACTTACATTTGCATATACGTATAATATAAGTATAAGGATTAGGGATTCTAAATAGAGTAAAGAGTAAAGCAGAACAGATTTCAAGGCTTAATTTCAGGTGCTACCTTCACGACCAAGTAAATATTTCCAAGAAAACAAGTTCAAAATAATCAAAGTTCCTTGTTATATCAAGATGCTACCGCAGTTTTCGCAGCCCGATCTGTGCCGAACTTATAACGAAGAGTGTCGAAGTTGGTTCATCAAGCGCGGTGTGGCGCGTCGCTTGTTCCACCGCCTTTGTAAAGCCTTTGTACTCACGTAACGCGATATCAGCTGGCCGATACACAATACTCGATACATCACTACTATACAAGAGACGTTGTATTGTCAGACCTTTAATAAAGTACCAATCGATTATATACTACTGATTTTTTTTATTATGAAAGACTTGAATGTTACTGGGCACCTTTTTACGAATCCTACTCTTCCGAGTACGGTGAGCTGTGCTGGTGCTGCTGCTGCAGCTGTATCATATTGTTTTGCGTCGTTTGGGATGGAGACGCTAGGTTCATGGGTCCCGAACACTCGTGCTTCTATTAGAGATTTATCTAAGCGGCTAATCAACGCTTCGGCTTAAAGAATCAGCATTGCCGTTCAACGTGGCAATGCTGCCAGTCTTTTGAACACTTTCCCGATCGACAGCGATGCTGAGGAATTTTACGACGCTGCCTAAACCAGACACGTTTTTCTTTTTAGTTATATATCAATTGAAATTAAATACTTTATACGGATTTTGTCGCGTTGTTTATTTTACTTTAAAATACTTTTATTACATACTTTTGGAAACTCTAACACTACTATTATTGAACTTTACTACTATTTAAGCTATTTAATTTAATTAAATCTTTTATATTTAAGTTTACACTTTGCCCCGACGTTTCGGTTGCTTTACAGCAGCCATGTTCACGGGGAGACTAAGATGGTAGTTGTCTCAATGTTCTGAAGTGTACCTAGATATTTCAAAGTACCCGAACAAAATTTAATCTTTGGTGTTTCTATTTACGCAAATTTCGCATATTCGCATTCGAGAATATCCGTATAAAGTGTTTAATTTCGATGTATAGCATTCGCGTGAACATAAGACAATATTATATATCTATACTAGCTGTCCCGACAGAGGTTGTCCTGTAAAGGCGAAAAAGAAACAAATCCAATCCATCCCCGAATCCACTTGAACACACACAAAAAAATTCATTCAAATCGGTCCAGCCGTTTAGGAGGAGTTCACTGTCAACGCACGTACAGAAGAATTATAGTATATATAAAGATTTTGTGCCATTCCTTTTCATTTTGTTTTACTTATAAGAAGTTAGGTTTGTTAATATTAGTTAATTTGTATGTTATGATTGTTGCTTTTGCAAATTTAAATAATAGAAAATATATGAATGACTTCATCCTGTCTATCCTACATCTTCTTTATATATATAATTATTCTGTACGTGTGTTGACAGTGAACTCCTCCTAAACGGCTGGACCGATTTGAATGATTTTTTTTGTGTGTGTTCAAGTGGATTCGAGGATGGTTTAGATTTGGTTATTTTTAAAATTTTTATTTCGCCTGTACAGGACAACGTCTGTCGAGTCCGCTAGTATATTATAAATGCATTACTAACTAGATACAGCGTGTAATAGAAAGGTATGGTCATATCTTTAAAGGAAAACCGCTACAAATAAATCTGTATACATTATTTTTACTACGATGTAGAATTTTCTATTTATTGATTTATCAATATCATACATACTAGTCGATACTTAAACACTGACTCGGTTGATCGCCGTGAACTTGAAATTAGCAGGTGCAATTTTAACAGTGATATAATGCGTTGGTTTCAGTGTATAAATTTATACATTATAAAGAGGCAAGATTTGATTTTTTGTTTGTTTGTAAGGATTTAAATCAAAAACTACTAAACGGATTTTAAAAATTCTTTCGCCATTTGAAAGCTGCGAGTATATTATCCCTGATCAAAATCAAAAAAAGATACTGTTACTTATATTACTAAACTAAACTTACTTTTAACCGAGCGGAGCCGTGGGCTAGTAATAAATAAAATGTTTAAATTGTCATAGCATTTAATTTTTATTTTGTTCGGGGGTAGGGTACCTAGTTTATTTATCAGATATACATTACGATCCTAAAACCACACCTTTCTGTTACACGCTTATGATTGGAAAGGGCGTTACCTGACGTAATCAATTAAAAAAAACAATTAGGATAATATGTCGCCAAACTGTTCTAAGTATATCTCGCGCTGAGGCGAAACACGTGTCGACACATATTTGGTGTTCGAAGCGGAAAACTGCAAGTTGGGATACGCCCGGATCCTATGATGCGGCTTCTCTTCATTAGAGGAGATACGAATTGTCAACATTATTCTATTGCAATAGTTGCTGTGAGTGCGTGCCGGGCTTATCTCTTCGAAAATATTTTAATGCTAAAGTGACATTGTTTTTTACTTTTACGACTAAACGACTGAACGGATTTTTATGAAATTTGGCAAGGAGTTAGGTTGTATTACCTTTAATACTGCTATGTAGTACTATGAGATTTATCTGGGTGAAACAGCGAAACAAGTTTGTCAATATGTTTGAAACTACCGTAAGCCATTCAATCAAATTTAAACGTTTGGTACACAGAGAGACCATTTTAGATTAACACACGATACTTTTAATCTTGTTAAAGCGTTCCTACGCGGGGAAAGCCGCGGGCAGAAACTTCTATATACATACATATAATATAGATACTACATTGTTAATCCTACGGCAAAAGGTAATCGTGAGTTCCCAGTTTCAATTACTGGACCAGGCAAACTATGTTTTGTGATTGGACGTTTACAGTAACAGAACGAAGAGTGTATGTGAGTGTAATATACTCTGCTTATTCGATGATACAGACTCTAAGTTTTATAATAATACTAGCGACCCGCCCCGGCTTCTCACGGGCATTACAAAACCTTAACAAATTATGCATTTAAACCTTTCTTATGAACCACTCTGGTTATTAGTGAAAACTGCATGAAAATCCGTTCAGTAGTTTTTACGTTATTTGCGAACATACAGACGCGGCGAGAGACTTTATTTTATAATACGTAGTCAAAGAATATAAAGAGATATAACTAACGAAATGTGGGTGTAAATCGTCTCTGACTAGCATTCAGGGCATATACATACTAATATGTATGTAAAATATATACTTAACACATATTAATCAACTGTAATTTACTTAAATATAAATTACAGCAACCAAAATCCCGCTGTAATCTCTCTAGTACTAAGCTCAATTTAAATACTGCAGTCGTAGCGGCTGCTACGTTTATCCCTCGTAGCAGGTTCTACGTAAAACCGTAGCATATTATTTTAAGCGGTTTTACTTGAAGTTTAAAAAGGAGTCGCCTTTTTATTATGTTGTAGAAGTTAGTTTTGTTTTGTGAAACTGGGTAAGGGAAAGCTTTTTTAGTTTGTTTAATATTACCTGGATAGCAAATTAGTAGAGACCGCCCAAATACGAATTTTGCCAAAACCTATCACTTGGATTTTCGTCTAATTTTGGTTCTAACTTTTATAAATAAGAAACCCATAATTATCGGATAATATATTTAACGTTCGACTTTTTGTCTAGTTTTGACCGCAACTTTGATAAACAAGAATCCAAGGATTATCATAAAGTGCACTTCACAAATGTTAGTATTGGGCAACTCAAAGCTTCGGCGAATTTAAAGCCGAAGCGAAAGATGAAACCGATACCAAAACTTTTTGATAATATTAGCCGACATCGAAACTTCAAGGCGATCACTTAAATCATTATGCCATCCGTGCAGGATACCTAATTATACAGGGTGACTGGCTAAACATTATACATACTTAAGGACATGATAAATTGTAGTAAGACGTCAGGTATAAAAAAAAAACAGAAACTGTAGCCTACAAAGAAAAGCTTTATGAAAATTTGTATGAAATATTCATAAAATGTGGACACTGCGCGCGTCGCACACAGTTGTCGGAGGCTAATGACCTTTGATAAGAAAAGGACGGCCGGAGGTGCAAATTCGGGAGAGTGCGGGGTGCGGGGACGTAAGTTTTGTTTAGCTTTAATATATGCGCAAGAGTGTCCGCACATTAAGTTTTTATTCGAAAAATAGGTCAAATTTTAAGTACCTATTTTTTTTAGATATTCCATTCCAGAATCGAGTACTGAACACCCTCCTTCAATATGTCCAATCTTTTAATAATCAACTTGTATATTATAAATGCGAATGTAAGTTTTGTTTATTTGTTTGTTTGTTACGCTTTCACGCCTTAACTACTCGACCGATCATCATGCAATTTCTCATGCGCGTTTTCAGAACTACAACATAGGACGTAGAGTAGAGGAGAAGTAGTTTCATTCAGAAAAAATCCTGTTAAAAACATAACCTACATTTAAAATCTAGTCTATACTAATATTATAAAGCTGAAGAGTTTGTTTGTTTGGTTTAACGCGCTAATCTCAAAAACTACTGGTTCGGATTGAAAAATTATTTTAGTGTTGGATAGCCTATTTATCGAGGAAGGTTATAGGCTATATAACATCACACTACGAACTACGGGGCGGCGCAGTAATCATAAACGCGGGTGAAACTGCGAGCACAGCTAGTTTATAATATTAATAAAGGTATAAGCGTGACCCTATATAAATTCTTTGTATCTTGGAACACATAACTTATCTTTTATATGTACCTACATACTGTGCAAACTCGGTCAATATATCCATTTATTTTCTAACACCAAGTCTTGAAACAAAGAGATTCGTATGTAAAATGAAATAGTTCTGATAAATTGCATTAAAATTGCAAACAATATTTCATCACGCAATGTAATCCGTATGGCGGCGAACTTTTGAATAAAAGCGGTGTAAGCTCTGGATACATGTTCAAGAGATGTTTTACATGTATTTATTACATCGCTCTCTCTGTACTGGGAGGGTTAGGCAAAAATGTATTGTTCTACATCTTTTTCTCCCTAGCCTTTATTATTCCTAAGTCACTTGGGTCGGCTTTTCTCGTCTAACCGGATTTGACTAGATATCAGTTTTTACACGGAGCGGCTGCCACCTGATCTCTGCAACCCGAAGACTAACGATACCCTCAGGCTAGACCAGCGTCAGGATATTATAGGGCACTGACTTCCCAGTAACGACTGCCATAGACGTTCAATGCAGCCGGGACCGACGGCTTAACGTGCTATCCGAGGTACGGAGCAGGTGATAATTGTCAATCAATACGCGCAATCAATACGTCATAATTTTGAAAGGTCATATAGCTTCCGAAAGTCAGAGGTGCGCGACGTGGGTTCAAACCCGAGACCATGCCTTGCAGTCTGCTGGTCTCCCCAATGAGCTATCGTTGCTCTACAACTTATTTTGTTCTACATCTTAACAGATATAGATATACTAAGCCTCACGTTATAGGCAATATTATAACTATTGCCATTTATTGAAAATCCAATAAATATTTGAAATCAAACTACTTTATTACTGAAAGGTTTTACCCGCGGCTTCGCTCGCATAAATGTAGGTTAGGTTAGATTACTGACAGTACTTTTTCTGGATAAAAGCTATCCTATGTCTTTTTCTGTTGCCCTGACAACGTGTATGCGAAATTTAATGATCGGTGAGTAGTTACGGCGTGAAAGCGTGATAAACAAACAAACACACATCACATTAGTTAGGATTTTACATAAACACTATAATTACATAATTTTTAAACTATTATACTACTATAGTTAAACTTTACAACAATTTTAAGTTATTTAAATGATTAAACTATTTAGATTTACACTTTCCGCGACGGTTTTGGTTGCTTTTAAGCAGCCATGGTTACGAGGAGTCTTCCAGTTTCATAGTTAAATAATTTTGAAAAGCTTGAAATAATAGATAAGGTTAAAATAGTAGTTTAATATATTTAAAATGATGTAAAAACAGTGTTTATAAAATAAACAACGCGATGAAATTCGTATTAAGTAGTTTTCCTTCAATGTATAACATTCGCGTAAACGTAGACAATGGTGCCAATTCTGTTGTCTCTAAAATTTAGTTTAGTCCTGTCACTTTTAGCGATTTCAGAATACGAAATGTCGTTTGACAGGAGTAAACTAAAATTTAGAGATTTTTAGCTAAGATAAGAGAATTTTGTGACAACAGAATTGGCACCAATATTATGTAAACCAATAAATACTTTCTCATAGAAAATTCAAAGAACAATAAATGCTTCAATAGGTGTCCAAACCCACACTAGATTAAAATTCTTACAGTGCCTCTTTACGTTGAGCTCAATCCGTCATATAAGCGTCCCAAAAAAGTATAGGGTATATTCCTAATGTAAATCTTAAAAAAATATCTGTATATAGAAAAACATAATTATTTATTATATGCATTTTTATTTAAATATGGTAAAACGGTGACATATAATACAAGCGAGCAATATTAATCCTGTTAAAGATTTACGACACAGCTATGGGCCATCTAAGTGACAAGGCAGAATGAAACAAATGACCCAATACCTTATTATTTTTTTGTAGACTATTTCCATCTAGTAATAAGTCGCCGTCGCAATGGACTGTACGAACATTCAAACAACGGACACAAAGAACATCTAGACTCAGTAAAATTATATGTGGATCACACAAACTCTTGTCCCGAGTGGGGATCGGAACCAAACAGCCTAAACAGCTCAGCGCAGTAGTAGAGGCGAGGCGACCACCGAAAAGCGTTTCCGCCTTACGACCTCTGCGGAGTGACAACGTTGCACATAACTGTCATATTTAAAGGTTTTTAAATGTTATTCATTTAATTGGTCTTTCTCTTAGAAAATGTTTTTGAAGTGAAAACTTCTATAGGTGCGTTGAGCACTTTTCGGGTGAACAAAAATCATGGAACTCGCGTCATCGTCACCGAACACTTTTCACGAGCTATATGTATAGTGTGTATATATGTGTACTTTGTGGGTGAACAAAAAGCGTGAAACTCGCGTCATCGCCACCGCACACTAAGTTTTCACTTCTATCGGCAGTCCCCAAAGACTACCCCGCATTATTTACTCTATATGCCTCGTACCTCATACCTCGGTCACTAAAACAGCTTAACGCTCTCTTGGACTTCAACCCAGAAGTTGATGATATTGCGGATGGATGGTAGATATTGTCGAGAATCGAACCTCGATCCTCGCCATTGCAGTGGACAAATGCCAATGAGCAGCTGAGCCGCCAGCGCACTGCGCAGGCGACCGAGAGGAAGCAGCGGGGGCGCGGGCGGCGGGTGGCCGCAGGACCCCTACCACTTCTTCAAGCATTGCCGATACGAGCTCGGACGGGCGCACTGCTTCGTGAACGTGTTACCTAAATTGTTAATACCAATATACCAGCGTTAAAATACAGTCCACTTTTCATTTGTCCACCACCATCGAGACCCTAACAGTTGGTCCTTCGCGATAAAGTATTTACAAGAAGAACAGTAACAGTTGCGAGCGGACTTCGGCCCCCTTGTGTTCGAGCTGCGTAGGCGACACGTGTGGCCTTTTCATCGACAGAGGACTTTGAAGGACAAAGCCGAAGAAAAGAAGTTATAGTGGGTGGATAAGACGTTGTTGTGAGTTCGTTCCATTATCCTTTTTACTTCAATTTATCTCTTTTTCCACATAATTTCTCTATTTTCTTTCCTGCCTTGCTTCAAATAGCCAAGTTGAGCCAGTACGTGATAGTCATCCACGCTAGTTGTCTTATTTCATAGTAATTTTCATTAAAACTTAAGTAATAAGTTTGTATTAGCAATTAAAATATTTTACGTTGCATCTAATTGTTAAGTTAACAAGCTGTTTTGCTCATAATCATCGCTGCCTTTGCATAACCGGTTTCTTGCGCCGCGCGCCGGGCATCGCACGTGGCTTTCGTGGCCGGGCGGACAGCTGTTCTTTTGTTCTATTCATCTTTTGTGTGATTGATTTACCTTTCATTGTATTAGTTTTTATCAGCGTTATATTTTAAATTCTTTCGCTGCCCATATGTCCATAAGTAGGTAATTTACTTTATTAGTTGTTTACACTACCGTTCATCATGCCTGATAATGTTAAAACTTTAATAAAGAAAAGATCTTCTTTAAAATCAAAGCTTACAACTTTTAGTAAATATTTAACCGTCCTTAAAAGCTGTAAAACTCTCAGTGAACTGCAGTCTACTGAATTGGATTGTCGTCTAAGCAAAATTGAGAAGTTAAATTGTGATTTCGATGCGTTACAGGATGAGATTGAGGCGCTTTGTGATGACCCCACCGATGAGGGTGACGATTTCCCCTCTGAGCGTGAGCAGTTCGAAAATGAATACTTTGCACTGATAGCAAGTGCGCGATGCCTGCTCGCGTCGACTAAACGTCGTGACTCTGTAGCAGGCTTCAGTGATGCCGTATCAGGTGAGGATTTCAGGACTTGCAGCGTCAGATTGCCTAAAATTGATTTACCTCATTTCAGCGGTAGCTATCAGCATTGGCTTGAATTTAGGGACATTTTCACGTCAATTATTCATAGCAATAAAAACATAGATAACATAAACAAATTTCATTACCTTCGCGCTTCACTTCATGGAAGTGCAGCTTTAATCATTAAGCATATTAATGTTTCTAGTGACACTTATAAAATAGCGTGGGATTTATTACTTGAGCGGTACGATAACAATCGTCTGCTCGTCAATAACCACGTACAGGCATTATTTAACCTTGATCCTATACAGAAAGAATCTTGTAAGTCTATCCGTTATCTTATTGACACGACTACTAAGAACATAAGAGCACTTACTACATTAAATCAGCCTACGCAACATTGGGATACTTTAATTATTTTCATGATGTCTTCCAAATTAGACAAGCTTACCCTACGTCACTGGGAAGAACATAGAAATAAGTTGAGTGATAGTCCAACCTTAGATATGTTTATTACGTTCCTAAGAAATCGGGCTGATTTATTAGAAAGTTTGGATGACCATGATAATCGGTTTAATTCTCATAACTCGAATAATAAACTCAAATTAAAATTAAACGAAAATAACAATAAACCTAATTCAATACAATGCCCTATGTGTGATCAGTCACATTATTTATTTAATTGCGAATCGTTTAGAGCACTTTCTGTTGAATCTCGCATAGAAAGGGCCAAACAATACAAAGTTTGTTTAAATTGCCTACGTCCTGGTCACACGAGTGTCAAATGTGGTTTGACTCATTGTAAATACTGCAAGTACAAACATAGTACATTGTTGCATCTTGAACGTACGGATCCTACTTCTAGTAATTCCAAATCTAACCCCGAAGGTCTCGTACTAACTAGTGATACCAACACAGACACTACTGCGTCTCGTGTATTTCTATCCACAGCGGTCGTACGAGTGGTTGATGTCCACGGCACGGAACACAACGCAAGAGTATTGCTTGACAACGGCAGTGCGATTAATTTAATAACGCAAACATGCTGTGAGAAGTTGCAACTGCCACTACGTGACGTGAGTACGGCGGTATCAGGTTTTAATAATTATGTGACAACTAGCACGCAGTCTTGCAATATTACAATAAAGTCTCTTTGTAGTAATTATTCAGTGAATCTAAATTGTACTGTTTTCCCAACAATAACTCCACCCATTCCATCTTCTTACATAGACATTAGCAACATCGGTTTTCCAATAGGTCTTACTCTAGCCGACCCATCTTATAATACTCCTTCAAAAATAGATATTCTGTTGAGTGCAGATATCTTTTGGGATATTTTAGGCAGAGAATCTATTGAATTAGGTAAAAATATGCCAACGTTGCGTGAGTCAAAGTTAGGTTGGTTAGTCACTAGACATATTATAGCGACACCACATTCTTCTAACTTCTGTCTTTTTTCTCAGGGTGATTCAGATCCCGATCTTACGCGTTTTTGGGAGTTAGACACGCTTAATTCTCAGCATTCCATGTCGGTGGAGGAGAAAGCGTGTGAAGAAAGTTTTGCACTTAATACCTATCGTAATGATGAGGGCCGTTTTGTCGTAACAATGCCTCTGAAACGTGATCCTAATATCTTGGGTGACTCATTCCATATGGCTAAATCTCGATTCTTCTCATTAGAGCGAAAATTTAAGCGTGATAGCGATTTTAGAGAAAAGTATATTGCCTTTATGCATGAATACGAGTCCGTAGGTCACATGACCGAGAATGATAGGTTATTGACAGGAAATAGTTCCAATATTCATTATTTTTTACCACACCATGGTGTCATTCGCGAGTCAAGTACAACTACAAAGTTACGTACCGTGTTTGATGGCTCCGCTACCACCACAACGGGTGTCTCATTGAATGACTTGCAAATGATAGGCCCAACTATACAAGATGATCTTTTTTCAATTATCTTACGTTTTCGGCAACATAAATTTGTAGTGACCGGGGACATTGAAAAAATGTACCGTGCCATAGACATTAATGTAAGTCAACGGTGTTTACAACAAATTATTTTTAGATATGATTCTTCTCAACCATTGAAAACATACACATTAAACACACTAACGTACGGCACGGCATCGGCGCCGTATTTAGCAACTAAGTGTTTATCAAGTTTAGCTTCTACTGTTGATGATGATGACGTCAAGTATGCTATTAAGCACAATTTGTATGTCGATGATTATCTGGACGGCAGTTCTACAATTGACGCTACTGTAAAATTGTGTAAAGGTGTTATTTCGACGCTCTCAGCTGCCAAATTTAACCTTCGAAAATTGCAGTCAAACAGCACTGAAATATTGAAAGCCATTTCCATTTCGGAGTCTTCTTCCATTCACAATTTTACGGATGCAAAATCACAGGGAGTGTCTAAAACTTTAGGCTTAAATTGGGAGCCCAGTTCAGATACTTTGTCATTTTCTATAAACATAGATAATAATAAAAAGATAACTAAAAGACATATTCTGTCAGTAATAGGCCAAATTTTCGACCCGTTAGGATTAATAGGGCCATGTGTCGTAGAAGCAAAAATTATCATGCAAAAATTGTGGATAAAAAAGTATTCTTGGGATCAGAAATTATCTGATGAGATAAATAATTTATGGGTTTCTTTTTCACATAAATTACACTATCTTAATAATTTAAATATACCTCGTTGGGTTGTTTGTAATTATTGTGAAAAGACCGAAATACATGTTTTCACAGATGCATCAGAGAAGGCATACGGCGCATGTCTATATATTAGATCTTTGGACACTTTAGGTAATGTTCTTATTCAGTTACTTGCTTCAAAAAATAGGGTTGCTCCTATGAAACCAGTCACGATTCCGCGACTGGAATTATGCGGTGCTCTCTTAGGTGCAAGATTATGTGTTAAAATCATATCCGCACTAACATTGAATATTAAATCGTGTCACTTCTGGTGTGACTCCACCGTTGTTTTGGGATGGCTATCGTCTCAGCCTACCCAATATAAACAATTTGTCAGTAATCGCGTACACGAAATACAGGAAAAAACCTTAGGTCACACCTGGAGCTACGTGCCTTCAAAATTAAATCCTGCTGATCTTGTGTCGCGAGGTTCGTCAGCAGATCAATTAAAATGTTCATTGTTATGGTGGCATGGGCCCGAATTTTTAAAATTTAACGAGTCTCATTGGCCCAAAATGCCAAACACAAATAAGCATAGTAACGCAGTGTGCGAAGAAAAAATATGTTTATCTACAACTAAAACGACTAACAATCATAATCAAAACTACAATATCATTTCATTTCTCATAAATAAATATTCAAATTTTCATAAACTGCAAAGAGTAGTTTCTTACATACTAAGGTTCATTTACAATTCAAAAAATAAAAATAAATCAAATAAACTTACAAATAATCTTACTAATCTAGAATTACAACAATCGTTAAATATTATTATTTTTCATGTACAGTCTGAGATGTTTCCTACCGAGTCCCTAATCCTTAGGGCTGGCAAGGCTCTTCCTAGCAAAAATCGATTGTTATCTTTGTCGCCATTCATTGATGAAAATCATATAATTCGTGTAGGCGGTAGATTGGATAATTCACCGTATTGTTATGATGTTAAGCATCCAATTCTAATTTGCAGCAAACATCAATTAACAAAATTAATATTTCAAACGTATCATATTAAATTATTACACGCAGGGCCACAATTATTACTGTCAAATATCCGTCAAGCATATTGGCCGTTAAAAGGTAGGAATTTATCTAAATTGACAGTTAGTAAATGTTTAAAATGTTTTAGGTATAAGGCTCAAAACACTCAACCCATAATGGGCCAACTTCCTCTTAATAGAACAAGCTTAGAATTTCCTTTCCTGCACTGTTGCGTAGACTATGCTGGGCCAGTGCTGATAGCTGACCGCAAAGGTCGAGGCTGCAGGCTCTTGAAGTCCTACTTATGTATTTTTGTGTGTTTTTCTGTTAAAGCCATACACTTGGAGCTTGTTACAGAGCTTACGAAAGAAGCTTTCATAGCTGCGTTGAACCGGTTCATCGCTCGCAGGGGGAAGCCACAAAGTATCTCATCCGATAACGGAACAAACTTTGTTGGAGCATCCAATGATCTGCAAAGATTTCTTGCTGAGTCTAATATAGAGTATGACATGGCCCAAGAAGGTATAGATTTTAAATTTACACCTCCATATAGCCCACATTTTAATGGGATGGCAGAGGCAGCTGTCCGTTCAACCAAGCATCACCTTAGGCGTCTTTTACAACCAGTTCATTTTACCTATGAGCAGATGGCTACCTGTCTGGCTCAAATTGAAGCTATTTTAAACTCTCGGCCTCTCACTCACCTCTCAACTGATCCCCTTGACTTCACTGCACTTACCCCTGCCCATTTCTTAATAGGAAGACCACTCACGTCAAATCCACATCCACAAGTCTTAGAAAGAGACATTACTACCACTGATCGGTACAAAAGAATCGAATACATCAGGCAACACTTCTGGGCTCGTTTCAGAAACGAGTACATCTCCACTCTTCAACAAAGGACTAAATGGCTTACGTCTTCCAACAACGACCTCAAGACGAACAACTTAGTCCTCATCAGGGATAAAACTCTTCCACCATTGTTGTGGCCGCTGGGAAGAATCATCAAGGTTTATCCTGGTGTCGATGGGATCAATCGTGTCGCCGAGATTAGGACAAAGAGAGGCCTCATACAAAGAGCCTTTAATAATATTTGCCCTCTTCCAGCTCAAGACTCTTAAGTGTTCATCCTGTGGGGAATATGTCGAGAATCGAACCTCGATCCTCGCCATTGCAGTGGACAAATGCCAATGAGCAGCTGAGCCGCCAGCGCACTGCGCAGGCGACCGAGAGGAAGCAGCGGGGGCGCGGGCGGCGGGTGGCCGCAGGACCCCTACCACTTCTTCAAGCATTGCCGATACGAGCTCGGACGGGCGCACTGCTTCGTGAACGTGTTACCTAAATTGTTAATACCAATATACCAGCGTTAAAATACAGTCCACTTTTCATTTGTCCACCACCATCGAGACCCTAACAGATATTATTGTTAGAATGTATGACGTATTGTGTGCCACGTGAAGTTTTACTAACATAGTATTAAGGTGTATTAACTAACATTACATTTTACAATATTTACATTTAGGTTAAGGTATCTATGGACCTATGGAGCCTGAAATAAATGGTCATCAACCTCTGAGTCTTCTTCGAAGAGGTTAATGAAAAACTAGGTGGGTCTGTGTGTCTGTCTGTTTGTGACAGCTTGTTAGTGACAGGCATAGCTCCGGAACCACTGGACCGATTGACTATTGAATATGGGCCCTGTGGATCAAAAGACCCACGAGATATAGGGGTTGCAAGGTCATAAGGTCAGGGGATATCCACCAACAGAGTGATTTGGAAGTCCAAGGGAGAGGCTTTTGCCCAGCAGTGGAACATTACAAAAAGCTGATGGAAAAAAGGTCACATGGTGACGAAGAGGTTGAATCCTGGGATTTTACACCCATCTCGTTATTATTATTGTGAGGAGAACGCGTAAATGCTATATTTTAAATGTATTATATTATAGATATTTAATAGTGTAATTGGCGTAAATCGTTCTATTTAATGTAAAATAAATAAATAAAGAGAATAGTATATTATAGATATAATATAATTACAATTGCAGTTCTTTTACTATTTAGTGATTATGTTTATATCTTATTTACACGTATATTTACTTATTTAAGTATATTTTATTTTTATATGTTTAGACACTAGGCGCCGGTGTCACCAATTTGGATTTCGCAGAATACCAGTGTTGCGATTTTACAATCGCAACGTACGCTGAGCGATGTCCAAATTTTGGCACTGACGGGACACACATTTTTGCATTGTTTCAATTTGTGTTGAACTATAATTTTAATACTTTTATTTTATTATTGTTTGTATCGATGCACACTGACAATTTGACGTGACCTTGACCTGAATGGAGGCAGTTTCCGTTTGGTTAAGCGGAAGGTGTGGTGTTGCCAGTGAGCAGAGTTTTAATTTATAGTGCTGGTATTTGTTTTTATTTTTTATTTTTTTTATTATTATTCTGTTTTATTTTGTATACTTTTGGTTGTTATTCTTAGATTTTTTGATTTCTTCGTGTTTTGCGTGTGCCCTTGTGTGCCAAAATAAATATTTTTCTTTCTTTCTTTTCTCAATACACATTATGCATCTAAAATATTCGATACATTTAAATTCATTTATTTTTTTCGATATTTACATAGTAAAAGTGGCGCAGCGGTAGTGAATGCGACTGCTGCATATGGGGTCGCGGGTTTGAATCCCGGGTCGGTTTTTCTGTTAAGAAGTATCAATAGCAGCCCGGAATTAGGAAATTGGCGGCGTTAGACATCCCCGTGCCTCGTAAAGCATGTAAAGCCGTTGGCCCTGCGCTTGATCTCTCTCTAGTCGTGTCGGATTACCGTTCCATCGGATTATGAGAGTTAGGGAACACAGAGTGCACTTGTGTTTGCGCATATACTTGTGCACTATAATATCACTTGCGCAGATGACCATAACGAAGACTGGCCGTCGTGGCCGAAATTAAGTCTGGAGGATATTATTATTATTATTACTACAAATATAATTATATTCCATCCGTGATACTTTTACGTTTGTCAATAGAGTGTATTTGACTGCACAGATAGCGCTTCGCCGCTGCCTTTGCGCCGGGTATTGGGTTCGAATCCCACACGGGACAAATATTCGTGTGATCCACAAATGGATGTTCCGAGTATGGGTGTTCTTTGTGTCCATTATTTGAACGTTTGTAAAGTTCCCCGTGACACAGAAATTATTCCTACTAAGGCAGTCGTCTTTTAAAAAAAAGAAAGAAAAAGAAAATTGTAATCTCACTCGGCGGTGCGCGTGCGCTCTATTTATACGCGGGTAAAGTGTTTCTGGGGTTTTCTAGAAAAGCCATACCCGGTATGTAATAGTATGATGATTCGAGAATGTGCCAGCGTTCTCTCTACTCGACTCATACCGACAACTACGTAGTTCCGAAGATGTCAATAGACGGTGCTGTAATAAATTATAAGAAGGGACTGCCGAGTCTTCCCCACAGTGCAGTTAGATGGCACTAGCCGTAACAATATAATAACGTTAATATAAGATCAGCTCTGTATATAAACTGTCCCTGCTGGTCATAAAAATCTTTTCTCAGGGTGAGAAGAGTTCGGCCATAGTTCATATTAGCACAAGACGGGTGAAACTGATTGTCTAGCCAGAAAACAAGCTGAATATAGGAACATAAAGTCTGTAGATTATGAGGGTGCCTAGATCGCCGTTTATTTATATTTTCATCACTTACTGTTTTTAATGTAATAAAAACAGTTTACTATGCACTTTGCCAATCGCAACTAAGCTACTGCATAACCTCATGGGGAGGTGCTCATAAGACATACTTCCTTAAAGTCGAAAGAGCACAGCGCGCTCTGCTAAAAGTAAGTCTATCCTTACCTTTTTACCACCCTACTGCGGACCTTTATGATAAATGTGGTGTTTTAACTGTCAGACAGCTTTTTATCCTTTATACAGTATTAAAACAACATACCTTACTTACCTATGAACCAGAAAAATTTCAGAACCAGCGTCGGAAAGATAAAGTTTGTCCTGTTTCCTCATTCCATACAAGCTTAGCTCAGCGGTTTTTCAACTTCCAGGGACCTAATTTATATAACAAGCTAAATCGCGCCCTATCTATTTATTCCCTACCTAAAACGAAATGCAAAATGGTGATTATAGAGAGATTAATGAAGATAAACTATACCCACACAGAAAACCTTCTTCATACTCATTCATACTAAGAGTCTCAAATAGTTTTTAATTCTTTAAATTAACTAAAACAAACTAATACTCTTAAATACCCCACTACAATCACACACTCTTTGACTCCTACACACACATAAATTCTCCCATACAACCCCATCCGCTACACTCCACACATACATTTACAAAACCACAGTGCACACATAAATTTACTCAATTTTGAACGGGAAAGGGCACAATCTTTTGTTAATAAACGCTCCGCTTATGAGCCTAAACCGCGGACTAACGCAGTGTGCCGTTATAACGTATGCGCAAGCGGTGGGCAGTCTTAGTCACTGGCCGGCTCTCGGGCCGCGCACACCTAGGCATACGTGATAACTGTACTTGTGACGCCGGCAAGTGACCTTGTACGGCAAGTCAACGCGTATGGTATCAATGTGTGGACCCATTACTTAGTCGCCAAAGTCTTTAAGTTTTAGTTGCGCCTTCTCCATTCAAATAAATATTGAGTCATTACCTTTAAAATTATTTCTTAAATACCTTTTTCTCTAATTACTCCCTAAGATATAGTTACCTAAATTAATAAATTAAATTCTTATTGTATAACATTCTGGTCTAAAATGTTTCCATTGTCCGAGGGGTGGGGACCTGGTGATTTGTAACACAGGCATTCCATGCCTATCACAGACACCAGCTCCTCACATATTAATATAATAAAGAATGTACAATGTAACTAGTTGTAAGTAACTTTATGTGAGGAGAAATAAATAAATAAATAAATAAAAATAAAATAAATAAAAATAAATAAAACTTACACTAGCTAGCTTAGATTCCCATTATTAGATATATCCTATGTTTATTTAAAATCAAAATCAAAATAATTTTATTTAAGTTAGGTTACAAGGTAACACTTATGTATATCAAAGTTACACGTTACACGTAAATTTCATAAACATTATATATATCAACTAATATTTAAATACAAAATTATATAAATAAATAATATTATTGTCATTGTAATAGTAATTTATTATTATAGAATAATCTATATTTGTTAATTATTATTAAGAATGCTCTTCCTATTACACAATAATAGCACATCATTATCGCCTGTGATACAGGTATAATTATGTGGTAGTACAGACGTCCAAAGCATTGTATCCTATTTTAAGTATTTTTAAGACCTATTCTTATTCATATTTGTGCCATCTTAAACTTAATAAGCAATTATCATTATTATATATTAATTAATGTAGTATATTTAATAAATTATAACGTTATCACTCGTAACAGGTCACGAAGCGTGAACGCTCTTAGGATACTGCCATTCGAGCAGCCAGCAGGTAAAGAAAGAAAAGAATAACCAAGATATAACCAAAGTATTAATAGAACCAACCGGCCCTTTTCTTCAAGTTAATATAAGCAAGTTATCCGCGAGATGAATACCGTGTGGTGCAATCAACCTAGATGTAGGTCAGGTGCACACCGCCGGCGCGGCGTCGGCGCTGCATAATTGATGCCGTCGCTAGCGTGCACCCCGCTTTATCTTGTTAGCTTAAACATTTTGTTGTCTTTTGTTTGGCATCTTGAATATATTTGATTAAACGAGTTATTCTAGAGATGTAACTCCGAGCTGAAACGTTTAAATGGTAAGAAAATATGACTTAAATATCTGTACTAATATTATAAAGCTGAATAGTTTGTTTGTTTGGTTGAACGCGCTAATCTCAGGAACCACTAGTTCTAATTGAAAAATTCTTTTAGTGTTGGATAGCTCATTTATCGAGGAACCTATAGGCTATATAACATCACGCTACGAATAATAGAAGCGGAGCATCAATGAAAAATGTTGCAAAAACGGGGAAATCTCTTATGTGAAGCAGACGAAGTTGCGCTGGTCAGCTAGTTTTATATATAGTTCCGTTTCTAGTGTAAGTTTTCGCTTATATTTGCGTTGTGCGGTGTGGGTCACAGGGCCGGCAAAGAATTTTTGATATTTCCTAAAGAAAATGTCCTGTAGTGGTACGGAGCTTAGAAATGTCCGATAGACATCATCCCCTTTACTAATTAAAATTAAGTAAAATTTATTTTATATGCCACTTTTCGTTGTAATTAAACGGCTGGATCGATTTGAATGAATTTTTTTGTGTGTTCAAGTGGATTCGAGGATGGTTTAGGTTTTTTATATATATTTTTTAATAAGTTTTTTTTTCGCCTTTTCTGGACAACGTTTGTCGGGACAGCTAGTTTAATATATTAATTTTTAGTAAAATTTCAATTTTAGTATTGCATTTTAACATTTCTACTAAAACTCATTTAAACAATTACATAAAGTACACTTATAGATATTTTTCTGTAAATATAGCTTACTAGTTTTTGTCCATGGCATTCCTCTCGTTAGTGTAGATTTTGAGAATAAATTTGTATCGGGCACAGTACTTTTTCTTAGATAATAAGTACCCTATGTACTTTTTCGTACCCCTGACAATGTGTGTGCGAAATTTCATAATGATCGGTCGAGTAGGTGAGGCGTGAATGCAAGTTTAACATTCGGATTTATAATATTAGTAGGGATTACTTAGATATTTTCCTTCTCCCTTAGATGTGGTTTTTATAAAAGACACGTCCAGTTCCCCTAAATGTGTTTCTTATAAAAAACACATTTAGGGGACTAGGCACCAAGTTTTGTCTCGCGCGGGACCTCCCAAAGAAACAATTATCGGACACAAAGTATACCAAACTCATAGCAATTATTTTTCGACCACACAAATAATTTGATCGTGTGGTATTCGAACTCATAGAGCACCAAGGCAAAGGCGAGGCAACCATAAGCCGCATAAGTGAAAACGATCATGCACTATCTCTTTTAAAATCCTTTGCAAATTCTACGTCTAACGTTAAAACCAGTGTGTATTAAGTTTCAGAAGCAAGTATGGACAAAAACTTGCTTCCTAACAAACTTTAACAACTTTACCTCCTAATCAAGCATTCTAGTTGATGCAAGCCACAGGCAAGAACTTGCGTGGCATAGCAACAACATTGTAACAACTCATACGCTAACAAGCGAGTGAACTTAGTTCATTTTTACTAGATTTTGCCCGTGGCCTCACTCGTGTAAATGTAGGTTATGTACAATTCCTTGTTTCTGGATGATAGGTACCCTGCAATATTGGGCGTTGGGTTGTTAAATAAAAGATGTTACTTCGTGTAAAGTCAGAGCTATAATGCTTCAAATACAATGAAGTTAATTAATATATATCTACTTAGTTGGAAAGGCGCGTCACACACTACAACCCTATGACCTTTTCTGTATATCTGACATTGTGTCTGAAATTTCATGATGATCGGTTTAGTAGTTGGGCGTGAAAGCGTAACAAATACATTCGCATATATAATACTAGGTTTTGCCCGCGGCAATAGATTAGTAACAGACCCTTCCCTCTACAGATTACTCCAGTTTATGATATAGCATTGCCACTTTCCCACCTGTTAGGTAAAAAGTGAGAGCCGCTGTACCTTCTAGTGCCCGAGAGCACCTTCAGGGACCAGCTATAGATAGGTCTTGTCCCCAAATCCTAAGACCCAGTTCTCGTAAGCGAGCTACCTCGTGCCCAAGTAGCACTACCTATTGTCCAGATAGGTGCCGGAGCAATAAAACCGCTCACCACTCACTAACACTGAGAGTTGCTAACGATATCCTCGCTGAAGCCGACGGAGAAGCCGCCTCCTATATTTTGAGTGTGGTGCCGGAGCTGGAAGGCACGCTCACTTTCCGACGTACATCCATACGTCTGCCCTTTCTGGCCTACAAGCCGGGTATTGCCCGAGTCACCTAGCTATGACTCTTACTTGCTGAGCAGGCAAGCACCCGAGATCCGTCGCGGCAGTGAAATCACATTATCATTTCGCTAAAGGCAACTCCGTGCCTCGCGCGACCAACTGGTTCGCACTAGCCACGCATGATTTCGACGCTCGAACGCCACGTGCTTGCACAAAGCAAGCAAGCAACAAACATGCCGTCCTCTGCGGCTACCCAAATATTATATTTTTATTTTTTTATACTACTAACGTGGCAAACAAGCATACGGCCCACCTGATGGTAAGTGGTCAACGTAGCCTATTGACGCCCGCAACACCAGAGGCATCACTTGCGCGTTGCCGACCTTTTAGGAAAGGAAGTGGGAAGGAGAAGGAGCGGGAAGGGGGAAAGAGGGTGATTGGGCCTCCGGCACTCTCCCTCACCGAACGAAACACAACAGTAGAAGTACTGCTATTTCACGTCGATATTCTGTGAGAGGGTAGTCCTTCCCCGGTCGAGCCATTTCATGCTGAAAACGAGTCCAACACCAATGTCAGGCACCGCGCTCTCTAATCAGTGGCCGATAGAACACGCCTTTCGAGGTGCGGTGGGCTAGCTTGACCCCGTAGTACCCTGATCCTAAGGGGGAGACCCGTAGTTCTCCCCCTGAAATTTTACCTACTTGGGTACTGTAGATTAGTAACAGTACTTTGCCCTCCACAAGGGGCCAGTAGGGATAAAAGTATTTGGGAGGGTAGTATCGTGTAATGGCCTGCCGTTTTTAACGGGCGGGTCGAAACCTTGGTGTGTTCGCGATTGCATGTGAGAGTGATTCGCTCAGCCCTGTCGCCTCTGGTTATATCGAGGAACACCGTGGTAGGTTTAGTCGGTATTACCGATGTATTCTTTCCGACATAATCCCTCCGCCCACCACCGAGGAGAGGTAAAAATAAATCGTTATAGTTTAGTAGTACAAAGTAGTTAGGGCGTGGAAGCGAACAAACAAACAAACTCCCATTCGCATTTATCATATTAGTTAGAATAAGTTCTATGTAGGTACGTGAGTTCAGACTTTAGTTAGGTCTTGAGGTACATAGTTTATTAGTTCATATACGACGAAGCCTCAAGAACGAGCAAATTGGGGAACGCTTACAATATTAAGGGTAACTGTCCTGAACGTCATATTTAGGGTACTGTATCCAAAGGACGCTAGCGTGAGCCTGTTATAGTTCTTGTATACGACGCAGGTCTTATGTGCAAGAGGCACTTTCGTGTACTGTATACATTGTGTTAACGATTGACGCAAGCCGCTCTTAAGCAAGTAACCCGTATGTTTACTTTGCGTATACCACTCAAACTACCTAAATATTTAATTTTAAAATAAAACAAAAATTAATATTATAATGCATTGGAAATTTTAATATTTGTAATTTTATTATATATAGATATAATAGTTTAATATTGCTTAAATTTTTAGTTTTGAGGTATTTCGCAGATACTGCTTTTTCCAGTTCAATCACCATTCAATAGTCAATAGAATTCTAAGATATATCCATACGTATGATATAGCCAGTAGATTATGCGTGATATTGAAACACAAATACACAAACAAGCCGACAAATATCTTAAACAATTATATTCAGTTCGATAAAGTAAAACTCAATTAGGTACTTTAAATAATACTAGATTTTGCTTGCCGCTTCGCTTTTGTTAAAGTAGTACGATTATGTCAGTAACAGAATTATTAAATATACAAGAAATGTAGCTGTGTTACTCGGTGATAATATAGCTTTCTAATGGTGAAATTATTTTTAAAATCAATTGGGTAGTTTATGAGATAAATCCTTACAAACTAACAAACAAATAAACAAAAAAATCTAATCTTGCCTCGTTATGATATTAGTACCTATAGATATCTGCAATGTACACAGCCTTGACACAGTTTTATAATATAGAAAGAAAGAAAGAAGCATGTTTTATTTGAATCTCCATACACACATAATTAAAAAAAAAACAATATTAAATACAATTGAACAGAAGGACCGCCTTCTTTTAAATTAGTACATGGAGATCAAAGTAGGCACTGCGTCAGCCATTGTTGCAGTATAGACTACAACGCTGGTATTCTCGCAGGCCTGCTAACAATAATTTATTACAAACCAATGCATAAGAAGATAAACATACAACAAATGGAATAATATATATATATATAATTTTTCTGTACGTGTGTTGACAGTGAACTCCTCCTAAACGGCTGGACCGATTTGAATGAAAAACAACAACAAATGTATTTTATAAATTAATTAGTCATTTATTATAAATTATTGTACCTATTATTTAAATAAATATTATATTATTATTATCAATGAATTTTTTTGTGTGTGTTCAAGTGGATTCGAGGATACGACAGCTAGTATATATATATATATATAATATATAAACGTAAATAGTCTATAACAATTAGCGTTATATAATATGTTATACAACAAAACACTACATGTGAAAATGACACACAAAAGAAATAAAAAAATAACGAAAAAACAAAGGAACAATATAATATGTTGTCGAACGCCTCTTATACTTAAGAGGTTGACATTACGCCATGATCATATCAAGTCACATCTATCATGATTATCATGAATGTCAAGAAAGAATATATAAAATGTTTCGCCATGATGGGTACCATACACGTAAGTAAAGTTGCTGTACTAATTTAGTTGTTATAAAGGTCTTCTTCTGCCTTGCATTGATTATTCCCAAGTCATTTGGGGTCGGCTTTTCTAGTCTAACCGGTTTTGACTGGATATCAGTTTTTACACAGAGCGGCTGCCACCTGACCTCCGCAACCCGAAGGCTAACGATACCCTAAGGCTAGACCAGTGTCAGGATATTATAGGGCACTGACTTCCCAATAACGACTGCCACAGATGTTCATGGCAGCCGGGACCGACGGCTTAAAGTGCTCTCCGAGGCACGGAGCAGGCGATAATTTTTAATCAATACGCACATAATTCCGAAAAGTCAGAGATGTGCGATGTGGGTTCGAACCCGAAACCCTCTGCATTGCAGTCTGTTGGTCTCCCCACTGAGCTATCGCTGCTTAAAAAAAATGTGGAATGCTTCACGTTAAATTTTAACTATGATTTTTGTTTGTTTATTAAAAACAGCTTAAACTTATTACGGAATGTATGCAATGTTTATAACAAAACTTACTCCCACAGTACTTTATAACAGGTATCAAAGGACTGTGCTATAAACCGACGCTTACCCTTGCCTCCAACCACACCCACTTATAAACTCAAGAGTGCAAAACAAGAGTGCAACTTAACGAAACTAATTTGTATTTCCCAGTGCTGCCAACTTCATCATACTTTTAATCACTTCTAGTTGTCCTTTATACCGGACTCGTTAGACATAAGTTGGAAAACGGATATTATGTTACTATATTTTATAAGGCGATGAGAGAATAATGCGTTGTCGTGTTTATACAGTAGATTCTGGGTGAGGAATTGTTTTATACATATTTACGGTCAAAAACCGATAGAAATACTTCTTACTCATTACGTAATCAATACTATCAATAAGCTGAGAGGCATACGACTTATTTGACTGATATATAAATTATTCAAATAAAACTAATGTGTTTTTAAATATTTATGCGTACGCCTAAATGTTCTTAAAGCCGTATTTGTCTTAGGGAATGCTTGTTTTAAGTAGTTGCTAGTTGCTTGTTTCATACAGGATTCAAACAATGTATGTATTATATAAGTCAATTTAGTTATGTGAAGGTACTTCGTGTTTATTTGGTGGTGTTAAAGTATCTTTCTTTTCTTTTAAACAAACTTTATAAGTAATAACGTAAATTTTGTTTTAACTACATTTAGTCACGAACTACCTTTTCATGTCACAAAGTGTAAGTGTATGCGTCCTCATGCCATACTATTGTCTATTACAAATGGCTACGTACTGATAAATATGATTTCAAATCTCAAATGCTTTTTACATAATATTACCAACTTTTCTTTATTTTAGAATTTAGTTTTATATGGACAGTGACATATGGCATAATGACTGCAACACCTGGTACATAAATGAGTTGTAAAATACTGAAATTATAAGTTGATGGCGATTTAAAAGAGTGGCCTTGAGTTTCTTGCAGGTATCTTCTCATAGGCTCAACCTTTTGCCTGAACCTTGCAACTAACATAAATGTAAATTCAGTAAATATAATAAACTCACTAACCCATTTGACGTTCATAAGTGTTACTTTGTGACCTAAGTGAATAAATTATTTTTGACTTTGACTTTGACTTTGACTTTGACTTAAGTGGTTACTACCAATAACCCAAGAAACACAATTATCGTTGGATTGCTTTTTCAATAATTTAAATAAATTCGCATGATTGATTATTACCAATAAGTTGCAAGACACATCGCTCATTGGATTACTATTTTAATCATTCAAACAAACTAATATTTGTGTTCTTTGTGTCTTTTGTTTGAATTTTTTTAAAGTCCTCCGCGACTAGGGTTTTATTCCTTGTGCAGGAGATGATTTTTTTCAGAATAAAGCATCTCTGAACCCCATTATTATACATTAATAGACTTACGTCTAAATATTCTTTTGGCGGGATGTAAGTAAATCCCATCTCTCCTTACCCATTTAAGAGTATAGGCGTGGAACTACAATTTATTGACAATTGAAACGTGCTAAACTCATCATTAGCTAGGCTATACCACATTTATATCATTAAATTATTTATAAACCTCTCAAAGCGGAGCTCATTTCAGTTTTGAATAATTAATGACCGTTGATAGCTTATAATTATTCAGATTAACTACAAAATGTTCCAAAACAGCGAGGCATGCTTCAGATTTTAGGCGTTGTGTCGCTTATACCGACGGTTGACTGAATAAATTTTGTCGTGTACGTTATAATAGACTGATAACTAATCTGACTGCACAGATGGTGGAGGGGTTTAAGTGTTTGCCTGACCGCTACCACTAATCAGAGTGATGTGGGTTCGAATCCCACACGGGACAAAAATTTGTATGATTCACAAGTGTTCCGAGTCTAGGTGTTCTTTGTGTCCGTTGTTTGAATGATTGTAAAGTCCCCCGACACATGATCTATTCTTAGCGCAGGAGTAGTATTTAAAAAAATCAATAGCAGCGTTAGCCTAGTGGGAGACCGTTGGACTGTCACGCAGTGGTCTCGAGTTCGATCCCAGGATGCGCAACTTTGACTTTTCGCAGTTATGCGCGTATTAAATAGTTAACTAGCGTGAAGGAAACATCGTAAGGAAACCTGCATGTCTGAGAATTCTCCATAAGGTTTGTTGTAGAGCCAGCGTGGTGAACTTTGGCCAATCCTTTCTCACACTGAGAAGAGGCCCGTGCCCAGCAGTGGGAAAGTTCAATACAGGACTGATATTATTATACTATTTATTATAAACAGCTTGATTTAGGAACATAGTATTTTAACTCTTATGTGGTATATAAAAACATGAATGAAAGTGCATAATAATTACTAAGAACTATTTATTGTTAACCTTAAGTCTGACTAATATTATAAATACGAATGTGAGTTTGTTTGTTTGTTAGCTTTCACGCTTTAAATACTTGACCGATCATTATGAAATTTCGCATACACGTTAGGGGAATAGAAAAGGACATAGGGTACCCTATGTTCTCCCTCTGTTCTGTTCCCAAGCGAGCGGATCCGCGGGCAAAAGATAGTATATTATTCTTCTACTTTATACTTAAGAGTTTTGCTTTTGACCGTGGAGTATACCATCCATCTTTCTCGATTTTTGGCTAGTACCTTGACCTCCTTACATTCGTCTTTTATTTGATCTGTGGATGCCCTTCCAGGTTGCCCCCTTCTTCCCTTTTCTTCTATGATGTTTTTAATAAGTTCGTCATGTCTTATAAAGTGGCTGAAGTATATTATTATAATATATATAAAACAAACTTAGCAAAATGGTTGTTAACTTCAATTCAAAGAATTGTCTAATTGTCAAACTTAGCAGAAATGTTGTTGACTTTAATGCAAAGAATTGTTTTGTAGTCAAACTTAGCAAAATTTCAACCGCGAATACTTTGCTTGACGTGTACACTCGCCAAATTAGGTAAATAGCTTACCAATCTCTTTGATTTCTTAACAAACCATAACTTAACACCGTAAACCTAATAACTCCGTGCTAATAAAATTGAATCCCACTACCATAAAGAAAGTAGACCTATAAATATAATTTCCCATAAGGTTTTAGTGCCATCGAGTGACGTAATACGTGGCCGTGCCCTTACGTGGTGCCAAATTAAGTAATTAAATGTACAATGTATGTATATACTTGTGTGGTAAGGGTAACAACTGAGGTCGACGGGCGGAGCGGTTAGCGAGTGTCAAAAATATGAATACAACGAAGGGTTAGGCACCATCTAGCTTTTACCATGGCAAAATTACAATATATAGACATGGTTTTATGTCTCGTACGTGTATTAATGATAGGCAAACATAAAAGACATGAAACAATAGAAGTTGGCTTTGATTAACACTGATTTGATGGCTAACTCAGTGAGTTCGTTACGCCGACTGCCCCCGCACGAGATGCCGGCGCTTTTATAGCGTCAATTTGACACTGACGGCCATAACTGTTATTCCAGTTGACACATCGGCTCTATGGCGATCTCAAGATAGACTTACCAAAAGAAAAGCGAATAGATAGAGCTACATTAAATTCTAATCACAGAAATATATTACATTTCAATAATTATTTTCTTGATGCTTCGACAAATATATGTCTGATATGTAGATAAAATACTGCCTAGGTGGTACAGCGAAAGTGCTGAAGACTACTGTGAATTAGGTCTAGGGTTCAATTCCCGGGTCGGTTGGGTCGCTCAGTCATAAGTAGTAAGTTTAAGTGGACGCGTCGCTGAATTGAAATGAAACAAACGTGTTTTACTGACGAATGTAATCTTATGTTGTATTTGCGACTGTATGTATAATCTTTTGTATATAAAACAACAGATTATATACACACTGCCATGTTGTGTATGGCGCGCCTTCCTTACTATATAATATAAGGATTATATGTTAGTGTAGTCATCATTTAATACTTTACTGCCAAAGCAACACCTTTTCTTTCGTCACTTAACACCCAACATTGACGCAAATACAACATTATATAAAATATAATATAAACTTTACCTATATTTAAATTCTATAGGGAGCGAACAGACTGCAATGCAGAAGGTCTCGGGTTCGAACCCACGTCGCGCACCTCTGACTTTCAGAAGTTATATGACTTCTCGAACTTATGTGCGTATTGATTCACAATTATTGCCTGTTCCGTGCCTCGGAGAGCACGTTAAGCCGTCGGTCCCGGCTGCCATGAACATCTATGGCAGTCGTTATTGGGAAGCCAGTGCCCTATAATATCCTGACACTGGTCCAGCCTTAGGGTATCGTTAGCCTTCGGGATGTTGAGGTCAGGTGGCAGCCGCTCCGTGTAAAGACTGATATCCAGTCAAATCCGGTTAGACTAGAAAAGCCGACCCCAAGTGACTTGGGAATAATAAAGGCTAGGGAGAAGAAGAGAGCGATAGTTGCAAGTCAGTTGATATTTAAATATAACATAATTAGTATTTTCAAGACATTGTTCTAAATGAGCGATTAATTGTGACGTAACATAGTGGCAATCAAAATTTCAGGCGGCTATTTATTACGGGTCGAATAATAGATTTTATCTGTTGTAAGCTTCGCAATAGGGTGTTAACAGGACCCTATTACTAAGCTTACTAAGCCAAAGGACTTACGTGTCGAATTAATCTCCCGCAACAGTAAAAGAGGTGACAAGATTTAACGATATACAACAGAGATCAGCAAAAAAAGAATTTACATGTTTTCAAAATATCCTATAATTAATTTTCTAAAATGCAGTCTATCGCAATAATTAACTATTCAATACGTATATGACTTCGAAAAGTCATAGGCTCATCTTAAACTCGAAATCGACGCCTCTGCTCGGCATTTCAATAGGCTTTTACGCTACTTTTCCATGTTTTGATGATCGCTGATTTTATAGTATATAATTTGGGTTCCATATCGCTCCGCTCACCGCTCTATTCGTTCTGCAACGGCTTCACAAAGCTTTGTATTACTTTATGGTGTAGTCGAGTAGATGGATAGCCGAGATACGGTTCTTATTGTCGTAAATTAAGTGTGTCTACGTAGTGATAGAGGGAGAAGGAGAGAGAATTAGAACGTAATAAAAAATAAACACTCCATGTTATTTCAGTGTTGAATGCAAATAATGTGGGCGATTGATATCATACAGACAAAGATTGTCGGCCTCGATGGCGTAGTGGTTAGTGTAACTGACTGCGGCGCCTGAGATCGATTCTCGCACAAGTCAAACATTTTGTGTGCATGAACTTGGATGTTTTCCTTGCTCTGGGTATTTCTATGTATAATATGTATGTATTTACAAAAAAAAGTAGGTCTATCCATTTTCTAGTACCCATAGTACAAGCTCTGCTTAGTTTGGGCTAGATGGTGTAGTGTGTATGTGGTAGAATATTCTTATATTATATTATTATAACGATTCACGCCTACAGGTTTTAGATTAAGGAAAGACAGGCAAAGATGTATTTTACCCGCATATGACTAGCTATGTTTTAGCTATGTAAAAGTGGCCAAGTCCTTTTTTCTAAAGTACTTCTGGGTTCGTAATAGTCGCGGGAGATGTCATATATATAAAAAGCTAAACGGATACAAAGGCACTCAAGCTCAGGAAAACTATGCGGAATACACAATTTTAAACTTTTTGTCTCTTGTAATGATCAAACCCATTACACTCCTAGCACTGGCGACCATTTAAACCAAATCACACACACATACACACGCACACACATACACATGCACACACATGCATACGCACACATATTCACACACCCATAATCATACTTACATATATATACATTTATTTACTCAACAAATTTAGTTATATACCTGTTTATATTTATTAACTATTTGTTTAAATATTGTGAAACTTGTGCAATTATATTATAACTGTAATGTGAAGAGCGTGGTCTCCAAACACAGGTAATGTTTATTTTAAAGGAGTACACCAGTTATTGATTATAAAATAGCATATAAAAAAAAGATAACAGACAATTTTTAATTTTAATTTCATTTTAATTTAGGAGCTAGAACTTAAGTTAATGTGGAATATATATAGGTCATCGATGGAAAGACATACGCTAGTAAAATATAATTTTTAAAATTTTTCTTCGAGCTGTTATGCTTCTTCCTTGTTTGCTTACAAATTGCGTGGATGGCGTAGTGGTCTAACTGGTCACTTCGCCACTGCCACAAGCGTTGTGGGTTCGATAAAATCGGTAAATCGCAAATAGTGATACCGAGTCTGGATATTGCTTGTCTATTTATTAAATGTTTGTCTTCCATGGCATTAAAATAATTTCTAGTAGGTGTCATTAAAAAGATATATTTTTATTGAGTTTTTAAGTAATTTAATTGGGCTGCATATATGTATGTGTTAATACAATGAAGATGAAGAGTACGTTTGTTTTTTGTTCGAACGCGCTGTTCTCTAGAACTACCAGTTGACTTAAAATACTTTTGTATTCGCTGCCTCAATTGTCGTTAGGCTATATAACATTACGCTACGATCCATGGGAACGCAGCAGTAATCATAAACATGAGTAAAACCGTCTTTCCATATAAAGGCTTAACCTGTATATCAATAAGCTCCCAAATCAGAACTTGCGAGCTACTTATGACGTATGACACGCACGCTAACACATTTTAAGGTTTGTATGAATGTGTGCGTGTCATATAACGATATGTGTCTGCGTATGTGTGTGTAAGGGTTCATGTTTACATATTAATTGCTAGTTCAAACCCATTTCAGACGAGGATTATCTATTCATACGAACAGAGTCAATAACTTCAACGCCACCTCTGAATATCTTATAGAATTTTGATAAGGATTGTCTCGGAAGTGTATTCAGTATCACAGGCTGTACGGACAAGATTCAAAAGCCAGGCTTACTTTAGTAACCCTCCAAAATATATATAACATACATATAATATATACCCTATTTTAAGTTTCAGAGTAGTAGAGCCTCGCTGATTTCAGCACGAATAGGCCGGCTCGACCGGGGAAGGAATACCCTCCCACAGAATATCGACGTGAAATAGTAAAAAATATAATCTTCAGGACCCGAGTAGATAGGGTTTCGGGGGGAGAAGTATGGGTCTCCCTCTTTGGACTAGGGTACTGCAGGTCAGGAAGCCCCCTGCGCCTCGAAAGGCGTGTTCTATAGACCGCGCTGATTAGAGTGCGCGGTGCCTGACATTGGTGTTGGACTCGCAGGGGTATGTGGTTAGCCGCTGAGGACGACATGTTCGTTGCTCGGCAAGCACGTGGTGTTCGAGCGTCGGACTCAGGTGCGGCTAGTGCGAACCAGTCGGTCGCGGAAGGCACGGAGTTGTCTTTAGCGAAGTGGCAGTGCGGTTTCACTGCCGCAACGCATCTCGGGTGCTTGCCTGCTCAGCAAGTAAGAGTCATAGCTAGAGTGACTCGGGCCACACCCGGCTTGTAGGATTATTTGGGTAGGCGTATGGATGTATGTCGGGAAGTGAGCGTGCCTTACACAGCTCCGGTACCATACTGGAGATATGGGAGGCAGCTTCTCCGTCGGCTTCAGCGAGGTTCTCGTTAGCAACTCCCAGAGTTGCGAGCGGTGAGCGGCTTTATTGCTCCGGTACCTATCTGGAGAATAGGTATTGTCACTTGGGCACGAGGTAGCTTACGAGAACCGGATCTCTGAGGTTAGGGTGGAGAAAGTCGAGATTTGGGGACAAGACCTGTCTATAACTGGTCCCGGAAGGTGCTCTCGGGCACTGGAAGGTACAACGGCTCTACCTAATATAACCTTGACGGTTGGTGTAGGGGAACGCTGTATCATAAACTGGATTAGTCGTCGAGAGAGGGGATGTTGTGTTTCGTTCGGTGAGCGAGAGTGCCGGAGGCCCAATCACCATCATTCCCCCTTCTCGCTCTTTTTCCTTTTCGACTTCCTTTCCCAAAAGGTCGACAACGCGCAAGTGATGCGCCTGGTGTTGCAAGCGTCTTTAGGCTACGGTGACCACTTACCATCAGGTGGACCGTATGCATGTTTGCCACCTTAGTAGTATAAAAAATGTAAATGATTAATTATCTCACAGATCTTTTCGTCGTGTGAAAAGGGTTAGGTTATAGTCCAAAGTCAGTTATATATACTTATATTATAACAGCCTTGTATGTAAACTGGTCCACTGCTGGACACGCACCGCTTCTCAGAGTGAGAAGGTTAGGGTATAGTCAACCACACTGGCCCAATGCCGATGTAGCATATCTTTAAGGTCATTATGGAGAACTCTCAGACATGAAGGTTTTCTCACGTTGTTTTACTTTACCGTTATACCATCATAACTGAAAAAATAACACAATTTCTATTCTACATTCTGAAATCATCACAATCCTAAATTTTTCTTCTTCCTAGCCTTTATTATTCCCAAGTCACTTGGGGTTGGCTTTCTAGTCTAACCGGATTTGACTGGATATCAGTTTTTACACGGAGTGACTGCCATCTGATCTCCGCAACCCGAAGGCTAACGATACCCTAAGGCTAGACCAGTGTCAGGATATTAGAGGGCATTGACTTCCCAATAACGACTGCCATAGACGTTCATGGCAGCTGGGACCGACGGCTTAACGTGCTCTCCGAGGCACGGAGCAGGCGATAATTGTCAATCAATACGCACATAATTTCGAAAAGTCATATAACTACCGAAAGTCAGAGGTGCACGACGTGGGTTCGAACCCGATATCCTCTGCATTACAGTCTGTTGGTCTCCCCACTGAGCTGATATTATAAATGCGAACGTAAGTTTGTTTGATTATTAGATTGTTTTATTACGGTTTCACGCCTTAACTACTCGTCCGATCATCATAAAATTTCTCATACACGTGGTCAGGGATACAGGAAATGACATAGGGTATCTCCAGAAATGTAATGTTTTTGAGGAATAGCAATTTATTGAAATAATCTATCAAGCTATGCTCGAAGCACAGCTCTGTAGACTATGTCAATTAATTTCCCTGCGGAATCGAAACAGAAATGAGGAGATCCGCAGGCAAACTGAAGTTGCCGACATAGCTCTTCGAATAGCCAAGCTGAAGTGGCAGTGGGCGCAGCAGAGGTAGGTCTCCTTAAAAGGGACTGACGACCTGGTGAGCGCGTAAGTCGCGGGAAGCGGTTTGATGCGGATGGCCGAGTACCGGTCTGTGTGGAAATCCTTGGAGGACGCCTATGTCCAGCCGTGGACGTCTTTTGGCTGAGATGATGACATAATCTAGATTACCTTGAGCGAAGCCATGGGCAAAATCTAATAGTACAATAAAGCGATAACAACAATAATTTACTTTTACAGAACTCTCAGCGGTACTTTTCATAATAATTCAATGTAAGTTTATTGCTAATACAATTCTACAAAGTGATTGGACTATCAAATTATACAACTGTTTTGAATCGGAATTGTAATTGATATTACGTCATGTAAACAGAGCTATAAAATATAGATTTAAGTGGATACTTTGTTGTACAACAAAATAAAAATATAGATTTAAGTGGATACTTTGTTGTACAACAAAATAAACAGGATGTCACCTATAGTTCATCTCACTAAAACCATGTGCAACAAAAAAGTTACTGTCTTACTACAACAACTAAATTATGAAGATACTGAGCACTTACTTACCTCTATGGTGTAATATCGCAACTGTAACAATAACCTTACAAAGTTATGTATAAGTTTACCATAATTAAAGTAAACCTTTATTTACTACAAAAACCCCGCCCTTGTTGACAACACAGTCACATAATAATATATAACACACACGCACATAAACACACACACACCTACACACACATACATACACACACACAAACTACTTACATAATTAACAAACAAAAAAAAAAATATATGTTTATGGCTAATTTCACTCGAGCCACTTATGTTCTCATGATGTTGCTTTTTCTCTTTTTTATTTATCTTTTAGATTGTCAGTGTACAAGTACATAATAAAATAAAATGTATCACTTTGTAAAAGGGCGGCGACCTGGTGTCCTGAAATACAAGCTTCAGCTTAGTTTAGGCACCAGTCTCCCCCAATATTCAAATGTTGTCTGATTCTTATAATGTAATATGATGTATGTATTTTGTTATATTGTAGTGAGAAAATAAATAAATATTATTATTATGTTTCTCTTATCACAGGTACTTTCTAACATATTATATTAGAAAATACCTGGCCCTTTGGGAGGCTTACACGGAGACATGGGTCCAACGTGAAGAGGCCCTTCGAGAGTTTTAATCAAAGGTGTGATGGAACACCTACAGCGGCACTAGCCGCAGCAGGCGTAGGACTATTACTACGTATGGATTCTAATATATGGGCTATAGGTATGGGTGTTTGGTGGACCAGTATATTGCTAACTATGGATGAAAAACGGCGTCTGCCCTGAATACTCTAATAGCATCAATGCAATGGGCAGACGGTGACTCGCCAACTCACTAGATGGGCCCCCTGATAAGCCACTATAGGCATACAAGCCAGCAGCAGAGGGCAACACCGGTGCAAGTGGCTAGGAGTATCGAGCGGTGCGGCGCCGGTTTCACCATCACGGGTCTCGTGACAACGGAGACCCAGAGCGGGTTTCCCCGTAGTTATGCCCTTGAAAATGACACTTCCACCCCCAAGCATATAGCTCTAGCGGCCTCCCTCTGGCCGGCCGACCAAGGCAAGCCAGAGTTGAGAGTCCTGCGGGCGCTCTTGAAGTTCCACCCCGGCCAACCAGTAACGGCAAGCCGGGAACGAGGCCCTAACCAACTCTCTGAGGCATTCAGGACCGCAATGTCGCCACTCATATTCAGCCCGCCACAAGCTGCCCTGCGGTTTGTGCGCTTTAATTTAACCTGGTGATACATTTTTTGGTTATATCACAAGGCGAAGGTGATAGTTTTAAAGCTAGTATACTGTGCCCTCCGATATCGCGTTAGTCTCGTGATGAGATAACGACTGTCCTAGAGGGGTTATTATTATTATTATTATACTGATCGGTCTTTATTATCATTTATTAAGTCATATTTACAAGGTACACACAGACATTGACATACAATTGACAATTATCAAAGTGCATGTGCTACCCCAATTACAAATATGTACAGTACTGGCAGGTAGACAACATGTAAAAACTAAAACTTAATGCTTATTGAGTAGTAGAGCTTCGCTGATTTCAGCATGAATGGGCCGGCTCGACCGGAGAAGGACTATCCTCTCACAGAATATCGACGTGAAATAGCAGTATTCCTACTGTTGTGTTTCGTTCGGTTTCGAAGTGTTTGTTCAAAAGGCCGCTTAGAGACTTAAGCCTACATTATGCTCACATACCACAAACATTGACTGGACTTTAAAAGAGATGGTGACCACAGTGTGTAGGTGTAGTATTATTGCAAGTAACAGTAGTGATTTAAGTGGTTGCCTCGGCACTGCCACTGCTCCGAGTGTTGTGGGTTCGAATCCCACATGGGACAAAAATATTTATGTGATCCACAAGTTGTTGTTTCGAGTCTGGATGTTCTTTGTGTCCGTTGTTTAGTATCAAAATAGTTGTCAAGGAGAAAAAGAGGGTTATGTCGAGGTCTCCCGAGACTTCTGGCCTACCGACTAAAACCACCATGGTGTGCCATCTCGCTGCTTTGTTTGGTGGGTGGATCGCTGGAACTCAAATTATGACCTACTAGTCAACCCAACCAGCAGTGCCAAATGCAATTTTTTGTGCGCCGGAGGTACTTCCCTAGTCGAGTTACTCTAGCTTTAGTCAAAGCTCGTTAAAAGCGGTGTTCTTGCTGTACTTTGACTCTCAAAATTACTGTAGAAGTTGCTTCTTACTGTAGAGGTTTGTAGACATAATCTATGTGTTTTGTTCACAGGAACATATGGATTTTAGGAGCATTGACAATTCTTAATGCTGCGTTCTTACCCTGCGGTAAGAATTCTCAATTCTCCCGAGAGAGTTTGAGAAACACCTAAAACTGCCAGAAAAGGTGGCAAACGAGCAAATCAAACATTTTAATGTCATACCGGTTAGATCGGCTTCGCTAGTATCGTTGGGATTCTACAATATCTTGAGCTGTATATATATCACTATCGGATCCGTACAACTTCGTCTGCTACACATAAGAGAATTTCCTCCGTTTTTGCAACATTTTTCATTGATGCGCCGCTCCTATTGTTCGTAGCGTGATACTATATAGCCTTCCTCGATAAATAGGCTATCCAACACTAAAATAATTTTTCAATACGAACCAGTAGTTCCTGAGATTAGCGCGTTCAACCAAACAAACAAACTCTTCAGCTTTATAATATTAATATAGATTGTATGATTCTTAAGCGCCTAAGTAAGAAAATAACCGATCTCCAGTCACTTACTTACTGGCGATGAGGCAAGTCCCTTACCATCAAGATAACAATATAGTCGCATTCCTATTATTATGTTTCTCTTATCACAGGTACTTTCTAACATATTATATTAGAAAATACCTGGCCCTTTGGGAGGCTTACACGGAGACAAAAAGAGGTTTTGGGTTCGGATCCTACCCATTGCACTGCTTACGTTAAATCACTCCTTTTTTTAACGTGGTGACCTGCTCCTGATGCGTACAAGGAGAAAGTGAGTGTTATGTCGGGGTCTTCCGAGACATCTGGCCTACCGAGAGAGCTTTTTGAAAAGTAGTTAATTTAATAGTATAGTATAGTAGTGTAACAGTTTCTAAATTATTTAACAGAGTGTTAAATAAACAACGCGATAAAATCCGTATTATTATTATTATTATTATATATTATTATTTATTCATTCATAATTGTATGATTATTAAATATATTGTATTCCAAGAATAAGCAGACCTTAAAAGCATACTTCAAGAAGTGAATATGCTATACTCTGTTCCAATATAATTAATAATTTAACAATCGTTTCATGCCTAATTAATAATAAAGTCATTTAGAAAATTCAAACTCTTTTTGAAAAGTAGTTAATTTAATAGTATAGTATAGTAGTGTAACAGTTTCTAAATTATTTAACAGTGTTAAATAAACAACGCGATAAAATCCGTATATAGTAGTTTAATTTCAATAAATAACATTCGCGTAAACAGAAGACAATATTAAGTATCCATAAATTTATTTTACAGAAATATATTTTATCATAAAAGTCACTAAAAGTTGTTTACCTTTTTCTCAAATTCTATTGGGATGGACTATAATACTAAGAACCTTTGCCCGACAGTTGCCCATACATTAGTTCTGTAAAACTTAATATGTAACTTCGTGGAACTCTCGGTATTTCCCAAGAGATATTATGAAAATAGGGTCTCATAAAAGCATAGATATAACTACTCCTACTTGTTTATTATATCATTAAGTGGTGCGATATTGGTTCTGTGTTCGTTTGTTTTCACTTATGTTTGCCACTGTCAATACGAGTTATATTGAGATCCTAGGGCCCCCAAATGATATACGAGGAGAGTACAATTTATTCTCGGTATAGGCATGAAAGAATAAGCAGAAAATTGTGAAAATTTATTACCCCTAAAAATATTTTTCTTCCTTATGTTCATCAATTACCGCCTTCAACTCTTTATCGTCGGAAAAGCGACAAAAGCTAAACAAAAGCTAACCTAACCTAATCTCGAACATCTTTCTTAAGGTTTGGGAACAGCAAATAATCATTAGGGGCCAGGTCTGGGCTGTAGGGTGGATGGTGGATGATTGAATTCTTCAAATCCGCATTCCCGCACAGCAACCTTAGCAACGCGCCCTGTGTTAACCGGCGCGTTGTCGTGAAGAAGCAAGACACCTCAATCAATATCCAGGTCTTTTTTCTTTTACTGCCTCTTTAAATTACGTAGGGTGTTTGCGTAAGATGTGGCAGTAATACTTTGACCCTTTTTTGTGTACTCAATCAGTAAGTTACCCTTAGAATCCCAAAACTACGGGGTTCATCTTCAATACTCTCTCTACCCCGTCTAAATTCACTAGACCACTTTTGAATAGTAGATAATGAAGGAGCAGAACCTTGGTAAACAGCCACCATTTCTTCGTGAATAACTTTTCGAGTCTTTCCTTGTTTTGTAAGGAATTTTATCACAGCGCACTGCTCGATTTTTTTAAACATTTTATACCTTCAAAGAGTGTCTTTAACTAATGAGATAATTTAATTACCCTCATCATTAGTATATCACCCCGATACCGAAAATACATTGAACGCCCCTCGTATGTGTAACTAGCAATTCCCCACAGTTTCACATACGTTCACCATTACTGCTCTGCTCACGTGGCTGGTAGCTTGATGTCCTTATACAACCTTCCTTTAGTATTGGGTTATGAAAATTAAAGATTATTCTTCTAATTCAAGTAGTATCCCCACAGCTTAGCGCGTTCAAACAAACAAACTCTTCAGTATTAGTTAGTAGTATTAGTATAGATATGCAGCCCTATTAAAATACGTACATAATTACACTGACGGCTTTATAACCTCGAAGCGGGACATCAGCTTTACATAGTATAAATATTATGTAAGTAAACAATATATGAATAATCGCTAGTTAGAGACTAGAGCCAAACTCTTGTGTATGTTAAAAATGTTTGTTATTCAATTACGCGTTAACCGCTAAAGGAAATTGGATGAAATTTAACATATAGATAGATCGTGTCCTGGCATACATAGAATATGCACTTTTAAACTCTCTAATGCGTTTACGTCGGATTCATTCGGTCTTAATCGTGGAGCGAGATTAGTATATATGTAATATCAGCCCTATATTACACTGTCCTACTGCTTAGCATGGTACTCTTCTCAGTTTGAAAGGAGTAAGGTCATAGTCTACTACGCTGGCCTAGCGCGGGTTGGCAGGCGTCACATATCTTTGAGAACATTATGGAAATCTCTCAGACATGCAGGTTTCCTCACGATGTCATCCTATACCGTTAAAGCGAGCGATAATTAACTATTTAATACGCACATTATTTCAAAAAGTTAGAGTTGCGCGCCTTGGGATCGAACTCGAGGTCTTGGCGTCCAACGGTTTCCAACTAGGCAATCGCTGCATGGACTTCTAGTATAAGCTAAAATAATTATATTACACTTTCCGGCCACATACGTATTTTTTTATCAGTGTGGCATGCCACCCTAACTACTACTACTAAATATTTACTGACTATACAAGAATCTTCTATTTGCAGTTGTTGTTTGTGTGGCCAAAGCTATCGAGATAGTTGTTGTAATTTGTTGTTACTGTTGTTTGTTTTCCAACTAAGCGTTGCAGGTGCCAAGTGCTGTTTGTTCTTTGTGGCATCGTTACTGTTGTTGTAGCTACGATAAACTTTTAGTGGATGCTAAAATCGCATGTGTTTTCTCTGTGTATTTTGCACGCTCAGTTTATATACATAGTCTTACGCCAATAGGCATTGGTAGAAGTGTATTACACTGTTTATTGCTGAAGTAGTTTCAGTTCTAGCTATCCACCCACTATTCAAGGCAGCACACCGTGGTAGGTTTAGTCGGTAGGACCCAGGGCTTCCATCTTTCTCCGAATGAGCTCGATATCCGTTTTTCGCTTCCTTATTCCCGTGGAGAGGTATGCGTAAATGTTATTCCCCATTGTTTTGCGCGTGATTAAGTTGCAACCATCCAAACACTTTTATATCACTATCCTGAATAGTTTTCTAAGGGAATGCAGTGTCGCCACTTGCATACAGCTTGCCTTGCGGCTTATATGTTTTTTCTTTTTGAATAAAATAATAATCATCATTTATTGCGTCAATAATATATATCGTATAAAGGTTTTACAATTATTTTGTTTCACGTATTTGGGCCGTTATACAATATGCAACAATAAATTTTATTTTAATTATCAAGGTCTTGATAAGTAAAATAAGGTCTCATGTTGTCTTATTTACAAGACATCGCAACTTGCTAAAAATGAAAGAACACGCAATTATATTTTTAATTAAAATACACAATAATTTATACTTTATTAGTGCTTATATCTCAGTAAACGTTCCAAATTATAAAACGGGTAGTATTTAACTGTTCCTCAATTTATTGTTTTGGTTCCATCAAAAATACTAATTACACAGCAATTAAATACAACATAACCTAACCCTTCCGGGTTTCCGGCTCATTATGATATATTTTAGTAAGCATATTTTGTTTATTATATTTAATCCCTTACTTGCATGTCTTTTTTGTACTCTTTAACCAAATATATAATAATAAAGCGTCCCTGTAATACATTTTTCTTTTATATCATAAGTTGAAGTGAAGATGATGTTTCAGAAGGGTAATATTAGTGTTATTAAACAAACATCTTTATAAACTTTAACATATATTTAATATGAGTAGGATTAAGTCATGGCTTATCTTATAATCCCCAGACAAATACACACCCCACCCCTCATGTGGAATGATAGAGTATTGAATTAGAGGCAATCATTGACGCGCCTCTTTTCATTACTGTACTCGTAAACACTCAATGTTTATTGGTAATCCGATAAAGTCATATCGAAGGGCATTTGAAGGGTGATGGAATGTGTGTATTCGTATAAGGGTTTTTTTATTAAAAAACAACTCCTGCATTAGGAATAATTGCTGTACAGCGATATTACAAACTTTCAAACGAGGGACACAAAGTACACCTGGATTCAGAGCAACAATTTGTGGATCACATATTCTTTTGTCTCCTGAGGAGATCGAACTGGCGAGGCGACGGTTTCAATCTCTACGCCATCCGTGCAGTAATAGCAATAGTTAATATTAATTGCATATGGCCACTCCTACAACTGGTCAAAGGTAGTAGATCCACGCTGGTTTCAGCATGAATGGGCCGGATCGACCGGGGTAGTACTACCCTCTCACAGAATACCGGCGTGAAGTAACGGTACCCGTACTGTTGCGTTTCATATCGGTGAGTAAGAGAGCCCAGGTGGCCCAGTTACCCCGATCCTTTTCCTATCCTTTCCTTTGTCCTTTCCCTACTTCATTCCTTTTTAAAGGGCTGGCAACGCATTTGTACCTCCTTTGGGGTTGCGGGTGTCCATAGGCGACGGTAATCGCTTACCATCAGGCGATTCGTCTGTTCGTTTGCCCATCTAGGCCAAAAAAAGAAACTAGCAGGTAAAAGTTATCCTAAAGATAAATCCCATGCTGTCTCACTCATGTTAGGTTAAAGAAGAGAGATGGCGAGACTATTATCTTATAGATAAATGCTATCTGGAGGTGCTAGTACAAGCCCTTACTCTAGTTTAATGCAATGATAGTCATGTGATGATATGTATGTAAATCAATTTAAATTTCGACAAGAAGTTTCTATCTCTCGGAAACAGTTTCTTTTTTGGATGATCTCTGCTTCTTTTAAGATAAGAGAATTACCCCGATTTTGCAACGTTTTTCATTACTGCTCAGCTCCAATTGGTCGTAGCGTGATGTTATATAGCCTTCCTGGATAAATGGGCTATCCAACACAAAAACAATTTTTCAAATTCGAACCAGTAGTTCCTGAGATTAGCGCGCTCAAGCAAACAAACAAACAAACTCTTCAGCTTTATAATATTAGCATAAATAATATCATAATAGACAACATGGCAACACCGAAAATTTATAAATCAATAATAGATCATAAAGGTCTTACTACCGAATCCTTTGAACAAAGCCGCCAAACGCTAGCCGCCGCGCTGCGCCCGGTGTATAAAGGCGCCGCTCGAAGACGGTAAAATCTAATTCTTTGATTTTATATCAAAGAATTAGGTAAATTCACTCGCCGCGTTTTACACGAGCCGCTTTAACATAGTAACCTATAGTACGCATAAACTGATATTTAAAAATAACGCGTAAGGAAATCTTTCTATTTATGAGTATTTTTTAAGACGATGGAGTGTATTTTAATTTGGTTTATCTTATCTCAGCACATTCCTTTAGTTAATAAAAATATCAAATTGTTTTAAGCTCCGTCAGTCATGCTCCATATGTCCATCTCCAACGTTAACACACATGCGACGGCACCTTTTTCTTAAGTCCCTACGAACACTACCTACGTAACAGAGTTTAATTTGATTTTGTTTCTTTAAAAGCTGTCAAAATCTACTTCCGAACTTGCATTTCTACTTCCGAATTACAAATTTTAGCATACACGATTTGTTTTACTTGTCTCCACAAGTAAAAGTCTAATGGTGTTAGGTCTGGGGATCGCGGCGTCCACGAGATTGGTCCTGCAAGTCTTATCTACCTGTTAGGGAACTGGGAATTTAAGTAATCACGCATGCACGTAAGAAATGAGGCGGCACGGTATCATGCTGGAACCACATAGAGCTATGGAAGTTCAATGTTAACCTAATACTGGCATGCCCTTTTTGCATATGTTCTCAGGGGACAGGAGACAGTACCTTTTATTTGGCAAAAAGGTACAATTCTTGAGGGATAAAACTTGAGGGACATTTGAAGTTATCTATACTAATATTATAAGTTTTTTTAAGAGTTTGTTTGTTTGTTTAGTTGAACGCGCTAATCTCAGGAACTACTGGTTCGAATTGAAAAACTTGAGAGGTGTCAAGGGACACCCGGATGGAACGAAGTTCCTTTCGATTAATTAGTGAAGGAATTGTAATAAATTTTTTTTAATTAATTAATTTATAAATTTCCGAAAATCTAAAAAAATCCATAAAAGATACACACCCTACATGGCGCGTGCATAATAATAAGAAGTCTGTTAGCTCGCAGCTGGCCACAAGGTCACGCGTTTTTTCCATAATGAAGTAATCTGCTGGCGCATGAATGAACAGTGCAAGCGAGATAGCGTAACTACTTACGCACGCCGCACAGCTTACAATAGCTTACTATAGCAAAAAGTGTCGTGACAACTTTTCGTAAGAATTTATTCCGTCTAGCCCCCTTTCACAACGCGCGATAAGTAACTTCGTTCCAAAAATCTTTTAGCGTTGGATAGACCATTTATCGTGGAAGGCTGTAGGCTATATAACATCACGCTACGACCAATAGGAGCGGAGCAGCAATGAAAAATGTTGCAAAAACGGGGAAATTTTCCATATATGAAGCAGACGAAGTTGCGCGGGTCAGGTAATGTGCATATAAAATTGTAAAAGAGGCATCAGATAAAGTAAAGACTACATGCTATTGTTTGATCTCACAAAATTTGTTACATTTGCATCCAGCTATATGGGCACACTTACAGCCAATTCCAAAAAGCTTGCCAGCCGAAGTAGAGATCCACCTACTTCGGAGCGATGGACCCATTAGCGCTCGAGTACACGATACCGTCGCCGCGCCGACACCGCTCCGTCATCGTGTCTCTCGCCTGTGTATACGTTCGCGATCGCACCGCTCCTGCGCCGCCGCACTGTGGGCTGAAAATCGACCTCCATAGACATAGAAATGAAAGTTGCTAGATGTTCGTTTTGTTGACGGATATGGCTTCTATTAGCTATTATACACATAACAATGTCATCTGAGCTAACTCCGCACAAAAATGAATTTATTATAAGGTTTTTTCGAAAAAAATGTATGGAGCTAGCATGAACAATCTGAATATCTCTGAACTTGCAAGGAAAACCGTAATATCCTCAGAGATGGTTATAGGACTAATTATTTGTGATTTTTTGACATACTTCATATAACGGTACCTGCTGCAGAATTTTTTTTAAAAATCATCTTATTTTTAATTAATTTTTTTTAACATTAAAAGGTTTTGTTTTGGTGTATAAGTAAAGAAACAACACGTTATATGCATATAATACTAAATCTTCGCCAGTTATTTGTTAAAATATCAAGAAAATTATTTTTGCCTAACATAGTATATATGTTTTAAAACAGTTAATTGGATACCATTACTGAACTTTGCATACAGGTAAACTACTGAATAATAAATTAGCCTTCTAATGAGTTCTGAATAAGAGATTAAGTGATTTGCAATGTCGCACAATGGTAACTACGGATTACACTAATTAAAATCTTACAGGTAAGTACATAAGTAACTTAAATAGTTAATTAGATATGTTAGGAGTTCTAAGAAATATTTTCGACAACTGTCTAATGAGGTCGTTAACTAATGTTGGACTGAAATATAAAATGGTAAACATTTTGCATCATAATTTAGTTTATTCTAAGCTTTGTTACCCCTAACATATCACTGTGAAATTTTATAATGGAAAGTTTAAATACCAATTTAGACAAATTTAAATGTAAGAGTACTTCATTTGATCATGAGGTATTGTTTAGTGAAGTTATATCCCGCCTAGACGTTTGTCTTTCCGTTGAAGATCAAGTGACTCTAAAAGTTTTTTGTCGGAGATTTGTGGCAATGGTGGCAAAAATCTCACCGAATTCTTGATACTTTTAGAAAACAATACGAAATTTGGCTGCAAGCAACTATCGATTGGCCAAGTTGTATAAATTTAGTCGCTCAAGAACCAACTGTTGCTGAGGGATCAAGATCAATCTCTCCAGAACCCTCAACATCATACTCTGTTGGTACAATGACAAAGAGATCACGAAAACCATTCGAAGATCTGGAAAGCAAACAGAAGAAGAGAAGATCTGATGAGCATAAAACTGACAATCCCAGTGAATTGGCATATACAGCAGCAGCGCGTTTTAAGGAAGAAGGTTGTGAGGATATCGCATCTGTAATCGAATATATGCTGAAACATCCTGAAGCAGCCTCTAAAATTAAGGAAACGCTTAAGCAACCGGTGAAAACTATCTTATTTACACCAGAAAAAGCACTTGGATTACTCCTTTCATTAAAATTATCAAAGTGGCAATACATCACTTTACGAGAGTCAGCTATTCGAGAAGGTAGAAAGGATATTTATCCATCCTACTATAAAGTGCAACAAACCAAGCTGGCATGCTATCCTCCGAAGCAATCAGTGTTAGTGACCGATTCATCGGCAAGAATAACCCTTCAAGCTTTACTCGACATTACGGTCAAAAGAATCCTCCAAAGTTTTCCTAACGATGATGTGCAAAATAAGGATTTAAAATTGATATCTAAATGGGGTTTCGATGGTGCGTCAAACCAAAGCCGATACAAGCAGAAAATGGATAGCGATCAAGACGATTCAAGTATTTTCATGACTTCCTTGGTGCCACTAAAACTGACTGATGGAGACAATACTTTGTGGATGAACCCAAAACCATGCTCAGCAATGTATTGTCGTCCAGTTCAATTTACTTTTGTGAAGGAAAGCGAAGCAGTAGTCATCGAACACAAACGACGAATGGATGAAGAAATTAAGGCTCTCATTCCTACAGAGTGCAATAATAGAAACAGGGTGAATCATCACCTAATGATGACAATGATCGATGGTAAAGTCTGCACGTATTTGTCTCAAGCCAGATCAAGTTCATCATGCTATTTGTGTCTGGCAAAACCGACAGAAATGAACCGTTTGAGTGTAGTAACAGCAAATACCGTATCTTCTGATATATACGAGTTTGGATTGTCATCTCTACACGCCCGTATAAATTGTATGGAATGTTTACTACATATTTCGTATAGACTAGATTTTAAAGAGTGGGCTGCGAGAGGTAACGAGCACAAAGAAATGCTAAGTAAGAGAAAAAAGATTATTCAAGACAAATTTAAAGACGAATTAAATCTATTGATTGACATTGTTAAACAAGGTTCCGGAACTACTAATGACGGCAACACTGCAAGAAAGTTTTTCAAATTTCCCCATAAAACTGCAGCCATTACTGGGTTGGACGAAGAAGTAATAAGAAGATTTGCTGTGATTTTACAGGCAATAACTTCCGGGGAAAAAGTAGATATAATTAAATTTAAAGATTATGCCTTCAAAACAGCAGAGAGGTACGTGGAATTATATGACTGGTACTATATGTCATCAACCGTCCACAAATTACTTATACACGGGGCAGACATAATCGAGAAGAATGATGTTGTACCCATAGGAAGTCTCTCGGAAGAAGCATCCGAGTCTCGCAATAAAGATTTTAGGAGGTTTCGGGAACATCATTCGCAGAAAAAGAGCAGGCAAGATTCGAATCATGATATCCTTAATATGTTAGTTGTTTCTTCGGATCCTTTTATAAATGTACAAAGGCCCAAGTTAGATGCCAAGAAAAAGGAGCATTTATTTCCTGAAACCCTCAATTTAATTCAGTTTCAAGAAACTGACTTTGAGTTTCTAGGCAATCTAGATTCTGATTCAGAAATCGACGAGAGTGATAAGGAAAACTAGAAACTTTTTGTGCTTTTAATTATAATTCTATTCAATGTAATTTTTTCATGATCTTTCGTTATTTAGCTTTGGTACGTAACTATGTTTTGCAATTGATTTATTTTTAAATATTTTATATTACTATTCTTGTACCTATTTATATTTTTGCATACTTTTGTACCTATGTTTTGTTTTATATAAATTTTATCAACTATTAAAAAATACCTTTTTAATTTATTTTTCTTTTTATTTAATGCCTATTATTAGCGTTAATAAAATAACTAACTTATCGATTGATCTTTACTTTGACATTAGTAGAATTTAATGATTTAAAAAAATACCTTCATTTAGACATAATAATAAAATAATTAGACAGTTGTCGAAAATATTTCTTAGAACTCGTAACATGTCTAATTAACTAATTAGTTTACTTATGTACTTACCTGTAAGAATTTAATTAGTGTACTCCGTAGTTACCATTGTGCGATATTGCAAATCACTTAATCTCTTATTCAGAACTCATTAGAAGGCTAATTTAATATTCAGTGGTTTACCTGTATGCAAAGTTTAGTAATGGTATCCAATTACCTGTTTTAAAACATATATACTATGTTAGGCAAAAATAATTTTCTTGATATTTTAACAAATAACTGGCGAAGATTTAGTATTATATGCATATAACGTGTTGTTTCTTTACTTTTACAATAAAACAAATCGTTTAATGTTAAAAAAAATTAATTAAAAATTAGATGATTTTTAGAAAAAATTCTGCAGCAGGTACCGTTATATGAAGTATGTCAAAAAATCACAAATAATTAGTCCTATAACCATCTCTGAGGATATTACGGTTTTCCTTGCAAGTTCAGAGATATTCAGATTTTTCATGCTAGCTCCATACATTTTTTTCGAAAAAACCTTTTTATAAATTCATTTCTGTGCGGAGTTAGCTCAGACGACATTGTTATGTGTATAATAGCTAATAGAAGCCATATCTGTCAACAAAACGAACATCTAGCAACTTTCATTTCTATGTCTATGGAGGTCGATTTTCAGCCCACAGTGCGCCGCCGCGCCGCTATTCGCCAATGTTTGATTTTGTTTATACCATTACCGGCCGCCAACGTAACATGCGCTAGTTTTAACTCTTTAGTAATCTATCATGGATAATTTTGATTAGGAAACGTTCATAACTTTAGTGGAGGACAGAGCAGTGTTATGTTAGAGGTGCGGTGACGGAACGGTTACGGCGCGGCGGCGGCATCGTGTACAGGAGCCGTTACACAATATCGCAATAAAACATGTTTTACTTTCTTGTCACATATTTAACAGAATTCTACTCAACCCTTATACACTTTTCGTGGAATTACCCTGCCCGATGTATTTACATTGGCCTTCTAAAAAGTAGCAAAATATGTATAAGGTGACTTGCCCTTCCGTGAATAGGTACATAAATGTTAAATGAAAACCAAAATCTCCATATGTCATCGACTTTTGACCTTTTGACCCCGGCTACGACTTTGACCTCAGCCACGACTTTGACCTCGGCTACGAGTTTGACCCCGGCTACAACTTTGACCTCGGCTTCGACATTGACCTCGGCTACGACTTTAGGTTACGACTTTGACCTCAGCTACGTCCTTGACCCGGGCTACTACTTTGACCCCGGCTACGACTCCGACATCGGCTATGACTTTGACACCGGTGAATCAGGCTACGACTTTGACCCGGGCTATGACTGTGACCCGGGCTACGACTTTGACCCCGGCCACGACTTCGACCTCAGCTACGACTTTGACCTCGGCAACGACTTTGACCCCGGCGTCTCCGGCTACGACTTTGACCTCGGCTACGACTTTGCTACGACTTTGACCTCGGCTACGACTTTGCTACGACTTTGACCTCGGCTACGACCTTGACCCCGGCTACGACTTTGACCCCCGCGACCCCGGCTACAACTTTGATCTCAGCAACGACTTTGACTCCGGCGTCTCCGACTAGGACTTTGACCTCGGCTACGACTGCGCTACGACTTTGACCTCGGCTCCGACCTTGACCTCGGCTCCGACCTTAACCCCGGCTACGACTTTGACCCCCGCGACCCCGGCTACAACTTTGACCTCGGCTACGACTTTGACTTTGACGTCAGCTATGACTGAACTCGGCTACGTCTTTGACCTCAGCTACGTTCATGACGTCAGCTACGACTTTGACGTCAGCTACGACTTTGACCTCGGCTACGACTTTGACCTCGGCTATGACTTTGACCTTAGCTACGATTTTGACCTGTTTTGATTCCTAAGCTTGCTACTTTGTTTATTTTTTCATTTCATATAAATACGTGAATATATTATAATATGTATAGTATATATCATTCTAATCCACCCAAAGGTTGACTGTAAGATATTGCTGATATATGTAATTTTATATATTGGTATATGTAACCATAGTTACAAAGAATATAACTACATCAGTCGAACAATGCCGAAATAATACAAACGCGATTCGACTGCGTGTGTCAACACAGGCAGTCGAATAGCGTGCATGGTTGTGTGCGTGTAGTGTTTTTTCGTTAATTTAATGTAATTTTAATGCATATTTTATATAAATATAAGGATTCGCCACTCCTTCTGCATTTAAACTTTAACTGTGCCAAATTTCATACTCCTCCGTTCGCGTAGTTTTTGTACAAAGAGGTTCCAAGAATTTGCTGCACGTATTGATATATAATTTGGATTTTTGCATTTATGTAGTAGCTCCCAATCAAATAAATATAATATTCATTCTTAATTTCGATTTGCTTGAAGATTGGATTAATTCAATTTATTTACCGATAGCCGTCCATCGCTACCATGCAAGTGAACTTAATTATTGTATCTCCCATTATTCCAGGAGGCTACTCCTCATCACTGGAGCATTAATGAGATGAGGACAGCACATACACAAGACACTAATACTGATGCGTTCCCAGAATAATTACGTTTGAATTGCACAACGGTTCGCTTTGTAATTAGACGTTGGACACTGTGTGCTGTATAATTTGGACGCACAAGATTAGAATGCCTGTTTATTTAGTGTGGACAAGGGCATACCTGATGCCGGCTTGTTGTTCATTAAAATATTTAGGTACTTACTGTTGGTCCATTTTGTACGTAATATCTTATTTAGGAGTTTTTATTAGAAGTTCTGCCTGCGCAGTGGAAGTGAGCTTGCTAGCTCAGCGAATTGTTGGCAAAAGAATTAATCAGTATCGCAATACATGAAAGTATATTTTAAAAATTAAAACGAAAAAGCCATGATAATTTTAATAAAGCCATTTCATTTATTGACAATAATATGTTTTGTGCCATTAAATTTTTTGTTTTACTTATACGTTAGGTTTGTTAATATTAGTTAAGGTGTATGTTATGACTGTTGTCTTTGTACTTGTTAATAAAACTAAAATGTGTTGTTGCAGAAAGCGCAAGGCTCAGACTAAGTGAGTTAGGGAGAATGCATTCTAACGCGTCTAACAATCAAGATGCTTTAAGTATTAATATAATTGTACGGCTTTTGTTGTGGTTTAAATTTTCGCTTCACCGCTGACCACACTGCGCCGGTGCTGTGGGTTCGATCCCCGTACACATTTGTGTGATGGGACTCGAATCCCATACCAGACAAAACTTTGTGTGGTCCACAAATAGTTGTTTCAAGTCAGGATGTTCTTTATGTAAATATTTGTATAGGCCCCCGGGACACAGAAATAACACACTGAGCAGGAGAAAACGTTAAAAAAATGAACTCATCTGTTCTTTATAAGCCCGCAATTGTACAATCATTCTGTGTAGCATTGGCCTACGTAATATTAATAAAGTATGTCGTCGACCAATTACAAATATGCATAGCACTTGCAGGTAGACAACTTGCAAAAACTAAAACTATAACTTAAATCTTCACTAAGATGAAGGTTTCCTTCAAAAGGCAGCTAACAGACATTAAACCTACATTATGGTCACATACTAGAAACATTGTCTGGGCTTAAAAAGAGACAGTGATATAATTAATAACATGCGGTTGGTTCTGATTAATAACAGGTGTAACAATCATAAAGACAAATGGACCGTGTTGTGCTGAAATGATTCAGAGGTTTTAATTTATCTATAAGTATGAAGGTTTTTTGAGTAAACATCAAGTATCAAGCAAAAATCTATATTCAATTCTTAATAAAACTATATGCATAACATGATGTAGTAGGATAACAGTTACAAGAAAATTTGTGGATTAGATCATTTCTGCACAACACGGTCCAAATTATTTAAAGATGATATGAAAGGAACGGAAAGTATTCTCCTGAATTCTGTCTTACCAGAAGAAATGCTACTCTTTCGCCGCATACCGCTTACCTGTAAGTGTCGTGTCGTGTCGGATTACCATCTCATCGGATCATGAGACTTAGGTAACAAAGAGTACACTTGTGTTTGCGCACACGCTTGTGCATTATAATACCTCCTGCGCAGATGGCCAGCATCCGTTAAGATTTGTCGCCGTGACCGAAATTCGGTCTGGAGAATATTATTATTATCATCACCAAATAATTGGCATTAGCTCTACCGCTTAAGACAGGCTTTGTAGAAAAAAGGTGCCTTTCATATCTATCTATTTTATGCGATTTTATGTTACAATTCTTAGGAGAGTGTGTTCACAATAACAGCGCAATAAATTTTCACATTGATGACACGGGAAGGCTTTCCAGCGCAACTAACGTATTTCGTTCAATACGTTGCTATTCAAGAATTCTAAAGGGGCTTCAAAATGCAATCATACCGCTCCTTTCAGTACCGCCGTACCTGGACATTCAGTCCGAAATCTCATTACCATCTGCACAAGTAGTCAGTCAGATGCGTTTTGTACCAGTTTGTACCTGTACCGCCTGTCGACATACTTTAGTACTACTCAGGCGACTGCTACACATAATTTGATGGCACAATTGTGGGCTTATAAAGGATAACTATATAAACCCACAATACACAAACACGTTCAAATAATCAACTCAACTATCCTATAAAAGCCCCCAATTGTAACATCAAATCATCTCTTTGTATTATTTCTGCGTCGCGGGGATATAAAAAAATTTAAACAAAGAACATCCATCTTATCTTATCTTATCTTATCTTGTGTGGGGGCCAGTCAGTACAGACCGGCGACACTTCGACCCAGTGGGATCTTTTGTGTCGACTTCCCCAATAACGACTGTTATAGATGTTCATGGCAGCCGGGACCGACGGCTTAACGTGCTCTCCGAGGCACGGAGCAGGCGATAATTGTCAATCAATGCGCACATAATTTCGAAAAGTCATATAACTTCCGAAAAAGTCAGAGCTGCGCGACGTGGGTTCGAACCCGAGACCCTCTGCATTGCAGTCTGTTGGTCTCTCGACTGAGCTACCGCTGCTCTCTTAAGAACATCCATACTCGAAACAACTATTTGTGAATCGCATAAACTTTTGTCAAGAATGGGATTCGAATCCCATTATACAAATGTGTGTGGAGCACAACACCCGGCAGTGGCGAGGTGTTACTTAAACAACAACGGTATCCGTGCAGTTAAAATATGAGTAGTATAATTTGAGTTAATATGTACTGCATTAACTAGAGGGGACAATTCAACTTGATTGTTTGTATTACTTGTTAGAGTGCATTTTCTCAAACTCCCGTAATCTAAAGCCGGCAATATAAGTTGGCCCAACGTTGGCGAGTGACAGCCAATACCAACGTATAGACGGTGTATTTGCTTTAGCTTGCCAATGCTTGGTATCACTCGCCTAGCTGGCCGAGTGAAGTCAAGCGCCAATGTGTATAGAGCTTAATTTGCGTAGCTTGTAACAACTCGCAGTCGCTCGCGACCACTCGTATCACTTCTTTTTTTTGTATGATATGTCTCTTGCAAACGAGCAGACGGGTCGCCTGATGGTAAGCGATTACCGCCACCCATGGATACCCGCAACACCAGAGGAGTTATAAATGCGTTGCCCGCCTTTTAAAAAGGAGTACGCTCTTTTCTTGAAGGTTTGTAGGTCGTATTGGTCCGGAAATACCGCAGGCGACAGTTCATTCCACAGTTTAGTTGTGCGAGGCAGAAAATTTCTAGAAAAGCGCACAGTTGTGGACTGCCAACCATCTAAATGATGGGAATGGAAATTCTGTCGCGTAGGACGATGGCAAAAAGAGGCGGCAGGGATCAGCCCGAACAAATCCTCGGAGCATTCCCCATAGTAAAAGCGATAGAAGATGCATAGCGAGGCCACATCTCTACGCAGCGCCAAGGGGTCTAGCCAATTTGAAACAACTTGGCAGTCGACGATTCGAGTCGCTCTCCGTTGAATGCGTTCTAGGGGGAGAAGCTGTTACTGGGGTGCCCCTGCCCAAAGATGAGAACAGTATTCCATGTGAGGCCGAACCTGCGCCTTGTAAAGTAGCAGTGGTGTCGGTTTTTCTACACAAGTCAAAGGCGTTGGTCTACGCTCGGCCAATAGCGTCCACATGTTGGTCCGGCTGCCATTTCGTGTTTGGCGAACCTAAGTTAGTTAACTGAGGTTAATAATCTAAATATGCCTTCATGTGACACATGTGGTAGCACATGCATTGGCCAGACCTAATGCATGTGCTACCATTAAAATGATATACCTGTTTGCGCTGAAAAAAGTATCAATATGTTCCTGTCAAATAATTGTTACGTAATACGAAAGTGTCCTTTCCTCTCTAGTAGAAATTCGGCACGCATAATTTCGTGCTTGTTGATATCAATATTATGTGTTCCAAACATAATTAACAAACGGACATAGATATATATAAATAATATACTATGACTCTCATTCGTTAGTAAGACTAACAGTACTGTCAGACATTCGTTGAGTCAGCAAAATTTTCACTAGCACCAACAAACAAGGAAATAAAAATAAAAACTTAGTTCTATGCGTTTTTTGGAAAGTCACGTTTTAGTTTAGAATTTTCATAGTTATTTTATGTGTGTAGTTGCGATTGGACTGACAAGTCAAATAAATGTTGACAATTGAAATACCTATAGAGTAGTAATGCACATAATTGTACTCCTACATTGCATGATTAATGACGAAGCGCATGTTCTTATGTATAGTGTTAGAGTATATAATAAAAACATAGAGAATATTCACTTTCCCGTTGCATGATATATTTATATAATATGTAAGGGGTATTAACGCGATCATGCATAATGTTTACCTTTTATATATAGAATATTAATCGAGATGAAGTCGATATTACTACAATGCATGAAACAGAACATTATTCTATTTACTTTGCTTTTAAAATAATTCCTAATCCACTTTACCACATGATTACACTTTTCTCTCTTAGGCATAGACGAAAATGATAAAAATATGCTGTCACATACACACAACACCATCTTGACCAAACTAAGCAGAGCTTGTACTATGGGTACTAGACAATGGATAAACGTACATATATACTTTATTTTTGTAAATACGTACATATTATACATAGAAACACCCAGACTAAGACACACATCCATGTCCATGCACACAAATGTTTGACTTGTGCGGGAATCGAACCCGCGACCTCAGGCGTGGCAGTCGGCTACACTAACCAATACGCCATTGAGGCTGCAAAAATAAATAGATTCTGTTGTTAGAATGAGATATATTTGTGTCTAGAATGTTCACACGTACGCAAGACAGCTTATACTTGATTACACGCGCTATATACTTCACATACGGTGTTATCAATACATTCTAGAGCACATCGCTGACCTAGAAGTCACAAAGCAGCTCAGTACAATAAGGAGAAACAGAAGCACTTATACAAATACGAAGGCGGTTGAATTACTTCTTAGCCGTAATTCTTCTAAAGCGGCAGTAGAAAATTATTCAAGAAGGATGTAAAAAAGTTTATCCGCGTCAGCAACGCGTGAGTGTTACTTCTGGTGTTAAAAATATCCGTAGGCTAATCGCCTAGTGGTATAAAAAAGAAACTAATCGATATCTCTGTCATCATTCCTTTCGTATTATTTGCATCTAGCTTAACCAGAGTTCTTTAAAACCTGTTTCCTATATTAAAAACGAGTCGTTTTACCTATGGACAGTTTTGACGTATACTACTATTATAAAGAGGAAAGATATATTATTTTAGTTTGTGAGGATTAACCTCAAAAACTGTTCAACCGATTTTAAAATTTTCCACCCTTAGAAAGCTATATTATCACCAAGTAACATAAGCTATATTTAAGTTAAGAAATAATACTAGCTTAACCTAAAGTACTTTTACGCGAGCGAAGCCGCGGGCAAAAGCTAGTTGTATAATAAATTGTCAAAATTTAACTGTCCATAGGTAAATCGACTCGTTTCTGAATATACGAACCGTGCAGAAGTCTCTATGACCAGTAGTCACTGTTCTTAGTGCTCACTGTTTTGCCTCAATTTCTTGTAGTAAGTTCAGTTGCATTCTTCTATGACAAGTCAAGGACAGTGACATCGATAGGCCACAAACAAGAAATTATTTTAAAAGTCAATAATCATTCCATTCGACGTGTCGGTTACTACTTTCCTATTCTGAACAAATGTAGGTACACTCTTCATTTGTATTGTCCAGACTCGATGTCACGGACTAATGATCGCTTGAAGTGGTTTTTCCTCAAGAAATGTTTAGGCACGACTTTTGGCATTGGCGGTACAAATCTGTGAGAAGAAAAGCGCCCACAGTTCATATATGTCACCTGTCTACATTCTGTGTCAATTAAGTGCAACATGAAATGCGAATTATTATAAATATATGTCTTTTCCTAAGAAAAGATGCGATGTATAACATGCTAACTGTTGGAGGGTTCATATTTGATATTTGGCATGCCGGCTACAAGTTTACTTCAAAATATTCTGATAAATTGGTAAGGGTACTGAGGCTAAATAAAACGATAATATTATACAATTTATTTATTTAATTTAATATAATATGCACCTAACATAATATGAAATCGCCATGGTCCGAATCGGTTTACAAAAATGTTTACATTTTAAATTAGGTACCATCTATATCGCTGTAAAATAAGGGTAAAGTCAAATATAGTGGCGATGACGTCACATGTGCTGTTTGCCCCTACCCTCATTAATTCACCTAATTAAACAAGGAAGCATTACAAACACTAATGTATTACGTTACAACATAAATATTTAGTACAATTTTAATTTTTATAAATACTTACACATTTTTACACATTTATCTACTTTTTTACAATATTTTATATAAATTTACAAATATTTTATTAATTATTTTTTTATTATAATTTTCCATGATAAAAGCACATTTAGAATAAAATTAACTATAAAAGTATTTTGTATAATATTTACAAAATATTTAAGTATACTTTTTCGAAATGGGGGCTCACCATTTAAGGCCGTGTGGTCAGCTAATCAGATTATAAAATATATTTAATTATAACAAAAAATACGATCAGGTAACCGCACAGCCGCGAAAAAGTATGAAAAATTAATAATAAAATATTTTTATACAATTGTAAAATATAAATGCAAATTATGAATAAATATAATAACTACATTTTATTACACATTTCTATTATTTTGTATAAACTCTAGATTACGTTGATTTCCTACGAATATCTTAAATAACATTAATTTTTATTTCGTAGAAAATAAACGTTTTATTTCATACACATATAATTTGAAAAACCTTTATGCTTCCTTTTGAGATTACACTTATTAACAAAATAAAAACAAAATATATTACGTAAATAGGTAAATCGTTCGAAATACTGACTGAGAAAAATAACATTTATATAATTGATATGTTCTAACAGTAAATACAACAAAAATAAACAATTCAAAAATCTTACACTATCATAAGATATTTACAAACATTCTAGAGCACTGTTTCATTAGTGCAAGTCCTAGGTCCATTGACTAAAGAATATCTACTAGAACCGCCATTTTTCCTACTAGTCACCGCTCCCCTAATAAAGAGTTCTTTAAAGGTCTCCCTAAATTGCCTGGACATACCACAGTAGATCGCGAAGTTAATAGGATAGGATACTAGAATGAAAAAATTGGTGATTAGAATCAAGATATTGGCGATATAGTAGTCTAATATCTCGACGATAGTGCTTGAAATAATGTGAAGGATGGTGACCACAGCCACTGGGATTTCTACCATGAGGAAAACGGTGACAACAACGATAAGCATAAGAGTTGTACAGTTGGAGTCTCTAAGCTTCCTGCATTCAGACTTTCTGTTTTCCTTGAAGAGTCGCTGTCTGTTGATCTGTGCTGTCCTCATGGCTCTGAACAGGAGAACGTTTAGGACCACGAGGGATGTGCACGGAATGAGGTGTACGAACAAAACCCTAAAGCCATAGTATGATATGAAATACACGTCCAGGGATATGGCGTGCACCCATGGAGCCATCTCGATCTGAAACAAAACAAATTATATGTTTAATACAATTTTGTGTGTGGAAACAGTGATCCAAAAATTGTTGTTTTGAGGTTGGGTTTTCTTCGCGTCAATTATTTAAATGTTTATAAGGTCGCTGTGATGTAAGTATTATTTCTAGTGTGAGTTTGCGGTTGGAAATTTCCTAGCAGCAGTGATCTAAAGCTATGACCGTTAGATACGATTACGATTCGCTCGATTTCTCTTAAACATAGCCTGTGAAATGGTGATGTAATTCACCTGTTCCCTGTCAAGTTGAAGAGCACGCTTAGTGGTGTGTGTGGTGATGGATTAGCCGAGGCAGGAGGCAGTAGAAAAAGTAGTAAGAGTGTGAGTAGTAACAATATTAATGCGTTTCATTCGGCGAGTAAGAATTCTGGAGACTCATTTATCCACCTTTCCAATTCCTTATATCCTATCTTTAAAACCTTTTCCTGGTAAGTAATGCGTGAGTGTTATAATATTTTATATTATATACGTGCATATACTTAGGTCTGCATATTCCCGAAGGCATTAATGCAGGTGTATCATACCCAGATTTCACCAACTATATCAATTACTAGACCTCGAGCGTATTATCATCTACCTGGAATACATCCAAACTTATTTTTCCGTGACTGATAATTTTCTGACAAAATATCCCAAAAACACTTTAATTGACATAGAAATCCAACTCAACACCTCACGATCTAACGCAAACTGATACCACAAGACCAACGACACAAAGACCCACTGCCAAATACAAATTTACCTTGATAAGAAATTTATTTCCAAAACACGATTTTACCGAATAATGATTTGAGTAGAGTATTAAACCTTGGTTGATAAACCGAGGCAGAGGAGCAATCTCTCGGGACTACAAATCGGTTTATAAAGGTACCTCATTAGGTATTATCCAGTTTTTGAAATGAGACAAATTTGAAGCAATTGCCTTTACTAGATTCCGAGATAATCTCGACGGTTGAAGATTTGTATTACAAACGAGGAATTGTGCATTCGACTGATTTATTTTGTTTTTTATTTAACAGAAGAAAGTATACTTCTTGTAATACTTTAGTGTATGACGTATTGTTTAACATTATGTACCTACTATTTGTGTGCTGCTGACTTTTCAACAGCTAAGTTGCTATACTGTTCCTAAAATTACTAGTACGGGTTCTTTACAACACAGCGCCACCTGAAGTCCCATTAAAAAGGCGCTGGGCAAACGTGTCATAGAAAGTCATCACAAAGTTGTACGGCAGTGGCTTTCTATAGGGTTTTTACAGGGTATACTTTAGAGCGATATCCATATAATGATGATGCGAGCGATGACGTTGACTGCGTGAAACATTTGTGTCTTAAACATTAAGCTACTTAAATGATGCCATAAATAGACACACAGGCAATAGAACAACAAACAGAACAAACAAGAACAGAAACGCAAAATTAGATAGATAGAGCCTTGTTACAGTTTAAGAATTGTATTGATAATAAAAAGACAAAACTAGAATATTAACTTGCTCTTATACGCCGATCTAATCTCTATCAAATCTGTCCGTACACAGTTATCCTTACAAACTCCGCTTCCCCGGAACCCGGTGCCTGGACAAAATATATTAAATGTCACGCAAACTTCCCTTGCACACATCGAACAATGTTTGATGTATCGAAAACTTTATCCTTTTTGTAGCGGGAATTGCGCGATTAAATACATTGTAACTTTAAATCGAATGTAAAAGTCTCAAAGAGAGATAAAAGTATTTAAAAATCTAGGTAGGAGGCAGCTATAGCCTGGGTAGGAACGGTCTCCCCAGGCTACTGCACGCGGAGGTTTCGAGTTCGATCCCAAGGTGGCATCTCTGACCTTTCGAAGTCAAGTACGTATTAAATAGTTAAGGCTGATATTAGTAAGAAGCAGGGTAAAATTAAAGGAAATCAAAATCATCAAAACATATAGAATCAGAAACGGTCAGGAAATGCTGTCAAATACATTCAGCGTACTGAGACGAACTCACGTAGTCTGAGATCGACTACGGTTAGTATGTGGGCCATGGAAATGTCAAAATGCGATGGTGGATTTAGAACCATTAACCGCCAAACGAGTGCCTACAATCGCTGCGCTACTCTGCTTGTGCCCACGGACAATGCAGACTGGCCAAAACATCAAAGACAGTATTCGTAGGTATACTTCGCATGATCGCGTTAATTCTTATTATGTGAAGAAAATTCTCGCTAGAACTGTCTTTACCTCGATAGAACTAAATAAATATAAAACGACCTACAATTTTTTTTTATAGCCTATATTATATTTTATTTTTATTAATGCATGCCAGCCTGTAATTAAGGCAGCACTATATAATCTGTTCTTGTGTATGTATTATCACAATGTTTTAGTGTATGCTTTGTTGATTGTCTTCAAAATAAATAAATCGACTATCCTTAAGTCTGATATATATATACGTACCCTGCAAACCTCCTCGAAGTGTCCCCTCCAGACCGTGATCTGCGGCATGTAGCGTCGGTCAAAGAATCTTGGCAGTTGGTGAAGGAACGCTGCCACGCCGATGTACACCAGACACTTCATCACCCGTGGCATTGTGCACCTGCAGATGAAGACAACAATTTGGTTTATATTTTATACTAGATGTTGCCCGCGGTTCTGCTCGCATAATTGTAGGTTAGGTTAGGTTAGAAACAGTACTTTTTTCTGGATAAAAGGTACCCTATGTCCTTTTCTGTTCTCCGGACAATGTGTATGCAAAATTTCATGATGATTGGTCGAGTAGTTAAGGCGTTACACCGTAACAAATAAAGAAACTCGCATTCGCATTTATAATATCAGTTAGGATTATGTGTCACGCCTTCATACGCGAAGGTATAGGCAAAGATGTCCATTTGCTGTTAGGTTTTAGGTTCCAAATAACAGCGGGCCGATTGCCGTCTTTGGAGCATGGCTTCAGACCCCATGCTGCTACTTAAGATTTCTTGATAGAAAATGTCCACAACACTTGGCCCTTTCCAGAAATCGAATCCAAAACGCATGGAAAGTAGTCATATTCACCACTGCTAGGCTACTGTGGTAAAATATACTTTGAAGAAACATATGGCATAGCATATATTCTCCATCTAGGTCGGAAAAATATTTATTTGGATTTGAAACACGTGTTACAGGCTATGTCTGTAAACATATAATTAATTTTTATAACATTAAATGGGCTTGTAAGATATGATAATAATAATAATGTCCTCCTGACCGAATTTTGGTCACGGCGGCTAATCTTAACGGAGACTGGCCATCGGCGCAGGAGATATTATAGTGCACGAGTGTTTGCGCAAACACAAGTGCACTCTCTGTTCCCTAACTCTCATTAGCCGATGGGACGAATAATCCGACACGACCGGAGGGAGATCAGGCGTAAGACCAACGGCTTTACGTGCTTTTCGAGGCACGGAGTTAGGAAGTTGGCGGTGTTAGACATCCGTCTAACACCGCCAACTTCCTAACTCCGGGCTCGTATTGAGATTTCTTAACAGAAAAACCCAATAACTTTTTGTTGCCCTGACCCGAGATTCGAACCCGAGACCTCATACCTAGCAGTCGCATTCACTACCACCTCCAGATAGCACTTATCTATAAGATAAAAGTCTCGCCGTCTCTCTTCTTTAACCTTACATGAGTGAGACAGCATGCGATTTATCTTTCGGATAACTTTTACTTGTTAGTTGTAAGACTGGCCGTTAAAATCGAAACACCGTGCTCCAGATAGAATTTGAGCCACAGTGGTGAAAATTTAATGTCAACGAAGATAAGCTGGAATATTTTAACAAAGACTGGTCGTTAGCAGCTCTACTAGAAAGCGAGAGATGAGAAGAGATGATGATGAGATAGAAGGAGAATTATGTAGTTTCATCCTAGGATATTGCGGTCTCGTAGTAATAATAAGGAAATATTTGATTTGCCTGTGTTTTTCATTGTAATAATTTTAATGAGTTCGGTATCATCATGTATTTATTTTGTAGTCTCCAGCATTCATTTAACCGTTACAATTAAATGTCTGTTGTTCTTAATTTTTGTTTTATAATCAAAGACCTTTTAAACGTTGTATTGTATATTATCAATTAATTCATAAATTTTTCGGCAAGCAGACACAAGATGAAGCATTCTGGGCCTCCAGGTAGAAGCGTTGTTAGCTTGGAGATCAAAGAACATCCATAGGCAATTGATCAATAGCTATTATTTTTGTTACGAGATATAACAATGTACCTATTTCCCATTTTGAACTAGAATAGTATTGGGTAAACAATACAACGTTGTTACGTCACTGGATTAGGGTCACGCTTAGAGAAGCCTTTAGCTACTGTAAAACAAAGGCTACTCACACTAAGATATATTATTTTAATTCAAATTTTTACAAACAATGTTTTATTTATTATCATACTATCATATTCTATATATTTATATAGCTGTTATAGAGTGATTTACAAACATTTAAATACCATGTACTAAGAAAAGTTATATTAAAGAGCAGCGATAGCGTAGTGGACTGCCACGCAGAGGTCTCGAGTTCGATACCAAGATGCGTATCTCTAATTTTTCAAAGTTATATATATATATATTTTTTTACAACTTAGGTGGCAAACAAGCCTTCGGCCCACCTGATGGTAAGTGGTCACCGTAGCCTATGGACGCATGCAACACCAGGGGCATCACTTGCGCGTTGCCGTCCCTTTAGGAAATAAAGTGGGAAGGAGAAGGAGCGGAAAGGGAGGAAGGGGGTGATTAGGCCTCCGGAACTCTCACTCACTGAACGAAACACAACAGCAGGAATACTGGTATTTCACGTCAATATTCTGTGAGAGGGTAGTCCTTCCCCGGTCGAGCCGGCCAATTCATGCTGAAATCAGTGAGGGAAGAATAAAAGGTAATGCTAAACAGCACGGATGACGTAGTGGTTTAAGTAGACGCCTCGCCACTGCCACTGCGCCGAGTGTTGTGGGTTCGAATCCCACACGGGACATTGAGAAGCAGCAATGTGTGTAAAACTCTAGGCGACAGACGGCAATATACTCGCCCTCTGTATCAAAATATGGCGTAATTTACCTCTGCCTACTCCTTCAAGTATATAGGTAGGCGTAAGATTCTGTATGTATTAGATGGCACAGAAATAATTAAGACTACGCCGAGCGAAATGTGCCAAATCAGGCGGTCACAGTTAAGTTGATAAAATAAATTTTTTTTGTTAAATACAAATATAAAATATACATTTACCATAATAATGAATGTGTTTACAATTACACCGTGTAAAAATCTTAAAATAATTAATATTTTCGCCTAGAAACTTACGTAAACTTGCACGAAAAATGCAAGAACATAAGCTAAACAAAAGATAAAGCGGCCCATTCATGCTGAAATCAGCGAGGCTCTACTACAATTATATATGCGTATTAAATAGTTAATTATCGCTCGCTTGAACGATGAAGTAATACATTGTGAGGAAACGTCCATGTCTCAGAGTTTTCCATAATATTCTCGGGATATATAGTTTGCTAACCCGCGATTCGCCAGTGTGGTTGACTATAGCTTACAGCTTCTCACACTGAGAAGAGGCCCGTGCCATTATTATTAGCAAACTTATCTTATCTTGTGTGGGGGCCAGTCAGTACAGACCGGCGACACTTCGACCCAGTAGGATCTTTTGTGTCGACTTTCCCAATAACGACTGCTATAGATGTTTATGGCAGCCGGGACCGACGGCTTAACGTGCTCTTCGACGCACGGAGCAGGCGATAATTGTCAATCAATACGCACATAATTTCGAAAAGTCATATAACTTCCGAAAGTCAGAGGTGCGCGAAGTGGGTTCGAACCCGAGACACTCTGCATTGCAGTCTGTTGGTCTCCCCACTGAGCTATCGCTTCTCTTTTTCAGTAAACTTACACCCAGAACTACTATTTACATAATTATCACACAATTTTTTGAGCTATCCTGTCTATTGAAGAACTTGCTATAATGTTGCGATGAACACTTAAACCATTGCGTCCTAAACTAAATGTTTGGCTGAGGTATGTTCTACAACGTGTTTTTTAATAAAACATAATAGTTTTGCCTGATGTACAATTATTTACCCATACTTTAAAGTATTAAATAATATGCGAATCAAAGCCGAATCATAATGCACACCAAAAAGTTTCCAAAAAAATTCAAAGTGAGCTATATATTCACGCCACATACTTTAAAGATTAATTAATCAAATTGAATAGTTTCTTGAGAGAAAAAAGTATCAACGAAGAGTAGAGAAAAGGTACTATTATATAAATTGATTTATGGATAGTTAATATTAAATATTGCGAAATTGACTTGCTGCAGAGTATACTTTCCAGCCGGACCAGGCCCTACGACCAATAACTCCTTAACTAAAGTGTTTATTGGACCATATTTGTCGTATGCAAGGTACTCTATAGGTATTTTTTTTCGGGAAATCGATTTATTAATAGTTCATTATATTCTATTTAATTTGAGGTGGCGCGGCCAGAAAGCACTGCCTGGCGGCCGGACCACATAAATTGTTAATTAAAAAGATATCTCTTGAGGTACTAAAAATATATATATATTCCGATGAAAGTAGACTTTAAGTAGGTATTATTTCGAACTATAGCATCTGAGTACTAAACTGTGGTCCAGCCACAGAGGATCACACTAAAAATCAAACCTATCACAGCATTCGCATACACTTGCGTTACGTTAAGCACAGGTTATGTTTTATTAACATTTTTTGACATCGAAGCTGCAGGCGAAAGTCAGTTGTGTATAAATAAATCACAACATACCAAGCTTAGGATTTTTACTTAAATATGTAATCAATATATGGCAATAAAATCGAGTGTAAACCCATATTAGGTTTTATGCTGACTTAGTACGATACCATTTACGACCGCTAATAAAATTTGACCAAATAAAATAAAATAGGCCTTAGTTATGGTCTGTTTACCACACGTCGGACTTTTATTAATGTTATCTCGGAATGAGAACGCAATGTGATGATATTTTATTGGATATATTATATACTGGCTAACCCGCGCAACGTCGTCTGCTTCACATAAGAGATTTTGTCCGTTTTTGCAATATTTTTCTTCGATGCACCGCTCCTATTGGTCGTAGCGTGATGTTACATAGCCAATAGCCTTCCACGATAAACGGGCTATCCAACACTAAAATATTTTTCTATTCGAACCAGTAGTTCCTGAGATTAGTGCGTTCAACCAAACAAACAAAATCTTCAGCTTTATAATATTAGTATAGATTATAGAGATTTTTTCCACGGTTTGTCTTCGTCTACTCCTGAGACCATACAACTTTCCTTAACACATTCAAAGTGACGCCGGTCACATATGACTGCAAAGAATACATTTTCTGTGTCAGTTATATGTCACTCAATGTGTTTATGTAAATCTATCTATAATACTAATATTATAAAGCTGAAGAGTGTGTTTGTTTGGTTGAACGCGCTAATCTCAGGAACTATTAATTGGAATTGAAAATCTTTTAGTGTTGGATAGCCAATAGGCTATAATAAATATATTGAGGAAGGCTATAAGCTATAATTAACATAACGCTACGACCCATGGGGGCGGCGCTGTTATCATTAATGTGGAATAAACCGCGGGCACAGCTAGTATACTTTAAAATGCCACGAGAATTTTCCAAATCTGACTGGTATTTCCAGAGGTAAGCGTTCAAACAAACAATAACGTTATTATATTAGTATATATATATTAGCTTTTGCCCGCGGCTTTACTCACGTAAATGTAGGTTAGTTTGACATGCTAATCACATAGCGGTATAAAATATACTTTACGACTTATTCTCATACCTACCAAGTATACATAAAAAAAAACATAAAATCTGTCGAGCCGTTTCGGAGGAGTGTGACCACAAACACCGTGACACGACATTTTTATATATATAGATTAGTAAAAATTGGATATTCATCTCCGTGGCGCAGCGGTAGTAAATGCGACTGCTGTGCATGAGGTCTCAGGTTCGAATCCCGAGTCAAGCCAACAAAAAGTTACTGGGTTTTTCTGTTTAGAAATCTCAATAGCAGCCCGGAGTTAGGAAGTTGGCGGTGTTAAACATTCCCGTGCCTCGGATAGCACGTAAAGCCGTTGGTCCCGCGCTTGATCTCTCTCCAGTCGTGTCGGATTACCGTCCCATCGGGTCATGAGAGTTAGGGAACAGAGAGTGCACTTGTGTTTGCGAACACGCTTGTGCACTATAATATCTCCTGCGCAGATGGCCAAGCTCAGTTAAGATTGGCCGCTGTGACCGATATTCGGTCTGGAGGACATTATTGATGTTAATACCGAGTTGACTGACTAAATAATGTGTGAAGGCGGTTTTTGTACCTACTCACGTTCTATGCCTTTATCTCGAAGGAGCAGTCAGAAGTTTATGAGACTTACATATCACCAGGTATTGTAGGAGATTTCGTTCGCAGAATTTCTTGACAGAAAGCCTACTAAACAATGCACTGGGAATCAACGCAAAATCTGGGAATCGAGTCCGTAGTCTTGCAAAGTAAAGCATACATTTATGAAATGTGCCAACGACGCCATGCATCACTACATGTTATAATGTCTACTACAGTCCAGTCGTAGATCGTTAATCACACTACCACTTAAAGGAAGTTTTCTATCAACCCAATTAGCTTACAATAACTGTCTCACACGGCAATGAAACGAGCAACACTCCTTTAACGATAATTGATAAAACCATAGAGCGTATAAAATTCGCGAGGAAACGAGCGAGATAACGTTCTATGATCTATGGATAAAGCACACCAATAGACCAGAGCAGCCTCCATCTTAAAATTTTGTAATGAATACCTTTTATATTCAATCTGCTCCAGGCTTTGCGCTAGATATTACATTCCTTGGTTCGCTTGAGCGCTTAAAGAAAATTAAATAGCTTCGTGAAAAGGATAACTTATTTGGACCAGGTTAAATCATTATATAATACGTTAGGGGTCGACTTTGTACCTGTTAAGCTTATTGCGTGTAAGAAAAAGCGAGAGATTTAGCAAAGTTAAAGTTTATACAGGGTGATTTTTAAATCGTGTAATTCCTTTTAACCACGCATTCTACTGGTGATATAGAATATAACCATATTTTTATTTAATTAGAATTATTTTTTTTGAAAAATTATTGTTCCGTTTTTTTCATGAAATGGTGTCAGATAGTCATATGTTAACCAACCGAGGCAATTTTAATTTTTTACTAATTAAAATAAAAAAACATATTAATAATTAATGTCGTAAATAATAACGGGCGGTCCTTTTTATTGCCCCTTATTATTTACGACATCAGTTATTGTTATGTTATTATTTTTAAATTAGTAAAATATTAAGATTGTGTCAAGTGGTTAAAATATGACTATTTGAAATCATTTCATGAAACAAATCTGTACTCTAATTTTGCCGAAACCATTATTCTAATTAAGAAAAAATATGATCAGGGTTATTCTATATCACCAGTAGAATGCGTGGTTAAAAGGAATTACACGATTTCAAAATCACCCTGTATAGAGGAATACAGAAAAAAAAGTTTATGGATCAAGAAATATTTCATATTTTTCGAGTTACCGTCGATTTGTGACGTCTAGTGTATTGAAGCTTACGGCTGCTTGAGGTGGTGTAGGTATTTTTTTTTATGTCGTTGCATTAGAGGAATTTTTAATGGAATACTCTTGCAATAAGGATAGCCCTTGCACCGTGGAAAGCTTTACAACCATTAAAACATATAATACCACAAACTTCTAAAACACATTTTTCACGAATTCCGATTTTTTTGTATAGTGATCCAACCCACAATACTCGAAGCGTTGTTGGCATGATATCATCGCCCAAACCACTGCAGCATCCGTGCAGTCATAACCGAGTGCAGTGATAGAATAACCCTTTTGTATCTAGTAGCGCAACGTACTCCATAACTATATGATAAAGAGAGAGGCAAACACTAGCTGTTTAACGGTATGAGCATAAAAATGATGGCATTCCACTAGGCCTCGCGCTGATTCTAGATTAATTTACTAGAAAATTTTACGGCCCGTCTAGATATGCTATATATATGATATAGCATATCTAGACGGGCCGTAAAATTTTATATCAACATGGATGTCCAAATACTTCCTTTTACTTCACAATAGACGAGTACTCACGGTTACAGTGTCATAGAAAAACTAAGCAAGAAGTACTCGTAGAGCACTCAGTTTCAAGAGAGGCTTGCTTTAAGATGCTTCGTTTTGATAACTCTTGTCAACGGGAAATGACTCAAGAGTGTACTCGCCAGTTCCTTTAAGACACATATTCACTGGTAAACAATGTATCGAATATAAGGTGTCAACTATTTTAAATGTAGCTTAGCAGACAGTGTCCAGGAACTGCGTCTATCACATCATATTACGTGTGAAATTGAAATGTTACTAACATCAGATTAAGGACGTAGATCTAGGTCTGGAATCTTGTAATAAAATAAACTGTAACGTTTTTATTTCGCATTACTAACCACAAACGCTGTAACCTACTGCGGTTACAGTAGTTGTCGTCATTAAGAAATATTAAATATACAACATCGTCTAACATTATTATGTTGTAATATTAAAAGGTCCGTGGAACTCAGTAAAATAGTAAACTTGATTCGCATGAGAATACTTATAAAAATCTCTTAATTTAGTTGTTTGATCTATTTCTTTCGACATTGAGTGTTGTTTAAGTCATTTGTTTGAATGTTTGTAAATGCCCACGCGACACAGTAATTATTCCTATTGCAGGAGTTGTCTTTTTAAAGACATATAAGAATACATATAACAATAAATATATATATATATATACTATTATTATATTGCCATATTCTAGAATGAATCATTAATATACACAGAGTTTTGCTAAAATGTAATGATAAAAACAAACGTTCAAATAAAAAATACATAAATAAAAAAATATAAATTCATAACAAGTGAGAAACAGCAATGAATTGCCGTAAATCTTAGAGTTCGAAAAATGGTATCACGCGACCGAAATGACTATGACCTTTGACCTCTTACGTTACGTAACGCGAATGTTTAAAATTATAAAATTACGGTACTTACTATTTATTTGCAAGGTCTGTGAGGCTGTTTTTTAAGTTTAAGAGACTTTTATTGTGCGTACGTGACAATCCATAATTATCATCTAATTATATCTATTAATGAACAAACCAAATTCCAAAAAAATATAATTGTATTTTTAGGTTGAAAAGAGATGTTTACATTAAGACCGTTAAATATAACACCAACTTTTTGTTATACGCATGGAATACTATAATACGTATAGTATTCTAGAATAATATATCGCCAAAGGGGTAAGCAGAGGCCGCATTATTGGACATCCACATTTTGCCACCAATGGTGTTAAGTCCTACTTAATATGGGGCGAGCACGAGCACACAGAATCCGGAGCTGTCAAAGCCAAAGTCAAAGTCAAAAATAATTTATTCACTTAGGTCACAAAGTAACACTTATGAACGTCAAAGGGGTTAGTTAGTTTATTATATTTACTGAATTTACATTTATGTTAGTTGCAAGGTTCAGGCAAATGGTTGAGCCTATGAGAATATACCTGCAAGAAACTCAAGGCCACTCTTTTAAATCGCCATCAACTTACATTTTCAGTATTTTACAACTCATTTATGTACCAGGTGTTGCAGTCATTATGCCATATGTCACTGTCCATATAAAACTAAATTCTAAAATAAAGAAAAGTTTGTAATATTATGTATAAAGCATTTGAGATTTGAAATAATATTTATCAGTAGGTAGCCATTTGTAATAGACAGTAGTATGGCATGAGGACGCATACACTTACACTTTCTGACATGAAAAGGTAGTTCGTGACTAGTCAACGGCAATAGCGTTCACTGGTCACAGCTCTGGATTCTGTATGTGTTGTTACTAAGAATTTTCTGTCATAAATAATAATAATAATCTATCATGTGATAGAATATTATTATTATTTATGACAGAAAATTCTTATGGCAGTAAATTCTGTTTATATGTACACACAACACCATCTAGCCCAAACTAAGCAGAGCTTGTACTATGGGTACTAGATAATGGATAAAAATACATATCTTTTTTTTTGGAAATACATACATATTATACATAGAAACACACAGACCAAGACAAACATTCATGTTCATGCACATAAATGTTTGACTTGTGCAGTAAACGAACTCGTGACCTCAGGCGTGGCAGTCGGTTACACTAACCAATACGCCATCGAGTATCAGGGTTGCGAATCAGGCGCGTCCTCATGTATAGCAGTCACATATGTACAATACCAAGTATATATATTGAGACACTGGGTTGGGAAGCACTCTACCATTGATTCCACTGAATCTTAAATAAAATCCTCCTTGGTTGTTCAACGATACAACATCTCCTAACTAATATTATAAAGAATGCGAGTTTGTTTCTTCATTACGCTTTCATGCCTTAACGATTTGACCGGTCATCATGAAATTTCTTATACACGTTGTCAGGGGAACAGAAAGAACGTAGAGTCCCTTTTATTCAGGAAAAAGTTATTTTACTAATATAACTTAACCTACATTTACGTGAGTGAAGCCGTGGGCACAATCTAGTATTATATATATCGGCGCAATAACAAGGAATCATCATTTAATAATAGTTTACACTGTTTAATTATAAAACTAGGTACATGTGTTCTGCACGCTATATCGACCTAGTAACAATAGTTCATTGATTAATGATTAATAACTCTGTTTAATTACTTGTTTATGTTAAAACTAGGCCATCAGTAATTAATTACTGTGCGACAATCTTGTAAATCACATAATTCAATACTTAACCTAAAAATTGTTAACACGTGTTCGTTGCACTATAAATACGGCCGCACAAGGCGTTGCGAGGCAGTCTGGCTCGAGACGCCGAACAGTGAACACCTCTGTAAATTAGTCGTTAACCTGTCAGTTGAATAAACGAGGCTTTCAACAAACCTGTGAAGTTTTACTTTGAAGATGAGTGATAACCATAACGATGATATTCGTGACGTCAGCCGTGCTGATGTCACACTTTTAAAAAACATAATGGAGCCCAATTTTCCGACATCAGAAGTGGGATCTGAACTCCATTCTCAGTGGTCTTGGCGATAGCTCGCTCAACAAGCGAACACGCGTCATCGGATTAAAACCGGTGGGTCAAAATTCATTATTTGTTACGATATTTTCAACTAGAATCTACAAGAATAAAATATCTGGAGAGTGGTACCTCTGAGCTAAACCATGTGTTACCCTTGAGCTAACCACGGATCCTTGATGCATCCACCAGTGAACCCTGAGATACCGTAAGGACGCCTTGTGGAACTATGGGTAGACACGTATACACCACAGATTCTAAATTAATAAGGCAGTGCACTTAAGATGTCTTTGTGTACTGTTGTAGCAACAATAATCCTATAAAAATAAGCAACACAAGTTGCTTACAGATACCACCCTCAGAAGATATTTCAATTGTTTCAGATAAACTACAAACATAAGATCCGTCGTGAATACTCGATTCTCTCGCCGCAAGAAACCACGAATCAATGAGATGATGGACGCTGTGAAAGCTGATTAATGAAGATTGTTACTTAATCAGAAACCCTTCAAACATCGGTCTACGAATTAAAAATCAGAAAGGAGCCTGAGAAAGCAGGATGGTGCAGAGCGCGCACCACTTATCAGAATGGCCGTATCGGCGCAATAACAAGGAATCATCATTTAATAATAGTTTACACTGTTTAATTATAAAACTAGGTACATGTGTTCTGCACGCTATATCGACCTAGTAACAATAGTTCATTGATTAATGATTAATAACTCTGTTTAATTACTTGTTTATGTTAAAACTAGGCCATCAGTAATTAATTACTGTGCGACAATCTTGTAAATCACATAATTCAATACTTAACCTAAAAATTGTTAACACGTGTTCGTTGCACTATAAATACGGCCGCACAAGGCGTTGCGAGGCAGTCTGGCTCGAGACGCCGAACAGTGAACACCTCTGTAAATTAGTCGTTAACCTGTCAGTTGAATAAACGAGGCTTTCAACAAACCTGTGAAGTTTTACTTTGAAGATGAGTGATAACCATAACGATGATATTCGTGACGTCAGCCGTGCTGATGTCACACTTTTTAAAAACATAATGGAGCTCTATTTTCCGACATATATATTTATTTTTACAATGTTAGGCACGAATCATGATGCGACCGTCGCCTACCTGATTTCCCAATGACTGGCGAGGTATATTCAATACGATTAGTAAGTACATACTGTAGTAATGTGTCCTAGGTCCCTACGCATGTATAGAAAGTACATACTATTTCGAGCAACATCAAACCAAACACAATTTCCACCTCTCACTCAACACAAATAAACTACTCAAGAATGGCACGTATTTATATTGGCTGAAATATAATTATTTCACCGAATAAAGTAGTTCTTATTTGGCCGGTCAGGGTGGCTTGTGAAGGATATTTTTTAGTATTTGCGACCTGAACTATGAATATTTTTTTCTCGAATGTGGGATTACACTTATGCTCAGACTCCGTAGCATTGGCATATAACATGCATAGCAACCAGCATCAGTGCCACATTTGCTATATGGCTAATCTGTAGCCCTAAAATATTTATAAAATAATTTTGTATTGGTGATACAGTTTCCTTGCTAATACTATAAATGCGAATGTGAGTTTGTTTATAACTCTTTCACGTCTTAACTACTGGATCGATCATCATGAAATTTTGCATACGTGTTGTCAGGGATACAGTAAAAGACATAGGTACCTTTCACCCGGAAAAAACTACTGTTCCCGAGGGATATGATAACGCGAGCGAAGCCACGGGCAAGAACTAGTAATGTATGTCTTGTACTTGAATGAGCAAATAAAATTAAAAGTAGGAGACAAGTAAATATAATTGTCGTTCGCTGGTCGCAAAAGAATATATACTTTGCGAACAGCGAAGTCTTAAAAGCCATTTTAATCGAGTTTGAGTCCGTTTTACCAAACCACTCTACTTTGTTAAAGGTTTTATAACTTGTCGTTTTTTATCATTTATTCGTGGTTAGAACGTATAAAAATATCAGCTCTGTATTAAACTGTCCCACTACTGGGCACGGGTCTCTTCTCAGAGTGCGAAGGGTTAGGCCACAGTCCACCACGCTGGCCCAGTGCGGGTTGGCAGACTTCACATATCTTTGAGAACTCTTAATAATGCAGGTTTCCTCACGATGTTTTCCTTCACCGTTAAAGCAAGCGATAATTAACTATTTAATACGCACATAACTTCGAAAAGTTAGATATGCGCGCCTTGGGATCGAACTCGAGACCTCTGCGCGGCAGTCCAACGGTTTCCCACTAGGCTATCGCTGCTGTAAGAACTTATAATAGTTCAAAACACAATTTTTCTGGCGAACTACACAGCTTGTTGCTGATATACGCTCGTTAACAATTATATATTTTAAATCCTTAAGACTGCGCCGAGCGAAATGTGTCAAAACAGGCGGTCACAGTTAAGTTAATAAAATCAACACTTTTTGTTTAATACAAATATAAAATATACACCATAACAATGAATGTGTTTACAATTACTCCATGTAAAAAACTTAAAATAATTAATAATAAATCAAAAAATATATATATATAATAAAAATAATTTGCCTACAAAATTACGTAAATTTTCACGAAAAATGCAAAAACGTAAGCTCGTGTTACGTGATTTTTAGATTATAACAGTAGAAAACTATCCCATTTTACAGCTTAAACGAAACATAAATAGTTATATTACAATTTGTCCGTCCCAAATAGTTAGGTTATTGGTTGACAATAAAGATACATATTTTTCAAAAAAGCAATTCAAATCCTCCATACAATTTTACTATGGCGGCCGCGCGCCGATTTGAATATCGAGCTCTATCATTCAGTCCAACCGCGTTTTACGCTCGGTGCAGTCTTAAACTAAATATGTAAGTGCTTCTGCATAGTACATGATGTGCTACGTAGAAGCAGTAACATAAAAGTGGATACTATGGACTGCATACATGGTGTAATGGTTTAAGTGGACGCCTGGCCGATGTTATTGCGCCGAGTATTGTGGGTTCGAATCCCACACGGGACAAAACTTTGTCTGATCCACTCAGGTAGAAGATCCTCGCTGGTTTCAGCATGAATGGGCCGGATCGACCGGGGTAGTACTATCCTCTCACAGAATACCGGCGTGAAGTAACGGTACCCGTACTGATGCGTTTCGTATCGGTGAGTGAGAGAGCTGGAGGCCCAGTTACCCCGATCCTTTTCCTATCCATTTCCTTTGCCCTTTCCCTCCTTCATTCCTTTTTAAAGGGCTGGCAACGCACTTGTAACTCCTTTGGGGTTGCGGGTGTCCATGCAGGTTTGGCCTCATAAGCCATTAAAAAAAAAATGGTTGTTCCGAGTCTGGATGTTCTTTGTGTCCATTTTTTGAATAGTCAAAGTCAAAGTCAAAATCATATATTCATTTAGGTCACAAAGTAACATTTATGAACGTCAAAATATATAGGTTAGTGAGTTTACTAAGTTACTGAAGCTACGTTTAGGTTAGTTGCTAGGTTCAGGCAAAGGGTTGAGCCTATGAGAAGAAACCTGCGAGAAACGTTGTGAAGTCCGTGAATGTTTGTAAAGTCCCCCGCGACTCAGGAATGATTCCAATTGCGGGAGTTGTCTTTAAAAAAAGTCGTCTACACTGCGTCAATGGATCTAAGTATCTAACAGACGGTAATGTCACCTTTGCCGAGCAGTTTAGTTTCGATATTAAAAAGGACTTAAGGATCTATGATCTCGTATGTTGAGACTTCTGAGTGCCAATCTAACGGTACGGTATCGCAGCTATTATTTACACCGTTTATCTAACAATTTAGTTTTAGAAACTTGTGAGTTGTGATGAAAATGTTTGATGCAGTAAACCATAGTTTATTTTCCTGGCTCTAGTTATTAAATTTCAAACATAACCGAAACTCCATTCCGCTAGAATAAAATCTGAATTTATTTCCAATTCAATAGAGTACGTCTATGAAGAGACTGAATAAAAATTACTTCCAGACATTAAGGAATGTTTTTTTTTTTTTTTTTTATTTATTTATTTATCATAAACCTATTACATCATTACAGGCTCAATCCTAATGCGACATAATGGTTAAATAAGTACATACACAAAAAATTAAACATAGAAAAACAATTTACAAAATATTAAAACATAAACAAAAGAGACTAAATATACATTTCCTTACTATTAGGTACTTACTACTATCTTATAACTTAATATATAGTAAATGGCCTTTGTGAACTCGCTCATTGAGCACGTAAACAAATCGAGTTGCTCAGACGCCGTGATGAGCGTACGCAGCGCCCGCGTCAGCGGCGCTTCATGCAGTAAATTAGTAAATTAGTGCGCGCGCGCGGCACCGCCAGCAGCGCCGGGCGCCGGCGCCGCGCCACGCACGCGTCCGGCGCGCACAGCCGCACCTCCTCCAGCACGCTCGGGTTGTGCACAACCCCCCGAAGCACTTTGAGCACGTACGTGGCTAGAGAGGCTTCCCTACGTACTTCTAGCTTGGTGTAGCCTACCATACCCAGGATAAATAACGTGGGATATAAAAGCGGATACCCAGGGTATACCCCATACCGCTTAAGGTATAGAAACCGGATAAATTTATTTTGGATACGCTCCAGCATTAATTTATATTTGGCCTCATGAGGAGACCAAACAACACCGTTACCTTCCAGGTGGCTTTTTACGAGGGCTTCATACAATGCGCATAAAGCACCCATATTTGTAAATCCATTTGCCTGCCTTAGAATAAATCCTAGATTTTGGTACGCTCTCTTACATACGGCAACAACATGCTTGCGGAAGTTTAAGTCCGCGGTGAAACCAACTCCAAGGTCTTTCACCTCAGTTACCCGCCGCATGGGAGTACCTTCCATGTGGTACTGGTGGTGAACCGGGGCACGTGCACGACTAAACGAGAGCACCGAACATTTAGCCACGTTGAAGAAGAGTTTGTTTTCTGAGCTCCAACTTATAACTCTGTCGATATCTTGCTGCATCGTGTCGTGATCCGTGGCCCACCTCACCTCCATTACCAATTTTAAGTCATCGGCAAATAACAGAGGGGTAGAGCTGTTGACAACCGCAGCTAGGTCATTCACCATCACAATGAATAGTAGAGGTCCCAAGTTGCTACCTTGACTCACACCGGATCTCGTGAAGTAGGGTTCAGAGAGATACCCATTACAGTCCACGTACTGGCATCTGTCCCGTAAATAGCTAGCGAAGAATGTCAGGGTATGCGGGGTACATCCAACACTGGCTAGCTTCGTCAGCAGGACATCGTTATCAACGGTGTCGAACGCCTTCTTGAAGTCGAAATACGCCACGTCCACTTGCACCCCAGAATCCACCGCCGGCGTCAGATATGTCATCATCTGCAGTAAATTACCTGTCGTACTTCGTCCCGGGCGGAATCCATGCTGCGCATCGGACAGCTGACTGCTTATCTGTGTATATAAGGAGCTATGAATCGCCGCCTCGAACACCTTCGCTGGAGTACACAGAACCGCCACAGGCCTGTAATCAGTGGTCTCCGAGCCGCCCTTACCCTTGGGTACAGGCACAACACGGGTCAGTTTCCAGCTATCAGGGAACACTGCGGTATTGATACACACGTTAAACAAATGTAGCAACGGTTCCGCTAATACTCCGCTACAGTCCCTAAACAAGTAGGAGGGTATACCGTCCGGACCCGCCGAGCGCTTGGGCGGCAGGCGGGCGAGCGCGCGCCGCACGTCGGCGACGGCGCCGCGCTGGCCGCTGCCACGCTCAGCACGGCGGGATCCGGATTGTACACCGATTGAAAAAAACTCGCAAATTCCCGCGCACATTCGGATTCTGATAATACTCGTTCATTTACTATTAACTTACGCTGTCTCGAGTTACCTTTCTTAGACCTCACATAGTCCCAGAACGCACGCGGCTCTTTTGCCAGGTGATTTTGTACGAAGTCACAATACTGATTATGAGCTCGTTCGATCTCCGCCTTCACTCTCGCCCGACACTCAGAGAAAGCCTCATAATCACTACGCCTCTTACTGGCTTTGTATCGTTTGTGCAAAGTGTGTTTATGCTCAATATCAGCAATAATACCACGCGTATACCATACAGGATAGTTGTACCTCGTATTCACCCGTCTAACTCTTTTTAAAGGAACACAAATGTCTAATGCTTCATTTATTTTACTGTAGAATAAGCCTAAAGCTGTGTCTGGATCTTTTAAACAATACATTCCACTCCAATCTATAGTAGACAACAAATTATATAAATGGTTAAAGTCGGCTTTATTAAAATTCCAACGTTTATTTATTATCGGGCGAGTCGAATGCGCGGGAGTGTGTGCGTGCGAGACAGACGCGGGCGCGGGGCGCTCGGCGAGCGCGACGCTGATAGCGAGCGGCGGGTGGTACGCATCCGCGGGTTGCAGCCCTTCGTCCGCCGCCTCGACGCGGACGCCTCGCCCGCTCAACACTAGGTCCAGCTGTCTATCGTTACAATTAGGCACCGAGTTATACTGCTCGAGTTCACAAAAGGCCGTAAAATATTCAAAATAATTACTGACATTTATATTGCACGAAAATAGATTAAAATCACCTACTATAACTAAATTATGTTTATACTTAATACTAATCTTTTCTAGTACACTAAACATTATCATGTATTCGCTTTCATCAGTTTGGGGCGGTATGTACACAATACAACACGTAAATAAAAACCTATTCTGTATGTAAACTGCAGCACAAATCAGTTCAAACATGTGATTGTCTATTACAAGGTCATCGGGTAGCGTCAATTGGCGCAGTTCGAATCGCTGTGTGGCCACTAAAACAACTCCGCCTAACCTGCGCCCATCCGCTCGATCGCACCGTAATACCCTGTATCCTGGGGGCACAAATTCTGCGTCTTGTATAGTCGAGTTAAGTCCACTCTCGGTGATGGCGAATAAATCCGAGCCCGACGATTCAAGTAGCGATGAAAACTGTAATGTCTTCGTTCTGAGTCCTCTTACATTCTGGTATAAAATATCGATGCTTCTACTGGCCCTGTGTATAGGCTGGTGTACCTGGGCCACGAAACCAAACCCACTCACTGTACTCTATGTTCAATGGCCACGCCTCAGGCGTACAAAGCTTACTGAAACTGCCTTCTGTAACACCAACCTTAAATGAGGCATAATTTCGCTCTATTTTCGGTTTCAATTTTTCAACTGTAATTTCGGAATCATTCCCTAATACACCTTTAATATACTCCATTACTTTGTCCTCACCAGTATCTTTCTCCAGTCTCCATACATGTAAATACTTCTTCCGATTAACAGCTTTTAACGTTACATTTGACGTATTACCTCCTCTATTAATCGGTTTCCTCTTCTTGTTGTTTATAACTTCTGTCCATTGGTTCTCGTTATTTATGACGTCATAGTTTGTGCTACCCGCTGATTTCGTGGCCGCCGCGGCTGTCGCGTAGCTCGGCGCAGGTTTGGCTTGCGCACGCTTGTTGCGCCCGGCGCCCGCGCTGCCGGCCGGCGCCGGCGTCGCGGACGGTGCGGGCGGGCTCTTGCTGTCAGCTGGTACCTTAGACTGGATGCACTGGCACTGACTGTCATTAACTTGTTTATTTTTCTGCTGTCCTTTCAATTCTTTGATTTCCTTTACATAGTTAACGCATTTCTCTTTCGCTTCCTTCAACTCCTGTCTCAACTGACTATTCTCTAACGCTAAGGCAGCTACAGACGCTACCGTAGACTTAACTTCCTCAATAATTTTAGTCTCAATATCACTCAGCTTTGCCATTACCATACTATTAACTTTCTCCATAATATCTTCCATAAATTTCTTCCCTTCCAAGGTCATTCCGGTTTCCACTTTAAATTCCTCCTTCTCCATGACGCTGACGCGAACTCCTCGCACGGGGGCTTCGTCGGTCATTCGTCTTCGATGGGTTATATTAGAACAACCATCACAATTAGAGTTTTTGCAATAAATATCACAGTTCATTTTGAAATCATAAACACTCGCGCGCGACAAGGACACTTATAGCGGCTGCTCCCGAGAGAGAAAGAGCGCGACGCACGGCTCACTATTCGCGCTACCCGCGCTTTGTTTATTGTCACTGTTTGTTTATTTCGCGAATAAAAGTATTTATAACATCCAAAGTTCACAAATTTATCACTGTACTTCACTTTCTACCGATGGGTTGATATTAAAGTTCCAATATAAACACATTTTTTATAGCAATAACGTACTAATTTACTAATTTTAGCAATTAAAACCGGGAGCCGTCCGAATAGCAAATATGGCGCGTGGTGGCGCCATCTGAGAAAAAAATTATTATTATTTATCGTAGATTAGATTCGGGGTGACCTTATATTATATCGATACGATATTTAATTTCAGGTAAAGTCAAGCTCTATTTTTACTTGAAATTGCCATATTTCTTATATTTTCTTTTATTTAATCACGAACTATCTGTACTTGTGCTTTTTAAAAGGAGGTCGGAAAGAAATTATTCGAATCCTAACTAATATTATAAGTATGAATGTGAGTGTGTTTGTTTGCTTTGCTTTCACGCCTAAACTACTCGATCGATTATTATGAAATTTTGTATAAACATTGTCATGGGTACAAAAAAGGACAACGGGTACCTCTATTCCAGAAAATTAAATCTGTTTCCGAGCGAATTAAGCTGCGTGCAATAGATGGTTATTATATAATAATTGTTGAAGAATAAACATCCTATCCATAAGATTTCACGTCAATACTATTTTGTTATATTTCTTGATTTATCTATATAAGCATATCAACCATATTTTCTTAAATTTGCACAGGTATGACACCTTTACATCCCCGAAAGAGTAGGTACATATATAGGTATTACACTGACCTTGACCTTGACCTTTGACCTTGCACTAGCTTGACCTTGCACCGACCACTAGCTATGTTCAAGGTTCCACGTAGTAGAGTCCTTATTGTGTGTGTTAGTAATGATGATCAAAAAAATCATTAAAACCCATATTAAAAATCAGTATCCACATTATTACCAAACGAGAGCCGTCAATACCACAATAAGCTAAATGGCAAATTCGAGGCTTAGCACAGAATTTCTTCACAAAAAGACGCAATAACATTTAGTTCCTTAGTAACTTTTTTAACCTGTAAACAATGTACAAATGTCAGTATGAGTTGGATTTTAGACTATTTTCCTACGACTAAATATGTATATATTTCATAATGGGACGACCGTCTAACCTCCTAACGCAAAGGGAATATTAATTCAACGTTAGTATAGTTAATAACTCTTCAAACAACAAAGAAACCTTATCTTTTATTACTTAAAAACCACTCCGTTAGCATTACAGCATTTGCTTTTGTACCTCCATCCGTAAAAAAACCGGTGTCACGACCTTTATTATGAATAAATATTTCTATATTTACAAAAGGAACTCTGAATACATTTTTTCGCACAATTTGAGTAGATTCTCGGTCTAAAATGGGACGAGTACCTTTGTTGGTATGCCTGCAAATGGATTAACGTGAAATTATATGCTTAAAATTGACTTGAATATAATCTAGACTTAGGTACTAAATTCATATGATGGTTAGTATAAAACAGCAGTGGTAGTCTACTGGGAGACTGCTGGACTGCCATTTTCAGACTGTTCGAAATTATGTGCATATTACATTGTTAATTATCACTCGCTTACCGGTGATGAAGAAGATCGTGAGAAAACCTACATGTCTGAGAGTTCTGCATAATGTTCCCGAAGAAATGTGAAGTCTGCAAACTCGCACTGGGCCAGCGTGGTGGACTATGGCCTAATCCTAAGAGCAGCGATAGCTCAGTGGGGAGACCAACAGACTGCAATGCAGAGGATCTCGGGTTCGAACCCACGTCGCGCACCTCTGACTTTCGGAAGTTATATGACTTTTCGAAATTATGTGCGTATTGATTGACAATTATCGCCTGCTCCATGCCTCGGAGAGCACGTTAAGCCGCCGGTCCCGGCTGCCATGAACATCTATGTCAGTCGTTATTGGGGAAGTCGACACAAAAGATCCCACTGAGTCGAAGTGTCGCCGGTCTGTACTGACTGGCCCCCCACATAAGATAAGATAAGATGGCCTAACCCTTCGCACACTGAGGAGAGATCCGTGCCGAGCAGTGTGACAGTTTAACCGGACTGATATTATATACAGATGATATTATATACAGACTAAGGGCTTATACTAACACCTCCAGATAGAATTTATCTATTAGATAAAAGTCTCGCCATCTCTCTTCTTTAAGTTTAAGCCGGTATTTGACGTCATTTACCGGAAATCGATACAAGAACTGATGTACACTTTCGACAATTGAATTTTTTAAATGTATCTGTCATCGCACTTCTCAATTGACTATGTTTTAACTTCTAGTTTATAGTTGTATCGTTATAGATGGCGGTGCACTACTATAAAATAAAAATAATTCTTAAGTACAAAATTTTGTTAAATTTACTTTAAACAATGTTTGAATCTCTATTCACAAAAGTTTATTTAAAAAAAGAACACATTTCATACATGAATGAAAACATTAGGATAAAATTATACGTCGGCCTCTGTGGCGTAGTGGTTAGTATAACCGACTGCCACGCCTCAGGTCGCGGGTTCGATTCCCGCACAAGTCAAACATTTGTGTGCATGAACATGGATGTTTGTCTTGGTCTGGGTGTTTCTATGTATAATATGTATGTATTTACAAAAAAAAAGTATATATGTATGTTTATCCATTGTCTAGTACCCATAGTACAAGCTCTGCTTAGTTTGGGCTAGATGGTGTTGTGTGTATGTGGTAGAATATATTATATAATATACCCGTCATTTATAAAACATCGCCATCTAGTTCATTTATATTAATTATAATTTGAGTATTTACAAGATTTTAGACCTTAAGGTATCCATGGAATTTACAGGCGACTGTACATAGATTTTCGTCTGTTTTCTTAAGAGTAGCTAGAGGTGTGAAACACCCAAATCTTACTATTTTATGCTACACGTAATAAAGTGCGGGCCTATTGTCATCTACCGGACAACAAATTTAAACTAATTTAGTATCTACTGGTTTGTTATTTGCAAATGATATTTATAATAAGTTGGCCATGTTCATGTTTATTTTGCTTAAGTAGAAAATTGTTAGTTTAATCTTGCAAATCAACCAATTTTTAACTGCATGGATGGCGAATTGGGCAAGCGGTTGCCATGCCGCTGTCGCCGAGCTGAATATCGATCACAACACCATCAGGCCTGAGGCAAGACAATTATTTGCATGACCCTCAAACAATTGTTCTGATTCTGAGTGTATTTGGAATCCATTTATTATAAGTTTCTAAAGAACCCCATATAACTTGTTCAACTAGCACGACTAATTAAACATCACTCATACTGAATCTATAATGTCGGCTATATTTACTAAGTATTGAATTACAAAGAACGCAGACGATTCACTCATTTGAGATATTTTTCAAATAAATCAGTACAGCAGCAAACCCATAAATAAACTAACAGACAAGCACACTTTCTTATTTATAATATCAGTGCAAATGTCTGACATATATACAGAAACTCGAAACGTAATTTACTCGCACCTGACGAGCAAAGTAAACATTTTTGTGTACATTAAAAATAGTTTTACAACTTTTTTATGACATCTCTAAACGGAAAGCTAACTGACCAAATGTTTAATGTTTCTTGGTAAGATAGATTTAGAAGGTAGATTTAGTATACTTTACATACATTAGTATGATGAGAGCGGGGTGCAAGCTGAAATGATGACGTCAGATGCAGTGGCGACTGTTGTTAGGTTAAGTAATTAAAGATCGGTTTCTTCATTTTTTGAAGAGTTAGTAACTATTCCAGCGACTGGTTTTAAACCTTTGCGTTATGAAGATAAGATGGTAGAGGGTTAATGTACATTTTTCTTTTCTTTTAAAAAAGACAACTCCCGCATTTGGAATAAATTCTGTGTCGCTGGGATCTTTTAATATGTTTTAACAACGGACACAAAGAATACCTAGACTCGTAACAACCATTTTGTGGATTACACAAAGTTTTGTCCCGTGTGGGATTCGAACCCACAACACTCGGCGCAGTGGCAGTGGCGAGGCGACCACTTACCACTTGGCCATCCGTGCAGTAAAAAAAAAAGGCATGGATATTTACTCGTATTAATATAGTGTAGGGAACCGATTCATATTAAAATAGATACAAAAAGGTAAGGAAAAAGAATCCAATAAATCTCGAAGCTCTTAAAGTTTTAGCTGAATATTTTGTTTAGGTGCTAACTCCTAATTTCGAGAATATTGGTTTTCAGTTACCTCGGCGGCGCAGCGGTATCGAAAATACGGCCGTGCATACTATCACCTTTACTACTATCGATATTACAATAACTTTGTCCGTAGATATAAGAGGAGAAAGTAAGTTGTAATGATTACGTCACCTGTATAGGTGGTAGTGATTTTAGTCTAGTCACTTAAGCAGAAAAAAGGGGTTAGGGTCAAGGGGACCTTAAAAAACTTACGGCGCAGACACGAGATTTTATGAGACTTTTGAGACAACTTTTAGAACACCAAAATGAAGGTATGCCATATAAGCTTATTATATCACATTCCGACGTGGAAGCCCTAATATGACTGGACTAAGTTTACATACTAAATCATAAAATTTTAACTGTATGTTTATGTACTAATATACACGACACATTACAGATAAGAGCGTTGCGCAAATTGAAATAATTACATCAACTTCAATTTGTAAAATGAAGTACATCGTAAACATACTACCGTTATCGCTACTGTTAGCATTACTTACAATACGGCTCTTACGTCTAAGTGAGAGTGAAGCACACGCTGATATCATTGCGTCAACTAAATCAGTAGCTGTGATTACACAGACACTTTATATATTTATATTCTATATTTTAAATGACAGCACCTACATCAAGAATAAATCCTATGTCACGGGATTCCTTACAAATTTTTAAACAATGAACACAAAATACACCTATACTCGTGTATTTTTTATTAGTTTATGTGGATAAGGGAGATGTCTCATTAGCGAGGTGCCTCATTAGTGCGATGCGTTGCGTCGTCACAACGGATCAACGCATTGTATGCCACATCTGTGCTGCGACGACGCACGACGTCGCAGCGCAAAAGGGTGACGCACGCACTGATTTCAGTCTTCATGCCACAATGGATCGGGACACTGTCCGTCGTCGCACCGGAGCTCCGACAGCGCAGCGCAGCAACCTCCCGCTTCCTTTCTCGTCCGTCGCGTGCAACGAAGCAACGCATTAATGTGGCATTTCACAAAAAAAATATGGAAAACGACGCAGCGTCGATGCTGCGACGACGCAACGCATCGCAACGCACTAATGAGGCACCTCTCTCACACATTTCTTTTCCCGCGTGGTGATCATATTCCAACACTCAGCGCAGTGGCAATGGTGAAGGGACTAGTTAAACCACTACCATACGCCTTCCGTGCAGCTACATTAACATTAGACACGCAGCCATTCTTATAGATAAGAACGGATCAAAATTATACATATTGAATAATTAAACGTACCACAGCTTTACATACGACGTAGTCTTTACTCATTGCACTCGGTTTAATCCAACGAACTTAATTTGTGAAATCGTTTGCTATATAGAGGGTGTTAAAGAGTACAATTATATTTCATTTTTCAAATCGTTATCTCTTGATTGTTTCATATTAAATAAGGATATATAATATGTTCAATGTTGAATTAAGTATCATTTTTATAAATTTCCCTATGATTATGAATACTAAAACTTTACCTTTTAGTTGATTGGTGATGATGTACATTAAACGCAAACAATTGCAAAGAAATGATTAAAATTCTATATATACATATATATAATATAAAAATCAATATTTTAATTGATGATGATAATTTAAATAAAATGCCGTTAAAAATTTCATGTGGTCATGAAAATATCGGGCACATAAAGCAGCTCATTATGTACTCGCCGTACCCGAAGAATATATAAAGTCAGTCAGTTATACCAGTTATTACGAAGATTGTTAGGTCAAGTCTGGCTGAAGTATTAACAGTTACTTTAATAATAATACAAAAATGACTAAGAATACTGATTAAAATACTTGACTATGACTATAGAAACATTTCACTTAAAAAAATATGTATTTTATTATCATTTTACTCGTCAAATATTTTAAGTAAAATTCGTTGTTTAAATTTCATTACATCCACAATGTAAATACGGAATTCCAAAATTATAATAGGTAACAAGAAAACAACAAAACAGAACAAGAAAACAGAACATTTAATATGGGATAAAAACACAACTATCCACATTTGTAGTAACATTCTGGCGAGCATTCCATAACAAGATCGCAATCAAGTTTTTCTTTTAATCGTTTCTGCGCTCTGGGTTTTGATAAACGAGCCACGTGTTTATCTTCATTTAAAACACTTGGATTTGTCTGATCCTCTGGATAGTTATATTCTTCTTTATCCGTTGTAGGTTCTACGGTATCGTAACTTTCAGTACGATCGTTGCTTTCGGTATTCTCAAGTAATTCATGTTTATTTTCCTTTTTTTTATGACCTATTAGCAAAGACTCATATTTCGGTATTCTTTTCTTCTTCTCACCTAATGACTTGTAATTAGATTCTTTGAGTTCTTCTTTTATCTTATCTATATTAATAGGATTCGTTGGTTCATTATAATTATCTGGATAATTGTAACCATCTGTATTACCATAACTTTCAACTTCGTAACTATCTGGACGACCACTGCTTATATCAAAGTCGCCTTTAGGCCAATTCGTTTCAGTAATATCGTGGCCAGAATTTCCGTTATCGATATTATTTATATAAAGAGCAAAAAGACTAAGTAGATTTAATAAAGCTTTGAATAAATCCACTTCATCTGGAATACCGCGAGACTCTTGCCACTTTTTATTTGTCTTATCTGAATTAATATGATTGTTTGATTTAATATATATGTCCGTATAATTGATAAAATCTGGATAATCAGCGATGTCAGGCTCAGTATAAGTATCTCGAGCATCGGTGTTTACATAGCTATATTTATCCAATCGTTTCTGGTTTTTAATAAGTTCATAGACGAGAGATTGAGCGTTTTCCTGATTTTTTGGCTTGTGATGTAGCTTAGTGACCTTATTTATTTTACCTAGATCATTGTATTCATCTGGTATATTATTACTATTTGGATATATGTTATCCGGAAAATTATTTTCATCTATCTCATGGCTTGAGTGAAAGTTATTTTTGTTATTAAGAAAAGTATTTTTCATTTTAAAGCCCTGTTTATTCAGTTTGTTTGAATTAAAATAAGGTCTCTTAATTATTTTATTTGTCTTATATGGACCTTTATACTTGTTTGGATGACGTCCTTTGCCATGATTATTATGAATTATTCTTTTCTTGAATACTTTGTCATTATCTGGTGAACTTAAAAAATATTCATATGGTTTTAGCTTATTTGGCTTAAAATTAAAATCCTTCAACTTCTTTTTAGGGGTTTCTGGAACTTCATAGCTGTCTGGTAATTCGTAGCTATCATTTGGTTCTTCTTTGTTTCTAGTAGTATCATGATTCATTACATTAAAAAGCGATAGAAAGTCATCCGCTGTGTTTGTTCTGGCTGGAGGTCTTTTAGGAGATCTATTAGCCTGAAAATATTATTCAGTAATTATTCAATAAGGTATTTATCATTGTTTATATTGTCTCAATGTTTCTGTATAATGCTGGCTAATATAATTATATAGTGTGTCATTGCAATAAAGGTGACTTTAAAATAATAAACGTTACTAAAGTATAGACAATTGCGTGTTTACTTGTAATGTATATTAATGGTTTTGTTTAAGTACATTTAAATTTAATTGCTGTACAACTATAAAGTATTACGTGACACATCTGATAGTTAGGGTTTGTTGATCTTAGTATCCATATTTAAGATATTTGATGGCAAACTACTTAACATTGAAAATAATAGTGTAAAAATATAAAATAAAGTCTTACAATGAGAATAAGAAGAGGTTCTTTATTCTTTAAAGAAATCACATTTTGGTTACCTTCTACAATATTTGTCACCTGGAATGTAATACATAACATTTGAATTATATTGATGTATTAGTGTGATCCATCATCATTATGTTGCAAATGGGTTGGTATAAAGTGTGTACCCTTTTATTTGTTTGGTTAGACGTTTTTCTTTTGCTATTGTAGATCGCGCTTTGTATGTTATGGCACTTATGACAGATCTTAACCATACCTAGTGCTTCGTCCACTTTAGTCCTTCTCTATTCCTGCACCGCGACCAAACCCTATCTTAAGTTTCGTTCTTAAATCTTTTAGATTTGTTACATAAACAATATGCGTAATTTAACAATAAAGCAGTATTTTCTTGATTGTTTTTAATTATTTATTTTACGCCAGTGTTTATTACGTCATTTAGTAGGTCACTGAGAGGGCGATAGAGAATGCTATGCTCGGGGTTTCCCTGCGGGATCAAATCAGAAATAAGGAGATCCGCCGGTAAACTAAAGTTGCTGACATAGGTCTCCGGATAGCCAAGCTCAAGTGGCAGTAGGCAGGGCACATAGTACGCAGAACTGATGACCGTTAGGGCAGAAAGGTTCTGAGGTAGCGGCCACGCACCCGAAGACGCAGCAGGGGTAGGCCTCACAAGGTGGAACGACGACTTGGTAAGGGTCTCGGGAAGCGGTTGGATGCGGGTTGTCCAAGACCTGTCCGTGTGGAAAACCTTGAGGGAGGCCTATGTCTAGCAGTGGACGTCTTTTGGCTGAGAAGATAATGATGACAGGCATGCAATCGACGAATCTAAAATAAGGGAATACGGACATACTGTATTCTCTAAATTTTGATTGAAGAAGACAAAGGACGACAGACTGTTTTAAATTTGTATATTTATTCGTATTACTCTCGTTATATCGATATATCACTTTATTTATTGTAAATAAAAATAGTCTAAGCCCTTTTGCCGGTTTTTTATAAATAATACCAAACTGCCAAAATTGTGCACCTGTTGCAGACTTATAACACAAATGTTTGCAAATCCTAGCACTATTAGGAAACTATACAGGGCTTATATGAAAAATACTAATAACCTTTTACCCGCGTCTTCTTTACTTAACCACATTTCATAAATAATTATTTGTCATTTATTATACAATAATACAAATAATGAAATTGGCTGCTCTAATAGCACGACTGAGACTTAAGACATTTCGCGCAAATTTGTTAAAATATGTAAAACCAAACAACACATCGCGGGAGTGGAGGTAATGTGCGGGATGCAAGCAATTATAAACCAGTTAAATATGTTTTGGAAAAAGTATTGAGTTGTGTAAATATAGCCAAAACATTTCTTAAATATAATGTAAAAGAAATGTGGGTAAAAAGTTGTCATTTAACCCTGTATTAATAATTTAATAACCATATCAGATTACAGACATGGCCTAACGCAAGGTATTTATCGTCTACTTGTATGAAGGAATAATAATATATTTACAAAAAACAATACTTACAATACATAATAAAGTTATAAACGCTTTCAACACTCCCATTATAGTGACTAAATAGCACATTAGAAATATCATTAAATACAATTATAACCATACTTATCTACTAATTAGGTGCGAGGTAATTACATTCCTGAACTTCGTAAATTGATTCGTGTTCAGAATTTTATTAATTTCATGGCTGATAAGCGATTACACACACACAAATTATTGTTGTGTTTGTAGCTAGTGTAAATTTATTCATAAATTAATTTTGAAGCAATCTCTGTGAAATTGTTATGTAAGTATTATGAAATATAGTAAGAGTTTGCGTCACTTTTAATCGAGATATGCCGGTTCGATTCTAATATAGAATTTGCCTCCGTGGCGCAGTAGTGATCTCGGATTATAATACCAGGTCGGGCCAACAAAAAGATATTGGGTTTTTCTGATGTTAAATCCTTGAGGTTTCTTTCTTTCAACATTCTTATTACATTATAGAAATGTTCTTTTTGGATTTATCGGTAAGGAGCTTTCTAACCTATTTACTTGCAGTGGCACACCAGCGACCAGATACAAGAGGTTTTCAATTATATCTGATTTCCAACAATTGATAGGTTTATAACAGCAACGGAGTCTATAGAGCGTGGCTGGTTAACCACAAGCCGTGTCGTCCTTAAAATGTGGCACAAAAATATAGCTGACAAGATATGGATTGTTGGTGTTGCATTGTTTGTGTAAAATTTATTTATGCAGCTTCCCAAGATCAATACACAATAGAGACAAAAGCAGTTTTCATCTAGCAAAGTATGCATAAATGTCACAATGTATAAATATTCCATACAGATTTAACAATTAGGTTGTGTAGTGCTATTAATATTAAAGTGCGTATTAATTAGTCAATTATCGCTCGCTTTAACGGTCAAGGAAAACATCGTGAGGAAACCAGCATGTCTAAGTACTCCAAAATATTTTACGTATTTTATTATAATACGTACCTATTTAGAAGAATAAAATGTATATATATCTATGTTAATCCATTGTCTAGTACCCATAGTACAAGCTCTGCTTAGTTTGGGCTAGATGGTGTTGTGTGTATGTGGTAGAATATTATTATTATTTTTGAAGATATTTGAAGTCTGCCAAGCCGTACGAGGCCAGCGTGGTAGACTCAGGCCTAACCTTACTCATATGGAAGAGAAGAGGTACGCGCTATAATGGGACAGTTATAAATAGGGCTGGTATTATATGGTGTTGCTATTTACTTACAATTAAAACAAGTTTTAGGTAAATAATCCTTACTAATATTATAAATGCGAATATGTGTTTGTTTGTCTGTTACGCTTTCACGCCATAATTACTCAACCGATCGACATGAAATATTGCATACACGTTGTCGGGGTCACAGAATAGGACATAGGGTACCTTTCATCCAGTAAAAAGTACTGTTTAAAACCTAACCTAACCAAACTTACACTTATGCGAGCGAAGCCGCGGGTCATATTTAGTATATTAGAAAAACAATAATTGAATAAAGTCAGGATAAAACAGACTTCGGGTTTATTAAGCCTAAGGTAAATTAAGACTAATATCAATATGAATCTGATATAAAGGTACACACTGATTTTGCTTTACTTACTCGTCACCTTTTTTAGATTATATGAAGGTTCAGGTGAACCTAACTGTATTATATTTGCACAAAGAGAAATCCTATGGAAATTATATATTATTTCTAAGAGAAATATGGCAAATTTAAAACTATTTAGTTGAAAACAGCTACATATCATCCATACCTGTTTTCTTTTTGGTACATATCACAAAGGAGTTTAGCATAATTTTGGCATTTTGTTATTGCAAACATTTTTGTTATTCGGGTGGCAGACCCAAAAAAGTGCTGGATTCTAAAAAACACTCTTACAGCGTATAAAACAATAGATGAGCTCTCGATAATACTTTTGATGTAGCAGCCGTATGACATCCACTGATGACTGAACTGACTTTCAAAGAATTCCACAGCAATTGATGATGCTCCCATTCAACATTTTGTCTTCACCTTAATGATATCTGTCCATATACATAGTATAGGCTCTACGTAACGTTTGTCTATGTCTCTTTCGCTTCGCTTATCTATTGACCGGACTATGTAGCTTGCACTCTGTCACTCCAATGTAGTGAACTATATATGCTATTATTTATATTGTAGAAATAATGATACTGAACAATTCTACGAGCTTCCAATAATGTAACCACATTACACATTAATGTAATTAAATTCATTCAAAGGTTCACTTATTCACTAATAAGATCGATAATTACATTACTATATTGAATTACTCGTGTACTAAAAAATAATAATTTCAAGGCACTTAAATGATTATATATATCGCAGAACATATTTTAGTTAATTATTTGTAAATGTTATGGGTGAATATTATAGAGAACCGGCGAGTATGATTGAGAATCCATATTATAATAGCTTACTGGGCAACCGTTGCACTATCACGCAGCGGTCTCGAGTTCGACCCTAAGGCCTCTGACTTTTCAAAATCTATGTGCGTATTAAATAGTTAATTATCGCTCGCTTTAACGGTGAAGAAAAACATCGTGAACTAAGGCCTAACCCTGATCACACTGAGATAAGTCCCATGCCCAGCAGTTGGACAGTTTATGTACAGGGCTGTTATTATTGTATTTATGTTACTACTAGAGAATGTAAAACAGGACCGATAATAAAAACCGGTTTCTATTTTTGGTTTTGTAGTCAGTAACCGGGAGATTGGTTAATCCCCGATTTCTAAATAAAAATATTTTAGAATGGAACTATGCGTCAAATTGACTGTTTTTAATATTTCTTACTGTTTAATCTTAGTTTAAACATGAATCTAAGCTATATTAAAAGAAAATCACCAACGTATGATTTACAACAAAACAGTTGTCTAAACAATTTGTAATTAAGAAAAGTACTTTAAAATTAAATAAAATATATTTTCTTAATTATCATGAAATCGTGTACTGAATAAAAAGTCCGGTTTCATTCGTTCGTTAATATAACCCGAAAACCGGTTTTCTGATTTCGGTGAAACTGGTTTGCACTCCATAGTTACTATTGTTACACATATAGCTGTCAAACAAGTCTTAAAGGGTCCACCTAATTGTAAGCGGTTACTGCTGTCTTTGTTTAGTTGCAATACCAAAGATATCACTTGTACGATGACGAACCTAGCCCAAGAAGTAGAGGTTATATGAGGTTTAGGTGATCGAACAATAGACAACCATAGGCTATTTCAGCTTCCAGTAGCTGGAAGCGGTTGGACGCGAGTGGCCCAAGAACAGATCTATGTGGAAAACTTTGTGGGAGGCCCATGTCCGCAGAGGGCGTCTTTCAGCTGAGATGATGTTAGGCTAATCCCATTAATTATCCATTAATTAATTATTATCATTCTGCTAAACTGAAGGCGTTTCTAATCCTGCAATATTATCCTACAATATGTGGCTCAAACATTTAAATGCCTAGCTCATTCCAAATATAGCTCTTTGGATAGCCATATGCAAAATATTGTCCTTATCTGTCGTCCTGACAATATGTATGCGAAATGTCATGATGATCGGTCGAGTAGTTAAGGCGTGACAAACAACAAACAAAGGCACGTTCGCATTTATAATATTAGTTTGGATATCGTTCCGCTAATGCATGATGCAGACTTTATGAGGGAATCCGTCAACGTATTATAGCCTAAACAGACAAGGCACGTAACTAACTTAAAAGTATAACATAAATAAAATCCTTCTAAAATAACTTATCTAAAAAAATGTGATTGTCTTGCGAAATGTTCGTGAAAGCAGACAACAATTAATTTCATAGGACTGTAAACCTACTTCAGCAAGTATTTACTTATCACCTTAAGTACTTTGCTGAAATAGGTTTTCATTTTCATTTCAAGTCGCACAACCTTTTTAAAAGCTAGTTCGGAATAAGGCTTTTTGTTAACTAGCCACAATAGTTTTTTTATTATATCTGCCATTTCAAGACTTGGCAGGTTAATTATAACTGTCTCTAATCGGATTCACCTGTCTGAATCCCAAGAGAATTCAAACTAAGTGCCCCTTGCCTTAGCACTTAGTATGGATAATTTAACCCGTTTTTGGCTTTGGATAAAACTTAGTAGACAATATCCTTATGGTTTAGTAACTTTTATCCAAATCCGATGAACGGTATATACGTGATTGAGAAACAAACAACCGCACATTTTCTCAAACTTTTACATTTATATGATTTGTAGTGCTGCGCTTGCGCTGGTACTAACAATGCCTTTTATAACTGTGGCGGCGGCCATTTCCTTAATTGTATTTTTGGTATCATAATAGAAGTGGTTGCTTCTCTATTGCCGTTGTGACGAGCGTTGTGGGTTCGACACGGGGAAATATTTGTGCGATTCGCAAATAGTAGTTCCAAATCTGGGTGTTCTTTGTGTCCATTGTTTGAAGTTTAGTAAATTTGCTTTGGACACAGGCATTATTCTTAGAGCAGGAGTTGTCTTTTAAAAGAAAGCAAAGCAATTGATAGCGTTTATAAGGTACTAGAGTTTGACCGCGGCTTCACTTGCATAAATGTAGGTTAGGTTAGTAAGAGTATTGTTTTCTGGATGAAAGGTAACCTATGTCTTTTTCTGTTCCCCTGACAACGTGTATGGGGATGATTTCATGATGATCAGTAGAGTCGTTAAATCGTGAAAGCGTAACAAACATATAAACAAACTCACATTAGCATTTATAATATTAGTTAGGATATGTATGTTTGTAACCCACCTGAACCGAAGAAAAACAAAATCACGTGTAGCTTATCCTATTGAATTTCAGATTTCAGGGTATGCAATCATTAATCTACCGTAAAATTAACTAAATACAGTAATTCAGGTACCGTTAAATTAGGTAATGTAACTAATTAATGCCTAATTATTAAGAATGTGTTAAATGTCAAGGATTATTCTATCGCCTAACCGTGTCGTTTTTATTCTGATTTGCGCAAGAGTTCAGCGCTAAAGTTGTAGCGTGCAGGTCGATTGCGCAGACGCAAGTGCAAGAAAATCTTAAGCGCAGTTACAATGGGTGTTTTCACTTTATTTGTTATGTTTATATATATTGTAAGTTTTTTTTATCTTAATATATTTTATGCAGTGCCAAAGGCAATTGATCTAAAGATTTGATGGCAGGGTCGAGGATATGCTGAGTAGTTTTGTCAATATCCCTAAGGATTTCTGGAAACTCTAGAAAATTTAACAATTTGTACAACCCAAGATTACTTTAGGTTTGAGCACAAATATTCTCCTTATTACACTTTGCGCGTGCTAATAATGAGCAATAAAGCAAATTAAATAAACATTCGAATATTTAAGTGATCGAATAACTATTCGAATATTTCGAACTGTATCATGTATTCGAATAATATCTATCGTTATTTTAATGCATTATTTTTTTAGTAACAATAGCACAAATGCGTATAAACAAATATCGACTATCGCAATTAGTCCAAAATAAAATTTGTTACGTTCCTGTCTTGACGATTATCTCTAAATCGATCTGCACTTAAATGTAAGTCCTCATGATTTCCATTCCAGGCGCACATCGAAGCGACATACATCATGCCAGATTATTTTGGGGATAGTTTTGAAGAAATAACTCCAGAAAATAAACGTCATTTTATAATTGTCTTGGTAAGAGTTTCAATTCAATCTCGTACTAAGATTAATGATAATGATTGTATAGAAAGGCATTTATGGTAAAGTTAGTAAAGTTGTGGTTCTTGAGCACGCGACGTGACGTGGTTAACATTGCCCAAAAGTTTAAATACTTGTGCTATGTGTATTCGTATAAACTTACACGTTATAAGGTTCATCAGATCGAATTTTTGTCACGGCGGCCAATGATAACGGAAACTGGCCATCTGCGCAGAAGATATTATAGTGCACAAGTGTGTGTGGAAACACAAGTTCACTTTCTATTCCCTAACTCGCTTTATCCAATCGGACGGTATTCCTACACGACCGAAGAGAAATCGGGCACAATACCAACGGCTTTGCGTGCTTTCCAAAGCAACACCGCCAACTTCCTAACTCCGAACTGTGACTAAGAATTTCTTGAGAGATAACTCCAATAACTTTTTCTCAGCCCTAGAAGTATGCCCATGTTCTTGAGCTTCTTGTAATGTATACAAGCCTCTTTTTAACGTAACAATGAAAATAATAAACATAGCCTACATACATAAAGAGACGGTAAGCTGAGTGCCTAGATTTTTATATCGGTCAAAGTCACATAGACTGCTTTTTTAGGAAAGCCACTGTATTTTTGAACTGGAAAACTTGCAACATAGAGGCTGGAAATGTGCTAGTACTCGGCAAAAAGCTCGTTGTTTTCGTTTGCTCGTAAAAAATCCAGCAAAGTACCCTAGACAATGTCAGATATATATTTTTTTAATTACTAAAGTGGCAAACAAGCATACGGCCCACCTGATAGTATGTGGTCACCATAGCCTGTGGTCGCCAACCTTGTAAAAACCTTTTTCCGCTCTTTGAAGCACCCCATACTGTAGTTTTATGGGAAAAACTGGGCAGCGAGTTAATTCCACAACCTGAGCGTATGAGTAAATTCCTTTGGAATCGCTTGGTGCGGCACCAATTAGGTTGTAAGATGTGAGAATGAAATCCCTGCCGATGGCGAGCGGTGCACGATATTAAGAACGTTCGCACCTTGTGGCCTGTTACAAATGGCAACATCGCAAACTAGTGCTATATTTGGCATCGAAAACTTTCTAATTTATATATAAATAGTTGCGTGAAAGCGTAACAAACAAACTCACATTTGATTTATAATATTAGTTAGTATTAAGATTGTATCTATAATGCACTTTTATCTTATTCTATAGAGTGCATTAACAACATTTTAAAAATAATATCCGAATATATAATTACATGTAAATCTTCATAATATGATATCCATTTTTGATGATGCCGTTCGGAACGCTTTTCTATAGGTACTAATACAGGGTGTTCGGTAGAAATTTTCACAATTTGTCTTTACTTCTGAACGAGAGCAGCTACAAGGGCGCAAAGGAAGGCGTTAGACGCGCCAGCGCTGTGAGTTTTTTTATGACGTAGCCTCCCAAATGAAGTGGGCTTCATCAATGAAGAAAATGTTTCTTAATCAATATTCAGTCGGAAAAGTGGCTAACATCCTCTCGGCGTAGTTTATTCTTGTTTGATAATCATTATCGTAAAATTTTTGGATTATCTGTATTTTGTAGGGATGAAACTTTAGTTTCTTTCTTATTTCATGTAATGTTGTTCTGGCAATCCCCAAAGTCGACGAGCGCTTACAAAACTTACGCTGAGCCGTAATCAGTGAAAAATTACTTGTTAAATATGCTTCGATAGCAAAAGCGCGGTGCGACCCGACTAACACTCCGTTGCGACTAAAAAACTCACAGCGCTGGCGCTTCTAACACCTCCCTCTGCGCCTCTGTGGCTGCTCTCGTTCAGAAATAAAGTCTATTCAAAACGTGAAAATTGCTACCGGACTCCCTGATAAAGAGGAAAGATTTGATTTTTTGTTTGTAATGCTTTGAACTCAAAATCTACGCAACCGATTTTAAAAATTCTTTTACAATTAGAAAGCTATATTATCACCGAGTAACATAGGCTATATTTTATTTTAAAAAGTACTATTACACTTACCCTAACCTAAGCTACTTTTACGCGAGTGAAGCCAAAGCTAGTATTGTATAAACAGCTAGCGAAATGTGGGTGATATTATTTCTCCCTACCCTAGGGATATACTAGGGTAACATTTTAACTGCCTCCGTGGCGCAGCGGTAGTGAATGCGACTGCTGTACATGAGGTCTCGGGTTCGAATCCCGGGCCAACAAAAAGTTATTGGGTTTCTGTTAAGAAATCTCAATAATAGCCCGGAGTTAGGAAGTTGGCGGTGTTGGACACCTGACGTCCTGCGCCTTATTTCTCTCCGGTCATGGCGGATTACTGTCCCATTGGATCATGAGAGTTAGGGAACAGAGAGTGCAGTTGTGTTTGCGCACACGCTTGTGCACTATAATATCTACTGTGCAGGCCCGTTTCCGTTAAGATTGGCCGCCGTGCCCGAAATCGGTCTGGAGGTCATTATTATTATTATTACTAGCGTAACTGTATAAATATTTATTTATACCAATTCCAGCTTCCCAACGTAAAACGTCAAAACAAGAAGCTTAGAGAATTCGGACTGCGTCAAGCGAGGGATCCGGAAGTGGTGAATTTCTTCCCATTTTGCGGCGAAGCGTGCATCGATTTGGAAGGCAAGTGCAATATTAAGAGGGCTGACTGTAACGATGACCCGACACCATGCCGAGAGTGTGACGAATCTAAGAGGAAGTGTAAGGAAAAGTGCTTGAACATAGTCAACTACCATTAGACTTAGAATTAAGGCATGGGAAATAATAAATGAGGTGTTTGCTGTTGAGTTTATTAGCTTTATTTTCCTTGTAATCCTTATCCTATAATCTCATATCCTCTTATTATCACTATTTAAGAGGCAGAAAATTGTTAATATAAATATATCAAATAAAGTAAAGTATTTTAAAAGTTGTAATCTATATACTAATAGGCAAAGACACAACATGTCCTTTTTGTCTATGATTTTAAACAGATTTTCTTGTTTTTTGTTTTGTGTACAGCGTGTAACAAAAAGGTGTAGTCATATTTTAGGACATATTGGCCATTTAACATTGGTATTAATATTACCAATAAAAACATAAAATCAGTTTGTTGTTTATTGGTTTGGTGTTTTCTTTTTAACTGTAAATACATAAAATATGTTCTCTTAAAATTTTTAATACTGATTGTGGTCGAATTTTGAACACTAGGCCATCACTAAGATAGGTCTAAAGTGTACGACCACGTAAATCATGACCAATTAAATACATGAAATTTAAAAAAGTTAAACTGTTACGGTGTAAAGGGTAACGGCCACAGCCTAATAAAATCTTATTTATAGGATAGACAACAAATCATAGAAATTGCAATGCTTTGTAATTAATCTCTCGTGTGTCGTGTGAACACCAGGTATTCATAACCGCCAAGGTCTTCCTTTCACTTTTTTAATCAGATGCTCGACCGGTTAAACGAAACCTCAAATTACGTATCAATCTGACATAAAAACCTATAAAATATGTAGTTATATAGTCACTAGTAAAACTACCTTAAAGCATGATAGAATATTCTGCAAGGCCTCAATTATTTATAATAAGTTACCGACGATAATACGTAATGCTACGTTTACACGTTTGCCGTGGTTTGGCAAACGTTCACAAGCGCCCAAGCCTTTACAAACGCATGGATCCTATTTACATGCTTGTGAGTGCGTTAGTGTGTTTTGAATAAGCAAGCATGGCAGACGTGGGGGCTGAAGTTGTATCAGCTATCCGGGCGCCGGAGGGCGCGAGATGACCTCCAGCCACTCTAAGTTTTGACCTGGGGGTGGTGGGCTTTGTGGGCCTGCCCGCCATCCGATCAGCACCAGGTCCGAGAGGCGGCGTGCGTGTTCCCATGCGCGCCTCTGTATAGTGTGTCCGTCCTCCCCTCAGCAGACAGCATGGCTAAAATTTGTGGTGCCCCATTGGGCACCTTTGGCAGGTCTGTTTGTGTAGTGGCCTGACGTTTCATACGGCGGGCCGAAACCTCGGCGGGGTCGCGATTGCATGTGAAAACGATTCGCGCGGTCCCGCCGATTGTGGTTATGTTAAGGAACACCGTGGTAAGTTTAGTCGGTATCCCGGGAGGTCCATTATCATCATTGCAACATCCTTTTCTCTTACCCCAGTGAGTCCGACATAACCCCGCCGCCCGTCCCCGCGGAGGGATATGCGCAAATGCATTCCACCAAGTAAAAAAAAAAAATCTATGGCGATTGACTTAACATATTTTTATTCAAAATATAAGCAAAAACAAAGGAAGAGTTACGTTTGGCAGAGAAGATGGTGGATTTTAAAAATCCATAGAAACCGTAACAGTTATTTATTAAATTCAAATGTTTTTAACATAGTTTTAATAGATTACAATGTATTATTTCGTATTGGCTGTAGTCAGAAGAAACAGATGCTTCAACCTCATGCAACACACAATGTTCACATTATTATGTATGCTATACCTATATACACATAATGTATTTTGCATCATTATTTATGATAACCACCTACATGTACCACATTTTTTGTAAATAAAAGAATTATTATTATTTTTATAAACCTACTTATTTCCAATGCAACTGTAATAAGAAAGTAATTAATTAATGCCCTACTTGCATCAGAACAGATGGATGCTTGTTTCTTTTAAAGTTTTTACGAAAGGTTGACATTAATTTATTTTTCCTACTTCAGTTCTTTAGCTGGCGTTTTTAATAAGTGACTTAGTTCAGACCAAGCGTCTGCCACTTTCTTTTTATTTTTGTGGTTTACGTCCTTCGGATTCCAGATACACGGCTCACTTTGATATGCCTCGAGAAAGGCCATAATTTCTTCGTTTGACCAACTCATGGTCGATACACGGTCGTATACAGCGCAGCGTAGAAACACCCGTTCGGCGCGAGCTCCTGAGCGACACTAAGCACGCACCAACGTAAATACGTCGCAAGCGCTTGCCGCAAGCTTCCTTTGATCTGTGTTTTCGAAACCAGCACGGATCGGCTACAAGCTCACACAAGCCTTGGCACACACAAGCGTGTGAACGGAGTGTTTGACTTGCCAAACACCCTGTTCATACGCTTGTGTTTGTGTACACTTGTCGAAGCTTGCCGAAGCGTGTAAACGTGCCATAATATGGAGTGCACTGAAAGATTTGCACTTCCGGCTTCTCAGAAATATTTGAATTTAGAATGTTTTATAATTTTGGAAACATTACAAATTTCCTAGTAATAAATAAAATGGAGGGAAATCATTTGACAATTATTTTTTATCACACATTAAATTGCTCCGTACGCAAAGACGCGAGCGATGATTTTTTATGATTTTAAAAATGCTCTCTCTCCGCAAGGTTGTGCCACTCGTCTTCAAAATACCTTTGAGAGCAAAGCAACTCATTTAAGCATCGTGAGGCGATGGTTCGGTGAATTTGAGAGAGATCGAATTTCTTCGAATGACGAAATTCGTGCAGGCCGGCCTTTAACTGACACCAACAAAAATAATGTGGCTAATTGAAGAAAACCGATGGATCACCTATGAGACAATTCAAGGACTATTGGGGATTGGTGTAAGCCAAACTCAGAAAATTTTACGTGAAGAATTAAAATTAGGAAACATTGTTGTCGCTGGACCCCTCATGAACTGACGGCCAAGCAGAAGCGGGCTCGCGTCGAATGGTGCTCACAGACGTTACTGAAGTACGACCACGGACATTTAAATGCTGTTTATGACATTGTTACCGGAGACTAAATGTAGATTAATTGTTTTGAACCCAATAAAAAACGGTAGTCTTGTGAATTTGTGTTTGAAAGTGAGAACAGACCAACAAAATTGAGGCAGGCGAGAAACGTGGTTAAAAAATGATCGCGTTCTTTTTTTCGGCTGCGAGTCCTATCTGCACAATTCCACTTGGGAATCAAAAGAGTATTAATGCCGAGTGGTACTCTAACATTTGTTTAAAAAGAAATGTCCACGAAAGTCGACCAAGAAGCCACATTCTCTTCGCACATGGCCAACAAGACAAAGTTATTTTTAGCTACCGAAAAAGTAGAATTGCCACCCATCCTGCACATAGCCCGGACCTAGCACCCTGTGATTTCTCAATTTTCCCTAAAATCAAAGATTTGATGAGAGGTTTCACTTTTACCAACTCCGAAGACGCAGTGATGGCGTTCAATCAGCACGTAGAAAACAAGCCTTCAGAACTGTGGCCCTCGTGAAAAAATGGTTCGATAGGTCGATATGCTAAGATTACAAAAGAACATCACAATAGTATAAATAACGTACAGTATGTAGCATAAAATATTGTAAAAAACAGAGTAGCAGGTATCAGGTCACTATCACTTGTGAATGATAATAGTTAATGTTCTGACTATAGCCGGCCTCGATGGCGTAGTGGTTAGTGAAACTGACTGCCACTCCTTAGGTCGCGGGTTTCCGATTCCCGCACAAGTCAAACATTTGTGTGCATGAACATGAATGTTTGTTGAAATTAAACTACTATATACGTATTTTATCGCGTTTTTTATTTAACACTCTATTACATAATTTAGAAACTGTTACACTACTATACTACTATTAAACTTTACTAGCAAGCAAGACAAGAAACACCTGGACGCCGAGCTTCAACATGTCAAGCAAGTACTGCAAGACAACAAGCTCCGACAGCTGTGGCGCTGTCACAGATCCCGAGAAAAGGCAGCCACAGTCGAGCGCCAGCCTGCTATACTGCCTTATGTAAGGGGTGTCACTGACAAGATTGGCTACATCTTGAAACCAGCTTCAATCAACACATACTTCAAGCCGCCAACGAAGATTAGTCAATTTTTACCACCCGTCAAGTGCCAACTACTTTTATAAGATGCAGGGGTCTATAAAATAGATTGTGACTGCGGACTCTCATACATTGGTCAAACCAAGAGAAACATAGGCACTCGCATAAAAGAACACATAGCTGATGTAAAACACCAACGCTCGTTGAAGCCTGCTGTGTGTGAACATGTGTAACAGGGGACCAACCACTACCTAAGATTTGACAAACCACAGATTCTCACTAAAGAACACCGATTACTACCAAGGATGCTTCGCGAGGCTATTGAAATCAAGAAACATTCTAATTTCAATAAAGAAGATGGTTGGAATGTACCACTAGCTTGGGATCCAGTAATACAAATAGAATAAAATATTACTAGCACCACGGAGTCTGGAACTGTGGAGACAAATATGTTTGGCCTATAATACGTGGGACTAATAACTTCTTGATCGTCGGTAAGCTAACTTAATAACGTACATGACAACGCTACTAATATTAAATACAGGAAATTAGACGTGTGGGTCGTATCCAGGTTTATTTCCGACTGTCCGTAAACAAGTGTAATGGCGACGTCGAAGTATGTATGTATGGCGTCCGGTAACATGGCTTAATGTTCTTTAGAGTTTCACCGAATAGTTTCGATTTAAGTATAGCACATGACTATTTTTTATTGCTGATGATTGCGATTTTTGATGATTGATGATTTTGTGGCTGATGATTGCGGGAGAGTTGAGTCGACTGGTAGGCGGAAGAGTAGAGACTTAACTCATAAATGTTATTTTTAAATTGATTGTTGTGTCTGTCGAAGGCGCATATGACAGTTAGTCATAATATAGTCACACATTTACGGCAGTTTAGTTTGAATAGCTTTAAAATAGCATGAAAGGTGTGGTTTTAAAAATAAACCTATATAATTTAAATATATGTAGTCCTACTCATATTATATTTTATTGCTTGTTATGGCTGATAATGGCTGCAGTTACCTCCCCAGAGTATTGCATAGCAGCGATAGCTCAGTGGGGAGACCAACAGACTGCAATGCAGAGGGTCTCGGGTTCGAACCCACGTCGCGCACATAAGATTTTCGGAAGTCGTATGACTTTTCCAAATTATGTGCGTATTGATTGACAATTATCACCTGCTCCGTGTCTCGGAGAGCACGTTAAGGCGTCGGTCCCGGCTGCCATGAACATCTATGGTAGTCATTATTGGGAAATCAGTGCCCTATAATATCCTGACACTGGTCTAGCCTTGGGGTTTCGTTAGCCTTCGGGGTGCGGCGGTCAGGTGGCAGCCGCTTCGTGTAGAAACTGATATAAAATGTTAACAGTCAAATCCGGTTAGACCAGGAAAGCCGACCCCAAGTGACTTGGGAATAGTAAAGGCTAGGGAGAAGTATTATCTTATATTTACGTCCGTTTAGTTTTAATAGCTTTAAAATGCCGTTTAAGTGGTTTTGACAATAAACCTAAATAATTAAAAATGTGAAACTATTTTAGGAGTTTTGGATGTTTGTAACTCAATCAAATGTACCTATATAGGACTATTGAACAGATTTTGAAAAGTACTGGTAGATTATATACGATATTAAACGATTTAATAGGGGACATGTGCCAGACGAATATAAATTAGTCCTAACAAATATTTATTATATTTGTTATTCATTTTTTCACGTCTAAACACACAAGAACAAATTTAACATATTATTGCATACCCTAAAAAAATGATACGCAGGCATTTAAATAATGACGATGATGCGGCGATGCTCCTCCAGATGGCACTGTATGTCTCCAAAACAGCAGATGACAGCTAATGCAGTATATAAGGTGTATGTTTAAAGCTTTTACTCACCAAGTCCTTGCCACGGGTGCATGACATACGTAGATGTAACGCTGAACGGCAAGTGCCAATGTCAACCAGATGCTGGCCGTATGGAACAGTGCCGGTATCACCTGCGAAAACAAGAAAAATAAAATATATATTCCTATATAAAATCTTATTTTTTTTTAATGTGTTTAAATTATATCTTATTTAGTTATTTTTCAAATCTTATTTAAAATCCTGTGGCATAAGTTTGCGTGCGTTTGTAAGGTCCTGGTTCCGATTCCTGGGTCGGAAAAAGTGTTACCGTGTTTTTCTGTTAGATCTCTCATTCGGAGCACAGAGTCTGGCAAATGACTCGGTATTACCAATAGTGAGAGAATTTCTGTTTAGAAATCTTTGAAGAAGTTGGCGGTATTAGACACCCCGTTGCCTTGGAAAGCATGTAAAGCCGTTGGTGCTGCGCCTGATCTGCCTCCGGTCGTGTCGGATTATCTGTCCCATCAGATCATGAGAATTAGGGAACAGAGAGTGCACTTGTGTTTGCGCACACTATAATATTTCCTGCGGAGATAGCAATTCTGCGTTAAGATTGGCTGCCGTGGCCGAAATTCGGTCTGGAGGACAATATTAACCTCTGAATTTTCTTCGAAGAGCTTAATGAAAACACTATGTGGGTCTGTGTTTCTGTCTGTTAGTGACAGTTTGTTAGTGACAGGCATAGCTCCAGAACCACTGGACCGATTGACTTGACTTGTAACAGGGGATATCCACCAACAAAGTGATTTGGAAGTCCAAGGGAGAGGCTTTTGCCCAGCAGTGGGATATTACAAAAAGCTGATAAAAATAAGGTCACATGAAGACGAAGAGGTTGAATCCTGGGTTTTTCACCCATCTCGTTATTATAATATGGAACTTAAAACAGAGTTGACGAAATGTATGTAGGTAATATACCTACTGTATATGAATGTACTGTACATAGGGTACCTAAATGTAACTTTTCCACTGAAATATTTAGTTTTACCTGCGGCTTCGCTCACTTAAATGTAGGTTAGTTTAGTAACAGTACTTTTTTCTGGAAGATAGGTACCCTTTGTATTTTTCTGTGTGCAAAAATGTATGATGATTGGTCGAGTAGTTAATGCTTGAAGGCGTAACAAGCAAGTAAACAAACTCTCATTCGAATTTATAATATTGGTTAGGTTTAGGATTTTTCATTATTTGTCTAATAAACCTATTTTCTATTTTCATCAATTGTGCTGTCAGATCAGGCGATGATGGACAATTATGCCTATACTTTCGAGTATCTCGTATACTCAATGATGTCACAGGAACGAAGAATAAAGCGTAACGTATTACGTGAGGTGCGTATGTGAGTATAAACTGCGTGGATGATAGTTAGGATAGCGAAAAGAGGTAGTTTCGCAGGTTGAAGGCTATTTCCTGTCGACGAGACGCGCCGCGCCGGTTGCTCCAGGAAATTGTGCACATGCCTCGTCTAGCCTTTGTAATGCTCTATGAACTGTGGGCGAAGAGCCTTGTTAGCTATAATTACGACATTAAGAATACTTAATTATTGGTCGGGGACAGCTTTTACCATCCAATGTAGGTACTATAACTTAATATGATATTGAAATAAAACCAAATAAACCATTGATTTTGTAAAGTCTTGTGAAACACAGGTCTAACTTCGTTAAGGTCATCCATTCAAAAATCATCAGAAATTATTTTAAGAATATTGTTTAACTGGCGATAAGATATTAATGTCATAGATTTATTATATTAAATACGGATTTAAAATGTTAGCAACTATTCTTTTTCTAAGACGATTTATAGATATTTATTGTAGAAGACATGTTGCGTAACGACCGTTTTTGTGTAGGGTTCTGATAAATTAATCCATCTGGCAAGAAAATTTGATGCTATGGAGCCTATGGAGGTGACAAACAAGCATATGATCCGTCTGATTGTTAGTGTTTATCGTCATCTATAATCGCGGGCAATGACTCTAGCGCATTAGGAATCATAAAGAATAAGTATTTTTTCATTTCACGACATCTTTATTTATTTCACACATTAAACGCCATGCCGGTCATAAATGACCGCAAACAATACATTTTCTATTATGTTTGCTACATGGCAGTCAATGTGTTAAAGATGATAGAAAGGAACCTTTTCTTTCCTTAATATTGAAATTAAAATAAAAAAAAGTGTGAGCCGCCGGAACTCATCAGGTGATGTGGATTAATAGTGTTATTATTTTTACATCGGCTTCCTGTATTGGCCACGAAACTACAGCCCGCTTGAAGCGTCCTGCTTACTTACAGTGTTTTTCTTGAGGATGTTAAAACATGGCGTCGAAAGTTGATTTTTGCGTTCTGAGTGTTTTTTGCGTTGCCCTTAGTTAGATTCTCTACAGACGGGTCGCTCTATTGTTACTGTTACGAAATAACTGGCTACACCAATATTTACCTATCGGCGTATTAGTGACGCCGTCATCAAAAACTATAGCATTATCTACCCATGAGAATATTCAAATTATCATTAACTAGCTTTTGTCCACGGCTTCGCTCGAGAACAATCCTTTTCTCTGGATGAAAGGTTTTCTGTCTTTTTTGTATCCCTGACAACGCGTATGCGAAATTTTATGATGATCGGTCGAATTAAGGCGTGAAAACAAAACAAACAAACTACATATATGATAACAAGAACTTTAAACCCCATGATTATTTAACTACAAAATCAAATTCACTAACCTAATTCGCTAGGAACCATCTAACACCTTTGTTCATAACATAACCTACACAATCTTAAGCGCGGAGCTTACAATATCACAACACAGAATGGGGACTTAATAACCTAAAATCCTTTATTAATCCCTTTCCGTAGCATAAACGTATCTTGTCCTTTGTAAACCGGGATCTTCTCTGGCCACCCTTTTGATATGACGGGCTTTTTAGCTTTTAGTGTCAAAACTAAGCTTTGTTTGGATGTGGATTATAATTGACTAGCTTTTGCCTGCACCTTTGCTCGGTCGAGATCAGTACTTTTTCTGGATGAAAGGTAAGGTTCCATTTGTCCTGTATTCCTGACAACGTGTCTGCAAAATTTTATGATGATCGGTCTAGTAGTCAAGGCATGAAAGCGTAACAAACAAACCGACTCACATTGGCATTTATAATATTAGTTAGTATGGTAATGTAGTTTGATATGTCTTTTTTTTATTGCGTTCGTCGGTGACAGACGAGCCAGCAGCCCACCTGATAGTAAGCGAGAACCGTCGCTCATACACATGGCTGTGTTTTCTTAGCATTACAGAAGCAATGTCAAAAAAACACAACCAAGTCGCTGCCGGCAGGAAAAGGGGAATGGAGCAAGATGGGGTTTGGGAAGGGAAGTGCGATTGGGCCTCCGGCGCTCTCACTCACCGAACGAAACATAACAGATACTGTTATTTTACGTCGATCTTCTGTGAGAGGGTGGTACTTCCCCAGTCGAGCCGGCCCATCCATGCTGCACGAGTAATTGGAGTTATTTAAAGTGTAGTGGTTTACATAAGTAGTCAGCTTGACAGAGTAACGCGTTGAGGGTTATAGGCTCTAACAAGAAGTATTCCACTTCGAGCACAAGGTATGCCTCGACATGTGTTTCGCCTCAGCGTGAGGCATCTTCAGGGCCGTTCGGCAACGAATGAGCGATGAGTAACCTTGCGCGCCTGCTTTTATCGCCTTTCTATTCCCCCACTACCCTCACTATCGCTCGTAGAATGAAAAACTCAATTATTTCGATTCAATATATCCTCCAGCAGTATATTATATACCCTAGCTACGTTTTACTTTACCCCATCATCCGCGAAGTAGCGGTTTTAATCAATGAAACCATGTAAAAAATAACAAAGGGATCTCTAGATATTCATAACGTTATCCTCTTAAAGTTTTAGCTCAATATGCAAAAATTTAATCTCAATACGATCTCAGTATTTTTCATAGTCCGATGGAATATTCTGGAAGGGGCTGGAATACTGAAAAGGAGCTAATAGGGAATTATAAATTCTTTTCACAGCGGATTTCGGCGGGTGAACAGCTAAGGAAGTAAGGATTTGTGATATGGTTTCAAAATAACGTGTTTTTGCCAAAAGAAGATTATGGGAAAATTACTTGGTTTCCTTTTTAAAATGTAGATTTGAATATATCCAAAAAAAAACAAAAATTAAATAATATTTTTTTATTTTTTGTTTACAGTCATGTAGTTTGTGCATGCTTTTTATTTTGTTCTACTTATATGAAGTTAGGTTTGTTAATACTCGTATTAGTTAAGTTGTATATTATGACTTATGATTGTTGCTTTTGCAAATGTATTTATATAATATTCATTTAAGTAGGTACTGTAATAAATTTGTATCTATACACAGGGTTAAATGAATGATATTAAAAACCTTATCTGTCTTCTTTACATCATACTTAACAAATTACTTCTAGCATTTTTTACAAAAGTCAATACCTTTTTTAAACATTTTATCAAGTTAAACGTTGCATGCGCCCAGCCACGTCCCGTACAACGCCCCCGTGGTGGTTGTTTGGTTACGTTGCTGTTTTATTTTGCGACTGTATGTAGTCTTAAATCTTAGTCGTGCGATTAGAGCAACCAATTTCAATATATGTATTGTTGCATAAAAAAGGTTGTTTAGTAACCTTCCTTAACAACAACAATTATTACAGAGTAGACTTATTTGTACCTACAAATAAGTCTACACTGTATGAACACATAATTTTTTTTTTAATAATATACTTAATTGACTATTTTACTAAGAACAATGATTTTAATATTTGTGTCTGTCAGTATTGCCAGATTACCAATGTTGTTGTTGTTAGTGTTGCAAGACCTGCAGATACCTATAGGTTATGATACATATATTATACTGTCCGCTTCTTTGCACTTTGATAATATAAAAAATATTTGGTATGCAAACACGCCCATGTATCAAATCTGATCTATAAAATTAAGTTTTATAATTAATAACTCTCATTAACTTATTAAGTAATTAATACCTTGAAATCACGAGTAATGGTTTTTTACAACTTTGCATTTTCCTAAATATAATTCAAGAACTCAATTTGACAGCTGTAAGCTAACACTAGCCCGGCGATTATGCACAGACAAATAATAATTTTCCCGCCAAAATTCAAACTATTCGACCACACCATTCAACTCTTTTTAAACAAAGAATGAGGTTGTTTCCACTTTTGCTGCGTTCGCTAGTCGTAGAACATTTGTGAGCAAAAATATCGGATTTTCGAGTGCTTTTGAGAACGACTGAATCGGTTGCAGTTTTAACTTTTGTTCTCGTTGGATTATCGAACTGGAAGGTGTAAATCCTTCTTATTTTCTAAAGCTTTTTTTGTTAAAGCTGGCGCATCAGAGTAATGGTGCAATCGATTTATAAAACTTAGGTAGTAGAGAGAAAGATTAAAGAGTATTTGGTGAAACGAGTATTGTATGCAATTGTAATTACCACAGATAATTTTATTGATATAAAATGTTTTTGTGTATGTTTGTCTGCTTTATATCTGATACCAGAACAAAATTGGAAAAGTATATTATAGGTACAGAGTCACGACTGTATATTTGTTAAAAATACAACTTCTGCACTAGGATTAACTTCTGGGTCACAGGGGACTATACAACAACGGACACAATACAAAGAACACTTTAAACTCAGAACAACTATTTATGAATCACACAATTTTTGCTCCGTGAGGGGATCGAACCCGCTAAACTCGGCGCATTAGCAACGGCGAGGTGACCACTCAAACTTGAGAGTACGCGTATATCACTCTCATTTCACCGGTTATGTTTTAGGTTACACGTAATAGCGGCGAACATATTGTTTTTGCCGTCTAATAAACTCCGTGCTACTTAAGAGTATTTAATAACAGAAAAATCCAATTAAGATTTTATTAATCAGATAATCGTAATCAAAACGACCGCAATTAAAGTCACAAACTTATGCCTAAACCTCAATCACCTGGTAGTATTTAGATTATTATTTCCAACTAAATAATATTATAATATAAACTATTCTTACGTGTCCCAACCCTAAGATCTAAAGCCTTTGTGAAAAATGTCACAGCGGGATTTCATTCCTGTTTCATTTTTACCGATACGTCACTATCAAACGTCGAAAGCACTGTTTGGAGTTCGCTCTTTGATGACACACCTACTTTATCTAGCTGGCTGGATGCAATAGTAACCAAGCGATATTACTAAAACACCACGCTAAATTTTAAGAAAATCATGTAGGCAGATAGCATTTATGAGTAGTAGAGCCTCGTTGATTTCAGCATGAGGCCCATACCTCGACTCGACCGGATAAGGACTACCCTCTCTCAGAAAATCGACATAAATAACAGTATTCCTACTGTTGTGTTTCATTCGGTTAGTGAGAGTGCCGGGGGTCCAATCAGCCTTTTTCCTCCTGCCCGCTCCTTCTCCTTCCCGTTTCCTTTCCTAAAGGGTCGGCAACGCGCAAATGATGCCTCTTGTGTCGCAGGCGTCTATAGAGTACGTTGACCACTTACCATCAGGTAAATCGCCGTAAACTTGTTTGCCACCTTAAGTATATAAAAAAAAGAATGTGGTTTTAGTAAGCCAGCGGGGTGGACTATGGTCTATTTTTTCTCACACTGAAAAGAGGCTGGTGCCCAGCAATAGAGAAGTTTATAAACGGGGCTGATACGATGTGCTCAATAGCAGTGTGTTGAGTGCTAGTGTGAGTTTGTTTTACATTAACGCGATTGACACGTTTATGACGTTCGGTGCTCCGATTAGTCCGCTCCAAACTCTTCACCAATCAGAGAGCCAAACATGGTCAACATTTCGATCGCGTTAACGTAAAAACACCTCCACTCGGCACTCAGATGTACTGCGCGGCCTAAGCAAAACTAATGCGGTAAGCACAAAACGAAAAAGTTTACTTTTCAAGTACATCTTGGCTTCATCATAGCTATGGCTATCAACAACCAGAAATTTTTATTTCTTTCCTATCCATAATTAAATTAAAAGTTATTACAACTTTGTAATGTGAGTTTAATCTATCACTTACGCTTCGAATATATAGGCACTTCAAAGAAGACACACACACACACACACACAGACACACACACACACATACACACACACACACACACGCACACATCCACACACACAAATCGCATATACAGTTTCACATAGGCGTACAACTACAGTTACACAAAGAGCTGGTAATTAGATTCTAAGTCATTGTATCTTTCTTCCTAAATTTAATTTTAACCTAATTTTAATTTTAACTTATTTTTTGTAAACATTAGTTTCAATATCGTAAATAATTAAGGGAAAGAGCGAGATAGCCCCAACACAAGTATTATCCATTACTTACTGGGGATGTCTCATTTTATAATTATTGTAACTGTTTTGAGATAAATAAAGATTTTTCATTTTTTCATTTTTCAATAACATTCCAATCAAAGTTATTCATAATCTGCCAATGGAAATGATCTCTCATTATTTCCCAATACCCGGATATCTCAACGAACCGGATAAGCGATCGACATTGTACTGACACAAAGCTATAATCTGAATTACAACACACAATAGCTTCACAAAGAAATCCACACCCGGCTATTGTTCCGTTCAATACCCGGATATCCGGATACATTATATTTTAAATAATGTTTATAAAGGCACGAGTAATCTTATAAAATTGTTTGTGAAAATAAAATTGGTAATTTTTATTAGGTAAGAGGATGTGTTTACCCGGGTAAATAGGGCTGATTATGTGCTTTATTTACATAATATAGTATCTCGTCCGTAATCCCCAAAAGGGTTGGCAGAGGTATATATTTAACACACGTTAATATTATATACATAAGTAGTGTAATCTCAGTACCATAGAGAGCTGTGCTGTAAATGGGTGTCGCTACCTTAATGTAGATATGTTCGTGAATCTTTATTTAGCTAAATTATTTTATACACTTTATTCACAAAATAAAATACTTTTGGCCTCTCTAGTGAGTAAGCTCGCACTTCAGTTTTTGTTTCGATATAGATTGTTAATTCGTCCAAGACAGAAATGGTTACTATAGTCAGGACGAACTGATTATTCTAAGTCCGTATATGCTTAGTGTCCAATGTTAGTAAAGTCCAACCAACCCTGGAATTGTAGTGAGGGAGTTGCCTTTTGTAAAGGCCATACTTGTATTGGGGTTTGCAAAATTCAACTACCGTATGTTTTCTTAATTTGTCAGATAGAGTCAGAGTTTTTATTTAAATCCTGGTAATATATCGATAGTAATAATAATAATAATAATAATATTCTACCCCATACACACAACACCATCTAGCCCAAACTAAGCAGAGCTTGTACTATGGGTACTAGACAATGGATAAACTTACATATATACTTTTTTTTTGTAAATACGTACATATTATACATAGAAACACCCAGACTAAGACAAACATCCATGTTCATGCACACAAATGTTTGACTTGTGCGGGAATTGAACCCGCGACCTTAGGCGTGGCAGTCGGTTACACTAACCACTGTTTATTGTTTTAAAAAAGTCAACACCAGTATTATGAATAATTAATGTATCACGGGGGACTTTACAAACATCCAAATAACGGACTCAAAGAACATCCAGACTCGGAACAATTATTTGTGGATCACACAGTTTTTTGTCCCGTTTGGGAATCGAACCCCACCGAGTATTGTACTTGGCGTGGTGGCAGTGGCGATGCGACTACTGAAACCATCAAGACGGTGGTCCAAAAGTCGTAGTAGTAGGCCAATGAATTAGGCATAGGACTACAAATCGAGAGGTCGTAAGTTCAAATCCCAACCATTACACTACCGATGTGAGCTTGTATTAGATGAAGAATAGTAGATGTGAAATATACTATAAATTAAGAAAGTGGACGATATTTTTATGTTTGTCTTTTGTGAAAGCCATTACCAAATAGCAAATTATATTTTAACCTCAGTTGGTACATATTCAAACTAATGCCCGCAAAGTAAATATTTAATATTTCGACGACAGTTCTTTTAATCAATTAAGTTATTTAATGTTTAATACATTAGCGAGGCCTCACTAAATCTAAAATATTAGATGTGAGACACTTTTATAACATATTTATAATATGTTAGATTTAAATTATGTTTTATTAGCTATATTAATAGAGTTTTCGTCTGCGTGATATATAAAAAAGAAAGGGCACAGACTTTTGAACTGAGAGCACATCGAATCGTGATAATGTAAATGCATATCGATCTCAAAATCTTGGTAACACAAGCAAAAAATAAATCAATCTCACGCGGTAATTTTTTTGGTTCTTACACCAAGAAAGGACTTGTTTTAGCTTCGGACAGTTAAATTTCGACATATTTTTCTTAGAATATCTGTCAAAATATCGTATATACGTAGGTACTTGTTTCTTGAATATAAGAATCGGACTTTAATTGATATTTTTGCCCTTGGGTCCAATCGAATGTAACACCGACTTTGTATAGCAAACTCACGCGATTACTGGCTGGCTCTTGCATTAGCCTGTAGCTGAGTCATAAATCAATAAACGTTGAGAACTGTAAAAGACAAGACACAAAATAATACTAAGCTTTAGGCTCACCTCATTCATATAATTCCAAGCTTGACACGCTCTGACTGGACTGAGCGGCTTGTAATGGTTTCCGAAGGTATACATGTAAAAGAGCCAGGGCGCCGGGAACAGCATGGTGAACATGTCACAGAGAGCCATCGCCATGAGGACGACGTTGGTTGGAGTCCGCATGTGGCGACGGGAGAGAACCACCACGATGAGAGTGTTGGCTACTGTTGTAGTCGCTAGGAGGAATGGCGCAATGTATCTGGAAAGAAAACAATAATATAGTAAAAGCTGCGCTCCGCGGTTTCACCTGCGCAAGACCTGATGTCGTGGGAATATCGTACCTATGTGTTTATCCAACTCTCTAGCTATCTACATACCAAGTTTCATCGCAACCGATTCAGTAGTTCTTGCGTGACATCCATACATCCATCCAACCTCAGAAGTTTTCACATTTATAATATTAGTAGGATTCTATAGTAACGATAGCTTAGTTGGATAAAGTTGAACTGTCATGCAGAGGTCTCGAGTTCAACCCTAAAGCTCGCATCTCTAACCACTTAATAATTAATTAACGCTCGCCTTAATGGTGAAAGTAAGAGACCGTGTGAAAATCTGCATGTCTGAGTTCTCCATAATGCTCTCAAAGATATGTGAACTTTGCCAATTCGTACTGGGCCAGCGCGCTGGATTTATAGCGTAACCCTTCCCACAGTGAAGAGCTCCGTGCTTAGCAGTAGGTAATTTTATACACAGGGTTGGTGTCTTAATTATTTATTGCATAAGTATACATATAAAAATTTACATCTCGGTTTTTGAAAATAATCACCACTACATTCTGCTGGGATTGAATTAGCAACAGTAAATCAAATCATTTGACATCAGGTTGACTTTGTGATTTTTGAAGTGAAAACTTCTTTAGGCGCGTCGAGCACTTTTTGGGTGAACAAAAATCATGGAACTTGCGTCATCGTCACTGAACGCTTTCCATGAGCTATATGTATACTGTGTACATATGTGTACTTTTTGGGTGAACAAAAAGCGTGAAACTCGCGTCATCGTCACCGCACGCTAGTTACTAAGTTTTCACTTCTATCGGCAGTCTCCAAAGACTGCCCCGCATGTTTTTAAATTTTTGTAATACTGATAGTATTACAGAAACCGTGTGCCAGTGACATAAGCATGTGTCTACATGTACGTGCTCTTGAGAGGCTGATCGTGAGGCTGTGAGTTCTGTTGTTACGACGCCCGTGTCACGTTACCGTCATCAAACATTTGAATAATAGATACCTTACAGTATTTAGATCGCACGAAAAAGTGTCCACACTAAGAAGAGTGAGCTCACTCATTAGATAAAAAACGATAATGTACAATTTTTATATGAGTGAGCGTGATAATAGTATATTTATAATTCAGATGACATCGTTCAGAAAAGTGACCATATATAAACAGGGCGCCATCTATTATTTAAAACTTTGAAAACGACGGGAAATAATATTCAAATTAAATTGAAGGACGAAATATTTTTTATTATTTAAGATATTTTATAAAGCTGTTCACAAGTAACTTAAGTTAAAACTTAAGTTACAAGCAAAAAGGAGGTGCTATGCGCCATCTTCTACCTAGTTTAGAACTACGCAATGAGAAACAACATTATCAAATGTAATATTTGAAATAAAAATAAACGTGGTCTTAAAATGTAGTTTTATAACACGCTTTTATTAGCTTGGTCTGTATGTATCTATGAATCTATGTAACGGAATCTTTGAACGTGATTTTCACCCCTTTCAAACAGACGGATTGATTTGAAACTTTGCACACTTATTGAGGACCGATGACAATACAATAATTTAGAAAATTTTAAAAAAGAATAAAAATAAATAATAGTTTAAAAAATAAAAGTAAATAGTAGTTTAAAAAACTGAAAACGCTTTATTAAAATAAGTAGAAAATAATTAAATAATTTTAATGTAAAATAGCGTGGGGTGCTTTCTAAGATATTTTGATAACCTAACCGATAAAATTATTAAATAATATTCTAAATTTTTTAATAAAGCGTGTTTTTTAGTTTTTTAAACTTTTATTTATTACATTAAAATAATTAAGTTATTTTCTGCTTTTTTTAATAAAGCGTGTTTTTTAGTTATTTTAAACTATTATTTATTTTTGTTTAAGAACGACGATTCTCATAGAAGTAATAATTCCTGTGTCGCAGGGAACTTTACAAACATTCAAACAACGGACACAAAGAACACCCAGACTCGGAACAACCGTTTAATTTTGTAAAACACAAATTTTTGTCCCGTGTGGGATTCGAACCCACAGCACTCGGCGCAGTGGCAGCGGCGACGCAACCACTACGCCATCTGTGCAGTTATTAATATTTGTTTTTAATTATTCGATACCATCATCTTTAATACCTTGAAATTAAATTACTTTATACGGATTTTGTCGCGTTGTTTATTTTAAACCGTTGTTTAACACGTTTCCTGTCCCAGAACAAAAGTTAAAAATGTATTCGTAAGTCCACCTACAATTTCGCCCTAACTTGACAATAAAATATAAAATGCTAATACGGGCTGAAATAAAATTAAAACTTTTCGGTAGCCTTGTTATCTAACCATACGTCGATGAGAATCTTTTTGCTCTTATTCATACGTCCAATGAAATAAAAAGCATCAAATTTGCTTTTGGATTATGACTCCAATGGACATATGAGTTTGGTACAAACGTGACTCCTTTCGAGTCATTGGACAGGGAACGTGTTAAAACGTCGCGTTGTGTGTTTAAAATAAACAACACGACAAAATCCGTACAAAGCAGTTTAATTTGAATGAATAACATTCGCGTAAACATAAGACGATGTTATCTTAAACACCTTTACAGATGGTACATTTCAACGTCTGATCAAGGACTATTAACAGCTTAGTAAAGCATCAACACGGCTTGTTGAAGTCGTGTTTTCAAGTCTAAATTCAAGGATTATTACTATTATTATTATAACAGCCCTGTATATTAACAGCAGTCATACTGCTAGGTAGCCTCTTCCACTCAGTTTAAAAAGAGAAACGGCCGTTCCTAAAAAAAAATCGCGTGCTGTCGCACTCATGTTAGGTTAAAAAAGAGAGATCGCGAGACTTTTATCTTATAGATAAATGCTATCTGGAGGTGGTAGTACATGCCCTTAGGCTTATAAACTCCACGCTTGTCCAGTGCGTGTTGGCAGATTGTTATTCAGAATCTTCGAGAACATTATAGAACTCTCAGACATTAGGTTACCTGACTATATTTGCCTTTACCGTTAAAGATAATGATAATTAGCTATTTAATATGTATACAAAGTGGCACAAATGTTATCACATTAATTGATACCACATATACCACATGGTATTCTTTGACGATTTACAAATTATGAACCAAATGTATTCAGTTGTTTAGCCACAGGACATTTTTTTTCTTTTCATAATTTACAACATCATGTGTAATGCAGAGATAAATGTCAAAGACCTCAAGCAGCGATATTAAAATAAAACAAACAAACGAAAAAGAACACAAAAAGAAACAAAAATAAACAAAAGGAATAAGGTGCTTTTGTAAAAATAATCCTATGGACTAAACAGTCTGCAAATAAATGAATAATAATAATAATAATAATAATCTTAGTATTCTAATTAAAAAAGGCTAGTGTGTGCTTATTACAATGGTGTTCCAATTTGTGTCTAATTTTATTTTATTTATTTTGTTCGAAAATATAATTTAGTAATTTCTGCGAATATAGGTTATTTGTTTATGTTAACCGTCTTATATCAACCAGTTTAAGGCACTATATCATTTAATGTGATAAGTTTTTGGCCACTTTGTATAACTTTAAAACGTCAGAGGTGCGTTCTTCTTCTTTTAAAAAGTATTAATTATTTATTTCCACTCTATGAACGCAGGAGACTTTATAAACATTTAAACAACTGACACAAAGATCACCTAAACATGAAATAACTATTTGAAGATGACACAAATTTTTTGTCCCGTGTGAGGATCGAACTCAAAACGGCGATTAATGGATGGACGGATGGTGTAGTGGCTTACTTACCACTGCGCCATCCGTGCGTTCGATGCCTTGGCATGACACTCGAGATCTCTACGTGTAATGCTTAACAATAATTCTCAGCATACAAATCAACTTACCCATACATAGGTTCAGCATAATTGATCGGGAATTCACACGTCACATTTAAATAAACGTGAGAATGATTCGATTGGCAAAAGTCGTCCGACGAAAAGTTCGTATATTCAGGATACCCAGTCTGGTTATCGTAATATGAGTAGGATATCTTATTGTCATCGATGACGTCATTTGGCAGGTCCTTTTTCGTCCCGTTGTAGTAACCGAAGTAGTCAACCCATTCTTTGTCCTGCGCCATCTTGAATATTTTGGTTGTGCGATCACCCGGTTGTTGACATGGCTGGTTGTTATGGCATCGTGTGTTGTCTGTGGGCAAAGAGAATGTAAAATTAATATGGCATTTTTAGAAGTAAGAAGTAGATCATCATACTAGATATTGTAAATATCCTAACCTATATAATAAATGCGAATGTGACGTCTGTTGTTAAGCTTTCACGCCTCATCTACCCGACTGATCATCATGAAATTTCGTATACATGACAGCGATATAGAAAAGAAAGATATATAGTATCTTTCAGGAAAAAGTACTGTTCCTTACCTAAACTAACCTACTTTTTTGCGAGCGATGCCGCGGGCAAAAAGTTATTATAAAATAAACCTAAATATACTCATATATAACATGTAGCAAAAATAATAACATTATACGTTATTAATTTATTTAAAACGCACCACAGTGTAAATAGTAATAATAATAATAATATTCTACCACATACACATAACACCATCTAGCCCAAACTAAGCAGAGCTTGTACTATGGGTACTAGACAATGGATAAACATACATATATACTTTATTTTTTTGTAAATACATACATATTATACATAGAAACACCCAGACCAAGACAAACATCCATGTTCATGCACACAAATGTTTGACTTGTGCGGGAATCGAACCCGCGATCTGAGGCGTAGCAATCGGTTACACTAACCACTACGCCATCGAGGCCGTGTGTATCTATGTGTATCTATAATAATAATATTATGTGTATTTGAATAACAAATCTATTTAACTATTAACACGTTATAGAATAACAATCATCTACCACATTTATCTTCTTTTATATATAATATAATTCTTCTGTACGTGTGTTGACAGTGAACTCCTCCTAAACGGCTGGACCGATTTGAATGAATTTTTGTGTGTGTGTTCAAGTGGATTCGAGGATGGTATAGATTAGTTTTTTTTTTCTCCTGTGCAAGACAACGTCTGTCGGGACAGCTAGTAATATTATGAAATTTATAACTTTCAGATCCTAATCCTAACTAATATTATAAATACGAATGTAAGTTTGTTTGTTTCTTACGCTTTGAAACGTTAACTACTTGACCGATCATTATGAAATTTGGCATACACGTTGTCAGGTGTACAGATATTTATTTACAAAATCATCATTAACGCGAGGAAAGTCGTGGGCTATATCTAGTTAATAATATTATTAGACTAGCTGACTCGCGTAACATCGTCTGCATCACACATAAGAGAATTTTCCTAGACCTCGCAAATTTTTTTATTGATGCTCCGCTCCTTTTGGTCGTAGCGTGATGTGTATCCAACACTAAAATAATTTTTCAATTCGAAATAGTAGTTCCTCAGATTAACGCGTTCAACCAACCAAACAATGAAACTCTTCAGCTTTATAATATTCATATTAATTGAAATAAATTATTGCGGTTGGATTTCCGCTTAGAACAAATTGTTAATAGAATTTCCTCTAAGAAAATTCTTAGCAGCACGGAGTCTAGAAACGTGCCCAGTAAACGTCAATACGCCTGCTCTCTGTCTGTACACCACGTGCCTAGTATTATAAAAATAAGGTCAGCTGCATTGAGTTAGGAATTTACTGACACCATCTAGTTAACAAAGTTTCGAGGTAGGTACAATTATGGCGGGCGCGTGAGTATATGAGAGTGAATAAAATATTTTAGTGATTATACATTATGCATTTTTGTATTGTAAAAACAATCAATTGACGGCCTGGTATGTACCAAACATAAGATTACCTTATTTTGTTACGCAACATTTAAAAAAAAGGGTGTCTTCCTTCCGGGGTATAAATTAAACTATTTAAACCAATAAACCGTACAGAAATTACTTAGATACATATTATGACAATGTTGTATCTCGTAACGCCAGCTTTTCGGCCGATAGCAGTAGTATCAGTTTATGGATGAGCGGTCCGGCCAAATTAAGGGCGACATTCTCTGGTTAGGGAAGTGCCGTCCGTGAATTTTGACATCTATATAATTATGCTTTTTAATAATAACTAGTGGTCGCCAAGTGCCCGAAATTCGACCATAATTGATTAAAATTTTAAGTGTGTTCGTTATTAAGGTTTTATTGTCTACCCTTATAATCACATTTCACGGCACTTAAGATAGGTATGTAACCGTAGTTACGAAGAATTCTGAGACATCAGCCGAACAATGGCGAAATACTACGAACGCGATTTGACTGCTTGTGTCAAATGCATGGTTGTGTGCGTGTAGTGTTTTTCCATTAATTTAATGTATTTCTAAAGCATATTTTATAAAAATATTAGAATTCGCCACTCCTTCTCCAAATAAATTTTAACTGTGCCAAATTTCATGCTCCTGCATCCGCACAATTTTCGTAAAAATGGGTATAGAGCTTTTTCCTTCACGTATCAATATATAGATAAATAAAAAGAAATCCGTCTTGTTTCTTTATTTATTCTTTAATATCACTTGTACACCATGGATGCGCTTATCAAAGTACCCTGAGGGTATGCTTGTGTTAGATTGAATTAAAGAAACTATTATTTATTCTGCATCAAACCTCTAAGCACGGCACGCCGGGCTTTTAGGTATATACGCAGGTGCTGCCACTGCCCTCTTTACGTGGACTTTACTAAATAGCTCTCGAAATTCAGTTTACTGTACACGTATACCTACCCGTTCAGGGTTATCCAGGCATGAATCTATACACAAACAACCCGTGAAAATGCAAATGCGTCATGCTATGCATCAGCGGTCTCTAGCTCGTGGCGTCCTCCGTTTTTTCCATCACAGATCAAAGGAACGAACAAACAAAGCTTGTGTGGACAGCGGCGCGTTGGAATAGTTTGACGGGCGCCGAGCCGATATCTGAGCGAATGTAACAGCAGCATAAATTGGTATGGGATAACTGGAAGTTGAATTATGTACACGAGCTGATTCGTTTGATTCGTTTCTATATGAAAGTCTTATCAGAACTTAATTTGTATTTGGAATTGATATCTCATTAGTCTAGTAAATTTTCATCATAGTGCTGTTGGCGGGCAGTTTGCACCCCGGAATTCTCTAGAATTTTGAGCCGCTATTGCCTTTTCCGATTCTCCATCAAGATTGGGCACGATGCCCAATCTTGATGGAGCATCTGCGCAGGAGATATTATAGCGCAAAAGTGAATGCGCATATACAAATGCATTCTCTTTTCACTCATTCTCTTAGTTCTATGGGATGTCAATTCAACACGACTAAAAAAGGTCAGGCCCGATCAATGGCTTTACATGATATCCAAGGAAAACATCGTCAATTTCTTAACTTCATATTGTACCTGACAATTTTCGGACCGATAAACTCAATAATTTTTTATGGTCGATTTCTTAAAGTATGCCATCATAACCAAATATAATTTTGATAACAAAAAGAATATATTGCAAATTTTTGCTGCTGCGTATTTCACTAGTTAAATACACAGCTTCAGAAATATAGTAGCTTTCTGAATGTGACCGATTGGTTTGCCCCAATCTCAAAAAATTCCATGATGGAAAATCATTCCATTCTCCGTGCTGTTATTAATATGCGGGGGACTTTGGAAACATTCAAACAATGGACACAAAGAACACCCAGACTCGGAACAACCATTTGTGGATCACACAAATTTATGTCCCGTGTGGGATTCGAACCCACAACACTCGGCGCAGTGGCAGTGGCGAGGCGACCACTTAACCACTACACCATCCATGCAATTAAATTCATTATTCATTTCCATAAAATCCTAAGCACTTTGAGACCTCATGTAACAGAGGTTAAATTCACTACGACTGCGATACTGAGGCAGCATTCTGCCCACATTTGGACACAAGGATTTTCTTATAAGAAATCCTATAAACACGATTACCTGACTCGGCTATCGACCCCGAGACCCTAAGATCAACAATTGACCTTATATCCACATTTAACTCACTAGACAAAGAGGCTATCGTAGCATTATAATTCAATATTGTAATTAACATGCTGCTAAGTTGCTCTTTATAATTATTTCCAATTATAATTTATTTGCTAAAATAGTTATACGAGGCCATTAACACGCACCGCCGTAGGGCAGCGTTTAATTAACTTTAAACTATCCCAACACGATGCGATTACCACGATAATAAGTTTAATTATTATTTATATTTACAATTTAATTAAATTATTAATTGACGCGGATTTATATCGAATTCATTAATTAAATAAAACGAACAATTGTTAGTTATGCTTCATGTCATTAGGGAAATAAATTTATTAATAAAGTACTTAATTAACAATGTGGTTGATTTATAATTGGTTAAAGCCAGCAATTATTTGGAAATTAATTATAAGTTAAAATAAGCATTGCCATTTGACTTGTGCACCCCAGTGCCGGGCACGCCACGATCGTGGCGGTAAGTCCCGTGTTTGAGGAGTGGCTGGAGAGGCGGCATGGCGCCCTCACCTTCCGGCTGACACAGGTTTTGACTGGCCACGGTTGTTTTGGCCGGTTCCTGTGTCGTATACGCCGGCAAGAGACGCCCGGTTGTCACCACTGCGGCGACTGCCGCGACGTTGTAGAGGACACGGCGCTGCACACTTTGGCGGTTTGCCCCGCCTGGGCATCGCAGCGCCGTGATTTGACCGCGGCAGTCGGATCGGTTGCCCTCTCGCTCCCGGCCGTAGTTCAGTCTATGGTCCGGAGTGAGAGGTCGTGGAACGCCGTCGCCTCCTTCTGCGAGGAAGTGATTTCCATCAAGGAGGCGGCGGAGCGGGAGAGGGAGCGTTTAAACCCTCTCCCCAACCGCAGAGCCGGGCGCGGGAGGGCGCGCGATGACCTCCAGCCACCCTGAGGTTTGACCTGGGGGTGGCGGGCTTTGTGGGCCTGCCCGCCATCCGTTCAGCACCAGGTCCGAGAGGCGGCGTGCGTGTTCCCACGCGCGCCTCTGTGTCGAGTCCGTCTCCCCCCTAGGGGGGAGACAGTAGGGAATTTTTGAGCGTGAGTCCTTTGGGTAGGTCTCTTCGGGTAGTGGCCTGCCGTTTCACACGGCGGGCCGTAACCTCGGCGGGGTCGCGACCGCATGCGAAAGTGATTCGCGCGGCCCCGTCGATAGTGGTTTTGTCGAGGAACACCGTGGTAGGTTTAGTCGGTATTCCGGGAGGTACTTTACTTTACCACGGAAGTTGAGAAAACTATCAACATATTGTCTTGTGAAAAAGCACCAGGCTTGGATAAAATACGAGTTAAAGACATTAAATACTTACGGAAAGAAATTAGTCCAGTAATGGCCAACTTTATTAATATGTGTATATCTAAAAATATATATCCTGATCAATTAAAATATGCAATGATTCGTCCAATTTATAAATCTGGAAGTCACCTAGAATATGTAAACTATAGACCTATAGCCATATTGTCAGTCATAGATAAAATCGTAGAAAAAATTATTGTTGGAAAAATAAGTAAGTTCCTAGAATGCCATAACGTGCTCTCAGACACACAGCACGGGTTCAGGAAGGGTAGGAGTACCGTGTCAGCTCTGACGTCTTTCTCCGATTATATTAATGAGAGCCTAGATTGTGGGAAACAAATTATAGCTTTATTTATTGATTATAAAAAAGCCTTCGATACCCTCGATCATAGTATACTTTTACAGTCAATGGATGAATGCGGAATACGCGGTCCTATGAATAGTTGGTTTAAAACATATTTATCTAATCGGAAAATCTGCACAGTAATTAACGGTGTGTCAGGTGAAGAGGCGGTGGTGAGTCTGGGGGTGCCGACCGGCTCAGTTTTTGGACCTGTAGGGTATGTCATGCACGTCAACAGCGTGTCTAATGTTGTAAGTAAGTGCCGAGTATATATGTATGCAGATGATATGTGTCTAGTCTACGCTTCAAAAGACATCATAGAAGTACAAAACTCCGTTCAAGAAGATTTTGAAAACATCACAAAATGGGCCCATGATAATGGCATAATACTAAACTTAAAAAAAACAAAATGCATGCATATATACTCGCCTTACAATAGACTGGCAAAATTTGTAAATGTGTCGGATATAGCAATAAAAGGACATTCATATGATTGTTTGCATAATAATAAGGCTGATTGTACTTGTGTATCGCTAGAGTATGTAGAACAATTTAAATATTTAGGTCTGAATATAGATAAGCATTTCAACTGGAAAATACATGTATCTGATATTTGTAATAGGTTAAGGTCTGTCTTAGGAAAGTTCTATCAATTAAATAGAGTAGTAAATAAGCACACACTATTAATAGTATATTACGCACTTGCTCACGCATTAATAAACTACGGACTTATTGTGTATGGTAGAACATTTACTACTTATTTAAATGATATAAAAACATTACAAATAAGACTGCTTAAATATATTGTAACAAAGAAGGAGAAGGATATGTGTAAGAAAGATTATGAAAAGTTATTTAGCATCTGTAAGATATTACCAATACATAAACAAATAAAGTATTTAATAGGTTTGGAATATTATTATAGTGACCAGTACAAAGTGTTTGTTACAAATAGATACAATACTAAAAGAGTAAGAGATGATAATCTAGTTAAACCAAAAATAATAAATTATTATGGAGAGAGAACAAATAAGTATATAGTACCACTAGTATTTAATAGTTTAGATATATTAAGACAAAACCCTAAATTAAGCATATACCTGTTAAAAAAAGAAATTAAAGATTCTTTGCTCGATGACTGTGTCGAGCAGTAAAGTAACACATTTAACATGGATTTTATAAACTTACTCACATGTATATTTTGCACATTTTATATATCAGATAATTTTGATAATTATGTATCCTATCTTGGTGGGTTATTAATTTAAGAGCGCTTCTCGCCGTTAAACGAATACGTTTGGCGAGTTCACTAGTCATAAGATAAAATGTAACTTACCTTTGATTAATCTTTTACCCCGGCGAGTCCGACATGATCCCTCCGCCCGCCCCCGCGGAGGGATATGCGTCATAGCATTCCCCCACGTAAAAAAAAAAAAAAAAAAAAAAAGCATTGCCATTTAACGTGGCAATAATGCCAGTCTTCCGGGCACACTACCAGTGGACTGTGATGCGAAGAATTTTATGGCGCCTATTAGAGGATTGCAGTTTTCTTTTTATTTATGTTTTATAATATTTTAGGTATAAGTTAATTTTAAATAATTGTGTAAATTGATAATATTCATAAAATTATACTTAACTTATTTATTTTAAATTATAATTCAGAATACAATGTAAAATTGACGCCAAAGTCAAAGTCAAAAATCATTTATTCATTTAGGTCACGACGTAACACTTATAAACGTCAAAATATTTTATTATTATTACTGAGTTTACTAAGTTATTGGAGCTACATTTAGGTTAGTTGCCTTAAAAAAACCTGCAAGAAACTCACGGCCATTTTATATTATTATACATGTATTCCGTCAAACCAGGCAAGCCTGTGTTTAGTTTAGAAGGCCAATATAGAAGTTCACTGTTAAATGAAGTACTTTACTATAAGTATCGATTTTGCATATAGAGTTTCCTTTGGAGTTTTTTTAATGTATTTAGTTCATATCTTAACTAATATTATAAATGCGAATGTGAGATTGTTTGTTTATTACGCTTTCAAGCCTTAACTACTCGACCGATTATCATGAAATTTCGCATACATGTTGTCAGGGGAACAGAAAAGGATATATATTTACGTGACCGAAACCGAGGGAAATCTAGTTATTAATAATAATAGTTATGCAGATATTTGAATATTTGTTACTTAACGTGTAAACCGTTGCGTTAATTTAGATGAAACTTCAGCACATGAATAGACTATCTCATGTGTTAACATATAGGTTTAATTGACGTATATAGGCCAATTTTTCCCCATGTACGTTTTCGTGGGAATTAGGCGGGCGAAGCTGCGGGTAGGAACTAGTGATAATATTTGCAAGTGTTATAAGTCAAAACTGAATGCATTAGGTTTTCTTAGGTACCGTATAAGCAGCGACAGTCTAGTAGGAGATCATTTGACTGCCACGCGGATGTCTCGAGTACGATTCCAAGGTATGCTTTGCTGAATTTTCAAGTTTTATGCGTATTAATTGTTAATTATCTCTCGTTTTAACGGTGAAGAATAACATCGTGAGGAAACCTGTCTAAGAATTCTTTATAATGTTCCCGAAGATATGTGGACTCTGCCAAACAGCACTGGGCCAGCGACCACGCATGGCATGGCTTATCCTTTCCTAGGCTGAGAAACTGTGCCCAGCAGTAGAACAGTTTAATATAGAGCTGACACTATTTTACAGGATCTCGGAGCTGCCAGATCGGCGTCATTTTAGCAAAGATTAATATTTGCAGGTGTACGTAATATTTTAAAGTATGTATCGGTTTACTGCTAAAATTACTGATGTGACTTTCTTGTAGCTAGCTTCTCAAAGGCTCTAGCTTTTGTCTGAACTTAACAACTAACAAAATGTAAATTTAGTAAACACACTAATCCCCTTAACGTTCATCAGTAACAGTTAATGTGATCTTAATGAATAAATGATTTTTACTTTTACTTTGACTTTGACCTAGACTATGACTATATTACTAATATTTGGTTGACGATTATAAGTCAAGTGTAAGTTGGCCACGCTGGTTACAACATGAATGGGCCGGCTCAACCGGGGAATGACACACTCTCACAGAAGATCGACGTAAAATAACAGTATCTGTTATGTTTCGTTCGGTGAGTACCTATGAGCGCCGGAGGCCCAATCACCCTTCCCTTTCCAAACCCTATCCTGCTCCATTCTCCTTTTCCTTCCGGTAGGCAGCGACCTGGTTGTGTTTTCCTGACATTGCTTCTGTAATGCTTAGAAAATACAGCCATGTGTATGAGCCACGGTTCTCGCTTACTATCAGGTTGGCCACTGGCTCGTCTGTCACCGAAGAAAGCAATAAAAAAAAGAATTAAAAAAATGTTTACACTAAGTGGCAATGCTAATTACGAAAAAAAAAATGTTTCCTACATTATAACTAGAAGTATGTACATATTGTTAATCTGCATACTTCACGTAGCCATACGCACATAACCTCACACCTATACCTTTGAAGGGATAAGCAGGCGTGTATTACAACAACATTTAGCCCGCTGTGGTTTTAGTTCTGATCTAATTGGAGCTAGTCTGTAGTAGTTTACGCTGCACAGTTCCAGAAATGGCGCTATTACAGGCAAGACTAATAAGACTTGAAATCTCATGCTTAGTAGTCGTTTAAACCTGTAATAAACAGGTTTGTCACCGGCAAAATCTTAAACGGATTAAAAAAGTTAAATGTTAATAACTACATTCGTATTGAAAGCATACCCATTAAAGCCATTCAATAACATGATTCTAAGTCGACCAATAATTCCTCATAATTTAGCATAACTTTTTACCAACATAACTTCCCACATTGTGTCTTGTTCGTGACATACAGAATTTCTCGCTAGGGGCTGACGGGGACGCTGCCAATATCTGTGATAATAACCCCAAGGGGCCACTGGCAGACATTTAATAAAGGTTTTGGGCCCCAGTTATGAAAGTAGATAAGCCGCATAACGAACGTAGTTTTGTTTCCGTCACTAATTCCGTAATCTTTTCTAATAGAAATCACCTTCGGATACTTCCTGAGGCGAGGAAAATTAGACGAAACTGTGTATCGAATCTAACAGGAAAAAATAGAGCGGCTACATTTATTCGTATGGTTAGAGGGGTACGGATAATTTGTGGCCCAAATACTTACTGCACGTATGGTGCAGTGGTTTTTAGTGAAAATTTGCTGCTGTTGATGTGCAGAGTTTTATAAGTTTGAGCACCAGGAGGAAAAAAACCAGCGTGATCCAGAAACTGTTGATTTCAGTCTAAGCACTGCTTGAGTTCGTTCTTTTAAAGTCTGTAAAGCCGCATCAGTCTTAATCAGCTTGAATCTAGGAGTTTACTTTACCAAAAAGGTTATCTTGTTGGTTCTGAGCCAAGTATAAGAGTTTAATTATTCATATTTCTACGGCAATAGTTCATAGGATTCATATTATAAAAGGCGAGTTTTTGTCACCTACTGGGCACAGCCTGTTCTGCTATTGCAGAATTTTAACATATATTATTGGATTTTTCTAGACATAGTCACATAAAAACAAAATATATGAACATTTCTGGCAAAAATAGGCTTTATTTGTAATCAGAAAAACCTCTAAATACGAGGAGATAAAATCATTAAATTTATTGTAATATGTTACTTCTATTAAACAGTTAAATTATAAAATACATTTGATAGAAGTTGTTATTCAACAAAATCAAATATTTTTACTAGTAAACACATCCGAAAACTTGATTACTTGGTTACTGAAGATCGGGATAACCAGACGTCAAAGGTGTTTAAGCCGTTTAGTTATAAACAAAATAAGCCGGGTTATTTTTGACCCTGTAACGAGAGGCGTGAAGGGCTAATAAATTAATACGACCCCGAAAGGGTTGGACACCATTAACAGCGGCTTATTACAGAAGAGATTGATGGTGAATAATAATTCTCTTATAAATTTACAACGCGGACTTAAATACTCGAATTTAATAATCGAATATCAACATTTATTTTAGTAATGTGAAGTAAGTAACTAAAGATTGAATCCTGGTTGTAATCTATCAGGTTTCAAAGCCTGACACCCATTTAGATATAAGCTTTAAATGCAGTGAAAGCAGTAGTAGTGAATGTACTGTACACGAGTTGGCTGGTTCGATTTCAGAGTCAACTATAGTGTTTTATATGGTTTTATTATTCTAAGATTCTCAGTACCATCAAAGACTCTGAAACAGTCCCGGGTAGATAGTAATAAGCTTGGCCCGTATTGCTCGGGACCTAAAACTATATCGGATGAAATGTGGGTAAAATGAACCTTTGTATACGCTCTCAGGATATCTCATAGTGTCACGTGCCTAAATATGCCCACGTAGGTACAATATCAGGTGCGCAAATATGTAGAGTGGCATATCAGATTTTAATATTCTGACAGCAGCTTTGAGTCTTAATTTGAGTTCGGTACATGTTTGACTAACAAGTTCAATTCCAGGCAACAAAACAATTTAATCTATTAGATTTTAGCTTAGAAGATCTTATATAGATACACTTCTTATATAGGGACAAAAAATGTGTTCTACTAATAGTTGTACCGCGTCTGGGTGCGCTTTGTGATCACAGACTGATTTAAAAAAAAAACAAAATAGAAATACTCTTCCTCTCTGTCTAACCTTTCGGGATACAAAGGCGTAATGCTATACTATACTATGTATATATACGTACATATTCTTACCTCCCACATACTCTACAAGTTACTTTATCTAACAACAAATATTATAACAAGAAACTTGGCAGGTGATCGTGCAGAATGGAATTTCGTAATTAAACTTGATGTTGATACAACATTTTAATATCTTAAGTATTCAGTTACGGAGTTTCTCGATGGAGTGTGTTTATTCTGCTAGATTGTTTGCTTACTGTTCATGCGGTTTTGGATTCAAATTTCAGGTAGAGTAAGGTTCAGTAGCCTCACTAATACTGTTCAGCTTAATAGCCAATAGTATTACCTGTTAAGGCTGGTCGGTTCATTGGCCGCACGCCGTCAGAAAGGTCCATATTATGTTTGAAGCTATAACCAACAGGCTGACTGAAATATACAAGATGTGTTTGACGCTGTTGGCACATTACAACTATGTCACCTCAATATTTTAGATGTAGTTACGAATTGTATAACTCAATTGTGCTGAATTGTTATTCAATATTTTACTTAGTCATATATTTATCTTTCTATTTGTGTATATGTGTATGCTTACACATGTTTAATCTATACTAATATTATAAAGCTGAAGAGTTTGTTTGTTTGGTTGAACGCGCTAATCTCAGGAACTTCTGATCCGAATTGAAAAATTATTTTAGTTTTGGATAGCTCATTTATCGAGGAGAGCTTTAGGCTATATAACATCATGCTACGACCCACGGGAGCGGGGGCTCAGTAATCATAAACGCGGGTGAAACCGCGGGCACATCTAGTATTATAATATAAATACTCTCATCATGATCAAATAAAGAAGCATTCTGAACACGCAATTTTAGTATTCGCTACAACGACATTTTGAGTTCAAAAAGGAAGTTATTTTATAGATACCAAGCTCGCTTCCGTTATATACATATAAAAGTGTTCTATAACCCATTTTTTTTAGAATAGTGTTGTTTAGCTTTAAACAATATGATTACACGGACGGTGTAATAGTTTAAATGGTCTCCTCAGCACTAACATACGCGCGGGGCAAAAAATTGTGTGGTCTTTGGTCTTTATAAAGTCCTTCGCGACTCAAGAACTACTCATAAAGCAAGAGATATCTTAAAAAAATGGACACATGGAACACCTATTTCAGGTTTTGAATTTTTAACGACAAACTAACGTGTTTAGAATGCATTAAAGCCTATATTATACACGTTAACCACTTAAAGAAATTGTAAATCTTACAATATTTAGTTATAAAAAGCTCACTGCACAAAATAAAGAGTAAAAAAGCGACTCAATAAGGGGTTAAAGTAAGTTTGTTCTGTTCTCGAGGTTAAGGGCCAGCGCACAGTTTTACATTTTAATATAATTATGTATAATAGGGTTCCCACGAGAATAATTTACATTTTCTTTTAATTAACTGTGAAGTGGGGAGGAAATGATAGTCTTTTACTTTGATAGTTTAATGAAATATTTTCTAAGTATATACATTGCCGGCCTTGGTATATTATTTTGCTCAAGTAAATCTTCATTTCTATTTTCAAGGACTTCAAGCATAAATTTACATGCTTCACAGCCACCCGCATCCAGACTACTTTAAACGTTAATATTGTTACCATATGGTCTACTTTTGTTTAAATAACTTTCTTACAATAATTTTTTTGAGGATGTCATTGGTTGACAGCAGCAGCAGCGAGCCAGAAAGGCTCTCAAGCATTTCAGCTCATTTCGAGAATCGCACCCGACCCGATCAGTAGTTGCACAACTCTTTCTGTATCCTCGTTGTTCTAGTGCTGTAAGATTTAGGCGTTAAGCTGACTTGCTAGATGGCAGGAACTTCAGACCGAATCTTAATGGATACTGGCTATTTGACCAGGAGATATTAAAGTGCATACATTCTCACACTCTTATGGTCTGATGGGACGACGATCCGTCATAACTGGATAGAGATCAGAACTTATGCCTCAACGTGCTTCTGAAGCAAAGCGTGTAATGCAATAACCGCAATCTTTCAAATTTTGGGCTGGCTGCTGCTTTTGTGAATTTTTGACATAAAGCCCAATAACTTTCCCTCGACTCTTGCACAACAGTCTCATTCACAACTGCTGCGCCTCAAAGCTAATGAGATTCATTTCCAGACGTACGCAGTCATCGAAGCAAAATAACTAAGCTATAAAAAGATATTTCTCAGTGCTTCAGCGGTTAACATGATGTTTATACAGCATCAGTAACTGTAACAGTTTAATGAGCTTCCAGACCACAACTGTAATACCACATATAACGAATAGTGGCTGACCATACAAGTTTAACCACAAAAGCCACCTGTATTCAGCAAGTACATCGCACGGGAATGTATATTTGCTCTTGGTTTTACGTTTTTAAACCGTACTCGCGTACTTAAAGCATAAAATAACTGACTCGCGCATCCCCTTCAGCATCACATAAGAGAAATTTCACCGTTTTTGATGGATTTATGCTCCGTTCTTATTGGTCGTAGCGTGATGTTATATAGCCTATAGTCTGCCTCGATAAATGGATCCAACACTAAAATAATTTTTCATTTCGAACTAGTAGTGCCTGGGATTCGCGCTTTCAACCATACAAACAAACTCTTCAGCTGTATAATATTAGTATAGATGAGAAAGTGTGTTAGTTTTTCTTCTATATTGCAGTAATTGCGTGAACAACGTAATATTTTACATAGAGATATTTGTTCATTTGTTTAAACAAAAGACAACTCTCGCATTAAGAAGAATACCTGAATCGCGAAGGACTACGAACATTTAAATAACGGACATAAAGAATGCGATGCAACTATTTGTAAATCACACATATTTTTGTCCCGTATGGGGATCAAAATCACAACACTCGGTCCAGTGGCTGCGGCGAGGCCATTTGAACCTGTACGCTAACTTTGCAATCAAATAAAATTCATAAACTGGTGAGTGATATCAGATACCTGCTGCTTCCGTCTGCTTGTATTAAATGCTACATTTTAACCTCGAACATGCATATTAGCGTCATGGGATACGCTCCCATAAACCGCCAGTAAAACTAGTATTTAATAATACTGTGCTCTCATATTCTTATGGTTTGCTTATATAGTTTTAAGTCGCGTATGAAAATATGCGCGATGGGTGTTATGGTTTGAGTGAATGTCACCATGTCAAGTGTTGTGTGTTCGATACTCAATCGGGACAAAAGTGTATGTGATATAATTGATGTGTTTAAAAAACGTAAAATATAGTATAAAATTTATTATAATATATAGTATAAGAATGAACTGATTTTATTGAATTTGGTACAGAGGTAGTTTGAACTGTAAAGACAAAGATAAAGGGTTTACCTCGATGGCGTAATGGTTAGTGTAACCGACTGCCACGCCTGAGGTCGCGGGTTCGATTCCCGCACAAGTCAAACATTTGTGTGCATGAATATGGATGTTTGTCTTGGTCTGGGTGTTTCTATGTATAATATGCATATATTTACAAAAAAAAAAGTATATATGTATGTTTATCCACTGTCTAGTACCCATAGTACAAGCTCTGCTTAGTTTGGGCTAGATGGTGTTGTGTGTATGTGATAGAATATTATTATTATTTTTCTCTTTATTTCTATTTTTTTCTAATTATTACATTTTTAAATATAAATATAAAAACTATACATATTTAAAAATATAAAAACTGAAATGACCCACCGACATCGGGAACAAGGTCCAAGCTACCGGTGGTTGTGGGTATCCCAGCACTAGGCTGGTGAGTCCCACACGCCCCGCCGGTGCCGTCCCCTAGCCGGCGGGTAGTGCATCAAGCATTTTTTCCTGGGCAACAAAAAAAAAAAAAAAAAAAAAAAAAGGGCCCCAAAGAGAGGAATCTCCTCACAATACGCGCCGTGTCGAGTAGTACTGCCTTTTGGATCAAGGACTTGATCCAGCCATCTAACGCGAGCCTCTGCAGGTGGTGGTCGAGGCTCTTAGGTATTAAACCATTGACTGTAATGACTATCGGTACAATGATCGCCGAGTCCACACGCCACATGTCGACAATCTCGTGAGCTAGGTTCAAGTATTTCAACTCTTTTTCTTTTTCAGCTTTCACAAGATGCCCGTCATGTGGAATGGTGACATCGATGATCATTGCTCAGCGTTCCAATCGGTCTATCAGCACAATATCTGGCTTGTGCTTGTTTATTATTATTATTATTATTACAAACGATGTCATAAAAAACCGTTAGTGAAATATGTAAAGTCAATTATTAAAACTTAACTAAGAGTGTTCATATTAACTAATATAATAATATAAAAATAACAAAACACCGATTAAATTATGTTTGGGTACTTTGAAATAACTACACTTCAGAATATTGAGACAGCTACCATCTTAATCTCCCCGAGAACATGGCTGCTGTAAAGCAACCGATACGTCGGGGAAAAGTGTAAACTTCAATAGTTAATATAAATAGTTTTAATTAATTTAGATAGCTTAAATTTTAGTAAAGTTTAATAATATTTCATTATAGTTTAAAATTATAGAATAAAAGGGTTTTAAGATAAACAACGCGACAAAATGTGTAGTAGTTTAATTTCAATGTATAACATTCGCGTAAACATAAGACAATATTAAACAAAGAGTGGCAATAAAATTCTAATCAAATTAATCGATTCGGTAAAGGACAAGTGCCATTATTTTAAAATATTCTTTTAGATAGTTATAACTCCTTCAATGAGTTGTTATATTCAACTTGTTATCACTTGGCTTAATTAAAAATCTGCAGTGCTCTAGGGTTGTCCCGGTGAAGATTTTAATTAAGATTCCTATTAAACGGATTTTAAAAAATGTAGGAGGTTCTTGAAACCTTAATTGACTCACAGATGACGTAGTGATTTATGTAGTTGACTGGTTACTGTTTGTGCGCCGAGTGTTATGTGTACGATCTACACTTAGAACAAAACGTTGTGAGATCCCGAGTGTTGCCAGCAGACATATATAGGTTTCAGTAATTGCTTACTATCAAGCAGCAAGAGCTATATCCATGAGCGGTGCTTGCCACTTTATTAGATGCTGCATGTCCCGTGCAGTATATTAACCTTTGATAATCGTCAGCGGCAGCGACGGTATATTCGCGCTATATTAACGCTGCACCATTCGTGCTGTCATTTTTGTGGTATCACATACAAGTTCACAGCAATTAGGACGGCTTTAAGTACTGTATGAGGCATAAAGTATTTCGACCCATTTTATTAATGATCACCTATAGAAATACTGCGGCTACGCTGCTCAACTTCATAAATCATCTCTTCTTCAAGACAGCATAAAATAAACACTGCTTCAAAAAATTAAATAACTCGCTTCGTAGTGTTTCATCCCTACAACTTAATAGATAAAACTTACTCCTTAATTAAGCTTTGTTTATTTTTAATAAAGAAAGCCTGTACAAGTTTTAATTTAACGTGCATTCACCCTAAGGGTAAGGCCGAACTTTTTACCCTAAACTTTTGAAATGCTGAACCCTTAGAAATGTTCCTTGGGAGTAATGAAGAAATTATGTTTGAATTCGTATCTTCTAAGTGTTTTGTGTCACTGACAGAGTACTTTTATACCATACATGACACACAACATAGGACTACTTTTGCAAAGCACCACTATTATGTATTAAGCACGCACATTTACAAAAAAATACACAAAGAACTCAATATACTCGAAATAAACAGACACACTTTGAAGCTCGTCCTGACTGAATGGCTACTAAAACTAGATTACATCCGTACAGAATCATTGCTAACTTACATCGCATAAAAACAACAAATTAAATACATACACATACTTTCATTCACGAACAGACCCTCATACAACTCAAAAAACACACAGACACACACATACACCCATACACACACACACAAACACACACATAGTACATTTTTAATAATATTATTGTAATTATTTTTTACTTTGATTCATAAAATTAAAAAGTTATCTATAATAATACACAAAGCAGCAACAAATCCACTTGCACTAGGTACTTTCTTATATTATTTAATGTATGGCCGAACACTGTCTTTTAAGATACAGGTCTCACCTAGTTTAAATGCTGTAGAAATGAGAGCGCCGAGAAGGATATGTGGTGTGACTCTTAAAGATAAAATAAGGAATAGTGTAGTTAGAGACAGATGCGGAATTAAAGTGGATATAGTGACAAGAATAGAAAATGGTATGTTAAACTGGTTTGGACATAAAAGATGTGTTACACACCCACATTTCACATGAAACGGTTTTAGGCCCTACGTAATAGAACGCCAGACTACTGACACTAACCAAACACAGCACCAGATTCCGTGATACTACTGATTTTCCCACAAACCTAATAACACTGTAATCGACCCATTAATCGAACCTGAGACCTCAAGCACATTCGTCGCATTTACTACCAGTGTGCCAGTAATGCAGCTTCATATTGTAGAAAGCACCGATCGCTGGCGGTTCCAGCGTGCCGTATTGTGGCACGATGTAATTCACCCATACCTCGGTCACTAAACCAGCTTAACGCTCTCTTTGACTTTAACCCAGAAGTTGATATTTTTGCGGATGAATGGAAAGTATTATTATTAGAATGTATGAGGTACTGTGAGCAGAATGCGTGAATGCTTCACGCCTGTTTCCCGGAGGGGTAGGTATAGACTACGGATTTCCATTTGCTATGATTCAGACACACTTCTCTGGCTTCATTCACTTTCATCACATTCCTCATACACGTTCGTAGGTTTACGGTGCTCTTAACTTGGCCTTTGTCCAGAACGCCTCCGATCTGATCGAGAAACGTTCGCCTAGGTGATCCTCTTGTGACTGTTCCATTCACACTAGCCTAATAAACTTTCTTAGTCAGTCTTTTCTCGTCCATTCTTTCTACATGTCACTAACAGACAGACACACAGACTCACATAGTGTTTTCATTAATCTCTTCGAAGAAGACTCAGAGGTTAATAAAATTTGTTTGTATGCAAAGCTAAAATCTACAGAACTACTAAACCGATTGTAAAATTATACTTCACTAATAGAAAGCTAGACGTATCCTTGGTAATATTAGCTACGTATTATTAACATACGTTGCGAAAATTTACGAGGGCGGCGGAAAGTCTGAAATAAAGTAAAGAAGCACATCAAAATTTCAAAGGGTTCCTTTCTATGAAATTGATAGTAACTAAGTTGGAAACTTCTACTAGAATATTGGGATTTACTTATGACTTCAAAGACTTAAAGGGTCTCCTTTATAAAGTAATAAATTGTTTAAAATGGCTACTTTAATTTTAAGATACTAAAAGTTCCTTTTACTTTAGGTTATTTATGAGTTATTTGAATTTAGCGCTAGTTGGGCAACGCTTTGATCGTCGCATGAATTGGTAATTTTATATTTAGTTTTAGACATAAGAAGGGGTGGCAGAAGAGAGATTTATATATACAATTCTTCAATTATACTTAAAGTACGGTTAGCCACATAGTACAAGTAACTGACCATTTAACAAATTTGTAAAAGGATTTTATGAATAAATAATCATAATTATTATTCTGTATTTTTAAAACACTATCTTTTAGATGAAGATTTAGATTTTAGAGGCGCTCATAGCCAGTTGCGCTCACTGATCGGTAAACGATTAGCGAGGTTAATCAACGTTGGGTGCGGTCAGTTTATAGATGGGCGACCGCTAAGAGGTACTTCATCTGAGCGTCTCCTTGCTTCGAAGGGCATGTAAAAAGTCGATGCCCAGTTGTTGCCAAATTGACAGCAGTCGTTAAGCCATGTCGGAGGCCTACGGGCAACTTGAACAACTCTTGACAACAGGTTGGCTACTAACCACACGAAAAGATAGAAAAGAAAGAAAGACTATATTTTAACTATTAGTGCTGTTAAAACATACATCTCAACTAATATTATAAAAGCTAATGTGAGTTTGTTTGTTACGCTTGCACGCCTTAACTACTCCACCAATTATCATGAAATTTTGTATACATGTTGTTAGGGGAACAGAAAAGACATAGGATACCTTACACCCTGAAAACGTACAATTACTCATCTAACCTAACCAACATTTACACGAGCGAAGACGCGGTTAAAATCTATTAATCGATATTCAGACATAACACTTTTTTATTGTATACTAGTTTTTCCCCGCGGTTTCACCCGCGTAAGTTCCGTTGCCGTGGGAATATCGAATAAAGAAGTCAAGACTTAGCATGCGCTTCACCGCGTCCGGATTAGTCTTAAAAACGTCAATGTCGATCTTCGTTACTTGTTCGTTTAAAGTACACACACACTTAATTTTTTTTATTTACTTACATAAAATATTATAGTTATATAATCACACTATCACCTAACAATAAATTTCCTCAATCGATTTCACAGGGTTACATTAAATTACCCAAGTACCCAAGCCGCGGGTCCGGAAGGAACTGGGTTCCGTACTCGACCGTGGTTAAATTCGGTAAAGGGTGAGAAATTAGTTTATACCTGCCCTAAGGGTATGATATCAAATAATACGAGTATAAGTCATACATTGATATGAAATTACTGTTAAAATAAGTTTGAGACAGTTTATTTGTATGGAAAATTGGGATTTTGTATGATATCGACTTTTTATCAAACCCTCTAGCAATCACCACTTGAGAAGTTAATTATTACTAATGGTTTGCAACCATATATGTTTCTTATCAATTATTTAAAATAGACACAAATATTTAGCATTATTCATTTATATATTATATATAATGTAATTAAGCTAAAGGAAAATACCGTGAGGGAACCTGCAAGTCAGACCGTTCTCTATAATGTTCTCGAAGACATCTTCGAGAAGTCTGCTTACCCGCACTGGGCCAGCGTGGTGGACTGTGGTACCCTTCTTACACTGAGAAGAGGCCCGTGCCCAGCAGTGGGACAATATAATACATTGCTGGTGACAAACACTGATATAATATAATAATATTATTAATACTAAAGGTCAAAAGAAAACTTTGTATTTCATTGCGGTAACATTAAAAGGCGTTCTTAAAATACCAAATTTTGGGAAGTGTGTGTCTGTAAACTGTATTATCTTCAATCCTGGGTCCTTTGAGCGGGGCGTGAAAAAGCACCTTCTCAGGCCGTCAAAGTAGAGACCTCAACATCGCCTCGGCTGCTATGAGGACGATGTGGAGGCCACTGCTCTTAGACCACACGACTGCTTACCATCAGGCGGAGTGTGGTCATTTTGACGAGCAAAAAAAAAAAACAAAAAAAAAAAAAAATTTGAGTATCTATCGGGTAATATCTCATAGATTAATTTGCCAGCGAAGCAAGCACTCGTAAATTACATATGAGAAATTAGCCTAAAGTAACTAAACTCTAGTCCTTTTAGATAGCCATTAATAAACAGATCCGTAAATAAATTCTTACTGCCTAATCCTAACTAATAAGGGGCCACTACTGTCGTCTACCATGTATATTGCCAAATTTCTAGTTACCACATGATCGACCGTCAGCGTAGAATTTAGCTGTAGTGCATAAAAGGTTGTTAACAATTATATTAAACATTACAACACCATAATATCATATAATTTTGATTACACCGCAGTAAAAGAACAAATGCATTACTTCAATGTTTAATTTAAATATCGAGCTGACACGGGAATTGATCCGAGAAATTAAGCATCGGCCGTAAACATAGAATTTTTCTCCAGTATTAATGTGGTAGCTAAAATTTATATTCATTCTCTTTTTAACAGCTTGTTGATATATCCCACTGCTGGGCATAAGTCTTTTCCTTAGACTTCCAAATCTCTCTGTTGGTGGATATCCCCTGCTAGTCCCTTTCAAAGGCATCAAGGTCATCCCGCCATCTTGGTTTAGATGACCTAATCGAAGATGGCGGGACGACTTTATTCATTTATTACAACGCCAAAATATTACTCACTTTTTAAAAGCTACACCACAGTAAAAGAGCAAATGCTTCACTACAATTGTTGGTTTAAATAGCAAAGCAAAAGTTATTTAATATCTCCAGACAGCCACATGAAAACCACAGACTGTTTTTGTTCGTACATTGTGAGTATGTTTGCACACTAGACTGCGATACAGGTGAAACAAAAATTAATAAGACTGATACTTAATTTTTGAAGACACGTACCTGTGACGTTTAACGATATAATTGTATTAGAAAGTTAATTATAACTCAATTTAACGGTGAAGAATATCGTGAGAAAACGTAGATGTCTGAAAGTTCTGCATAACATTCTCGAAGATGTGTGAAGTGTGCCAACATGCATGTCAGCGTGGTGGACTATGGCCTAACCCTTCTCACGCTAAGAAGAGGCCCGTACCAGTGGGAGAGTTTATACACAAAGGGCTCACATAAGATTATTTATTATAATTTTTGAGTGAAAAGCGCGCTGCCGCTTTTTTTTGGTGATGGTACAAATAAGCCAGCTCGCTCAGGGAAGTACCTCTCACTTATAGGAAATCGATTAAGACACCTAACACTTTTACTGCGTTTCGCCTGGAAAGTAAGAGTTTAGCAAGCTCACATATAAGTCTCTCTCATACAACCTTTTATCCCATCCTTGATTCCTTTTGCCTAAGATTGGCTAATTTGGAGCCTCAAATCGACCATTTGCTAAGGTAGCCGCTTATCATCCATGGGCTTGGTTGCCATCTTCGCTGTATAATTCACACTGGTTCCCTGCTTTCAGCATTTCTGCATTCAAACTATTCAGAGTAGGAGCACAACATACGATTGTTTCTCTGAAGTCTTCTCTTGCTAAACGTACTTTAAAAGGTTTAGACCTCAGATTTGGCAAGAATTTATTGTATAGTATTGTATCCTTTATTATATTTTTAGACTGCTGTAATTCAAAAGCTCTATTAATAGTGAATAATTTTAAAATTGAATTGTCTTAAAGATATTACTTGAAGTAATTTCTTTAAGACAATTCAATTCTTTTTAATGATGAAATAATGTTTTTTTTATATTATGCTTACACGAAATTAACCAACAAAAACTAATACAATATTTTTGAGGGCAGTACCAGCACTCAAGAAAAGTACCTATTAAATAAAAAAGAAACGCCGCAATTATAACAAAACCAAAAAGCAAAACTGTTTTTAGAAAATATCTGATATATGTTCTTTTTATTGAAGTCGATTAGATATATTTTGGAATAAGCTGAACGCACGCTATTAATTGCTGTTATAAATAACAAGTCCTGAATCCATTAGGTACTGATTTATTATAAGGCATTTTAATAAATCAGTTCTACCACAAAACAGAGAAATATTCAACAAACATTCCTATAACCCTTCAATGCATACGTAATATTTTTTACCCCAAATATTTCGGGTCAACCATTTTACCCAATTAATAAATATATTGTACCCATAAATTTTTTGACTGGTATTAATTATTTTAATTATTAATTAATCATGATAGTCAGTTAAATTATTAAAGAGTTAGGTAAAAGGTAATTTAGAAAGCTATTTTGTACGAGGCTAAATTTGTGCAAGGTTGACATCGCCTGAAAATTATGGCGGTTTCATAATTAGGTAACATATTTTTGTGCGTGTGAGTAATCTTTACTATGTGGCTCACACCACATGCGTGTTCTATTAAGGAAACAATTAATTTTGCAGGGTATAAAATAAATTGGCTTCATAAACGATAATTTATTTTGTTGTTTGTGTAATTTTAGTGGTCGCCGAGGCATTATATTAATGAAATGTTGTTAAGGGATGTAGTTTTTGTGTGCACAGGACTGAAATACATTCGTGTATCTACACGTATATATATATATGAATATGACCTATGTGTTATGTGAGAATGCGTGTAATTTGTGTGTGTCGTAGTAATAGAAATGCATATACGCAAATAATCGTAGCGCATGTGTTTTTTTTAAACGTGATTGTTATTAAAAAGTCCAGAAGTCCCCTACTATCTTTCATGAAGGTGGTATGAGTAACCAAACAATTATTCGCGTAGGTCACTTATGCATAATAGCCCAATAGTGAGGCTAAGTGTTTTTAACTACATTCAAAAACAATTGTGTCTGGCACACAATATCTTAATAAAAATCACCAAGAATAATTTTGTAAAAATATTTACATCGACGCTTGACCAGCAGTTTTGTTTTATGGTGTTGGCGGCAAACGAGCAGACGGATCGCTTGATAGTAAGCGATTATCGCCGCCCATGGATATCTGCAACACCAAAGGAGTCACAAGTGCGTTGGCAGCCTTTAAATTTGTCCCGCCCTCCCAGGAGGAGAGGGATTGGGCCTCCGGTACCCTCACTGACTCGATGAAACACAACGCAAGCGCTATTTCACGCCGGTTTTCTGTGAGGCCGTGGTATCACTACGGTCGAGCCAGCCCGTTCGTGCCGAAGCGTGGCTCTCCCACGGCTTAAGCAGATGCCTATTGACATCTTCTGGGCACAATTTCGAGGTTATAATACAATCCGGGATTTCATGAACGCATGCAAACATAAGGTACAGTTTAAGTTGGTACCGTACCAACGTGGCAGTCTTAACATATATAATATCAGACCTATATACAGGGTGTCCGGTAATTAATGGATAACCTGGAATTGTCTTATAGTGGAACTGAAGGCCGTTCAGAAAAAATATGAATAAAAATCTATCCAACTACTACCTGGGATATGTGGTGTTTTTTTAATTACCTGTGTAACTTTCATGTATACTACGACCATAAACGAATGAAATCCATCGGTTTTTTGTTGTTTTATTATTAAACACTAATTATGCTAATAGATAGACAGTCAGGCCTCTCCTGAACGTGAGAAGGGTTAGGGCATATTCCACCGCGCTGGCCCAGTGTGGGTTAACAGACTTCACATATCTTCGAGAACATTATAGAGAACTCTCAGACATGAAGATTTCCTCACGACGTTTGCCATCAACGTTAAAACAAAAGTCAGAGATGCGTGCTTTGGGACCTCTCCGTGGCAGTCCGACGGTTTCCCACAAGGTTATCGCCGCACTATCCTACCATCTTAACATAAGCATTTTTAATATTTTTACTACACATACTTAAACTAGCAAGTGATTATTATAGACTAAAATCTGTAAAGTAATATTCTGTAGCTACAGCGCACGCACTGCGTTGTGCGGTCACGGATTCTAGGTCAGGCAAGGTGTTATTGGGATTTTCTGTTAGAATGTCAGTAGCAGTATGGAGCGTAGTAATGTGCCTAGGCATAATACTGTTCAATAGTAAACAGTATTATGTACGATCATGGCGACTTCTGCGTCCCATTTTGGAAATCAAAAGGCGTGAGTCTATTAATCGTCTATAGTATATTTTAAAAGTTAAACTAACAATCCGAAGACAAATAAAACACATTTATTGCCCGCCTTACGATTCAAGTTTTATTCAGAATTCAGAATGTTATTACAAAAATATCGTTTTAATGTTCTTTTGTATTTAGATAGCGTTAATTTCTTTAATATGCCGTAAGTAAAAACGTAATAACGTTAAATCCCAAGAGTGATTCGTTTAAATTATTGCGTTGTAAGATATTAGCCGTACAAATCCACTTTGTTCGTATTATTTACGGCTTTTTTTAAATTGGCTATTTTATTTTCCTTATTTATAAATTGTTAAGATAATGGTGTTTTTGCTGTTTTGTTAATTTGTATGATTAGGCTAGGAGTTTGTCTCACCGTTGTCGGGGTAGCGAAAAGCGATCGACTGTTTGCTCGTATAAAACTGTAAAAGATAGATTATAAAAGATGAATGCAACAACTGACTGCTAGATAAATACTGCATATATTTGGACAGAGTAACATAATTATTTCAAAGGTTACATGACGTAACAATTGTTTTTTAGTTAAATAGGGCAACTCCCGCGCTAGGAATAAATCCTGTGTCGCTAGGCTTTATAAACATTTAAATAACGAACACAAAGTATACCCAGACTCGGTACAGTCATTTGTGGATCGCACAATTTTTTGCCCCATGTGGGCTTCGAACCCACAATACATATAGTGGTGGCAGTGGCGAGACGATCACTTAACCCGCCATCCGTGCAGTCAAATACGTTGGCAATACAATTACTTCCTTGTCGCGTCAACTACAACCGAAGAATTTCTCCGGTCTAGCCTTTAACAATATCTACAAATTATTTCCAAACCTAGCATATATTTAAGCGTAACAAACAAACTCACATTAGCATTTATAATATTAATTATTTTATAACATGTACCTAAACTGTTTTAAAAATTCAAATCTTATAAATATTGTTATAATATCTTGAACTAAAATCTCAATAACACTTGGCTGACCCAGGAATCGAAACCGAGACACAACACAGCAGTAACATTCACTACCACTGCTGACCCATCCATTAAAACAGCGGACTGTACTCCATTTTAATTATAACAATCAATAAATCAGTAACAAAATTAATTGAACATGATCCAATATTTATAACTACGACAAGACACGAAGAGTACCAAGACCGATGTCAAATATTTGATTACGAACATATCTGCAGTTCCCAAGTCACCTGCGGTTCGTTCATCGTTCGTTATGAATTTATTAACCGTGTACGATTAATATGCAAGGGTCAAACCGGCCTATAACCACTAAAATATGGTACGGGCATGGCAGGGTTAGGTATGGACCATGTTCAGAATGTCGGTCAAAGTCAAAGTCAAATATCTTAATTTCTTTAATAATGTGTAAACATTTCTTGGACATAAAAGGAAATAAAAATGTAGCATCGGAAAAATCTATAACGTCTTCATCGGCACAAATTCAATTTTTTGCACTCAAATACTTACTAAAATACTTACTTACTTATACATCCCAGTTCTCGCCTATAGGTAGTCAATAGTAATTCATAATAGTTTTTTATATAGGTACCTACTTTATCTTTCTGTCCTCTTTCTTCATATAAACTTTAAGTATACCAAATCCCACAATCATCTATGCGCGCCATCTATACCAATATTATAAAGTCGCAAGATTTGATTTTTTTATTGTTTGTAAGAGTTTAACTCAAAAACTACTCATTTTATAAATTGCCATATATAACATAGACCGTATTTTTTTAAAAGTATTGCCGCTAGCCTAACCTAAACTACTTTAACGCGAGCTAAGCCGCCTGCAAAAGATAGTATGTAATCAAGGAGTAGAAAGTCTCTTCAGGTATTAATACATATGTAGATTAGTAGTTGATAGAACAGTATATCTAACATACTATGTGCACTCGTGGTGTTTGTTCATAACGCAAGTACTTAGCATGGGTTATACACGTATTCCATCCCCGCAAGTCACATGCACAAGCCACCTAAGGGGGATTTCATGCCCGCTGTATTTGTACCGGCTACGCGGGGACCTCGCGTTGTTCGTTTATCTAATGTCGTTTATTGAAATATTTTACAAAGGTTGTCACGAATTAACTTCTAAATATATTTAATATTCCAATTAGCCCAATATCGAAATTGTGAGAGAACATTATTGTACGAGGAAATACATTTTTGTTAATATGCCTATTAGACTGCCATATTGTTCCGGGACATAAATTAATATTATCTATCGATCGTGTGGGCCCGGGTTGATTCTCATATCGAGCCTGCAATTTTTTTAATAGCGTGTAATCAAAGCGTGTAATAGATTTCTAGTACTCCTGCCTGCTACTAAAGAAGCTTCACTCATCTCTGTAGCAGTACAACTGGCAGTACTTGTTATGCGTTATCATTCTGTTGTCACCGTGCACAAACGAGAAGTACTTAAGTATACGTTGTTTAGTGTTGTCCTTGTCCAGTTTGATGATCTCAGTCCTACAATGATAAACCTGGTGCTTCCTTAATAGTTGTATGTTATTGAGAATTTCATAATTGAAATATCTGGTTAAAGTGGTCGCCTCGTTATTGCCAAGCTATGTGCCAATGCTGAGTGTTGTCATCCCCACACGGGATAAAAAAATGCGTAATCTACAAGCAGTTGTTTCAAGTCTGAGTGTATTTTGTGTCCGATATTTAAATGTTTGTAAACTCCCAGGCTATACTCAGTTTTTGTAGATGTATTGGTGAGGCAAGAATCGCCTTTAACCAAAGAAAAGAAATCCAAATAATACTGATACCAATGCAGGTCGTGCACATCTAAACCGCTTCCTTATCGCGCCAGTCTTGTCATGAATAATCTTGCCTCACCTTATCAAAACACAATCAGTCAACCATAAATGCGATACAATATGCCTACGGGTAAATCAACAGATGTAACTACATATTTTCCCTAAAGCCTCAGTATAGCAATCCCCTAAGAAATGTTCCCATTTCTTCATTAAATTTACCCATACAACCTTTAGAGTTCCGCTACAAAATAATTTAACGTAGGAAATTGTATCAGAGCGTCAAAAAGCTCCAAGAGTGTATGCATAATATGGTTAACCCTCAAAGCGTCGGTAAACAGGTAACCGGGGTAATCTAGTTACTTCGGCAGTGCACCGGTTGAGTAGAGATGCCTATTAATAAATAGTATCGGAAATACTTGGCACATAAATGTGGTATAGGATACCTTTCACGATAGATTTTAAGTCTTTTTCAACGTGTATGTGTATTTTTGAATATGTGCAGGATGAAGTGGCGATGACGGTAAGAAATGTTGACGCAGTCATGTTTTGGATGGGTGACAATTTTTTGTGTATTTATTTGTATACAAGTACTTCTAAGTGATTTCAGTGAAAAGTCTTTTCAACATGTATGTTTTTTTAGATATTAGCGTGATGAAATAGAATGAGGTTAAGCAATTTTGACGCAGTCAAGTTGTGGATGGGTGAGCATTTTTAGGTAAATTTGTGGCAGTGTTTATGAGTATTATTATGTAGTATATTATACTAAGTGTTTTTGGTAAATAAATGGAAGTAAGCCTGATTCTATTACACGAAGCTCAAAAATTGCTTTTCGATGCAATACGATTAAACACACGTTTTGCTAATTTAGCAATATGCATACCTTAGTTGCACAAGGTGAGCAGCCAGCTTAGTGCTTACTGACATTACACTATCCATCGGTCATTAGCATTTAAAATAATATCAGTGCTCACTTTCGGCAATAAGCTGTCTTAAGCTATCTTTGCGTTTATCCTTGTTAACTACCCAGCATTCTAAACATATTAGATGACGCGGCGCAGAGTTGCAAAATGTGGGTGTAGAGCCGCTTCAACGTAATAATATTTGTTTAAATTAAAGATAGAAATGTAAATATTAAGTCTAAAATAAAATGAATTACAGTGTTTTTTATTCTACCCATAGAATCTGACTATGGCTACTAATCTGACTGAGGGCTCTTTAATTTAATCGGTCTGATCAGGGACACAAAAGAGTGGACGTGGTTAGAATGATCTAACAATGCAATCTAGCCATGGATACAGGAGGCTTCACGGGTAGATAGGCGAGAATGTTAGCAAGTTAAATATCTAAAATTAAATTAAACAATGTAACAGCAATCCATTTAATTTCTTTTCAATAAAGGTTGTCACAGCCACGCTCTATAAAAAAAAGTGTAAAAAGTCTTTTCAATATGTATGTTTTTTTAGATATAAGCGTGATGAAATAGAATGAGGTTAAGCAATTTTGACGCAGTCAAGTTGTGGATGGGTGAGCATTTTTAGGTAAATTTGTAGCCGTATTTATTAGTATAATTATGTAGTTATACTAAGTGTTTTTGGTAAATAAATGGAAGTAAGCCTGATTCTATTACACGAAGCTCAAAAATTGCTTTTCGATGCAATACGATTAAACACACGTTTTGCTAATTTAGCAATATGCATACCTTAGTCGCACAAGGTGAGCAGGCAGCTTAGTGCTTACTGACATTACATTATCCATTGGTCATTAGCATTTAAAATAATATCAGTGCTCACTTTCGGCAATAAGCTGTCTTAAGCTATCTTTGCGTTTATCCTTGTTAACTACCCAGCATTCTAAACATATTAGATGACGCGGCACAGAGTTGCAAAATGTGGGTGTAGAGCCGCTTCAACGTAATAATATTTGTTTAAATTAAAGATAGAAATGTAAATATTAAGATTAAAATAAAATAAATTACAATGTTTTTTATTCTAACCATAGAATCTGACTATGGCTACCAATCTGACTGAGGGCTCTTTAATTTAATCGGTCTGACCAGGGACACAAAAGAGTGGACGTGGTTAGAATGATCTAACAATGCAATCTAGCCATGGATACAGGAGGCTTCAAGGGTAGATCTTATCTTATCTTGATCCGGGTGCCAGTCATTGTAGACCGGCGACACTTCGACCCAGTGGGATCTTTTTTGTCGGCCCCGAGGTTTATCCCTGAGCTATCTCCCTATGAATGTACTGCATCAGTCGCAGCGTACACTTCAAAGGGAGAAGCCTGAAGTCTTCAGGGTTCGGATATGCCAATCCCATCAGACCCATCCTTAGTCCGGCCAACGCGTCACATTCACACAGTAGGTGTGATATGGACTCGTCCTGTTCACCACAGGCTCTGTAGATCGAATTGTTTGACAATCTCAATCTGCACAGGAAGTCGTTGGTGCCAAAATGACCAGTAAACGCTCCTGTGAGTAGGCGTATTTGGCCCTTGTTGTACCCGCAGAACTTCCGGGTAAAGCCCGTGGCTCTGTTTGCAATGAATTTCTTGGTGTGTTCCAGACTCCTAAGGGCCATCCACTTTAGCCTGTGTTTATCATTGCCATGTGCATGCAAAGCTGCCTTGAAGGTACTCTCAGAGAGACCTACGAATGGCTTGGGGCCCACAAATAGTTGCTCCGAGCCCTTTTTGGCTAATACATCAGCCTCCTCATTACCCTGCACCCCTGCATGCCCCAGAACCCAAACCAGCCTGACTGTGTTTTTTCTGCCAAGTTTGTTAAAGGCTTTAACACAGTTCAGGACCAGTGCTGAGTCCACCCTACAGGAGTTCAGAGCCTTAAGAGCAGCTTGACTGTCACTGAGAATATAAAAAATCTTGTCAGTGACATTGTTGTTAATATTCTCCTGCGCACAGGCAATTATAGCATAGGTTTCCGCCTGGAAGACCGTTGCATATTTGCCCATGCTTTGGTTCACCTTGCAGTCGTTGGCATAAATACCAGCGCCTGATCCTGTTTCCATTTTGGAACCATCGGTGTACCAGATGAGACAACCCTTGTCAGGGGATCGTAGACCTCGTCTTCATTCGTCCCTTGTGGGGACCTTTATTTTAAAATTATTTTTGAATATGTGCATTGGTTGCATTTTGTCACATCCCATGCTCATAATCTCTTTAAGATCCTTCGAGATCTCCAGTTTTGTGTGTCGAGTTACTGGCATGTTGACGCTCCACAGCCCATGTATAGATAGTCTATGTAGCGCCTTCATCGCCTCTAACTCCACAACAATGTGTAGCGGCGTTAGGTCCAGCAGGATCTCGTTGGCGTAGTAGGGAGACACAGTCACGGGTAGATAGGCGAGAATGTTAGCAAGTTAAATATCTAAAATTAAATTAAACAATGTAACAGCAATCCATTTAATTTCTTTTCAATAAAGGTTGTCACAGCCACGCTCTATAAAAAAAGTGTAAAAAAATACAAATCAAAAGCAGACGGCGACAAAAACAATTGAAGAGACAGAATTCGTTTTTTAACTTTTTTGTTAATACTCTCTGCCCTCTGGTGTTGCCAGAGTTAATTAACTTTTATTTTTAACTCTTTTGAAAGGTTCACGCTCGTTGCTTTGTAATTGACAGACTACACAATAATAGCTGTATTTGTTTATGAATACTGAATTTATTTTAACGGATTTTTACAGTGAAAGAAATACAAGTTCACTTATTGGATGTTCTTGGTTTCTGTTTGTCTGTCTATCAATATAAACATATGCTTATTTCAATAGAGACTATGTAACTATACCTTGTACTGTGGTAGTAACTGTGATATCCTAATCCTAACTTCTTAACTAATATTATAAACGCAAATGTGAGTTTGTGTGTTTGTTTATTAAGCTTTCACGCCCTAACTACTCGACCGATCATCATGAAGCGAGCGACGCCGCGGTAAAAATCTAATACGATATACGATTGACCAATAATTCCTGGTTAGGACCAGCAAATATATTGTTTATAAAAATGTAAATTTAATTTATTTGAAATAATTTGTGACGCGGACCGCGCGACCTTGACGGCTGCGCGCGAGTCGGAGTGGTGGCTGTCGCCCCCCCTTCCCCTCCTGCCCGGCGGTAGCCATATATAAGCCCGATCGCATCCTGGACGTGTCTCCTTGCGGCCCGGCTCCACATCTTCAGTTAAGTGTTCCTGACTACAAGGACACGCAGCAAGCCTTTAAGTGACCCACGCCCTGTCTATTTTATATTGTTAAAGTTGTACATGTGAACTAAACGCATTAAAAGTGTAATTGCCATACCTTCTCTTATTTGTATCTTTTAATTAAATTCACCTAGGGACACCACGCCCCTACGGCGTGGCCTGTTCCTCTAAAATCTACATTTCTCATAAAGAAAGGTTACAAATTATGTTATTAGATTACCCATGGCAACACCGACAACTTATTAATCATAATACCTAGGTATTACTAAAGTTCATAAAGGTTCACCGATGCCGCGCCTACCTACTTACGCCTTAGAAAAATGCCGCCATAAGTATACCACGCTCCGCGTCCTTGTCAAGTTTAGTGGAGTGTTGCTAGACTGTGCGAAATTTCAGTAATTTAAGGGTATAAATTCTGATGCAAGATCGTATGGACCTTAATGATAATATTTTTATGTGCATAATTTTACACAACGTTTATAGCTGTCCTCAGATATTAGGTAAAATTGCAACCGCATTACACCCTTTCACCCGCCATTACGTAGGACGATATTTGGAGCTAACTCACCGATTCCAAGGTTTTCCAAATTAACAAATAAATATAGTGATGTCGTAGATATAAACGCAGACTCACTTCGCACGTTTCGATCCACACTTATAAAATATAGCAAAAACCGAACCGTTTAATCTTACTGTGCTCATCTTTTACATTTATTTTTGCATTTCGCCTAATATTTAGTTTAAGAATTAGTTTAGTTTTAGTTTATTAAGTTAGTACCTACAATTAGTTTGTGTTCATTATTTGCATGCTGTGTTTGCCTCTAATTATTTGTTACACTTATAATATTTTACTTGTGTGTCTACAATATATGTAACGGTGTATACGAATGTTGGCATTCTCAAATAAATAAATCAATACTGTACATAATAATATTATGAAGACGTTTTAAGATGATATAGATATTATTTATTGAAATTAAACTACTATATACGGATTTTATCGCGTTGTTTATTTATCACTGTATTACAAAATTTTGAAAATATTACACTACTACTACTATTGATTTTATTTTACTAATTTATAAGCTAATAAAATTATTTAAACTATTAAATCTATTTATTTTTGGTTTACACTTTCCCCGACGTTTCGGTTGCTTTTCAGCAGCCATGGTCACGGGGAGACTGACGACTGATGACAACGCGATAAAATCCGTATATAGTAGTTTAATTTCAATGAATAACATTCGCGTAAACAGAAGACAATATTAGATATTATTTATTATTTTTCTTAGGATGTTTGTTAAGAGAGAATTAAGACCTTAATGGATCGGACAGGGTTTATTATACACAGTGTATTGTGTATGTATACAGATCAACTTTATTTTTAAATGCAATAAAAGAAAATATAGGTACTTCTACTTTGACTGCACGAATGACGCAATGGTTTAAGTAGTAGCCTCGCCTCTTACACTGCGCTGAGTGTTGTGGGTTCGAATCCCACACGGGGCAAAACTTTGTGTGATCCACAAATGGTTGTTCCGAGTCTGGGTGTTCTTTGTGTCCGTTTTTGAACGTTTGTAAATATGTCGTTTAAAACTACAGGAATTATTCGTAGAATGGGAATTACCTCATTTGAAACGAAACGAAACGAATGAAACTTAAAAATATGGTATTTGGCTTATATGGCTTACGAAGTCGCAGGTAAAAAGTATTATACATAATAGTATCATAAATAAAATAAGTTTATTACTTCTATATATCTTTTATTTATTTTCACGACACGTAGATAATTTTACACCCTAGCTACCTTAATGAACCACCATGTTTGACTTGAATACATAACTTAAATTAACTTATTATATAACTGGTTTTACATATTATAATAAGCAGAAATTTCGCCATCTTTGACAAATAAAAGCAGGTCTGTATAAAAACATATTTAATTCTAATTCTAGACATATATATCAAAGGAGAATAATTAAGAAGGTTTTAATTATACAGACATTATTACGCACCTCTTGTTTAAGATAAAACTTTTCTTGAAAATACAATTTCTGTAATTGGATTAATTCTTGTGTCACGGTTTTATAAACATTCAAACAGGGACACAAAAACTATTTATATTACGGATCACCATAATTATTCGTGCCAAGTCAGAAAAATCGGGCACATTCATCTCCTTCAGATCTTTACCTAATCTTTATATTTTAAAACTACTCCTGACATGAATAGATTGTTGCGGGAGACTTTCAAACAACGGACAGAACACCCAGACTCGGAGCAACCATTTGTAGATCACACAAAGTTTTGCCCCGTGTGGGATTCGAACCCACAACACTCGGCGCAGTAGCAGCGGCGAGGCGCCCTCTTAAACCACTGCGCCTTCCGTGCAATAAAAAAAGTTTCATCTTTTCGCGGTACCTTGGGCGACCCATCCAACGACGCTCGGTTAGTTGCCACGAGATATGCTCTTTAGCAGGTCGATCCTCTCCCATTCTTTCCATATATCCGAGCCACCGAAGTCGGGCAGCTTTTATTTCCTCGATAATATGGTCTGACTTGGCACAGTATAGGAAGGACTGCCGTACTTTAATGTCAGAGGCCAAGATCCACTTTGGGTCGCTGAACCAGCGAAGTAAGTAAGTAAAATTATTTGTCCCGTATCGAATCGAACGTACGTCTTGACATCGAATCTATGACTTCAAGGCGAGGATTTAAACCACTACACCTGCCCATTACCATAAGTAATTGAAACCCGCTTTTTAATCAAAAGCATATAAATACATGAACTGAGTCACTATTTATATTAGCTTTACATATTTAATATCAATATGTTTGGTATTATATATATTATGTTATATATATATATTATTTATGCCATTTCATTATAATAATGAACTGTTGAAAAATATTTTACTCTGTCGTTTGTTGTGCTGTTTACTTAATACACAAAAGTAAATTAAATGTATAAATTATTTGAGTGGCAATCTGATATTAACAAACATTTATTTAAATAGAGCACTCGCTTTAATAAGACGCAAGAAGCTGGTGCGAGTTACTTGCGCAAGTTATTTGCGCGAGTTAAGGCTCTGCTCCAAACGACCACTAAAACCAACTTTCGGTCAGATTAAGGCCGGCCTATCTGACCGAGAAGCCATGGCGACGTCGTCGGCTACATAGGCATGGTTACCCTTGGCTACCTTCAGTAGCCAGGAGTGGCCAGTGGCTACAATCTGCCAGTTAATTCTCTTAGAGCCCCACAAAAATACGTGTACAGCGTCTGTCTTGGCAGCAGCTTGGACACTGAGTAAGTGAGACGCAGCTTGTTCGTGTACATTTTATTGGCGACGCGCGTCGTCAGCTCGGCAGAATACCCAGACTCCAAACAGAGAGTCGGTCATGGCTACGTTTCCAAATTGACGACACGACGTTGCCACACCGTTGTCAAGTGAAGTAACTGCCATAACTTTGAATATGAATTGAAGATACATAGCCAGCGACGTCTCCATGTTTTCTTAGTGAGGTAGGGCCCTTAATCTGACTTTGTTTCGCCAAAGCCGCCGAGTGTTATAGGTCCGATCCTCACGCGGGACTAAAAATAAATAATAGCGATATCAGCTCCTTTTATAATTTCACTACTGGGCATGGGCCCTTCTTCGTATGAGAAGAGTTAGGCCACCACGCTGGTTTAGTGCAGAGTGACTTCACATAAATTCGAGAACATTATTTAGCACGCTCAGACGCGCATTTTTCTCACGATCTTTATCGTCACCATTAAAGCGACCGATAATCAATTATTGCACATTCGAAAAGTCAGAGGTGCGTGCCCTGGGATCGAACTCGATACCTTTGCGTGGTAGTCCAGCGATTACCTACTAAGCTGTTTATTGCTGCTTAAATGTATAATATTTTACTAACTTATTTCTTATTTAATATTGTCTTGTGTTGACCCGTGAACATGGCTGCTGTAAAGCAACCGAAACGTCGGAGCAAAGTGTAAACTTAAATATAAATAAATTTAATTAATTAATAAATTATTTAAGCTATTTAAGCCTAAATTCAGTGAATTTCAATAATAGTAGTGTTAGAGCATCAAAATTATGTAATAAAAGTGTTTTAAAATAAACAACGTGTTTAATTTCAATTATTTCTTATTTATTTTCCGCGACTAAAATACCTAATACTGAATAAAAAGTATTTATATTTCATAAAAATCATGTAACGAGGGCTTTCTACGAATTGTATTTTCGCGTAAGCCTTTGTAAAACATTCTTTAAGAATATTTAAATCCAATGTAGACAAAGGCGGACCTTTGTTATGGAAAACTTGAAATTCTAAGACGAATCGTGATTTCTTATTTGTATCTATTTTCGCTTCCCTTTCGTTATTTTGTATTGTTTATAAGGTTAACTGTTTATCTAGGAGTCAGGCGTTCAAAGGATGTATAATTATTCATCTAACATTATATGGTTTAGTTTGTATACCTATCTCATACTAGTGAGATGTAGTTGCTCTATAGTTTGACGGCTAAATTAGGGCCATGCGCGATAGGGATACGGTAAGCAAAGGTACATACACATCTTTTACACAGTTAATTGAAAAATACTAATAACCTTTTAATATATAAAAATATCATCTCTTTGTTAAACTCTTCCACTGTTGGACACGGGCCTCTTCTCAGTGTGAGAAGGGTTAAGCCAAAGCCCACCACACTAGCCTAGTGCGGGTTGGCAGACTTATTATTATATCTTCGAAAACATTATGCAGAACTCTTAGACATGCAGGTTTTCCTACGACGTTTTCCTTCACCATTAAATCGTGCGATAATAAACAATTTAATACGCACATAACTTCGAAAAGATAGAGATACGAGACCTCTGCGTACGTGAAAATAATCAAAAAAGGTATTATGAACAGTGGTAGAACAAAAGTTAAGTAATATATAATAAACAAGACACGATTAAAAGGTTATTCATTTTTTTTCTTTTATGCCTGTATATAAACTAAATCAAACAATGTTAGATGATTATAAATCTTACCCTATCGCTTAACACTTTTCTTACTATGGGGTAGGCAGTGGGATGCGTACTACATCCACTCACTGCTTGTCAGCAGAACCAATTAACCTTTTTCTTGCCCTGCTAGGACATTGTTTACTTTTTTATAAGGCCAGCAATACGCAAGCGATATCTTAATAGAAACATATTAATACAGTTGTCAGACCAGCCATGGTTTTTAATTAACAAAATGGTAAACAATTTCTTAATGTACCAACAACAATCAAATTCAATACCTAGTCGTTTTACGAGAAGAGATAAAAATACTAAGTGATAATTTCACGGATGCGACAGAAGTCAATCAAAACGAATCCAATTTCTTACTATTATTGCTGTTAGTACAGTATCAGATTATTAAAGTTATCTCTCGACCATTGTAATCGCTGAAGCCCATAAGTATTATTGTCTCCACAACAAAATTTTGCGTATTTACTTATTTTTATATCTGAGCTCATTTTTTAAATAAATGAATATTGATAGGGCTGTCTTAAACTGAGATCGTAGGATGACTTGAACGTCTTCAAATAGGACTGGCAGGAATATCCCACGAACAGAGTGATTTGGAAAAACATGCCAAACAGCTAATGAGAGAAAGAAAGTCATGAAAATATATTAAGTTTATAGAATATATCAAGAGCGTACAAAATTCCCAGAAAGGTAAACAATGATCGTAATAATTTTTTCTTAGAAAAGGAACGAGTTTCAGTGTAAACAGGGAAATATTATTATCGTTACTGCGAGTATTTTTATAGCTGTAATATTATATAAGCTTTATTACATTATAATCGAATAAGGAATGTTTTATATGAAGTTTATGAGTCTTATTGTTGACTTGGAAATGGTGGCTGGGTGGGATTGGAAGGCGGGACTGAATGTTGTGGTGTAAGTTGGCAGAAGCTAATATTTAGCAATAGACTGCGAAAGGATTGATATCGATTTTATGTGGATAGGTATGTAACAATATGCATTTCATGATTACATAATTACGAATGAGATGTTAGTTGCTTTCGGCTATGACAAGAAATTGATTATCAGGCAAGTGTACCACAAGGATCTATGCTGGGTACAATACCAATAGGCAATTGCTACAACTTCCAAATTTCAAAATTTTAGCTGAAACGAAAATTTACTGGTATATGTATAGTTTTTGATGATTTTAGCTATACTATTCGGGCTTTGGAACATTAAGTATCACTTGTTATAGTAAACGTGAGCACGATAAAGAAAAATAAATTGGCTAATGTTATAAACAGGTATCACTTAATAAGATAAAATGGTGTTGCAATACATAGACCGATGTCTCTCTATCTGCATAGAGTAGATGATACCTTGTACAAGACACACATTCAAAAATAAGTACAAATTTATTTTAAAAATATTTTCCCGAAGTAATTTATAGCAACATGTGTCACGAGGGGCAACATGTATCAATAATACATTTCATGAGAATTGACTTTACAAAAAGGGAACGCATTTGTTACTTGTGCTGTTGAAAAGACTGTAGTCATCCGAGATAAAATCGAGAAAGAGGTAATCTCTATAAAATCAAAGTATTTTTCTAGTCAGCAAGTCGAAGTGAATCCGTGACAATATCCTAGTAAACTAATGACCATAAAAAAAGATTCCTTTTTTAATGGCGACCATCGACAGTTAAATGTAGGACGAACGAACTACCTTTTGATAAGAAGAACATATAGTTATACGATGGGAAGCTATTGAAAACGGAACGATAGAAAAACGGAACGACAGAAAAACGGAACGACAGAAAAAACAATTGCTGTAGATATCGAAAAGTGTTCAACTGCTGTGCGTCTTGGTTCATAGGAATAACATATAATTATGATGACATTAGGCAAATAAACTAACATATGAAGGCGACAATTATATGACAAAAGACTTTTGTTAAGAAATTAATTACTAAAGACCTCTATTTTAGACAAACTGCATCGTTGGTCTAGTGGAATAAGCTAGCATGTTTATTTCTGCGTGAGATTGTTAGTTATCTGATTTGTGCAGTGCAGAACTGAGCCAAACACAAAACAAATGGTGAGAATTTACGGCAATAGGCATGTCCTGGTTACGTGAGTCTAAAAACATAGTGCGTCAAATTGGGTGTAGTATATTGTTTGATCCTTCTTGGATCTTTCTTCTCTTTTTCTTCCAATCTTGTTTAATCCTTCGGATATATAACATAACCGTGAGTCTATACAATCGTGTAGATACTTGATTTAATAGTTCGAAGCGCTATCTAAACTCAGATCTTATTTCTATGCATTATATTATATTATTATGTTCTTATTATCTCTATGCAAGATGCTTCTCAATTTACAGAAGGGCTAATTAAACTCTGGATACAGCCATCGTCTAAATTGATTACTTATTCATTTCAGGGTGTGTGGTACTGAATTATTCAGCGCGAAATTAATTTAACACCAATTATTGGATTAGAAAAATGAATTTGTGTATTACTTTTTCTTCTATCGTTTATTCTTCAAAATGAAAGTGATTACGGCAGCTGTCACTTTTTTATTCTTCGTAAGTAAATATTTATAAAAATATAAATTAATTTTTTTTTCGAATACTAAATGTATGTACTTATGCTATATACTAAAGGGCTTACCTGTTCCAAAACATATGATGGAGTTTGTGTATGTAATTATGTTTCTGAAGGATCTAGAATACCAAAGCTGCCAGTCATGTTGTCGTCAAATTTAACGTTTCGCTTTTATCGCAGAACATTTGCATAAAGGTTTGCAATAAAGCGTTACGCTTTCGTTATGGTTTCATATGATGCGTTTTATAGCTAAACGTTATACAACGTTATTTAATGTACTGGATGATTTTTTTTATATAACTTCATACCTCTTTCTATCCATAGCGGTTCTATTGTCCACATTTAGTGGCAAACTTGCTTCTTATTATAATTTTCTAATACCAACACCCAGAAGACGTGACAGGTCAGTATCGGTAGTCACTACTGTATTTTGATTTACTGGTATTGAATTGATGACTTTGATGATTTTACAGCTAAATATTGAAGCAGCAACCTTCAAGACATCACTGGCTGAACGTCTGAAGAATGTTATCTCAGCATCTAATACCCGGCCTACTATTTTTATTATCTTTGTAAGGTTCTATTTTATTGTTTTTAGTAACTTTTAATAGCAATAATAGAGTAGTAATTATATTAATTAGTTCATTATCAGGTTAAAGTTAACTCAAAGTCTGGCTATTTATAAAAGTCGTGTATGGTTTTAGCGAAGGTATACAGTTACTGTTATTAATCCTATGTGGGCTTTCTTATAGTGGGAGGTTCTTGAAAAAAAATTTCTTATCTGATTAGACTAAAAGCAGATTAAGACAATAATGAAGCTAGACAATTTTGTGTTGGCAGTTTTCGATTCTAAGAAAATTTATTTCTTCGTCAAAATTGATTGCTTATTAGTTTGATAAATAAATTTACTTGAAAGAGATGTTAACGACTTAAAAATCACCTTAAATTGTATAATATTACTGCCTATGCCAAAAATATAAAATTTGGTAAAAGTTCTCTGAAATCTTTGTTATATAGAAATAAACTCAATAAAAATTTGCAGCCGAGGAAGAAAAGTTCGCGCACCCTTTGGTCAAATAAACTGAGGAATTTAGGTAATTATGTCGTCTACCCAAATAAAAAAGGTAAGTTTCAAAAGAACGGTATTGGTTCTGACTATTACGACTACGACGTTGGAAGATCGATGGATAAGGTGGATTACGAAGCGGGCTTCCCGGTATTACGACAGAGTTCATGTGGCGATCTGACTGGAGAGTGCATTAGATACTGCTTGGCGGACAAATATTGCCAGTCATCAAGCAACATAGCTCGCTGCACTCAGTTGTGTCCTGAAGAATGTATGAAAATGGTAAAATGTGGCAAAAAGCCGGCAACATTCTAAAAGGATGATAAATTGACAATAAAATATTTAAAACTGATCTTCTCTTTTTGCTTTTCAATAACAAGTCATATTATAAATGCGAATGTGAGTTTGTGTTAGAGGCGAAGCAACCTCTACGAATCGCTATCCATGGCGTGAAAACGCTTCCACGCCATGGATCGCTACAAATCGCTATCCATGGCGTGAAAACGCTTTCAAGTTTTCACACCATGGATAGCGATTCGTAGTGGTACATGGCGTGAAAGCGTTTCGCCACTGCCACTACGCCAGATGTTGCCGGTTCGATTCTCACACAGGGCAAAATTACGTTGTTTAGATACTCAGATCTAAATAACGAAATGTTGTCCTTAAGTCTATTGTTCGAATCTTTGTATAGTCCGTCGCAACACAAGCATTATTCTGAGGGTGGTGTTGCCTCTTAAAACAAAAAAGAAATACAAAACATTCACCTTTCATAAGATACCTTCCCATACAATATAAATCTGGAAATACACCATTGAACAAGAACCAGCAAATGTATTTAAACAAGCACTTGTTACGTATTACAATATTTCCAACAATCAGGTTGCTTTTTCGCTAGCACATCATTATTTTTACATTCAAAAGGTTCGCTTTGTTCAAGTCAAGAATCATCTGTGTATTTGGGACCGCAACAAAAGTATTTTTTGTAGACAAAATATTACAAGTATGACATAAATCTGTTTTTTAACGAGGAGAGTGCTTCGGTTAAAAAGTATATCGTTTTAATTAGTCATACTATAATAAAGAAAAAGATAATTTTATAACATAAAAGGAAATTAGTAACGTTAAATATTTTTAACGTTAACGTTTTATTGTTTTTAATAAAAGACACCATCTGCATCAGATGTCAAGCATTGTGTCACGGGTTGCAAACATACGAAGTACATCTAAGCTTAGAATAATTATTCGTGGATCTCATAAAACAATACTGCAATTATAATTTTAAGTTCCACATAATAGGAGTCGAACCTTTTGCCACCGCCTTGGCTGTCCACTGCATTCGGCTGCCTGTCCATTGAAGCAGAGCGAGGCTGCGGAGCGAAGAAACTGAGAAATATTAACCAATAGGATTGCATAAAATCTTCGCTTCGCTCCACTATGCAATCCTATTGGTTTAATATTTCTCCGTTTCTTTACTCCGCAGCCTCGCTCCGCTTCAATGGACAGGCAGCCTTAAGCGGGTGCTCGAAGCGGGCGCCCGCCGCGGAGACCCGCGCTGTGCTCCATCACGGACTCACGGGCGCCCGCGACGGACTCCAGCCTCTCGCAGCGCCGGCAGTAACGAAGCAGCGGTCACTGATTTCCTAAAAACAGCTCCGCTCGCGTGCTCCGTCGCGCGGACACATTGTCCGCGGGGCGGACCCAGATAATAGAAAACAGCACGCCGTGCAGGCGCCCGCCCCGTACACCCACTTAAAGCAGCGGACGGCCTTAATCGCCATGCTGCTATAGAACATTTTTTGACAGAAAACCTTAATAATTTCAACTAAGGTATTGAATCCAAGACTTTATGCACAGCAATCGCATTACACCACTGAGATTCAACCATTTTGTAGTTTTTAAATAGTATAGATTATCTGTTGTTACCCGGAACGTCGTTTCTTGTCCATGTCGCTTTTTTGTAAAGGCATAAGAATAATAAATCTTTATGTACTTTAGTCAAATCTCTGTTACAAAACTTAAATTACACCACAGACTTCACTTACTCCCAAGCTTTAATTATTGTGTTTTATATACATCGAAAAAACAAATGAAATATTTAATATCTGTTCTTAAAAACATACTTTATAAATAGTCAGTAGGCTTGTCTAGTTTTAGAAGGCTAACACTGTCAATGAAATGCCGCTTAACCAATGATTTCTTTTATACCTACTTGGGAATTTAGAACATCCAAAAGTCCCACGGGTCAGAATCAAGCCTTTGAACTATTCTAAAGCTTTTAAAGGATAGAAAAATAAAGTGGTACGCTGTCCTTTTTACGCCCACGATCAAACAACAAAAGCTCCATCAAAGTCGTTTTTTATCTCAACCACTTTGACCTGAATGTTTCCTTTGAGGTCACATGTTGGCTGAGAGCGTTTTCCGAATTCCGTGACGTTGTTATGGCGATCGTTGCCATGGCAACCGGCATATGAACGGTTTCATATTTTTGGAGAGTGTTTGGAACGTTCTATATTTGACTGTTGAGCGCGAAGTGGTATTAAAAACAGGATGATATGGTTATTCTTATTTTGAATTCGGAGTAATCAAATGTTGGCTGATATTTGTTGAGGTACAAAGCTCAATTTTTTTGCGAATGTATCAATAAATAACTTATACATACAATATTTTCCCGACGGGGCGGACAGTCTCTCGAAATAAATGGCCGGCCTATTGTCGTTTGCCGTGCACAGTTCCGGATAATTTTCTGTTAAGTACTAAACGGAAAATCCCAATAACGCGTAACCATAGCGTTACCAAAGCAGTCTTTCAATTAGTTTGTTTATGTTCAATGAGATACGTAATAAAACTACTAAGTTCCTTAGTAGGATCACCAGGCAGAATCGGATTGATATCACATTAATCGCTGAGTTCACGAGTGTGACTGATGCAGCATATTTGCCAAAGATGATCGAATATTAAAACTAGAAAAGAGGTTTTAGAAGGATAGTGTATTAAAATACAGCCAACACTAGCAATATTGTTTACACTGAGCAAATAAATGGCTGCACATAACATCCATGATATTCTAGAACCTTTGTCATTCAGTCGTGAACTCTGAATATTTTAATACCTGAGTTGCGGCAATCAGATGATAGTTGCTCTATTAATACTGATATTCAGGTTAAGCGCACTTATATTTGTAAGCTCTGTTTAGAAATATGAACTTGATGAAATGCATTGATTGAAGATGGTAAGATTAGGAGAAAAAGAAGTATTTCAAAATTTGTGATTTATGCCATATTGGACTGTCATACTGAACTTTGAAGTTTATTACGGGAAGATCTAGGTGAAAGTGATGTAGATAAGTCAGGTATGTCTTTTTACGTGAAATAGAGTAATAAGACTGAATAAAGTAAGAGATATGCCAGGATTGTAAAGAGTGTAGATCTGTAGTGTAGCTATTTACCTCTCCAAGAAACTGGCATGAGTATACAGGATGTCCGGTAATTAATGGATAACCCTGGAAATGTCTTATAGTGGAACGGACGGCCGTTCAGAAAAAAATATGAAAAAAAATCTATCCTAACTACTACCTGAGATATGTGGTTTTTTTAATTACCATGTATAACTTTCTTGTACGAGTATACTACGATCATAAATGAATGAAATCCATCGGTTTTTAGTTGTTTTATTATTAAACACTAATTATGCTAATAGATAGACAGTCAAATTTATGCATGCTATATTAGCTTGCACTTTTTAATATATTTTTCTTTTTAATTTTTTTATTATGTTCTGTTATATTATTTTCTGAACGGCCTTCAGTTCTACTATAAGACATTTCAAGGTTATCCATTAATTACCGGACAACCTGTATATATATTTTTTGTTGCTATTATAACTAAACATGTGTTCACACTTTACATTTTCACGAATGGTTTGGCATACACAGCTAGTTATATATAAGGGAAAAGAAACTCCGAAGACTCCAAGGCACTCTGACTTTTCGAAATTATCAGCGTAATAAATAGTTAATTAACATTTACTTAAACGCTAAAGGGGATCATCGCAAGGAAATCGGCATGTCTGAGAATTCTGTCATGTTTTCGAAGATAATATGTAAATTTTGCCAACTCGCACTGGGCCAGCGTGGTAGACTATGGTCTAGCCCTTCTCACACTGAGCAGAGGCCCGTAGCCAGTTAAGGTTTGCACGAATATGTATCTACTGTCATACGTACGTAACCAAATTATCAGAAAAAGCAAAGCCAGATAATGTTTCAACAGTAAATAAAGTGGTATTCATCTTGTTCCTCCGTTATTCTTTAGTTGCACTTGTTCTCTCACTCTCACACACATTCACAAAAGAACGGAAAACATGCTGGCTAGTGCAAAATAGAAAATATCATAGTCATTTTACTAAAACAAGCTTAACTTTTGACCTAATAAAAGGCATTAGGTTGTAGGTAAAATACTGAATGTTACGTATTAAAATTCCAGTTACTCAAACATTACTTATGATAAAGTATGATACAACAATATCAACAACGGATTTTCTTTCATAAATAATTTAAGGATATACCTAATTCCGAGCCACGCGTTGAATAAAAATACGCGAATTACATTAGCTTAAATTAACCACATTTCGCCGCCTTCGAGTAAGTTATTCATCTTGAAAGATGATGTATCACGTGTAGAAGCCGTATTAAATACTGTCTGTTCTATATACACAAACGCAGGCCTATATTTCCCCGAAGGGGTGGGTAGATGTGTATTATAGCTACATTTCGCTCTATGTTAATGCGTTTTGCTTGATAAAAGTAAAATAATAATGACTGCGCAAATGGCTTAGGAGTTTTAGTGTCGCCACGCCATTGCTACTACTTCTCGTATTATCTGTTTGATCTCCACATAGGACAGAAATTTGTGAGATAATTGACCATTGTGTCCGCTGTTTAATAAATTAATAATTTTGTAAAGACTCCCGCGTCACAGGCATAACGGAATTCATGCGGTACTGTTTAAAATAAAAAAATCTGTGTCTATTTTTACCAAAGCTTAGTGAAGTATATCCTATTAAAATACTGTCCGACCTCTCTCATGCCTTTCCTTTCAACCTATCTTTAATAACTTTTCCCTAGAATCGACAATACGGGAGTAATACATCAACGCACAGTTATTTGACTGTAAATATTTGTATGATAGAAGTACATTTCCAGGTTGTTATTACTCTCGGTTACATAGGTAAGTAAAATTACACGACGAGATATTATATCCTACTAGATTTTACCCTCGGCTTCTTTCGCGTTTATGAAGATTATATCAATACACTAGCTGATCCGCGCAACTTCGTCTCCTTCACAAAAGAGAATTTCTCAGTTTTTGCAACATTTTTCATTTATGCTCTGCTCCTATTGGTCGCTGCGTGGTGTTATATAGCCTATAGCCTTACTAAATAAATGGGTTATCCAACACTAAAAGAATTTTCAATTTGAATTAGTAGTTCCTGAGTTTAGCGCGTTCAACCAAACAAACAATTATTTAAGCAAACAAACAAACTCTTCAGTTTTATAATATTAGTATAGATTATATTACATTAATATAATATTAAGCTTATTAAGATGCTCTGGGTACCTTACTCACTATTAAGTATGCAATGCAAGGCTATTTAACTACGATCTCGTGTTCAATAGAAGTACTGTAGCTTATGGTCGCATCATTATATAAACGCTTGCTACAAGCGATTATATAATGACCTCCAGACCCAAAGTCGCCCACGGCGGCCAATCTTAACGAATACCATCCATCTGCGTAGGAGATATTATAATGCAGAAGTATGTGCGCAAACACATGTGGATTCTCTGTTCCCTAACTCTCACGATCCGATGGGTTTCCAATCCGAAACAACCGGAGAGAGATCAGGCGCAGGACCAACGGCTTTATGTGCTTGCCGAAGCACGGGGGTGTCTAACACCGCCAACTTCTTGACACCGGGTTGGTATAGGGATTTCTTAACAGAAAGACCCAATAACTTTTTGTTGGCCCATCTCAGGATGCTACAAGCGAGCATAAGATACAGTAGGGTAGACTTTACAAACATCTAAACAACGGTCACAAAGAACATCTAGGCTCGGAACAATCATTTGTGGATCACACAAATTTTTGTCCCGTGCGGGATTCGAACCGCACACGGTGTGATGGCAGTGGCGAGGCGACCATTTATTTATTTATTTATATTAAAACAGTTACTCTCTGCACTAATAGGTTGAGATCCCAACACGTGCAGACAGTCAAGTTTAACAATAACACATTGTTACATGGATAAGAAAAATAAATATATACATTAAAATGAATATCAAATAATAACTAATTCAAAATAATAACACAATCAATAAATATACTAATAATCGGAAGCAATATTAATACATAGGTTATAGAAAATTTCAATTTTAATAATAATATAATACATCACAATTAATTCTAGTCAAATGGGTCTGTCTGTGGGTTGGCAATACAATAAATTCCTTGCCGGGTCAACTACAACTAAAAAGAAATCTCCGATCTGGCCTGCGGTCTAGCATTTTACAGGCTTTACAAATTAATTCCAAACCCAGCTAATCAGCTAGGCGGAAAATATTTTGCAGAAAAATTGTTGTTCACCAAGAATTGTAATAACTCGTAGGAATTTTCCGAGCGCTATTAAATACATTATGAAAAATTATTTACAGCTTTGTATGAGAACATTTACTTGGAAACGTTTTTCTGTGTTGCTTTGTAAGTTTTATTACATTATATTTCACTGAAGTGGTTTTGTATTTACTAGAAATGCCACTTAGTATTGGCAACATCAGTAGAAAAGTCTATTGGGAAAATTGCAGGAGTGCTATGCAGATTTACAGGGTTTAATCAGGCACCTCTGACTTTATGAAGTTATGTGCGTATTAGTTTATTATCACTTGCTTTAACGGTTCCTCCAATTTTTTTGTGTAGTTTAATATTCTGCTCTGGGCCAACCTTGGTTGATTTATGGACCAACCCCGTGCACAGGTCTCTTTTTATAGCGTATCTAATGTGATTTTCCAGTAGCCAGTCTCTAAGCCTCCCAGCGGTGGCCTACATACAACCCTTGAATTTCGAGTTAAATTCTTATTTCTGGGTTGGGCACCAGACAATTTAGACGCGGGCAAGAGTCACACGGAAATTGTCCCCTTCTCATCAAGGGCAGCAATGGGTTGGTTTTATAGCTGAAGCAATGGGAAGAAAACACAAAAATAAGAAGCCGTTTACCTCATAGTTAGCAGTTATCGCTAACTATCAGGTAAACGGCTTCTGCCACCAATTGCTATAGAAAATCTGTACACATACAGGGTGTCCAGTAATTAATGGATAACCTGGAAATATCTTATAGTGGAACTGGCTGTTCAGAAAAAAATATGAAAAATATCTATCCTAACTACTACCTGAGATATGTGTTTTTTTTAATTACCATGTATAACTTTCTTGTATACTACGACCATAAGTTAATGAAATCCATCCGTTTTTTGATGTTTTATTATTAAACACTAATTATGCTAATAGATAGATAGTCAAAAGTATGCTATGCTAATATAGCTTGCACTTTCTAATATATGTATATATATTTTTTAATTCTTTTATTATTTTGTTTCATTTTTCTGAACGGCCTTCTGTTCTACTATAAGACATTTCAAGGTTATCCATTAATTACCGGACACCCTGTATATAAAGCAGGGGTAGAATATGTGACTGCTGTGAATGACATAGTCTCACTCCTATAACCATTTGTTTCCATGCCATTATCCACAAACGGTGTGCTTCCCTGCTACGCAGAATGCGTGGTAGCTCACACAGCTTGTTGAGCATATTGTGTGAATGGTGGGGCAGTCCGATTTTGGGACGCTGGATACGACTACACACGATGTAGACAGTGTCCAGAAAGCGGCCCTGTCTCATAATATTATTAGTGTAATTTTTTTGTTTTTTTTTATTGTATACGTTGGCAAACGAGCAGACGGATAGCCTGATGGTAAGCGATTACCGCCGCCTATGGACATCCGCAACCCCAAAGGAGTTACAAGTGCGTTGCCAGCCCTTTAAAAAGGAATGAAGGAGGGAAAGGACAAAGGAAAGGATAGGAAAAGGATCGGGGTAACTAGGATAACTGATATGTTACTAACACTAGGTTAAGGATTTTGTCTGTTACTAACATTTTATAGACCCTGGTCTGCAATAAATATTTATTATTATTACAACCCCGATGGAGTAAGCAGAGGTGCGTTGTATTTGGGGCTTAACAGAAGAATCTATATTCTGCTGGCTATGGTTTTAAGTCCCAAGTGATGGAAAGCGAGCAGTTTGCTGGTTAACAGCAGCGTGAAGAGAATTTCTTGGCAGATAAACCCAGTAATACCTTGCACAACTCGGGAATCGACCAAGACCTCATGCATTGAAGTCATGCGTATACGCTACCGCCACGCCAACGAAGCAGTCAAAATAATGTTTTAATCACTGGTCTTAGTTCCTAAATCAAGAGACGATTTTGACATATCTATACTAATATTATAAAGCTTAAGAGTTTGTTTGTTTGGTTAGTTAAACGCGCTAATCTCAGGCACTACTAGTTCGATTTGAAAAATTATTTTAGTGTTGGATAGCCCATTTATCGAGGAAGGCTATAGGTTACATAATATTACGCTACGACCAATAGGAGTGGAGCAACAATGAAATTTTTTTGCAAAAACGGGTAACTTTCTCATGACAGCCGCAGACGAAGTTGCGTGGGTCAGCCAGATTAGTGCCAAAAACTAACTGACCATCGGTAAAATGACTCATTTCTGAGTATAAAAACCAGACTTATCTTTTTTAATACTGCGCTCGCACTAGGCGTAATTCCTGTGTTCCGGGGGCCTTTACAAACATTCAAACAACGGACAAAAAGAACATCCATACTTGGAACAACCATTTGTGGAACACACAAATTTTTGTCCCGTGTGGGATTCGAACCCACAACACTCGGCGCAGTGGCAGAGGCGAGGTGACCACTTAAACAACTACGCCATCCGTGAAATGAAGACCTAAATGAATATCAGACTTGTGCATACGTCATATAATGTATTTATATTATAATAACTTCTCTTGAAAGCTCTCCATAATCATTGGAATGTGAGTATATAATAATGCTATGTATTAATTAATGAATTCTCCGGTATCTCTGGAGCATTCGTGTGAATTGAGCAGTATGGTAATTTCAATATGGCATTGTTATATATTGTAATATTAACTGCAAATTGAGCCGCGATAGATAGCTCGTATTTATATTAGTACTAGTTTTTCCCCGCGGTTTCACCCACGTAAGTCCCGTTCCCGTGGGAATATCAGGACAAAAAGTAGCCTATGTGTGTATCCAGGTCTCTAGTTATCTACATACCAAGTTTCATTGCAATCGATTTAGCAGTTTTTGGGTGAAAGAGTAACAAACATCTATACATCCATACATCTTCACAAACTTTTACATTTATAATATTAGTAAGGATGTAATACCATACAGAAATCACTACACATTATAAAACAAAGCCCTCGCCGCGTCCGTCTGCTCGCGATAAACTCAAAAACTACTGAACGGATTTTCATGCCGATAGACAGAGTTTTTTTTTTAATTTTTTTTTTATTTTTTTTTGCTCGTCGAATTGACCACACTCCGCCTGATGGTAAGCAGTCGTGTGGTCTAAGAGCAGTGGCCTCCACATCGTCCTCATAGCAGCTGAGGCGATGTTGAGGTCTCTACTTTGACGGCCTGAGAAGGTGCTTTTTCACGCCCCGCTTAAAGGACCCAGGATTGAAGGAAGAAGGAAACACGTGCCTTGGCAGAGAATTCCATGCCTTGATCGTTCGGCAGAGGTATGAGGACCCAAACTTGTTGGTACGCACTCTAGTCGACTCCACCGTGTAAGGATGGCATCTGAGCCCAGCACGCGTTGTTCTGGATAGGAAAGGGGAGGGCGGGATAAGGTGGAATAACTCTTCAGAGCACTCCCCGTGGTATATTCTGTAGAAACATGCCAAAGAGGCAATATCCCTACGGAGTTGCAGAGGTTCCAGTGAACTCGTGACCTCTGGATCTCCGATGATACGGACAGCCCGCCGCTGTAACCTGTCAAGAGCGTCTAGCAAGTACTGCGCGGAGCCATCCCAAAGATGAGAACAGTACTCCACGCAAGGCCGTATTTGTGCCTTATACAATAGGTACAGCTGCCCAGGTGCGAAGAACCGCCTCACCCTGTTCAGAACTCCGAGTTTTCGCGAAGCTTGCCTAATGACGCTCTCGATGTAGGTTTTGGGATTAAGGGAGCGGCAAAGATCCATACCTAAGATGGAGAGGCTGTCACGTATCACCAGTGGAGTGTTCTTCAGAGAAGGGAGGGGAAGGAACGGAGACTTTTTTCATTTTAGCAAATAGGTGAAATTTATAAGAAATTATAATCTCAACCGAAAGGGCACTCGATCACAAGGACAGAATAATGTTTGCCTACGAACAAAATAGCGAGTCACCGAAAGTATCTATAAAATAAACTACCCACTATAAATTTATCAATTCATTTATAATTCTTTGCTTCTTGTTTTACCCTAAAATGTGTAAAAGAAATTTAAATAAACTACTGTGAATAGATTTTAAAAATTCTTTAATGAAATTTATCAAGATTGAGTTATTAAGAAATCTTCTTCATTTTATTTATGCACCGCCATCTATTACGATATAAATAAACTACTTAACAGTTACTGTATCGATTCCGTTAGATGGCATCAATTACTAGCTTATACCATTTTAGTTTTGAAATGGGTATGCATTTTTCAAGGTCACTTCAGAAAGCTTTTTAAACATATTCTACGTACAGAGTAAATGATTACTTCTGAGAACTTGCTTTGCTAAACATGGAAATAGGTTAATGTAGTATATTCCTTATAATAAGAATAACATTAACTTTCATAGGTGTTACTTTGCGATCTTTTAAATTAATATGTTATGGTTCACAATTTGTTTTTTATTGAGATGGTGTGCAGATATCAATAACACTAGGGAACAGTCATTTTGCGGCATCGTAAGCCAATTTTGTGTAAGTTCAGTATGCTGAATACGTGAAAAATATCAGATTTGTTAAATTGACTCTAGTTTATCAGATAAGAATTTATAACTACCTATATGACTGAAAAAAGGTCAAAATAAAAATACAATTACACATTAGGTAAATATATATTTTGGAAGCGGCTACATAATAACGACAAGAAAATTTAATACATATGCTATTAACAAAAATCACAAAAAAATATTAGAAAAAGCTTTATCTGTAAGCTTTTCTATTGTGTTTATGTTCAGGACAATCCCATATTGAATTGATAATATTAAGCTCAATGCAATAGCCTGCCATCACAATATGGCTGTCCCATCGGCCTTGGTATCTTTCTTTCATGGTTCTAATGTCCTGATGGAACCGTTATTTACGTTGAATATCTGAAGAACCAGAGTCAATCCATACAAAGTAAATACATTTCGGGTATGACTGATAAAGGTGTTTATTATAAAACCAGTAACAAATTTAATGCTGCAGAAAATATATATTTTTTGTTTCCCAGTGTAATAATTTACAATAAAGTTTATTGCAGTCATATTTCGAATACGTAAATGCACGGACAGTGTAGTGACTTAAGTGGTTACCTTGCCAATACTACTGCACCGAACAGTTTTCGTGGGATCTCCACACGGGATACAATTTTGAGTGATTCACAAATAGTTGTTTGGAGTCTCGGTTGATTGTGTCCGTTTTTCAAAGTATGAACAGTCCTCGATAGCACAGGAATAAAAGGAAGAAGAAACGATGGGAGATGCAATTTCGCAACATGGATGGCAAGCAAGCGGTCGTCTCGCCCAATTGGAGTGAGTTTGAATCTCAAACGGGTTAATTTCGTGTGATCCACAAATGATTGCTGAGTGTGAGTGTACTTTGTATTTGTTAATTGAATGTTTATATAAAATCCCTCAAATCAGGGCTTGATACCTAGTGCATGCTTCTTTGAAATAAGGAAAATTGCCATGCTTTGTCAATACAAATGCTCCAATGAGCATAGGATACTGGTATCCCAGTCTGAGTTCGTACGTTTAACATGGATGACAGTAGTCCTAACAATATTATAAATGCGAATATGTGTTTGGTTATTCGTTTGTTACGCATTCACACCTTAACTACTCGACCGATCATCATGAAATTTCGCATACATATTGTCAGGGGAACAGAAAAGGACATAGGGTAAAGGAGGTACTGTTACTAACCTAACCTACATTTAAGTGAGCAGAGCCGCGGGCAAAATCTAGTAATATACATGATAAATATCATATTTAGTGACTATTCGACACTTGCATGCTTTCACTAAAGGAGCATGGCAGACGTATTGAGTAAACGATACGTTGTCATGACTGTACTCGTACCAAATGACGGGGCTTAAAGCGGAGTCAGTAGAGCGATAAATTAGCTCTATCTCGCTCAGTTTCTTTAGCATTTTGTGCAATGCAAGATGACGGATCCGGGTCACCGTGAACAAATCCATCTGTAACCGGGATTTAAACGTATTAACGATAATCTGAAGCAAACATTTGGATCTCCGTCTGTTGTATTTAGAATGTTTGGTTTGATTTCTAATAGGTCTGTCTGACTGTGTAAATGATTATATTAAAATTTGGTACTCCCTGGGGTGTATTCTATGGTTTCAAATCATGAAGGTTAATTTACATAATGAACCACACTGTGCGATGTACATGAAGGTGCGGGTTGGTTTTTTCTTAGACTTAAAGTAAGAAATATAATCAAAACATCGTTTATTGTCAATTATAATACTGAGCATTACCCAGAGGCCATACTAGGCAAGCCTGTCCTGTGGGTGTCCATCACGATTAAATTGTCTGTTAAAAAATCTTCAGTCATTGCGCCTGCTGTGCACGTGATCTCGGGTTCGATTCGGTCAGACAAAAATAAAGTTTTCTGTCGATAAATTCTCAATAGGAGCTCGGAGTTACGAAGTTGGCGGTGCGCTCTTGCCTCGCAATGGACGTAGAGTTCGTTTGTCGGATCTTTCTCCGGTCGTATTGGATTGCTAGCTCAATAGACTACGAAATAACTGTGAGAGTAGGGAAATAGATCACTGTAATATCACTTGCGTAAGCTGCTTTTCGTAAATGTGGCCGCCGTGATGAATGTTCGGTGTGGAATGACATTAACTTGCACCTATTTAGAAACAGCACAGTACCTGGAATTATGCCTGGTAGATGGTAATAGGCTTACCTGCTATTATGGGGGACTTATAATATTAGTTGGCGAAATGTCGGTGTAATCCACCTGTATGCCTGCCTCGTCATATAGAGGCATGAGACATAATATGTATAATGAAGGCATATATTCTTATTTATTTTTTAACACGCTATTATTAGCTTCATATGTATGTTAGTAGGTACGTATGTAACGGAAACTTTAAACATGATTTTAACCCCCTTCAAAATGTTCGAATTAACTCGAAATTTGGCATACTTATCAAGGGAGGATGACATGACAAAAATTTAGATAAAAGGGTAGTTAGAAAAAAAAATAGTTTAATTAACTAAAAAGCGTGGGGTGCTTTCTACGATATATTGATATTGACCCACGCTTTTTTAAATTAAAATTATTAAATTATTTTCTACTTTTTTAGTCTGGATTTTAAAATAAACGTAACTTTTTTGTTTGTTAAACTATTATTTATTTAATTTAAATGTCTACTATCTCACTAGGTATAATTCTTGTGTCGTGGGGAACTAAACAAACATTTAAAGAATGGACACCAAGAACATCCAGACTAGGAACAACCAATTGTGGATCACACTCATTTTTGCCCCGTGTGGGATTCGAACCCATGACATTCGGCGTAGTGGCAGTGGCGAGGCAACACTCAAACCATTACGCAATCCGTGCAGTCAACTCAATATTCATCGTCAAAACCGATTTTAATCCTAAATCTTAACATCACTTTTTAGTTTTGTGTATAATCTTTATCTAGTAACATTCCACCAATCGATTTAAGACTGCGCCGAGCGTAAGACGCGGTTGGACTGAATGACAGAGCTCGATATTCAAATCGGCGCGAGGCCGCCATAGTAACATTGTATGGAGGATTTGAAGTGCTTTTTTGATAAATATGTATCTTTATCTTCAACCAGTCACTTAAATATTTGGGACGAACAAATTGTAATAAAACTACTCGTATTTATGTTTCGTTTAATCTGTAAAATAGGATAGATTTCTACTGTTATAATCTAAAATCGCGTAACACGAGCTTACGTTTTCGCATTTTTCGTGCAAATTTACGTAATTTTGTAGGCGAAAATATTAATTATTTTAAGTTTTTACACAAAGTAATTGTAAACACATTCATTGTTATGGTAAATGTCTATTTTATATTTGTATTAAACAAAAAGTGCTGATTTTATCAATTTAATTGTGACCGCCTGTTTTGGCACATTTTGCTCGGCGAATTCTTAAAGATCCACATGTGCAAAGACATAGTATTACATGTGTGTGTGTTGTGAGTTTTAATGTACAAATACACAAACAGACACTACCATTGATTACTCTTGAGGTTCATTAGTTCGTTCACCCTATCTGACATGACTTGTAGTAATTAGTGCTCCTGTTAATGAAATTTCAATACGTTTAGCAACCTCTAAACGTATGTGTGGACTTATTTATATACCAAATGTTGGTGTGGTTTTTTTAAATAAATATAATTGTAAGTATTGAATCTATTTGAGTGCTGCGATGCATTAAGGCAACTTATCGAATAAATTATTCGAAAATAAATATTGTATTTTCTGATCATTAGATTATTTTGTCTCGCGCTGATCGTCGCTATCCAAATATATGTACATGTAAAAAAATATCAGCCCTGTATTTAACTGTTTCACTGCTGAGCACCAGGGGCCTCTTCTTAGTGTGAAAAGGGTTAGGGCATAGGCTTCCACGCTGGCTCAGTGCGACTTTACATACATTACACATTACAGAACATTAAGGGGAATTTTCAGATATGTTTCCTCACGATGTTTTCCTTCACCGTAAAATCGAGCACACGCACATAACTTCGAAAAGTTAGAAATGCGGCCTTGGGATCGAACTCGAGACTTCTGCGTGGGAATCCAGCGGTCTCCCACTAGGCTATATTCTATAAATATATATTCTATACATATATCTATACATTTTCTTTGTAAAATATAAATTCAGTCCTGTGACAGATGTCATCCGCATCACGATCATCAAATTACGTATTTCATTGCGGTGTTAAATGCCAAAAAATACTATCATACTTTATTGAAAAAGTGCACCAATACCTAGTAATTTTCTTACGTCCTCTTAATTAGTCTCCAAAGTACCGAGCATGCAGATAGAATCAATCGAGATTTATATTTGATTATTAATATTAAAATAATATAAACATATACATTCGGATGAAACGGCTTATTTATAATATGCATAACAATTGTAAGTCGAATTATTTTAAATAAGGTGTATGAAATTATCTACTATACAAATATACATTTAATGAAAATGTATGATTTTCTGATCCTCTTATTTGATTTATTATCAAATATTCCATACAATAATAATACAAACGTCTATGAGAGTAATAACATTAATCGATAATTTATCAACAGTTGCCTGTGTTTGATTTTGTATAGTATTTTACACACATGAGCAATAAGCAATAAACAAAATATATTTTTGTGCAAAAAGTATCAAAATCGGTTGCTAAATAAGGGATTAATTGATATTTTAAATTTGGATATATGAAAAAATTGGATCGTAGTGGGGATGTCTAGCTATCTCCCTCGCACAGCTGCGGTTAAATAGCGGTTACGCCACAGTTTGTATCATGCATCCTTTTTTCATCATTTGACAATTACCCTTACAACCAAATTTGAAACGCTTGCATCTTATTTATATTTGAGTAGATTGCAAAAGATCTTTGTATTTAAGAGTGTGGGTATTTTAAGTATTAGACTAAAAAAAAAGGTCATCTACCCTATTATAACAATTGACGATCGATCGATTTAATAAATCATCAACAGTATTCGAATAAATCAGAATCACTGGAACATTCAAATGATTCTACTGTTTAATTAATAATCGCGCATTACTAAGTTTAATAAAAATTATTAAGGAGAAATGGTGTAACTTAAAATTATTATATGCAACTTACTACAATCGAGCTGAGGATACGACTGCAGAACTTACCTGTAAAAAAAAAACATGAGAATTAATTACAAAATCTCTTTAGGACACGTTGGAATGATTAGATTTCAGACAAAAGACCAGTACCTTTTTAAATTACTGTTATATACATACATACATAAATTCACGCCTGTTTCCCAGAGGGGTAGGCAGAGACTACGGATTTACATTTGCTACGATCCTGACGCACTTCTCTGGCTTCATTCACTTTCATAACATTCCTCATACACGCTCGCCGGTTTAAGGTGCTCTTAACCTGGCCTTTATCCAGAACGTCTCCGATCTGATCAGGAAACGTTCACCTAGGTCTTCCCCTTGCGACTGTTCCATTCACATTAGCCTTATAAACTTTCTTAGTCAGTCTGTTCTCGTCCATTCTTTCTACATGCCCAAACCAACTTAACATACCCTTTTCTATTCTCGTCACTATATCCACTTTCTGTTATATTATACATATTGTTGTGTGTATATCATACCCATGTATGTTCCCATAATAATATATAAATTACATACATACATATTCTGACGCTTATAAGCTGAAAAGATAACCAGGCAGACCTGTGTTACAGGTATATTAATTTCGCCAGTTATGGTTTTTGAACGCACGTGCTAGTATAGTTCTAAACACCATGATACCATTAAGAGATCCTTTCCAGAAAAGCCGGCGCCTCGCCACAGAGGCCAGGATAAAAATCTGTACATAAACAACGATAAGAATCTGTACAATATTCCTTAATTTCAAAGTGTAATATTCCCATAAACGTGATACTAGAAACCGTTATACTGTCTAAGAAAATATTAACTAATAGTAAGTAATGTAAGATGTTTGAATGATCTATATTTCCACACCTGCAATGGCAGAATATGCTGTACAATATTTAATTTAAGAACCTATATATGTATCACCATGTTCTTGGAAATAAAGTTATTATTATTATTATAAATGCGAATGCGATTTAGTTTGTTTGTTCACACCATAACTACTCGACCGATCATCATAAAATTTTGCATACACGTTGTAAGGGGTACAGAAAAGGACATAGGCTACCTTTCATCCAGGAAAAAATACCTACTGTTACTAAACTAACCTAAACTACATTTACGCGAGATAAACCGCGGGCAATATCTAGTAAGTATAAGACAACACCAACTACATGACCCAGAAAATTTTATATCAATCAAAATAATAATATAATTTTAAGATAAAGATAAACCATTTCATCGTTTCCGTATTTGCACATCGAATACGCCTCGTAATAAGGAAATGTCTATTCAGCATTTCGTGTGTAAACATTCGGTCGCTAAAGCTTGGGTGCACAAACTTGCTTAGACGGAGAAGCCAGTGATGCGTGAGCACATAGGCTCTACAGTATTTGACGTAACACTTAGTTCAATAGCTAACACATAATTCGATCTGCAGAGCCTGTAGGGAACAGGACGAGTCCATATCGCACCTACTATGTGAATGCGACGCGATGGCTGGATTGAGGATGGGTCTAATGGGCATGGCATCTTCAAACCCTGAGGACTTCACTCCCTCTGAAGTGTACGCTACGACTGATGCAGTACATTCAAAGGGAGATAGCTAAGGGATAAATCTTGGGGCCGACACAAAAGATCCCAATGGGTCGAGGTGTCGCCGGTTTGTGCTGACTTGCCCCCATACATAAGATAAGATAAGATAGTTCAATAGTAATTGTATAATCACGCCTATTTCTTGGAAGACATAGGAAGAGAATATGGATTTCCAACGTAAAACAATACGTTACCTACTGTTTATCTCCATCATCATCATGGTACTTCATCCCCAAAGTAATGGGTAGTGATGTATGGCACGTATTTTTTGCACCATAATGCTCGAATCTAATAATAGGGATCTCTACCACAGTTTATCGGAAAGTTTAAACTTCATGCTACTGAAATTTTATGTTATAAAACCAACTCATGATTTTCCCGAACTAGAAATATACTTAAATTAGTTAAATTATTAATAATACAGCACTATGTAAGTATGAAATAGGTTAGGCCATGGTACATCGTTCGCACAGCGTTAGAGCATCATTAGGATGGTTTCATGTACCGATTACAAAAGCGATTTCTTTAAATTTACAGTTCAAGAAGGTAAGTATGTATGTATATCCAGAATCAGAACAATCATTTGTAATCCACAAATTATTATCCTGTGTGGCGTTCGCACCCACAATATTCAGCTCGGCGGTAGCGGTCGACCGCTTGTCCATGCTATCCGTAATATGACATGGGATCGAATTTGAGACTTTGGCGTCATAGTTAAATAGCAACCTTCCCTCTAAAAATTAATGTTTTTATGAACAAAATCTTAAAAAGATTTGATTCAGAAAAAGTAATTAATCCAATTTATTTATAAACAAACTTATTTAAGTATAAAAAAAAAGTTTAATTTAGTTTTCACGTCAGAAACCACAGCCTGATCTAATATTTAATCCCTTAATATCCTTCTACTAATATTATTAAAAACCTCAGTGAGCTTGGCCCCATCTGGCAACCGTTCATTCCACCCTTTTTCATAATTCATCCACTTAGATACCAGGACGATAGCCTGCATCTGTCGAGAGAATAGGCTCTGGACCGAATGGGACGGATCCTTTTGATGAATTATGGCGCCTTTTCCTTGTTATATAGCAGTCGCATCTCTCTATTTGGGAGATGAATTTCTTTATTGTAGTACTGCAATATTACAAAGTCAATTTATTTGATTCGTACTTTCATATAAATAGGTATTTGTTTTGGAAGGCTGAGGCTCGCATTAGAGATCCGTATTACGGGAAATGATACACACAATTACCGGAGACAAAGTACACGGGACGATTATTCGGATTACAGAAATAATTATACTGTGTGTGATTTGAAGCTATTATACTCGGCGCAGTGATGAGGCGACCGCTTGCTGGCTTCCCATCTGAGTAGTCAAAATAAGCATTCAAATATTTAAAGCCATCATATCACATACAACATTTATATTAGAAAACTTCATTTGTGCTGAGACCAATGCACTTATTTTAGTACTATACACTTCGTATGTTGTAGTAATTATAAGTTTGTTGTTTAAATAATAAGCCAAAGTTATACTATATACTGTCCGAGCTAACAATGTATGTAAAAGGAATTTAGTCGCGTCAGGTATCCACAGGATAGGCTTGCCTAGTGTGAGGCCACAGGATATTACTTTCAGCACTGTTAATTTTTTATGGCAATAAACAAATTTTTTAATTCCTCTATGTAAAATAAGACTTGACATTTAATTGTTTAGTATGGTTTCATAGGAACACCAAAAGTTTTTACATTTAATATAAGCACTTGAAATTAAAATGTAGCCTGCAACGCATGCATGGATACTAGTATCGTAGAGATGCCATCATACCCTACGCTATGTGTATTTTTTAGTGATAGAATAAGTTCTGAGAACAATAGTTTTGGAGCGGACTGCAATAATTTAGAGGAAGTATGTTGAACAGACTTCCGCGGGAATATGAACGAGACATTCTCTTACGGAATCAAATATATTGCCCTGTCGTCAAATTTTCATAACCATAGTTTCGGTCAAATATGACGTTGGACGTAGATTTTGAGAACACAAAACATACACTTACACTGTGTTATTACTTTAGCTGAAACTGTCTTTCGGTAATTAAATACAAAAAATACAAAAAAAAAATTATAGATTAGTAGAATGGTTTAAGTGGTCGCCTTCCTATTGTCGACTGTTGTGGGTTCGATCCCCACACGTGGCAAAAATTTGTGGCGTCCACTAATAGTTGTTCTGAGCCTGGGTGTTCTGTGTGTCCGTTGTTTGAATGTTTGTAAAGATCCCGTGACATAGGTTGTATTCCTAAAGCGGCGTTTTTTTTTTAGTTAGTAAATAAACACTTTGTTTTAAGTGTTGCTTTTTAATAAACCGATTTATATATTCATTACGCCTATAATAAAATTATTTGAACATTTCCTATTAAATTGGACGGCCAATCCAAAACTAAATTTCGTACCAGGTCATTTTAAAAACTTGTCGTGTGTAAATTTTAATTTAACTTCCCTAAGGTTTACCTTAACTACTCGCGTAAAATTTCTGGATCGATGAAATGGACATAGGACCTTATGTTATATCTAGAAAAAAGTACTTTACTATATGTATCAATAGGTACTTTTTTGCTACATACTGTTACTTATGTTATATATAATTAACTTCCTTAGTAAATTAAAAGATAATTCTAGATTACTAGATTTTGTCTGAGGCTTCGCTCGTGTAAATGTAGGTTGACAAAGTGTATGTCAAATTTCATGACGATCGGTCGAGAAGTTTAGGCGCGAAAGCGTAACAAACGAACTCATATGTGCATTTATAATATTAGTTAAGATTTCATAGGATATTTTAAACAATTCTTAGGTATATCTACGCCTTCCTTTTCTATATTCTATACAAATAGTAAGGTGAGGCTATCAGAGACTAAACTCTTAATAGCGTGGAGCCACAAGGAGCGATATATGGGGTCTAGACAAAGGTTCGGGCAGACCCTGGAGAGATAAATTGCGGGCTTAAATTAAATTAGATTAAAGTGAAATAGTGGCGGGAAGATGGGTTACTATGGGACTTAAATTACATTTTCTAAATGCCATCTATTTCTTTTCATTTGGGTAATCATTGGATACCAGTTGCTAAACCAAAGATATTGAGTTGTTTGATTTTGTTTCTCTATTTTTATTTACGATAGGTACTAGAATAAGAGGCGCTTTTAAATATAGATTGATACACAATGTTTTTTGTCGGCAATTAGGTTTTAGTCTGCTCTATTGGCGTAGTGACAGCGAATGCGATTTGGTAGTCGCTTTCACTTTACCATCTGCACGATGGTTGGTTGCTTATGGTAAGCGGTTACCGTATTCTTTGAATGCTTGAAACACCAGAAATATCAGCCACACACTCACCTTTCAAAAAGAATTAGTTATGATACAGAAGAAAGCTGATCCTTAGGAAGTGAATTTCCTAAGGATCACAATAATAACAGCAAAGAGAGGTTCTTTAGAAAGGTTAGCAAAGAACTGATTCTCTGCTGAACTTCTTAAGGAACCTCCCTCTTCATACAAGGATGTTAGACTACAATCTTCTGCAAGCTTCATATCTAAGTTTGACCGAATTTGAGCAAAAGATCATAGCCACTATAAATTGTCTATCGGCGAACAGAGGCGGGCGTCTAAACACAATGATTTTATTGTTACGTCTCAATACAGTTAAGCTAACATGTTAACAATCAAACACTCGAAACAAAATGTGGAAAAACTCTTACTTCCTCCCGGTTTGCTCTACCCAAGCAAAACTATCACACTATTTTTTAACACTCGTAACTTAATCCACAAAAGAATACTTAACGGCATACTCGTCCTTCGCAACAACGATTTCAAAGTAAATATACATACAACTGTAACATTCTAGTTTCGTTTGAATAATGAACGTAGCAGTCACATCTTTGAAACAAAAGAAGGGACATAAAAAGAACTCGTGCACTTGACAACTTGGGAATAATAAAAATATACATTTATTGCTTTAAGAACAGTGAATGTGTGTGAATAGCCTATTGCTAAGTTCTCTTGTTGTGAAATAGTGTTTGTTTATTTTTTCTATAATATCAGTACTCTATTTAACTGCTCACGGGCCTCTTTTCAGTGTAAGAAGGCTCAGGCCACAGTACATAACGCTGGCCTAGTGCGGGTTGGCTGATTTCACATATCTTCGAGAACATTATGGAGATTTCCTCACGATTTTTTCTTCACCTTTAAAGCGAGCGATAATTGACTATTTAATACGAATATAACTTACTATGAAAAGACAGAGATATTGGGATCGAACTCGAGACAACTGTTATAGCACAAACTGGACATGATGGTGCTAAGCATCAACGTGGTAGACCGAGGCGATGATGGCGTGACGAATTCAGCAGCTTAAGGAAAGACAGGTGTAAACTACGGAAAATTGAGTCGGTTTGGCCCTACAGTGGGACCATACGGGCTGAAATAATTTATAAATAAATATTTATACTAATATATATATTTTTTTATACAACTACGTTGGCAAACAAGCGTATCTGATGGTATGTGGTCACTGTAGCTTATAGACGCCTACAACATCAGAGGCATCACTTGCGCGTTGCGAACCCTTTAGGAAAGGAAGAAGAGAAAAAGGAAAGTAGGAAGGAGAAGGAGCGGGAAGAGTGATTGGGCCTGCGACACTCTCACTCACCGAACGAAACACATCAGTAGGAATACTGCTATTTTACGTCGATATTCTGTGAGAGGTAGTCTTTCTCCAGTCTAGCCGGCCCATGCATGCTGAAATCAGCGAGGCTCTACTAACTACTCTAACATAGAAGTTATTATCCGCATTATAGGTACTTTGATACTAGTTTACTATTACTACTTTCAAAATTGTATTTTATACAACTGAAATACGTAAAGTTTAAGCCAAACCACAGTTTAATTCATTTTTACAACATAATATATTATATATCCATTTTCTCTTGAGAGCTTAAAGCTTAAAAATGTTAGAACATACTTACACAAAGCCGATTTGTATAATGTATTAAAATGTATTTTTCAAATAAAATATGAAAGCGCCGTCGATTTTTTGTCGAAGCACATTAAAAGTATTTGAATTGTGGACAAAAATTTCTTCGGAATCGTCTTTTTCTTTTTAACGAATATTCTGTGAAGTTCTTAAATTAATTTTGAAGTACGTTATTATAGGCCGTCGGCTCTTGAGAAAGAAAAATATACATTTTTGATGTGGGCACTCAAATATTGAAATACCTTTATAACTAGATTAATCTCAACTGATATTGTAAACGTAAAAATGGTTTTAGAAAACAAAAAATGTCTTTACAATGGCCTGAAAAGGCTTTATACTTGACATAAGGAACATGCGCACATTACAGTACTTGCGTTAGCTTTATGCATCATATAAACGATTGATGCAAGCACGGCGCAAACTGCAGGCAGCTTGCGCCGCGCTTGGACTACATATGCAACGGCCTAGCTATTTTAGGAAATAGCTAGTCCGTTGCACATGCAATCCGCTTTAGTTTCTTGCGTGACTAACGAGTATACAGCACCTTATTTATTTAGTATGGACAATAGTATCATTTTATTCTTAGGAAGATAGATACATGGTACAACTTACAAGATATGTTGTAGGAATATTGTATAACCAAATGAGTGTAATTCCACCTGCTTGAATGTTTATTAAATGTCAAGTCACGATAACTATACAAACTAAGGATACAGTTGAATATTTTGTAACGACGAATAACGATGTTTTTAATTATTGCATATTAATGAAACGTTTTAGGAAAATTTCTATTTGCTCATTGCATTCTTCATAGAGGTTGGTTATTCGAGATGAAGGCCTATTTTGACTTCTACTGAGTAAATCAAGCACCTAATACCGTTTAAGTAAATGTAAATTTATATTAAAGTTAATTTAGTGCTACTTTGTGACTTAAATGAATATAGATATATAGATGTTTTGATCTGATTGTTGTGCTCGTAAATGTTTTGAGATATTTGCGATATCTAAATACATATACTTATTACAATATAAGCCAGCGATTAGACATAATATATTTCTTGCACAACGTTCCACTGAATTGCATCAATCGTGATCACGAGTCAATGTAATATATAGTTATACTTTTAAATAATTATTGACGCCATTACGTCAGGACCTACAATATTATACAGCAGGCTGTTTAATATTGATGGTTATGGTCTTGGATAAAAAGATTAAATCCAGAATGTCTATTCGATGTTTTATGGTAATCATAATAAGTGGAGGCATAGTATGGATCATCGTCACTGCCTCGCTGTTGTCAAGGAAACTTTATAAATTATGTATATTATTTGCTTTTGCTTGCGGCTTTGCACGCTCAGGCGCATTATTTTTTTAGAGTTCGAAATATCTCTTATACAACAGCTTTGTCCATCCGTCTGTTTGTTATACAATTTTCAACTCAAGAACCGTAAAAGCTAGAGACTCGCGGACAGCGCCAAGCGACTCAGCATAGTCGATATACCCCCGATATGACTATGAACTTGGCCTCTGACCTCAAGGTCACGTGCATGTCACCTTTGCATATTACTTGAACCATTTTTTCGAACTCTAAATTTTGCGGCAATTCATTGCCGTTTCTTACTTGTATTAGATGAAGTTAGAGTCAGTTGTTTTCACCTTTGTAAAGCACCCGTGATTTATGTTGTCTACAAGCTATTCCTCGATGAAAGGTGCCTTACTCTTTGTCCTTGCCCTGACAACCTGTATGCGAAATTTTATGTTTTTTATTTATTTATCCAGCAAACACTGTTATTACAGGTTAAATACCTAATACAGCAACGCAGAAACAAGGAACAATTATACTAATAATAATTATTATAGATAGCTAAGATAATCAAGTGCCTCCTTCTCAAATTCCGCCAAAGAACAATCATAAATATCTAAACGATGGGCAACCCCATCTAGAAATTTAAAGTATTAAGTATTACTTAACTAGTAGTTAAAGCTTGAAAGCGTTACAAACAAACTCTTATTCGTATTTATAATATTAGTGAGGATTATAAATGCAAGAGTGTGTTAGTTAGTTTGTCATCCTTTCACGTAGCAACAGATCGAAGTGATTTTTTGGAGTTGAATTAATTTAAGGGCCTGAGAATGAAATTGTGTTAAGTGTGTATACCTGCCAAGAAGTACGAACTATAACGTGGTACCTGAAGCTGTAGCTGAAAAAATGTGGGTGTAAATCTCTGCTTACCCCTTCAGGCAAATAGGCGAGCGCAATATATTTAATTTTACTTGAATAATGAAAAACTGAAAATATATTGATTGCTGGCTTCTTTTTGGTACAAAATTGTTATACTGTTTCCCACATTAGGTTTCCCTGTGTTGTGGAAAACAGGCACAGTACAAACTTGCTGAGTTACTGAGTATATTGTTATGTCGCCCACACTAATAATTTCTAATAAAAGTCAATCTTCGCTAACAAAAGATTTGTTACAAAAGAATCTTAACTTAAATTTCTGAAGATAAAATATACGTTAAATAAATATCTTTAAGAAATCAAAAGAGAATAGCTTTTTATTTTCTTTGTGTAGTCTATGACAATTTAAATATCGTAGTTCAAAAATATATTTTAATATTATATTGAAGTTATCTTACGGTTTTCTTTTACTTCGGGCACGCCACGATCGTGGCGGTAAGTCCCGTTTTTGAGGAGTGGCTGGAGAGGCGGCATGGCGCCCTCACCTTTCGGCTGACACAGGTTCTAACTGGCCACGGTTGTTTTGGCCAGTTCCTGTGTCGTATACGCCGGCAAGAGACGCCCGGTTGTCACCACTGCGGCGACTGCCGCGACGTTGTTGAGGACACGGCGCTGCACACTTTGGCGGTTTGCCCCGCCTGGGCATCGCAGCGCCGTGATTTGATCGCGGCAGTCGGATCGGTTGCCCTCTCGCTCCCGGCCGTAGTTCAGTCTATGGTCCGGAGTGAGAGGTCATGGAACGCCGTCGCCTCCTTTTGCGAGGAAGTGATTTCCATCAAGGAGGCGGCGGAGCGGGAGAGGGAGCGTTTAAACCCTCTCCCCAACCGCAGAGCCGGGCGCCGGAGGGCGCGCGATGACCTCCAGCCACCCTGAGGTTTGACCTGGGGGTGGCGGGCTTTGTGGGCCTGCCCGCCATCCGTTCAGCACCAGGTCCGAGAGGCGGCGTGCGTGTTCCCACGCGCGCCTCTGTGTCGAGTCCGTCTCCCCTCTAGGGGAGACAGTAGGGTTTTATATGACGTAGTGCCTATTTTGGGTAGGTCTTTCGTGTAGTGGCCTGCCGTTTCATACGGCGGGCCGTAACCTTGGCGGGGTCGCGACCGCATGCGAAAGCGATTCGCGCGGCCCCGTCGATAGTGGTTGTGTCGAGGAACACCGTGGTAGGTTTAGTCGGTATCCCGGGAGGTACATTATATTCTCAACATCTTTCTTTACCCCGGCGAGTCCGACATAATCCCTCCGCCCGCCCCCGCGGAGGGATATGCGTCATAGCATTCCCCCACGTAAAAAAAAAAAAAAAAAAAAAAAAAACGGTTTTCTTTTACTTATAATTTATTTTAAATATACATTGGGCTACAGGCTTGCTCCCTATTTTTTTAAACCTGTGTAAAGAGGTATAAGTTAAGTTTGATTACCTTAAAATGTTGTTTTATTTTCTCAGCAGTTTTATGTGTTATGCTAGCTTTTCCCCGCGGCTTCGCTTGCGTAAAAGTAGGTTAGATTAGATAAGGTGTACGAGTACTTTTAAAAATAAAATATAGCCTATGCACCAATAGATTGCTTTATTATCATCGAGTAGGTGATAATAAAGCAATCTAATGGTGCAAGAATTTTTTAAATCGTATAAGCAGTTTTTGAGTTAAATCTTTACAAATAAACAAACAATCAAAGCTTTCTTCTTTATAATATTAGTATAGACTAGCTAACCGCGGAGGATGGTTTCACCGATGTTTATATTTCACTCCCGTGACTTGTAGCCTAATGTAATTTAACCTACATTAATCGGGTCGGGGGCTTTTGGGACCGGGCCCGTGGTCCTGGAGATACAATATACCTATAGATACAATAATTTTTTTTGAGTAGTATCATGGGACCACAAATAAAATAAACAAGGTTGTGTCTTGAGAAAGTACGGTCAATCCAAAAATGTAGAAGTTAAAAAAAAATACAATTTTTATAAAACGATGATATATTTCTTTATTTCAAAAGTGGCAGCCTTCTATTAGAATTAAACCTTAAAAATATTAAAAAGTACTCAATACGAAATACTGGATAAAGTAGCTTTCTAAAGGTGAAATTTCTGAGTTCCTTACAAACTCATTAAAAATTCATTAAAAACAAAAATACAAATATTTCTCTTTATAATTTTAGTTTGAATAATTAAAATAAGGCCTGTGCATAAGGTGTCAAGGTCAATTCCTGGGTCGGACGAAGGGTTCTTTTCTGTTGAGAAATTCTTAACCACCCAAGGCTTCATAAATATAATAAGCTAATCACTTTTATGCACGATCAAAGTTGATTCACAGATCTTCATTTACTGATTCCAATAAAAGTATTTTGATACTCACATGATTAGAAAATATCCAGATTCACTTTGGTTGGAACTCGAGTCAACCGATTTCACAATAAACAAAAACAATATTCCACTAAAAGCTCACTCTAATCTGAACCACTTTTTTTTTAATACCTTAAGAAGCTTTACTCAATACTTCCTTTACTCTCTCTGCAAACCACTAAGATATCCTCCCAATGACACTACCAATAATGAAACTTCTCTACTCGAAACCAAGTACACCTGGACTGAAATCCACCCACATTTTTGAAACGAATTTTACAAACTTCTAAGCCAAGGTTATTGCTCAATAATTTATCTATTTAAAGTTTACGACCTAACAGTTTATAATTTCCTTCCCAAAATAAGGTTAGGACTGTGCGTAAACCTAAAGCTACATTGACGTACGAGCGGAGAGATCAGCGTATACGCGATACTCGATGGCGTATTATTGGTTAGTGTAACCGACTGCCACGCCTGAGGTAGCGGGTTCGATTCCCGCACAAGTCAAACATTTGTGTGCATGAACATGGATGTTTTTCTTGGTCTGGGTGTGTCTTTGTATAATATGTACGCATATACAAAAAAAAGAAGTAGGTACCTATATATTTATGTTTATCCATTGTCTAGTACCCCTAGTATAAGCTCTGTTTAGTTTGGGTTAGATGTTGTGTGTATGTGATAGAATATTATTATATAGGTACATATTTAAATAGTATCATCATTCCTGTTTTTACGCCTACTCGCTTACTTCTAAACCACGCTACGAATTCTAATAGGATTTTGTCATTTAGAGATGTTTATGACAGGTTATTATGTACAATACATTCGAATTAAGCTTTTACATGGTAGAGAACCTTAAGTGTAACCAAAATATGTTCAGGCGGTGACATTGCTAACGTTGGCTAAACAAGAGATACATCGAAATAATGTACTATAATGTTCTTCATTTAGAAAGCCTTCTTCTTTAAAGATGGCCTTACAGTAAACATATCTGTTTCTAAAATTTTAGTAAATATATTAGATTCTACTGCTACCGATACTGATATTTTCTAACAAAAAACGTGATTAAAACTATTCACATGGAAAATCATAACTGAAATCCTACAAAGTGCAAGCGTATTGGAACAACGAAGTAGCATACTATGTCGAAGCATTGTAAAGGATTTTTTAAAGCAACTTATCAATACAGAAAATACATTTATTAATAAAACGCTCTGCTTAGCTGTTCTTATCCGCTAGTCTCAGTCCGTGATCTAACTGCAGTCTTACCCATAATTTAGTGTTGAGTTTTTCTAATTTCGGTTTACGACGCCACTGACAGACGGACTGTAAATATTTCAACTGCGTTTCTTTTGCTCACTACGTAAATTATGTTAACTGGTTTTCGAGCGTTTATCTCTGGAACTGTGTTTGGTTTACAGTGTTTGTACGTCATACCTGTGTACAATGAATACTATAACAGTTGTGAAATCGAACATATTTTCTTTGGGTTCTTGGAAAACAACTGCCACGCTAGGCAAGCTCGATGCGTCGCCAGGGATTACAAATATTCAAACGATAGACACAAAAAACGACCAGTATGGACATATCTTCCAAATTTTGTGAAGCACAGACTTTTCGTGGCAACGCGTCGACCGCGTGGAAAGGGCTACTTGTAGTGACTCTTTGATTCGGTTTCCTTGATTCTGGTAAGCAATTTGTTATAAATCTTATCGGTCTAGTTTTTACCTCCGTATAGAATATGATCGTGCGTTTTAATATTTGCTTGGGTATTTATTAGCTGTGTAATGGCTGCAACTCATAAGAATTCAGTTTCAATTTCAATTTTAATGAATAATATCGTAATCTTAGCAATTAAAAAGAGTGGCTGTAAGTTGTCTGCTTGTTTTTTTCATAGGTTCTACGTCCTTGTTTTGTTAAACCTGAAGTATAACTTTGACGTCCATAATAATATACATTTGGCGGACTGTATGCAAGAAGAGTAATTGCAAGCTACCCACGTAAGTAACCCGTATACACTCTGTACCAGCTACAAGCGTGTATTTTCGTTACTTCTAACCCTAGATTTAAAGACGTCCAAAAATAGAAATGATTACCTTTGAAATTGGTTTCCAAATCTTATATAAAGGATTAAATTAGATACCGAATCGACGAATCTACAAGGCCAAAGTCGACTATGAATAAACATCTAATTACTTGTAAGTACGGCTTAAAGTTTATATAGACAGCTTAAGTTGAAATAAGCTGATTTACATAATATTGTCTTCTGTTTACGCAAACGTTATTAATTGAAATTAAACTACTATATACAGATTTTATCGCGTTGTTTATTTAACACTGTACCTATTACATAATTTTGAAAACTGTTACGCTACTACTACTGTAATAGGTACAATGTTAAATAAACAACGCGATAATATCCGTATACAGGGTGGCCGGTAATTAATGGATAACCTTGAAATATCTTATAGCAGAATTGAAGGCCGTTCAGAAAAAAAATAACTTAAAAAAATATATATTAAAAGTGCAAGCTATATTAGCATAGCATACTTTGACTGTCCATCTATTAGCATAATAAGTGTTTAATAATAAAACAACAAAAAACCGATGGATTTCATTCATTTATGGTCGTAGTATACGAGAAAGTTATACATGGTAATTAAAAAAAAACATATCTCAGGTCGTAGTTAGGATAGATTTTTTCATATTTTAGTGATTAGTTCCACTATAAGACATTTCCAGGTTATCCATTAATTACCGGAAACCCTGTATAGTAGTTTAATTTCATTGAAATAAGCTACCGGCCTGGCCACGACCTTGCAGCTATCAGCGGAAGCCTAGAGTAGAGCGGCGAGCGGTAATTATACAAAGACATGTGCACAGTATAAAATCCGGGAAAGTGTGATTTGTATTCGCATACGAAGGGCGCCGTTCCATCGTACAGTATAATATCACTATATATAAAAGAAAGTCCTCAGCAGCGTCTGTCTGTCTGTTCGCGATAAACTCAAAAACTACTGAAAGGATTTACATGCGGTTTTCACCAATAAACAGAGTGATTCATGAGGAAGGTTTAGGTGTATAATTTGTTAAGGTTTTGTACTACCCGTGCGAACCGGGGGCGAGTCGCTAGTACAATATAATTGACTGCACGGATAGTGTAATGGTTTAAATGGTCATCTCTACGCCGTCACTGCACCGAGTACCTGAGAGCCTTCACTGTCCGTCTGTCTGTCAGCATATCTCGTGAACCCTAATAGGTAGACTTTTCATAGTGTGTTTTTCTATTGGTGCTATGACAACAAGTAATAATAATAATGTTAAGAGAAATCCCTAAAATAAATACTAGCTTATTAAAGTAAAGGTTGAGCAGCGATAACTCAGTGGGGAGACCAACAGACTGCAATGCAGAGAGTCTCGGGTTTGAACCCACGTCGCGCACCTCTGACTTTCGGAAGTTATATGACTTTTCGAAATTATGTGCGTATCGTATTGATTGACAATTTTCGTCTGCTTCGTGTCCAGTCGGTGTCCAGTCGTTATTGGGGAAGTCGACACAAAAGATCCCACTGGGTCGAAGTGTGCCGGTCTGTACTGACTAGCCCTCACACAAGATAAGATAAGATAAAATATTAAAGTAAAGATTAAAGGACACATTTAATTTAGAATAATAATATTTAGTGTTACTTAACTTTTGTTTATAGTTTTATATTTTTATTGTGTTGTTATTTTTGTTTAATGTGTATAACGTAGAAATTAAACTATTATATACGATACGATACGATACGATCCGTATATAGTAGTTTAATTTCAATGAATAACATTCGCGTAAACAAAAGACAACATTGTGTATAACGTAGGTTAAGTAATAGAGTTAAGAGCGTTCCTAGCCATTAACTAATTACGTATGGCGATTTCAAACATGTAATTAATTTAAGTTACTATTGTAGAGGAAATAAGAAATTAAAAAAAGACAAGAAATATCAATACGGCTATTTTTTTTATTGTGAGACGTCTCCCGCACTTGACAAAATTCCTGTGTCACGGGGGACTTTACAAACATTCAAACAACGGACACAAATATCATCTAGACTCTGAACAACTATTTGTGGATAACACAAATGTTTGTCCAGTGTCGAACCCAGAACACACAGTAGCAGTGGTAAGACTACCAATTAAACCACTACACCATTAGTGCAGTCATTCAATGCGATTTTGTAACAGATAATGAAGATATAATCATTACTTATTTATCGTCATCGATAGCTCAGTGGGGAGACCAACAAACTGCAATGCAGATGCTTTCGGAAGTTATATGACCTTTCGAAATTATGTGCGTATTGATTAACAATTATCGCCTGCTCCGTGCCTCGGAGAGCATGTTAAGCCGTCGGTTCCGGCTGCCATGAACATCTATGGCAGTCGTTATTGGAAAGTCAGTGCCCTATAATATCCTGACACTGGCCTAGCCTTAGGGCATCGTTAGCTTTCGGGTTGCGGAGGTCAGGTGGCAGCGGCTCCGTGTAAAAACTGATATCCAGTCAAATCGGGTTAGACTAGAAAAGCTGACTCCAATTGACTTGGGAATAATAAAGGCTAGGGAGAAGATTACCTATACTAATATCGTAAAACAGAATTATACTCGCATACCGTAAGGAAAATCACAGTACAATAAAATTCAATAGACAAACGAATAATAACAGTTTTATTACACTCCTACGTCTACTTAGCGTTGCATAAAAATTTCAGTATTCTGACAATACCATTTCAGAAACAAATAAGACGCACAGACGCTATTGTTAACAACCTATAACACTTCACAGAGACTACGAATTTTCCCAACGTACCGTACCAAATGGGAATTATATAAAATTTTATTTCCATTAGTCCCGAATTGTAAAAAGTTCTCGCGTAAATACATTACTGGAATAATAAAGTGGTAAAAGCTATCCTTATTAGTGTGCTGTTTAATGGAATAAAGTACAATTTTCAGTAAATAAGTAGTAAGTATAATATATATGTATATATTACATACATCGTACAATCAGTATAAGTAGTCAAGTCAAGCTTAACATTCAACTTCGTAAAAGTATTTTGTGACTTTATCAACCTCATTATCATTATTTATTTCTGAACAATAAATATGATTAAATAAACAGTTATATGTTATAATTTTTGAAAGATACAGGCAAATGAAATCTCCCCAATGTGTATACTTATGTTGCTGACTTTACAAAGTCTGCATTCGTCGTGTAGTCAAATTATCTTCATATTTTAAGTTATATGTATTGTAGATTGCACAATAATCTTATTATCCCTTATACATTTTAAAAGCGATCTAAAGTGCTCTACCTTTTAAATATGTCTTACATATAACCGTGTTTACGAAACTTATAACAAGGTTTATAACTTATTTCTAATTATATTTTTATTATATTGAAATTTCGTATCTAGGGAATTCTATTTTATTCTATCTAGGGAAATCTAATTATAGGGAGCCTAGAGTGAAGGAGATGACCCATTGATTCAAAAAGTAATATGCCGGGCTAATGCTATTTAAGCGGTTGTAAATTTTGTGATCTTTTTAACAATTAAGTATTTAAATATCATCAATACTCGAAACAATTATTTGTCGATCAAATTATATATGGGCTATTTATGTTATTTCAGAAAATACTATGTATCAGTTTGTACATTGAAATACCGTATTTCGATAAGACTTCGCAAATATAATATAATAAGTATTTTATTAATGTAAATCTAGACATGGAAATATCTGAATAGATGCCAACACTGGTATCCTCATCAATAATAAATTAATGCGAACAATAAAGGCTCCATAGCGAATTTATGATTATTTGATTGAAGCCAGACACTGAGTGAAACAATCTTCAGGGAATACGAAATCATTATTTTATTCGAAACACGTGTATCGATAACGAAATAAATGATTAGTATCTTTGGAATTAAATTCCCAATCACTACGACAGTTAGGAAATTTCAACGTACTAATTAGGAACTTTGGATTTGCAGGTATTTTGGACCTAAAATGTTCATTGTTCCGTGTTCCCGTGAAATTCGGGAAATAGTTGGAGTGGAATTGTGAGTAAGTGTGGCGTAGTTTGAGGTGCGGGCACTATCAATAATGAACGAGACAGCGGTAAATTGAGTAGAGATACGAACTTTATTATTATTTGTGAACGGGCGTGTTATTGATTGCTCGTGTGAAGAACGCTTGGAGCGTTGGGAGTGTTTGGTTGGCGAAATGATTACATAAGACGCTTATGTATTTATATGTATAACATGTTCATTTAGGGTTTATATACGGTAATCCGGGAAAATATAATTTGACATATGTGACAAAAACATATTTTAAAATGTTTGTTTACTAGAGAACTATGTGTTGAAAATTTTGGGTTTGTTTCTTTGTTTTAAATATAAATTCTGACAATAACGCTAGGATGAGCACGATGGGTGGCTTAACATTTGGATATTTTATCAATTGCATATATTATTAAAAACTATTTCAGTTGATAACATTAGTAATTGCTGATATAACAAGGTGTTAACAGAGTAACAGAAGTCTGATAATCTTGTTCTCTTGTAAAAAAGATAACGCCCGTACTAGGAGTAATTCATGTGTCGCGGGTGACTTTACAAATACTCAATTAACGGACACAAAGAACGTCCAGACTCGGAACAACCATTTGTGGATCACACAAATGTTTGTCCCGTGTACGCCATCCATCTAGTCTAGATTGCTACCTTGCTTGAGAAAGAGACTACTGCCCAGGACCGTGGTAAACAAACATAAGAATTGCATAATCCGTAAAAAATATTTTTACTTTAACTGTTTTGCAAAATTTTACCTCCCAAATCTATCTATCCCAAAACTAAGTACCCATGCATCATTTTAATAATACATTTGAAAGTTTCGAAAATTAAACAGAAGTGAGAGCTGGTGTCATTGACAGCACCTTTTGTAATATAAATGAGTCAAATAACATTCTGGTTGGTGAAAAGGGATGTTTCAGCAAGTTGGGGATTGATTGATCAATTAAATGTTGTTCATTATTGAGTAAGTAATGGTGTAAGAGACAAAATGACGATTTACTAATATAAAACTATAGCGAGGTTCTGTCTGAATATTGGAGACTAGATTTTGCCCACGGCTTCACTTGCGTTAATGTAGATTTTGTCAATAAATTTTTATTCCTCGGGAACACTGCCTTTTACTGGATGAAAGGTGACCCATGCCCTTTTCTGTACCCCTGACAACGTAAATGCAAAATTTTATGATCGGTTGAGTCCTTAAGGCGAAAAAGATACAACTCACATTTATAAAGAATTCCTATCTATAATAATAAATAAAGATTAAATATAAAAATAGTAAACACGCCATATTTACTTACTTATAAAAACCATTAGATACCTACCTACGTAAAAGAATATAAGCCTACTAATAAGAAATCTATACTAATATTATGAAGAGTTTGTTTGTTTGCTTGAACACGCTAATCTCAGGAAGTACTGGTTCGTATTGAAAATTCTTTTAGTATTGGATAGCCTATTTATCGAAGAAGGCTATAGGCTATATAACATCACACTACAACCCACGGGAGCGGCGCAGTAACGATAAACGTGGGTGAAACATCTAGTATCTAATATGGCGATCTATAAGAATACAAATATGCTTTATAACTTTGTATGGATTTGTTTAGAATGATTTCTGTTTTATGTAAAAAAGCTACAAATAAATAATATTTTGCTGTACCCGCTAATTTGCCATGGCTGTAAAAGCACACTAAGTTTTAAGTAACTATTATAAAATGTTTAAGACCTTATGTATGAACACTTAGTTTACAAATAAATTATTTGATTTGATATATACATAATAATATATTGTGTGATTGGAGCAGGTGAACAAGATTTCATGTGCGATGTCATGGGTAAAGGCTTGCATGTTTTAAAGAATAGCTCAATATGTTTCAAAGCTACGAGTACAAATGACTTTTAGATTTTATCCATTATATTCCAGGAGATATAAAGCAGCGGTAGCTCAGTAGGGAGACCAACAGACTGCAACGCAGAGGGTCTCGGGTTCGAACCCACGTCGCGAACCTCAGACTTTCGGAAGTTATATGACTTTTCAAAATTAGGTGCGTATTGATTGACAATTATCGCCTGTTCCGTGCCTCGGCGAGCACGTTAAACGGTCGGTCCCGGCTGCCATGAACATCTATGGCAGTCGTTATTGGGAAGCCAGTGCCCTATAATATCCTGACACTAGTCTAGCCTTAGGGTATCGTTAGCCTTCGGGTTACGGAGGTCAAGTGGCAGCCGCTCCGTGTAAAAATGATATTCAGTCAAATCCAGTTAGATCAGAAAAGCCGACCCCAAGTGATTTGGGAATAATAAAGGCTAGGAAGAAGAAGATACCAGGATATATAAAATGCACCAATATACTCGCTTACACTTGGAGTAGCCCAACTAGCTTCAACTGTGTTGTGTTGAATACGACCTCATGAGGTATCATAAGGACGTATTACTATTTTACCAGGAAGATCAAGAGGTCTTTGCCGTGGATTTATAATGCAGCTACACCTTTTTGACAGAGTTTTCAAGGCATGAATTAAATCATAGTCAAATGTAAGCAACGGATATAAGGGTAGGATACACCGTCCGAGGAGAAGGGATAGCCAACCTGGGGTCAGCAGAGTGCCGGCATACATGCCGTATATAAAAGGAGTAACGGACAAAGTTGGAACAGCACTGAAGAATTACTCCATAAAGACTGTATATAGTCCGTTCTCCAAAGTAGTAAGCTATCTACGCACTCCAAAGGATGTTATCCCTTTTCAAACACCCGGCGTCTACA